>CM054784.1:42500-2542500 GCA_028984075.1 Pieris mannii
TAACCTAACCTAACCTAACCTAACCTAACCTAACCTAACCTAACCTAACCTAACCTAACCTAACCTAACCTAACCTAACCTAACCTAACCTAACCTAACCTAACCTAACCTAACCTAACCTAACCTAACCTAACCTAACCTAACCTAACCTAACCTAACCTAACCTAACCTAACCTAACCTAACCTAACCTAACCTAACCTAACCTAACCTAACCTAACCTAACCTAACCTAACCTAACCTAACCTAACCTAACCTAACCTAACCTAACCTAACCTAACCTAACCTAACCTAACCTAACCTAACCTAACCTAACCTAACCTAACCTAACCTAACCTAACCTAACCTAACCTAACCTAACCTAACCTAACCTAACCTAACCTAACCTAACCTAACCTAACCTAACCTAACCTAACCTAACCTAACCTAACCTAACCTAACCTAACCTAACCTAACCTAACCTAACCTAACCTAACCTAACCTAACCTAACCTAACCTAACCTAACCTAACCTAACCTAACCTAACCTAACCTAACCTAACCTAACCTAACCTAACCTAACCTAACCTAACCTAACCTAACCTAACCTAACCTAACCTAACCTAACCTAACCTAACCTAACCTAACCTAACCTAACCTAACCTAACCTAACCTAACCTAACCTAACCTAACCTAACCTAACCTAACCTAACCTAACCTAACCTAACCTAACCTAACCTAACCTAACCTAACCTAACCTAACCTAACCTAACCTAACCTAACCTAACCTAACCTAACCTAACCTAACCTAACCTAACCTAACCTAACCTAACCTAACCTAACCTAACCTAACCTAACCTAACCTAACCTAACCTAACCTAACCTAACCTAACCTAACCTAACCTAACCTAACCTAACCTAACCTAACCTAACCTAACCTAACCTAACCTAACCTAACCTAACCTAACCTAACCTAACCTAACCTAACCTAACCTAACCTAACCTAACCTAACCTAACCTAACCTAACCTAACCTAACCTAACCTAACCTAACCTAACCTAACCTAACCTAACCTAACCTAACCTAACCTAACCTAACCTAACCTAACCTAACCTAACCTAACCTAACCTAACCTAACCTAACCTAACCTAACCTAACCTAACCTAACCTAACCTAACCTAACCTAACCTAACCTAACCTAACCTAACCTAACCTAACCTAACCTAACCTAACCTAACCTAACCTAACCTAACCTAACCTAACCTAACCTAACCTAACCTAACCTAACCTAACCTAACCTAACCTAACCTAACCTAACCTAACCTAACCTAACCTAACCTAACCTAACCTAACCTAACCTAACCTAACCTAACCTAACCTAACCTAACCTAACCTAACCTAACCTAACCTAACCTAACCTAACCTAACCTAACCTAACCTAACCTAACCTAACCTAACCTAACCTAACCTAACCTAACCTAACCTAACCTAACCTAACCTAACCTAACCTAACCTAACCTAACCTAACCTAACCTAACCTAACCTAACCTAACCTAACCTAACCTAACCTAACCTAACCTAACCTAACCTAACCTAACCTAACCTAACCTAACCTAACCTAACCTAACCTAACCTAACCTAACCTAACCTAACCTAACCTAACCTAACCTAACCTAACCTAACCTAACCTAACCTAACCTAACCTAACCTAACCTAACCTAACCTAACCTAACCTAACCTAACCTAACCTAACCTAACCTAACCTAACCTAACCTAACCTAACCTAACCTAACCTAACCTAACCTAACCTAACCTAACCTAACCTAACCTAACCTAACCTAACCTAACCTAACCTAACCTAACCTAACCTAACCTAACCTAACCTAACCTAACCTAACCTAACCTAACCTAACCTAACCTAACCTAACCTAACCTAACCTAACCTAACCTAACCTAACCTAACCTAACCTAACCTAACCTAACCTAACCTAACCTAACCTAACCTAACCTAACCTAACCTAACCTAACCTAACCTAACCTAACCTAACCTAACCTAACCTAACCTAACCTAACCTAACCTAACCTAACCTAACCTAACCTAACCTAACCTAACCTAACCTAACCTAACCTAACCTAACCTAACCTAACCTAACCTAACCTAACCTAACCTAACCTAACCTAACCTAACCTAACCTAACCTAACCTAACCTAACCTAACCTAACCTAACCTAACCTAACCTAACCTAACCTAACCTAACCTAACCTAACCTAACCTAACCTAACCTAACCTAACCTAACCTAACCTAACCTAACCTAACCTAACCTAACCTAACCTAACCTAACCTAACCTAACCTAACCTAACCTAACCTAACCTAACCTAACCTAACCTAACCTAACCTAACCTAACCTAACCTAACCTAACCTAACCTAACCTAACCTAACCTAACCTAACCTAACCTAACCTAACCTAACCTAACCTAACCTAACCTAACCTAACCTAACCTAACCTAACCTAACCTAACCTAACCTAACCTAACCTAACCTAACCTAACCTAACCTAACCTAACCTAACCTAACCTAACCTAACCTAACCTAACCTAACCTAACCTAACCTAACCTAACCTAACCTAACCTAACCTAACCTAACCTAACCTAACCTAACCTAACCTAACCTAACCTAACCTAACCTAACCTAACCTAACCTAACCTAACCTAACCTAACCTAACCTAACCTAACCTAACCTAACCTAACCTAACCTAACCTAACCTAACCTAACCTAACCTAACCTAACCTAACCTAACCTAACCTAACCTAACCTAACCTAACCTAACCTAACCTAACCTAACCTAACCTAACCTAACCTAACCTAACCTAACCTAACCTAACCTAACCTAACCTAACCTAACCTAACCTAACCTAACCTAACCTAACCTAACCTAACCTAACCTAACCTAACCTAACCTAACCTAACCTAACCTAACCTAACCTAACCTAACCTAACCTAACCTAACCTAACCTAACCTAACCTAACCTAACCTAACCTAACCTAACCTAACCTAACCTAACCTAACCTAACCTAACCTAACCTAACCTAACCTAACCTAACCTAACCTAACCTAACCTAACCTAACCTAACCTAACCTAACCTAACCTAACCTAACCTAACCTAACCTAACCTAACCTAACCTAACCTAACCTAACCTAACCTAACCTAACCTAACCTAACCTAACCTAACCTAACCTAACCTAACCTAACCTAACCTAACCTAACCTAACCTAACCTAACCTAACCTAACCTAACCTAACCTAACCTAACCTAACCTAACCTAACCTAACCTAACCTAACCTAACCTAACCTAACCTAACCTAACCTAACCTAACCTAACCTAACCTAACCTAACCTAACCTAACCTAACCTAACCTAACCTAACCTAACCTAACCTAACCTAACCTAACCTAACCTAACCTAACCTAACCTAACCTAACCTAACCTAACCTAACCTAACCTAACCTAACCTAACCTAACCTAACCTAACCTAACCTAACCTAACCTAACCTAACCTAACCTAACCTAACCTAACCTAACCTAACCTAACCTAACCTAACCTAACCTAACCTAACCTAACCTAACCTAACCTAACCTAACCTAACCTAACCTAACCTAACCTAACCTAACCTAACCTAACCTAACCTAACCTAACCTAACCTAACCTAACCTAACCTAACCTAACCTAACCTAACCTAACCTAACCTAACCTAACCTAACCTAACCTAACCTAACCTAACCTAACCTAACCTAACCTAACCTAACCTAACCTAACCTAACCTAACCTAACCTAACCTAACCTAACCTAACCTAACCTAACCTAACCTAACCTAACCTAACCTAACCTAACCTAACCTAACCTAACCTAACCTAACCTAACCTAACCTAACCTAACCTAACCTAACCTAACCTAACCTAACCTAACCTAACCTAACCTAACCTAACCTAACCTAACCTAACCTAACCTAACCTAACCTAACCTAACCTAACCTAACCTAACCTAACCTAACCTAACCTAACCTAACCTAACCTAACCTAACCTAACCTAACCTAACCTAACCTAACCTAACCTAACCTAACCTAACCTAACCTAACCTAACCTAACCTAACCTAACCTAACCTAACCTAACCTAACCTAACCTAACCTAACCTAACCTAACCTAACCTAACCTAACCTAACCTAACCTAACCTAACCTAACCTAACCTAACCTAACCTAACCTAACCTAACCTAACCTAACCTAACCTAACCTAACCTAACCTAACCTAACCTAACCTAACCTAACCTAACCTAACCTAACCTAACCTAACCTAACCTAACCTAACCTAACCTAACCTAACCTAACCTAACCTAACCTAACCTAACCTAACCTAACCTAACCTAACCTAACCTAACCTAACCTAACCTAACCTAACCTAACCTAACCTAACCTAACCTAACCTAACCTAACCTAACCTAACCTAACCTAACCTAACCTAACCTAACCTAACCTAACCTAACCTAACCTAACCTAACCTAACCTAACCTAACCTAACCTAACCTAACCTAACCTAACCTAACCTAACCTAACCTAACCTAACCTAACCTAACCTAACCTAACCTAACCTAACCTAACCTAACCTAACCTAACCTAACCTAACCTAACCTAACCTAACCTAACCTAACCTAACCTAACCTAACCTAACCTAACCTAACCTAACCTAACCTAACCTAACCTAACCTAACCTAACCTAACCTAACCTAACCTAACCTAACCTAACCTAACCTAACCTAACCTAACCTAACCTAACCTAACCTAACCTAACCTAACCTAACCTAACCTAACCTAACCTAACCTAACCTAACCTAACCAGTCTCAATTCAGCTGCCATCTAGAACGGTCGTTTCCGCTCTCGCGAATAATCACTTATTTACCGGGATTTTTTATATTCCACCGCGTATAACAAGTTGAAAGTTTGTGTTCGTGCGATCTATCTACCGCTAAAATCCGTGTTTTGTGAGTCTACCTGTGCGTGTCTTCAAACCTACGGATCTGCTGCTGCTGCATCCACCAGCTACCTCTCGGCCAGCCGTCAATAAATAGTCAGTAGTAGTCGTAATTTTTCATTTTTTATTGTTTAAATTTCGAATATTTCTTTGTTTTAACGTTCTTTGTCTCGCGCCAATTTTATTTTATTTCAGTTTTCAACTAAAATCTTTTTAAATTTTACTTTATACATTTTAAACAGGCATTTTTACAAAAGCGACATATAGAAGTCATTTGGCATTTCATTTTATCCATTTTAGCCTTCAGCGACTCTTTTTTTTTTTTTTTTTTTTTTTTTTTTAATTTAATTTAAAATCTGAAATACTACACATCTATAGGGTCTCTAGGGTATCTAGGGTCGGGTCTCCTTTGCCACCCGTCTACCACCGAGTTTTCGACGAACTCGCGAAGCGCACTAAATTTTATTACTTTTAAATATCTTTAAACTCAACTTTCATTCAGTAAATTCCATTTTATTAAAACAATAATATTTAAATAACATAGATACAGTTACAAATTATTAGGGTCGGGCCTTATCTGTCTTCTGTCTGCCGCCGAGTTTTCGCCGAATTCGTGAAGCGCTTTAAATTTCATTTTTTTTTCTCACTAGTTTTAAATACCTTAAAAACTCAATTTCCTTAACAGGATTAAAACAATAAAAACAATAATAATATAAATACAGTTACAACTTTAAACTAAAATTTCATTTTTATAAATAATCCTCTCAGGTAACAGAACGCAAAATAATAAATACTTCCAGAGCGTCGGTCGCCTTTTCTTAACAGGATTTTAACAACAAAAATATTTTATAAAATAGTTACAATTACAAATCTAAGTTAAAAACTACATTTCAATATTTAATCTTTTAAATATCTTTAAACTCAACTTTCATTCAGTAAATTCCATTTTATTAAAACAATAATATTTAAATAACATAGATACAGTTACAAACTTCAAGCTAAAATTCCATTTTTATAAATAATCCCCTCAGGTAATAGAACCTAAAACAATAAATACGTCCAGAGCCGTCGGTCGCCTTTTGTTCTTGCACGTGCGCTAGCAAGCGATTATTAGGGTCGGGCCTTATCTGTCTTCTGTCTGCCGCCGAGTTTTCGCCGAATTCGTGAAGCGCTTTAAATTTCATTTTTTTTTTTTTCTCACTAGTTTTAAATACCTTAAAAACTCAATTTCCTTAACAGGATTAAAACAATAAAAACAATAATAATATAAATACAATCATAAAGTAAATTCCATCTGAATACTCCTCCGTAATAAGCTAAATATGTTCCGCTCACCACCCAAAACCATGAGACAAACCCCCTCGCCTGCTGCGGTTAGCGCGCAGTCAGAAGCGCTTCTGCCGTCGTTTGCCCGCTCTCCCACCAAGCTGGTCATCAGCGATCAATCAAACCCTATTGACGAAGCCTGCGAATGGCTCACCAAAGCCAAAGAGGCGCTCGGGGCCTCAAGAAACATTAAAACAGAGATAAAAAATAGCATTCACGCCTCCCTAGAAAATGCCACGCTTATTATCAAGACCAGGCTCACGGGTCTCCCATCCTGCCCAACACCAACACCTTCTTTAATTGAGCAACCGCAAGGTCCTCCCAACAAAACGAGCCCGGTTACTTTTGCGCCTCAGCAGGACGAACTCCTGCACAAACTAAAAGAGCACACGGCACTTCTTGAGCTAAATAACAAAAAAATGACCAAACTAATGGACAAAATTAACAATATTAACTCGGCCACTACAACCACCAACGCCCCATCTGGGCTGAATAAATCATATGCTAGTATCGCAGCTACCTCTAAAAAGGAGTCGGGGCCGTCCATAGTGGTCAGCGGAGAACCCAGCTCAACCCCCCAACAACTAGTCGATAAAGTCAGAAAATCCATTAATTTCCGAGAGGGCGGCTACGCACCGTTAAAAATATCTCCCCTGTCAAAGGGCAAATTAAAGATCACTTTTATTAATAACGAAAACCGGCAACACGCGCTCACGCATCTAAAAAAGACAGGCTCGCTCAATGCGGAAGAGGAGCGCCGTCTCGATCCCATGATACATATTAAAGGTATCAGCAAAAACACTCCCCCTGAGGACCTAATCAACATAATAAAAGACCAAAATCCATCTCTGAAAGAGGAAAAATTCGACGTAAAATTCAAAAGAAATAACAGGAACGAAAACCTGTACAACGCGGTTATAAACACTTCGCCGACAGCCTGGCGCAAGTTCCTGGAGCTCGAAAGGGTCGCTATCACTTATCAGAGGGTCCATTGTGAGAATTTCTCACCGTTCCTACAGTGCAGAAACTGCCAAGGTTTTGGGCACACCAAAAACCGTTGTCCAGCCACCGTCCCCACCTGCGCTAAGTGCGCAAAGACACACTCAACGGGTGAATGCAGCAAGGCGGCCTCAGAGAAGCCTTGCTGCATTAACTGCACCGAATACAACCACCAATTTAAGACCCAGACCGATGTCGGTCATCGCGCTGACGGCGAAAACTGCCCCAAGGTGAAGTCCATGCGTGCCCGCGTCGAGGCCAAAATCAATTACATTTAAACATGCACGCTCATTTTAATATCTTACAGGCGAACCTCGATAGGTCTCGCAATGCATTTCACGAACTCAAATTACACTTTGATAACAATCACATCGACATAGCAGTCATCTCCGAGCCATATCTAGGTAACAACACTCACTCACCGCACATACCAGGCCTACGCACATTCCAAACCAATCGGGGAGGAAATACGAAAGCCTGTATAGTTACACGTCCGCACATCAACGCTATGCTACTCACACAACACTCTACCGGCAACCTGGTAATCATCTCCATACCCACCCATACCTCCACACTATACGTGGCTTCTGTATACATAGAGCCAGAAACAGACAATAATGACACTCTCAACACACTAGAACACTTCATCACTCAACACCCTCACGCGTCTATCGTAGTATGCGGAGACTTCAACGCATGGCATTCACTCTGGGGCGGAGGTCGCTACCCCCGTAGCAATAGACGGGGTCACGATCTGGTCGACCTCATGAGCTCCTCGGACTTGCACCTGTGCAATGTGGGAAATACACCCACTTTCGAAACAATCACACACGGCCGCCCTCGCTCTTCCATTATCGACCTAACCTTTAGCACCACACCGCTCATCAACAAAATAAGACACTGGGAAGTCAGGCCTCACCTATTCCCATCCACTCAACACAACGTAATCACATTCCAAATTAGTCTGCAAAACCCGCCAACCGCGACACCCAACCAAAGCACCTTTTTATACCGCACAAAAAACGCGAACTGGCACTCGTTCAAGGAAAATCTGCTCTCCAAATTTGTCAATAGTAAAATTCTGGACACCAACTTCCTCGACATATCACCCACCGAACTCGACTCAATCGTAGAACGCACGACGCTCATTATCAATGAAGCTTGTAAAATATCATTTCCATTAAAAACCGGTAAACAAAAAAGCAAAGCCCCCTTCTGGAATGACCGCCTGGAGCACCTCAAAACAAAATGCATCCAATTACATCGGACGCTGCATCGCACAACACGATCTCATAACACACCCTCACCCGACCTAATCGAACAATACAGGGAAACAAAAGAGCAATATGCGTCAGAGATGCGCCGGGCCTCGACAGACAGCTTTCGGGCTTTCTGCGAGGCTCAGGGCAAGGACGACGCATGGTCCATTACAAACAAACTTTTAAAAGACAAAGCGATAAACATACACCCGGGTACACTTAAGATCAACAACACATACACAAACACCGAGCAGGAGACTGCCGAAGCACTAATAAACCACTTTTACCCCGGGGATGATCCTGACTCGAGCGAACACCGCGACATCAGGGGGGCTGCCAATGTTCTTCCTAACACGGAGAACGAACCCCCCTTTACCACCACCGAGATATTCGACGCCATCGGCTCGATCGGTAATAATAAAGCACCGGGTCATGACCACCTTACCAGTGACATTTGCGCCGTGTTCGCTCGTCTGTTTCCGGAATTCATCACCAACTTATTTAATTGCTGCTTGACCATTTCACACTTCCCTTCCATTTGGAAAGAGGCGGTAGTTAAAATCATTCCCAAGCCGGGAAAAACAAAGCTCGAAGAGCTAAGCTCCTACCGACCTATCGGTCTCATACCCGTCTTCGGCAAAACACTTGAGAAATTATTTACTAAAAGATTAACTTTCAACGCACACAACCTTAAACTACTGAACCCGAATCAATTCGGCTTTACGGAGCAGACAAGCACCGTACAGGCTATACAACAAGCCATAGGTACAGTCACATCAGCCAAGACCAAGGGCCAGCTAGCAATAGCCGTCTCCCTCGATATCAAAGCAGCTTTCGACAATGCGTGGTGGCCCGCCGTCTACGACGGGCTCCGACGCATTGGTTGTCCCGTAAATATTTTTAAAATTATAAAAAGTTACCTCCAAGATAGAAAAGTGTCACTACGACTCGGCAACACCACCGTCACAAAACACACCGAGAAAGGATGTGTCCAAGGATCAGCTTGCGGGCCTATCCTCTGGAACATCATTCTCAACAACCTGCTCAACACACCCATTCCAGAAGGCTGCTCCCTTCAGGCATACGCAGACGACGTCCTGCTTATAAGCACGGCCAAAGACACTAATACACTCGAACAGATCACAAACTCGGCTCTGGAAACGATTCGACTATGGGGACACAGCGTCAAGCTCCATTTCGGTCCAGACAAGACACAATGTATCGCGTTCACCAAACCCGCGACCCTCAGTCGAATCGTTTTCGATGGCGTGCCACTCAAATTCAGCAACACTATTAAGTACTTAGGCTTAATTATAGATAGCAAACTTAACTTTAACGAACACTTGAATTACATACTAGAAAAGGCAATAAAAATATTTCATAAGATCATAATGTACACCAGACCAACGTGGGGTCCGCACCCCGACAACATTAGACTCATATACCAAATGGTCATCGAACCCATCATAACGTACGCCTCGGGTATCTGGGGCCACATCGCCTCAAAGAAATATGTTAGAAAACGTCTTAACAGCACACAAAGGCTATTTGCCATAAAAATAATTAGAGGATTTCGCACAATATCAACCTGCGCGGCCACAGCTTTAGCCCAAATCACCCCGCTAGACCTCAGGGTCCTTGAGACCGCTGAGCTAGAACAAACACGTATCAACAGAACTAGCGATAGGATCCCCTCCGACATTCCGATTGAAAAACCTGTTCCTTTTAAGGAGCTCCTTCACCCTGCACATAGGATACCGATCGACACACACAATGCAGACATCACCACCAATAAAATCTCTACATCACACACGCACATATACACGGACGGCAGCAAACAAAGCGACGGCTCTGTCGGCGCGGCATTCGTTGTCTTCCCGCCCTCCGCTCACTCATCGACTCTTACAAAATTATTCAAACTACACAGCACCAGCTCGGTCTTCCAGGCTGAACTGTTTGCAATATTAAAAGCAATAGAACACATTCACAAAAATAAAATAACACACTCGCACATTCATACCGACTCACAGTCATCACTTGCCGCACTCAAACAATCGTCTAACACACACCCGCTTGTAGCACAAATACACAAAACTATCCATAAGATAAAGCACACACACGAAAACCCCGAGATCCTATTTCAATGGGTGAAAGGACACTCCGGGATCCCTGGCAACGAAGCCGCGGACGTAGCCGCCTCTAAAGCCGCGAACCAGCACTGCTCCCCATCCCACATAGCATGTCCCCTTTCCTACATAAAAACAACAATAAAAAGCGCGACCAAAGTCATAAACAATAACAGATACGTAGGAGACAGCACAGGCCGCTTTACGGTTAACATATTCCCGAACTTAGAAGATATAAAATCATTTTTTTCGACCGTACCCATTTCTTTTCAACTCACACAATTCCTCACAGGACACTCTTTCGCCAAAAGCTACCTGAGCCGATTCAAAATCACAGACAACGACACATGCCCATGCGACAACCACACAACACAGACACTGAAACACTTGCTCGAAGAGTGCCCTAGGTTTATAACTGAAAGACATAACCACACACAAAAATTTACAACACACAATTTGACAAATATCAATCCCTTCTCCCTAAGAGAATTGATTCCGCACCCCACAGAACTAAAATCACTCATTAGCCTTATGACCTATATCGTAAACTGCCTAAAAAAGTTCAACAATTAAAATCAAATGCCTATAGAATTGTATAAATTCACACGACCTATTGTTTATTTTTTATTTATTTTTTTGTATATCTAGCTACTTGTTGCAATGTTTAAAGCCATATTAAAATTAAAATTATTTGCAGTGTATAAATTTAATATAACAGATATTTTTTCTTCTTTTCCTGTTTAAAATATTGAATCAATTGTAACTTAACACTATTACGGTAAAAGAAGTAATAGAAACCTAATAAAAACCTTGTATTATAACCGTTAACTAAGCGTAAAATCATTTTATTTATTTTAACACCGAGACTCCACGTCACATTGGACGCCAATTTCTTGCTAAACAAACTCAAACACACTTACTTTGTATAATTACTCACTCATAGCAAGTCATAACCAATTTGTTTTGTATACTTTTGTTTCGTCTATGTGACAAAAATTGTAAAGGTGTAAGGAAAAAGAAGGTATCAAATAGCCACTTCTTCCTTGCATCTCCATCCTCTCGTGAATAACTTTTGTAATAGTTTTATAAAAACATACACAATCAAAAAAAATAATAATTGCGAACAAACAAAAAAAAAAAAAAAAAAAAAAAAACCTAACCTAACCTAACCTAACCTAACCTAACCAGTCCGCGTCCAGACGCCAAGTAAAACGGTCGACTTCACGTCGCTCTGCGCTCTTAAAAAGTTTAAATTCGTCTTTAAAAATCCGCTCTATCTTTTAGTGTAAATTTCATTTTTAAAAGTTTTAATTTTATATTTTTTTTGAGTAAAAAACTGTTAAAAACTTAGTTTTTGGAAAATTAAAAATAGTTACAGTGCTTCAAAAATTGTTTTTAGTGTCTCATTGTGTAGATCTCGTTAAGGCGCACATTTCGACCTACTTTTGGAGGATAAGGGTGCAGAATTGAGGAAACCACCACCCAAAAACCGGTAAAACTCGAATAACTTTTAAGCAAGATCAACGACAATAGTGTTTCAATAGCTTATCCGATAGTCCTCTTCAAGGGCTATCGTTTGATACCAAATTTGTATTTTTGACACCAACCCCCGATTTTTGGAGACCAGAAACAGGAATTTCGCCCACCAGTCTGCGGCGCCAACATTTACAACCTCGTTTTTAATACCAAAAAATCCGCCTGAAAAGCAGCTACCGAATGGTATATCACACATCAAAATCGGAGGAAGAATATCCCCTCATTCACTGGAAAAACGGTTTTTGGGTACTAACCACCCCTGATCTGACGAAATTCACAATTCACAATATACTGCCACAAGCGTCTTAACGAGGCGCTTCAGGAGACCCCAAGTACATTAAAATCGGACAAATATTTTGGGAGATAAGAAACAAGGAATTTCTGCAGCGGTGGTTCCACCTGGAACCAACCACATTAAAAATCAACAATAACATTCGAGCGATAGCCTGAATTCCGCGCAACATTACTGCATCGCCGCCAATAATTAATCATCGACTTCCGCCGAGCTGGTCACCAACTTTTCTGGTGACTAACTGGAACAGCCCCATCACTAGCACCATCGCGTAGACCTCGTCGCGGGCTTCATAACGAACCCAAACTCCAATATCACCAGTGCAGCGGTACAGGAGTTATCCTGTGCGGAAGTACCAGGTAAGGCGGATGACCAGCCTCATCTTTAACACTACACTCACATACACAGAAACACATCGAGCTTGGGCTCGTTCAAACCGCCTCTTCAAGGCAAACACTAATATAGCCGCACAGACGTTCACAAACCTTCCCTTCACCCCCCAAACTGAATTTCCCTTCCCCCCCCCTTAAAATCTCAACCCCCCCTCCCCACCCCCTCGTGTTTAGTATCATCTGAATCGGTTTTTAAAGGCGATTTCAGACCACTAGTCCAAACCCAGTTTCGACCCCCCCCCACCCATCACGAAATAATGTTTCCCCGAACCCCTCCCAAAACACCGATCCCGAGCACCCCTTCGCCCTCGTCCTCTAATCCTACCGCCCGGCGGACTCTGGCAGAGATGCTGAGCCCCGCATTCACCCGTAAAGTCCAACCTACGGAGTCTACTTACATCTTGATGGCGAGAGAGCACAGGAAAAAGGGTCTGGAGGCCGTCGCTGCCTCCAGGAATCTCAAAACTGAGCTGAAGACAGCCATCACTGAGGCGATCGACGGACTCTTCGGAGTCATAGCCCACATCGGCTCTCCCTCCCCCTCCCCCGCTAAACCCCCTGTAGCAGCAGTGGACGAAACACTAAAAGAAAACAATAACACTAACACGAATACCACGCTCTTAATGGAAAAAATAAACCAACACACCAAGCTCCTCGAGGAGTCCAACAGGGCAATGAGTGTGTTAACCAAACAGCTAAAATCCACTCCCAAACCCACACTCACTGATCACACAACTGTCCCCCCCAACAAGAACAAAACTTACGCCAACGCCGCGGCGGCCCCTAAGGCACCCACCGGCCCCTCTATTGTTGTTTCCGGCGAGGGGTTTGACACCACCGAAAGACTAATTACACAAATTTGCAAAACTGTCAACTTCCGCGAGGGTGGTTTTGCACCGCTTAAGGTCACGCCACTTTCCAACAACAAGCTTAAAATGGTCTTCGAAAACGAGGACCACAAGAAACATACTGTCACTAAACTAAATAACACAAACACCATCAAAGCTCAAGATGAGAAACGGATCAGCCCGATGACCATCTTGAAAGGCATATCAAAATACACATCTGAAACCGACTTAATCCAAACCATCAAAGACCAGAACCCGACACTAACCATTCACACATTCACTATAAAATTTACAGCCAAAAATCGCAACACCTCCCTTTATAACGCGGTCCTTAACACCACACCCTCTGCCTGGAAAGCCTTTGCCGACCTCGGCAGAGTAAACATCGACATGCAGCGGGTGCACTGCGCCAACTTTTCACCGTTCAGACAGTGTCAGAACTGTCTGAACTTCGGACACACCAAAAGTCGCTGCCCCGCTAAGTCACCCACATGCGCCAAGTGCTCAGCTAACCACTCCACCAAGGAATGCAACGAATTAACACCAAAATGCACCAACTGCTCAGAACACAACACCGTACACAAGACCAACACAGACACTCAACACCGAGCCGACTCGGATAGCTGCCCCAAGGTTAGAGCCATGCGTGCCCGCGTTGAGGCCAAAGTCAACTACGCCTAACCACAACTACTCCAATCATCAACACCACATATCAGGTTTCGCTGCTTACAGAAAACCTTAACAGACAACGCACAATGCACATTTTTAAATCTCATATCACCTCACATTCGCTCAGACACCGTAGTTGATTATGATCTCAGCGCGCGACACTGGCTCTTGGGGTGCCTCCATATCCACATATGGCCTACACACATATTTGTATACAAAACAGTTATTGCAACAAATACACACCATAACACAACACACTAAACCACACATATTGCACACTATAATACATAGATTATCCCCATATCCCTTCCTTCCCCTAATTAACTCATTAATCCACTGCATACATCCTCTACAATCTCACTTAGATAACACAACTTTAGGCTATCATCCGCCTTACTTGCGGAACTTCATTTTTAAATTTATCTTAAATTTTTACTTTATTTTAATTGTAAATACATTTAACTATTTTATCATAATTTTAATGTTATAACTTTTTTACTTTTGTACAACAACAAATCTCATGTTTTATGTTTACTTTTAGTTCTATACTCTTATTATTATTTTTATATTTTTAATAAACCATGGTTACGACGCTGATGGTTGAGTGGAAGGGATTGTATCAAATAGCATGACCGACCCTCAACCATCACAACAGCGGCTATACCTCCTACCTGAGGAGTTTAAATTATTAAGTTCTGTGTGCAAGAGCTTTTTGTACTCTGTTCTATCTAAAGCACGGTGCGGCTGGTGGCGGTTGAGAGGAAGAAATTGTATCAAATAGCATGACTGATACTCAGCCGCCCCAACCGAACCTACAATCACTAGCCTAAGCTATTAATGTGTAAGTTGAACTAATTATAATTCTACCTAATCAGTAATATTTGTATTTTGTAACTTTCTTTTTTAATAATTCGTAATTTTATTAATAACTTATTGTAACTATTTTTAAGACCTTCTCACTAATAATTTTAATATTATAACTTTTTTACTTTTATACAACTACATATGTCATGTTTTGTTTACTTTTAGCTCATTACTCTTATTTTTATTTTTATATTCTATGTAATCATGGTTACGACGCTGATGGTTGAGCGGAAGGGATTGTATCCAATAGCATGACCGACCCTCAACCAACACAACAGCGGCTATACCTCCTACCTGAGGAGTTTAAATCATTAAGTTCTGCGTGCAAGAGCTTTTTGTACTCTGCTCTATCTTAAATCACGGTGCGGTTGGGGGCGGCTGAGAGGAAGAAATTGTATCAAATAGCATGACTGATACTCAGCCGCCTCAACCGAACCTACAATCACTAGCCTAAGTTATTAATTTGTAAGACGAACTAATTGTAATTATACCTAATCAATAATAATTTTAAATTTGTAACTTTTTCTAAATTGTAAATTTATTAATAACTTATTGTAACTAATTTTAAGACCTTCTCACTAATAATTTTAATATTATAACTTTTTTTTTTTTACTTTTATACAACTACATATGTCATGTTTTGTTTACTTTTAGCTCATCACTCTTATTTTTATTTTTATATTCTATGTAATCATGGTTACGACGCTGATGGTTGAGCGGAAGGGATTGTATCCAATAGCATGACCGACCCTTAACCAACACAACAGCGGCTATACCTCCTACCTGAGGAGTTTAAATCATTAAGTTCTGCGTGCAAGAGCTTTTTGTACTCTGCTCTATCTTAATCACGGTGCGGTTGGGGGCGGCTGAGAGGAAGGAATTGTATCAAATAGCATGACTGATACTCAGCCGCCTCAACCGAACCTACAATCACTAGCCTAAGTTATTAATTTGTAAGACGAACTAATTGTAATTATACCTAATCAATAATAATTTTAATTTGTAACTTTTTCTAAATTGTAATTTTATTAATAACTTATTGTAACTAATTTTAAGACCTTCTATCATATATACTTATCACAATAGTATTAACAAAAATGTTAGTCGTAACGACGCGGACTCTATGCAGGTGGCTCAGCGAAGGTGATTATCGTATCAAATAGCGAAGCCGACCCTCAGCCACCTCACCTACCTTTATACATTTTTTACCTGAATAAAGATTCCCTCTGAAAAAATTATTACCTAGCTTAGCTTCCTCGGCCCCGGGGCGAGAGTCGCCGGGGAGGTAGGCCCACTATAAATTAGCACAAAAAAAAAAAAAAAAAAAAAAAAAAAAACCTAACCTAACCTAACCTAACCTAACCTAACCTAACCTAACCTAACCTAACCTAACCTAACCTAACCTAACCTAACCTAACCTAACCTAACCTAACCTAACCTAACCTAACCTAACCTAACCTAACCTAACCTAACCTAACCTAACCTAACCTAACCTAACCTAACCTAACCTAACCTAACCTAACCTAACCTAACCTAACCTAACCTAACCTAACCTAACCTAACCTAACCTAACCTAACCTAACCTAACCTAACCTAACAAACAGTCGCAGTCCAAACGCCGTGCCGATCGGATCGTTTTTAACGTGCTCCCGACTAAAACAAGTTTTATCAGTGGAAAAAATAGCTAAAAATAAGTGCTATACATCAAAAGAACCGCGCTTGTGAGAGAAACACAGTGGTGTTTTTATTTTCGTGAAAAAACTTTTGTATCAAAAGATATAAGTGTGTTTTTGAATGAAAAACAAAAAGTGAATGCGGCTCGGAATTTAAAGTGATGACCCATTGTTTTTAAAAGTGCTTATTTATAGTGTTAAAAAGGCGAATTAAACAGAACAAAAATATTAAAAAATCCATCAACCACTTTTGGAGAAAATTGCCCTTTCACCTCTTAAATACAGAAACAGTTGCCGTTCAGCCAATTGTGAATTCGAAGTCTGTTTCAACACCTCATCTTAAAGCTCTCCAAAAGAGCTTTTCAACGACATATCGCACAACACCCAGCAGGAAAGCAGTCTGAAGTTACAACCCCGACAACTATTGAGGTAGTCGTTGGTAAAAATTTTTAAAGTTGTGGAGCTCATCACAAAGAAGTCTGAAGAGGAATATCCAAGGAAAAATTAGAGACCGTAAGAGTACATTTAAGTTTATAATACTGTAAAATCCTGTTAGCCTAGCTGGTATAGTTTTTGAGTAAAAGCGGATACAAAGTTATCACATGCAGTTGTTGACAAGCACTTTAACGTGGTATTTTCTTAAAAACAAAATTTCTCTGTAAACATAAGTCAGATCTTTTTTGTCAATATATATTTGAAAACCTCTCATTTTAATCAATGTATGGATAGTTTTAAATTTTAAAAATATCTTTTTGTTTTAGTTTAATAAATTATTTTAAAAGTACAATAAGTTGGTAATTGTCTCTTAACTTGGTAGCTTGTAACTCAAAGGCTACTTATATATATGTAAATATTCTTAATTGTTATGATAGTGCATTTTGTCAGCTACCTATAGACACCAATTTTATTAAGATCCGACATAGGGAAGTAATTTTAAATTGCAATATAACGCAACAAGGGCAGTTTGTAAAACTCAATAACCAATTTATACAAATTTAAGTTCTAAAAATAGATTTTAAAAGTGGCCAAGGGTGTTATTTTTAAAAATTGTTAAAATATATTAAAAATTATTTAGTAGGTTTGAAGATTCGAACATACAAAAAGTTATTTCTGAAAAGTTCAAATCCAATTACTCGGCCACTCCCAGCTCTAGGAACCCCGTGTTTGGAGTCAAACTGTCCGTCTAGCGGAGAGGAATCGTCTGGTCCCTACAGAGACTCCCCCCCCTCTTCCCCCCTCCCTTAAAAAATAGAACAAATAAAGGGGTACGGCCTGGTGTTTTATAGGGACGTGTCGCGTGCACTGCACCTCGGACCCCCCCCCCTCGCCCTACCACCTCACCCCCTGGGGTTGCAAAACTGCAACCTCACGGAACATACACGTGTGACGGCTCTGTCGACTCCCCGTAAAAAGCAGAGTCGACTGAGTACGTTTACAGCGCACTCAAACACACATACACATGGTTATCAAACACAAACACACTAAGACACAAATTCACACATAAACACACAAGTGTGACGGCTCGTTCAACTCCTCGTGACTCGGGGAGAAGATTGCGGCTGTCCATTCCTACATTCGAGTTAACACACACACATACCGGCATACACACATACAAACATACGTTCAGAAACTCCAGTGTAGCACCTCATTCGACTCCGCTGATTGCAGCGGATCCTCCGAGTAGGTGCACACGTGCCAAAGCACACAAACACACACACACACATACACACACACACACGCAAGGCGAGGGTGACGAAGTCCGTTCGCGCGCATAAATCTAATTACATTTAAACAAATGATGCACCCCTCCTGAAGGGTATCAGGACTGCGAAACTAATTTTAAGTGACAAGGGCCTCCCCTATTGGGAACCCTTATTAGTATACTCTTAGACTAAGACTCAAGCCAACGGCTGTAAACCTGTGATATACAATAGCTTGAAAATTGAAATATAAATAAGCAACACGGTTTTAAATAAAAATAAAAACACTACGACATCCTTGGCCCCTATTGGCTGACTAAATACTGTGATATTTAATTCTCTATTGTTTATATCTTCTGTATTGACCACCGTCCTATTGGCGTACCAATTAGTTTTAGTCCGTATTGGCTATTAGACCCGTATATTGTTGCAATCAAGCTAGCTTTAATTTTAAGTATATCACTTACCTAATTATTGACTGTCCTCTTCCTTTTGGGAGAAGGCACTAGTTGTAAGCACTGTTGTAAGCACTTATTTGTTCTGACACGGCTACCACCCTTTTGGGGGTAGACCTTAGAATAAGTTAGGATATAAAAATTGACGGCTGCCACCCTGTTGGGACAGCCATTAGAATAAGTTTAGGAATTTATAATAATTTAATTGACAATAATTCATAAAAAATTAATAATTAAGAATATTCATTGTTTGTGAATTATTTGTAAATTATTTATTGACTTGTCTACTACCCTATTGGGAGTAGGCCTTAGATTAAGTATAGATATTAGACAATTTATTGTAAATAAAAATATTATTATAATTGACACGGCTACTACCCTATTGGGAGTAGCCTTAGATTAAGTATAGTTTTAAGATTAATTATTTTTAAAACAAAATATTATTAAAATTGACACGGCTACTACCCTATTGGGAGTAGACCTTAGGCTAAGTCTTTTAACTTATTAAATTCATCTGACAATCCTAATAGGCAAATGTTGGGTATACGCACTCCACCAAAAACGGCACCTGCCATCAGGCGCAGTATAGATAAGTGGGAGGAGGCCTCCAGCCAGGCCTCTAGGGCAGCACAAGAAGAACCTCTGGCGGGGGGGAGGGGAGCGGGTAAGTCTCCTGCTCCCGCTCAAGCCAGGGAAAAAGAGGCAAAAAATTGCTACCTAAAGGCAATGGCGCACTTGGCGGAGTCCCGAAACATAAAAACCGAAATAAAAACAGGGGTACAGACAGCTGTAAAGCGGCTGTACCAAATGGTAAAAGAAGCCGAGGAGGAGTTGGCGGGAGGCCCAACAAAAATAACAACTAAAACAAGAAACGAAAAAGGCATGGAAGAAAATATATATGATAAGTTAAACAGACAAATTGAAAGATTGGAAACAGAAAATAGTAGGTTAGAGAAATGTAGGAAAGGAATAGAGGATTTGGCAAAAAAGAAAGATGAATGTGTCCTGACCGAGATAAGGAAAGAGTTTGAGGAGAAGGAAAAGAAGGAAATGGAGAGGCACAACAACTGGGCTGCAAGTATGAAATCGTACGCCGAAGCGACGAAAGTAAATCTCGGTCAGGGCCAAAGCAACACAGAAGGCCCGGGGCAAAAACCTGCACTGCACTCTGTCGTGGTGGCGCCAAAGAACGCGACCGACACGGCAGAGGAAACGGTGCAGAACATCCGGCACTTGCTCAACGCGAAGGAGGAAGGTTGGCAAGTGCAAAAAATAAGAAAAGCGAGAGATGGGAAGGTAGTGGTGGGTTGCAGGACAGAGGAAGAGAGAAGAAAACTTAAAGAAAAACTGGGCACAGAAATGGAGGTCAAGGAGACCTCCAACAAAAACCCTCTCGTAAAAATAAAAAATTTACTGACCTGCAACACCACCGAGGATATTGCCCGGGCCCTAAAGAACCAGAACAAACACGTGACTGCGCACCTGGAGGAACGAGAACTAAACATAGTAGAAAAGTATAGAAGGAAGGCAAGAAACCCTCTGGAGAGCCACGTGGTCCTGCAGGTCACGCCTAAACTCTGGCAAGCCCTGACATCGGCTGGCAGGATACACGTGGACCTGCAGAGGGTTTGGGTAGAGGACCAATCCCCTCTGGTCCAATGCACAATGTGTCTGGGGTATGGACATACCCGCAGGAACTGTAAAAAAGATACAGAGGTGTGCAGTCACTGTGGAGGAGCCCACATGAGGGCCGATTGCCAGATCCTCGGGGAAGGAAAGCCTCCCAGCTGCGTTAACTGTAAAGCAATGAAAGGAAGAGACGCAGAGCACGGAGCCTTCAGCCAGAGCTGCCCAACCCGGCAGGGATGGGACAGGGCAGCGAGGCTGAGTTACGCGTACTGTTAAAAAAGCCGAGGGCTCCAACATAAACACCGGCTTTCTCCTGGCACAGGCGAACCTTGGAAGAAAGAGAATCGCGAACCAGGAGTTTATAAAGGAAGCGGGGGGTAGGAAGGTAAAGATAGCACTACTCCAGGAACCGTACACAGGGGCCAATAAACAGATGGCAGAAAGCCCTATGTACAGAGTAGTGCAGTGCGTTCCCACAGGGAAGAAACCGGTGAAGGCGGCGGTACTTGTTTTCGATGAACACATCGAGGTCTCACAAGACAAATCACTCACCACCGAGAACATAGTGGCCGCCGTCCTGAGAACGGACAAGTGGGAACTAGGGGTAATATCAGTGTACTTCGAAGGCGATGAACCCATCGAACCATACCTCGTACAGTTAAGAGGCTTCACGAGAAAGTTAAAAACCAAGATGGTACTGATTGGAGGGGACGTGAACGCATGGAGTGAGTGGTGGGGGAGCCGGAACGAAGACACAAGAGGAAAGGAACTACGAGGGTTCCTTGATGAAGAGGGGCTGAGCATCTTAAATTGTGGAAACACACCCACCTTCGACACCGTTAGAGGGGGCCGTAGATACACGAGTACAGTCGACATCACAGTATGTACAACGGCTCTCCTCAGCAAGGTAACGAAATGGTGGGTTGACACATCAATTACCAGTTCGGATCACAACACAATATTTATGACTACAGCCCTTCAAAAACCCCAAACGCACACCCTACCGAAGACGACCCGCAAATACAAAACAAGAAACGCAGACTGGGAGGATTTTAAAGAGAAAATAAAAACGGAATTGACAAAACAAGGATTAGACAAAGGAACGATGAAAGAACTGGACACCAAGGCCAGGGTCAACAACGCAGTAACGGAATATACCAACATAATTATAAAAGCAGCCGAGAAGCATATCCCCAAACTGAAACAAAGAAAGAAAAGCTTCGAACCACCCTGGTGGAACAAGGAAATAGAGGCCCTTAAGAAGGACATGGTAAGGAAAAAGAAAAGGATCTCATACGCAGCTCCAAGGAGGAGAGAGTGCGTAGTAACTGCCTACCTGGAGGCAAAAAAGATGTACGAAAAAGAGATCGAAAGGGCTCAAAAGGAAGGGTGGAAGAAATTGTGCACGAAGCAAGAAGGGGAGAGCTTATGGGACAGAATGTATAAAGTAATAAGAAAGGCGGAAGGGATCAGGGAAGACACCACGCTAATAGAGAAGGGCATTTCGTTGAACTCCGAAGAATCGGTGCAGCTGCTGGCACAGAAATTCTTCCCGCCTGACAATTGTGAGATGGATGATGACATCCACCAAAGAATAAGGAAAACGGTTGAGGAAATGACTAGCAGCCTACGGGGAAGCAGCGCTGATGAAGTGCCAATCACAATGGCGGAGCTCATCAGCACTGCTCGAAGCTTCAACCCGAGGAAGGCCCCGGGTGCCGACGGACTCACTGCGGATATCTGCTGCGCAGCTATCACGGCGAATCCGGAGGTTCCCCTGGCCATCTTTAATAAATGCCTCGAAGTGGGATGCTTCCCTGATCTATGGAAGGAATGCACGATAGTGGTACTGAGGAAGCCAGGGAAGGAGGACTATACGGCCGCCAAATCCTACCGTCCAATAGGCCTATTGCCAGTCATGGGGAAGATACTAGAGAAGGTAATGATCAACAGAATTAGACACAGCCTACTCCCCAAGATGAGCAGGAGGCAGTATGGATTTATGCCAGGAAAGAGCACGGAGGATGCCCTTTACGATATCCTGACGAAAGCGAGAAGCCACATAGAAAACAAAGAGATAGTGTTGATGGTGTCGCTAGATATCGAGGGGGCTTTCGACAACGCATGGTGGCCAGCTATCAAGTACCAACTATCAAAGAAAGACTGTCCCAAGCAATTGAGACTAGTAGTGGAGGACTATTTTAAAGGCAGGAAGGTGGTGGTACGCTACGCAAACAGAGAGCATGCGAGGCGACCTGAAAAGGGATGCATTCAGGGCTCGATTAGCGGCCCCACCTTCTGGAACATCCTGCTCGACCCACTACTGGTCGAACTGGAAGAGGACGGGACTTATGCACAGGCATTCGCAGACGACGTGGTGCTGCTGTTCAGTGGAACAGACACGCACTCGATCGCGCAACGAGCAAACGTAGCCCTCGAGTACGTGAGGAAGTGGGGTATCGAGAACAAGCTCAACTTCGCGCCACAAAAAACCAAGGCAATGGTCCTGACGCGAAGATTGAAGTTCGATACCCCAATAATAAGGATGAACGGACAAGACATAGCCATAGAGAAAGAAATAAAACTGCTGGGACTGACAATAGACGGAGGGCTCACGTTCAACAAGCATGTGCATAATGTCACCAGAAAAGCGGCAGAAATATATAAAAAAGTATCTAGAATGGCGAAGCTGGAATGGGGAATGACGGGAGACATGGTACTCCAGGTGTACCAAGCCGTCATTGAGCCGACGGTAACATACGCGTCGGCAGCCTGGGCACCGACAGTAAAGAAAATGTGCACAAAGAAAAAACTGGAGACGGTGCAACGGGCCTTCGGACAAAAGATCGCAAAAACATACAGGACGGCATCGCTAAATTCCGCGACGCTACTGGCGGGGATACTGCCCCTCGACCTCAGGGTGGAAGAAGCCGCCGCGATGTTTGAGGCCAGAAGGGGGTCATCCCCGTTTATACGCGAAGGAGACCGGATTGAGCGTGCCGTACCTGCGATAGAACAACCCCATCCTGCGGAAAGACCAGATATAAGCTTCGCCATCACAACCGACCCTGGCCAAATACAAAACGAAAACATAGCGGCCATATACACAGACGGGAGCAAGACAGAGAAGGGAGTCGGAGCGGCTTGGACGAAATGGGAGGGAGGTAGA
This sequence comes from Pieris mannii, assembly GCA_028984075.1. NCBI lineage: Eukaryota > Metazoa > Arthropoda > Insecta > Lepidoptera > Pieridae > Pieris > Pieris mannii. The sequence goes on from CM054784.1 coordinate 66,448, forward strand.
GAACGAAAATGGAAGAAGATAAAGATGGCCCCTTACTGCACCGTGTATCAAGCAGAGCTAGCGGCTCTCGTCGGTGCAGTTAGGGAGGCGACGGCAGCGGGTACTGACGTGAATATCTGCAGTGACTCGAGGTCCTCGCTCGAGGCCATCGCGGGCGGACGCTCTCGGAACCCCCGAGTAGTCGAGATCCGCAGCCACCTGGTGGAGAGCCGAAAAAAGGGCCAAAACATAAGACTCCACTGGGTGAAAGCGCACGTCGGCACGGAGGGGAACGAGAGGGCGGACGAACTCGCGAGGGCCGCTGCGGAGACCTCTAAGGTCAAAGCAGTCCACGTAGAGTACCCGCTATCGTTCATAAGGAAAGAAGTAAGACGGAAAACGATAGAAGAATGGGACAAACGATATAGAGAAGGGACTACGGGCGGAATAACAAAGATTTTTCTGAAAAATGTTGCGAGCGCTCATAAACAACTGAAAGAAGCGAGATTTGGCCCTGAAATGGCACAGATACTCACAGGCCACGGGCCTTTTGCCGAGTACCTGTGCCGTTTCAAATTAAAAGAGACAGCTGAATGCGAGTGTGACAGCGGGGTGCAACAAACCATCCCGCATCTACTTATAGAGTGCCCCATTTTTGCCTCCTCCAGATGCGACCTGGAACAGATGACAGGCATGGTGGTCAGTCTTGAAGGACTGCCCGACATGCTAGCCTGTTACAGGTCGCAACTGGAGGAATTTTGCTTAAAAATAATAAAGAGAACCGCCAAATTTAATGGAAGTAAGGGAGGGGCGGGGACCGCGAGGCGGCCGGCGCCCACTTGCTAATGGGTATCATAAAGATACTCACGGATAAGTGAAGGCTGCCCGCCTCGCGGGCCACGTCTCAGGATAGATATGGAAAGAAAATGAGATAAGTTGGAATACTGTAAAGTAATATTTTAAGAAAGTTGTAATTGAAATTATTTGTACAAAACCTAATAAAAATTAAAGCTGTGTTTTCAATTATTTAGAGGATGAATGTGAGAAAGGACGGATGGGTAGCTTAGACAACGCCCCCGGCGATAAAGTAGCCGGGGAAGGTAGGCCTATTAGGTGCAATAAATAAAAAAAAAAAAAAAAAAAAAAAACCTAACCTAACCTAACCTAACCTAACCTAACCTAACCTTTTTTTTTATTTTTTATAATGGAGGTTGAAATGCACAAATGCAGGCCCGCGCGCGTATGCAGTCGCTATCGCGGGGACTGTGGGGATGGTTAACTCTTATCCCTCTGCTAGTCAGAGGGGAGAAACCCGACCCACTAAAAACTCCTCCTGAACCCTCCATATCGCCTGCAGTGCCAGCCTCATCCATCCTGAATGAATGACGACTGGCACCACATTAAATTCCCCGGGGGTCGCACTAGGCATTCAACCCAGGGAATTTAGGCAAATATGTCTGCATACGGGCTCAGCGACGACGCAGCGGGACGCTGTTGGGCAGACGGCTTCCGCGTCTAGCCCCCGCGCCCCCGCCCCGCCGCCGCCGAGCACAACCCCTCCGGCCATCGCCACGCACCTCCCGCTGACGCTCGGCAGCCTCCTTCTGCAGCAGAACGCGCTCGCAGAAGAAAGCCACAGCACGCCATGCCTCTTGGCTACCTAGCATCGCTGCCGTTCCGATGACCGACACCAGGTCGTGGCGTTGCCTCGACCAGGTGGCACATTCAGCCAGGGTGTGCTCCGCCGTGTCCTCTGGGGCGCCACAATGGTGGCAGATAGGATAGATTTCCCGCCCTGCCACCCTGTGCAGAAACCGTCCAAAGCATCCATGCCCGGACAGAATCTGCGCCATCCGAAAGGACACAGCTCCACTCGGGCGATTCACCCATTCCCGTAAGCATGGGCGAATCGCCTCTACCGTGCGTACTCCCGCCCTCGGCATGGCCAGATCATGGGCCCACCTATCAAGGATGACCTCCCTGGCCTGCCTCCTCGCCGGTCCGACCAGTTCGGCCCATCGGCCATCCGCCCTCGTCTCGCACTTGAGGCGATACAGGGACCCTAGGGCCACCGCCTCTAACTCCCAGGGAGGAGTCGCCGCCAACAGGCATGCCGCCTCGAACGAGACGGTCCGGTAGCAACGAGCCACCCGAACCGCCATCACTCGCTGCGGCCTCCTGAGAAGGGTGCGGTTCCTCGACCCCAACCTATCATCCCATATTGGGGCCCCATACAAGGCCATACTGCGTATAATACCGCAGTAGAGCCTGCGCACACTCTGCTTTGGGCCCCCAATGTTCGGCAGGAGTTTTGCAAGCGCCCCCGCTGCCCCTACCAGCTTCCCCCCAAGAGCCTCAAAGTGGGTCTCAAAGTTCCAGCGCCCATCCAAAATGAGACCGAGATACTTCATCTTGGCCGCCACCGGTACCCTCACTCCTTCCACCATCAGGACCGCCCCAGGAGGTGGACCATTCCTAGGGCCATGGAACAATAGGGCGTCCGTCTTATCGAGAGACACCCTAAGGCCCAGGGCCCTTATCCGTCTCACAACAAGGGAGGTGCCGACCGTTGCGAGTCGAGCCACCTCTCCATAACTGGCCCCACTGGCCACCACGAGGGTGTCGTCTGCATAGCAGAAGACGCGCAATCCCGGAAGAAGCGCGCCCCGCAACACCCAATCGTAGGCCATGTCCCACAAAAGCGGCCCAAGGACTGAGCCTTGAGGAACTCCACACCGCACAGGGTGGTAGGACACCGTGCCCTCCATATTGGAGTACACGATGCGTCTTTCCATGAAATAGTCCCCCACTATTTGGCGTAGATACAGAGGGACCTCGAAAAAAGCAAGGGCCTCTCTGACCACACCAAAGGGAAGACTATTGAAAGCATTTGCAATATCTAATGATACTGCCAATGCTCTCCCTCCCCCGTCTACCACCCCAGCGGTGTGAGACCTCAGGTCCCGAAGTGCGTCGAGCGTCGACCTTCCCGCTCGGAAGCCGTACTGTGCCTCGCTCAGATCCGGCCCCTCAACAGAGAGGTGCCGGCACAATCGAGAAGCCACTACCCACTCCAGCGCCTTGCCCGCTTCATCCAGGAGGACAATAGGGCGGTAGGCTGCCGAACTGTCAACCGGGCGCCCCTCCTTGCGCACGAGACACAGTCGTCCCGTCTTCCATGCCACCGGGAACCGTCCACCACGCAAACACGCTGTGTACAGCTCCCGGACGGAGACCTCCATATGAGGAAGGACCACTGCCAGTACACGTGCATGTACACCATCCGGGCCAGGAGCTTTCTTGCGGGCTTTGAGACGGGCTAGAATGGTCTCCATCTCTATATCAGAGACTTCCGGAGCCATCTCACCCTCCCCGTCAGCCACTTCTACCATAGACGCCGCCATACTTGGAGGGACAGTGTCGGGAGGCAAAGGAAACAGGTCGGCCACCACCCGCTCCAGGAAAGTCGCCTCCAGACTCTCCACGAGAGGCATCCCCGCACCCTTCAGCCTCTTACGAGCCGATCGATAGGGACACCCCCATGGATCATCATCCAGCCCCCGAAGCACCTCCTGATGGGCCCTTTCCTTTGCCTCACAAATAGCCTCTCGGAGAGCCCTCTTGCGATCATAATAAATCAAGCGAAGACCCTCCGTAACATCGGGACTATCTCCCCTCCTCCGGCGACTTCTGTAGCAGGCTCTTCTCGCCTCGCTACATTCGCCCCGAAGATTTCCAATATGCGACGTCCACCAGTAGACAGCTCTTCTCCCCTTCGGCGGTCTCCATTTGGGCATCGCCGCATTCGACACCCTTCGGAGACTTTGACTCAGTCTACCGACCCCTTCGTCTACATCCCCAGTACCAGCAGGCGCACACCACCCCTCCACAATGGCCACCTCCTCCGCAACCTGACGGTCAAGTCGCCGAATCGCCCAACGGGGGAAGCTGTTCTGGGAAATCTGCCCCCGCACTGCCCACCTCATCGAGGTAGAGACCCACATCCGGATATATCGATGATCCGATAGGGTCTCCACTTCGTCCAGCACGCTCCACGCCGTCGTCGCACGGGCCGCTGCCGCAGAAGCTAGGGTCACGTCCACCCTTGAACTGCCCTGCGGGCGGACACAGGTGGGCTCGGTTCCCTCATTTAGGAAAACGAGGCCTAGCTCCGCCGCCCACTCCTCCAAAACCGGACCCCTCCGACACGACACCCTATCACCCCAAGTGGAAGACCGCGCATTAAGGTCTCCCATGAGGATAAGGGGGCGCGGAAGTGCCCTCTGCACGGCCAGCCCCATGGCGTCCAGGAAGTCCTGGAAGTGGCTCAGACGCTCATTGGGCGAAAAATACGCTCCGACAAGCGTCCAGTCCCCCCAATCAGCCAGAACAAAACCGGAACCCCTCTCTCTTAGAAAGAGAGGAGGTCCATGCGGCCGAGCAATGACAGCCGCATCACCCCGAAGGTCCCCCACCCACGAACTCTGCCGCGACACGTAGTAGGGCTCAGTGACAACGGCCGCCATCACACCCCACTCCGCCATCGACTGCAGGAACAAGTCCTGCGCCGCAGCGGAGCGCCTTAAGTTCCCTTGGAGGAGGCTATTGAGGCTGTCAGACATTTTATTTGTTTGACACCTCTACTCCAACCTCCATGGGAGTGTTCCCCATCACCGTGCCGGACGCTTTAGGGGCATGCGGGGCCCTCCCTTGCCTTGGAGGGTTGCAGGCCCTTCCCGCCATCTTGTGGTTCGCCGGCCTGCCGGCCGCTGCACAGACCAAACAATGCAGCTCTTTTGAGCTGCATTCATTAGCCTTATGGCCCGCAACCCCACATCGGTGGCAAGCCTCCGCCAGGTCCACCGCTGAGTCACATGTTGCACGCACATGACCCAGTTTTTGGCACTTAAAACACCTCAAAGGGCGGTGCTCTTGGATTTCCACCCGACAGGAACTCCACCCAATGAGGAGCCTCCCACTCTTTACCTTATTGGCGGAGGCAACCGGACACAGGAGAAACATCTCCCCCAATCCCCGGCCCCTTATCGGGCCCCGGATCTTACCTGGCTTAATGGTCGCCACTGGGCACTCCCCCATGGCAGCCACCGCCTCTACAACATTCTCCTCAGTGATGCTGTCATCAAGGTCCCGGATGCGAAGGTCCACGCACTTGACGGGCCTCCCCACCGAGGCCTCCTCTGACAGAACCACCCTCAACTTTTCAGCTAGTCGGTTGGCCTTTTCCTCCCTACCTTCCCCGGGCACCTCCAGCATCCGAGCTCCGGTAGCCGTAACTCGGATGCTTATTCGCTCGATCCCCAGGTCAGGTAGACTGATGGCCTGCCTCGCCTTCGACAGAACAGCAGCGTAGGTAACCCCCCGCTCCACCGCTCCCTGCAGCAGTGTGATAACAACTGCAGCAGTTGTCGGCGGAGCAAGGGAAGACCGCACCCCGACAGGCTTCTCCCCAGCCACAGGCTGCCTTGCCGGAAGGGCTACCCCACCCTTGGCAGGAAGAGCCGGTGCAGCTGGAAGACTGTCCGACTTCTTCTTGCCCTTACCCTTCTTCTTGCCGGTCACTGTCGCCCAACTGAGACCCACCGGAGGCATCTCTGAAGAGACCCCTCCATTTCCCGGGGCATTCCCTTCAGAGCTCTGGACCACAACCCCTGCGAGACCACTGTGGGCTCTCTTGCCCTGTGGCACCGGACAATTTGAGGCCACCTTGGCCCCACCCCCTAAGGAGCTCTTGGAGGCCCCATGGGGGCCTCGGTCTAATGCCATCAGCGGGGGGCGTAACACAGGCTCAGGGAGCAGCCTGTCCCCAATCCCCGCCAACTTCGCATCAAGCATGCCCCCCACAGCCCTCATCAACTCCCCCGTCAGGCTCTCCTTGATCCCGTCTAAGAGCCCCTCCATCATTTGACGGAGGGCATCCGGCGTGATGGGACTATCCACCGAGACGGGATCCCTGTTGTCCCCCTTTGATTGCGCAAATTGCGCAGTGCGCTCGTTGAACTCGCGTCTGAGGGCCGCGAGCTCCAGACCCAGGTCCTTGACCTGGGCCCTCAGACGATTATTGTCTCTCTGAAGGCGTCTGCCCTCTTCCCCCCCCAGACACCTATCGGCGAGATCCTCCACAATCTCACCAATTTCCTTGGCCGCGCAACCTTTAGGTCGCGGACGTATGTGCCTTTCAGGTTTCCCGACTTCGCCGCAATCTCTAGGATTTTGCGAACCCGGGAAACCGATCTCTCTTTTATTTCTGGCACCCCCAGGAGGACCACGTCATCCTCATAGTCCTCCCATGATGACGGGGGCCCGTCCGGGGCCCGATCTGTACTTGTGGAGGCCCCACCTTGCTGGTGGCCTCCAGCACCACTATTTTCCCCTCCAGGAAGAGAGCGAGCCTCAAGAGCACGCAACTCATCCTCTGCCTCCTTTAATCCTTCCTTGTGGGCAGCCGCTTTCTTTGGCGGCTTACCCTTAGGAGGAGGAGACACGTCCTCGTCCCCATCCCTAATAGGGTTTTTAAAAAAGGACCGCTTTCTCCGCTCTTTTGAGCCAGCCCTGGACATGTCTTCTTCCTCGCTGTCCGAGGCCTGCGGCTTAACCCGCCTCTTTCGCATTTTGCGAAATATACAGAAAGTCCTCCCACCAAATATATAAATAAATAATTAATATATTTATGAATAGAGATAATATTATAGTACAATCTTAATTCTAACTTAAATCTTAACTTAAATTAAATTATATACAAAAATTAAAACTAAGAATAATATCGTCTCTATCCACTTCGGAAAACTTGAACGCCCACTCGATAAACCGTATGACGTCAGACCGCCGCCAGACGACCGGCGCCACACAATGCCGTCCTTTGCACCTTACTTGTCAATAACAAGATGGCGTCTTATAATATTATCTAGCTAAAAATGATGCTTAGATCAATATTTCCTTCTTCTTTCTCCCAATCTCAACTATGAGGTATGAAATCAAACCGCCTGATCACGGCGGAGACGATGGTACTACTCAATTGGTGATTAAACCTCCCGCCAAAATGTTGTGGTTAAAAAACCACCTCCACTTTTTGAAAAATATTTACGGCCAACTCTGTGAGCCGATTTTTAAATTAAAAGTACTCACATATACAAGACAATCCACACTACACAAACACAATGAAAAATTAATATGTCGTCGCGACAAAAACAACATAAAAACACAAAATACACCGGGTCAATTTCCCACACTTCTTTTCTATTATATATTAAAAAGTATTTAATATATAAATATAACATATATGTCAAAACACGCAACACACTTGTGCGGTTATTTTGACGCACCTCACAGTATTCTCCGACACCGGAAAGACCCTCAAAAGATTTTGAGGACGCGGAGCGCAAACAGTCACTGTTGTCGCTATGAAGGCTCAACGCGTACTCAACCTAACCTAACCTAACCTAACCTAACCTAACCTAACCTAACCTAACCTAACCTAACCTAACCTAACCTAACCTAACCTAACCTAACCTAACCTAACCTAACCTAACCTAACCTAACCTAACCTAACCTAACCTAACCTAACCTAACCTAACCTAACCAGTCGCAGTCGAACCGCCGTTCAAAACGGTCAGGAAACGTGTCGCTCCGCAATTAAAAAATCTAATAAATAGGTTTTTTGTCGCGAACAAAACAGTGTCATACATCGTTGTACGCGTCTTGCGACGGCGAATCCAGATATATAAAATTTGTTACATAAAAAGTGAATAGAAAGTGACTAAAAAGTGAAAAAACACTAAAAGTTACAAAAAATCAGTGTAAAAGTGCATGCGGCGTGCGATACAGATCTATGACCCCTATGTTGTTTGGTATTGCTGGATGCGCCTTATCAAACCGCATCTAACAAGGTTAGTTCCAGATTTTTAACCCTCAAATTGAAGGAGAAAATAAGGAAAAACAAAAAAGGGGCGTGACTACTGACGAGCGAAAAAGAGCTTTGCCCCACAAGTGCAATACACCAAAAAACGCATCTCAGTGAGACGAGAAGATTGGTGTATCGCTCTAAAATATCGGGCAGGGGGAAAAATTTTAAAATAGAAAAAACAGAAATAACCTATCAAAAAATTAATCAAAAGCATATTACGCAAAAACTAAAGCGACGACCCCCAAATTAAAAATCGAATCTAGATAGATATTAAAAAGCTGAATCGTTTGAGGGGTTGAACGGATTTTTTGAGTTGAAAAGAAAAAAGTAAATAAACAAAAACATAAAAACCACGTGTAACGTGGTCAGGGATCCCGAGGGATATTGAAGACGTGCAATACATCATTGGAAAGCTCCCGTCGAGTGCAGCAAACAGCCGTTTCGTACGTCGAAATCGAGTCAGCGGTTGCGGAGAAAAGCCGACGGGAAGACATACATCAGAAAACAGGGAATAACTCGGGAACGGTAGGAGATAGGGCTTTTTTGACGTCACCCCGGTATATGGATATATATCCATATACCGGCTTTGACAGCGCAACCTGAACACATGTTAATATATTTTTAAAATTTTTAAATTCCGAAATTTACAAAAATCCCGAAAAATTGACAAAATTTATCAAAATCGGAAATCTAAAAAAGCCCGTATCTCAGAAACGGTGCGTTTTTCGGGATTTTTGACAGCAGTCTTGTATACGTAGTATACAAGTCTTGCTCCCCGCGTTAAATTTTATATATAGACATAAAAAAAATTTTAAATTGTAAATTCTCCCCCACAACTCCCCCCTCTCCCTCCGTTCACGAGTTTTTCACCCAAAAAACGTACTCTAGAGTTAGAAATTTATAATATAAATCCCTGCGTTCTGATTGTACCCATATTAACTCACCGGCCTTGAGGGAACAAAAATTTTTTCAAAAAATTTTCTTAGAATATATATTCCCCTCACTTTTCCAAAAATATTAGGATTATATAAAAATAGAAGAAAGCAAGAGACGAAACAGGGAGAAAACCGCGCTCAGATCGGAGCACGGACGCGGGAACTGCGGCCGTTTTTCACTTAGGCGGCCATTTTGTCCGCCATCTTAAAAAATTTCAAACGGTCGTAGCTCCGGAGCGGAGCGCCCGTTTTGGCCGGGATTTTCTCCACTGGAAAGGCCGGGAGACTGGGATCCGGAAAGTTGTCAAAAATAAGAGCCGACTCTACATACCCGGTTTTCGTACTTAACGGGTCGAGAACGAGGCGCTGGTCACAACAGTGAAAACCCGCCTCTCCTCCGACCAAAATTAAAGAAATTAACCAAATATTACAAATTGACGGCCATTTTGTCCGCCATTTTGAAAAAATTAAAATCGGAATATCTCGGGAACTACTAAACCGATTTTCTCAAGAGTCATATCAAATCAAAGGACTCAAACAGCTTGATCGGCCTGGGTGGTAGAGACGGCTCTACATAGAGTCGAAAAAATTTTTTGTGTAAAAAATTCGACTGTGACACTAGGTTAAGTGACAGGGGCTCTCCTTTTGGAAACCCCTATTAGATATAAGTAATTTGACACGGCTACCACCCTTTTGGGGGTAGACCTTAGAATAAGTTTAGGATATAATAACTGACGGCTGCCACCCTTTTGGGACAGCCATTAGAATAAGTTTAAGAATTTAAATCGACAATCTTTTAACACTTTAGAAAAATTAATAATTAAGAATATTTTATTGATTGTTTATATTATTTATTGACCTGTCTACTACCCTATTGGGAGTAGATCTTAGATTAAGTATAGTTTTAAGACAATTATTGTAAATAAGAATATTATTAAAATTGACACGGCTACTACCCTATTGGGAGTAGACCTTAGATTAAGTATAGTTTTAAGACAAATTATTGTAAATAAAAATATTATTAAAATTGACACGGCTACTACCCTATTGGGAGTAGACCTTAGGCTAAGTCTTTTAACTTATTAAATTCATCTGACAATCCTAATAGGCAAAATGTTGGGCATACGCACTCCACCTAAAATCCAAACAACGGCACCTGCCATCAGGCGCAGTATAGATAAGTGGGAGGAGGCCTCCAGCCAGGCCCCTAAGGCAGCAAAAGAAGATCCTCTGGCTGGGGCGGGTGGAGGAGGTAAGTCTCCTGCTCCCGCTCAAGCCAGGGAAAAAGAGGCTAAAAACTGTTATCTAAAAGCAATGGCGCACTTGGCGGAGTCCCGTAACATAAAAACTGATATTAAAACAGGGGTACAGTCAGCTGTGAAGCGGCTGTACCAAATCGTAAAAGAAGCCGAAGAAGAGTTGGCGGGCGGCCCAACAAAAGTCTCAACAAAATTAAGAAATGGAAAAGACAAAGAAACCGAAATATATGACAGATTAGATAGACAAATCGAAAGATTAGAGGCAGAAAACAGCAAGCTGGAGAAATGCAGAAAAGACATGGAGGATCTGGCAAAAAAGAAAGAAGAAGGTATCCTGACCGAGATAAGGAAAGAGTTTGAGGAGAAGGAAAAGAAGGACATGGAAAGGCAAAACAACTGGGTAGCAAGCATGAAGTCATACGCCGAAGCGACAAAAGTAAATCTCGGTCAGGGCCAAAACAACACAGAAGGCCCGGGTCAAAAACCTGCACTGCACTCTGTCGTGGTGGCGCCAAAGAACGCGACTGACACGGCAGAGGAGACGATGCAGAATATCCGGCACTTGCTCAACGCGAAGGAGGAAGGTTGGCAAGTGCAAAAAATAAGAAGAGCGAGAGACGGGAAGGTAGTGGTGGGTTGCAGGACAGAGGAAGAGAGGAGGAAACTTACAGAAAAACTGGGAAGAGAAATGGAGGTGAAAAATACTACAAACAAAAACCCTCTCATAAGAATTAAAAATGTACTGACCTGCAATACCACCGAGGATATTGCCCGGGCCATACGGAACCAAAATAAGCATGTGACTGCGCACCTAGAGGAACGAGAGCTGTGTATAACGGAGAAGTATAGAAGGAAGGCAAGAAACCCTCTGGAGAGCCACGTGGTCCTGCAGGTCACGCCTAAACTCTGGCAAGCTCTAACATCGGCCGGCAGGATACACGTGGACCTGCAGAGGGTTTGGGTAGAGGACCAATCCCCTCTGGTCCAATGCACAATGTGTCTGGGGTATGGGCATACCCGCAGAAACTGTAAAAAGGAAACAGAGGTGTGCAGTCACTGTGGAGGAGCCCACATGAGGGCCGATTGCCAGATCCTCGGGGAAGGAAAGCCTCCCAGCTGCGTAAATTGTAGAGGAGTAAAGGGAAGAGATGCGGAACACGGAGCCTTCAGCCAGAGCTGTCCAACACGACAGGGGTGGGACAAAGCGGCGAGGCTAAGTTACGCTTATTGTTAAAAAAGCCGAGGGCACAAACATAAATACCGGCTTTCTCCTGGCACAAGCGAACCTTAGGAAGAAGAGAATCGCAAACCAGGAGTTTATTAAGGAAGCGGGGGGTAGGAACGTAAAAATAGCACTACTCCAGGAACCGTACATAGGGGCCAGTAAACAGATGGCAGAAAGCCCTATGTACAGAGTAGTGCAGTGCGTACCCACAGGGAAGAAACCGGTGAAGGCGGCGATACTTGTTTTCGACGAACACATCGAGGTCTCGCAAGACAAAACACTCATCACGGAAAACATAGTGGCTGCCGTCCTGAGAACGGAAATGTGGGAACTAGGGGTAATTTCAGTGTACTTCGAAGGCGATGAACCCATCGGACCATACCTCGAACAGCTAAGAAGCTTCACGAAAATGCTAAAAACCAAGATGGTATTAATTGGAGGGGACGTGAATGCGTGGAGCGAATGGTGGGGGAGCCGGAACGAAGACACAAGAGGAAAGGAATTACGAGGGTTCCTTGATGAAGAGGGGCTGAGCATTTTAAATTGTGGAAACACACCCACCTTCGACACTGTGCGAGGGGGCCGTAGATACACGAGTGCAGTCGACATCACAGTATGCACAACGGCTCTCCTCAGTAAGGTAACAAAATGGTGGGTTGATACTTCAATTACCAGTTCGGACCACAACACAATTTTTATGACTACAGCCCTTCAAAAACCCCAAACGCACACCCTACCGAAGACGACCCGCAAATACAAAACAAAAAACGCAGACTGGGAGGAACTTAAAGAGGAAATAAAAACGGAACTGACACAGCAAGGACTAGACACAGGAACGATAAAAGAACTGGACACTAAGGCCAGGGTCAACAACGTAGTAAAGAAATATACAAACATAATTATAAAAGCCGCCGAGAAACATATCCCCAAACTAAAACCAAGAAAGAAAAGCTTCAAACCACCCTGGTGGAACAAGGAGATAGAGGCCCTTAAGAAAGACATGGTAAGAAAAAAGAAAAGGATCTCTTACGCAGCTCCCAGAAGGAGAGAGTGCGTAGTAACTGCCTACCTGGAGGCAAAAAAGATATACGAAGAAGAGATCGAAAGGGCTCAAAAGGAAGGGTGGAAAAAATTGTGCACGAAGCAAGAAGGGGAGAGCTTATGGGACAGAATATATAAAGTAATAAGAAAGGCGGAAGGGATCAGGGAAGACACCACGCTAATAGAGAAGGGCATTTCGTTGAACTCCGAAGAATCGGTGCAGCTGCTAGCACAGAAATTCTTCCCGCCTGACAATTGTGAGTTGGATGATGACATCCACCAAAGAATAAGGAGCACGGTAGAGGAAATGACTAGTAGCTTACGGGGATGTAGCGCTGATGAAGTGCCAATCACAATGGCGGAGCTCATCAGTACTGCTCGAAGCTTCAACCCGAGGAAGGCCCCGGGTGCCGACGGACTCACTGCGGATATCTGCTGCGCAGCTATCACGGCGAATCCGGAGGTTCCCCTGGCCATCTTTAATAAATGCCTCGAAGTGGGATGCTTCCCTGATCTATGGAAGGAATGCACGATAGTGGTACTGAGGAAGCCAGGAAAGGAAGACTACACGGCCGCCAAATCCTACCGTCCGATAGGCCTCTTGCCAGTCATGGGGAAGATACTAGAAAAGGTAATGATAAACAGAATTAGACACAGCCTACTCCCCAAGATGAGCAGGAGGCAGTATGGATTCATGCCAGGAAAGAGCACGGAGGATGCCCTCTACGATATCCTGACGAAAGCGAGAAGCCACATAGAAAACAAAGAGATAGTGTTGATGGTGTCGCTAGATATCGAGGGGGCTTTCGACAACGCATGGTGGCCAGCCATCAAGTACCAACTATCAAAGAAAAACTGTCCCAAACAATTGAGACTAGTAGTGGAGGACTATTTTAAAGGCAGGAAGGTGGTGGTACGCTACGCAAACAGAGAGCATGTGAGGCGACCTGAAAAGGGATGCATTCAGGGCTCGATTAGCGGCCCCACCTTCTGGAACATCCTGCTCGACCCACTACTGGTCGAACTGGAAGAGGACGGGACTTATGCACAGGCTTTCGCAGACGATGTGGTGCTGCTGTTCAGTGGAACAGATACGCACTCGATCGCAAAACGAGCAAACGTAGCCCTCGAGTACGTGAGAAAGTGGGGTATCGAGAACAAGCTCAACTTCGCGCCACAAAAAACCAAGGCAATGGTCCTGACGCGAAGGTTGAAGTACGATACCCCAATAATAAGGATGAACGGACAGGACATAGCTATAGAGAAAGAAATAAAACTGCTTGGATTGACAATAGACGGAGGGCTCACGTTCAACAAGCATGTGCATAACGTCACCAGAAAAGCGGCAGACATATACAAAAAAGTCTCGAGAATGGCGAAGCTGGAATGGGGAATGACGGGAGACATGGTATTCCAGGTATACCAAGCCGTCATTGAGCCGACGGTAACATACGCGTCGGCAGCCTGGGCACCGACAGTAAAGAAAATGTGCACAAAGAAAAAACTGGAGACGGTGCAACGGGCCTTCGGACAGAAGATTGCAAAAACGTACAGGACGGCATCGCTAAATTCCGCGACGCTACTGGCGGGGATACTGCCCCTCGACCTCAGGGTGGAAGAAGCCGCCGCGATGTTTGAGGCCAGAAGGGGGTCATCCCCGTTTATATGCGAAGGAGACCGGATTGAGCGTGCCGTACCTGCTATAGAACAACCCCATCCTGCGGAAAGACCAGATATAAGCTTCGCCATCACAACTGACCCTGGCCAAATACAAGACGAAAACATAGCGGCCATATACACAGACGGGAGCAAGACAGAGAAGGGAGTCGGAGCGGCTTGGACTAAATGGGAGGGAGGTAGAGAACGTAAATGGAAGAAGATAAAGATGGCCCCTTACTGCACCGTGTATCAAGCAGAGCTGGCGGCTCTCGTCGGTGCAGTGAGGGAGGCGACGGTGGCGGGTACTGACGTAAACATCTGCAGCGACTCGAGGTCCTCGCTCGAGGCCATCGCGGGCGGACGCTCTCGAAACCCCCGAGTAGTCGAGATCCGCAGCCACCTGGTGGAGAGCCGAAAAAAGGGCCAAAACATAAGACTCCACTGGGTGAAAGCGCACGTCGGCACGGAGGGGAACGAGAGGGCGGACGAACTCGCGAGGGCCGCTGCGGAGACCTCTAAGGTCAAAGCAGTCCACGTAGAGTACCCGCTATCGTTCATAAGGAAAGAAGTAAGACGGAAAACGATAGAAGAATGGGACAGACGTTATAGAGAAGGGACTACAGGCGGAACGACAAAGCTTTTTCTAAAAGATGTTGCAAGTGCATATAAACAATTAAGAGAAGCAAGATTTAGCCCTGAAATGGCACAGATCCTCACAGGCCACGGGCCTTTTGCCGAGTACCTGTGCCGTTTTAAACTCAAAGAAAGACCTGAATGCGAGTGTGACAGCGGGGTGGAACAAACCATCCCGCATTTACTTACAGAGTGCCCTATTTTTGCCTCCTCCAGATGCGACCTGGAACAGATGACAGGCATGGCGGTCAGTCTTGAAGGACTGCCCAACATGCTGGCCTGTTACAGATCGCAAATGGAGGAATTTTGCATAAAAATAATAAAAAGAACCGCCAAGTTCAATGGAAGTAAGGCCGGGGCGGGGACCGCGAGGCGGCCGGCGCCTACTTGCTAATGGGTATCATAAGCATACTCACGGATAAGTGAAGGTTGCCCGCCTCGCGGGCCACGACTCGGGATAGGAATGAAAAGAAAACTAGAAAAGTAAGAAGATAGGAAAAGTAGGAGTAATTGTAAAAATTGTAATTGTAACCGTAATATTTGTGTAAAAAACCTAATAAAAACTAAAGCTGTGGTGTACATTATTTAGAGGATGGATGAGAGAAAGGAAGAAAGTATAGCTTAGACAACGGCCCCGGCGATAAAGTAGCCGGGGGAGGTAGGCCTATTAGGTGCATTTAAAAAAAAAAAAAAAAAAAAAAAAAAAAAAACCTAACCTAACCTAACCTAACCTAACCTAACCTAACCTAACCTAACCTAACCAGTCTGCGTCGATCCGCCGCCCGGAACAGTCGAAATCCGCGTCGCTCCGCGATCCAAAAAGTTTAAATAATTCCTTAAAAATAGTTCTTATCAGTTTTCCGTGAAGTGCAATATACCAATAGACGCAGAAAAATCTGCTGCATCCAATAGTGTAAAATTCAGTTTTAAATTTTTTCGTTTTTCATTTTTTATAGACTAAAAACTTTTAAAAAACCAGTTTTTTCAAAATTAAAAATACTTACAGTGAAGTGAGAAACAAGTGTTTAGTGTCAGTGTGTACTTAAAGGTAAATAAACTAAAAGGTAAATAACTCTCTGGACAGATCTATAACAGTATAATTAAAATTGATATCTAGATAGCCCTTAAAGAGACCTATCGATTAATACTAAATTTGTAATTTTTGGACAATCATCAGAATTTTTAGGGGGCAAAAACTAGTATTTAGCCCCCCATTCAACGGCACTGTTATATTTTATACATTTTTTGGGTCTATAAAATCCGCCAGAAAAAGGGCTATCCGAAGACATTCTGGTCACCAAAATCGGATAAGAAATATCCCCTCAAACCAGCAAAAAACAGTTTTTGGGAGGAAAGTGGTTTCCAACCATTTTTTACCACCACCACCATATACCCATTAGAAAGATCTAACTGAGACGCAACTGCCAACACCCAGATCAGGCGGTTCCGTTCACTACATCCGGAGCTAGAGCCAGTACAAAAACGGAAACGGTGATCTCCAGAGGATCCCGAAGGAGTTAAATTCCAAAAATACCACCATCGGACAGAAAATACACCAATTATACAAAAAATCCATCATCAACTCAATAGAACCCACCATCGTCAGCACGGGACACCAGAAAACCTGGTGTTCCACCGGAACTGCTTCCGCTCCAGCACCATCGAGAAGATCGCTCAGCGGGCGTCTCAAAAAGATCAAACATTACAATAATAGCAACGGAATCAACCAAGATATCCTCTCATCTATATACAGGTTAGGTAGATTGTCAGCACATTCATAGGTCAAATTTCATTATATTAAATCTTAACCGAATCCCACCGAGTTTGGTATCTTTCAAATCAGCTCGGTGAGGCGAATTTTGTGGTGCAATTTGTTTCCCCCACAACCCCCTCCTGCTCCTTCTAGCCCCCTAAAAGTCAAAAATTTTATCGCGAGGAGATAATATACCGTGTTACATATCATTAAAACGAGCATTCAAAGGGCTTTCATTCTATATATAACACTTAACAATTTGTTCAAAAATTTTCGAAAATAAGGTTATTTGCAGAAAGTGGTCGAGCCCTTAAAAGTTTGCCACCTTCTAGCACCAATAATTTGTTTAACAGCTCATTTTTCTTATTACACCATTTTTTACATCATCTAAAGTAGATTTCAATAGTAATTTTTGTTGCTTTCTTAGTCAATATTTTCATTTTCATTTTAATTTAATTGCAAAAAACGGCACCTTAAAATCCGCTCCACCGGAAGGTTTGCCGCCCCCCCCCGCGATAAAATTTCCCCCTCCATCCCCACCCCCTCGAGTTGGGTATCAAACAATTCAGCTCGAAGAGGTGAATCCGAATACATACTCCTTTCGTACTTTAGCCCCCCCCCCCCTCCTCTCCCTTCAAGATCAAAATTTCTTTCTTTTGATACTTTTACATTATGATTAAACGTACACCCCCTCACACACCCCGGGCTCTTAGCCCCTCTAATTCAGCCACTAATAATACACAACAACACTCCATCACAACAAGTAGACCGCTAGGTCAATTTCTCGCCGACCTCTCTCCCGCGGCTCTTTCTGGGTCTGGACCTACCGCTAGGGCCCCGCGACTAGTTAATTCAAACCTAACTACACACTCGGAGGCCAAGCTGTGGCTCCAGAAGGCCAGGGAGGCTCTGAATACATCTAGAAATCTTAAAACAGAGCTTAAAGCGACCATCGAAAAAGCGGTGCAAAAACTCTACGATCTAGCGGTTTCACCCGTCGCTCCGCTAACATCGTCCCAAGCTGAACCCCACCCAGTCCCTCAGCCCACGCCTGACATCACAGCCTTTACCGAAGCTGCGCATGCCCTTACGGCCAAAATTGATGCTCACACCAAGTTATTACAAGACAACAAAAATAACATTACACAAATAACTAATAAAATAAACTCGATCAACAAACAAACCCGCGCTGCACCTATTACTCACCACACCAAAGAAACGGGCCCATCATATGCCACAATTGCGGCCACCACCTCCCCCTCCCCGAAACCCACACCTAGCCCTTCAATAGTAGTAAGCGGTGGTCCTGAAGCAACACCGCAGACTATTATTGAACACGTTAGAACAGGCATTAATTACCGACAGGGGGGATACGCCCCTCTCAAAATCGCCCCCCTCTCAAAGGGAAAATTGAAAATAACCTTCAGGTCTGAAGAGCATAAGAACGACGCTCTTCAGCAGCTGAACAAGTCCTCCTCTGCCTTCAAAGCGGAGAATGAGAAGAAACTTGATCCCATGATAATTTTGAAGGGGATTAGCAAGTCTGTGCCGGAGGAAGAGCTGGTCGACACCATACGGGATCAAAATCCCGAACTCGTAAATGAAAGGTTCTCAGTCAAATTTCGTCGTAACAACAGAAACGAAAAATTATACAACATCGTCCTCACCACCTCCTCTTCCGCCTGGCACAGGTTTGTCGAGCTTGGACACGTGGCAATTTCTTATCAGTACGTTCACTGTTCCAATTTTTCCCCGTTCATACAGTGCAGGCGATGCCTAAACTTTGGACACACCAAAACCAGATGTCCGGCGACCTCCCCAACATGCGCCAAATGCTCTGCAAATCACGACACCACCGAGTGTAAATCAACAGAGTCACACAAATGCGTCAATTGTAACGAGCACAACGCTCACTACAAAACTCAAACTAATATCAACCACCGCGCCGATGGTGAAAGTTGCCCCAAAGTGAAAGCGATGAAAGCCCGCATTGAGGCTAAAATCAATTACTAATAAACTCATGTACTCACTCAACATTACACAGGCGAATCTAGACAGATCTCGCCTCGCTCTACAAGAATTCCATTTACACTTTATTAAAACCAACACAGACATCGCTTTCATTTCAGAACCGTACAATAACACCAATGACACAATATCACACATTTCAGGCCTTCGTATTTTCCAATCCACTAGCGATGGACCCACGAAGGCCTGTATCATCACCACACAACACATAAATGCACATATTCTCACCCAATACACCACCAACAACATCGTCACTATATCGGTTACTACACAATCATACACACTTTTTCTTATATCCATTTACATTGAGCCAGATATAGACAACACTCACACACTACAAACTTTAGATAATTTTCTCACACAAAACCCTAACGCCCACACTCTCATTGCGGGCGATCTCAATGCTTGGCATCCACTTTGGGGCAGCGGTCACCACGCTCGATATAATAAACGCGGCTACGAAATAGCCGACCTCCTACTCACACATGACCTCTTTGTACATAATAAAACCGACACACCAACTTTTGAAACTATAACTCACGGCAAAATCCGCACTTCTATTATCGACCTCACCATCACTCCTACGCGCATGACTCAACACATCACCGATTGGAATGTGCATCGCGGCTTATTCCCGCATTCGCAGCACAATCCAATCACATTCACCTACAGCAACACACATAACACAATAGTTCAAGCTCAGAATCATAGCACATTCATTTATAAAACTCAAAACGCAAACTGGCACTCATTCACAGAATCACTTCACACAAACATCTGCAACTCCAACATATTAGACACAGACATCACTCAAATAAATTCACATGAAATAGACACATTTATTAACAACCTTACTTTAATCATTAACAACTCATGCAAAGAGGCATTCCCCATACGTAAGGGTACACAAAAACTTAAGGCCCCTTGGTGGAATGACCACCTCGAGGAGCTCAGTAACGAATGCCGCAGACTCCACCACATGCTATGTCGTTCCTCAAGGGGACATAATTCACCCACCATTGAGCTCATAAATGAGTATAACAACACAAAACAAAAGTACACAACCGCAATGCGCCAAGCGTCCACAAATAGCTTTAAAGAGTTTTGCAAATCCCAAGACCAAGAAGACGTTTGGTCTGTCACCAATCGCCTACTTAAAAAATCCACCCCCAACATTCAGCCGGGAACGCTCCTTATAAACAATACTTATACGAAAACTGAGACTGAAACAGCTCAATCACTGCTGAACCATTTTTATCCTAAAGATTTGCCCAACACTGAAACCCGACACCACACACTCGCCAGCACAGTCCACTCCCCTCCGGACACAGCGGATGACCCGCCGTTCACCTTACAAGAAGTAACTCACTCAATCGAGTCAATTAGTCATAAAAAAGCTCCTGGTCAGGACCACCTGACCAGCGACATCTGCCTTGTAGTATTTAAATCATACCCTGAGCTCTTTCTGAATCTATTTAACCGTTGTGTTGAAATTGCTCATTTTCCCACCCCGTGGAAGGAGGCAACGGTGAAAGTAATACCAAAGCCTAATAGGGCTGATTACACATCGTTGTCCTCTTATCGCCCCATCGGACTCATCCCTGTGTTCGGGAAAACACTTGAAAAACTCATCACTAAGAGGATCACATACAAAGCTAATAAGCTAGGTCTTCTTAGCGACAAACAATTCGGCTTTACAGAACAAACTGGGACGGTGCAAGCGATTCATCGCGCTCTTGACACAATTAAGAGTGCTAAAAACAATAAACAACAGGTCATTGCAGTCTCGCTGGACATTAAAGCGGCGTTTGACAATGCTTGGTGGCCGGCGGTGCTCAGTGGCCTTAAACAAGCTCAATGTCCATCTAATCTCTACAAAACTCTGTGCAGCTATCTGTCGCAGAGATCCGTAACTTTACACTTAGGAAACACTGTAATTACACAATCAACAGAAAAGGGATGCGTGCAGGGCTCTGCATGCGGACCAATTCTGTGGAACCTCATTGTTAACGATCTCCTCAGCAACATCGAGCTACCTCCCGGCTGTTACATACAGGCCTATGCGGATGACGTCCTTTTAGTAGTCACCGCAAAGGACCTTAACACTATACAAAGTCATACCAACTCAGCCTTAGAAACCATCCGTCTATGGGGACAAAGCGTTAAACTGCACTTTGGCCTCTCCAAAACACAACTTATAGCTTTCACACAACAGTCAGAACACACAAGGATCCTTTTCGACAACACTACACTAGCCTTCAGCAAAAATATCACATATCTCGGAGTTGTCATCGACAACAGACTATTATTTAATGATCATTTACATCACACCCTTCAAAAGGCACTTAATATATTCAAAAAATTACAAGTTTTTACACGAATCACATGGGGCCCGCATCCCGAAAACATACGCACAATATACTCAATGGTTATTGAACCGATTATAACATACGCTTCCAGCGTTTGGGGTCACATCGCTGTCAAGAAAACAGTAAGCAAAAGACTAATCAGTCTGCAACGAGGCTTCGCCCTACGAGCCATCCGGGCCTTTAGGACGGTGTCTGCAAATGCAGCAATCGCCCTAGCCCGATTCACACCTCTCGATCTCAAACTATTAGAGGCCGCCGAAATAGAATCTACACGAATAAACAGACGCACCAACAGACTTCCGCATGACATACCGCTTGAGACCCCTGTCCGCTTCTCGGACCTACTTCATCCGGCAGATCGAACCCCCATCGCAACACTCTCCACAAAAGCATATGCTGAGATAAACCACACTCTACATCATCATATATACACGGACGGCAGCAAACACGACGACGGCTCTACCGGCACCGCGTTTGTTGTCTACTCACCATCTCCATCCTCATATTCAAACAGCGATGAGGATACACACAAACACACCCACACGAAACACATTAAATTACACAGCACCAGCTCGGTCTTCCAGGCCGAACTGGCAGCTATTAAATACGCCACACTTTATCTACATAACAAAAACATCACACAGGCTATCATCCACACCGATTCTCAGTCTGCTATTGCAGCACTTAAACAACACATCAACACTCACCCCATTGTATCCGATATACACAACACACTCCAGATGCTTAATTCAATACACGCAAACATATACTTTTATTGGGTGAAAGGCCACTCAGGCATACAAGGTAACGAGCTAGCCGATGGTGCTGCCAACAAAGCAGCATCATTACACAAATCACCCGATCACATAGCATGCCCCATTTCATACATCAAACATCTAATTAAACAAGAAACGAAACACAAGACACAAACACGTTACACTGAAGAAATAACTGGAGAATTCACGAAGAAATTTCTTCCGCAACTCAATAACATACACGCATTTTTCCTCGCCATCCCAACATCTTTTCAAATGACACAATTCCTTACCGGCCATTCTTTTGCTAAAGATTATTTACACAGATTCCACATCATTGACAACCCTCACTGCCCCTGCAACAATACATCCCTACAAGACCTCATCCATCTCATCCGCGAATGTCCCAGATTTGAGCTTCAAAGATCCACACACGAACAAACCTGTTCCTTCGTCAACATCGACCCATATAATGTTGCCGAACTTGTTAGCAAAGCAACATCGGCAAAATCATTTGATACATTCATCAAATATATAGTAAATAACCTAAAGGCGTTCAATGGCACATAGACTTTCATAATTTTGTCTTTGTTATAATCTTAGTTTTAAGAATACCATTTATGTTACAAACGATTCCTGTCTTATACTCTAAGTTTTTCTATTTAATATTAAGAATTTTGTTTTACATGTTACAAACGATTCCTGTCTTATACACTAAGTTTTTCTATTTAATATTAAGAATTTTGTTTTACATTTTAAGTTTAATTTAAGTTATCCATGATAACGGAATATAATTTTAAGTTCTACAATTCATTTATAATTTTCTACACTACATGTAATTTAGCCATAAGTAATAAATAATGTATATAATTTTAAGAACCACTATTGTCTTCTAAGACGCAGACTCTTGTGAATTGGAGGCTGGGAGAAAGAATGTATCAAATAGCATCAACCCCCAGCCTCCTAAAAACTATTTGTATTATTGATTAAATAAAAAAACCTCCTTGTTTTTTATTCGAGACGAACGAATGCAAGATGTGATGAATGCCTAGCTTAGTCGTCGCCCCGGTGATAAAGTAGCCGGGGAAAGTAGGCCCACTAGGAGAAAAAAAAAAAAAAAAAAAAAAAAAAAAAAAACCTAACCTAACCTAACCTAACCTAACCTAACCTAACCTAACCTAACCTAACCTAACCTAACCTAACCTAACCTAACCTAACCTAACCTAACCTAACCTAACCTAACCTAACCTAACCTAACCTAACCTAACCTAACCAGTCCGCGTGACAGAGGTGTGCAGTCACTGTGGAGGAGCCCACATGAGGGCCGATTGCCAGATCCTCGGGGAAGGAAAGCCTCCCAGCTGCGTAAACTGTAAAGCAATCAAAGGAAGAGACGCAGAGCATGGAGCCTTCAGCCAGAGCTGCCCAACCCGGCAGGGATGGGACAGGGCAGCGAGGCTGAGTTACGCGTACTGTTAAAAAAGCCGAGGGCTCCAACATAAACACCGGCTTTCTCCTGGCACAGGCGAACCTAAGAAAAAAGAGAATCGCGAACCAGGAGTTTATAAAGGAAGCGGGGGGTAGGAAGGTAAAGATAGCACTACTCCAGGAACCGTACACAGGGGCCAATAAACAGATGGCAGAAAGCCCTATGTACAGAGTAGTGCAGTGCGTTCCCACAGGGAAGAAACCGGTGAAGGCGGCGGTACTTGTTTTCGACGAACATATCGAGGTCTCACAAGACAAATCACTCACCACCGAAAACATAGTGGCCGCCGTCCTGAGAACGGACAAGTGGGAACTAGGGGTTATATCAGTGTACTTCGAAGGCGATGAACCCATCGAACCATACCTCGTACAGTTAAGAAGCTTCACGAGAAAGTTAAAAACCAAGATGGTATTGATTGGAGGGGACGTGAACGCATGGAGTGAGTGGTGGGGGAGCCGGAACGAAGACACAAGAGGAAAGGAACTACGAGGGTTCCTTGATGAAGAGGGGCTGAGCATCTTAAATTGTGGAAACACACCCACCTTCGACACCGTTAGAGGGGGCCGTAGATACACGAGTACAGTCGACATCACAGTATGTACAACGGCTCTCCTCAGCAAGGTAACGAAATGGTGGGTTGACACATCAATTACCAGTTCGGATCACAACACAATATTTATGACTACAGCCCTTCAAAAACCCCAAACGCACACCCTACCGAAGACGACCCGCAAATACAAAACAAAAAACGCAGACTGGGAGGATTTTAAAGAGAAAATAAAAACGGAATTGACACAACAAGGATTAGACAAAGAAACGATAAAAGAACTGGACACCAAGGCCAGGGTCAACAACGCAGTAACGAAATATTCAAACATAATAATAAAAGCCGCCGAGAAGCATATCCCCAAACTGAAACAAAGAAAGAAAAGCTTCGAACCACCCTGGTGGAACAAGGAAATAGAGGCCCTTAAGAAGGACATGGTAAGGAAAAAGAAAAGGATCTCATACGCAGCTCCAAGGAGGAGAGAGTGCGTAGTAACTGCCTACCTGGAGGCAAAAAAGATGTACGAAGAAGAGATCGAAAGGGCTCAAAAGGAAGGGTGGAAGAAATTGTGCACGAAGCAAGAAGGGGAGAGCTTATGGGACAGAATATATAAAGTAATAAGAAAAGCGGAAGGGATCAGGGAAGACACCACGCTAATAGAGAAGGGCATTTCGTTGAACTCCGAAGAATCGGTGCAGCTGCTAGCACAGAAATTCTTCCCGCCTGACAATTGTGAGTTGGATGATGACATCCACCAAAGAATAAGGAGCACGGTAGAGGAAATGACTAGTAGCTTACGGGGAAGTAGCGCTGATGAAGTGCCAATCACAATGGCGGAGCTCATCAGTACTGCTCGAAGCTTCAACCCGAGGAAGGCCCCGGGTGCCGACGGACTCACTGCGGATATCTGCTGCGCAGCTATCACGGCGAATCCGGAGGTTCCCCTGGCCATCTTTAATAAATGCCTCGAAGTGGGATGCTTCCCTGATCTATGGAAGGAATGCACGATAGTGGTACTGAGGAAGCCAGGAAAGGAAGACTACACGGCCGCCAAATCCTACCGTCCGATAGGCCTCTTGCCAGTCATGGGGAAGATACTAGAAAAGGTAATGATAAACAGAATTAGACACAGCCTACTCCCCAAGATGAGCAGGAGGCAGTATGGATTCATGCCAGGAAAGAGCACGGAGGATGCCCTCTACGATATCCTGACGAAAGCGAGAAGCCACATCGAAAACAAAGAGATAGTGTTGATGGTGTCGCTAGATATCGAGGGGGCTTTCGACAACGCATGGTGGCCAGCTATCAAGTACCAACTGTCAAGGAAAGACTGTCCCAAAAAATTGAGACTAGTAGTGGAGGACTATTTTAAAGGCAGGAAGGTGGTGGTACGCTACGCAAACAGAGAGCATGTGAGGCGACCTGAAAAGGGATGCATTCAGGGCTCGATTAGCGGCCCCACCTTCTGGAACATCCTGCTTGACCCACTACTGGTCGAACTGGAAGAGGACGGGACTTATGCACAGGCTTTCGCAGACGATGTGGTGCTGCTGTTCAGCGGAACAGACACGCACTCGATCGCAAAACGAGCAAACGTAGCCCTCGAGTACGTGAGAAAGTGGGGTATCGAGAACAAGCTCAACTTCGCGCCACAAAAAACCAAGGCAATGGTCCTGACGCGAAGGTTGAAGTACGATACCCCAATAATAAGGATGAACGGACAGGACATAGCTATAGAGAAAGAAATAAAACTGCTTGGACTGACAATAGACGGAGGGCTCACGTTCAACAAGCATGTGCATAACGTCACCAGAAAAGCGGCAGACATATACAAAAAAGTCTCGAGAATGGCGAAGCTGGAATGGGGAATGACGGGAGACATGGTATTCCAGGTATACCAAGCCGTCATAGAGCCGATAGTGACATACGCGTCGGCAGCCTGGGCACCGACAGTAAAGAAAATATGCACAAGGAAAAAACTGGAGACGGTGCAACGGGCCTTTGGACAGAAAATAGCAAAAACTTACAGGACGGCATCGCTAAATTCCGCGACGCTATTGGCGGGGATACTGCCCCTCGACCTCAGGGTGGAAGAAGCCGCCGCGATGTTTGAGGCCAGAAGGGGGTCATCCCCGTTCATACGCGAAGGAGACCGGATTGAGCATGCCGTACCTGCTATAGAACAACCCCATCCTGCGGAAAGACCAGAGATAAGCTTCGCCATCACAACTGACCCTGGCCAAATACAAAACGACAACATAGCGGCTATATACACGGACGGGAGCAAGACAGAGAAGGGAGTTGGAGCGGCTTGGACTAAATGGGAGGGAGGTAGAGAACGAAAATGGAAGAAGATAAAGATGGCCCCTTACTGCACCGTGTATCAAGCAGAGCTGGCGGCTCTCGTCGGTGCAGTGAGGGAGGCGACGGTGGCGGGTACTGACGTAAACATCTGCAGCGACTCGAGGTCCTCGCTCGAGGCCATCGCGGGCGGACGCTCTCGGAACCCCCGAGTAGTCGAGATCCGCAGCCACCTGGTGGAGAGCCGAAAAAAGGGCCAAAACATAAGACTCCACTGGGTGAAAGCGCACGTCGGCACGGAGGGGAACGAGAGGGCGGACGAACTCGCGAGGGCCGCTGCGGAGACCTCAAAGGTCAAAGCAGTCCACGTAGAGTACCCGCTATCGTTCATAAGGAAAGAAGTAAGACGAAAAACTATCGAAGAATGGGACAGACGTTATAGAGAAGGGACTACAGGCGGAACGACAAAGCTTTTTCTAAAAGATGTTGCAAGTGCATACAAACAATTAAGAGAAGCAAGATTTAGCCCTGAAATGGCACAGATCCTCACAGGCCACGGGCCTTTTGCCGAGTACCTGTGCCGTTTCAAATTAAAAGAAACACCTAAATGCGAGTGCGACAGCGGGGTGGAACAAACCATCCCGCATTTACTTACAGAGTGCCCCATTTTTGCCTCCTCCAGATGCGACCTGGAACAGATGACAGGCATGGTGGTCAGTCTTGAAGGACTGCCCGACATGCTGGCCTGTTACAGATCGCAACTGGAGGAATTTTGCTTAAAAATAATAAAGAGAACCGCCAAATTTAATGGAAGTAAGGGAGGGGCGGGGACCGCGAGGCGGCCGGCGCCCACTTGCTAATGGGTATCATAAAGATACTCACGGATAAGTGAAGGCTGCCCGCCTCGCGGGCCACGTCTCAGGATAGATATGGAGTGAAAATTAGATAAGTTGGAATATTGTAAAGGAATATTTTAAAAAAGTTGTAATTGAAACTCGGATCTGTACAAAACCTAATAAAAATTAAAGCTGTGTTTTAAATTATTTAGAGGATGAATGTGAGAAAGGACGGATGGGTAGCTTAGACAACGCCCCCGGCGATAAAGTAGCCGGGGAAGGTAGGCCTATTAGGTGCTTTAAAAAAAAAAAAAAAAAAAAAAAAAAAAAAAAAAAACCAGTCCGCGTCCAGACGCCAAGTAAAACGGTCGACTTCACGTCGCTCCGCGCTCTTAAAAAGTTTAAATTCGTCTTTAAAAATAGTTGCAGTGCAGTGACAGTATCAATTCATATATCAGTAGATGCGGAAAAATCCGCTCTATCTTTTAGTGTAAATTTCATTTTAAAAAGTTTTAATTCTATATTTTTTTTGAGTAAAAAACTGTTAAAAACTTAGTTTTTGGAAAATTAAAAATAGTTACAGTGCTTCAAAAAAGTGTAGATCTCGTTAAGGCGCACATTTCGACCTACTTTTGGAGGATAAGGGTGCAGAATTGAGGAAACCACCACCCAAAAACCGGTAAAACTCGAATAACTTTTAAGCAAGATCAACGACAATAGTGTTTTAATAGCTTATCCGATAGTCCTCTTCAAGGGCTATCGTTTGATACCAAATTTGTATTTTTGACACCAACCCCCGATTTTTGGAGACCAGAAGAAGGAATTTCGCCCACCAGTCTGCGGCGCCAACATTTACAACCTCGTTTTTAGCATCAAAAAATCCGCCTGAAAAGCAGCTACCGAATGGTATATCACACATCAAAATCGGAGGAAGAATATCCCCTCATTCACTGGAAAAACGGTTTTTGGGTATTAACCACCCCTGATCTTACGAAATTCACAATTCACAATATACTGCCACAAGCGTCTTAACGAGGCGCTTCAGGAGACCCCAAGTACATTAAAATCGGACAAATATTTTGGGAGATAAGAAACAAGGAATTTCTGCAGCGGTGATTCCACCTGGAACCAACCACATTAAAAATCAACAATAACATTCGAGCGATAGCCTGAATTCCGCGCAACATTACTGCATCGCCGCCAATAATTAATCATCGACTTCTGCCGAGCTGGTCACCAACTTTTCTGGTGACTAACTGGAACAGCCCCATCACTAGCACCATCGCGTAGACCTCGTCGCGGGCTTCAAAACGAACCCAAACTCCAACATCACCAGTGCAGCGGTGCAGGAGTTATCCTGTGCGGAAGTACCAGGTAAGGCGGATGACCAGCCTCATCTTTAACACTACACTCACATACACAGAAACACACCGAGCTTGGGCTCGTTCAAACCGCCTCTTCAAGGCTAACACTAATATAGCCGTACAGTCGTTCGCAAACCTACCTATCAACCCCCAGTTTGAGTTTTTACCCCCCCTCCCCTAAAATTTTTACCCCCCCTCCGCACCCCCCCGAGTCACATATCATTTGAATCGGCTTTTAAAGGCGATTCTAGACCACTAGACCAATTCCAGTTTCGAACCCCCCCCCCACCCATCACGAAATAATGTTACCCCGCACCCCACCCAAAACCACAAACACCGCCTCGCCATCTCTCCAAACATCTTCTACTGCCGCTAGGCGGAATTTGGTGGACAATTTAAGCCCGGCCTTCACTCGTGAAGCTCCCCCCGCGGAGTCCACCTACATGGAGATGGCGAGGAATTTCAGACGCAAAGGCCTGAACGCGGTTTTAGCCTCTCGCAACCTTAAGAGTGAGCTGAAAACGATAATTACAGAGACAATCGACGGTCTCTTCGGAGTCGTCGCTATGCTAGATCCTACCACCCCCTCCCCTTCCAAACCCCTCACACCCCCGGCCAATAACATCGACAATAACACAAGCAAAAATACACCACCCGACGATAGCACACAAAAATTACTCCTAAACAAGCTAGAAACCCACTCTCGGCTACTCGAGGAGTCCAACAGGGCAATGAGTGTGCTAACAAAACAATTAAAATCCACTCCCAAACCTACACTCACTGAACACACAACCATCCCCCCCAACAAGAACAAAACTTACGCCAACGCCGCGGCGGCCCCTAAAGCACCCACCGGCCCCTCTATTGTTGTTTCCGGCGAGGGGTTTGACACCACCGAAAGACTAATTACACAAATTTGCAAAACTGTCAACTTCCGCGAGGGTGGTTTTGCACCGCTTAAGGTCACGCCACTTTCCAACAACAAGCTTAAAATGGTCTTCGAAAACGAGGACCACAAGAAACATACTGTCACTAAACTAAATAGCACAAACACCATTAAAGCTCAAGATGAGAAACGGATCAGCCCGATGACCATCTTGAAAGGCATAGCAAAATACACATCTGAAACCGACTTAATCCAAACCATCAAAGACCAGAACCCGACACTAACCAATCACACATTTACTATAAAATTTACAGCCAAAAATCGAAACACCTCCCTTTATAACGCGGTCCTTAACACCACACCCTCTGCCTGGAAAGCCTTTGCCGACCTCGGCAGAGTAAACATCGACATGCAGCGGGTGCACTGCGCCAACTTTTCACCGTTCAGACAGTCTCAGAACTGTCTGAACTTCGGACACACCAAAAGTCGCTGCCCCGCTAAGTCACCCACATGCGCCAAGTGCTCAGCTAACCATTCCACCAAGGAATGCAACGAACTAACACCAAAATGCACCAACTGCTCAGAACACAACACCGTACACAAGACCAACACAGACACTCAACACCGAGCCGACTCGGATAGCTGCCCCAAGGTTAGAGCCATGCGTGCCCGCGTTGAGGCCAAAGTCAACTACGCCTAACCACAATTACTCCAATCATCAACACCACATATCAGGTTTCGCTGCTTACAGAAAACCTTAACAGACAACGCACAATGCACATTTTTAAATCTCATATCACCTCACATTCGCTCAGACACTGTAGTTGATTATGATCTCAGCGCGCGACACTTGCTCTTGGGGTGCCTCCATATCCACATATGGCCTACACACATATTTCTATACAAAGCAGTTATTGCAACAAATACACACTATAACACAACACACTAAACCACACATATTGCACACTTTAATACATAGATTATCCCCATATCCCTTCCTTATCCTAATTAACTCATTAATCCACTGCATACATTCTCTACAATCTCACTTAGATAACAAAACTTTAGGCTATCATCCGCCTTACCTGCGGAACTTCATTTTTAAATTTATCTTAAATTTTTACTTTATTTTAATTGTAAATACATTTAACTATTTCATCATAATTTTAATGTTATAACTTTTTTTTTTTTCTACTTTTGTACAACAACAAATTTCATGTTTTATGTTTACTTTTAGTTCTTTACTCTTATTATTATTTTATATTTTTAATAAACCATGGTTACAACGCTGATGGTTGAGTGGAAGGGATTGTATCAAATAGCATGACCGACCCTCAACCATCACAACAGCGGCTATACCTCATACCTGAGGAGTTTAAATTATTAAGTTCTGTGTGCAAGAGCTTTTTGTACTCTGTTCTATCTAAATCACGGTGCGGCTGGTGGCGGTTGGGAGGAAGAAATTGTATCAAATAGCATGACTGATACTCAGCCGCCCCAACCGAACCTACAATCACTAGCCTAAGCTATTAATGTGTAAGTTGAACTAATTATAATTCTACCTAATCAGTAATATTTGTATTTTGTAACTTTCTTTTTTAATAATTTGTAATTTTATTAATAACTTATTGTAACTATTTTTAAGACCTTCTCACTAATAATTTTAATATTATAACTTTTTTTACTTTTATACAACTACATATGTCATGTTTTGTTTACTTTTAGCTCATTACTCTTACTTTTATTTTTATATTCTATGTAATCATGGTTACGACGCTGATGGTTGAGCGGAAGGGATTGTATCCAATAGCATGACCGTCCCTCAACCAACACAACAGCGGCTATACCTCCTACCTGAGGAGTTTAAATCATTAAGTTCTGCGTGCAAGAGCTTTTTGTACTCTGCTCTATCTTAATCACGGTGCGGTTGGGGGCGGCTGAGAGGAAGAAATTGTATCAAATAGCATGACTGATACTCAGCCGCCTCAACCGAACCTACAATCACTAGCCTAAGTTATTAATTTGTAAGACGAACTAATTGTAATTATACCTAATTAATAATAATTTTAATTTGTAACTTTTTCTAAATTGTAATTTTATTAATAACTTATTGTAACTAATTTTAAGACCTTCTATCATATATACTTATCACAATAGTATTAACAAAAATGTTAGTCGTAACGACGCGGACTCTATGCAGGTGGCTCAGCGAAGGTGAACATCGTATCAAATAGCGAAGCCGACCCTCAGCCACCTCACCTACCTGTATACATTTTTTACCTGAATAAAGATTCCCTCTGAAAAAATTATTACCTAGCTTAGCTTCCTCGGCCCCGGGGCGAGAGTCGCCGGGGAGGTAGGCCCACTATAAATTAGCACAAAAAAAAAAAAAAAAAAAAAAAAAAAAAACCTAACCTAACCTAACCTAACCTAACCTAACCTAACCTAACCTAACCTAACCTAACCTAACCTAACCTAACCTAACCTAACCACCGGAAAACGATAGAAGAATGGGACAAACGATATAGAGAAGGGACTACGGGCGGAATAACAAAGATTTTTCTGAAAAATGTTGCGAGCGCTCATAAACAACTGAAAGAAGCGAGATTTGGCCCTGAAATGGCACAGATACTCACAGGCCACGGGCCTTTTGCCGAGTACCTGTGCCGTTTCAAATTAAAAGAGACAGCTGAATGCGAGTGTGACAGCGGGGTGCAACAAACCATCCCGCATCTACTTATAGAGTGCCCCATTTTTGCCTCCTCCAGATGCGACCTGGAACAGATGACAGGCATGGTGGTCAGTCTTGAAGGACTGCCCGACATGCTAGCCTGTTACAGATCGCAACTGGAGGAATTTTGCTTAAAAATAATAAAGAGAACCGCCAAATTTAATGGAAGTAAGGGAGGGGCGGGGACCGCGAGGCGGCCGGCGCCCACTTGCTAATGGGTATCATAAGGATACTCACGGATAAGTGAAAGCTGCCCGCCTCGCGGGCCACGTCTCAGGATAGATATGGAAAGAAAATTAGATAAGTTGGAATACTGTAAAGTAATATTTTAAGAAAGTTGTAATTGAAATTATTTGTACAAAACCTAATAAAAATTAAAGCTGTGTTTTCAATTATTTAGAGGATGAATGTGAGAAAGGACGGATGGGTAGCTTAGACAACGCCCCCGGCGATAAAGTAGCCGGGGAAGGTAGGCCTATTAGGTGCATAAAAAATAAAAAAAAATAAAAAAAAACCTAACCCTGGAGGTAAGAAGCAGAGCCGAAAGGGAAAACGGCACATTTCATAATGACAACTATGAACAACCGTTTACCCACACAGAACTCGCAGAAAGCGTCTCCAGCTTCAACCCCAAAAAGGCACCCGGAGAAGACGGGCTCACCGCGGACATATGCGAACAGGCGATTTCGGCGAATCCCTCTGTCTACTTGGCAATAGCAAACAAATGTATAGCTCTCGGGCACTTCCCGACCCAATGGAAAAAAGCCACGGTCATCATATTGCGGAAGCCAGACAGAGAAAGATACGACAAACCGAAGGCATATCGGCCTATTGGGCTGCTGTCTGTACTCGGAAAGATAACAGAAAAAATGATGGTCAAAAGGCTAAACTGGCACTTTATACCGACGATGTCGAGGAGACAGTACGGCTTCGTCCCGCAAAAAGGCACGGAGGACGCACTATACACCTTGGTGAGCCACATTAGGGAAGGTCTGAAGGAGAAAAAGGTCGTCACATTAGTCTCCCTTGACATCGAAGGTGCGTTTGATAATGCCTGGTGGCCGGCAATCAAAACAAGACTGGCCGAAGAAGGCTGCCCCCCAGGTGTTAGGAGGTGTTAAACTGAACGCATCCACCACAATATTATGTAGTCTGTATCAGTCAATGTAATCTGTATCTGTCAATGTAGTTTGTTATAATAAATATATCGCCCCTGTCTGTTCCAAGATGTTGAGCGGTTCGCACCATTGTCTAACTCAGCTGTTTTATTTATTTATCTTTACTAAATTCCTACTCTAAAATAGTTTGTAACAGGTTATGGGCCCAGACGCCCGGATAGAAATAGGGAAGTAGGATTTATAAAGTGATAGGCATCACGTTGATGCAAATTGATTTCGTGATATGTCGCGACGTCATTAACTTTTCAGCTTACAATGGCGGACCCCCGTTTTGCTCAAATTGATCGTTTGGCGGGCCGTGATAATTATCCTACATGGAGTTTCGCGGTGAAAACCTTTTTAGAGCATGAAGATTTGTGGAAATGTGTCGAGACATCGGGCATGGCTTTTACGAAGACCGAAGATACGAAGGCAAGGTCAAAATTAGTCCTTCTAGTTGACCCTATGAACTATGTTCATATCCAGGATGCCACCACGGCTAAGGAGGTATGGGATAACCTGAGAAAGGCTTTTGATGACTCCGGCTTGTTGAGGAAGGTAGGTCTTCTGCGAGAACTAATTACAACAGATCTGGAAAGTTGTGGTAGTGTTGAGAACTATGTCAACAAAATCATCACATGTGCACACAAGCTTCGTAATATAAAATTCATTGTAGATGATGAGTGGCTCGGCACATTATTATTAGCCGGGTTACCAGAGTCATATAGTCCTATGATTATGGCTATGGAAAGCTCAGGTGTGTCCATCACTGCTGATTTAGTTAAAACAAAGATTTTACAGGATGTAAAGTCTCCGGACAACTCATCTGTTTTTTTTTTCAAATTTCTACAAAGGCAAGGCAAAGAATAGTAAATGTTCAGGTTCTAAAGCAAATAGTAAAGGTCCCAGGTGTTTTAGGTGCAATAGGCATGGTCATTTAGCCAAATTTTGTGCCTCAAACAGCTCAAATCAAAAGAATAAGTCTGAAACTATTAATACTTCTTCTAGCTATGTTGCAGCGTTTCCAGCCTCACCAGGCCTAGAGAGTGGATGCTGGTACATTGATTCAGGAGCTGCAATGCACATGACAAACAAGAGAGATTGGCTTTATGACTACGGACCTGCTTTAGTAACAAACATTAAAGTTGCAGACAACAAAATATTAACAGTAAAAGGCTGTGGTAAAGTAAATATAGAAACATATGATGGTGAAAGTGAATTAAAAATTGGTACAATACAAGTAAAAAATGTTTTATATGTGCCAGATTTGGCTGTTAATCTTCTGTCAGTCCGCCAAATGACACAGAATAACTGTCAAGTAAAATTTAGTAAGAATACATGTAATGTTTATAAAGAGTCTAAATTAATTCTCACTGGATATATAAAGAACAATTTATATGTGGTTCATAATGAAACTTATGCTTTGATGTCATCTGTACATCTATGGCATCAAAGGATGGGTCATCTAAATTATAATGATCTTCAGAAACTTAATGAGTCTACAGATGGAGCAGATATAGAATCAAGTAGAGAGGAGCATGTGGTATGTAATACTTGCTTAAAAGGTAAGCAAACAAGGCAACCATTCAAACATGCTGGCACAAGGGCTTCCGCCCTCCTGGAGTTGGTGCATTCAGATGTATGTGGGCCAATGGAGGAAAAGTCTCTCGGTGGTGCCAGATATTATGTCACTTTTGTCGACGATTGGTCTAGAAAGGTATTTGTTTACTTTATCAGCTCTAAATCACAAGTACTCGAAAAGTTTAAAGATTTTAAGCTACTAGTAGAGAATCAATTAAATGCTAAAATTAAAACACTAAGATCTGACAATGGAAAGGAGTATGTCAATGAAGCATTTGATAAGGTTTGTAGGGATTCTGGTATCAAACGTCAACTCACTATACCCTATACCCCCGAACAGAACGGCATGAGTGAGAGGATGAACCGAACTTTAACAGAACGTGCTAAATGTATGCTTATTAATTCTGGCCTACCTAAGAAGTTTTGGGCTGAGGCAGTAGCCACCGCTGCATATGTTATCAATCGCTCACCAACAAAGTCTTTACAATATAAAACTCCTGAGGAATTATGGTCCGGCATTAAACCTGATATCAGTAACATTAAAGTGTTTGGTTGCAGAGCTATGATGCATGTGCCAAAGGAGAAGAGGTTAAAATGGGACTGTAAGTCAAAAGAGCTTATATTTGTAGGTTATTGTTTAGAGTCCAAGGGTTATAGATTGTTTGACAAAACTGAAGGAAAAGTAATGAGAAGCAGAGATGTAATCTTCCTAGAAGAAAGTGTAAATAAAGATTTTGCTTTTCTACCACTTACTGAATCGCAAGTAGTTATAAATGAAGATAATTTAGATGATACTACTGACATGACTTTAAAGGAAATTGATAGTGCAGTCTGTGCAAGTGATGATGATTATGTCCCGGAGCATTCTATATCCAGGAGTGAATCACCTATAAACAGAATTAATTTAAGGCCTAGAAAACACAGAGCTATATAGCTATAGCACAACTGTCAGGAGTCAGCAAACAATATAAAAGTAAAAATGAAGAATAATTTCAAAAATGAATGAGCTTGGAATTGCTTATTGTTATATTGGACTTTGTATTTCATACAGTTCAGTAGGAATAGCCATTGATCAAACTAGGTACATAGAAAATACATTAAGACGTTTTGGTATGGAACAATGTAACTCAGTAGGAACTCCAATGGAACCGAATATAAAGTTTTCAAGTTCTGAAAAATTTGAAAGTATACCTTACCAGGAAGCCACTGGCTGCTTATTATACATCTCACAAGGAACAAGGCCAGATATATGCTATGCAGTACATACATTATGTCGATATAATAGTTCTCATACAGAAGAGCATTGGAATGCTGTTAAGAGGCTATTTCGATACTTACAAGGTACAAAGTATCTACAGCTTGTATACAAAAGTAATGTTGATGAAGAAATCACTGGATACTCAGACTCTGATTGGGCTTCCTGTACTGAAGACAGAAAATCATGTACTGGATACATTTTTAATTTCCAGGGTGCAGCGATATCTTGGAATTCAAAAAGGCAGCAAACTGTTGCCTTGTCTACTACTGAGGCAGAGTATATGGCGCTCTCAGCTGCTACTCAAGAAGCTATGTGGCTGAGACAGTTGCACTGTGAACTGTGGCCTTCTTTAAAGGTTACACCTATTACTTTGTACTGTGATAATCAAAGTGCTATTAAACTTACAGGTACTTACAGTTATCATGCTAGGAGTAAACACATTGATGTTCGTCACCACTATCTGAGGAACAAAGTTGAATGTGGTGATGTCAAGATTGAATATGTGGGCACTGATTCGATGGTTGCTGACTGCCTCACCAAAGCCCTACCGAAGCCCAAACACCAGCACTTCCTCATCGCTATGGGTTTGCGTTCAAGGGAGGATGTTAAACTGAACGCATCCACCACAATATTATGTAGTCTGTATCAGTCAATGTAATCTGTATCTGTCAATGTAGTTTGTTATAATAAATATATCGCCCCTGTCTGTTCCAAGATGTTGAGCGGTTCGCACCATTGTCTAACTCAGCTGTTTTATTTATTTCTCTTTACTAAATTCCTACTCTAAAATAGTTTGTAACAGGAGGGTTATGAACAGCTATCTGAAAGACCGTAAAATCCGAGTGCTATACGGAGGAACCGCTTACGAAAAAACCACTACCAAAGGATGCGTGCAGGGCTCCATAAGCGGACCGACACTCTGGAATCTACTAGTTGACCCCCTCCTAAAAGAGTTAGAGTCCCAAAATGTTTACGTTCAGGCCTTCGCCGATGACATTGTGTTGGTCTTCACGAATGACAGCGCACTGGAAACAGAAAGAAGCGCCAAACAAGCACTAACACAAGTCCAGAGGTGGGGACAGCGCAATAAACTTAAATTCGCGCCGAACAAAACCAAGTCAATGGTAATAACAAATCGGACAAAGTACGACATCCCGAGACTTACCATGGCAGGTGTAGACATCGAAACTTCAAAAAACGTAAAAATTTTGGGACTCATCACAGACAACAAGCTGACCTTCAACGAACATACAGCAGCGGTGGCAAATAAAGCAATAAACCTGTATAAGCAGATCGCAAAAGCCGCGAGGGTCAGCTGGGGTCTCAACCCAAATATCATACGCACGATATATACAGCGGTAGTAGAACCTACAATTCTCTACGCAGCCAGCGCCTGGTCTTCTTCTACAAGTAAACTGTATATAAAAAAAAGGCTGGATACCATCCAGCGAGGCTTTGCAGCAAAAATTTGTAAAGCACACAAAACCGCATCGCTCAACTCAGTGAGAGTGCTCTCCGGGTTACTGCCTCTGGACCTGAGAGTAGAAGAGGAGGCAGTACTTTTTAAGATAAAAAGAGGGCATTATGATTTGGAAGCGCTGAAAGACGCGGAGATAGAGGGCAAAACACCCTACCAAAACACCCCACACCCTTCAAAAGTCCCAAAAATTTGCTACCGAGTCTTAGCAGAAGAAGAAGACGCAACAAACGGAAACGAAATCAAAATCTACACGGACGGTAGCAAAACCAGCGAGGGAGTGGGTGCAGCGGTGACATTCTGGAGGAACAACCGCGAAATTTTAAAATGTAAATTAACTCTAGCCGGCTTTTGCAGTGTTTACCAAGCTGAACTGCTAGCCTTAAATAAAGCAGTGCACTTGGCGGTGCGGCGAAAGGAGGTCGGCTTCAACATATATAGCGACTCGAGGTTAGCGCTCGACGCCATATCAAGCAGTCGCTCTCTCAATCCCCTCGTCACTGAAATCCGCGAGGTGCTCGGAGACCACCCCGAAAAGGAAATCAAACTTTTCTGGGTTAAAGCCCACGCGGGCAGGGAGGGAAATGAGAGAGCTGACGAGCTGGCGAAGGAAGCGACAAAAAGCCACAAAAACAAGCCGACCTACGATCGCTGCCCGCTGTCGCACGTAAAGCGCCTCATAAGGGCGGGAACACTGCAAAAGTGGGCATCAAGATACAGAGACGAACCTAAGGGAAAAATAACAAAAATGTTCCTCCCGGATGCCATCGCTGCATATAAGATCATCCGAAACCTACAACTCAGCAGCGCGCTGACACAAGTGCTCTCGGGACACGGAGGCTTTTCTGCCTACTTGTATAGGTTTAAGCTGAAAGAGAGCCCGGAGTGCATATGTGGATACGCGGAAGAAGATGTCCCGCATATCCTATTTGATTGTCCTGTCCACCTCTACAAACGAATGAAACT
The DNA here is from genome assembly GCA_028984075.1 of Pieris mannii. NCBI lineage: Eukaryota > Metazoa > Arthropoda > Insecta > Lepidoptera > Pieridae > Pieris > Pieris mannii. Next base: position 104,598 of record CM054784.1, read on the forward strand.
GGAAAAACAGATAGACGTGGAAAAAATTGGAAAGTCGAATATAGCAATAGAAATGGCGAAAAAAGATAAAAGAGATACTTTGTTAAAATTCTGTCTAGAAATAGGTACCATAGTGAATAATAGAAATAATTAAAATCGTATAAAGTATTGTTAAATGTATTTGAATATAATTCTGAATAATAATTAAGACTAGAAATAATTAAAATTGTATAATGTATTTTAAATTGTAAAATGTAATTCTGAATAATAGTTAATAATAGAAATAATTATAAATGCATATTGTATCGTTGAAATGTACTAAAATGTAATTCTGAATAATAAATATTAAATAAACGAACAAACAAACCAAAGTATCAGATTTTCCACGGCCCGGAGTTGCCCAACGTCCGGGGGTAGGCTATTAGGGGAAAAAAAAAAAAAAAAAAAAACTAACCTAACCTAACCTAACCTAACCTAACTGAGTTGGGTCTACCTCGCTTCCTCGTTTGCAAATCCGGGCTTCCATTCGTACTCGGCGATTGCTGCGTTACCGGTTGAGATGTCGATTCCTTCACCTCTTCGATTTGTAGTGCATTGAATCTATTTTCCGAGACGAAATTGTGTTGCAAAGATTTGCTTTGTTGTGTTTTCGGTGTTTTTGTTGGTTCGCGGTAAGCTTGACCCCGTTTCGCTTGGTAACAGTCACATAGTCCGTGTTTGCCTGGTACGCGTTCTCCCCACCGCTAGACTGTGGGCGGGGCGTACGCTTCGCGATATCTCCCGCGTCGGTCTGTGACCCTGATACTTTATCCCCACTACAAATGGTGCCGCGCGCAGGCGCGATGGTGCCGTGTGCAAACGTCGAGACTCCCCCACCACGCGGCCCGAGTGTTGCGTCATGTCTCGCAATCATGGGCGTTGGCTGGGTTTTCGCGCCACTGCGGTTGCCACGTCGATTCTTTTTGTTCGATTTAGCCACAGTATTGTTCGGGTTTATTCTCACCGAGGCTACTTTTTCATAACTCCAACACTTGTAGATCTCTTCGAAAATCGTGTCCAACAAGCAAATTATATTAAATAATTTTATTCTGCCACAGTTACTACATTTTCGCTCAGCCGCCACTAGAGAGTTCTGCGAAGCAGTTATGATAGTTATTTCAGCCACCGGCAGTATGGAATGGGCCGTGGGTTTTATCGAGATCGCTATCACTGCTTTCTCTATTGTCACATTTTTACAATTGTCACACTTAAGCTCTGTCGTATTCATTTGGGATGAGCCCCATGACACCGGTCCTAGTTTAAGTTCGCTATTACAATGATAACACTTCACTATGCCAAGCTCTTTGTCTCTGCCCTGCCAGATAATTTTCTTTAGTCCAACATCATTGCTATTTATTATTTTATTGTTCACTGCACTCGTGTCCACAAACGCTTCACTGAATATTGTCTCATCCATTGCACAGTCTAGGATTTTTTCTTTGTCCGTAGTCAGGGCGTGGCCCACCGGGATTTTCGCACTATCTTCCAAGCCTTCTTGACCGAAGGTTTGGACCTCCATGGCCCCGGGGATGAAACCCCGGGGCAGTGGTGTGTTCATAATTAATTAAACACACCAGTTATAATGAAATAATTCACTATGATGCTTCCTTATCGCTGCGTCGGCCGACCTCGATACGAGTCCAAGATGGCGGCAACTGAGCGGTGGCGTGTATATCGCTGGAGAGGGAGCTCCCACAAAACACGTCCGTACACTACGAGAGCTCGCGCGTGACCCTTACGGGGGAGTAGCGCTGATGAAGTGCCAATCACAATGGCGGAGCTCATCAGCACTGCTTGAAGCTTCAACCCGAGGAAGGCCCCGGGTGCCGACGGACTCACTGCGAATATCTGCTGCACAGCTATCACGGCAAATCCGGAGGTTCCCCTGGCCATCTTTAATAAATGTATCGAAGTGGGATGCTTCCCTGATCTATGGAAGGAATACACGATAATGGTACTGAGGAAGCCAGGACAGGAAGACTACACGGCCGCCAAATCCTACCTTCCAATAGGCCTCTTGCCAGTCATGGGGAAGATACTAGAAAAGGTAATGATCAACAGAATCAGACACACCCCACTCCCCAAGATGAGCAGGAGGCAGTATGGATTCATGCCAGGGAAGAGCACGGAGGATGCTTTCTACGATATCCTGACGAAAGCGAGAAGCCACATCGAAAACAAAGAAATAGTGTTGATGATGTCACTAGATATCGAGGGGGCTTTCGACAACGCATGGTGGCCAGCAATCAAGTACCAACTAGCAAGGAAAGACTGTCCCAAACAACTAAGGCTGGTAGTGGAAGACTACTTAAAAGGCAGGAAGGTGGTGGTTCGCTACGCAAACAGAGAGCATGTGAGGCGACCTGAAAAGGGATGCATTCAGGGCTCGATTAGCGGCCCCACCTTCTGGAACTTCCTGCTCGACCTTACTGGTCGACTTGGAAGAGGATGGGTCTTATGCACAGGCCTTCACAGACGATGTAGTGCTGATGTTCAGTGGAACGGACACGCACTCCATCAGAAATCGAGCAACGTAGCCCTCGAGTATGTGAGAAAGTGGGGTATCGAGAACAAGCTCAACTTCGCGCCACAAAAAACCAAGGCAATGGCTTCCGCGTCTAGCCGCTGCGCCCGCGCCCCGCCACCGCCGAGCACAACCCCACCGGCCATCGCCACGCACCTCCCGCTGACGCTCGGCAGCCTTCTTCTGCAGCAGAACGCGCTCACAGAAGAAAGCTACCGCACGCCATGCCTCTTGGCTACCTAGCATCGCTGCAACAACGCTCCGTTAAATTGTTGGACTAGAACTATTCTATGAAGTGAGAAATAATAAAAAATACGTTTATTTTGGAACATAAGATCATCAATAACATGTAGTGAATATTATCATTTTAAAAATGTTCCAAATTTGGAACACCATGCAGTTGTTACGTTTTTTGTAGTGCAAAATATGGAACATGATGCAATCCAGTCAATATATAGTTTAACAGTTCCAAATCCGGAACATTATGCACCATTAGACCAAGATACTCTTATACTTTTATAAGCTTAATTATTTATCGTTTCGCTTTGATTGATTATTGATTTGTAATAAATATTGTCTCTAAAGTATACACTCTGACGTGTAGTCAAACGAGGACGACCACTAAATGAAGATGTTGAAGCAATTAAAAAGGGGCGATCACGACGACGAATAGAACTGTCGTCAATTGAAATAGCTGGAGACGGTTTTAACCACTGGCCCAATTGGAAAACTGACCGCTTAAGGTGTAATATGGAAGGATACAAGCAGAAATCCCAAGTGATGTGCGAAAAGTGTGGTTGTTATCTTTGTTTCAACAAAGATCGCAACTGTTTTAAAAACTTTCACACATAATTTTATTTAATTAAATACTTATGCATAGTTTCTTTTATTTTTAATCTCAGGCATAATGTAGAAGAATCACACCGAATGTTTTACCAAATATGGAACGTCTAAGTAATATAACTAAAACGCATGACGTTCCATATTTGGAACAATTACTTTTACCTTATTATCTTTTTTAAATTGACTTCTACTTTTTTCTAGAGCATACATACATATTATATAACCTACAGTGACATACACATATTTTTTCCAAAGAATTTAAAAAATCCATGCGGTAAAGGGTTAAGCAGAAGGTTATTCATACTAAATCAATGGACAATCGAAGAGAGAGCGTTGTTTACATTGTCACTACAATCTCTCGGCTGCATTTTCAGACTATGGGGCGATCGTCGACATCTACGACTTTTTTTAAATCGATACCTCCTAAGTATACTGAGTCATCTAACAAATTTAGGTACTTTATTATTTTTATATAAACGTACATAATTAACCATGATCTTCACGTTAGTGTTAATTTTATTTTTAAAAGAACTCTAGTTACAGAGATAATTTCACGTATACAAAATCAATTTCAACGTCTGTTAAAATCGTACATTGTATACTGAGCCAAAATAAACTTGTATCAATGCGTCCCTTCTCACGCCCCGCGAACACTGATACAATGTTATTTGGATCAGGATCTTCAGGATCTCGGTAACTATAGTTCTTTAAAAAAAAAAATAACTTAAACTTAAAACTTAAATTACAGCCAGGGCACATGCAATTTAAGTTAATATGTTTCATAAGTTTCTTCCAAGCAGTCAAAGAGATAATATTGAGACTACAAAAATATCGGTTTGCAAAACTAGTTTATTGGGAACCCTTACCCTAGTTTCAATTTTGTTTATACAACTTTAGAAAAATCCGATAAACGAAATGGGTTTATTAAAACAGATCAGCGTGGTAGACATATTAATCATCCAAACATTATGAATGACCATATCGTTCGCAGTGTTATGGATCACGTTCAACCATTTTCTCCCGTAGAGTCAAATTACACTCGCCAAAAATCAAGTAAAAAATATCTGGAGGACTTGTTATCCTTCCTAAAAATGTTTAAGTAATATAACGAATGGTTTGAGTCTAATAAATACTCTTCTAAAGCGACTACCGTGAGACAATATCGAGATATAATTAATACAAATATCAATATTATAGGTTTTCATAAACCCAAAAAAGATGTTTGTGAACAATGTCAAATTTATGAAATTAACAAGCAAGTTACCCAGACCAGAAGAGCATTTAAAAGAAAAAGAGAAAGCTAGAAAACAAACGATAAAGAATCAGCGTTTCAAAATAATGAAATCCTTACAGCAGCATTTGATCATCAAAAGTGTCTTAATGTACCTCACGGGAACGTTATAGTACTTTTTATTATAAACGGAAACTTTTCTTCTCACGATATTCAGTCTGGGATCTCGACAAGGTTATTGTTATCATGGCATCAACAGACAGCAAAGAGCGGTGGTGGTTTATAGAAGATACGGTGGGTGAAGGTGTCAAAGATTACCGGTTTCAGTCAGACAACTGTGGAGGCCAAAATAGAAATAGATTGTTTTCTTAATGTATCTGTTAGCTAGTTCGAAGTTCAGTATATCGACCTATCCGTAGAACAGAGTCCTATCTGCAGGATTGATAGTTTTCAGTAGAGGCAAGAGAAGTTTTTGACTTGTGTAATTCTTAAACAGTGAGACTTGAGATTTTGAGTTTTTGGTATGATATTATGACAACACCCCAGCCTAGTAAAATGCTATGTAGTGTATATTTCTTATCCTCTTATTTCACGAGATAGTGAGTTCCATATAAACATAGGACGTTTTATGGCGGAAGAGCGGGTGCCCGTAGTGAACATTGTACGTTTTTTTACGGAGATGTATGAATTAAGTGACGTTCTATATTAACATGGGTATTTTTTTGTTGGAATTACCCATCCCTTACGAGTCCTATGTAAATAAATATCTTAATTTTTTTAAACATAATGTTCGCCATATGATGACTTCCCTCCCATGTAACTAAATAAAAAATAAAAATATTATTAAAAATAGTTTATTAGTTATAAAATCTTAAAATAGATATGTAAACTATTAGAAGGCATCACTTTGAACGGCATCACATCACAGGTACGGTAGGTACTTAATAGTATAGTCTAAAACTACAGATAGGTACAGATCTATGTACTTATAAGAAAATTACAGGAGACGCGTATGGAGAAATTTAAACTTCGCATTAGTTATATAATCAACAATATGTTCAAACAAACATACTTAATAGAGAGTATTAATAACAATAAAATTTTACGTAAGAAACTAATTTTAAGTAAAACTTAAATGGCATTTCGTATCACAGACACTGTCCCCTTCATTTTGGGTGTGTCCTTTCTGTAAGAAGCAGTGTATTATGCATATATTGAACTTTTCTGCTGCGTACATTGAAAATACAAAGCGGTTACGATTTTGGCCAGCACAATTGTCTGACCAATAGCGAAACTCTTTGACCCCACGGTCAACATTAGCCTGAATAAAATCTAAGAGACAACTCCTGACCTCATTTGCGCCACGATTTGCCACAGATTCATCCCAAAAATATGTTATATATGGCCATGAGGACGCTGCAATACATTTTAAAAATCAAACACAGCAGCAACCATGTTTCCATTTGACTCCTCAGCGTCTTTCTTATCTTGGCCTTTTAAGTTCCTTGCGACCTTCTTATTAGTCTGGTGTTGTTGAAAAGTTTCTTTTTCTTGGTCTGTTGGATTATTTTTCAATCGAAAAACGTGACATTCGTCGCACTAATCCTTTTTGGGAATATGAAAAGCTAGATTGAAGTTTAAGTTGACAATGTCACGATATTGGCGTTTCTTTGTAGCCTTAGTGATGTATTTCTCGGAGTCGAACCATTCAAGATACAATTTGAACATTTTGGCGATACTTGTCTCCTTGTAGGTAGAGCTTTTGGCTATTCTTGCGTATATAATGCGATTCAACTGGGACAAATGTCCTTGGAAATGAAATGAACATGGTTACAAACACTTTGTTTCATTGCGTCATCTATAACGATCTTATGATTATGGTGGCGACTCCGTCTTTCCTCTTCTAAAATAGCACTTCCATCGTACTTCTTCCATGCATTTTTTAAGATACGAGTTGAAACGGCAAGAGTATTAACAGACAATGTATGGCATACTTCGGTTTTCTCGCAGTAAGATTCGCTAGAACCTGTGATCAGCGCCATATAATAGTTAAAAGTATGCTTTCTATTATTAGGAGTGTCTTGACTCAGGTATCTTTACTTCTTCATGTTATCGGAATATTTGATGATGAAATTCGACTGCTTGATATCCCAGTTGCCAAAATTTTGTGAAGCATTCCAACCGCAGTTGGTGAGATATTTTATTAGGACATTTGTAACGGTATACCTGAGGGTCACATCGTTTTTTCGTCTACGGCTTTTCCTTTTATCGTGACATATTTCTTACCTAAGTTCTTAAGGCATTTGCGTTTAAGGTCTGTCCATTCTTTTGGGCACCTCTTACGTTTTCTAGTCGTTTTAGGATTTACGGTGGGATCGCTTATGTGCGAAGAAGAAGGTGAATTCGTGGTGCTAAAAGACGACGAAGAAATATCTGTGATAATAAGTCTGCATGATTAGGGCAGAATGAGCTATCGCAAATCGAATGAATATAAGTAGGAGATGGCATAGGAGTTGGCAGTGACAATTCTCGAAACTAGAAGGCACTTGCATAGAAAATGTGCTAGGTTGATTTCTGTAAACACCTTTGGCAGACGGATCAGACACATTTGGTATGAAGCTATCACAAGTAATTTCTTCGGTCAGGTAATATCTTCATGCAGAAATTCTTCCCATATATCAGCTAGTTCTTGACTGATTTTTTTTTCACCGGAGGGCAAAGGTGAGCTTTGTTGTCTAATGTCGTTGTCATCAGCGTTCAGAGCTGTAGTATAAAAAAATACTGTATAGTATTATTATAGCTATTCATAAAACATTATTAAGAAATGAAGTTAACAAACCTTAAATAAAAAAATCGTTATAATATTGTTATTTAACGATATTTTTAAATGAACAACGTCCTAACTGTTGTCTTTATCCCAGTAACAACGTCTCATATCTTAATATCAAACCAAGAAATCATATTACAGATCACGTAGAAAAAGGTCCTATATTCATATGACACGCTTAAAATACCAAAAATGTTCGTATAAAATCGTCCTTATGTTTCATAAGACTTCTACTTTTTACTATTTATTATTACAGAAAGAATGAATACTCTGTGACTTAGCATTATGCCAATTGCTTTTTCGCATGATTTTCTCACTACAGATGCTTTTCTATACCTCTCCGGCAAGAAACGTCCTATATTAAAATCAATCACCCACAACGCTTTACTGAGTCAAAAATGCAATATTAAAGCAATACAGATATGATGTTTGTTAATATAAGAATTTATTAGTGTGTATCGCGAAATAATACAGCTGAAATCGTCAATATACCAGTATTTACACTTTTTTTTCGTATAATCAGCAGGAAAATTTAAAAATGGTGCACTAAGTTCCGGCCTTTCTGCATCAGTTTTTGTAGCATATCTAATATTTTATTTGAACGTGACATCTTTAAAAATATGTTTTTACATGCAAAGCAGTTAATTTATTTTGTACATCAAACCAAAAAAAATCTGAGCGCATAACACAAATACACCCTCTCTCCACCGAACAGCGGCCGGAGTGACAAGCGGACGAGGCGTCGGCGCAGCCGTCGCTTTCCGCGTGCCGTCGCTTGATCTCCGAAACTAAACAAGATACGAAAATTCTAAAAACATACGTCTGTAGAGTTTGTATTCCTTATCTCGTTTAGCTATTAAACTCATTTTTGCTCCATGATCACATCGGACTCTGTTCTACGGATAGGTCGATATATAAGTATTAGCCATCACTCTCTAATAGTGGGTGTACACGCTTTAATTGAAAGACAGACAAAAGATAAAATGCTTTATACGCCTGATTAATGGTATACAGCTTTTAGATTTGCCAAATCCGACGAAAAACCATACAAAGTTATTGAAGTGTCTCTGGATATAGTAGTTAAAGCAGAAAATCCATTTAGGATATTTTATAAAACGAGTTACAAAGATGATGCTTATAAGTGGATAGATTGTGTAAAAAACCTAAACCTACACGAAATCGAAGAGAGTTGAATATTAACATAGATAATATTTCTTTAGCTTATCAGACCCATTCCTATTGACCAAAATAAGTATGAACACTTCATGGATCTTTGTAAGACACTGGTGATTCCTAAGGAGTATCATTTGTTTTTTTAATAATTTGATTTCAAAAAACTTTAATAGAGCAGATGACAGTGATTCAGACTGATTTTGGATTCGTTAAATCTTTAATATTTTTATTTATTTTGATAAACCATCAGGTTTAAAGCTTTCCTTTGAGCGTCCTAAACTTTTTATATATTTTTGTTATACATATATATTATTTTTAATAATATTCTTTAACGTAAGTTACCATTTTTAGTTCCTATTATTTTTATTGATATTTGATACTACATTTATAATTTGTTTCAGTTAAATTGTTAAACATGTGGCATTTAGTAAGGCTAAATAATATTAACAAAAAGGTTATTTAATTATTACTAAAATACATTATGATACTATTCTTCTCTTCCGTTCTACACCCTTGATTTGAGAACTGGTAGTAAATGTAAAATTAAAATCAGTTAAAGTATATTTTGACGTTCATAAGTGTACATTATGTTACCTATATGAATAAATGATTTTTGATTTGATTTGATTTAATACTGGCGTCATTGATTAGTAATTATAGATCTAACAACATTGAAAAGTTAAATGAACTAGTCATACTAACGGTTTTAAACAAATTTGACTGTGATTTCAGTAAATGATAATGATAGTGGTAGCTGACACTAACACCATTGCTGTAACATAAATAATAAAGACTATGAAATTACTACAGACTATCATATAAAATAGGAATCTTAAACATAATTAATATTTTTGTCACAATACATAAATTTGCGCCTATATATACATGGAATCGTTCCTTAAAAATACCGCCATGGTTTGTATCCAAATCCATCATTTAATTTTTGAGAAAGTTATTATGGATTATAATAATTGATTAAATCCATAATTATTATGGATATATTTCAGTCAATGATTGTCACAAAATCAAGGAATATATATGAAAACGTTATAAATCACATTACTGTTTTGTGACAACAGAATTAAAATCCATTCAATAGTTTTTGAGAAAATGACCTTTGTTTGCATCCTCTTTAACGGCTTATATTTCGGTTAATGTACTTACCTAGCATTTTAGTGTTCTAAATTCAATTCTTCCCTTTCGTGCAAACAGTATCAAAATCCATTCGGTAGTTTTTGAGTAAATACCGTTTATATGCAACCTCTTTGATGGCTTATATTTCTGTCATATTACGTAGAACCATAAAGGCTTATAATATATCTGTATGCACAATGTAGGTACTTTAGTAAAATGAATAAAATATTTTATTTTTTTATGACACTGTCGATTTTTTTTTAAATAGGTTCCAAAACAAATAAATAACAGCAGTAACTTTATTATTGTAATATGTAGTACAAAAACACTTGTAGGACTTTATTCGTGTTCGGGATCTAACTTGATCGCCTGCAGGGCGAACATGAGCTTAGTGGAATCAACCCAAGACCACTTGTCAGAAAAGGGATTGTACATCATGCCGTGAACCAGCTCGACGTGACAGCAATCTGAAAAATATCAAAAAGTTATAAAATCACCTCAAAAATTTAGAAAAGGTTGTGAAATGTGAGCTACTTCAGCAGTAAACCGTACTTCTCTCGAGCAGAAAAGAGACCTCGTTGGGTGTGGTGAGCTTGTGGTACTGATGCGTGCCCTTGGGCACCATGCCCATCACGTACTCGGCCACGTAGATGCCCAGCAGCCGAGTGCGGGGGCTCCTATTGGGCGTGGTGATGAAGATGCGGCCTCCGGGCTTGAGACTGGTCACACAGGCCTGAACGAAGAGCTCCTTATCGGTAACGTGTTCGATGATCTCCGAGGCCACCACCGCGTCGTAGTGGTTTGGGTATTCCACGGCGTGTTCCTCGATGGTGGAGCAAAAGTATGTGGGCTTATTGTGGGCAATCTTCACGTCGAGGTCCACGTGTTGTTTGGCACATTCTATTAACTCTTCGCTGGCGTCTACTCCCGTCACAACGCCGCCTATTCTCGCCAAAGCCTGGAACAGGGATAAAAATCCTTAAGTACGTTTTTTATGTATACACAACTCCACAACAGTCAATAACATCATAAAGCTACTCTTCAAAAAATAACATCTTTAACCAAATGATAATTCTAGAAAGATCTCTTTTAATAATAATCCCCATCTCTTAGTATGGCAATAGTAGTCATGTGATAGAATCACTAATCAACTTATATTCAACAGGAACTATCACATACAATTGAGAAAAGAGGAACGTGATCAATCTACCCTGAATGAGCTACGCATATACACAGACGGTTCAAAAACAGGCGCTGGTATATTACCTTAGGCACACAGAGCACGATTTTTCAATGTGAATGTGTCGCCTTAACAGAAGCAGCCAGAGCCGTGCACCGGTTAGGAGTTGATGACTTTTGCATTAAGCTCGTATCCGACAGTGCATCCGTGCTGCTGGTGCTCGGAAACAAAGACAAACAGAACCGATCTCAAAACAATAATAGGGATAATTACGGGCCATTGTCTCCTTAATAAACATCTATTTGTCTTAGGCGCGACGGACAGTCCCATGTGCAGAGGCTGTTTCAGCGCACAGGAATCAGTCACCCACGTAGTCCTGGATGCGAGGCTGTGGCTAAACAACGAACGGAAATCCTCGGAACAGTGAAGTCGCTCCGTGAAGTCTGTGAAGTGCCCAGGAGACTTCTGTGCTTCTGGAAGGAGCTAGGCTGGCTAAATTAGCCAGGGCTTTACGCAAACCGGACTGGTGATTCTGATTTGAGTTGTCATTATACATTCCTAAGTTAAAGACGTGTTTCTCTTATTGATCCGCCGGCACTAGCAAAACTAAACCTTGCGACCTAGCCATATTTATGGTCGTCTTCGAGCCGCATAGAATGTCAATATTGGATCGAGGATCAGTTACCGCGAACACAAAAGAACTGCATTCCTGAGCGATAAGCGAGCGTCGGGTTGAAGCTTATTGCAATTTAAAAGACAAGTATATTCGCGCCGACGCATCAATTAATTTACAAGTTTTAGTGAGATTTTCGACTGATACCTATGAAATATGGCCACAGAATCCGAAAAGGCAATTAATATACTGGAAAATATAGCCCTATTATTAAAAAAAACCAGATCAACTTGTCAAAGGGCCCAAAACAGCGGCTGGCTACGGTAGGTTATTTACAAAGCAGAATTAAAATTATAGAAGAATATTGGATGACCTTTATAGAAGCCCATTAAAATTACCTGTACCACTCGTGAGCAGCGTGGATTACTGCCATATTTCGAGAATGAGGAAGTTTTTATACAAGAAGATTTATATGAGATGTGTTTGTTGGGAGATTTGAAAGACGGCGGTCGAGTCTGGCAACAGTACACAATCGCCGCCAGAAGAACTGCAAAATCAGAAGGTTCATCTCCCGGCTAAACATTTACCTGTATTTTGTACATCGGCGACGTCGCTTAGTGTTGTACAAGTACAACGTCGAAAAATTCCATTACTTAAAAACCAGTGTGTGAGGTGAAGCAGCGACTTTATTGAAGCACATTCCAGTAACCAGCGCTGACTACATTCAAGCATGGGGAACGCTGAACCATCGATATAGGAACAAGCGTCTAATAATGATGCATTGTTGAAGCGACTTTTTGCCCACAAGAAATGTACCAACCAAGTCGCAACCCCACTGAAATCTCTACTTGACACCACCAACGAAGTGTTACAAAGTCTAGAAAATCTGGAGGTGTCGACGGAGTCTTGGGATCCATTATATAATTATATTTCTGGTCGCACAAAAGTTGGACCCAGAATAACAGGAGTGGGAACAAAATTCTTACTCAGAGAATTCTCAGTATTTGTCGACTTGGAGGGATCTGCGCAAGTTTTTGGAGGCAAAGTTCAAAACATTGGAATTAGTCACCTCCACCTTAGGTGCGGTTTGCCAATATCATGCCGTGTATGTAAGAGACGTCACCACACTCTTCTACATTTACCTAACTACGGGGAGGCATCGGCTTCTCATGTTGTAGCTAATCAACCGATGTCATCCAATCAAGCAAATGTAGAAGAAAAGGAAGTTCAAGCAATGGTTGCGTCACACTATCACGCAGGGCGGAAACAGATAATTTCACTATTAGCCACAGCAACAGTTATTTTAAAGAATGAACATGGCGCTAGTAGACTCAGGATCTCAAGCATGTTTTATAAGTGAGAAGGCAACTCAGATCCTGAAACTACACAAGACAGCAGTAGATCTTATCGTGTCTGGACTTGAGTCCACGAAGGTTAGAGTGAGGCATGAAGTAAATGTTAATGTATTATCACGATGGAGTTTCATTTTACCTATTAAAGCCTACGTAATGACGAAGTCCTTGACGTCTAACCTACATTCAGTCATAATAATAAGAGATTGGCCGCACCTTGTTGGTATTCAACTGGCAGATGAAACATATTCCGCCTCTTGTAACATCGATCTGCTGTTGGGTGTCAATGAGTATGTAAACATTATTCATAATGTAATTTATGTAATGAAGTTTGTTGACAAAACTGTTTTCCTAGGCATAACAATAGATAGTAAACTCCAGTGGGGGGCCCCACACAGAGACTCTTTCGAATAGGCTGAGCTCTGCAGCATATGCAGTAAAGAAAATCCGACAGCTTACTGATAAGGATATGGCTAAAATTGTGTACCATAGCTACTTTCACAGCGTTATGTCGTACGGTATTCTCCTGTGGGGTGCTGCTGCAGAGGTTAAATCCATATTTGTGTTACAGAAGCGGGCTGTTCGGGGTATTTGTTGTGTTTCCCCGAGGGAGTCGGTACGGAATAGATTTAAGGAACTAAATATTATGACATTATCCGGTCAATATATTCTTGAAGCCTTGTTGTATGTACAAAAAAACTTAAACGATTTCAAAACAAATGGTGACTTTCGCCAGTATAATACGCGTAATAGAACTAATTTGAGTGTGCGACCAACCAGGCTCCAGAAGATAAACCACTCCTTATATGGAAATTGTATTCGTTTTTACAAGAAACTCCCAAGCGAAATTAGAGAACTGTCACTAAATAAATTCAAAGCCCTTGTTAAAAGTAAATTAATTAATAAAGCCTTTTATAAATGTGACGAATACTTAAAAGACCCTAATCCTTGGGATTGATTTGCTCCAGTTCAAACAATTTGTATTAAAAACTTGGCGATTGAAAAGAGTGTCGGAAAGTTTCTTGCCAGTTCTTCTTACCCGCTCTACGCCCTTGACTTGCGAACTGGTTGTAAATGTAAATTTACAGTTAATTTAATTTGTTTTTCTTGACGTTCATAAGTGTACATGTTTACCTATATGAATAAAGATATTTTGATTTGATTTGATTTGAAGGGATTAATCAATTGTCCACCAGGTACACCATGCGCACAACATACATACACCTGGGATGGATCCTTATGGGTGGAATTGACAAGGTCAGGAATCATGGACAATCCTTAACGGTCATGAAACAAGAAGTTGATATAGAAGATTTACTAAAAACAATATAGAAGTTGATGAAGATACGAAAAGGAACCTAACACTAAACGAACAGTTATGTGAAGATATACACTATATACACTAAGACACAGAAGCGAAATGAATGTGGAAGATACGTTGTCAAATTACCATTCAACATTGAAGCACCTAAATCAACAGAAGGAAACAAGAGAGAAATAGCAATGAAAACACAAATGCAATAAGAAAGGTTCAATCAAGAATACAAGAAGGTAATTGAGGACTACATAGATCTAAAACATATCGAAGAAATACCTACAGAAGAAATAAATAATAAATCAGTCTACCTACCTCACCACGACGTGATCCGTAATGATAAAGAAACCACGAATACTCGTGTCGTATTTGACGCCTCATGCAAGGGCTCCAACGGTGTCTCTCTCAATGACGAACTGTTGACAGGTCTCGTACTGCAAGACAATCTGAGAAACCTGATAATGAGGTGGAGAACTCACGCCATTTTTTTTGTTGCTGATATCCAGAAAATGTACCGTATGATATGGGTTGGCCAAGAAGACACATATTATCAAAGAATTTTGTGGAGAAACGACCAATCTGAAGAAGTTAAAGAGTACAGATTGTTTACTGTTACATTTGGAACAGCTGCTGCTCCCTATCTCGCCGTAAGAACTCTTATTAAATTGACAGAAGATGAAGGCGACCGGTATCCAGAAGCTGCTAACATGCGTGAAGATTCCTACGTAGATGACGTATGTCTGGAAGTGAAAGTCTGCAACAAGCAATAAAGAATAGTCAAAATCTTAGAGAACTTCTTCATTTGGGCAGATTCGAACAAAAGAAATGGTCATCCAACAGCCGAGAATTCTTGGAAACAGTCCTAGCAATAGATCGTCTAATGCTAATCTGGAACTGAATATTGATGGAATAATATGGGGATGTTAGTAGAAAATCTGAAAAAGTGTGAGTTATGGTGGCATGGGCCAGACTGGTTACAACAATCGAAGATACAGTTCACTAAACCAAAAATTATACAAACAGAGATTGAAAGTAAAAAAAGCCAGCTAATGAAGTGAAGCACCCAACACCAACCAACTAAAAAATGAGGAAATAATAGATAAATAAATAAAAAAACAATTATTTATTATCATCAACTTATCATACTAAAAACAATCAATTCATCAAAAAACCGATTTTTATGCAGAATGTCACACCTCTAGTAACCATCGAAAAGTTTAAAATGGCGGATTATTTACAAATGTTAATATAATGTTATATTGCACAAAGTATTTTAAAAAAATACTTTGATGCAACTCCGGCAGCATAAATTACTCCATACCCTACCTACCTACCATACCTTTAATCAAACCTCCTACATACCCAGTATCATCAAATTTGAGCTATTGAATGATAAATCCAACCCCAAATGTCTAATTATACTGATTTATTTGGCTATAAAAATATTGAAAATGATATCTTCATTGGCATGTTAGAAAAATAAAATTAAGAAATGTGATATCTTATACTGCTATAACTATGCCAGATTTATTTTTCAGTTGCAATTGTCAAGTAATCCCTTGTGAAGAAGTAGCTATGTTATAATACTAAATATAATAAAAATTATACCTCTGATAATATTCCTCCACCACAGCCAACATCTAAAATAGTCTTATTGGCCAGAGGTGTAAGAGTTTTCTCCGTCTGTGGCTCACTAACAAGACCATCTCTTACTAACGGAACTCTAAGGAATAATGCTTATATTAATTATCAACACACATTTCCAATTTCACAATTCTAGCTGGCTTATTCTTTAAACAAAAATTAGTGTACTAGTAGTTTTATAAGTATAGGTTTACATACCTCAGCATATTAAAAGAGTGAAGCACTCCCAGCTTGCCTTTGGGATCCCACCAGATCTTCATGTGTTTGCTGTGTCTTTTCACATCTTCCTTATCAACTGTTGTATTTACCTTACTTGCAGATAAGCTAGTGATATTTCTTCGTAAACATGATTGAATTTGTCTGAAAGTTAGAAACATTTACTGTCTGACCAGAAAATATACATGTATGAACATTTTTAAATAAAAATAGATAAATGCAAATTAAAACAATTTAGTACCATTATTACAATGTATTATGGGTCATAAATGTGTTGTTGTTTAGTTTTTTCCTACTATATATATGTACTTAACCACAATCTTATATATTCATAAGTGTACCTATACTAAGGAAATTATACTAGAGCAGTTGGTTAAAGTAATAAAAAAATAAACAGCAGAATATTAAAGTCAAAGGAAAGATTATTTGTAAGAAATAAACAACTATGACATAAACCATTAAATTCATTTTACCTACTGAAATAATAAGGCACAGTTACGTAGAATATATTATTTATACTCACACATTTAGCGAAATATTTTTAACAGCATATCGTATCGGGTTAAGTGTATTAATCGTCATTATAACTTAATAATCGAGAGATTTAAGAAATGGTTGAACTTCTAATATCAATTATTCCCTAACGCGCACCTTTGCGCGTGTAGTGTACTTAAGAAAATATTATATAAACAGTTACCGTTTGCTCTTTATATTATCAATTTATTGTTAGGAATAGAGTAAACGTGACTAATACCAGTAGAAAGTCATTCGAGTAAGATGCGACTAGAAATAAGAAAATAGCAGATTAGTCTAGTTACATTTAGTTACTTATACGTCAATTAATAGCCTTGGCTCATGGCTGAAGCGAGGATTTATTTATGAATTATGATACTGAAAAGTAAATAGTAATAACTCAAAATGTACAACTACTTGACTTGTATTGACAGTTGACACTTGACACACGCTCGAAGTCAAGCTTATGTTATGACCCATGGGTTATTACATAAGCTGAGTTGATGGCCACAGATGGTGTAATATATCTGGTTGTCAAATGACTCTCGATACATGTTTGTTTTTAGCATATTCGAGTGTATAAATCTTAAATTTCTATAAAAAAAAAGCGTGTGCGTGTAACCTTTACGCGTGAATCGTTGAAGTAAAACTTCTTTGGCGTTGACGGCATATATCACTGAAATGATTAAATATTAACTTAAATAAATAAATATTATAATTTAATTATATTTATTATTCATGTGCTTTACAAAGATTATTCAAATGTTATATTAATATTATTCATTCGAAACAGGTAATTGAATGTCATCATAATTTCTTACGTATGAAATTATAGGTTTGTGGTAACTATAATGTGAAACAGTAATTTTACTCTCTAAATTTGCTACTTTTCTTGAAAATGCATTTATCGTTGCTCTGAAACGCGTTGTTGAATGAAGTCGAGAAGTATTCATAGATAGATAAAAATTTTCTTCTAAAAAATCAATCAACGGCTGAGATTCCTGAGAGCGAAAATTAACTTTAAAATCACTATTTAGAATCATCGGTAATTCATGATAATTACTATTTAAAAGTCGAGAACCTTCAATTGTGAAGTGAAGTAATTGCTGATGAATAAATTTTATGATATTTGTCAGGCTAGTATTTGTAAAAATGTAAAGAACAACGATCACAGGTTGGTCATTCGTATTAACACATCGAACCAAGGCGATGTCACCAATTTGTGTAACCTCATCGGAAATTTCTGATAATATAGTTGGTGAAATATTTACAAGAATCAGTATCAAATAAAACGAGTGAATGCTGTCCAAAATAATCACTACCAAGAAACTGACTTAAATCAGTTCAAATAATGCACCACTAGATGGCGCTGACATACTTATGAAACGTGCTATCGTTATTATTTTTAAATAGCGGAAACTACTAAGACAGCGTTACTTCCGTCAGAAAAAAAAATCTGAGTTACTGCCTAGTGCCCTAGTCGCTCTTAAAGAAGTTTTACTTCAACAATTTAAATTTCTTACATTGTTTTTTATTGGAATATAATTGATGAAATTATATGAAATTGATGAAATATAATTATAAAATTACACTATGTATAATTTACTAATTATAATTAGTCTACCCTGGAACCCGCTACAGCCACGCTTAACTTACCGACGACCTTTGGTATTAAATTACGGACACGAAATATAAATAAATGAATGTCAAGAGAATTAACTTATTAACTCGATACGAAGCTCGTTCGTTGTGCGTTCGCCAAAGCAATAAATATAAAAATATGTAAGGAACATTTTGCACACAATTAATTAATCGTAATCTGAGAATTTCTCGAAGACTGCACATTATGCCACTGCGATGATCACCACTTAAAAACTTGCCAAACGTAGATCCTCAATAGGGATCTCCGAATTACGATCTGTGACATTTGCTACGCAATTGTAGCAGGGCATTATAAACAACAGACTGACAGACAGAATATTTTTAAAAAACTTACCTAAACTGAACAGAAGTTAAAAACTAAAAAACAATATGATTGGCCTCTCTTACTCGACACCTTAGTAAAAGGTTAAATTACAATTTTACTGAATATACACATTTGTGGTACAAAAGCAAGACATTATTATAGTAAGGAGGAGTAACTAAATAAGTTCGGGCGGTTCGGTATGACTTTATCGTCGTTCGGGTCCTAACTTGATCGCCTGCATGGCGAACATGAGCTTGGTGGAATTGAGCCAAGACCACTTGTTAAAGAAAGGGTAGAACATGATGCCGCGAACCAGCTCGACTTTACAGCAATCTGAAAAATATTAAACTGAAAACCTCAACTGTTCCAAAAGGGTTGTGAAATGTGAATACTTCGGCAGTAAACCGCACTTCTCTCGAGCAGAAAAGAGACCTCGTTGGGTGTGGTGAGCTTGTCGTACTGATGCGTGCCCTTGGGCAAGGTCCCCAGCACGTACTCGGCCACGTAGATGCCGAGCAGCCGGGTCCGGAGGCTTCTATTGGGCGTGGTGATGAAGATGCGACCCCCCGGCTTGAGGCAGGCCACGCAGGCGCGCACGAATAGCACTTTGTCGGCCACGTGCTCGATGATCTCCGAGGCCACCACCGCGTCGTAGTGGTTCTGGTATTCCACGGCGTGGTCCTCGATGGTCGAGCAGAAGTATGTGGGCTTATTCTGGGCAATCTTCTCATCGAGGTCACTGTGTTGTTTGGCGCACTCGATTAACTCTTCGCTGGCGTCCACTCCCGTTACGATGCCGCCTATTCTGGCCAAAGCCTGAAACATGGTACATACGGGTCCATACTTAGGTTCTCTTTTTAAACCTAATTGTATTTGAGTAGTTCTTTGACTTTACGATAATGAGAAATCTAATTTTCTCTTTTAAGTTTTAAACCAATTTAATTAATAAGAAACTAATTAATATAATTACACTCTAAGGAACTACTCACAAAGTGTAGACAATTAGAACATGAGTAGAACAGTGAGGTAAAGTGAGATAAGGAAGTAAGAAAAGAAGAATTTATACTAAAATAATGCTTTTATTGACATCAAATTAAAATTAACAAATGTGTTACCTACTGTTGCTGTATAATTTAAATTAATAATTTCTAGATTAATTGTTCTATTGTAATTGTCAATTAAAAAATACCTCCGATAATATTCCTCCACCACAGCCAACATCTAAAATAGTCTTATTGGCCAGAGGTGTAAGAGTTTTCTCCGTCTGTGGCTCACTAACAAGACCATCTCTTACTAATGGAACTCTAAGGAATAATGCTTATATTAATTATCAACACACATTTCAAAATTTATAGTTAAAGTGGCTGGCTAATTCTGTAAACTAAAATGAGTGTTCTTATAGAAAGGTTTCCATACCTCAACATATTAAACGAGTGAAGCGCTCCCAGCTTGCCTTTGGGATCCCACCAGACCTTCATGTGTTTGCTGTGTCTTTTCACATCTTCCTTATCAACTGTTGTATTTACAGATAAGCTGAAGTTGTTCATGGTGATATTCCTTCGTAAACAAGATTGAATTTTCCTGAAAATTACAAACATGACTTTTGAACAGAAAACACATGAAATAAAGACTAATAAATATTATATACATTGAAATAGACAATTTAGTATGTTTATTATGGGCCATAAATATGTTTCTCTTCCGTACAAATATGTTCCGAATCTTAGTAAATTATTTTTATCTTTACAAAAATATTATTTTTGTAGATAAAAGTAATAAATAAATAACTCGGCACAAATTATAGACAAAGCAATTTTAAATCGGTAAATAAATTTATTGAACCTACTTAAATAAGGCATAGATAGGTACCAACGTTAAGTATATTATTTATACTCACAGATTTTGGGAAATATTTACGACAGCATACGGTAGTATTGCCATCGGACATAGTGTATTAATCGTCATTGCTCTTAAATAATCGAGATTTTAGAAACGGTTTAACTTTTCAAAATAAATTATCCTCAATCGTGTATTTTTCTGGATTACACCATAAAAAACTTGTTCTTTGTTATATTCAACTTAAAAATAGCATACATTTTGGGACAAATAATATGATGTATAGTACTTAAATAATAAATATTATGTAGGTTCGCAATTCGCATTACTGACTGCCAAGCTATTTCCGCACGGAAGTTAATAAATGACAAACCGCAGAATATAATATTGCCATTTGCCACCCTTGAATTATTCTTGGGCATTCACGACAATTGGAAAAAGACAACGCCGATATATTGTAGAATTCGCTAATGCTAAATGTAGATAAAGCAATTTGCTGTTAAATACATTTTCGCGAGCGGTTTTATGACAAAATTATTAATTTGCAAATGGCGCCATCTCTGCTTAGAACTAGCTAACCTGACACGTTGGCGTCGTCATTTTACAATTATCATGCTTATTTTTATAATTATATTAAGTTTTTATATTTTTTATTTGATTGATTGACCACGCTACCATACTCAGACTTACACCTAGTCTGTGTCATTCTCGCGTACCGGCTGCACCAGCCGCGCTTACGCTACGTTAAATTTTTGGTGTGTAAATTTTTTCCTCCAAAATTTATTCACAGTATAGATTATAGAATGAGTGCATTTCGTCTAGAATAACGTCTACGGTCGGTCTACGTTAATTGTAATTATCGCCTATAATAACACTATATCAGGGCTACAATATATTGTCTTTCCATATAAATTTTTTTTGGAACCTAAAACTTAGTAATACAGTTGGATAAATTTTCATCAAGTGTTCGACCACCAAAAAAATTTATGTCATTCAGTCATGGTTTATTCTGTCGATGTCTCATGTTTTTTTTCTTTTTTACATGAAATATAATATGTTACTTCAGAAAGTATAAAATAAATGTTTACGTTATGTTCTTGGTGTGACAATTTTGGGGGGTCCGGAAGCAGATACTTCGCCCCCTTTGGTAATGGTCCTTACAACTTATTTCATATTTTCCAGAAGCAAAAACAAACTGGGATAAGTGGGTAACACTAAAAGTTTTTAGAACTAGCCAGTTAGAAACATTGCTAATACAATTGCTAAAACACTTTTTTTGAATTTCAATATTAAAAATCTTTCGTTTGCATTCATTTGTCATTCGTCCAACATTTTGTTAGCGCTGACAACCCCGCGTTTACAGGACTAACTGTAATGTGTATCATTGCAAATGCACAGCATATTATATTGTCTCATAAAAATGACAAGATCTGGTGGGAACTGTAAATAGGCAGCATAGTGCTGTCAGATTTTGAGCTTTATCAGTTAGCGATAGTAGTAAATGGCTTGAAAATGATTATATAATATAATATAATTAGTAGACCCCGTTCTAACGCTCATTTTGGGGGCAAGTTAAAGAAGTGATTTTGCTTCACAGAAATTAGTCGATAAAATCTTTTTACTAGACTTATTTATGAGTCTCTTATGAGTTTGACTTCATGTAATTGGGAAAAAACAGTGTTGATTAATTAATCAATGTATGTTATTATGGTATTTAATTATTTATTAAAATTATTATGAATAAACTTACTAAAACAAATTATAATAAAATCTTTCATTTCTTATATATTTAAAAAATCACAATACCTGCAGGGCTTGTTTACATTATTTTATTCCTAACATCTACCAGCTGACAGTGGTAAAACCTAGCATATACTGAATTCGAATGGTAATTGAATGGCTCGAAAAAGTCGTCGTATTTTCAGAAATACTTAGATTTACCAACTCATCTCGGTAAATCCTAAGATTTAAAATTAAATCCTAAGATTAACCCTAGTTCGAGCTTTTAAGGTACTGACAGACGTGCTCAAAAAAAGCATGCTAATAAGCTTGCTTAAAATTAGCATGCTCTGCAAACTGTTTACATTTTCCAGAAATAAGCAAGCTTAATTTAAAGCATACTCCTAAATAGGCATGCTCAAAGCAAACGTACGGAGAGACGTGCTATTTGGCACCAGGCTCTCGGCCAAAATAGATGAACAAGTATATAGTGACAGTGCTATCCGTACAGAACTCAATAAAATAATCATATTGCTTGCAACGGAATTGTGTAAGAACATTTTGGTGAAAAATAAAAAAACAAAAAAAGGAGATTTTGGGTTCCACAGACATTCGTAACTTCTATAATGTAACACAAAAAGCAAAGGTTTTTCTTCTCCCCAACGCGACATATTGCGGGTTTAATTTTAATGAATTACATCAATTAACTGCATAAAATAGTCGTCCGCCGCAGATCGAGACAAAATCGATAATAGCATGCTAAAAAGCAAACATGTTCAGACGTGCTCGGAGCACGCCCCCCACCTACCCGCGCCTCAGGTAGCATGCTCGACAATCAAAATCTCCTCCCTAAAATCATCTCTCTCCCTAAAATATGGCGAGGGGGCCGATGGCTGGCCATGCGTCATACTCGTGAACGGGTGCTACTTGTGGTGACTGGTCGTACTTGAATTCGTGTATGCGGTGATATTAGTTGTTTATACTACGTATTTGCGTGTTGTTCTCACGAGTGTGTAAGTGCGTGCTCCTATTTCACCATGCCTCCTGCTGATAGAGGACAAATCTTTGCTTTTAATTTGTTTTTTTATTCTTTATTACTCAATATGTCATATGGAACATGGTGTAATGGTCGCAGCTCCTTACAAGCATTGTGTAAAAAAAAAACTTACTTAAAAAGAGTGGCGGAGAGTTTATTGCCAGTTCTTCTCTTCCGTTCTACGCCCTTGATTTGAGAACTGGCAGTAAATGTAAATTCACAATTTTTAAATTTTTTGACGTTCATAAGTGTACATTGTTACCTACATGAATAAATCAATTTTGTTTGTTTGTTTGTTTGAACTACGTTTGATTTTTGAGCACGCTCTAAATAAGCATGCTCATTACATTACACACGTGCTACTAATGAGCACTTGCTCAATAAAAGCATGCTTTCGTGCTGCTAATGAGCACTTGCTCAATAAAAGCATGCTTTCGTGCTAGTAATGAGCACGTCTGTCCGTACCTTTACAGTAACATATACATTATAGCTAAGACTATAGACAATTATTGACACAAGATTGACATTATTAATATTCACTCCGCACTTATCAGTAATCTTACTTCTTACCTATATTTTTGCATTTCTACCAAAATGAATAAAGGAACTCCGAATAAGAGTATTGTACCAAACTTGGATGGTTTTTGCAAAAGTACGTTTACCCTTACTTTTGTAATCGAAATTATTGGACTTGAAGTATGGCACGATTGTAATGAAGGTTGGTTGGATTTGGGAACGTGCTATCAGGCTATGAAAGTTCAGTATCAGCTGTATCCTGGTCAATCCTTCGACGTTGATGTATTGATGTGGCCTCACGTTGTAAAGGTAAACACGGATAATTTGACTTTTTGCTTCCATGTATATACAAAAGGTATTAAGACAGTCTTTGTTTTGACATATTTAAATAAATTTAAAATTATATAAATAATATGTAGGTAACATTTGTAGTAACCCCGCAGCGCACAAATAAACAAACTAAAACTTCGTCCGTTTGTTGATGTATAAGACAATCTTCAGGTTTGGTGTGGAATGCAATACGGATGGGCGCGAACTTGGCAGTTCTTGGAAAGAAGATGGTTCGCTTTTTCGATTCGACATGCCTTTCCAGTCAGAGTGGCGGATTTACGGAGTCACATAGCTACGGTCACATCCGTTATGGGATTTGGTTCACTCGGAGCAAAGTGAAGTTTTTTTATGTTACTTATTAATTTCCATTCAAGCATTATTAAAAACGATTGTCCAAATAATTAGATTATCATAAATAATTGTTTATTTAGTGCGAAAAATGACAAGAATTTAGAGGTATATTTACCAGAGTTGAAATTTGGAGAGAAAAGGTATTTCGCCGGAGTAATTGAATCAGAACAAAGGGTAGTGGTTTTCTTACAAGATCTGATTTGGAAGAGTGTGGAAGCATTTATACCATCTTCATATTTGGACGGCCTTTTTGATACGCCTCGAGCTGTCTCAGGTCTGTAGACCTTATTCGTGATAGGTCCTCAGTAATTAATTATTAATGTACATGTTTGTGTGAGGCCTGAGTTTTATGTAGATATTTATTTATTTTTATAACAAATCTTTTTCTAATCAACCAATGTAAAACATAAACAAATATATAATCGAAAATATTTAGGTAATTGCGTTTCCTTATTAACGCTTTGATCGAAATTGGGTATGTGATTGGTCCACGCGTACCTTATTCGCGCGCTTTATACGTGGACGAATTTTATTAATTTGAAGTCTGACGAATGTAGTAGTTGTGATATGTACACTATAACATACTAATAAATTACTCAAAATTGTACCAAAACCTGTGTCAGAGGTTATTTCACCAGCGAAATCAGTCAACCCTTGCCTAGTGGAAGTGCCACGGTGTTGCCTCCAAGTACCTACAACTGTCTCTTAGAAACCGGCGTGTAGTAAAGCTATTGCTTTAATCACTTTCGCCTTATTGTAATCGGATTTCGTGCGATGAGCGATATTCCCAGAGCTCATCCATTTGTGTGTACGTCAGGGAGGATATATGTTTTCGTTTATGCTTAAAGGAGCAGATCTATAAATAACCTCTGCCTGCGCGTAGACTCCAATGACTATCCGCGATCCTACGCTTGCCTGAATCCGATGAAACTGATCGACTCATCGAGCATATCCAACGGCTTCAGATTCCCTGCTCGAAAGGGTGATACTTGCCGATTTTATCGCTTACCATGCCGATTGGCTCGGCTCCGAAACAATCTATCATGCGGGAAAATCCTTTCACGAAATTGCTTTAGCATCCCAGCCTTGGTTTGCCTAATTTGTTCTTGCAAGGCGGCCTTGCGTCGTAAGCGAGAATGCTTTAAAGCCTCTGAATGTCGGCAAGCGTAAAAAAGCAAACAACTCAGCCTCCAGGTCCTTTAAACGGTTAAACGCCTACCTCTCATCGGGAACTCGAGCCTTGTGGTCTCTTGCCAAAGTCTCAGGGAATATCTGTCGGCTCTCCATTTCACCACTGCGGTACATAAACATAAAATGCCTAGGGTTAGCTTCACCGCTGCTGTTGCGATTGGAGTGGACACACTCAAAATTAAAAATACCAAAAGCACCTCATTAGATGTTCTCTAAACTCAATGAGCTTGAGATAAAGCTTAAGTTTTCTCGCTGTAGACGAATCACTGTAATAGTTTTGATATGAATAACAATTAAACACAATTTAATATAGGATGGATACAGTATTTGTAATGTTTAGTTTTTTATTTTGAATTTAAATATTCACACGACACTTCTGAACATCTAAAAAGTCAACAATTGTATCCTATTAAACTAAATTTGTTATGATTTGAAAAATTTCTTCAATTCGCTCTATCTCACCCTCTCGATCTTTCTCACTTGCTTGCTCTCTAATAAATCAATAAAGTTTTCGGATTTGTAAAACTGTAGTTATATTGTGGATAAACAGAAGTTGAGTTCCATGGTTCTTGAGATGTAGTGATTTAAATCCGGAAATATGGAAAAAGTTAACTCTTGCCATTGTCTATCTTAAAGTTGTCTTGTCTTAATGTTAAGTCTCTTCCAGACAGTAATGCAGGATATTGTTTTCAAGAGCAGAATAAAAGATTTGTTAAATATTCTATATATGCACTCTGATTTATACTTAACAATTTTTGTGGCAAATTCTAATCGTTCCCCAAAATAGAATACCCACCCGAAACTAGGACCTACCGACGCGGGAACGAGGCCCCGAACGGACGCCCGAGAGAGCGAAATCAACCAATCGTTGCGCTTGTCAATAGAACTGTGTGAAAATTACATTAAATATACATAAATTTTATCTATTTTCGTATCATTTATTTCTTTAGTTGTATTTATTATAAAAATTATACTACTTGCATGAATCTAGGATATTGATATACTACTTGCATTCAATCTTAGCGGTTATATCTATATAATGAAATGCCTATAAAAATGTTGACCTTTTAACAATAAGAACAAGGAAGGCCCAACGAAATGGATGTACTTTAATTCTGAAATTAGATTTCCCTGTTTATCAATAAATTTATTATAGAGTAATAAAATTAATTCTCTTAGAAAACTAATCATTAGAAATAAGGAACAAGCTTAATTGAAACTTTTTTGTGCATTTATAGTCAGTTTGTGTAGTTATATTTTATATATTAATTAGTTTTAAAAATATAACGATAATTGAGAGTAGTAGTAGTTATGTGAGATAATCAGTATTAGGTACTTTTCCTGTGGTTAATTGCAACAACTATTAAACAACTATTTTTGAAACAAAGTTGCTTTGGCACTACCTATAAGAGGGCTAACAATTTCAGATGTAAGACACCAAGATGCTGTAATCGAAAAGGTGCATGAGACAATTTTGTGTAGATCACTTATTGAAGAAGAATTCATACAAGCTGAAGAAGTGGACCAGGTGAGGGATAGACGTGAATCGAAATTTATTAGAGAGAAGAAGAAAACAGCAGAAGTGCAGAAATTAAAATATGAAATCAAACTCTCCGGCGATACCCTTTTGTCAGGTAATAGTAACTTATTTTTATTTTACTTACTCACTTACTTATTCTCACTGGATTGTGATTCCTCATTTCAGAACTGCGAATTCGGATAACAGTATTAAGAATATTGTCATTGTTTCTTTTATCATTGTTTCTTTCTTGTAACAGCATCGACGGTTGCAGCGAGACTGTCGGATCTTCATAAATGTCGCGCTGTTATCCTATAAAAGTTATAGTAAACAAGGTCACAAGTCTCGACTCTCGTATTCATTTCGGGTCATATTATTCGCCGATTATTTGAATATCTTATGTCTTGTAATGTGAAAATAATATCTATTATATTATGTGATTTTTTTATCAGAGATTTGTCGGTTAGATTTGTCTATACAAGATACTTGTTTTTAATAAGACTTTGATTGTTTTTTTATTTGATTGGATTGATTTTCGGTTTCTATTTGAATATTATACTGAGTTTTTTCTAAATTTAGGTATATAATGCTTTATCATCTTTCTACCAGAACGAGTAGCATACTTAATTTTTCCGTTTGCTTTATCGCAATTAAGTACATAGTTTTATTTTTTAATCGAGGCAATTTTCTGTAATTATTATCTAGGCACTATACAATTTAAATTAATGACAGCTGTAGGAAAGGTAATACAATTCGAAACGGTGGGAGATCGTCCAGTTGACCAAGGAGAGATCATTGTTTTGATCAGCACCAACAATCTGCCGGCGCAAGACGACCTGCCGATGATTTTCGTTAATATTGAGAAAATCACTAACGTGCCTACGGTGGAGTTTATGAAATCAAGGTGAATTAGCATTGCTTCAATTACAAATTAAAGATATGTCATTTATTTATTGGTTATTGACTGACTTTGACTAGTTAGTAGTTGCTCAGCTGTACTACTTCTGAATCACCAATTATCTATAGCATTGTTTTATTTTAAAGGGTAACACACCTATACACACGATGGAATATTGGAAACGATATACATGAATCGGAAAAGCAACCGATAAACAAAAAGCGGACTTTGAACTTTAGCGACCATCACACAGTTTTATTGCACAACTCTACAGCTTCCCGTGTAACGGCAGACTTTTTAGATAATTCGCTTATTATAGAGGTAAATAGTAATTATTAAAACAATTTAATGCTCTCATTTTTAATGAGCAGAAAAGAAAAACACAACAAAAACATATGTGACGCTGTTTGAAAATGCTGAAATAAAATATGAATAGTTAAATAATAAAATTCCTTATTACTCAGATGCGTGGAACTCGTTTACCTTCAAACCGCGACAAGCCATTGTTTTACGAAAAAAATAAGGAAAATTATAAAACTGAAATACTCGACATTCCCATAGCTATAGCAAAGTTGGACACTTCGCCGCTGTCGAAAGGCATCAGTGCTTGTGTTCGAGAAGAATGTTCACTTTTTCCCCCACAAGTGGGTGTTCACACTTTAGATCGCGAAGACATTTGCACGAATGACACCAACGGAATCGGGATTTGTTCAAACCCAGAAGTTATTATTATTCAACCTGCAATCATTTTAGACGCCCAGATGACTTTAGAAGTATCGATAGGGTTCGTCGGCTGTAAGCCGAGAGGCTTCGGGTTGAGTTTTTCTAGGTTATTCTGTATCGTCAGCGATTCGAACGCAGTCCTCACTATTGTGAGAAAAATAACTGAAATCAACGACCAAGTATTGGCGGACTCGGCGAGGGATAACTTATTAACGGGCTTTGTAGTGGACGCCGGCGATAGAGCCGTTTTGTGTGTCGAAGGTCGACGCCACGGCTCCATACTACAAGTCTGGCACCTAGCTCAGAACTTTTATTCCAGAATTAAGATGCTTTTTTCTACTTCATCGAATTATGCATCGAGACTGTATCCCGGTAAGAACATTTTGGGAAATGAAAGTTTCGCTTGAAATTGGTACAACTAGAAAAGCTTTATTTTCCTTCTCTAGATCTGGTAGCAGCGCCTGTTCCGTTTATTGTATTAAAAATGTATGCACCTTTGTCTGTATTATTGGCGTGTCCCCAAACGTACGTACGCCCCACATTACCTTTGCCTACGAGATCGGTAAGTTAGATGTCTTTTTATATATCGTAAATTATTATTATATTTAGCAGTAATTTCTTCTTTGAATTGAATTGTTTTGTTTTCACGAATGTTATATGTAAGTACTATCGTACGTTAACCGTACGCTTCGGTTTTGACTTTCCATGGATGAATCCATCTTCTCTGATTCTTATTTTTTTACGACCGTAGTGTTCAATTTGGATTCTTCCGTGATACTGGAATAGAACTGTAGTATACGTAGAATTTGAGAGAACAATAATTCAAAGAAGGAAAAGTATGGATAATTTTCAGGCGCTGCTTAAACTTGGAGGATTTTTAGCCAACAAATTGAGGACTGCGCCGTGTCGAAGCGATTTGCCGACGAGCGAAGAGTTAAAGAGTTTCCGACTGGAGCTGTGTTCTCCTCCCCAGCCCGGGTCATGTTTATTCGATTTTAACTTAGGTCGGTTTTGCGCTACAACATTTAAACATCAAGGATTACATAGTAATGATTAATCTTTACGTTCCTTTACAGTTCCGAATACGTACATCACAGATACAACACGCCTCGCTACAAATCATCGAAACAAAAGCTAAGTTCTACTTGAAAACTTTTAAATCTATAAATATATCCAGTACGTGTTTTAATTGTGAACTTTTATTTCTCACACCTTTAATTGACTTCTCACCCACAAATAATGGCTAAGTAGTTAGTAACCTAATTGTAAACTTTACATGTATAAAATAGGCTTTTTGACAGTATAAAGAAAAGTATTAATAGTAAATGGCGTAGCAAGCAATAATGTCTTTACCCGTCTGGTTTTAAAACAACTTTGTTCGCCTGACAAATAATAAATACTTGTGTGTGGCGCTACAACCTCTTTTGGCCTTGGCCTCAGATTTCCGAATCTGTAAAATGATAATTTTTAAAATAGGCTAGTAGGTGATCAGTCTCCAGTGCCTGACAAACACCGTCAACTTTTTGGGTCTAAGACATGTCGGTTTACCCGCGATGTTTTTCTTCATCGTTTAAACAAATGTTAATTGCGCACAAAGAAAGAAAGTCCTTTGCTGCACAGCCAAGGACCGAACCTACGACCTCAAGGTCGCACGCTGAACCTTCCAAAGAATAGCCTATAAAATTTCTATACCCCTTTCACAAGTGTAAGTGAAACGATTAACATTTTGAGCCAATAATTGTCGTAGTAATATTGTATTGTCGCAGGCCAATTAATACAATTAAAATGCACTGTGAACTCCATGTTTCCTCACTGGATTTAACGACATACTCTCTAAAGCGTCGATATCAAGATATGACTAAAATAAGTAAAAAGATACAACAAAATTGTTGTTGCAGCAAAATACGTCAGATAATAATAACAGGCTAAAGTGTTCAAATAGGATTCTTTTTGTGTACATAACTACTAAGACTAGTCTGAAATACACTTTTTCTTTTTCTAGTTCTGATTTTTCTTCTCTCCGTTTAACGACACCTCTCAATATGACATAAAATACACAATCCCTTCAGTGTCGTTATATAGTGTTTACACTGTATTTTCGTTTTTATAGCTTATACATGTAGTGACTTCTGGTGATAGTAAAGTTCTGAGGTCCTTTTAAACATGTTAGTCTTAATCTAATTTGTACTTGTACGAACTATTCCTATTCTGTTAGTTCGTCACTACATAACCGGATGTCGCTGTTGGCAAATCTATAAACTGAACATTTATCGGAAAGTTAGTAATTATTTTTTGGGAAAAGGGAAACTCTTCTTTAATAAAATCCCAGAGGCTCTTTTATCTCTGCTTTTTAAAAATTTTAGAAACGTATTAAAGAAAAGCTGTCTAAAAAGGCATACTATGAAGTTAGCGATTATCTAGTTGATAAAATGACCTTGGCTTAGTGCTGGGCAGGCTACTTCTAATTAATTTGCTATATTTGTTTTAAAATAAGTATTGTTTGATGATTTGCTTTTTTAAAAGAGTACCGAGGGCTTTTTACGCTTGCTTTTTCTCTCGGCCTTCACCCTCTGTCTTCTTAGCCGATGAGTAGGGATACCAACAGGTTCAAATTTAATGACGTGGAATAAGTGATACCTATCTATCTTATGTTCCATAATAAGCGTATTTTTTTATTTATGCGTCTATTTTATATATACTCGGTCGTGCGGTCGAGGCACAGTGTGCACAGCTGTGGATTTTTTTAATCCTTACCCATGGCATGCCTAAATAAAATCTCGCGCAGAGACGCTCCATATATATTTCTACGTTAACGCCCGACTTTAATTTCTTTTTTCTTTAGGAAATAAAGCAGTAAGTAAAATACTGTTTCTGACATGGAGTTTCAAGTAAATGAGAAACGCAGAATTCGCAACATAACATTACGTGTTTGTACGTAAGTGAATAATTGGAAGTATGAAAATATCTGTTACGTAACTTATGAGTTATACTCCTTAACGTTACGAAGCCGTGACGACTTTCGTCTTTTCCCTTGAATCTTGGCATTCTCTCTCTCATCAGTAAGTTGTTGTAGCGGTTTCAGCACAATAAGTGACTCAACTACGAAGATTTGTGCTCATGTCACAGTTTGTATGTGTATTTGGAATTCAATATTCAATGAGATGGCCCTTCTCGGTAATACTGAGGAACCTAGCGTTGTTTAGCAACTAAATACAATTGAGCTGTTCCACCTATCCCCGAAGGTGCTGCGGTTTCCTTTTCGCAGCGTCCTATGAAATTAATTACTAAATAATGCAACGTTAATTTAATGATAAATTTAGTTTGTTTACGTTTCTATTAATAAAGTGTATATTTATAATAAAGTATAAAAAATATACCTTTTTATACAGAGTTCAGAGGGATGGTCATCGCGGGCAGTACTATTTAAAAAATGATAAATATTTCAATTAAATATAATGTATTAATGCACTTCGTTGCGTGCGCCATAACAACTCTAGTGTTTTCGAGTACGTGTATGACAAGGAAATTAGCAAGTAAAACGAAATTGCACACTTGTTTAAAAGCACCAGAGATAGAATTAGACCGCACATACGATCTTGTCTAGTGATTAATGTTTGCACAGAACTGTGTGTGCACACGACCATTGTCATTTGTAGTTCAGTTAGACGCTTGTCTCAGTTCAATCCACCTACAGTTAAAACGGCGAGATACTATGGTATCGAACACTCAGCTACAGTCTAATTAACTAAATGATCGCATGTCTACAACCCGCCTGCCATCTGCTGAAATCCTTAGAGTAAGCCTAGAGAATCTTGTGTTTTAAGAGTTTAAATTAATTTATTAACATTTTAATGCATACTAAGATGATTTCATACTTATGATATATGATATTATATTCACTCCAAAATGTATAATTTAAATTCCAATAATCAATCAATAAACGAAAAAGAAACGATCTGGTAACAAGCAAGATTAATATAATTTTTTTAACTTGACTTTGTTAAAAAATTTATATTATAATTATTGTCGATATATAAGAATATTAGAAACAAAATTCTACTTAAATTCAGTGCATTTTTTACTAAAAAAGTTAGAGCTTAGCTCAGGAGAATTAATGCTCCGTTTGATTTAGGTCAATCTATAGAAATTAAAATAACACACCTCACTAAGCATACAATAATTTGGATAAAATTTTAACCGAGAAAACATATTGGAAAAATAATCTTTAAATTAAAGAACCAAATTAAATATGTGTTGCCGGCGTCGGTACGTGACGTCCAAGGAACCCACCGCCCAAAGGTGAAAATATAACCTCTGCTAGAGGTTGTTTCACCAGTGCAATCAGTCATCAGTCCCCTTTATAGTGGGAATGTCATGTTGTTGCTTTCGATCTTGGGCCAAATGGGCAGGCACGTCCCGGGGGGGGGGGGGGGTCTCTTGGACCTTCTGTTGACCTCACATCCAGAGAACTACCAAGTCTCTATCGACCCTCTTCTAGGTTCGTCAGAACATTGTGTGGTCTAGAGTACTTCTTTCTTCTTCGTTCTTTGCATCCTACCCTTGGAGGCCTATGTGCTTTTCGTCGGATGCTCCAGATTCCGTCGCGGACTCTGTCGCCGAAGTAGATAATCGGTGGCAACTCACAACTCTTGCTTAAACGTTCCTGCAAGGCGGCCTCGCATCGAAATGCGTCGAGAATGCTTAAAAGCATGGGTGGTAGCGGCGATATCTTGTTATACCAATACCAGCGAACATAAAACATTTTGTCTCTGCTTCAGGTCCTTGACACGGAAATCGCTAAGACAAGGTTGCTAGATATGGCGTTGCGCATTGCTTGATATTGCTAGATTGCCCATCTCATTTCGAGGATTTGAGTCTCTCTCCAAAGCTGTGCCAATAACATTTTTGTCAGCCCTCGACTCCACCACTGCACAGGAAAGATGAATCGCTGGCTCACACTAAAGTAGACTCAAGAGGAACGCCAACCTTTTTGGCTGTCTGTTCGCGTCAAACTCAACATTGGATGACCGAGTGAGATCGGACAACCGGGCCTAATAGCATTCCATCAATTCTGCTGCGTACTTGTGCTCCTGAGTTAGCTTCCGGTGCCTGTACTTGCTCGATACTGTCCCGAAGTTCTGGAAGACCGCTTCCATATATTCGATCCTTTAAAAGGCGATGCCTCTGTACCGACCAACTAACTAATAGTTTACCAAAATAATGGAATCCATTATTATTCGCCAGCTTCTAAGAAATCCAGAGGGCTACAATTTTTAAAATTAAATCAATTAAAAGATTTGAAGATGTAATGGATTGTAAAAGGCAAGTGTGGTGTAAAATATGGTATGTTATCGCTTTAATTGGGTCTCTTTGAGGTTGTCGTGGTCCTTTATTAAATCCACTTTGCCTAAAAGGTGCTAAAAACAGAGCGTGATACTTTTTGTTGTTAACGAGGGCTCAATTCTAGCACTTAGTCGTGCATCGTTTTCGGTTAACAAAATGGTAGAGTGTGTTTGAAATGTCCTTAAATCTCTGAGTCTGATGAAGTACCTATTTATGTAGTCATATCAAATTTAGTGTTCGGTTATAGTTCTATCGATTCGTTTCTCCAGTAGCTTAAGATACGGGCGAGACGAATAAACTCGTAAGCAAAAATCTTTAACAAAGAGCACTGGATTCCAGAACAATTTGTCTTGTCGTTCTTGCTCAATAAATCAGCACAAATTCTCCACTCTACCACGCAGGGAGCTAACCGACCTAATGCAATGTTTATGCGTGGGATTTTCGTATACGATTTCACTGCAGCAAACGGGAATAATTTCAAAATGCTTGAAATGCTGCTGCTGCTGACCCTATGAAGGCTTTTTCATGAGTAGCAAATTTCATCACAATTTAAATTAATAATTAAATAATATACTTAAGACGCAATAAAACTGACTGGGAACAAATAAAGTAATCAGTACAAATCAAAAACTGTTTTTACTTACCTAATTTCCATGGTGTGATTATAATGTGATGTTTTCATTAATAGTAACAGACTAGCTACGAACTATAATGTCAGGACACATTGTTACAAGTTTTTATTACCCTGGCGAATATAAACCAACTAACACAATGTACATCTTTATTACAGACGCCGTTAGACGTAAGTAGCTCCAGACATTGTAGCAGCTGTATTTAATTCTACATTTAAGTTCAAATTAACTTGCTCGGCCTTCATGTTAGCTAAGAAGGCAGAACGGATTTTGATGATGCCACGTTAAAAAGTTATTTTATTATATCAATATTATCTACTATAAAACAACTCCATTTGAAATTATATATAGACAGTTGCACAGTAGACAGTTTTTAGAAATTAAACTGATATGTCATACGCAGGTCTGAGGACCTAATTTGCGGCGAGAAACTCGCTTAAAATCCTTGATTAGGGTAAGTTAAATGCAAAAGCGACCATATTGCACTTGGCTTAAAACAGCTTCAAGAGCCCTTCGCATTTTCGTCTACGAATGCTCTACACTCCTAAAGTCATATATTGAGCGAAATTATATCGTTGTCATTAGGTAAGAGATTTGTTAAAATAGAACTATACACGTTGTACGTTTACTATTGAATTAATTAAAATATCTAAGAGAACGTATTACAAGCTCTAGACAGTAACGCGATTTAAAATAATTGGGATCTTAATGTTACGACCCTTGCAATTCAGCTCAAAGTAACATGACAGACGACCGGCGTCGTCGTGGCGAAAAAATTAAGTGTAATTGGTGACACTTTGCGATGGCATTTGAGAAAACGGACGTTAGTGTAAATGTAATATATTTTAAGATTACAAATTATTTGTATTATAATTCGTTAAGTCGTGTAAGGGTGTCGTAAAATACTAAATTTGGAATAATGTTGAATTGGAATTGTTGATTGGTCGGGCTTGGGCGCGCACCACCAAGATATTTAAATGTTTGTACAAATTTTTAAGGGGACCCCGTATTGAGATATGGGAGGTATACTGGACAATTTATGATCTGTAGCTTTAAGCAGCGCGGTCAAATTAGTTTTGAATAAATCAGGGTTGTTAAGAATATCGTAGGTTTTTCTAAAGTCCTTTAGTTAAGTTATTTGGCGTTAAGACATTGCTATTCCAGACACGTCAAGCCCACAGCAGTGAAGACGCACTCAAGTGCCGGGGCTTTTCACCCACTATGTCTGTTACTTTTCTTTCGATGATATCTTTTCGCCGTACTTTATCTCATCAACAAATAAACATAATATAATATTATTTAAAATATAGGATTAACTTCTGACTTAAAATTTAGCTCATTAAAACTCTTTTATCATACGAGTAAATTAATATATGTAATAATATTTATTTATTGTGTGTTATTATGTATTGATTGGTACTAATTAGTGAAATTTGTTGATCTTAATGTAAATCCAGAAATCGCCTTAGAGACACGAGACTCGGATTTCTCCTAACTGTTGGCATCCAAGCTCCATATTTCCCAACTTATTTGATTAAAATTGACTAACGTTATTTATGGCATCTAATCGCCGAAATTTCCCAAGAGTCAGGATATTTTAAAAGCAATTTTCCGCTTTTAATTCACTTAAAATGTCAACTATTTAAGGACTTCGTTGATTTAATTAATATTAGACCTTTTTGTTTAAAATCTTTTATATGAAATATAAATTAAGCCAACCTGAAAAAGCAATATTTACACGTATAAGGTAGTCTAAATAAAAAATAAAAATATTATTCATTGTGTTTGGCTGCCTGCTAAGCCAAGCTGTCTAGCAAATTGAAAATTGGATTGCTCCTTAGAATACGTGCATGCAGTAATTTTTTTTTAAAACTGACAAACATATTGGCTATTCCTTGGTTGTGTTTAAAAAGGAATTATAATTTTCATTTCATTGTTCAATCTTCATAGTGTAATTTTCTAATCAGGAACGGAAATCAGAGAAGAGAGTTTTTAATAACTCAATACTTGATCAAGATAGAAAATTAATTCAAGTTATGTCACATGATATCATTGACCGTGAGCCTTCTGCCAGGTTGCTCTCTGTTATATAAAAAATAAACAAATAAATTTTCCATATTAATTCGGTAGCTACAGACAAATTCTTTACAGTTCCAAATCTATTACGTTACGAGAACAAGCGTTATAAACGAATTATTCCACTTTCGTAATACGAAAGCACATACCATATTACACTAAACAAGGTCTGAATAAGTTTTTATGGGATTTATAGGGCTAATAAATATCTACTAAATTACGATTCCTCCTCACACTTGGCTCTGCGCCAGGGCTCTTCGTGCTCAGAGGCATTCGCCTTTTATATCTCACTTTATACAAATCTGAGAATTTAATTTCAATGATAAATGGATTAATCCCGTCTCAGTAACTTATAGAAATACATAGGAAACGTGATTCGTTCTCAACGAAATGTTTAACCATATAACTACGCTATTATTGTTTATGAATGAAAACCTTTTTGTTAAAACCTCATTTTGCGAGTCTGTTTTAGAATTCTATATAATTATATAAGAAATTGGAATAAGCTCGATAGATACGTCGATTTTTAAATAAATCTTCGATAATACACAGACGATTATTGTCATTTTGCACAAGAATATCATAATGTGATTAATTATTATTTGATACTTTGTAATAGCATAAGTCTATTAAAATGTTGAGTTTGGTTTTTAGTATAAAGTATCGTATTATTTATGAAATTACCGCTAACATGCTATTTCTATTGTGAATTTCCTCTACTCGGGTGGGTCGGAAAACTTCTCTATAAGGTTACCGACGTAAAGTAGAAATACTCACAGTAAAAATGAATTTTCTATTTGCATCGAGACATTAAATATGCTGACGATAAACATACGTAAAGAAATCAAATTCTTTTGCGAGATATTTTTATATCTCAAAACAAAAACTATTGAATTATTTAAACACAAACTCTTGCAGGATGTTCATCCCAAAAAACCGTTGTGTTATGTAAATGCGTCTCACACGTATACATAAAAGGAACGAGGGACTTTACAAGCGGGTGTTTTTACTCGCACTTGCGTACTTTGGCGACATTAAAGTGATTTATTCGTCCGAACTTGTCTCGAATCGTATTATACTACTTGTTTTTAATAAATATTGTTTGTTGATGTAATACTTTTTAAATTCATATTTGCCAATCAATAGAATTTCAATCTATCGTTTTACGTTTATGTTAGTTTTGTAATCGAGGGACGCTGGTTCGATTGTCAGTAATGGTTTTACTTCTTATTTATAACGAATTATGAAACACTTAATTAAAATTATCCAAGTTATCAAATGTAGCTATTGGCACATTATCATAATAAAGAAAATATGAGTAAAAAAAAAAACAAAATTTATTTACAAAACACTTTTTACAGTCGTTAGAACGCTTTTATATAAAAATTTTATTATTTCAGGGGAAGAAGACGTTTTAGGGGGGAGAATCTCAGGTAGTTAAATTGTCTATGGTGAAAGCGACGCTGAAACTGTTTCAATCACTTGCTTGTTATGAATCTC
This sequence comes from Pieris mannii, assembly GCA_028984075.1. NCBI lineage: Eukaryota > Metazoa > Arthropoda > Insecta > Lepidoptera > Pieridae > Pieris > Pieris mannii. Next base: position 142,817 of record CM054784.1, read on the forward strand.
AAAAACCTTTCCTTACCACCACTTCTCAAAAGTAGTTGAACAGTCTCTGGTGCCTCATCATTTTCTCTTAGTTGCCTTATAGTTTGTTTTATGCACTTGAATACTCTTAATGATTGCAAAGAGCTGTTTTGCAACTGACACTACTGAAAGTTCTAAACAAATTAAAATAAACGAGTACTCGGGAAGTGGTTTCGCTGGCTTCCATGAAGTTCAGCGAAGATCTTTAATGAGTCTTACTAACTCCACTGTGTTGTAGCATTTTAAGATTTTGGTTTTTTAATGGTACTGAATATAAATAAATAGTAATTAGATTACCTTTCGTTGCAACTTTAAAGTTTTAAAATATTGACTACAATATACATAAATAAAAATCGGAAAATTAAGATAAGAACAGATAAATAGAATGTTTTATATTTAAAGTATTTTTTTTGTAGATGACATTTCAATCAAATCAATTTCTAATTTATTCTGAAACGCTAATTTCTAGCCTGTTTTTGATTTGAGTTTCTTTTTATTGAATATACCTGGAACATAAGCGTGCGACTCACATCCCTGAAGTAGAAGGTTCTATCCCCGGCTGTGTACCAATGGCCTTTCTTTCCATATGCGCATTTAACATTCGCTCGAACGGTGATGGAAAATCGTGATGAAACCGGGTTGCTTAGATCTTAGAAAAGTAAACGCGCGGCGTGCGTCAGGCACGGGAGGCTAATCGCTTAATTGCCTAGTAGATTGATAAATGATCATGAAACAGATACAGAAATCTTTAAAAACTTGTAGCGATCTTAAAAAATTTATTATTAATTTTTATGCCTGGAATAAACATTATATATTTCTTCTTTATTATCTAAGTGAAAAAAATATTCCTGACTGTTACTTTCCTAAATTGTAAATGCGATTACGCAATCAATGAAGAATAGCCTGCAAATCGCCTGCAATTTTACTTCAGAATTTCCGGAAACAAAACAAGGTGCTCGGGACTTTTGTTCACATCGGGCCATTGTCTCACAAAAAGCATGCACTTGGTTGAATAAAAAGATATCTTATTATTTGATTTTCCCGGATAAACGAGTCCTCTTTTATCAGCTGTTGAATCAGGAAAGAGGGTTTTTTCTAAAGCATCGATGCGTTATAAGTTTCCCTTTTCGGGCCTTTTCGTGTCACGTACATACCTATCACTAGTTTGAAATATTTTTAAAACACCGAGATTATTTTTATCGGCAGCTTTCTTACACACAAATAATCGATCAACAGACAGATTGATTGATTGATTAGACATTATTGCTGACTATATTCGGTTGGTGCAAGTGTAAGTAATTTTTACTTTACATTTATAAAATTCGAATGGCATATTGCTGTTTATATTTTAATGTTAACCATATCATTCGTATTACTAATTCTACGATGTACGTCACAAACTCCTTTTTCTTCTAAAAAAAAAATTAAATTAAAATATATACACGATAACATAAAATACTAGGAATTTTACCAAATATATCCAGCAATTCGAATTCGAAGGCTGTTTTTAAACATTCATACGACAATTCGTATTATGTTGTTTTTGATTTCTGACAGTCCTGTTTGATTTAAAATTTATCTAGAAATATTTGTGATTTAATAAAAGCTCTTCGTAAATGTTGTTAATGATGTGGGGAATTATTCATAAAAAGGTAAAGGTCTGCACACATGAAATGTTTATTAATTCGTAGCGGGTAATGTGGACACTGCTTATACATTATTTATCTCTATACCCTCGACCTCCGTTTTCACCAAATTGTTAATCTTATTTAAACCTTCATTTTTAAGAGTTATGTTCCTTCTTGTCACAGGTATGTACATGCCGTGTAAATTGACGTTTCGTTGATGTTTCATTGATTAAAAGGTTCTTTGTAAGTGAATACAGTAAACTTAAAAAAAAATAATTATTTATTTCTTTCACTTGTCTAGGATAGACTTTTAATAATAAATATCTTAAGAATAACGAAGCGAAAAGCAATTATAACAACACTTCGTTTTCGCTTACGTAATTCACAGACAACAACTACCGATTTATAAATGTTTATATTCGGCACATATTATGTCATGTGGTTTCGTGCGTTCCTATACACCATCAATGATTTCCATATGTTGGCGAAGTCAGGATAATGGGTTGTCTCATATAACTCACTCTGTAAATCAACGGGACACGCAATCAGAGCAGGCATCTGTTACACGGGCTCCAGTAGCAACTATTAATGTCCCGACCTCGCTTGTTGAAATATTTTATGGTCAATAAATTTAAACTGAACTCTCGTTAAGCCACCACTTGGCCCCAACTTGGAAAAGTTGTGGAATCGCTCCGGAAGCCGAAATGTAGCGGTCAGCATTTCTCAGGAAGTCACACTCGCCTCAGTAGGTACCAACCAATTTTTTAGATCGCTTCCGCACGAATAATTTATGAATAAATATGATTCAGATAATATAATAATTATTAGATTATGTTATTAGGTAAATAAATAAAATAAAAATAAAAAGTCCAAGTCGTTTACGTTTTCACTAGTAGGTACTCGACCTGCGACGGATTGAAGGCCTCCTCCAAATTCTTCCACTTGTTTCTATTTCTTGCAAACAATTTCCAATTATTTCCCGCTATCCTTTTTATTTCATCTTCCTAAGGAGGACGGCGAAGAGGAGGGCATTCTCTCTTTTTTCTTCCCACTGGGCCATTCTAATTAAGGGTCTTTTTGACCCGTCTACCATTACAAATGCGGCCAATGTGACCAGACCATTTCCATTTTAGTTTTTTAGCTTTTTGACGATATAGTTATTTTCTCAAACAGTGCTACGCAGCTACCAGACATGCTTATGTAATGGGTTTGCGCAATAAAAGCATTGGTCTAGAAATGGACACCGCCAAAACTAAAGTTACCTATACCTAGGTAAGCAAATATCGTTTAGTCAAAATCGACATGTGGATGAAACAAACAAATTTTGGGCATTAAAAGTAGTTCTGAATCCGACCTTAGCTTGAATATAAAAATAACAGTCATGGACACTTCCATGTTTGTCATATGGATGCCAAAAGGCGGATTTTCAAGAAGGCGTTAATAAATAAGATTGGAGTATGCCAAATGGCTTTCTATGGAACGCTCGATTCTTCAATTGTAACGGAAAGGCAAATTAAAAAGCGATGTGATACGAAGCCTTACAAAAATAAAAGTCGTAATATATACAAAAAAGCTAAAATTAGGTAAATATATAAATACATTTAATTTTGTATAACAATCAATTTATGGAACTCGGAAGTCTCCATGGGCAACGATAAAAATAATAAAATGTTAAGAGAAACATAATAAAATTGAGCTCGATAACTGATCTCGTTTAAATAAATAAAATGGCTGCCGAAACCTAAAAAACGATGAATAAGTTAAATATTCCGCAATTCCAAAGATCGGCTGTAATTTTTAGCCCTGACAGCCTGTTTTAACAATTTATAGCAAAAAAATGGTTCCTTGGCAATAAAGAACAAACCCTAATTTTAACAATGTAAAATTAAAAACACCGCCACATTATTTTGGTGTCCACTTGGTGGTGAAAATTACATAATAAATCAGCACAACTTACAGAAAAGCCGTGTGACAAAAAAAACTTTTTGTTTGTATAAATTATCAAATTCTCTTTAAAAGTATTTTCTTTGCTCATTTGTGCGAATACTTATTGTTATCTTTTAGCACACTAACAACTAAGTCATTCCACATTTATTCAAACTGTGGTCTAAGGACTCCTATAGAATAATAAAAACGTAAACGATAAAAAGATGTTTCTTGTAAAATTGAGCACGTCCTGGCCTTTCACACGTCGCCACAGAAGCTGGTTTTATTTATTAGTTTGATGGCTGCAGAAGCCATAGTTATCATAACTGAAAAAAATACTTCACGATTATTAGCGTGTGGCAGATAAGCGGGATCACTAGATGTCACGAAATATAAGGACTAACTTAAGAAGGAAGATATTTGTTTTTTGATATTTTACATTTACCTTTGCCGTGTAAAGTAAACCTACGTGTTAACTGAACACATTCTCAAATAAAATTAAAAATAACATGAGAAAAACGGCTAGTCATAACATTCCCTACAGAAAGATTCGACTTTTTTATTCAGGAACTCGCAACCGTCCTTCCATTGCTAACAACAAATAGGTTTCTTTATTCACGACCTTTTGGCCCCTTTCAATTGTCTTTCCGCGTTCTTTATAAACATTTTCTTACGTTTTAGTAGACGTGTGCCACACACAAAAAAAGCGTAGTTTTTACGAAAGGGTTACGGAAACATATTTTATACTCTCTTACAAAAGGCGGTAGGAGACCTCGCGCCGCGATCGGCAGTATCTCATGTGCTCATCACAAGCCTCTTCAGTGAAGATTTTATGGTTCGAGATTATAAGAACAAAAGCAGCAACAAGCAGCTGACCCCCGGAATTACATACATGCATAACGTGCGATACCTTGTGAATTGGACGGTCTTGATATACATTAGGTCAATCTACAATTTCAATACCAATCACAATGTTATTTTTTCGCAGTGGTGCCAAATGAAGCGAACCGAAAAAACTACGCAAACCCGAATAAAAATTAAAGTACTTTCAAAAGTGCTTTTTGGCTAGCGTGATGTTGTATTCTTCAAATTTTCATGGTGTCTTCTCCACATGACACCTTAGACTATTCTCTAAAATTATGTGGCGTACAAATCGAGAGAAATCGATGTGGGGATTTAATTTCCGTATCCCAAATATTACACAGTTTTGACAGTTTAATTATACCTCTAGGGATGAGTTTTACGCCCAAACTCAATAACCTATCTGAATCCATGTTTGCTCATCTGAGATGGACATCTTAATCTAAATATTGATAAAAGTGTTTTTGTCGATACAAGCTATCCATGATAGGTCAGATAGGTGTAATTATGTGGATAGACTTTTGTATGAAAATGTCAGTTCAACTGTGCTAGTATCCTATTTTAAGATTTTAACTTACAATAGTTTTTAAAATATGTAATTATAAAGCTGTTTGATATGTTTTAAACATACTCATATATATTTTAATAGTATTTGTACGGTTATATTTACTTTATTTGGTTTATATTGATTATCAAATATGAGTGTAAAGAGCGAAGAGATTGCATTCTATCCGTCACCAAAAATGGTTTGTCTTCGTAGGGTTTGCTTATTGGGATGTAGATAGAGATCGTCGACTGTCACGGTATGTTTAGATTGAATACAATCTGAGATTGTGGATTAATTATTGAGTTAAACCACAATCTCAGATTGCGTTAGTCTAATGAATTCGTGCGTAGTTTATGGAAAATACTATGGATTATTGTAATAAAAATTTCTTGAATTATTTTTGTTTCTCTTCTAACAGCTCGTTTTTCTATTTATTTTCTTCCATTGTAACATTTTTTTCTAACATGTGACATACAATATAATTTGTTATCTTAATGAAGGGCGTGAAGTCATTGTATTTTAATGAACAGATCACAGTTGGAGGATAACTTCGATAAACACAAGTTTTGCTTTACATTAACGCATCTGGGTAGGTGTTAGAAAATTTTAGAGATGTTTAAAAAATGTGAATTTCGAATAGTAGCTAATTTATAAATCTCCAAACAAATGTGTACATTTAGTTTTATGCAAATGATGATTGATCTGGTTTTCCAACAAAGTGTTCATTAGTAACCGAAACGTTGGAAAATGATTAACAATTAGTAATAATTCGCGGCATTTGTCAAGCATAATTAACGTTTCAAACACGAACAATCACACATTGTCCCCTAAATAATGCGAATTCCGTAGTGCTCGATTATTTTCCATGCCGATTATACTTGAAGATTAATCATTGTATGTGTACTTCTATCACTGCTGTTACTGACATGGACCTCGTGAATAAATTGATAAACATTTCTTTAAATAATGAGTTTTAAAAACTTTATTAGCAGTGTTTGGAAGACAAACAAAGTGAGAACTCCAGCAAAGCAAAGACATTTAAGGGACGTGACACAGAAACCTATAATTTATAGCTCGATCTTTGAGTTACTACATCTCAGTATTCAAGGCTCGTAATATTACTTCTGGCACAAATATACGGTTGTCCTTAATATATCCTTTGTTGACATGCTTTTGACTAATACATTCGTACGATGAAGTATGGTTTTAATACACGAAAGTTGTTTACTATTCAACTAAACTACACGGTGACTAGAATATATAGAACGCGATATTCTCACAAGGAACGGGCATATCACCAAAGTTGTGTTTTATTCAATTTGCAATGTTTCTATCATACTTAAGCTTAAACAACGTATAAAGTTTTCTCTTCACATTTACTCTCTAGTACTTAAGGAGTTCATTTTCCGGATATTAGCCAACTTTCCGACGAACGCGTGAGGCTTTAAATCTTACAGAGATCGTTAAATTTCATTTATGATAACTCGCGACAAGTTCTGTTAGTTTTAACATACATTGAATTTGCTGTAAACAATTTTCCGTGCTTCTCACTGTTTTCGTGTTGTTAAAAGCGTTCGTGCTTTATATAATATAGCCCTTTTTCACTGGGGCACTTTTATTTAAATTCAATGTGTATCAATTTGATGTCTTAATATATGAAAACAAAAATATTGTTACATCTTGTTGTATTCGGAAACCCAACCCTATTGCCAACAGTAAATTCACACTGTCAAAGGCGGATATTAGATTTGTCTATTGTATTAATTTTACCAAAGTAGTCAGTTGTGCGAGTTATGTATGTGGTTTTCTGTACGAAGATATTAACGATTTGTGATCCCAACTGATCAATTAACAAGTGACCTTATCTAACATTCCAAAAATACTTTTTAAAACAGAAAAAACGCCCTTCTTGTAAAAATCTCTGGGTATCGGTTATTTTTTTTATGTTGCCGTTTGTTTATGAAGTATTTTAAGCATACTTCATATGCTTAAAATACTAACAAAAACAGCTAAACAGGAATCCCAATGCTGAAAATACACATGAAGAGACATCGGAAGCGGTATGTACTACTAGATAGATGTAAATAGACAAGTAATGCGAGTACTATATACTATATAGGCAAGATTTTCAAGTTTAATTAGACATTTTGTAGATCGGATAATGCGTATTATGTAATCAGCGTGATAATTAGCTGTTGATATACTGCGGTCACTGGGAGTGTCGGCAGATCTGGGTTTCACTTAAGAGCTATGATATATGCCGTTGACTTATCTGCGGCAGTTAATTAAATCCGTTTAAGCAATTTGATATTCAAGGTTGAGCAAACCAATTTGTTACCGAAATAACGAAGCATTGCTGTGTTAAACTGAATTGATTATTTGATTCATTTTATGTATTACGTAAAACATTCAAATGTGATTCCTCTTTCCATTTTCTACACGTGTCTTAATGTTTACAATGGTAACCTGTAGTGCACAGTTAAAGGGAGAAGAACTTTCACGGTATGAAAAAATCTGTGCGTGTACATGTAAGAAGTGAAACTTCTTTTTGACCTTATTTTTTGAAAAAATTAAATGCTAACTACTACTAAATGCAACTTTACAGATGTTGATTAAGTAAAGTTAAATTATCTTTTATTAACTTAACTTTTACACATTTAAAGAAAACACTTATTCAACGGCTGAAGCTATGTATTATAAATTAATAAGTATATTACATAATTTTAAAATGTTGCGACTGTATGAATCGGAACGAGAATCTGACGTTATGAATATAAACATATAGTTTTATAAGAAACTTTGCGAAAATTAAGTAAAATAATTATAAATTTGTAATATATAGAAAGAATATAGACTACTCAAGGTACCAACAGTGACATACTGACGCTTCGACGTACATTGCTCGCCTGATTTCGCAGTACATTGCGCATCGGCACATTCTGTTACATTCCAAGTGTATATTCCGTTCACATCTCCTACCTGATCTGTGGTTGCCAATTTGCCATCATGGGTACTCAACTGTCGGGTGAAATGTTATTGCTCCTAGATATGATGAAAGAAGAACTAAATAAACAAACAGTACAAATAACCGAAAATGTTACAAAAACTGTACTAAAGGCGGTGGACGAGAAGATACAGCCAATAATAGCGGAAAACGAAAGACTATCACGTGAAGTCGAAACACTGAACAAGAAGCTCCAGACCTTAGACATAAACGCTAGGAAAAACAACATAATTCTACATGGAATTGCAGAACCTAACACCGAAAGATACGATGAACTAAACGCTTCGGTAATAAAAACAATCACAGATTTGGAAGTGTCACTCGAAAATAGCGAAATAAATAAAGTGCAGCGCCTTGGCAAAAAAGAGGAAAATGGAAAAATAAGACCTATTTTGCTTACACTAACAACTGTGCAGAAAAAAATCCAAATACTTAGAAATAAGAAGAAAATGAAAGAAAACACATATATAACGAATGACTATTCTAAGGAAACCATGGAAAAACGCAAAGCAAGGAGAGCGTGTAATTTTCGTGAAAGTGAAAAAAGAAAGAGAACCCCAGAGACACCAAGCCCGAAGGAAACAACCAAAGGCACTAACAAGAAAATCCAACGAACAGACGCTTTCCAACTCATGCGTGAGCGAGCCCACTCCATGTCTGAAAAAAATACCTACCTCAAGTACTAACCGGAATCGGAATATCATACAGAAAAAAAAACAACAACAACATCAAAACACAACCACATTCCCCAACCCGGCTGGTCCCCGTGGGGAATTAGACCGAAACCCTCCAAAAATAAATCAAAAACAACATAATAAAGAAAAAATTAAACAAACTCTACCCAAGCAAAACATCAACACGGATATCCCAATATCCAGACACCTAAGAATATGCATTGCTACCCTAAACGTATTAACACTAAGATCGGATGAAAGCTTATTGGAATTGTCAATAGCGTTACAAAACACTAACTGGGATATTCTCGGCATGAGTGAAGTGAGAAGAATGGGAGAAAACATTGTCGCACACCCAGACTTTATACTTTATCATATAGGGGAAACCCCAGGAAAACATGGTGTGGGGTTTCTAGTAAAAAAATACCTAGCAGATCACATAGATGGATTTTATGGTGTATCAGAGCGCATAGCATTATTGAATTTAAAACTACCCGATTACAAGGACCCATGGACCATTATCCAGATCTATTCACCTACAGAACAAGCAGATATGGAAACAATTGGCCAGTTTTACCAAGATTTAAATAAAACTCTGCAGACATATGCCCACAAAAATATCATCGTGATGGGTGACTTCAATGGTCAAATTGGTGAACGCCAACGGGACGAGGATGCATTTATAGGGCCCTATACATACAGCTCAAAACCTAGAAGCAGAAATGGAAAAATGCTCTTGGACTTTGCAATGGAAAACAACTTGACCATATTAAACACCATCTTCAAGAAAAAGAAAAGCAGAATGTGGACCTGGTTGTCTCCCGATGGAAAATCAAAAAACCAAATCGACTTTATACTGACTAACAAACATAAATTCTTTCCAAGCATAAATGTCATCAATAATCTAAATTTTAACACTAACCACCGCATGGTCAGAGCTGAATTAAACTCATCTCAACCCAAGAAACCCAGACCAAAAATAAGTCGTGAGAATATAAAACTTAACAAACATCTGATAGGAGAAATAGCTAACTCACTAAACTCGAAACTTAAAGACTACAAAAACGAAACAAAAGACGCCGACACACAGGTGACATACAATTGGTTGGAAAGTAAAATTATTAGCATCACTAAAGAACATAGCAAAAATAAAGAGAACCTAAACAACAGGATGAAAGAAAAAACCGTCAACCTCCTTAAGCAAAGAGCTGTTCTAATAAGTGCGAAAAATACAGATAAAAATAGAAAAGAAATTGCAAGAATTAGCAAAGAAATAAAAGAAAACATGAGGAAAGACAAGAGACATCATCGTATGGAAATAATAGAGAGACATATTAGACAGACAGGAGGAATAAAGAAGGCGTATAAAGATTTAACTAACAAGAAAGAATGGATTGTGAAGATGGAAGACAGAAGTGGAACGAAGAAAATTGGTAGACAAGAAATACTCAAGATCGCTACTGACTATTACACCGAACTATACAAAATTAACACAAATAAAAGAGAAATAGACTTACCAGACTACGAAACTGTACCTTACATCATGCAGGAAGAAACTGAAAAAGCTATTGACACACAGAAAAATGATAAAGCTCCAGGGCCAGACGGCATAAGCAATGAGATACTAAAGCAAACGAAAGTAACAGTGGCCCCGATACTTACAGAAATTTTCAACAACGTGATCAACACAGAAACCATCCCAGAACAGTGGACGGAATCCATCATAATTCTTATATTCAAGAAAGGGAACCACTGCGATATTGGAAACTATAGACCCATCAGCCTAATGTCTAACATTTATAAAATTTTTGCAAAGATTATTTTAGAAAGAATAGGAAGGAAATTAGATGAACAACAACCCATAGAACAGGCAGGATTCCGTAAAGATTTCTCGGTACTAGACCACATCCATACTGTAAGACAAATTATAGAAAAATACAATGAGTACCAACTAGTATACTACATAGCTTTTATCGATTACAGTAAAGCTTTCGATTCTTTGATACACTCAAAAATCTGGGAAGCCTTAAAGAAACTGGGTATAGAACACAAATATATAAGAATTATAAAAAATATTTATAAACACAGTTCGGCTTGTATCCGCCTAGAAAAAGAAGGAAATAAATTTCAAATACAAAAAGGCGTGAGACAGGGTGACCCACTTTCACCAACACTCTTTCTGGCCGTATTAGAAACGACCTTCAGGAATCTAGAATGGAGAGACATGGGCATAGCTATAAATGGCCGCACGCTAACGCACCTACGATTCGCTGATGATATCGTATTATTTGCAAAAACACCAGCCGATCTAAGCAAGATGATAAATGATCTAGCATCGGAAAGTGCAAAGGCCGGATTGCAGCTAAACCCGGAAAAAACAAAAATCATGACCAATGGCAACAAAGACCCTGTAATAGTGGAACAGAACCAAATCTCCTACGTTGAAGAATACATATACCTCGGTCAACTGATGTCTCCAGACGATGACGAAAACAAAGAAGTCGAAAGAAGAGCTGCGAATAGCTGGAAAAAATATTGGGGCCTGAAAGAAATAATGAAAGACAAGACCCTACACAATTCAACGAAAAGCAAATTATTTAACACATGCATACTGCCAGTGATGACATACGGGAGCGAAACATGGGCTTTAACAAAAAACGTAACAATTAAACTATCCATATGTCAACATGCCATGGAAAGGAGCATGACTGGGATCAAAAAAAAAAGACAAAGTAAGGAGTAGCGACATCAGAAGAAGGACTGGGGTACAGGACGTGGCTCTCAAAATAAGAAGACAAAAATGGAAATGGGCAGGTCACATGATCAGGGGAAAGGATAAATGGAGCAAAATAGTCACACAATGGTACCCAAGAGATGGAAAGAGAAAGAGAGGTAGACCACAAAAAAGATGGGACGACGACATTAGACAAGTCGCGGGAACGACATGGGGTAGAGTGGCCTTAGAAAGGCCAGAATGGAGTAGATTGGAGGAGGCCTTTGCCACCTGGCAAACGGACAAGCAAAAATGGAAAAAGGGAACAATTTACGGAAAATAAAAATAAAGAATACGATGTCATGTCCGATAAAAAGGCTATTATATATTATAATATATAGCTTCAATCCGTTGAAAAGGTGTTTTCTTTAAAGTTAAATTAGATAATGTTTAACAAAAAGCTTTTATTATCATATACATGAATAGAAATATAACAGTTATTTTATTTTACCTTATTACTAGTAAAATTATTATAGAATTTAACTAGCCGACCCCGCCCGCTTTGCTGGGCGAATTTTCAAAGGAAATAAATTAAATTTATCATTTTTTTTGCTTTTTTTGTTAATTTTTATTTTTATTTTATTTTTTTGGTTTTTTTGTTAATTTTTTTTTTATTTATTTATTTTTTTGCTTTTTTGTTAATTTTTATTTTTTTTTCTGAAATTTACAAAATTTTTCAAAGAAGAGTCAAATTCACTTAAAATAAAATTTATTGACATAATAAATTATTATTATTATTATAATTATAATAAATGTTGATGAACAACAAAACAAAGAATAAATGGATAAATTGTCCAATAGAAATGGTCCGATTAATGGAGAAATGAGTATTAATCTGCCTCCATCTCACATTCGACGACTCGTCGCTCGTAAGTTGAGTTTGCCGGGACGTAAAACATACTCGTTAACATAACGGAGTTTAAGTATAATAAGAAGGTACTTCACAGTATTATAAAGTTCTAGCAAAATCATCTCTGGAACATAGATTTAAAAATTCAGTCAATGTAGTTTTCGGAGGAGGTATTGCCAAATTTTGTATGTTTGTCGGATTGAAATAAACTCTTTGACCATTGTCCAAATGAACTGCTAAATGAAACACTGTTGGATTTCTTTCATGTATTGGGTAACCTAGTATTCTCCAAGTAGCTTCTGAAGAACTTATATATCGACCCGATTGAAAAATTTGGATTTCATTATTTTCATTACTAACTGAATAAGTTGCTTGGTCAGTTCCTATATTCATGTACTTGCATATAATTGAATTCATAGTTGAAGAGTTACCAATTCTTGCAATCCATAAGATGATTATTGAAGATGAAGATGAAGATTAAATATTATGTGTTAATATATTAATAAATTAATTACGGTATTAATTATTTATCAATGACAAACAAAATTTATTTAATCATTTGTATATTTTGCGGCTGTGGACCGACATGTGCTTTATTGTACCGTATCTACCCTGTGTCCCATTATTCGGCGGAACACAGTGACATGAGGAAACCACAGAGAAAACTCACGCCAGTTCAATCGGTGATAGGCAAATTTTCATTAATCACTAAAATTCTGCATTGTAGTGATCAATGAGCCTTTAACTTATACCTAACAACAATGATGTTCATGCAGGCCAATCGTATTCTTAAGAAGATCACCCATCAAAGTACTAACCACTCTAAAAGCTGCATAGGTTGGGTGATCAACCGAATCATACGCCAGCTGCATAGCTATCACTGCCGCACTTATATTAAATAATCTTATTACAATTACAATAATAAACATTAATATTTTTTTTAAAATAGAGAAGGTAGCTTGAAAATGAACCGAAATTTAGAGCTAAATGTACGTCAATGTAGATCAATAATATTATTTTCTGGACATTTTCTAACTTTCTTCTTTATTTTTTAATCTTTTTTATTCCTCTTTTTTATTCCTTATCTTCTCCTTTTTTCCCTTGTTCCTTCGTTCTTCTCCTTATCCACTTTTTCACCTACTCTTCCTTCTATGACTTCTTCGTCTTCTATCTCAGTTGATTCCGTCGCGATGTTTTTTTCATCTGATGGGGTTGTATTAAAATTAAATTTATTTGTTATATTTTATATAAGTATCTCAATCAACAAATAGAAAATTACTTTTTAATTTCCACTCCTGCTGTTGTTTAGCCTGTTTAACCAAACGCATCATTCGTTCTTGTTCTTTTCTCTCAAAGTAAGTTCGTATTTCTTGAAAGTATAATAAAACGTTGTAAATTCCGTCAATTAACGATTTCTAGATAAATTTAAATAATTTTTATTACATTCATAATTAACTCTTAAACTTTATCATCACTTGATTTTATTTTTTATGCACATTCACCTCTCTAATCTCTGCAAAGGAAAATTCACTTATATTATCGTATTCTTCAAAGCAACCAATCCCTTCATGGAATCTTCTGTCACTTAAAGCGATTCGGACTGTTGTGGAACATCCAATATAAGACTTTCTTGATTCTTTTGATAGTTAATGTCGAATTATTAATAAAAATTTGTAATTTACAATTTAATTATATATCAATATATTTTACAAATCATTACTTACCTGAAGTTTGAGCTTTTATCTCATGAGACCAGTTTTTAGAACCAAACACATAGTCAGCACACAAACATAAACTTTCAATACTTTCTCTGTCTGACATTTTTATTTCACTTCTCAACCGCTTATGAACTGACGTTTTATCATAAAATTAATTAGGTTATATAAAAACAAATGAAATTAATTAAATAAAAAAAAAACAATGGACTTTAACATTTTCTATTTAAATAGTAAAAAAATAATCATTTGGAGTCTGTAGAAGTTACAGTTTGGAAACATAAATTTAACATTCTCACACCCACCCCCGCAACCCCTATTTGAAATAAAATTTCGTAAAATCCTATTTGAGATGATTTCTGCATGACAAATAAAAGATTACTACCAAATTTAAAGTCTATAGAGGTTACAGTTTGGAAATAGAAATTTCACATTTTATACCCACTACCGCAATCTTTTTCGGCGATGGGTTGTTGTAAAATCCGCTCTTAAATCATTTCTGCATCACATATAGACGACTCTAGCTAAATTTGGAGTCTGTACGAGCTACGGCTTAAAAAATAAAAATTTTCACCCCCGCAACCCCCTGTGGGGTGAGCTACCGTAAAATTCGTTCATAGACTATTTCTACATCTCTTACAGAAGATTCCTACCAAATTTGGAATTTATAGGAGCTAGTTTAAAAACGGGAATTGTTCATTGTTAACGTCCCCGCAATCCCCTTTGGGGGATGAATTTCTTAAAATCCGTTTTTAGTTGACCTCTACATAACGAAAGTAATATTCCTACCAAGTTTCACATTTCTAAGTCCTATACTTCCCGAGATTTCGTGATGAGTAACTATAGAAATTGGAATACTTCGATTATCATCGAAATTTTTAACGTTTTAGCAGACTTTTTTAAAATTTTCTTACATATAAACATTCTCCTGACAATTCTGAAGACAATAAAAAAAAATTAACCCAATCGGTCCAGCCGTTCTCAAGTGATACTCGATCATAGATACGGCATTTTATTTTTATCAAAAAATGAGAGTGGGTGTGCAGGGGTGCGTGGAAGTTTGTAAGTAGATTCTTAGCTGAATGTAAAAGAACATTATCCGTTTAGTAAACTCCGTTGCCATGGAAACAAAAGAATCAAGAGAAAACGCTTGCAATTAGCGGGATAAATGTTCATAAAAGTAAAACAGCAATAAAAAAATGAAGGAAAGTTAGAATTCGAAAAATAAATAGCCATAAACCATCTAGGAAAAATTTTGCAACGAATGGTGGTAGTTTCATGTCGATACGATCAGTGGTTTAGGCGTGATTGAGCCTCAAACGAAAACCATTTTCATTATATATATATATAGATTAAATGTAATAGAATTATTACTACCATTGTTATCATAATTATATATTTTTGTTATTATTGGCTTCGAATGTCTTCCAATCAACCGTGGTAGGGACAAGAAAAAGATGTCGCGTAATAGAAAAATGTTACTGTACAATTTTTCCCAACGCCGCGCCGATAAAGAAGTTTCACTTCAACAAGTCTTGAAATAAATTAAAAACCTGAATGATATTTTAGTAAAACTATAAAAATATGCATTCTAAACTGAAAGAAACAACTATTTCTGAATTTTATTAGAAAACAATTGAAAGCATATTGAATTAAAAATCGCATATCGCAAGTTTCCGATTAGGTTAGTTACTTAATGTATGTCTTTAATTAGATTTAATAAATTTCTTTTAAAAATGGAATTCCCACCAAAATTAGAAGAAATCAAATCGAGGACAATATTTAGACAGCATTTTGGCTTAAGATCACCATATTTCACAAGCTTAAATCACCGCTTACCCTCCTCCGTTAATTCCTTGCGGATTAAGAAAACAATCCGAAGACATTTTGTCCGGACTAAACGTTGACTTATGCAACGAACATTCTCAAATAAAACAAATAAAGACATACACATCTATATTACTTGCTTCTAACGGACATATATTCAATTTTATAAGTAAAAAATAACTGTCTTATAATACGATATAAATAAGAGGTTTAAGTTATTTAATATTTGTAGTGCATTGAGTGGGTTATAAATTTCTTATTTGTAAATTTCCAAAGAATGTGACGAAGTTTGTGTTTAGAAACAAATGGTCTCCATTCGTTTGTTATAACAACACATCTTTTATTCTTAGTGAAGTAAAGTAAATTATAAAAAACCTTGCAAGGTTTTTATCGAGAAACGAAAAGTTTACAGGAAATTTTAAAACTGTTTCCGTTTCCTTTAAGATGTTGCAGTAAATATGAAACGAGACATTTGAAATCGACATTTTTGTGTTGCATAAATATAGTATATTATATAGTTGATGATAATAAATATTTATATATATATATATATATTTGAATAGGTCGAAATTGTTAGCTAAATGTTTTCGGTTCAGTAGATTAATATAGAGTAAACTAAATTCGCTCTTGGATGAAGTCCTGAATTCGTATGATAGGCCATTTCGGTTTCAATTTATGTAAGAGCATAAATACATTGAAGCCAAAGTAATTAATACTATAAGTAGATTATTTGCTTTCTCACATCCACATCGAACTTAACCAGGACTAAAAGTTAGTTCGGTAGTGATAATATTAATTACTTTATTTGGTGCAATTCATAAGTATATTGATGGTGGACATACGAAGGCAAATGTATTTTTACTGTAACCTTCTACTGACACATAATATACATTTAGATATAGTTGTAACTTCAGATATGTCTCCTGGCTATATGTCGGCTTCGCACTTCGCTCTGAATGCAACCCCAGCCTTCGTTACGAGATCCGGTCGCGGGATAAAGAAGATAAAGAAGTGCAGCCACACATCGCACACTTTTAACAACTACTATGGGCCAACTTTCAAGCAGAACGATTATGGTAGAACAAAATAATACCAACAGAGCTATTAAAGCAGAGATCTTCTTATTTATTTATTTATCCTTTATCGCCTTATAAAAAAACACACATAACATAAATAAACAAAAACAGTTACAAAAGATATAAGGCAAAGGGCAGCCTTATCGCTTACAAGCGATTTCTTCCAGGCAACCCTAATGAGAAACGACGATAAAGAAACACCAACAGAGGGTAGAGTACAAAAAATGAAAAAATAATTAACAAAAGAAACAAAAAAACTTAAACGTTACTATAACTAATTGAATATAATAAAACAAGATCAAAGAAAAAATAGCAATAATAATAAATAAAAATAATTATAGACAAAAATATAAAAGCCAATAAAAAGATTAACCTATAAAAATTAATACATTTTATAAGCAGAGCCAATTACGAGGCAGAAAGAAAATGATCAAAAAGAAGCTTTTTAAATACATTTAAAGATTGCGCTCGTCTAATATCGATTGGTAGGGAATTCCATAGCAGGATACTTTGCACAGTAAAGGAGGAGTGATAGAATTCAGTTTTATGAGTAGGAGTTTCAAGAATTAGGTTGTCTGAGGAACGCAAGTCAAAACTACCGCCGGAGAGGAACATAAAATTTGCTTTAAGTAACTAGGGGTTTTAGGATTAAGAATAAAAGAGAAGTTGTAAAATGCGCATCTTACGCCGCAATCGAATGTGTAGCCAATTGAGCTTTCTTCGGAACTTCGAAATATGTTCAAATTTACGAAGTCCAAAAATTAATCTGATGCAAACATTTTGTAAGCGCTCTAACTTATCAAGCTGCAACTCATTTAAATCAGGATAACATACATCAGCATAATCAAGAATAGAAAGTAAAAGAAAGTAAGCAAGAGAAATTTTAGTTGAGATAGGCAAAAAATTGCGGATTTGCGATCTTATCCAGCAACGAGAAGATGAAAATTGCAGCAATGATCCTGGTAGCGGCGCAACCACCCATCCAACAGCCATGCATTTCTTCGAGGATTGGCGGTCAGCTTATTTAAATTTTCATTGCATTGTTAAATATTTGATAACACTTTATTTTTTCTTTCGTTTTTGTAGTTAGATAAGGCTAAGGCAGGAGGACTGTTGGGTCATCGTATAACGTACGTATATTTATAGAATTTATAGTAATGTAGATTGTAGCAATTATATAGATCATGTAGAAATAGAATGGGCTTCATAATAAAAAAAGTTTCGTATAATATTATTATGAAAACTTGTGATATCCTCATTAAGCAACTCATTCATAATGAGCTGTGACTAAAAAAAACTTTTGACATTATTTTTTCATTAGTAATTGGTTTAACCTAATTAAAAAGGCGACCCAATTCTTATAATGATAATTATTATTTCCTTTCATGATGAGTTCTATAAATATAAACAAACTATATCATTAAAATATAAGAACTTTTAAAACTTACGGGTTAATAGAAACCTAAATAAAAGCGTTGTTAATATTTGTGTTTGACTTTTGATCAAGCTGTGTGTTCTGCTCGATAAGATAAGTGATGCGATGAGCATATCCTATAGCCAACGAATTATTCAATACAACACATTTTGACTACTTACGTACCGGCTCTTTGCTGTCACGGCTTTGTGCTTATGCAGTGTTGTATTAGGTTTAATAAAATTAATCGGCGTTGTTCTAATGGATAATAAATTATGAAAAGACGCAATTTTCATTTCGTGTAATTAATCAACGGGAGACTGAAGTGGATCTCATTAAAACGTTGAAAGCCACTACGTGACATATTCGATGCACTTTCCATTTTAACATAAATCATTCTAAAAAGTGTAACAACTGTTATGAAACATTATGTTTTATAATTTCAGAGACTATGAGAGTGTTATTAAACTTGAAAAAAATATTAAGTAGAAGAGTAATATAAAATATAATAATAGTGACGTTATACATATTTTTAAACCCATATATTAGTAGCAAGTTCACCACGTGACTGATGTCGTGGTATTGGAAAGTCTACTAAGTCGGAATATAGATATATTTCTGCTTTCATAAAAATATTTCTTAGTTTGTAATAACTTGCTTTCAGATAATTAGAAATACACTTAATTAATGTACCTACCTACAAATTTTACTTTCCAAATAATATAGGTATGTGTCATACATTATTAAATTCGCTACATTGTTTACGTAGAATCTCTGTCATTAGTACATTTAAAAATACTCTACAATTCTCGATTTCAAGTAGGTTTTGTAAGATATTTTTAACCAGTCTAGGGATTTTCAGCTTGATGATTATGAATTGTTAAAATTAAAAAAAAAAATTCAAAATGCAAAACTTTCTTCTAAAATATTAGAGAAGAGATTTATTTCGGTGTCTTAGAACTTCCCTAAACACAACATTTGACGTGATTTGTTTTGTGGCTGCAAAATAATTTTATGTTTTGGAGTTCTGACTGAGGGATAGGGCAACGCAACATACAATCGCTCATAAAACATTCTTTTTGAAGACATTCATATGTTTCATAATTCTGTACAACATATTTTGTTCTATCATCAAGTACCGCACGCGATGTTACATTTATTTATGAGTGATTTTTTCACACCTTGGGTGCATGTTATATGTAAGTAAGTGAAGATTCGGCTTTCTAATAAAGAATAATTTTTAAAATCGTTTCAGTAGTTTGCGTGTGAAAACATTACAAACATACGGATCTTGTTGTTACCAGAGTTGTTCACTCTATTCGCGGTTTCGGCAAGTAAAGCAAACTCGCTCGACGAGTATTGCGTGTAGTAGTGTAATTGATTATTTAAAATTATACATCGAAATCGAAGCAACCATGAACACTAAATGGCTACGTTGAATTGAAGGCAGCAGCATATCGTCTTTGCACTCGTTAAGATGAAATAAGTAATCAAAGTAAGTGAATGTAAATTTTCATAAGTTTTTGTAGACCTCGTAGATTGCTTTTTCGTTAACAACAGCTTTGGAGAGAATACAACTGCATTCTTGGTTATTGTATTCATCGATAGTGTATTCGATTGTATCGAAGCAGATCGAAACATTCTTCTATTGGACAGTAATGACAATTCCTGCACAGTTTACAAGCTGTGAGTGTATCTTAAATATAACTGCAATTAAAGAAACTGTTAATTATGTTTAATAAATTTTGGAAACAAAATGGTTGAAATTTAATTTCTTTCTGATCTGTTGTGCTTAGTATGAATTGTAAACTCAACAATATAATAATATTTTATAGCAATGATGTTCTACTGCGTGATTCCCATCAGCATAGATATTTCATAGGTCCAAATGATCGTATATCTGCTAATAATAAATGGTGAGGTTGCAAATGCGTGTAAATTATAGTTAACGCACGCTCCATTTGAATAGATTGAGTTAGCTAGGTTGCCTGAACTATGCTCTGCACCGCCTCTCCTTAATCCCAGTAGCTCGAATTGTCTTTCTGAAATTTACTGCTGGATATTAACTATACGAGTTAGAACTAGCTAAGCTATGACTTACAAGTATCGCATTTTCACCAGATTATGGTATATTATTGTGCAAACGAGGCGAAAGAGGTAAAATGGAACGTTTCGACGTCTTGCGAATCGTGCATTTATGATATTGTTTTAGACAATTTTTTTATGCAGATATAATAATAGTAGTATAATCATGATAGTATATTTTTAGCTTTAAGAAAAAAGTGCCCATAAAATAATATATTCTTTAAAAAATACACAAAAACTTTATGGAATTTGATAACAAATTTATTGGAAA
Organism: Pieris mannii; assembly: GCA_028984075.1. Taxonomy (NCBI): domain Eukaryota; kingdom Metazoa; phylum Arthropoda; class Insecta; order Lepidoptera; family Pieridae; genus Pieris; species Pieris mannii. The sequence continues at coordinate 163,486 of CM054784.1, forward strand.
AGTTAAAACTGGAAACCAAAAGCGAACTTGGTAATAAAGATAAAACGAATCAAGTCAAATCGATTTTCTCTGCTGTGGATCGGCTTTGACTTTAATTACTTCAATCATCCATCAAAATCCGCTTATTGTATGATATGTTTCAAGTATGTAGAAATCTTTAAAGTTAATAATTACCTAAAGTATTTTTGTCTACATATAGGATTTTACGTGCTCTTTGCACGAACACCTTTAAAAAGCTACGAATATAGCCATGTTGTTTCCTAAATGAAATCTTTCAATTTTATGTTGGCCGCTCTCGTTAACTCAGTTTATGCCAAATAAAATAATTTTCAGAAAGCAGTAAGTGCAAGCATATTTTTTGGTACGCGAACACCACTAGCAAAACATGATAAAAGAAATGTTCCCATAAAATGCACTTGAAAAGCATTTAAGTCTGTCATGATGTCAATTGTAAGAGCAATTAAAAGTACGTGGGACCTGTTAACGACTGCTGCAAACGCTAAAAACGTTAGCCTTATCACGCCTCAGCCTCATTTACCAACTCTTTCTAGTCGTGCCGTACTTGATTTTGCCACTTACAAACTGGAATTAATCTCTTTTGAAGCCATCTTTGTGCTACATCTGTCTGACATTTCACATGAAATGTACTTGTTTTGAAAATTTAATATTGGTGTCGCATAGATCGGAACAAAGATATATTATTTATACAGATACATTCATCACAATATCATACGCAATGAATAATGTCATCTGGTATCGTCCAGCGTCCGACATAATACTCATTGAAAAGACGAGCCTCAAAATCATAAATCTCCATTTTTATGATCTATGTGGCAGTTTGCGGATTTCTACAAACAAATATAGCCCGCTGTAAACGGGGCTCACACGAAACGTGACGTTTGGAAAATTACAAACTCAGGTACGGATTGTAATCGCCATCGTTGCTTAACGCAATATCTTTCAGCTCACAATACAATATCTTCTCGGGTCTACTCGGCAGTGATTATTTCAAACAATAGCCATTTGCTTCATTTCAGCTTTCATAGAACGAAGATTAATTTCTTAGACACTAACGTTGGCAGATCTTGCATTATTAATTGTTCTTTAAAAGGGCTCGAGTGCTCGTGATGCGACCCCTCATTGTTTTAGTTTTTCTATTTGGAGTAAATAAATCCGCAATTTACGCTTTGACATACAATTAAAAGATGAAATGAATGTGGCGGAAGCTGATAACCACTGGCACGTTGCCACTTGGTGCACATTTTTCTATAATAATTATATTTGTTTATATTCATATTAACGTTTTAATATTATAAATGCAAAAGTAATTATATGTCTGTGTAGATCGCAATCATACCTAATGTCGATATGAAAATTACGTAATTTTTAAACCTAGAAGCTTGAAACATATTTTTAAGACTTTTGATCAGATATAAATATAATTACAACATTCAAAGTAAAAAATTTACACTAATGGGGGTAAAAATAGGGGATGAAATTTTTTGTGTAATTACTTCGGCAACAATGCTTACGGCCCTAAAATAAAAAAATATAGAGTCTTAGGGAGCCATTACAAATTGCGCAACTGGATTAACGCTGGTAAGAAACTTTCCACACACCACGCATCGTGCACGACCTGCCGTGAGACCTGCGCCGAGGGACGTGAGTAGCAAGGAGTATGGAGAAAGAAACGTCTAGGTTTTCATATCTGAAATAAAATATTGCTTTCGAGTCGAATTAAATCTCTCGGAATATTGTCTTGTAAATGAAAGAGATTGACAGAATCACGTCGTATTATAATATTTTCCATCATCAGTAGCAACTGTCAACAATCTCGAGTTGCTAAATAATAAATGATTTATTTTGTAAAAATGTTATCATTTATATTATTCTATAATTATTTTAAATTACGTAAAACTTAAAATGTTTTAATATTGCAAGAATCCAGTGAAGGTGAGGCGTAAGTTAATAACAACAATATTATGTGTAATAAGCAAATACATAAAGTGACACAATTTGTTTTAAAACATAGGCAGTTCTTGTTTGTACTAATTGCATTCATCATTTTTAGAACAATGTCTCATTACTGAAAACAAACATTATTTGAACACTACAATTGGTATTGAAGATAATGATAGAATACTTAATTGGCAATTAAAAACAGAAAAGTACCTGCTTCTGTGTTCTGATATTAATTACTACGTATATGTTGTAGGAACAATATGTTAATATTTGTTTTTTTTCCAAACATGCGATTTTGATCCATTTTGAACACGTAACATGTATCGGACTACTACAATAACTGGTTAATATCAAAATCGCATTGTTCACGAATTATTATCTGAAACTGAAAGTTAATAGAATTCATCCCTTTTTAAAGGGGCTCATTAGCGGTCCCGATGGTCTCTCGATGAGTTCAATCAACTAAATGCACGACAAAACGTAATCGAAAACTCATTTATACAAAAAGGCCTGGCTTACAAAAACTCCTCCGCAACGGAAATTAAACCGGGAATCCCCAATATTATTCATAAATTTTATTTATATTTCAGTAGCTTAGGATCAAAGAAAGATTTAAATCTATTTAACTTTGCAAGGTGTCGAGCGGTCGGACAATTTATCCGTTTTATTGAAATGGCCGGTCCTTTGTACTTTCACGTTTTAATGATTTCTTTTTAATACTGTATTGTGAAACCCGCTTCGTTATTACTTTCCAATATAATGGAATATTAATTATTTCAAAAGATATATTCCAGTTTAATTTAATGTAAATTTCATACTTGGATCGTATGGAGTTAATACAAGCAAAACAAGCCAATAATTTATGTGCCACATGCTATCTACGTTATCTATCGTTAAACGATATTCTAGGAACATATTTGCGTGCTGAATACATCACCTGCTTCCTTTTCCATTCCAGTGCTTGGCCTTTGGATTATGTTAAGTGTTACCGCCGTCCATGGACACTCGCTCACTGTCAGAAGACTCGTAAGCGCGGTGCCGGCCTTTTATGAATAGGTACGCTCTTTACGTGTGATAGTTCATCTTCAATTTGTTTTCTAAATTAATCGTCAAGGATATATTTTATCGTGTTTCGCATTGTATTGATTATTTGTTTAAAGTTTGTTTGTTTTTTGTATGACAGATTATATCCAAACGTAGCTTTAGTTCGACAAAGTAACCATTCGGTCTTAGTTGCCGGTGTTGGCTATTAAGCACACAAAGAAGGTTTTAGAGTCTGTTGGACATCATATTTTGTCTTTATATATTTCAACACCCAATGATGAAAATGACGTCGACTATCTGCATTATACGGCGGACAAACCTGTCTAGTCCAACCCCTCAACGATCGTTTTACGCTCATCTGTTTAACAGCCGCCTTGAAAGTTTTAAAAATGAATTCTAAACAGTGTTATTTTTGATTCTGTATGAATAACCAGAAATAATGGCGTATCGCTCCTTCTAGTTTTTCTCTTTTAGAGAATTTAAATAATGAGCTAATTTAAAAAAATTGCTGGCGCACTCGGTGCTTCATAATGAGATAGTATTAGCACTGCAAGCATTTAAAAGAGCTCAGTTCTCGATTTATATTCCAGATTGTGTTAAGAATAAAAATAGTGCAATGAAACTTCTTCATTATTATTTTTAGAAAACATTGATCGCTCACAGTTTTTACATCTTTACACCTCAGAACCTTTAGGCCAAACAATTAATGTGATATAATAATTAAGTTAGTCGTCTTTATGTTGTCACAAGTCGGCTGAAAAAAAGATTTTGTAGTTCTGGCTTCATTTATTAGTAATAGAACAATTCATGTTCATGTATTCGTTGAGGATAAAATTAAGGACTATAATTAATTAATAAATAATAATAATTTTCAAGTATCAAAATGATATTTTTATTAAAATATAAGCATTAAGTAAATTTGTAACTCTAGGATAGTTCTTATTTAATATCGAAAGCTTCCTTTACATTGTTTGTATAACCTAAAATATGACAATAATAATTTTATTAATTTTAATGTTTGGACGTTTAGGTATTTTACTAGCTTGTTATATAGGTATTGTATAGGTTTAAAAGGAAATTACAAGATATACGAAGAAAATTATTTATCATTTATGTACCGCTTTATACATAACATAAAAGTAATAAAAATGTTTTATCATACATATTATAATTAAACATTTTTATCTGTATATAATATACCGTTATAAATTTTATGGAGACTTGGAGCAGTGCCAGATTTATCCTAATTTGCAAGCGACAGTTCAAAAGGTCAATGCTAAATAAATAAATGTTTAACTTCAGCGAAAAATAAAAATAAGGTTTTCGATTTTATGATATGGCTATTTTGAATCTGAGAACTGCTTGGAAACATGCTGTTCCTGCTCCATAAGACAATCATGGAGCCTTGAAAAAATCGATTGGTTGCTGATCTCATTTAACATATTTTTGTTTTATAAAAAACTGTATTTTTTTTCTTTTACCGAATACACTGTTTTATTGTTTTTTTTATTACTCTTTCATTTATAGAGATAATATTGTTTGGTTTCGATAATGTGAGGAACATGTATTACTAACAATATATCTTCATATTTTATTTAACGTTCAAAAGTCCCATTTGAGGTGGTCTAATTGGAATAAATGATTTGACTTTGAAAGCAGCGTTGGCTTGGAGGCTCGAGCGTGCTACCTTCATCCCTAAGGTTGGATTTTCGAACCCTTGCTGTGTCATGAACTTTGTTTATATGTGCGCTTTTAATATTCGCTTTTTCAGAAGAGGAATGGATTGGAACTGGCATACCGCTTTACTCATGGTATTTTGGATTTAGACTCAAAAGGTCGACGACGTTTGTATGTCAGGCCCAGAAAGCTGAAGTAACAGGTAAACAAATATAAATAGTTTAAAGAGGATAAAGTCACAAGGATTATATATCTACATATGATTTTAAATTTAAGTCATAGTATGATGTGAGCCGTAGCCGTAGGAAATTGAACTACGATGACTTTGTATTTCCTTTGCTCCAAAAAGTATCCGCAGTAATCGAATAAACCTCGAGACGGCTTTTACACATGCTTCTTGGGGACTTTAGATTGATGTACTTCAACCTTGTGACAAGTTGCCTCAGGAATAAATAATTACTTACACTTAACCAAAATGATACCTTTTTATCTTTCCGAAATGTCGCTGTTTTTTGTTTGATTATTATTTCGCAGATTAACCATTTTGGAATACGAGATTCTATCTATAATAATAGAGCCATAAGCCAATTTGTAAACAAATACAATTATGAACTTTGATCAAATAAAGAACTTGTGCTTATCATGAAAAAGGTTAAACATAAAATGGAGAGAGATAGTGACACGCTAGTATCGGCTCTCGTGAACTTCGCGTTTGAAGTTATAACACCTATTCGGATTGGAGTTTAAAATAGTACGATCGTTCCGTTACCAGAAAAATGCAGCACGGGACTTTGTAAAAACTGCGTACTTCTCCTGTACGTGAGAAATTACGTTGCTGTTTACCTGTGGGTAACCATTATTTGTAGAGATTTTTAATTAATAATTTCATCCTATATTCCACTTTGAACATTTATACATTGTAATAACTAACTTACACATACCTATAAGTACACTTTGGTTTAATGCAGCATCAATAGGAAATGAAGCATCTTGGTTTTTGGGAAATTTACTCGCAAATTGTTTAAGAAGTATTAAACTTACTTAAATTTCAACAAAATAAAATTCTTTTCTTCGCTACTTATCAGAAGATAAAGACTCGTGCATGATTATTGAGCCTCCAGCCTCCAGCCTCATAGTTCGATTCCACCGTATTTCATATTTTTATCAAATGTTGAAAAATTACACTGATTAATTATAGGCTTCTGCAAGTCGTGGTTTTTGACGCATGCGTCGTACATTCTCGGATGCCACCAGTGTGTAAGGATACTTGTCGGACTCCGGACCCCAACAAAGTATTTCGCTCCGCATTTACGAAAACGACCTTATTTCCATACGATATAACTTACTGTGTTAATAAAATCATAAAGAATCGAAAACAGTGAAATAGGCCAAACTTACAGTTATAAAAATAATATTATTAAATAAGATAAAAATTAATTAAGTGTGTAACATAAAATGTGAATAATATAAATAATATCAGAAGCATGAAGTGTATTTTTATTATAGCAATCCAGGTGAGTTATATCTATTTTATTTATGAATAAATTAATAAATTTCTAGATACGTATTAAAAAGACACATTTAATTAATAATTTCCTGGCTTAATTATATCAAGATAAGTAATGTGTGTGTAGTGTAGTGGACTTTTTGTGATTGTTTCGTCTTTTTACATGTTTTATATTAGTATTTAATCAATTGTCTTTCACACATAGTGATTTTAACTTAAATTTTTTCTTCTTCGTCTGTCATTGAGATTTAAAAATAAATTTTGATCACAGTCATCCGTCAACCCTTTTAAAAAAATATTAGTTTTTTGGAACCTAGCTTAGCTAAGTTTATTTTCTAAAACGTTTTACTTCAGTTTTAAAAAACTTTAACGTAATTTATTTTGGTTGCCTAAACTGAATTGACATAAAATTAGTTAGGCCTTGAAATCTCGTCGTCGCATTAGTCTCCAATTCGTCTCCAGTCGTCGAATTCAGGTGAAAAGATTTGGGCTAATTTACAATTTAAATGTTCATATTATATTTTACATAACATAGATTTAAAAGACTAAGATAGAGTTGATAAAATGGCGCCCTCAGCACGTGACAATTATGAAAATTGGAAAATGCTTTCAGTTTGCTACAGAATTCGTCAGATTTAGAAAATGGGGAAAATGCTTCTATTTTATTTAGCTTCATGTTCTTGTCGAGGATATAAATATTCGATAACAACTTAGTTGTTGTACGAGTTCATCTCAAACTACAATAATAAGAAAGTTCAACGATTACCATAAGACGCCTGGGTTCTTTCTCAGTCGTGACCTCACTGAACTATCTATGACAACACTTTGTTTAAACCCTTGACATCTCAGTATTCATCTAGTAAACATCTCAACATATAAATCATTTGCTCTTAATTAATGGCACTCGACCTGAATAACAATTTCCGAATGTTTGTGCAAATAATGTTTTCCCATCAATAACTTTCAGGAATCAAGGATAAACGGGACAATTACTTTACAGATACTGTCATATATTAATTTAATATATATAAAAACAAAGTCGTTTCTTAAAAAGTAATATAGTATTGTCTATCAAATTGTAGTAGAATAGACATAAAGAAAACTCACAGATTCTGAAAGAACGTACATTTAACGTTAATAATAAGTTAAATAGAAAATGGGCGTATTGGGCGGATCTCAACAACACAAATCTCGTGCTATAATTATAAGGAAGTCGTATGATTCATTTTGTTTACGAATTTACTTGGTTTCCTTTACAAATTGAGTTTTCGTTAGCTCGGGGTGAAACAATATCAAAAGATTGCTACGGCTTCTCAATTTTTGTCTTCACACTCAGGATACTTGTATACAGACAAAAAAATTACTAGGCTTAGGAAACAAGACAAGTTTTATGCAACAAACACTCACTTAGCTCTGGCACTCGTAACCATATAAAGCAATTTCTAACCAAAAATCATCAATCATGTAAAAAATCCAAAATATTTCACTAATAAAGAATCCTGGAAAAAATGTATATGTCGCACGCTGCCACATCCTAACTGATCTCTCTCTAAAATATGGATGTTGTATATATTGTCATATTATGCATATTTATAGAACCAGAATTGGAATTATTTTACGGATTAAAAGTGAACGTTGAAAAATTACAAGGAAATAATGGGAGTTGAATTACCGTGATAATGAATAACTTACAGAAGTAATTACTCAAACACATTAAGAAAGAGACTATGCTAGAAAAAATAGAATACTAACGTACCATCGTACAGTCGTTACTTTTGAGGACATCGGGGCGTGGAGTAATACTTTTCCTCGCCGACGATACTTTAACTGAGAGCGAAAGAGAGGCCATATGATTACTTGACTTATTAATTATAATGTAAACATTATAATTTACGTCTGAATATAGTTTCGAAAGTGTAAATATTATAACGAAAGAAATCATCACTTAAAGATCGAAGCAACATTAATCAATGTTGCTACTTCAATTTATTTTCTAAACCGACCAATTTTTCACGTTCATCGGTATCTTAATGTGGGTTCATGCAGATCAAACTTTGTTTTTTCTATCATATGTAAAAGTATAATAGTTTTTTAATTTAAAATGTTATACAGGATCCTCTTTTTATAATTTATCACCGTTAACACTATTTGTTGTAACATAAAAAATTACATTACCTATAATTGAATCATGGTAATCAATAAAATAAAATAAATAAATAAAATTATAAATGATTATTGTTTTTAACGCTCACAGTACACACATCACGTAAAAAACGAAGTGTTTCTTTGAAAAATGGGTAACTTTAATTAAGTGACATTAGAAGAGATGTTACATTTAGAACTTAAAAGATGGTAAAATACGTAGGATATATATAGAAGCTCTACGAACAAGGACGGATTTCAATTATCTGTTGGACGAAAATCGCCGCAAATATATTAATTATAATTGATAGTAGCATATTTCCAGAAAATATATTCAAACTTACTCCAGCATGTATGAAACAGCTCTTTACAATTTTTATTAGATAAGGCCACGCTCTATTAGTTATTTAAGAGCCGTAAGCGTAACATTTTGACATGAAATGCCGTAATCCTTACTAACATATTTTGAATAAAGGTACTCTCAGAAACCTTTTCGAATTTGTTTTTTCCAACACGTCCCACTGTATACGGAATGTGTATCAAATTTAACTAAGCTGTCGTTTATCTAAAATGGGTGTCACATTTCGAAAGGATTATTTTGAAATACGGGTTTTATACGGCTGTTACTTGATGGGTTTTTGAAATAAAATCTTTTTCGCAAATCCGCTGTGTTATCTGTAAAAAGATTTGCCGAACAGGGTTTAAAAGAATTTAATGAATTAGTTACATTATATATCTTAGGTATTTTCAAATGGGCAGGCAGAGGCATCAGTATAGGAATCTTTTATTTAAAAAAATGTGTGCGTGTGCTCACTAATGTACATACGTAAGTATTTTATTTAAGGCCTTATTTTCGTGAAAAGATTTACGCAACTTATTATATATATTTTACGCAACTTTACAGAAATTGGCTTAATAAAGTTAAATTAGAGAATTTCTAAATTAAATAAAAAAACTAAATATACATTCTAAAATAAATTATATATGTTTTTGTAAATTAGTTAATAGATTGTTACAGAACTAGAATTTCATTAATTGTAATATAATTAATTTGATTCGAATCAAACGTGGTAGTGACAAGAAAACGATGGCGCCTAAAGAAAAAATGTGACCGAAATAGTGATGGTAATTTTTTTCCAACGCCTATAAAGAAATTTCACTTCAACAGCATCAAAAGGCAATATTTGAATTTATTTAAACATTTCCACTTTGTTGGAATTAGTAATTTCACAAAACAAATGGGAAATCTGTGAAAGTTATCACGACCCACGTAATGCCAACTGGAATTCGCTGTACGGTAGAAAGGCGTTATGTTTACAGCCTTTCGGGCAACGACAATTGCTTTTATTCGTCTCTGGACAGACGACGGCTCAAATTCAAAGCCAGCAAACTTGCTACCTTTAATAAAGGTTACAAATATTAATCTCTGGAGAAACACAAGTTTTGTATACGTTTGAATCTGATTTATGTCACACATATATTTTTCTTTTTTTTCTTTCTTTTTTCTTACATTCATAAGTGTACATTATGTTACCTATATGAATAAATGATATTTGATTTGAAAAATATATAAGGAGACATTCCTTCAGTTTGACTAACAATTTCGCATCATTTCATTTTACTAATTTTACAATTACAACGGAAAGACGACGTTTATTTCTGAAAAAAAAATTAGCAATAATTTGTCGAGGCATACCTCTATAACTCTTTTGTTGTAATGGCTTAATGGAGTAAGTAAATTGACCTCAATCGTACAGGAAGCTTTCGCTATTAACTTAATGGAACCGAATAAAATATATTCTGAAGTATATGATCATCAAAAACCACCTCAAATCTTGCTACTCAACTATTGAAGAAAAATCTAAAATTTTCAGTTTTGTAAATTTTTCTTCGAACACTGCCAGAGAAGTGAGTGAGTAATTTTACACAAAACAATATTTATAAAGCACATAACTAGATTCATTATAGGACATACAGTCGTACAACTATAATAATCAAGTAGGTAGGTTTTCATTGACTTCGTAAGAGGATCCTCATACTTGAATTGAATGGAAATCTGTGATTGTGTGTTGTGAGTCATTTTAATATCTACTCATTGATTTGATTGATTTGCACCGACGTCGAAAAAATATCTATAGTGAAAGTAGATATGTAATTAAAGTACAGTCAATTGAAATATTATGTTATTCTTTTCGTGCATGTTGAACTCCCTTCAATTTATTTTGAGCTTTTGAGTGACCCAGTTATATTCATGAAAAAGAAATATACATTTTACTTTGAGGTTATAAATCGGTTTAGGCAGAAACAATATTGAACTTTTTCCACTCACTCTCGATTTAAACCTCTACATCGCAAAAACCTTATCTCTTACATTTATTGCAGTTTGTACACTACCTATCTGCCTACATATACGATATATACTCATCAGCTATGGATTTATAAGCCCACGCTCGAGACTGGTTTCTTATTTGCTGCCATATTTTCTTCTATGCAATGATGCCATAGTAATCCAGAACCCATGGCCCCATTTTACAAATCTGACAATGCAAACATATGATGGTGTTTGAGATCCATATTGATGAAACTTCAACGTGCATAATTATTTTTGGAAATAAAGGCTATTGTTATTTTTAATAAATATATATAGCATTCTACTTGAAACATACATTTATTAAGTAAAGAAATATATCTAAAATGACGTATACAAATGATTTTTGATGGAATGTCTGAGTCGACAAACAGATAATGTAATTTTTTCTCTTTTTGAAATTATTGTCAATATCGCTAGTCTTTGAGGCGTCTCTAAAATTACATTTTTATAACTGTTTATTCCAATTAAATATGCATTTGAGAACGTATAATATTTTTGTTGAGGTTTATAAATCATGGCTTAATATGGGAACTTTAACTCCTCCGCGTATTTTTTATATTAATGGATGCCTCTTTTAATTTTAATTTTTCACTAGAACTTATTCTTGTGTAATGTTTAAAAACAAAAGAATTCAGTAAAGATAAAATCTAACGCCGTGTACGGGGCTTACAGGAAAATGCCACCTCACGAAGTTTTCTTTAATAGCTAATCTCGCTCTCTGATCTAAATGCTCATTTATCTTGCCACGTCGGCGCTCAGCGTGCGTGAACGACGCTGAACCAGCTTTTTATCTCCTTTTTAAGAAGAACTTACATTGAGAATGAATCGAAGATACAAAAAAATTTCGACTTTAACATTTTAGTATTAAATATTAGATAAACTATTTTAACTGAGTCAGATATTATCTGTGTGTAATAGCAAAGTCTACTCTACTTCCTTGATTGTCTTTGATATGCACTTCTCACTCTCACTCTCAGCAGGACAAGAAATGGTTATGTACATGAGTTTAACTTTAATATTTAGCTGTACTATCTACCACCAAATAAACTTGTAACCCATCGGTAGGCTCCGCTTGCAGGCGGAAGTTCCCTGCAGGTGTATGATTCAAAGAAACCGATTACCGAAATTGATTTCCACTTGCGCGGCTTAGATTTGATGGCTCTGCTTTATTTAATAAACATAGTAAACCAAGTTTACCAAGTTGATTCTATTCAATTAGCTGTACCAATAAAAATTACATGAAAGCTCTAACATGTTTTGAACCCGCCGTCAGGTGGTAGTAACAAAGTTTAGTGAAAAACACTTTTTTACGGATTATAGTTATGTATTATTGTATTCAAACTTATAATTATTTAGACATAATTTTAAATTTAAACCGACGTTTCGCGTGCTTTACAGCGTGCGTGGTCACGGTGACTGAAGTCAAAGGTGTTAAATGTCAAAAAGTATTACAGCTGTAGAAAATGTTGTGTTATCTGTATTTATTTCCCCGGAGTTGGTATCGACTAAAAGATGTAGGGTTTTTGCAGAAATTGCTCACGGTGTCCTCCATTTTCGCGGATTGTTTATTTTGAGATTTTAATTTGGATATTATTGGATCCCAGGTGTTTGATAATTTTAGGCCGTCCTCTCTATTGAAATTGTATAGCACGCGAAACGTCGGTTTAAATTTAAAATTATGTCTAAATAATTATAAGTTTAAATACAATAATACATAAGTTCTATAATCCGTAAAAAAGTGTTTTTCTTTAAATGTGTAAAAGTTATGTTAATAAAAGACAATACTTTTACACATTTAAAGAAAAACATGTTACATGTTGTTGAATAAAGTATTAAGAGGAAAAAGTAAAAGCTACAAATCATTATTTAAGTAACTTAACAGTAATTTTTACTTCTTTTATAATAAACACTAATAAAGTGGGACTGAATGTAACGAGATCACGGTCCTATTAAATTGAGTTGATAATCAAAATCGTAAATAATGAAATTTCCTCCAAGTACATACGTTTTGCTTTACTTCTAGAAAGTAGTTCACAACATAACGAGCCTCGATGTCTATTGAGCCTTTATAACGCTACCCTTTTCATCTTTTACTCGGTTTTCACAATAATTAACCCAGTTCTCACGATTATCATAGCAATTGATCTTATTTCAATTGTACTATAGAGTACAGCCTGCAAACAGCCGATCGCTTGTGAAACTGAACACGTTGCACTTCAATTTGGCAGGTATCCTTAGCTACTTACATTTCCTATTGTCCTTTGTTCTCGTGACCACCTTCTTGTGGTATAGATATACATAAAACTCGTCGGAATAGAACTCGTTTCAGGTTATACAACATATTCGTTAATCTAAATCTAAGCCCCTGAGATGATTGAAAGACTATATAACGTAACTGAGGCCGTAATTGTCTTTTGAATATTTTAGCAAATTAGTTGTAAACTCCACCTACGGCAAAAGCCAGATGCTTAAACCAAATTTCGTAATTATAAGTCAGGGTAACAGAGTACACAAGTAGGCTAGGCGAGAGAGTAAGCAGATGTTTTATTTAATTAACTTTCCGGTTCAAAACTATAAATCAAAAAGTAATATGCAGAGTTGAGTTTTAATATATGACTAAACACAGACTGCATAAATGAGAAGCCGGCGTTCGTTATTTGGTCAATTAGCACAAGAAATAATTAAATGAATTATTTACTCTATTATTTAATGGAAGCTATATCGATTGGTAGTCAGAGGCAATGCCTAATGTTATCGCCCCCTAAGCGCCTTCTACACTGGTAAGTTAACGAAAACGAATCTTAAACGTAAAAGAATTTATGCTAACGCAATACAGAATATTTTGCTAGCGTTGCGGTGGTCGGAATGTTTATTCCTGCGCAGGAAATTTGAGTCAAGTGAAATGGAATTTATGATTAGAATAAAGATGGTGCATTTCTGGGAAAGCTCCAGCGATTGAGCATTCAACGGAGTCTTAAGAGATTGAAATTCAATGGACCTTTGCTTTCTATTGCATAGCTAATGGATTTCTTCTCATTGTTTAGACAATGAGAAGAAATCCTTAGGAGCAACGTGTGAAATTTACGCATGTACGCTTTACAAGTTTTATTATTAAAAACTTATTAATATTAATCCTAGTCGAGAATTATAATATCATCTTTAGAAAAACTGTTTTGTACGTTGTTAGTTTTAGATTTAGATACATAGAAATCCTAATTTAAAAAGACATAAAAACTATTTTAAACAGCTAACATTTCGTAAAATTTGTGTATAGAACACATAATATATGATAGAAATCAGAAGATTTACAGAAAGATTTACTCCATAGAAAGAAAAAAATAACAATTACGTCAGAATCTGGGGCAAACATTATGTGAGTTTTGATTAATTAAAAAAAACACTGAATTTTTTATACATATACGCGTTTCTTAACATTACTAAGGATAAAAATAAAATGCAAAAGCAATCAGACGACGACAAAATGCAAAAAATACAAGAAATGTTTAATTAAAATGACTGGTACTGTGTTTTGATGTAAGCATTGTGGCAACGGTCCTTAATTGATTTAATCAAATTCCATTTTAGTAGGCCAACAACAAAGTTTATTATTATCTATGGCTAACTAACACGGAATATAGCAATTTATCGTATTTTTCAATTATTGAAGACAAGTTGATGAACGAAATTCAGATGGTCGCTATTTACCACATCCGTTTGTTTAAACTGCTCGATAATTCACGAAGCATGGGACATACATTATGCAATCTGAACAATTCAGACACGTTCCAAAGGGCTTCGATGCCGTTGGTTTAGTGGCAGATGTGACATTTCATTTTAAGCGCCAAACCGGGATGATTACACTCGTTCAACGCCACTGACCTAGATTTTAGAAGTGCTGGCAGCAGCCTGTACGATATTGTTCAATAACATCATAAGTTAATGGATTGTAGAGCAGGGATCGTAATTTATATGAAAGAGATGATATCGAGTTACGGATACGGTATTTTCTTTTAATGTACCTACTTCTTTCGAGTTGCCTCGGGACTTAATACTGACGTTAAAGAATCATCACGCATTACATTTCTAACATTCTTATTTGGTAATAGATTAAAAGAACCAATTCGCTAAATATAAAAGCAACATCTGGGAAACACAATTCGTTGTAGAAGTTTTTCGGAAGCTTCCCCAAAACATGATGCTAATCACAAAGTTCCACTGTGAAATATATTTTTCGCGTTTCATAAAACTCATGCCTTATGGATGGGCGCGTAAAGTGTTTTGCCTAAACTAGTTAACACATTATATGCTGAAACAATGGATGTAAAGTAAAAGCCGGAAACCAAAACTTTTTATGGCGAGTTTTGATTAAGCAAATATGAATGTTTGAAAATATGTATGAATGTACATTATTATTTTTATTACAAAAAAACTTTTTTCGGATCCGACTGATCGCCATACAGCACGTCGGATGCCAAATACTCGGATCCAAGACCTAGGGATGCCAATAGTTTAAAAAAATAACAGCTGATCGCCATTTTTGCGTAGTGACCCATGCCCTAATAATTTATATAACACACATTTTTTGAATGATTTATTGATGAATTTAAAAATGTGTTCACACCAAAGACTTTTTTGGTCTCGGAGAAACCTATCTTTTGAGACTGCAAGTCCAGAGCCCAGTCACAAAAGGTAAGTTCTGATGAAAACCAGTATAATGACAGTGAAGAATTTAAAACTCATGTCAGGACATTCTCAAAAATATGTTGGCAAGAGTGTAAAATCGCTAAGGAAAAATACTTAGGTCTTAAAATAAACAACAACTCTGATAAAATAAAGGCTACTTAGAAAATTATAAACGAGGAGTCTGGAAGAACCTTCAGATATGATACTGAATATAAGGTGAATATAAACTGCAAAGTAATAAGTTCCGACCTCGAAGTAACCTCTGCATTTGAATATCTTGGCCGATGGCTGGCCATGCATCATACTCGTGTAACGTTATACTTGTGGTGACTGGTCGTACTTGAATTTGTGTATGCGGTGATATTAGTTGTTTCTACTATGTATTTGCGTGTTGTACCCACGAAAATGTAAGTGCGTGCTCCTATTTCACCATGCCTCCTGCTGATAGAGGAAAAATCTTTTTTAAATTTATTTAATTATTCTTTATTACTCAAGATGTCATTTATTTATTAAGTCTATCTACAACATCATACATATTACGAAATCTACTGATAATTTTATAAAATCTTCTACTTATCTAATATGTACGACAATATATTATGTAGACATAAGTTTTGCAAAAATAGGAATTTAAAAAAATACAATTAAAAACATAAACAAGATAAGACGAATACACAATAAAATAAAATACAATAAATAATTTAAAGAATTTCGGTACTTAAATCAGAGAAAAAAAATCATCAGCAAAACAGCGAATTAGGTTCGAGAAAGGCACCCAACAATGCTTTTTCTAAAACCGATCAGCCCACTACCGAATATATCCAGCTGACCATGGACACACGGTTGAAAAAGTAACTAACAAAGGCTGCATTCAGGGTTCAATAGGGGGAACAATGCCAACAATGTGGAATCTAATATTGGACCCGCTCCTACAGGTCTTGCAAAATAGTGGGAGTACGTCCAGGCTTTTGCGGATGACATCGTTTTGATAGCGGAAGGAGAAACCGGTAGTGAGATCCAGCAGAAACTCAACCTAACATTAAACCAGATACATAGATGGGGTATCCTAAACAAACTGAAATTTGTGCCACACAAGACCAAAGCCATGGTGGCGACTCGCAAACTAAAATATGACACCCCACGGCTAAATATGAATAATGTACCGATCTGGATGCTAGACTCACATTCAACAGACATGTGGAGAGGGTATGCTGGACAGCCATTCAGATATATAAGCAGCTGGCTGAAGCCGCGAACATCGAATGGGGACTTAACCAGCAGGTTATCGCGACCGCGTACACTGCCGTTATTGCAACAATCGTAATGTATGCGGCCGCGGTGTGGGCTCCCGTGACAAATAAAATCTGTGTACGGAAAAAACTAAACTATCTGCAAAGGGGCTTTGCCCAAAAAATTGCCAAAACTTATAGGACGACATCGTTACACGCAGCAACCCTACTGGCCGGGATACTACCTCTAGATCTACGTATTCAAGAAGCCGCTGCCTTATACGAGATAAAAAGGGGGGTCAGCGCGGAAATACTGAAGGAGGGCGAGGAATTAGAGAAGAGAGTGTAATACGTGGATCTCCCACACCCGGCGAAACAAACAAAACTTGACTATAAGATGCTCACAAATCCGGAAGAAATCTATACGGGCGGCAGCAAAACAAGTACAGGAGTGGGCGCCGCTTGGACAGAATGGAATGGAAATAAACAGCAAGAAAATGAAGATGGCGCCACACTGCACAGTATTTCAAGCCGAACTGATGGCACTACGGAACGCGACTAGCCACGTAGATAAAAACAAGCGCGACGCTAAAATATACAATGACTCAAAGTCAGCACTAGATGCTATTGTGAGTGGACGATCTCTCGATCCCCAGGTAGCCGAGATCCGGAGCCTGGAAGAGTGCCGCAAAACGGGAACTCATGTAAGCCTCTTCTGGGTAAAGGCGCACGTTGGTACGCCAGGGAACGAGAGAGCGGACACATTAGCAAAAGAAGCGTCGGAAAAACTAAGGTCAGAACCTGAATACGCCGCATACCTCCTGTCATATATATAACATCAGATAAGGCAACGGACTCTGGAAGTATGGAATGAGCGCTACCTGGGGGGTGAAACAGCTGGAACTACAAACTTATTTATCGGCAATGTTAAAACTGCGTATAAATTTGTAAAAGAGAAGCGTTTCACACCCCAGACAGCGCAAATTCTAACAGGGCACGGAGCCTTTGCATATTACCTGTATAGGTTTAAAATTAGGACAAGCCCAACATGTGCCTGCAGTAATGAAGAGCAAACAGTGGAACATGTGCTTCTACACTATTCGCATCGTCCAGGCACGACCTGGAGCAATAAATACAGATGACTGTAGACCGTAACGGCCTACAGGACATGTTAATAAAGCAGAGACCGTGCCTGGAACGGTTCTGTGAAAAAATCATTGTATATATAAAGGCGGCAAACAAGACAGAAAGAGCGGGTCTCGCGAGGAATTGCGCCCCGGCTCGCCCATGAATATTGTTAATAAAAATATTATCGATGTTGTCGGGGCGTAATTCCCGACGCGTAATACTTCCAATCACTATTTCACAAATAGTAGCGGTGAAATGTATTTATTTTTGTTTGTTGAAAAAAAAAATGTGAGAAATGAGCATAGGATAGGTTGAGATGTCGTGAAGGGTTTTTAGTGAACGTAAGTAATGTCAGTTTTAAAAGGTTAGTGATTTTTTTTAAATAAATTCTTAAAAGATTCAGACGGACGTCAGAAGGAGAAAAAGCGTTGGGCGCTGAAAGTGCGTTTTTGAGATGTTTATTAATATGTGGTTTGCGTTATTAGATCATTATTTTATTTAAAACATTTTTGATTTTAACATTTAAACTACTTGATATCCATTACGCTTTTATGTTGTGAGGTGAAAGTATTTTGCATGTGTCTGGAATTGACAGTATACGGCGGCGGTATCACTTAACATCAGGTTTTCGTATGTCCCCTGTTCTATAAAAAAAAAAGACATTTTGGTATCAGTGAAATAAAAAGAAATGAGGGCGACACAATCAAGGATTATCCACAGTAATGCCATTGCTTCAAATGTCACACAAAGCCCGTGCGGCTTACTCATTTATGAAAAGCCTGAGCCGAAGACCCTTAAAGGATAGATTTTACTGCATTGTTTCATTTATATATATTTTCTCATTAAACGAGTCACTATCTAAAATATAAGTTTTATAAAGTTATAATTGCTACCATTAGTTTTACATTTCTTTGAAATATTTTTTATTTAAACCTAACAGTGGTTCGCACGACCAATTTTACTTTTCCAAGAAAGACCTGTTCGCCCAACCTTAATACATTCAATTTACAGTTAGAGGAGATCGTTACAACCTATTACAAACATTAGAGCTTACTATGAAAGCGAATGCTCAGGAAAATTATCTCAAGACAAAGGCAAATGGCACGAGAACTCAGCGTTCTGTTTTTGTTAATACTATTCATTGTAGACATCTGTTTTTACTGACAGTATGGCCAAAGGGTGATTTTATGTCCCGGTAGTTGAACTCAATTCCTGTGAACATAATAATTATATTACTCATGTGTAAACGTACCAGGAACTACTTCTGTATAATATTTAAATATTCTACTATTCGCGTTTAAACCCTTCGAAGTTAACTAATTAAACAGTTTAATTAAGTTTATTTACACCAATTTACAAGGAATAATTAATCAAAACCTAATATTATGTTAAGAAACTACTGACTGCTACGGATGGAAATTTAATGACGAAGAGACAGAACCATAATGGTGTTCAGATTAATTATACTCTTTTATTAAGTATTTTACTGTTTATGCTGCATATAACCAAACTTTTAAATTTCTTTAAATTAGAAAATGCGTAGACGAACTTTGTCATACTAAAAACATTAATTTATTGAACATTTGAGCTGACGTGTTTAATCTGAATTGAGCGGCAACTGTTTATTGACACCAGCTATTATAGAATTTAGATAAGAAACAAAGAATGTGCTCATTAAAACATTCTAATTTTTTAACGGTTTTATTTAGCTCACCCCGTTTGTTTTATTCTTTTTTCTCGGGTCAAATTTAGTAATTCAAATTTCACCCTCTTCCTGTCAACCGATTAATCTGAAATTTTTTATACACTTTGGATTTTGGTGACAATACAATTATGTTTATTCATTATCATTATAAATTCAAGATGGCCGCCGCTACAAAATGGCGGATAATTTATGTTTTATTAATCCCATCAATATGGGTATCAAATAAAAGGGCTCAACAAGCAGAATGCAATATACTATAAAAAAAATTGAAATCCAAAATGGCAGCCGCTACAAAATGGCGGATAACGTAGGTTTTATCAATCCCATCAATATGGGTATCAAATGAAAGGGCTCAACGAGCAGAATACAATATACTATAAATAACGGGCAAGAAACCTTGCAATAATGAAGCACTAAATAAATTAAACAGAATGCGAAATAAAAACTAAAAACTAG
The DNA here is from genome assembly GCA_028984075.1 of Pieris mannii. Lineage (NCBI taxonomy): Eukaryota > Metazoa > Arthropoda > Insecta > Lepidoptera > Pieridae > Pieris > Pieris mannii. Next base: position 183,390 of record CM054784.1, read on the forward strand.
AAAATAAAAATAGGTAAAAAAACTTTTTAAGTTAACGGTTTTATGTTAAACATACATTGCAATGTTTAAGATAAATGTACTAAAAACCAAAAAATAATAAAATAGATACAGTCGTGGGAATTATAAACATATGCATAGACTAGACTAAAATAAAACCGTGGGGAATTTCCATGAGCAAGAAAATAGTAAGTAATTTCCTCACCGTCTGCGGGCCAACTGCCTATTTTAACGACGAATTAAACGATTCTTCTATCGCACATTAAGTCGATAATTTGTAGACAATTGACGTGCCCCACGGTTTTATTTTAGTCTAGTCTATGCATATGTTTGTAATTCCCACGACTGTATCTATTTATCTTAAACATTGCAATGTATGTTTAACATAAAACCGTTTAAATTAAAAAGTTTTTTTACCTATTTTTATTATTATGTTTCAATTGTAATAAAACGAAAAAAAGCTTTAAATAGTTTTAAACTTGTATTTCTATTTACCAGATTGTTATGATATTTCGTCATAGCACACACTGTTTCAACTTACTAATTGGCTTATGAATTTGAAATACTCAGACCAACTTTTATTTTCTATTGCCAGCCGTCAGTCAATTGTTTAGTGTAAATTCCATTGAAAATAGAAATTATTACTGCGTTCACAGTAAACATAAGCCATCGTGTATGGCTACTACAATCCTAATTTCATATGAATCTGGTGTGTGAAGTTATTAAACCAAACAATGCCCTGCAAATAAAGACTTTGTTGTTAAAGGAAATATAAAAATAGAACGGAGCTTAATGTTGGGGTGTCAATAATAAGATCTCAGAAACCCTAACGATGCTTGGTGCAGTATTATCTTTCCATTAATATATTTTTCTAGTATCCATTGCAAAGCCGACTACTTTTCAAGGATTTCGCTTTGTTGTATGAAGCAACATAATGAAACATTTTTATAAATTTATAACATATTAATAAAATTACAAAAATGCGGGCAACAAACAAACAAGTTTATAAAGTACACACTTAGACAAAAGGTGGCCTTTAATAATTAACAGTAATTCCACGTTTAGACAGATTTAATTATTATGCATTTAACGTATTAGATTCCTAAATATTATCTGAGTATCTTTAATTTCATCAGAAATTTACTTACAAATGAATACTTAAAAACGATTCCAAAAAGCTAATTCAAATAAATGAAGAGAAAAAAATTTAAGCCAAAATTTCATTACGCTTTTGCTTTCTATTGAAGGGAAATCACAAATCTTCAAAAGAGGAATCGTTTGCTTTTATTCATTGAATACAACTTGAAACGAACACAGCCGGAGTCCCTTTATTAATAAGAAATTCCACTTTACTATCTTCTAATTAATTTAATTAATTAATAATTGAGCCATATGCATTTTTTATGCCTTTAGAGGGATAAAGTTTTGTTCGTTTAAACAAACAAATCGCTCAATAAATCTTAACGCATGTTGCTAATAGCTCTGTGTAAGCAATCTCGCCACCGAACTTCCCTCCACTGCGGCGAACATATCCTTTATACTTGAAGTATCATTAAGTATAGAATAATATGTTGTTGGTCGACAAGAATATATGGCGGTGCGTCTTTATTGCCCGAGTGATAAATGTGGCTCTAGTGTTAAGAATATCGTTCTATAAATATAACGTGAATCGGATTCAACAAATTGATGATACTTCAATAATACTACAATCGGGTCAGGTTGTCTTTGGACTCTTGAGACATTTTGGCTTCACTTGCGTATTCTTGATTTGTACAAGATGAAGATTTTATTTTAAAAATTTTGAGATAACGACTACATTCAGGTTTAAAGAAGTTTAATCTCTATTAAAACATACATGTCATTTATATAAGATTTTTTTAATAAAATACCGTTGTACCGTTGTTTGTTGTTGTTTTTATTGCATTAAAAACCTCGCACGCGTATTCGAAACGGGTCCGCTGTTACTATTTAATAAAGTAATGTTTTGTCTACGATATTTTCAACACTGCAAAATGTGGTTGATAAAAGTTTGCAAGTAAAAAGTGAGACAGCCCGTGACAAATGGACACGACTCTTGCTAATTGAATCAAAGAAGCGAAGTTCTCTGAACAAGTGAATAAGTTGATGTAAAAAAATAAATTCGAGGAAGCTTCTTATTTAATCCTCAATAATTATCTTGATATTTCGTAGACATTTTTAGGAAAAAAAATATTATATTTTAATAGAATAGTATTCATAAATCATATCACATCAGAAAAAATCTAAGAAAAAATCTTTAATTTATGAATAACAATTATTGAATTATTAAATATTAAAATAGGGCAAAATCGGCTTTGATATCTAACCGGGTTGAACGTTCAAACCATTGAGCCGTGGTATCAATATATTATTTGATAAAATTAAATAATATAATTTTAGTTTGTAGTGGTAATTCACAAATTCTATATACTTTCAGAACTCCGTGATCAATTTCGTATAACAATTTGAACATTATATGACTCGACGCTCCGTCGCATTAAGTTTTAGAACAATCTTAAGTATTATTAGTGACATATTAATAAATCATTTATTTAGGCCATAATATATTAACCACACTTCACTGCTAAAATTGGGTACTTTAATTAAATAAAACGCTAAGTAGACGCAGCTCTGAGTTAAACTCCTCAGCGCGCCAGTGTCTTACTCTTCACAGCTGGAAATGGTTGAAATCACCATATTTATAAATGAAATGATTATGGTTTGTAAATGTGGTTGAAAGCGTTGGTTCGTGATGTTTATTATCAGAATCAAAGTAAATTCCCTCGTGCAAAGAGCACGTTATTCCTAAATACTGAATGGAAAACGGAAATCTGTTTTCAATTGAATTTTCCCGTACAGACGAACTAAAGGCTTTTTATTTATGGTTTGTGCGCCATTCTGAATGTGTGGCAAAAATGGGTAAATCCTCCTTTTACCGCCAAAGCGCCGCGGCCGGCTGCTCAGAAATGCTAAGATGTCAATATATGTAGTTGAATGAAACCTCCATCTATACATGTCTATATAGAATATAGAATTCATAAAACACAATAAGGTAATTAAATAGCTTTTGTCGCTGACATTCGAACCCAAAACTTAACGTACGATCTTTTCCTTTCTTTTAATTTTTTAAATATGATTTGCCAAAGTCAATTCCACTAGTACACACGCTGATCGGTACGGTCCACAGTCAAGTAGACTCTAATGTTATAAATACATGGCCAAATTGATGCAAACAAACTAATTTATCACGTCAGACTTGCTATTTTAAGATTCAGCTCGTCATTTACTAGTAATTGTACCTCGTTTGCCGCTTTGTCAACAATCGGTTCCTGTCACTGTATTTCTGTCGTAAGAGACAAAATTCATGCCGTTAGTTGTGCCTTGAGCTTCCTTTCATCAAGTGTAATCATTGTCCTTAGTATGCGATTGTGTAGGTGCAATCTCCTTGTCTTTAATCTATTAACCGTACATCATATACTTGTTTTTTTAATATTTGAACCAAGTATTTTAAATAATAGAAATGAAGAAATAACTGTTTAGACGCTCCCAGTTTTAGTCTTGGCCCTCTGCAAAAGATGACAAAAATAATTGGCATCTTGTCATAGGCTAAAATTCAGATTAATGACGTTTATTTTACGTTTTGTATTTGGGCGAATCGAATTAAATTGTTGTCTACAGGTGTATGCATTGAATTCTGCTTTGGTTACTGATCTCATTGCAGTGCACAACTCGTTTGGACATAAATCAATAATATATATATATATATATATATAAATATAACTTTAGTGTATTTTTTACATTAGCTACTGTAGCATTCGTAGTCGGAGTATCGCCTTAGGTTTAGCATCTATAAAGTTGGATTGGGATACGAGGTTTGCCTGAGGAAATTAATCATTCCATTAGTGATAGTAATATTTTCGTTCTGCCTTCAAAGTATCGTACACTGAAATATATACTCCATTTAAGTGATATATTAACAATAACATCGCGGTAATTCTATTTATATCGTTTTTGAACTTGTTAAAAGAGACACTAAATTATTGCTATACTTAGACAGTATTTAAAGAAAGAATATTATGTCTATGTACCTTCAAATCCAAGAATTTAGATCCGACTTAAGCATTCTTTACTTGTATTCATTTGATTATAATGAAAACTGTGTTTCATAAATCAAGATTACCAATTTCTTAACTAGCTCGTGAAACCACAAGGCAGCATTAAAACGCTATCGTGTTGCGTGACTGGTAACAATATAACCATTCTTAGTTTCCTATAAAAACAAGCTTTGCCGTAACTGCTAATAAATTCATGTTGCATTCGTTTGCTAACTCCCGATTTCCATATAACTATTTTAATAAAAAATCATGATAGTATTATATTTCCTTTCCTACTTCGATAGAAGATTATACTTTTGATGAACGTAGTAGGAAGGTAACATAAAATATATACTAACTCTAATTTTCGAAAGAGAAACTGTTGATCTGCCTCAGTAGACGATGCAACGCAAGAATGCCAGTATTTTCATGGTCTTGCAATGCCTAAATATCAATACAACTTTTTCTTGAGTCGATTTTGTTGACTAATAAATATAATGGATAACATACAACTTTGTTAGTAGGGCTATACAGGTGAAGGGCCGATGGCTGGCCATGCGTCATACTCGTGAACGGGTGCTACTTGTGGTGACTGGTCGTGGTTTGAATTCGTGTATGCGGTGATATTAGTTGTTTATACTACGTATTTGCGTGTTGTTCTCACGAGTGTGTAAGTGCGTGCCCCTATTTCACCATGCCTCCTGCTGATAGAGGACAAATCTTTGTTTTTAATTTATTTTATTATTCTTTATTACTCAATATGTCATATGGAACATGGTGTAGTGGTTGCAGCTCCTTAAAAGCATTGTGTAAAAAAAACTTGGCGATTAAAAAGAGTGGCGGTGAGTTTATTGCCAGTTCTTCTCTTCCGTTCTACGCCCTTGATTTGAGAACTGGCAGTAAATGTAAAATTAAATTAATTTAATATTTCTTTTTTTTGACGTTCATAAGTGTACATTGTTACCTACGTGAATAAATAAATTTTGAATTTGAATTTGAAGTCAAACCTTAATTTCTTAGTCGAATGGAATCTTTACTTGAAAGTTAGCGAACATCTTACAGATGAAGTTTGCAGCTCACCTCGGATTCCAGAAACCAAACTAGTCGTTGGTATTGAGCAAACAAAATCGAAAGTTTTGAACGTAATGTAACTTAAGCATGTCTAATGTCACACAGTATAAACACTACGCTTATTGAGTAAATAGTCTTTCGAACAGATTTTGACTATGCTTTCGACATACGACGAATTCATAATAATGGTATGCAATTACTTAAGCAAGAGAGCTATTTACTATTTTCAGCAAAAACTGCTATTACACGTCACCGCGATAGCAAAACAAATCAGTCAACATAATCTTTACGTTTCATTAATTTTGTTACATATCCTCATCGATTTTTATGTAATTTCATTCTTTTACGACTAACTTGACTAACGATTTTCAGTCCCTATGTTTGAAAATATTTTGGTCAATCTAATAACAAATCAATATCTATTTGGAATCATAAATCTTCCGTTCCCGATACTTTTTGACATAATATCAGCAATCGGCAGCCTCCTTGACGTGGCACACGTCGACAATTTTTTACACGTCGTCAATTAGTTAGATGCGTAGTGTTAATTGAATAATTATAGTATGCATGCACTTAAGTTATATATTCTGTTTTCCACTGAACTTGATAAATAAAAGATACAGGAAAACATCCACCAAGCGGCTAAAATGATTTAACGCCAAATGAATCAAACCGGAGCGTCAACGATAAATTAACTGAAAATGATATTTTGTATCGAACGAAGCGTATAGATAGTAAACAGCCTCCCAGTTTTTGATAACCGTTTTGAAGTCGTATATTTGTCACAGTCAATATAGAACAATATACCAATTACAGAACAAATCATTCTCACTCAGTTTTTAACCAATGATTATGAGTAATGAATTGCGCTTAAAAAAAATATGAATTGGAGTCCGATGATTCGAATATAGTTTGTTACAGTTGAGGGTCGACATAAAGTCGGTAAAATACTGCGTTATGGTTGAGCATTTTGACATGGTGCCCAAATTATTTTGACTATCACATAGAAGCACTATATGTTTTGGCTTGCTTCCAAAGTAGGACAAACTAAGACATAATGATATTAAAAAGGCACTAATCAATTGTTCAAAAAGAGATCAATCTTTGAATATTTTATTTAAATATTTCACAAGGATCTTTTTGAAGAGAAATAATAAAGTTTTAAGTACAAAACAGTTTTTATTCGAGTTTAGCTTCGAAATTTAGCTTCTGATTAAAATTCTCAAGTAGATTTAGAATCGAGAATAATGATGTTCTAATATTATGTAGTACTAGACTTACAATGCTCTCTGTGCACGTGTGGTTGTATAATTGCTTTTGGTCCAGCAAAAAGCATAAAAGTACATTTGAAAGGTGGAAAAGCCCGCATCCACGTACAAAAGTTTTATGTTTTATACGCGACACCACTCCGCATTTTCGACTTATACGTATGTGGAAATGTTGTTGTGGATAAAACAAATAGGTTTCTGTTATTAATTTATAATGATATCAAATAAATTTTGTTGCAAAAGGATTGTTAACACGTTCATTATGTCATCTAGAAGTTATTTCCGTTAAACCAATCCATATATTTGCCTCTGGTGTAATTATAAATATTTATAAATATTATTGTTATAGAACGAAGATGATATTCAGGAATGTGATTAATTCCCTTGGCAATCTCGGTTCATAATCGAATTCTCTCACAATACGAGAAAATTTATTATGCTTGAGTGAAATCGTTTTTCCTATTGTGGAAATACGAAATCGATTAAACAATAAAATATCAATAGACCGGATTTGTATTAATTACGAAATTATTAACTATGCAACTTTATTTAAAGAATAACTCGAGGTCTATTGAACTTTTTGTTTTTGGGAGACCAAAATTATTAAATTCAACTTATTTGAAATTGAAATATAACATTTCAAATTAATTTAATTCTCACTAATTTGGGTGATTAAACAGTCAGAATTCGAGAATAACAGTAGATTTTTAATTTTATCAATATTTATTTTTATTTCTTTTGCAGATTTGGGTCAGATGAACTGGTCGTGCTGGAAGGTACATTTGCGCGACGCTTGCGCCTTTGCACCGATGAAGTTTGCTAACCATGAGTGTCTGGTGCCGTATCGTGATTATGGTGTTCACGATCAGAACCGGTGTGTTGTCTCCGGCGCCGATGAATGCTGAAGTTAAGGAAACCTACGGTAAAATATGGACATTTTGTGCTGTGTGCTTTTTATTTGCCTCCGACATACTTTTACTTAGAGTTTTAGACTGTAGTAATTAGAGATTTTTTTTGAATATAATTGAGATCAATATTTGTCAACATTTGGCAGCCATTGTATCTTAAATAGGGAAACTCAAAAAATTGGACTTCAATATATTGTCACTCGCACAAAACTAACTCGCTGGAGTTGTTTGGCACTTATCACGCCTTCTCGAGTATACAGTGAGCTCTCAACAGCTTCTTCAATACATTTTTGTAACCGTGAGTACAACGATGTCAGAACAGCCACTCGAATGACAAAGCAGATTTTGGGGGCAAATAAAAAAAGTTATATATATAGAATGGCACATGGCTTATTTAGGGAACACTTGAAATACTATAGCCGATGTAAATTTATTTTTATTATTATTTATTAAAAAGAAGTGTTTTAAGAAAGCTATACCAAAACCCTGACATCGTCATTGTGAATTACTAAAAGCAACCATTACACCATGTTCCATATGACATCTTGAGTAATAAAGAATAATAAAATAAATTAAAAACAAAGATTGGTCCTCTATCAGCAGGAGGCATGGTGAAATAGGAGCACGCGCTTACATACTCGTGAGGACAACACGCAAATACGTAGTATAAACAATTAATATCACCGCATACACAAATTCAAGTACGATTAGTCACCACAAGTAGCACCCGTTCACGAGTATGACGCATGGCCAGCCATCGCCCCCCTCGCCATATTTTAGGGAGAGAATATCATCCGATTAAATGATGATTTTAATCGCTTATTTAACATTGCGTTACATTCTTATCGTAATATTAATGAGGCCTCCCAGTGTCAGTTATTATCGCACTTTATATTAAACAACAGCAATATAGTTCGCTCATAGCACAAACACTTCGGTGGAGAGTTTGCGACCTAGGACACACGTATTTAGTATTTAGAGTAAGCTATTTGCACGCCGCATTGTTCACTAAATTGGCTCCTTTGTTGTGTATCATTAATGTACAAGACACTCTTACTCACGTTTCTATTAACCATGTTTAATCCACCTTTTATAATTCAATTCAATTCAATTCAATTCAAAATTTATTTATTCATGTAGGTAACAATGTACACTTATGAACGTCAAAAAAATAAAAAGTTAGTCGCTTCTTGTAATATTTATCACGATAAAAGTTTAAATGTAACTTCTTTGTATTAATTGTTATACTCATCAGGTCACATGAACTTAACAATAATTTACTTTTCAGATCGCCAATATTGGTATACTCAGGCGCAGGAAACATTGCAAAAACGTCTACAATACGTAACTGGGAAAAATCCTATTGCAAAGTAAGTTTATTGATTTGAACTTGAGTTTTTCTAACTATACCTAATGTGCTATAATGATTAATTCACTTACCTATTGCTGTTAAATGTTTGATTTGATTGTATTACTCATTTTTAAAGAAAAACACTTTTTTTTAAAGACAATACTATGTATTTCTCATATGTTTATCAAAACAATCTCATCTGTGATACTATTTAAGGACAATTATACATTTATGATTCCTTGTCAATTTAAAAAAATAAATTGTAATTCTTAACATTTTACCTTATTAGATCTGGGCATCAGATTTCTGAATCTGTTTCATGATCTATGTCTTAATCTCTTATAAGTAACCATGCGGATGAGAAGAGCAAACAGTGGAACATGTGCTTCTACACTGCCCTATATTCGCATCGTCCAGGCACGACCTGGAGCAACAAATGCAGATGACTGTAGACCGTAACGGCCTACAGGACATGTTAATAAAGCACAGACCGTGCCTGGAACGGTTCTGTGAAAAAATCATTCTCTACATAAAGGCGGCAAACAAGACAGAAAGAGCGGGTCTCGCGAGGAATTGCGCCCCGGCTAGCCCATGAATATTGTTAATAAAAATATTACCGATGTAGACGGGGCGTAATTCCCGACGCGTTAAATAGTAGCAGTGATGTATAAAGTCCCTGGACACTATGGCAGGGGAGTAGAGTGAACATTAATTAAAAAAAAAATTTTTTTTATTAATTATTCACAAATAATTATCTAACTTTGTGTTAAAAGTAATCAATACCACTTTGAGACGGTTACATCATATGATAAAACCAATTTTCTCGGTAATTGAAGTCATTAATCTGTGTATTTTACACATATTACAGTTTCATATTCTTTGTGACCCCCTGAAGATTTGTGGCTATAAAATCTGGCATAATTTATCAAACTGCGACCTTACGAGCAATTCACGTCGTGTTACAAATAAATTAATAGCAAAAAAGAAAATTACTCTTTAGGGTCTTATGTTTTTGGCCATTTTTATGTTTCGATGCTCTCGCAGGCATTAAGGCTTAACTTTATAACTCCATATATAACGGAGTGAGTAAGGAAATAGTACAGGAACGAGGGCAGCACCTCAATAACGGCACAGAAAGGTCAAAGTTTACGCGTGGAAAAAAGAAGGTAATGAGTCAGATGTAGTAACTGACATAATTAGTACTAATTATTATATAATAATTATATATTGTCGTCTGACCATAATATAAAGGTACAGAGACCGATTTTTGACAAAGCAACAAACGAGAACCAGCAAAAAACTGGAGATAATGACTTCAAAGATTAGTTTTTTGGCATCAGCCGTTTCATTTTAACATATAAATTTAATATTGAACAGCTTCTGCTTGATTCCACGGCTCATTTGAACTGAGAATAAAACCGAATTTGTGACAAGATTCGTGACATTTCGTGTAATTGTTCCGCGACAGAATCCGAATCGCCTGCAGAGTCAAAGAGCAGTCATAATGAATATGTTGACTATGGAGTCACTATTATTTTCATCTATTGAATTTATAGACCTAGCGACATTGACGACTATGGTGGATCAACCATTATTAATGATAACTATGACTGTGAAATAAAAATTACAATTACTACAACCTATCAAGTTAATTTGGAGATCCAGTAGTAATTTGGCAAATCGTAAGTAACAAGTATTAATGGTTATAAACTGATATGACTTTGACATTGTTAATTTACGAGCTCTGTGACAGAAATTGACATTAGCAGTTGATATCAGCGCCATTGCTTCTACATAATATATACGTAAAAACATATTTGCATAAATTTTATTAAGTACTTCGCTAGCGCTGGGACCAGTGAATTTATGAATCACCTATGTAACAATTGTAAAATGTATTAAATACATATTATAATTTTAAGTTAATACATGCAAGCATAATACATCAATACAAGAAAAGATTGTTCGCAGTGCTTTTCTTATTCAGTTAACGAACCTAATGAATTTCAAATTCAGGACAATCATAAATAATTCCAGGCGCCTTCAGACTGGGTCTTCTTAAGTGCAAGGTTTCTCAAATGTAGCAATTTAAATGAAGCTCATTGTTCCTCTGAAGTCCTCATATTTGTGTATCGTAGGGGAATATACGGAGCAATTAGTTTTAATTAGCCGCCGCGTATAAGCAGTGCCGTACCCCTTTAGCGCCGGAAATCTCGGAAGGCAAAACAAAACGGAATTGGGTTCTTTGTACAATATTTCTTACAGTCCTTCCACTCTAATATTGTTATGTATGGTTTCCTACTAATAAAAAGTAAGTTGTTTCTGCTGTTCAAACCAAACATATATTGTTTAATTATTGTTAGTTATTTCCTCGTCGAAGTGAGAACGTGATTAACAATAACAGATGAACGTGAGTATTCAAAACATAAATAAAAAGTAAATACGTTTTCTAGGAACGTGATATTAGTAGTAGGGGACGGGATGAGCCTAACCACAGCCACCGCCGCAAGGATACTTCGCGGCCAACGACGGGGTCAGAGCGGAGAGGACACTGATCTAGTTTGGGACACTTTCCCCGCTGTGGCTTTGGCGAAGGTAACATTCATTAAGAATATAACTTGTTAAAGTTTAAAATAAATTATGATAACCAAGAGTGTCCCTGGAATATCTTCATAATATTTTCTACAATATTTCAACTAAGCCTTAAATCGTCATACATTAAAGATAAATGTAATAAACGTTCACGTTACGCAAAGGCCTTAATTAAAATTAAGGTTACACACTGTCTTATCTTCGGCAAAGGTCGGATTAACACAAAGATGGAGCCCAAAGTTTGCGAAACCCAAATATTATTCTGCTGTATTTGTGTACATATTATGGAAGTCATATTTGACTTGTGCTAACCCCGTTTTTGTTTAAGATTTAAGCACTTTAATGAAAGTTATCTTTCATTAAAGCAAACACGTAAATCAGCCACGATCCTTATGATTATATATTCCCTACGAAGCCACCGCGAAAGCGTCGAAGATATAATTAAAACTTCTGAAAAATACTTACTATATATATAATACTCTAAAAAATTCTTTGAGAAATTTATTTACAGTTTACTTTACAAAGTAAGTAATTAATTATCCTGATATTTGATAGGCACCTGTCAACGCAAATTTCAGAATTAGAACTCATTTCATAAAGTTCCACAGAATCCAAAACTGGACTGAATACATTTTTGCGTATTGTAACATTGTTTTCAAAAAGCCAAAAATACTATAAAGTAGAAACATATTTTAAACTTCGAGTAGTCGCCCCTTCCCTTCGACAGGGTGTTAATCAAGAATATTTGCAGAAGCGTACAGCTGATTTTTTTACATAGTCATAACTGTTTTATGTAGTCTTTTGTAAATCCGTGATCACCCGAGAAGATAAAAAATATTCGTTTTAGCGATTACAGACAGAAAAAGGTACGCTGAACTGTGATTTTTTTTAATACAACACATTTATTAGGCTTCATTCTCATTATCCGGCATATTAACAAACGCAAGATAAACAATTGCTTATACAAACAGTCTTGGGTCTCTTTTGTCCCTTATTTGAATAGTCTGTTTATCTTATAAATGAAAATCATATAACATGTGATTTATAAACATAGAGCTTAATTCTAACTAAATATATGATTTTACTGGCTACTTGAATCAAAAATTGGTCACTTGAAGGGTTCTTAAATTTTATCACGGTTTTCCCATAGACGTACAACGTGGACGCTCAAACCGGTGAATCATCGGCTTGTGCAACTGCTCTGCTCTGTGGGGTAAAGGCGAGATATGAAACCTTAGGACTCGATGCTTCCGGACGATTCAACAACTGCGCCTCGGCAGTTCACTCCAAAGTTGATTCTCTGATAGACTGGGCGCATGATGCAGGTAACGACTCCCTGGTATACTATGGGATTTATAAGCTTACGAACGATATCTAGTTCCGTGACAGATCAATACAAAATTAAGTATATTTAAAAATACTCCAATATAGATATTGAAAAATTCTTAATTTCAAGTATATAATGAAATTTTTTTTTTTAATCAGTCCAAGAATTTTAAGCTTTTGTTAAAAAAATATTAAAAATAAAAACAAACTATTTAAAATGCGAAACATTCTTCTTAATATATGATTATAAAATAATGTTATGGCGAACGTCGTGAAGCGCATCCCATCTGCGCCTTCTATCACCACATAGAATATAATAATGTTACTAGAGAAGAGATTTATTTGCAGAACATCAGTCTCCACGTGAACTTTAGTTTTGCCTTGTAACTCAAAATAATTTCATATTCTGTTCAAGTTCTGACACGCCATAGACCAGGCCAACATACAATAATTGCCAATGGGCAAAACATTATTTTTACTTATATAAATAAATAAACAAATAATATTTAGTGCAACAGTTTTTTGTTCTATCATTAATAGTTTCCACAGCGCACGCGTTGATCGATCTTTCACGGAAATTTTTTTTCACACCTTTAGTTATATTATTATTGCATTTTTATCCCTATTCTTTTAAAACTGTAATATTCTCAGTGAAAATCAAGTCATTCAAATCGGTCCAGTAGTTTTTGTGTGAAAACATTACAAACATCATACGTATACGAAAATACAAATTGTTCCTCTTTCTAATATTAGTATAGGAAAGAAAGTAATGGAAATATTAGAGGGACAGAGAAAAGGTATTTTTTATTCTAATGGTCTACGTAGCGTGCTACGTCGTAGACGGTCGTCATCGTGATCTCATAACTCGTAACTGAAACGTCGTAACTGTCGTCATAATAAGTTATTATATTTCACCTGGCACTTATTGTATATTCTTATTTTGTGCCATAAGTAAACTTATCTTCCGATCTTTTCTTATTGATCAGTTGTGTTATTTTTACCCATACAGCGTACAGTCCTTAAGCTAAGCTCAAAGTTAAATATATGCTTCACCTAATTGTATTCATTCTATTGATCAGGTAAATCTAGTGGCATTGTCACAACTGCGAGAATCACTCATGCAACACCAGCTGCACTATATGCGCACGCGCCTTCGCGCTATTGGGAAGATGACAGCAGAGTGCCCCCCACTGTTCGGCGAGACTGCAAGGACATCGCCCTACAACTTGTTGAAAATGAACCAGGGAAGAGCATAAATGTATGTGCTTGCAAAATATTAATATAATTTATAATTAAAAGTTATACTTCATTATTGATCTATTAAATGTTATTTACCAATACATAATTTAATTTAAAATTTATTATTTCTATATAATTTAATTTATAAATTTACAAAAGCTGATTTCTTGTTTTTACACAAATTCCAGTCTATTCCATAATTGTAACGCACTTGCATTTGGTAATTTCGTTATACTTGCAAACAAAATAAGCGAAGTAGCAATAAGTTGTAGCTGAAAAGGTTTAGTATGTTAATTACGTCTATGTACTTAATTGGGACTTTAAGGTGTTAATTATAAATGCTTGCGCATACGAACTCTTGAGTCAACGGCACTCAAACTCCTAAATGGCCACGACAAAGTAAACTCGTTTACATAAAATTAAATCACTATTTTTTTACGTTTTAAATTTATTATAATTACGAGATATGTTAGCGTATATTAATACTAATTTTAAGACCTTTTTACTTACAGCTTAAAGCTTTTCACGTGCCCTTTCAGTCGAATATATTTCAGCAATTGAGAATCTTTTAGGAAGTAAAAAATCCTTTTTGGTTATCGTCGTGAGTCCAATTACTTATACTCATGTATTTAACCCGTTCAACACATTTTATTAATATTACAGATATATGTATACATATGAAAAAGCATGGGCACCATAATGCATCAATGTAATCGGGCTTTCGTTTCGCACGTTTGCGCAAATTCAAATTATATTATTCCGTAGAAATAGTGTTGTCCTCGCCCGACGTGTAAAAGAATACCTGAATGTCTATGCAACAATTTCCTGAAGTTGTACTCCTAATTATACTTTTGCTTCTATTCGATAACCCTTATGATTAAGAATATTAGACCCTTATATAAAGACTTTTACGACTGAAACTTAAAATTCAATCGTAGACTTATGAGTACTATATGCAAAATGAAATTAATCCCGAAGTTGAGTACGAATAATTTGTTTCACTCCGAAGCAAGCGTCTCTTTTGTTAGTCTTTTATTAAGACTGAGAGCAATAGAGATTCGCCATAAGTGGCTTTACGCCTGGCTTTATTCAACTTGCATAATTCACCCCTTTATTCTGTACAACAAGCTCGCGACTTTATTTAAACGAGCCTTTGTTCGTTCAGCGGATATTAAAAGTCTAAGGATAATTAAATTACCTCTGTTGTTATTTTTCACTTAAGTTTATTCGTTAATTTATTTATAGCTGCACCACCACACAGCACCACAAAGTCAGACATAAGAAAAATCTAATCAAATGAAACAGTAATACAAATTATACTCGTGTGGCTTCAATAATAGGTGCGGACGGCACAAACAAAATGCTTATCTATACTAATATTATAAAAAAGAAACCTTTGTGTTCTTGTATGTATGTTTGTAACTAAAAACTACTAGATCATATACAAAAATTCTATCACCATCAGAAAGCTGCATGTTCACTGACTATTTACAGTGGAAAATTAGCCATAAAAAAAAATTATCATACCGTACGCTGTGGAAACTATTAATGATAGAACAAAATATCTGTATTATTGATCCGTATCTACAAAAATAATGTTTTAACCCAGAGGCGTGGTAAGTTGGTCTATTCCGAGTCGGAACTCCAAAACATGAAATTATTTTGCTGCCACAAGACAAAACTCAGTCAAATGTTGTATATAGGGAAGTTCTACAAATAAATCTATTCTATAATATTCTGGAAGAATATTTTCCGTTTAGAATGTTTATTTTTTTTTACAATTTAAAATAATCAAGCGAAAAATCCCCGTAATAATAGATAAAATTATTTCGTTACCTACATGAATTCAAGAATTTTTCAATACCTGTAAATTTAGAAATTAGTAACGTCGGACATTATACCTAAATAATATCGGGAATTCAAAAATGTATTAGAACATATACTTTCTTTCCTTGTGAAAAAAAAAAAAATATATATATATAATATTTTCGTTATGAAGTGAAATCTGTATATTAATTAGATTATAAATGTTTGTATCTAATAATCTGGAAGAGAGTGATTTAAAAATAAATAAAATAAAAGTTTTATGATAACATAAACATATCTATAGTCCGACTTAGTACCAGTGCCAGGAGATCGGTACCTACGCGAGCAGCGGGGCATTGCTTGTAATTAGTCAGTTTCAGTAAAAATGTTACAAAAAGATACCTTAAACTATAAAGAGTAGCGAAAGTACCTTCAAAAGTGGCTACCAATGCCCTGCTTGAAATATGTGATAGGTGACCCGAAAAAATATCAAGATCCTTGTGTGATTGGCCCTGCATTCGATTGCACATTCTAGCGATTCTGTTTAATGTAGCGTAGAACCACAAGTCACAGTCAACACAGAGCGCTTGCAACGTCTTAACGCTCTAGAAGAAGAACTGCTCAATTTTAACAAGATATGAGCTGAGTCCAGCGCAGCGCAGGCTAAATGAGACACAGCATTTAGCAGATCCTTATGATATTGAAGTGGCTTTAAGTTGTAGTTTTGTAATTTTGTCTTTAAAATACAATAGCAAAATGCGTTTATTTGCACGCTCTTCACTTTTTTTCTGACGACTTCAGACTGACTGTGGGTTCCACATGACACCGCAGTATTCCATTGGATACAGCCATCAGAGCTGAAACTTTGAAGCAATTCCCAAGATTACGAATGTATTTAATAGGTTGTTAATTACCTATTACGACACTTAAAATACTTCTTAAACCTACGCTACAAATTCCTAAGCGAAAGTAGAATTTTATGGAGCAACACATAAGTGAAATACCAATTCCATAAAAGTATATGTTCTATTATAATAACACAACTTTTTTACTGGGACCATATTTCAAAGGAAGGTTAATGATTATAAAATATTGTTAAAGGTTTTAATGGGCGGTGGTCGGCGTCATTTTCTGCCAAACGTCACACCAGACCCCGAGCACCCAAACAGAGATGGCAGGAGGTTGGACGGCAGAAATCTCGCTGAAGACTGGGCGAGAGAAAAGAAAAGAAGACATTTACGGGCCCAGTACATACATACCAGGGAGCAATTGGCTAAATTAGATCCGAGAAATGTGGATTATTTGTTAGGTTAGTACTTTAGAATAACAATGCTGTATTAATATTGCAATGGACCACTCTGTGTCATACCTTTTATTCATGTCGCCGATCATCGTGTTCTTGTGATTACATGTAACAAAGTTAGAATTTTCAATTGAGAATTACTTCTAAAGAAGATATTTGTTTATTTTTTTGAATCATCAACCGTTAAAAATTGAAAGCAATTTCTCGTATACAATTATGAAGTATGCCTACACATATATAATATATACATATACAGTCCAGCCACAAGTTCTGTTTCAATTGCAAATGCATTTCTTTTTTAATTGTTCGAAAAGTGTCTTGCTGAGAGGTTTCGCAACATGATCCAAGATTGTATCTTGATATAATTTAATTGAAGTTTCCACTCATTTTTCACAAAAATTTAGCTTGGTAGTTCCTTGATAAGACACGCCCCACCAAATTGTGATGATGACCACACTTGACACCTTTCCACTTAATTTCTCGGTAAGATTTTGTGCTTCCTTGGGGTTTCGACGAATTCTGGCTTTAACAGCAGCCTTTAATATACTAACATACTGCCGATACCCAGCTTTAAATAACTGTAATTAAAAAGTTGAAAAAAGAAAAACTTTTATTAAAAACTGTTAGTATTTTTCGCCAGACTTGTTATATTGAAGCTGGCAACGCAATCAACACTTGCCAAAGCTTACACCGTTGGCAAAAACACCTCTGTTCGCGTTCGCGCTATTGCGGTAAAAGCGCCCACGTCCGTGTATATTTATTTATTTATTTAATTTAGTTAAAATACAAATATGTTAATGCTTTATAAATAGTTAGCTTGTAGTCACAGAATTGCGCACAAAACAATAATTATACTTAATACGCAAATGAAGTTGTGACATAAATGCGATTTATATATTATATACTATTGTAAAATGAGATGTTTTCCGAGATGTAACAACATTGATATCACTAATTTTCGGTCGAACACATTAAAAACTATTGAACAGATAACGTACTCGGATTGCAGTTAGATTGTTGTTTTCCGCGATTAAACTTTCCTTCGAGAAACTTGCAGCAATCTCGTAAGTTTCTGTCATCTCACATGTGCAGCTTGGCACTGATACAACTTTGCTTGGCCAATATATTTTTTGTGACACGAAATAAATTTCACAAAAAAAAAATTCTAAAACGAGAAAAAGATACATTTTTCGTAAATTTGCCACCTCCAAATATTTGAAAATATTTTATTTCATCTGAATCTAAAGACCAATACGTCTCTAATTAACAGGCATAAAATTAAGAGTCCTTAAGGAACTCACTCCAGCGGAAATCCGTTTAGCCGCTTGACTGACGTCTCTTCAGTAAACATGACTCGATGCTATTTCATTTCCGCTTAGTCTTAATGAAACTAAGAAAATTACACTTTATTTACGAGAATAGTATTTGGATACTTGTATATTGTAAATGCATCTTGTCTGAAAAACAAAGCCTTGAAACTTGTCTAAAAAGTTCTTACTTTTGATTGAAAGCAATCATAGGATTTTCCTGCTGAACGTAAAATTATAATTGTATTCAATCTTCATTTAACGTTTTTCTTGTACATTTGAAATGATTAGGCAGTTGTTTCATATTTCAATGAGTAAGTACCTACCTCCTATGTATAGATATATATAGATATTCATATTTATATCTACCTTTACAAGCAGAAACAATATTTCTGCGGCGCATACAATTAAAGTTGCGCAGTATTATATATAATATATGTTTATTGCCTTTGTTTCGCAGGGTTGTTTGAATATTCACACATGGAGTTTAATGCGGAGAGAGGAGCTGTAGCGGATACGGAAGAGGGTGCGGGTGCGACCGGAAATGGTAAAGCGGAAGATCCTTCACTCGCTGATATGACACGCGTCGCACTTTCTATCCTGACTAAAAACAACAAAGGCTTCTTTTTACTCTTAGAAGGTAATATTTTGATGACCTGTGTAAAAGTTAATTACGACTTTAAATTTACTTGAATAGTATTTAACAGTGGAGATGTATCTTTACTCTATCTTCTCCAGGCGGTAGGATAGACCATGCTCACCATTACAACAACCCCTATAGAGCGCTGGACGAAACGTTAGAATTAGAAACCGCGTTACTGGCTGCCTTAGAGAAAGTCAATCCAGCTGAGACTTTGATCGTGGTCACCGCTGATCACGGCCACGTTATGACTTTTGGTGGCCAAGCGACGCCACGCGGTCATCCTATATTAGGTAAGTGTGTGAATTTTTAATATTATCACTTGCGTATAGTGAACATCTATAGTTGAATACTACAATTGAAATACCACTTACGAACACGACTATTTACAGTTATTCATGTGTTAAATCCCCTCGTCCTTTGTAATAATGCAAACAATTACACAATTTCACGATTGCACTATAATCATTGCGTTAAATACAATTACCGACGCAGTACAAACATTCCTCTTAAATATAGAATTACGAATTTCAATAAATAATTCATTTTTACTTGGGGTTTTTTCCATGTTTATTTAAAATGGAATATTATGTATTTTGTTGCGGAGACTTTCGAGATTTGATAATCTATCATATCTACTAAGACAATAATTCAAGTCAAATATCGAGCGCAATTGTGTTCAAAGTTATAAAGTTTCGATCAATAATGTATATATTTATTTATATAAGGACTTATATGATACATAAAATACTGTTACATAGAAACTTACAAAGTTGAAAAAAAGAAAAGGACTAGACATCTTAGCCATCCTCATTTTATTCTCTTAGGATCAGACACTGTCCCATCGGACATTGATGGCCTGAAGTATACCACGTTGTTGTATGGCTCTGGACCAGGCCATTCGGAACCAAGAGCATTGCCCTTCAACGGTACTCTGTCTATGTCTGTCGATGCTGTTCACGCAGCTGCAGTGCCGAGACAGTGGTCCACGCATGGAGGAGAAGATGTACCTATCTATGCCTTAGGTAAAAATAGCGTAATAGCTTGTTTAGCCACATATAAATATAAATATATATAATTTAAATATAAATAATAATCTTATTTCTTAGGTCCAATGGCTACTGTTTTGTTTACGGGAGTAGTGGAACAGAGTTACATTCCCCATGCTATAGCATATGCAGCTTGCTTAGCTCATCATGCGCGTAGATGCGTGGACTCGGTAAACTACACAAAACCTCAAGTAAGTTATATATATTTAAATTAATATAAATTTAACACTTCACTTTACACGTACTATTCGCTATTATTACTGATAATAGATTTATTGTTAACCTATTTAAATGAAACGATTATAGATAAAACTACCAAGCTGTTTACCCCCAGAAGTGAGTAGTGTATCAGCTGCAGATGAAACTCGAAACGATGCAAGTGGCCGCCGGGTTATAGTGGCCTCTAGTGTCATGTCTGAAGAAAGGGGCACGCGCACATCAGCGACTGTTGCTCTTCAGACCGACGTGCACTTTATTTTTGCATTTTACGCAACTATTTTGGTGTTACAAAATCGTGTGTTGAATGATTTGTGTTATACTGGTGTTTTTTTATAATTTTAAGAAGGCTCTTGAGTGTATTTTGAGGTTTGTTTACAACTTGTTTAGCAAATAAAGCAAAAGTTTACGATTACAAGTAATTTTTTTTTTGATGTTCACAAAATTTTAATGTATATGGTTCACATATATTAAGTTCACTATCGCGTTTAAAAAATAGTTGAGAATAGGTTATACATTTGAGTATCAAATCGTTATTTATCTTTTTAAGATAATAAAACAAATTGAATGTTGTGAATTATTTGCAATGGATTTAAATATGTTGTTTATACTGTATTGAAGATCCATTTTATTAAGATCTATATCTGTAAATATTGTATGTTTGTTTCACCTAGTGTTTATTACTGTTAACAGTTTTTAATAAAATTTATCAACGAAATATTTTTTGTAGATACGAAATTTCACTGTACATACAAATGTAGTAGGTTAATGTAAATAAAATAATGCAAACTGCATTTTGATTTAATTGTTTCCTAAAACATTAATTATTCAAACTTAAGTTTCCTTTCAAAAGTCATTAAGGTCGAGGGTTGATGAGAAATGTTATAATTAATCCAAATCCAATCTAATAATAATAATGAAACGATCACGTTAATTTTATTCTACGCATTGATAATTTCAAAAACAGACTTTGCCTTTAAAGTAGTTTTGAGTGTTCTAAATAATTTTGTTTGAAGTCACTAAAACTAATCGGGTCTAATAAAGTTTTTGTAATTGGATATTTAGGTAATTATGTCTTTTACTGGGTCGTTGGGAACAAATAAAATAAACCAGAAAGAGGGATAGAGAGGAGTAATCACTACATCACACGAAGCAGAATCCTCCGCAGCGCCTGTCCGTCTCAATGTTTGCGATAAACTCCCAATTTCCTACAGTACGGTTCATGATAATTATTGGAAGTGGAAAAGGTGGGAAAAGTCAAACAGCTCATGTAACATATAAGCGAGAAATTAGATTCAAATTTGTAAATACAAATTAATGTAGCGTTTTCTCGTTCATTACTTTTAAATTCGGCCCCTTTTAAAAATGATTTAAAATATTAAATGCACCTTTTAAGCTCTCCTAGTAACTGAAGAGGGTCAAGAACTACTCACAAGTCAGATTTAAAAGCGAAGTGAGTTACACTTGCATTAATTTGAAAATAATTATAGGTAGGCTGTACTTAAGAGGCAAAATGTCAATGGCGGCTACCGGTAGCCGCAGACCTTTAAGCAGCTCAGTTCACATTAAATGCAGTTCCTTTCAGGTGAACTTGTAAAATATTGAACAGACTTACTTAGTCCTTAAAACATGACTTTTAATACTTTAAAAGCCCCAATTCGGGTTCGACTAGTCTTGGTAGTTTAATCCTCAATATATGTTCAATTATGAAATCGTGTTTTTATCCCGCCTAAAAAAAATGTAATTCTTAACAATTATTCTTATTTTTAACCTTTAATTTTATTTCATTTACTTCACACCATATTACACAAGACTTTAATACCGATAGTGCAAATTTCACCAATATTATTATTACCATTTCCTACTAAGTGTTAATAATATATTCTTTTTTTGCCACTGAGGCGCAAACTAGCTGATGTGGTATCTGGCAGAAAGACCAGCGCTGTGGAACATTCTGCTCCTCAGCATAATGCTGAGCCAGGTCTATTTACAGCCACAGCACACACGCTTTACAAGCTTGAGACGAACTGAATGGGAAAAGGAGAAAAAGAATTATTTACCTCTCATTATATCTTTTATTTAATTTTTTCTCTTTGATTATTGTTATTTTGTGTGTTTATGTGTGTGTGTTTTGTTTGTAATAAATAATATGTCTATTTCTATATGTTTTTTATTATTATTTCGAAGCCTCATGTTCCTTATACAGAAAAATATAACACCTCAACTTTGGTGAACCTATAAAATGAATTCGAACACTTACTACGCGCAAAAGTTATATAATTTTTCCACAAATCACAACTATACAAAAACGAGTAGTCAATGTTCAAACAGAAGTTGGTGAAACTAACATTACTTCGGAAAGTCTATTACAATTTTTCACAAACAGTTTAGACTTTCATAGAGAGACTGTGTAAGTACGCCCGAGGGGATTCAAAACATGTTTTTAGGTCGTCGGTATTTACAAATTGCTTGAGCGGGTCGACCCTTATTGGCTTGGACTAGGGTAAGGAATTAAAGAAATACTTCAATGTCGATCCTTGAAAAGAACTAATCATAGGATATTAAATGTTGGTGATATTAAAAAACATACATTTCTGAAGAGATAATAATTTTAAACAATAACTAAGGCTAACTAGGACTGGATAAATAGGTATCCCCCATGATGCCACTTTTAGAATGGTATTAGTGTGGAACTTTTTATATTAATAACAGATTCAATTTTTTACAATTCAACTTAAAAGTTTGCCGAGGCATTGATCACGAGGGACCGATAACAATTATTTATATACGTATTTATTGGATGAATATCTCATTTTGTTTTTCTTTTAAATATAGTAAAGCGTAAAATGATTGTGAGTTTAATAAGCTAGAGCCAAGACTTATGTTATTTTCTGTAATAAAACAATACAACAATTTATATATATATGAATTTATATATATTAAATTATGACAAATAAAGTAAATTAATCGGAAGCAACAGATGAATTAACTTTACGCTTAACTAACGTTTCAACATAAAACGAGCTGTAAATGTTTTGTGATCCTGAATAAAAGAAGCTCGCAGGAATGTTTTGGGGGTCTACCCAGGTTGTCCATTAAATCTTGAACCAGGCAAAGGCTGTATCTTTATAAAGGTGACAGGTAAGTTGACGAAGATTTATCGAGCAAACATTAGCACTAGGACGTGGAACGGGCACCTTCTTACAAGATTAACGGCTTACCTTGACCCTTTAATGTCCGGGGAATGAAATTCATGAGAAATTCTTGATTTATGCCTACTTTTGGAGGTTTCGTTATGGTATTTAAGTATAAAATATGGGAAGGCGATCAGAATAAGCGAAACGAAAATCGGAGTCACATTGTATCAAAGTGTAATGGTCTGTAAGAGGGGATTACATACGTTATTCATAAATCTTTTAAGCAAGATACCGTGTTAAAGGTTTGTTAAAGGCAAAAGGTGATAATATTTTTTGCTAATAAATATTAAATGCACAAATACCGGAAAGAACTTGAATACAAAATAGTTCACGCATAATACAAATGTCCAAAGCTTTCACGTTCAAGATATTTGTTGCAAAATCTAAAACATTTAAAACGAATCTCTATTTGTATTTTGTATCTTATTTACGTTCTTTACAACGACCCTTTTATCTTAAATTTTAAAATAATATCAATCAATCAATCAAAATATCTTTATTCATTTAGGTAAACATGTACACTTATGAACGTCAAGAAAAACGAATTAAATTAATCGTTAATTTACATTTACCACCAGTTCGCAAGTCAAGGGCGTAGAGCGGGTAAGAAGAACTGGCAAGAAACTTTCCGCCACTCTTTTCAATCGCCAAGTTTTTAATACAAATTGTTTGTTTGAACTGGAGCAAATATAATATAATACTTTCATTTCTTACCAAAAAGTATATGCAACGCAATTTACAACATTTACCTCTTGAATATTACTTTTAACATGTTTGTCACTTACATATATTATTAATATTTTAATTAGAACATTTTATTACTTAAAATGCTAAATTATAAATGGAAATATTTATACATAGTTATTCCACGTTTCATATATTTTTTCATCCTGTTACAGTGTACTTCTTTTAAACGCGTTATATTTACCAACTTTCTACATCACTCAAATATTTTTCAACACTTAAGTTATTTATGTAAAAAGTTTTTGTTATTTGAAACTTTTTGATAGTGAATATGTTCCACAAAAATAATGGTTCGGGGCCGTCGATACACAATTCATACTAAAATGATAAGTTCTGAGTGCATACCTCGTTATAATGTCTCCTTACCAAGAAGAGAGGTACACAATATTATCAGCCGTAAGGATTTGGAGAAATTTTATTAGTTTGGGAAACAAGAGAGGTTAGACTGATGCTGATACCTTGCCTCATAATAGTTCTTAAACACGCTCTAAACACTCACTATAAAATTCTTCATAACTATTATCAAATATAATTAACAAAAAGTATATATAAAACTGCATCTACTGTATCCCGAGTAAATCTCAACGATGACTAATCAAAAATGTGAGGATCACGCGAGTAAAAAAATATTTGGAATCGCCCTCAGCTAATAATGTTAAATTAAAATTATGTATTTCTTCTTGAATAATTTTCCAAGACACAATTATTAGAAAATACCTCAAGTGGTAAGTTCAACTTGGGTTTAGGGATCATAACCCGGACGAAGCCAAATCTAAAAAAAGACATTGTAATTGATGTAGGAAACAGAATCACAGACTTAAGTAAGGAAGTTGGCGGTGTCTGAATACACGGGTATTACGGGCTTAAGATGCTACTATCTTGATCATAATATGCGACACGAAGGGCTATTGAGGCAGTTCCGAAATGGACACACTTTTGCGTTATAGTTCGCGTATCAAATCGGAGTATATTAATACATATTTCATTAGCTATGCCTATCGATTTGAACTTAACACTAATTACCAGACCTTACGTAGCATCAACAAAATACCTACATGAACATAGGAATTCCATTAGCAATCACACTTCTAAGCATTCATTTGATTGATATAATTTCCAATTTATTACTGTTCAAAACATTAATATTAAATATCGATAAAATTATATTATTCGAACACTATTGGTATAACTTCTAACGCAATCATTACTAATTTTTTGATGAAAGAGTCGTACAACTTAGAAGATGCCTAGAAAACCTTACAAGAAATAAATTTCAGAATTTCCAATATTAATAACATGGAAAATGATTGTAGACTTGTGACTTTTTTGTTTCCGTTGTAAATTCCTAACAATTGATTATTATTATCATACCAGCAATGTTTCGTTGTTGAATTGTTTGTTTTCGTAAGCAGCCCCCTAGGTTAACGTTGCTAGCAGTTATGTGCATTTATCAATTTATACAATATTAAATCAAAATATTAAAGCTTCCCACAGCCTACAACTTATAAGAAATCTAGGTGTTGTGAACTCGGCCATTGTTCAGGATGTATTAAAACGATTCAAGGTAGGTTTTACAGTGATATAATTGACCAATGTTGACGAATAAAAATATCTTATAAATTAGACTATAAAGTACTTTATAAAGTGTATTTTAGTATTGTCTTTTACATAGAACTCATCTTTCCACATTAAGTAGTATGACTGATATATCATATGATATATGTCATATCGACTCACCCACATACAAATTAGCCAAACACTTAGTATCAATATTATCCCCTCTCAGGGGGCACACTAGTGCTTATGTCAAGGACTCTTACCATTTTGTGGAAACATGTAGAGATCTCAAATTACTCCACAATGAAACTATGGTGAGTTTTGACGTTGAGTCACTATTTACAAACTTACCACTAAATGACTGCCTAGATATAATTTCAAAAAGACTTAAGGAACAGAACATGTCACCAGATTATGTAGATATTGTAAAACACTGTCTCACATCAGGGTACTTAATGTGGAAAGATGAGTTCTATGTGCAGGTTGATGGAGTAGCCATGGGTTCTCCGGTGTCACCTATAGTCGCTGACATCTTCATGGAGGACTTTGAGGAGAGAGCTCTGGCCAATGCCCCGGTTAAACCTAGACTGTACAAGAGATATGTCGATGACACATTTGTAGTACTCCCCAATGACAAAATATCTACATTTCTAGCGCATTTAAATTCAATACACAAGAACATTAAATTTACTGTTGAAAAAGAAAACAACAACTGTCTGCCCTTTTTGGACATTTTAATTATACGCAAAGCAGATGGCACACTAGGTCACACAATACACAGAAAGGCAACCCACACAGATAGGTACCTCAATGGTGAATCCCACCACCACCCGTCACAACTGCTCTCTGTCGGTAAATGTTTGTTTCAGAGAGCCCAACGTCTTTGTGATGCGGCCCACCTCAAGGAGGAACTACAGCATGTCAAACAGGTGCTACACCGAAACAAGTTGCGCATCCCCCGGCTGCATCACAGAAACAAAAACAAGACACAAACAGTTCCTCGCCAGCCAGCTTACCTGCCATATGTGAAGGGAGTTACAGATAGAATTAGCCGGGTCCTAAAACGAGCTTCCATTAATACAATTTTCAAGCCGCACAAGAAGATTCAGCAATTCCTAAGACCAATCAAAAGTAACACCCCATTGCAAGATGCAGGTATATACAAACTGGATTGCGACTGTGGCCTGTCTTACATAGGGCAAACTAAACGCAATATGTCCAGCAGACTCAAGGAACACATTGCGGACATAAGACATAGACGACACACAAAATCAGCAGTCTGTGAACACACACTAGATAGGCCTAATCACTACATACGCTTTGACCAACCGAAAGTACTTGCGAAAGAAAAAAGATTCTTTCCAAGATTGGTACGCGAAGCCATTGAAATCAAAAAACACGCCAATTTCAATAGAGAGGACGGCCTAAAATTATCAAACACCTGGGATCCAATAATATCCAAATTAAAATCTCAAAATAAACAATCCGCGAAAATGGAGGACACCGTGAGCAATTTCTGCAAAAACCCTACATCTTTTAGTCGATACCAACTCCGGGGAAATAAATACAGATAACACAACATTTTCTGCAGCTGTAATACTTTTTGACATTTAACACCTTTGTCTTCAGTCACCGTGACCACGCACGCTGTAAAGCACGCGAAACGTCGGTTTAAATTTAAAATTATGTCTAAATAATTATAAGTTTAAATACAAAAATACATAACTATAATCCGTAAAAAAGTGTTTTTCTTTAAAAGTGTATTTTATCATTAAAGCTTCAACGTCTTTCGAAGTGATCGAGTCAGAAACCCTTTTACACGTCTGTATGACGCATATAACTTTTCAACGCAGGAATTGGATTATAACAGACGATTTGTTGGTATAAAGAGGCTGAAAACATGCCAAAGGCCTATATAGGCGTTCGATGCATTTGTATGCGACTGAGTGTCCCATCAAAAATTATTTTATACAACTCAAACTTCACACAGTCAGGGTAAAATGTAAGTACATAATTGTGATCAGTTGTATTACTGCTTTAACGTACACATTATTTTCAAGTTTAAATAACGAATGTATTTAGTATGTGTAAATCACTCAGAACCTTTTATGAAACGATATAATATATGTATTCGTTTGCATAATGTGTACGCATTGGCTTTCGTGTAAATGGATGTAAAAGGCAGGCATTGCAAGCATTCTAAATTTGAAATGTAGGCAAATAGAGATTTCTATTTTAAAACAAAACGCATTCGAATCTTCGAATGAACTCATTACAATGAACTCACTAGGCTAGAACTCGCCTTGCATTCCTTTATACGCAACTTACGAGTACCTCAATGTTCTTCCAACAAAGGTATTAACTCCTTTGTTCACAGCTTTAGTGACGAGGCTAGGATTTCAGGCGACATAATGCTGTTCTCTAAGTATACAGGTATTGTTAAGCCTGTTTAAGACATTCGTGGTTCTTCTATCATTTGATTTTTACTTCTTTTTTTCAAAATGTATATGCAGCAGCTGAACAAAATAATATAAAGAAAAAAATAATATAAACAAACAAAAAAATAGCGTTAATCAAAATAACCCTAATTAAAAGCTTATTTATCAATTTTATCACAAACTTCTTATGTAAGTATATTCAAAGGAATTTACTTTATTTACGTATTTAGAGGTTATTGACCCCTTCCTCTTCAGCATCGATAAGCACATTCAACACAGAAGAGTAGCCGTTCGTCACGTCCGTAATGCGTCAGCATTTTATCAGAATGGGGAACGAAATTGGACAATTGTGTCACAACTGGAGAGCCCTTGCCGCCCCTGGCTTTGTAAAACGTAATTAAATAGCCTAAAATGTTAATTATCCCATATTAAGTATAGTTCGAGTTCGAACTGCTATCTAATCTAATTAACGATAAGAAAACTCATTTTAGTGGAACGGTTTTTATGTGCATAAAATAAACGGTGTCGAAACTTTTGGTAAATAATATTTTAAAATTCATATTTTATTTTTGTATTACAGTATATCAAACACTACAGCAAATATGAACAATTTATTTCATATGATTAAATAAATGACACACGAAAGCGTGATCCATAAACTGTCTAGACTCAGATATGAATTGCTAAAATTGTACAATTTGTAATCTAATATATTTTTCAGTTTAACAACTTTTGAGTTTATGTGAAATTTAAAAACTTTAGCGAAATATTGCTTTGTAAATTTACAGTGAAGCTGTCTTATATCTAAGACCATCTTATTGCTTTTACCGAGCAAACTTTTATCTTAGTGAAGCTTGAAGGTTTTGATTGAACGGCGATCGCAAATATTCATAAAATTTCCTCTACCTAAAATTGGGCTTTTAAAGTATGTATAAGTAGATATGAATTAGTAATATATATGTTATAGCAACATATTTCTAATGAAATAAAAAATAAGATTATTAAATCAAAAGTAAATATATTTGAACTAGTTAACATAAAATCTCAAGCACAATATGAACCTCCACAGTCGATGATTTACGAACAAAGATCATATCATAAAATGATGTTTTTGTGTCGGTAACACGAGGCAGAATTGTGCTACGTGCCGCGACCGGGCCTAAACCGTTTTCACTTCGTTTATATCATTTTTTCGTCGTGAAAATGGAAATATATTATACATAAAATCAAAGCTGTAAAGAATACTATGTGTATTCATGTTCATAAAATGTCGCCTTGAGACGGGGCTTCACAAGAATGTTAGAGTTAAGAGTTACGTACTCGTATTACTTCAAAAAGTGGGTGAGGTATAATCACATTGATCGAGACAAACGCAGAATGTACAGAACGAACAGTCATTGACTATCGGTGGCGAGCACCGACAGAGTGATTAACGAGGTGGGTATGAGAACGTGCTCGAATCGTGGTTTTAGACAACAAGAATTGGTCGTGTTCGAGATTATCCTTTTAGTTTTGAAATAAAAGGATTCCAGGAGACAGCCTTTTTTAGCCCACGAGCATTTGTAACAAGCGTCTCTACATTTCCGTTGGATCGTAACTAATAAAATAGCGCTGTTATGTAAATTTTAAGTCACATAGAATTATATTCTATATCGTTCCTTTAGCAAACGTAATAATTAATTCAACCAGGCTGGTCCTGGCTAAAGAAATAAAATGCTAAAAGACTTTATTTATAATACTTTATTTTCACCGGAGAGACTTTTATTATTTCCATTTTTATCCTCATTAGCAGGACGAAGCAATACGAATAAAAAGTGCAAAGTATTATCATAATGTGAAATCACTTTTCGGCCGACCCGCGTTCTTGTCTACCCCAACATTTTCAAAAGAATTTTTAAAAAGAGAATATGATTTTTTATACAATTGCCCTGCAAATCAACTGATAAGCAGTGCTTTATAATAAAACTTTTTTAATTATCATTTGCGAGACTCGAGCTGCATTAAAAGTGTCATATTATTACAACTTTGAGAAATGTGATACAGATATTAATTACTTTGGTCAACTGTCTGTGTTGCGGTGAGGCTTCTGTGGCAGTATTAGTGTTATTGTGCGTAGTAAACCCGCGTTTAACATTGTATACTAAATGTTGAACGCGAGTATACCTACTACTAGAGAATAATCCAAATTATATATTTAACACACAATTCGTTTTTTCCCTTGATCTTCTAATAATAATGCTTCCTTAATAAGTACCTGGCTTCACCTAAAGTAATAATAAAGTCTTATTTTCTCAATATATATTTGATTCTCTCTGTTTCTCTCTCTACGCAGAGACATTGCGTCTTTTTTCATTTTCTATAAAGTGTACTACGACGAGTAAATAGTTGTTCGAATGGGTTTTGTTGTTAATAGTAAGGGTTGATCCTTCCAGCCTCGTTTCAGCACCGTACGAGCCGTATTATTTCTAAATTTCACCAACATCACCTTGATGGCTGGAAGTCTTTCATACTCCGCTTCACGAGGCATTTTCTTTTGCGAACTAGCGAACTGTAGAATTGACTACTCGTAGGGGTCTTCCCTGAGAGATACGACCTCCAACTATTCAAAATTCGAGCGTATTCGCCTCCCTTAATGGCCGGCAACGCACTAAAAATGGCTGCGATGACTACCCCTTTTTAGGCGTCCTGTAGGTTCGTTTGCCCCCGTATTATATATAAGAAACATCTCTCAATAACAGTTCAATGTTTTTTCTGTAACCTCTATACATAACGTCGCCTGTCCCAGATCCACACGAATTTTATATTTTTATTAAATTTGACTTTATTAAATACATATTTTGAAAATAACCATAACCTATCAAGTCATAAGGACCGAAATAGTTTTATAATCAAACAACCAATCCTGAAACTCATAAATAATTTACAGTTTTCAAATATATGATTAACCTCAACACAATAATATATAAATATAAATTCAAGCGTTTTGCTTGAAATTGTTTCGTAAAGTAGACAAATGGTTGTCTTGAAGTTTCCCTCGGGGCACATAGTAAGATTTATCGTCAAATACTATATCTTCGAAGATTCACATCATTTGAGTTCGACAATAAATATTTAAATAAAGTAAACATATATTGCTTCCCATATTTTACCCGAAGAAAGTCAATATTTCATGTACGATAAAACAGTAAAAGCAAATATAATCGAACAAATAACCATTTTCGATATTTGGAATAAGAGATCATAAAACCCCAGTTATTTGAATAAAGGTAAGTAATAAAATAAATGTTAAGTTTTCACGGAAGCAAACTGATGAATCTGCCACATCATGTATATCTTCATGGTCATAGGATATAAAAACACTATAGTGTAAGGCTGTAAAGAGCAGAAAAATCTATTGCACTCGGAAAACATTTTGCTCTCACTTTAAACATTTGTGCAAGTGGATAAAAAAGTTATTTGTTTCATTCCACCTGGAGCAAACAACTGCAAATTAATCGGTTTTGGAAGCAATTGAGTGCTTTATTAAATACAATTGATGTTGTTTAATTTTTAAACCTTCAGCCTTAAAATAAAATCTCATTCAGACTTGGAAACGTAATTGATGAGCACAACATTTTGCACTTTACTATTTTATTTGTACGAATATATGTATATTTGTAACTCATTTTAATGGCATGTAATCGGTCAAAAGGTTTTTACTTCTAAGATTTCTAGATTGAATAGATTTCAATAGAAGAAAACAATTTTATGAACTATGTTCAACAAATCTCAAAGCCGAGGCTTACTTCTCAGTTTTAACGTTGACAAGCGTTATGAAAAGGATTTTCCACTCACCCTGATAAATACCTATTTAAAAGGGATTACTCACTGCGAAGGGCCTACCCAAATAAAACAAAGTTTAGGCCCTACTTATTTGTTATACTGACAACTGTCAGTCCCTACGGAGACGGAAAAACAAGTTAATTAAATACTGTTTGAACTTTTCCAAGCGATTAAATTTAATTAGAGACACCAATGAATTAAATATCAAATTGAACTAACGTTGTATGGAGTATGCATTCCTAATAACCTGTGACCGAGTTTATTTTACCACTGCAATTGCTCAACCTCCTTCTTTTAGACAACCCCGTTTTAGCCAAATTCATTGCTTAAGCGTCCTTAAACTGTATTGTACTGTATGCCAGCAATCATAGTATACATAAATAATATCGTAAGGCAACAAGCTAGTCAAACAACATTAAGAAATAATGTACTTAATATTTAACAATAATTATAATTGATAACAATAGTCTTGAACATTTCATATTTTATGAACTTCATAAAATTTAATTCATCTGCAGAAGCTAAAATTACTTACAAAGAGAATTTATTTTCTTTAACTGTGTTCCTTTTGGGTTTAGATAGGTAGTACCCCAATTAACCAAACAATTGCTTAATTTACATTACAAATTCTACCAAATTAAACTCCCTCAACGCTTGATGAAGCTAAAAAATGTCGGATGTTTTCCTTTATACTGACTTTAAAAGGAACTAATTTATTCATCTACGTGTTTCCAACCGCAGGACCTAAGAAAATACTTCGAATGGCTTCGCTGTGTTTTCTATACAAATGCCTTGCTAAAAGGGGCACAAATCCATTACGTCATATGTTGGGACAAAACAAGCGATGTTCACTTTTACTACAACTTTCTTCAATAACTATTACGTATGTCACCGACTAGAATATTTACACCATAATTGATGATTAAGGACTAAAATTTAATCAAGCATAAGGCCCCCAAAGGTAGTCGTATTCCTCAACGATTGCTTTGAATTATTAATCTTTGCTCAATGGGACAAGATACCTCCATCAAACTTATACATATCTGTCACCGGCAATTTACCCAGTCGAATGACCAAAATAGAAATAACTTTATTTATTTATCATTAAAGTATAAAATATAAGTATTTTCACATTTTCACATTTGTGTATTATTAGATTATTGATTAACTCAACCAAGGTAGATACAGATATCAGCTCGATAAAAACAATTACTGCGCCTACTCGTGAGCATACTAAATTTTAAACATTACATGCATTAAAAATAATAATAATGTTATGTCCGAAAAAAGGCTATTATATATAAGTGAAAATAAAGCAAAATATGTAATGTACATAAACGTAAGTAACGACCCATAGCCAATATCTAAACTGATTTATTGTAAATCTAAGTGAAACGAATAAAATGCATGTTTAGAAGATGAACGTGCTGCATGGAACTGGAATAAGTATATATGTATTCTGTTGGATGTAAAAAAAGTTATTTGCTCTGTACCAATGACGGTAGAATGAATAAATGGGGAAATTTCCGTATTTTGTCTTTCTTTATTATCATAAAACACAGGAATTCATAATTCATTTTCGAGAAATATGTACCGGAATGATTCATTGTTATTTAGCTGGAGGATGTTATTTTTGGGACTCGTTTGAAAAGTTTATGTCGACAATTGCCTTCATTATCGCTAAGTAAAAGTAGAAATTAAAAAGCGTAAAAAGAAATAAGCCAAACTAACCGTATTTTCACCCTAATCAGTTTATCGATGCCCTATTAATGGTTCATGCATTCCTATGGCTTTCCTTTAAGCAAAAATAATGCAAAAATCTTATAC
The DNA here is from genome assembly GCA_028984075.1 of Pieris mannii. NCBI lineage: Eukaryota > Metazoa > Arthropoda > Insecta > Lepidoptera > Pieridae > Pieris > Pieris mannii. The sequence goes on from CM054784.1 coordinate 217,160, forward strand.
TTCAATTTACAAAAAGCTTGTTCTCCTAAGAACTGCACTCATATTAATATTTTTATAAACATAGCCAGATGTAGGCACTCTCTTCGACTGTTAAATAGTAAAGCAATTAACATTCTATTAATATGAATCATTAATATTGAAAAAAATCGTCTATTATTTAAAGCACCCGATGACCCAGGATTAAATAGTAAAGCAATTAACATTCTATTAATATGAATCATTAATATTGAAAAAAATCGTCTATTATTTAAAGCACCCGATGACCCAGGATTAAATAGTAAAGCAATTAACATTCTATTAATATGAATCATTAATATTGAAAAAAATCGTCTATTATTTAAAGCACCCGATGACCCAGGATTAAATAGTAAAGCAATTAACATTCTATTAATATGAATCATTAATATTGAAAAAAATCGTCTATTATTTAAAGCACCCGATGACCCAGGAACAGTACAGAATCATTTCTGGTACTCTGACATTTTCAAAGATAATTTAACGCAAAAAGATGGAACACTGACATATCGATTTCTACATATATATTGCACAGTTAAATATAAACAGTCAACGGAGTGTACAAAGGGGCTTTTGTTTTGGAACTTTTAGAAAAGCTTTGTTGTTGCCGCGCTTTCTGTTTGGAGGCGTCATTAGTACACGTCGTTGAGTCGAAATTGAGACCGAGTCCTGCCCCGACAACCTAATACTAGGTTTTTTTAATATTTAGTATTTGATTTCCATGTATTACGCACCGAATGTGATTTACAACATAAAATAAAAACGTTGTATGAAATATAGAAGTTAATGTGTAACGAAGTTTTACTTATTTGATTCGTTGCTATATTTTCACCTTGACGGCTGGAAATCTTCCACAGTCCGTTTCACAAGGCATTTTCTTTTGCGAACTAGCTCCTCCCTTAAAGGCCGGCAACGCACCCACATACATGGGCCACGATGACTGCCCTTTTTAGGCGTCCCGCAGGTTCGTTTGCTCGTTTGCCATAAATATAATATTATATAAAAAAAGTGTTAATTGAAAATATTTATGATTTATATTACATATAAGTAGCGAGTATTTTGCACTTAGTTTTAGTTTTAATTAAATGTCAAACTAGTGTATGTATATTGCATAACGAAAATGGTTAGAAGTAAGGAATGCATTTAAATTCCCTAAAATCCTTTTGGCTTCCGCATAATGTATTCACAAAGAATTTCAAACCATTTTGGGTGTTTATGAAATTACGTGCTAGGACCAAAAGCAACATACTTCGCATAGGCATGTGAATCTTTTCTTTCGTACTATCGGAAAGTTATTACATCACAGTTCACCTTTTTTTATTAATTACGGTTGATCGAAAAAAACGAAATAGAGGATACGATATATTTTAGTTAGCAAATATTAATTAAAAAAAAACTGTGTTTACGATATCCTTTTTATAACGTAATAATCAAATTACTTATTTTCTAGAGTTATTTTTTTAGAGTCACCAGCAACACTCTAACTGTATTATTTGAATTTTTTCCTTATTATACTTTTTGTGACTATTTTAAAAACAGTTGAGTCACGTTACTTCTTCCAGAAACATTCTCGGGGGAAATCTAGATCCAAGTTTAAAACTTACTACTAAACTTAAACCAAGAGAAATAGGAAGTATATTTTTTAATGAAAAAGAAGTATCAACCAGTTTCTTCACATGGAGGTTGGGTATAGTTCCCAAAACGATGAGTGCTCGAGTAATTCTATCCTTATCGCATAATTCTAGAACGTACGCTCATCTAGTCGAATGTTCAGTCTGGTTTTGAGAAAATTCCAATCTTCCCTCTCTTATGCGTATCAATTCATTCTTGTCTCACATCTTGAAAGTTCACATTAAAACATTTCTTCATCAAAGGGGGGTATAACCACCCCCCTTTGATGAAGAAATGTTAACTTGTCCTGAAAAACAAAAAAAAAAAGGGCAAATATCAAATTCCTTCTAGCTGGTTCTCCAAGAAATATCCAGAAACATTTCTGTAATTCGGACTTCGTAACAATATTATTTATATATTTATACCGAATTTTTTTGCTACGTTTTCGCTCAAACCACTATTTGTTTTGTAATACCTACATTTGTATTTCTTTTATCTAATTTATAATATTCATTTGCATGTTTCTTTTGTATTTTATCTATTAGACAATTACATCTTCATCGGTCAACATCGAAAGATTAAACAGGTTCTATAAACAAATCGCTTTTTTTACTTGAATCTGTAAAGATTCACTATTGCTATCGATTAAGTATATAACATTAAAGGTGACAGTTTAATAGTTTATTTATTAAGTCTACAACATCATACATATTACGAAATCTACTGATAATTTTATAAAATCTAATATGTACGACAATATAATATATAATTAACAATATAATAGTGTTTGAGACATGAAATTGCACAAGAGCTAAGAGATTTAGTGCGATTTGAAATGTATTATTCAACACTGTCAGTTTGATGAGGGTGACGGAGTAGCATAGGCTAATATCATCTCATTGATTTGTTATGTGATCGGTTTATTCATTAACAGGAATTTTCATTAAAGTCCGGCCCCACTCTCGGTCTTCGGATACTGTGGGTGCCCATATTTGTGTTATCATCTTTACCAGCTGACCTTCATGCTAAACGTACGACGAGTACGACTTTGGTTTAGGTCAGTGATCCTCAACCTATGTTCCGCGGCACTTTTGTGTGCCGCCAAATTTTGCGAACATATAATTCTGTTAATATTATTACATTATATCAATAAAAAAAATATTTAAATTATAAGCTTGTAATTAATCCCGTGATAAACATTTAATTATTATTATTATTGAAGCAAATTTTAGTTTATTCTGTATATTTAAAACTTTTGTCATAAACTTTTTATGAAGTATGTTGTAGTAAGTAAATAGTTTTTATCTTTTTCTTTGTGTGTCGCCAAATTTGAAATCGTTTAATATGTGCCGTAACAAAAAAAGGTTGAGAATCACTGGTTTAGGTAAATACTACATATTTAATTTATTTATCATGTAAAGCTACAGTGGCAGTCTGACCACAATTAGTAAAAAGTTAAAAATAATTTGTTTAAAACAAAAAAATAATAAAAATAACGGTTTAAGTAAAAGCGTGACTTTACATCTCCTTTTAATCACAATCTACAAGACCCAACTCATCTCATCACCACAAACCACTGAATACTTAAAAATAATTGTCCCGCGTTTTGTGTTTGCACCGTCCAAAAGTAAAGATGGCGCCTCGATTCCACTCGAACCATTTGCCCTGCTCTGATTACTCGTACTACGTGTAATATTATTCTTACATTTATGCGTTAAGTGATAATTCCAAACTATCAAATGATTAAATAATCCCAAGACAAATCTGATCTAAACCAATTGTGAGTCTTAAAAGTAGTATAATGAATCCCAGTGATTATTAATTTTATTTAATTATAAAATAACTCCTGCCCTAACAAGCGACCCTAAATTGACAAGAGTGCACAATAAGAGATAAAAATATTCACACGAAATAAAAAAGCAAATGTACGAAATTAATTAGGAAAACAAAAATACCAGAAATTAAATAACTAATAGGCACACAAATAATAAAATGTTTGCCAGTTCACTCAACTATGTATACATAAGTCGTTAACTTAATTAATAAACCGAATCATCTGTGCCCCTTTCAGAAGGCTAGCCCTGACCTAGGGCTCACGAAGTAACGGCGGACGATGCGCCTTTCTGATGTACTCGTCAGGTACATTGAAGCTAAGGTACTGAAGTACTGCCGAATTACTGTCCCATTGACATGTAAAGCGCTAATTCTCGGCATACTCTAACCTCGTTGTAGCCCACAATAAATAAGTAGAACCAAGAATAAATAAGGTCAGATACATGAGTGGGTAAAAAGGGTAAACGCCGTACATCCTAAGATAGATGTGCCTCAAACATTCACAGAAAGCCCAAATCGCTGAATTATGCATCATCTACGGCGCAGACTCATGTTATTGTTCACCGTGTCAAACGCTTTTCCGTCGCTTCGCGTCGCTTTCTGGGTAAACTACATCAACTCGAACCCAGCATCCACTACAGGCATCAAATCCAACAGGTTCGTAGTCGTGCTTCGTCCTGGTCTAAACCCGTGCTGATCATCGCGCAATTGAGCCTCTACTTGTAAGAATATGCTACGCTGTATTGCTGACACAAAAACCTTTCACGTCACGTATATCCGATCCTGGGATTCCCTTTGGAACAGAAGTGACCCTAGTGGTTTTCATTGTGCTGAGAAAATATTTGACATTATTATTTATTTATTTATTTGTTCAGATAAAATAATCCATCATTGTGTTAGTATAAACTTACAGACTAGTGTTAGTTTATAATTTTAAAAAAGCTAAACAAAGTAACATAAAAACTCATGAAGAAGATGCATACACCAGTCGATCTGTACCGACAATTATACGCACAAAATGCTTCATGACAGGCGAAGACAGGTCATCTGCCACAGTCTGCAAGATGCTGTTCCGACCGCCCCGTATCGTGCTCAACAGAGATCCTGTTTTAATTCTTTAGTAGCCCAGAAATCATTTGTACGGGCTTGGGCGAACATCGCCGAAGCACTACAAAAACGAGGCAGTCCCAAGAACATCCTAAAAACATTATTGTATTTAACACCCATAGCAGTTAGTGACCCCACAGTATAGTCGACTTATAGACAAATTTTGATAATACGCCTTAAAAAGGGTGATTTTCACTTGTTTTAATATCGATATTATCTTTTAGGTTTTCAAATAGCATATGCCCGAGATATTTAAATTCTTTCACTCTCTGGATGCCAATTCTATTAAGAGATATATTAAAATTTAGACAAATGCTAAATATATAGTGAAGAGGCGCTGCCAGTAGTCTTTCACAGTCCTTGAAAAGAAACAGTGGAAGACCATCAGGATCGGCTGTACGCTGAGGCGCACCAGAGCTTCACTTACTTCCCACAAGGTGAAACCATAATGCTGCTATCACATTCACATCGAGTTATAGCGTTAGTAATCGCCTCCCTGTTAAATTTATTCCATTTTTTACAGTATCATGTATTTTTAACGGTCGTGTGGAATCATTAACATATTGCCAAAAATATTGTGTATCAATCGAGAATTGGTTTTGTATTTTGTCACTATGGAATATTATAAAACCCAAAGCAACAATAAAATCAAAGGTCAATTGACTCGATCATAACATTATATTATCATTGCCTATTAATCATAAAATTCCCTGTCAGATATATAATATATTTACGGACACAAAATATAAAGCTTGTTGTATGCACTGTTGTGTAATGTCAGTTTTTTTATAATTAAAAGAAATACTAAAATATTCCATGCTGAAATCAAAAGGAGGGCAAACATCATCAGAGTATTATTTTTAATTAGTTTGTACCGTTTCGAGTTAGTCCAACTCCGGTTCCTTAGAGGGACTTATCCTTTGTCTTAAGCTTGCTTTGCGAGATTGGTAAGTCTCATAATCCTTAATTTAAATAAAAATGGTATCTCTGCCCATAAAATTAATTTCTTTGCTATAAATAATGTAGGTAGAATATACATGTATTCAACTAAATAATACTAACTACAACTCGAGTTACTGCTTATTTAGACTTCATTATGTCTTCAGTCTGACGCTTCACGTAGGCACAGACTAATTTTATTATATAGTTGTTGAGAAATAAGTGATCGCACTGTCACGGCCAAACTGACGTCATTACATATCTGAGTTTTTGTTTTTACTTATTACAAGTTACCCACGACTTACTTCGATAAAGGAACGTATTAAGAGGCGTCAAACGAATCAAAGATCATCTTGAAGCACGTTTGAAAACAGATTCCTTCTCAAGTAGCAATTTTCAGCATCTATCTATTGAAACTACTCTTAAGTGAGTTTTCATCAATGGTCAATATGAGTTTACTTTATTATCTGGTTGATGTTAAAATTCCGTAACGTTTTTCGGTTCTCGACTGGGGCCTTCGCGGGGTGATCAATCGCTTTTTTGTCAGGAAGGGGTATTAGTTGATGATGAAACGCACCAACGGATTGGAATGTTATTGTGAAGTCTTGTTGAAGTGGTGTATGGAGGCGCCCACTGCATCCATTGGACTTTGTTAGGGAGCTCCGGGTAGTGATGGAGAATCGACATTTCACATGTGGAAGGCGCGCGTAGCCGTAGTAGCTGTAGATCGGTAAGAGAGGAGAGTATAGACATGCACGCTCGGATTCAAGTCTTTTACAAAGTCCAAGAGACATGTGACTCCTTTTATTCAAGATGAAATAGAGGCGAGAGACGACAAGTGAGGCCTTCTTCCGAACGGTGGACGGAGCTTACGGAAGTGCCTGCCGGCATCAAGCGTAATATCGCACTTACCTTTAAGAACATGATTAGATTCGTTTAATTAAAATTTAACAGGCTAAGTATACATAAACTGCTCTATAAGCTGTCACTGTCACTACGTAAAGTTGTATTTAAATGAATGTCCATTGTCACAGGCTGCGGTTAATTTCTATTTGCTATGTTAAGATTATTTACTAGCATTAAAATTTTAATCGTACTAAAGTCCTAGTTCCCATACAACATATATTTTGTTTAATTCATTTTTATATTTAAATTTAAAAGACTAGTTTATGAGTATTATATTTATTTTTTGTTTTTAAATAAATGTTAACGTGTAGGTTTATTTTATATTGTCATGTAGAATTTATGTAGTAACTGATTCGAAGGTATTGTTTTAATGCCTCAATTTGTATGTATGGAAAAATGGTTCCTTAATTATCTACATTTTCCTTGTTCTCTTACGTTAATATGCATTAATGGCGATATCTTTTAAACAGAAAATATGTGTGTGTACCAGAGTACACAGGTAAGAAGTGACACTTCTTTACGACATATCATTTTTCTACTATTTGCAACTTCGTGAAAATAGGGTAGATAAGCCTTAAGAAAAACAATTTTTTCAGTCATATTTATTACCTAATACTTGCTAATTTTAACAGATTTATATACATTCACTGATACTTACAATCAAAAAGTGAGGTTAATCTCAAATAAATATTAAAATCATGCTCATACGTGTTAAATTTTTAAAACGAAATGTATAACCAATCTCACTTTTCTTGTAAATTCACTTAAATTTGAACAAGTCTTTTTATTTTATCACTTTCAAATTAATATATTGTTATTTTTATTTCAAACCAAACTTCAAAAGTAATATATTTTTGTTATTATATATATACGTAAAGAATATATTGCATTATATTCTTTACGTCACTATACTAAACTTCGATAAAAAAGCAACATGGCAAATATTAATATAAAACAAATGATTTTCTATTTCTATAAACGCCATACTGCTGTAGGGTATTTACTACTTGAACATATTGTGTGCAGTCTACTCCACCAGCAATATTCCTGAGGCAGTTATTGTTAAATCTTTCAAATTCACACAAGGCTGTCGCATAAAACCAAAGACATATCAGTATTTACAAGTCATGTGATACTGGTAGTACTCACTCATTAATTAATAGAAATTTGATTCAATTAACGTCAAAATAATATTTTGTAACACATCCTGTTAAAATTAAAAAGTACAATCCTCTATGATTCTCGTCATGAAAAGATTCTTTTAATAGTCAATATCATCAGAATTTTCTAAACTTTAACTTGCTTATAAGTTGTTGCTACTTAAACGATATTTTGAAAAGGCAGAATCTTTTTTAGAATACAATCTATGCTTAAAATATAACTTAGAATGCCATCCGGACATTCTGATCAAAAGTGTACTTTTTTAATATTGTAAAACAGAAAAGAAACCACCTCATCTAAATTGAGAAACCACATCCCAAATCAGGATTATCACATCTGGATCATGGAAGTACCAAGATAATCACTATAAGTATTATATCACATTATGGTGGTCCGTTACAGGAACACCTCATCATCGCATTTTCTGGTGTCGTTACGGTACGGCTTCCTAGAAAGGCACTGAAACCACCAAAGTCCTAAGCTTTTTAATTCATATGCGTCATTATCAAATATAATTTTCCTATATAACTTGGTTGTTAGGCGTTCTTATTAAAGTTCTTAGTTCTTAGTAAATGAGCGTTTGAATGAAGTTTAGCAATAGCCAATGACTGCTCGGAAACCGGATATGAGTTTTGTTTGTAAGTATTAATTGCAAGTTGAATGTTTGGTATTTCATCACGCCATGTCTTGTTATTTTCAACAATAGCTTGTAGACTTTTAAGTGGGCGCCTAACTATTTCAATTTGTCCTTTAAATGATGACACTTGCCAAAATCGAATAATATCGTTTCCGAAATTTTAAAATTTGCCTACAATTTTGTTCGGATGTGGAGATGATGTATTAGAAAACAAACCCAAACAGCTTTGAACATTTTGAGCATCATTTGGTTCTGGACTTTTTTAACGGATGATGATGACGACACAAATACATTGTGTAAGAAAATATTAGAGACACTTCCGAAATAGACAGAAGACAGATCTTCATTTCTGCTGGTATTGCACAAACTATAAATAAATGTTGATTGGCCTGGATAAGGTTCTAAACTTTTTAAATGATTTATTCAGTCACTACCGATAAAGGGCATCTTGGCATACCAACTTGGCATACCAACGGTTAACCGTAGATTAAGAAGGACGACCGGATTGAAGCTATGTATTTTTCTTATTATTTTATGTTTCGCGTGCTTTACGGCGTGCGTGGCCACGGTGACTGAAGACAAAAGATGTTAAGTGTCAAAAAAGTATCACAGCTGTAAAAAAATTTTGTATTAGGACGATGAAGTACTAATGTAGCTCTCAAGTGTTGTTTTACCAGCTACGTAGTCAAATTTTTCAAGCAGAAAATTTTTCTTACATTGCGAACTTCAATTTAATCTTTATATAGAATTCTCGTGTCGCGGTGTTTGTGGTTAAACTCCTCCGAAACGGCTTTCCCGATTTTCATGAAATTTTATGTGCATATTGGGTAGGTCTGAGAATCTGACAACATCTATTTTTCATACCCCTAAATGTTAATTTTTTTATTTATTTTTTTGACAAAATTTTTCGTTTACATTTTTTCATGATACACCATACAAAAATACATGCAATCCTAAATTTTCATCCCTCTACGATCAACCCTTATTTTTTATTTCATTATTAAAAACTTATGTTGTGAACTCTAAGGTTTATACAGAGAAAAAAAGACAGAATAACCTAAAAAGATTTCATTTCGGAAAACCGAACAGTCTCTGGGATAGCATATCAAAACGTTCCATGTTGGTATGTACTAAACAGGTAGGCTCAGTAAAATCTCATTAAGGAGAAACGAAGTCTGCGGGGGCAGCTAGTTATTTATAAAAACACACGACACGAAGCTTCTTTACTTAAGAAAAAAAACAAAAAGAATTAATTATTACTATATAATATAATAACATAGGGGTTTTACTAGACAGAATTTTATTTGCAAGGAAAATTAATCGCGTAAGCATTATTTATTGAGTAGCTCTTGTATTTTAGACTTAGACTTTCGTTGTCAATATTCGTCATTGACATAATTTTTACAAAGGTTATTTTGTTATTATTAATAGAAGTCTATTAAACGTGTTTCAATCGGTTGGCAATATAAAGGGAGCTCTACAAATTGAATGATGTGAACAACTTGTTCACTCACATACAAAGCGTCTTTGTTGTTTAGGAAAACCGCGCTTTTCACAATACCCCCTGAGTGACGTCACGAAATACAATGTTTTGCACAGCTCCGAATATCGATTTACACGAATTCTTCCACTGACATTCTTGCATATTTTGGTCCATTAATGTAATGATGTTACGCTTATATAACATTACTTTTTTCTCTAAAGGTAAGAACGTTTTAGTTATTAGGTTTTAGCGCCGACATACAAATAAACAAATATGTAAGAATTGAAGATGACTCCTATACGCGATTGTCACACGATTCACCCTGAATACGTTAGTAATATATTCTGATTGTTATTCCTTAAGCTTCTATGGCCATCACAATATCTCAAAGCAATAGGAAATTACACCAGAATGCCCCTGTCAAATAAATATATTTGTTATACAATTACAACAGATCAAACTATAATTAATTTTGCTACTTTACGGATTACGTAGTTATTTAAGAAACTTTAAATGCCAACATATAACAAGGTTATTAATTATTATAATGCCTTTTGTCCGTCTCTAAGTAATAAGTTTTTCTTGTTAAAAACGTAATTTTCAGTGAAAGGTAACGATGCGTAAAAGCGTAGAACCACGAAATTCTTAGATTTTAGAGACTAATTTTCTTTAAACAATATATCTATATTATTAAGAGGAAACATTTGTGTTTTTGTATGTGTGTTTGTAATCTTTTCACATACAAACTACTGGAGCGATTCCAAAATTCTCTCACTATTAAAAAGCTTCATCTTCACTGACTGGCATATGTTTTTTGATTTGACATTAGTAAAGTAATATAACTCAAGGTGTGAAAAAATAATCCGTAAAAAATCTGTAAGTTACCTTACTTTAGATAACATACACCCTATATGTTATTTAACAGAACACATTTGTTCATGTTAATAAACAAATGACGTATGTCAAAATATTGCTTAACTTAATGGGATGATGCATGATAAAACATATTGTAAATATGACAGATAAGAATACAAAATGTCAGGATCTAGTTCGTAAAGTAGCTTCAAAAGGCGAACACGTCGATCTATTATTCAGGATATTTCCCTGTCGCAGATTGATGAGGGTTGCGGTTGCTTCGACTTCTCTGCTATTCGCACATATTCAATGTAAATTTAATTTATATTTTTAGAATCAATTAACTATAATCGTGTTACCTGTCATAAAGTGTATGGCGTGGCCGGATTGTGAACATTAAATCCTCAATGGTGTGTAATATATTACTGGCAATTGTTACAAAACACTGGGAACGTTGAGTTATTTTTATAACTTAAAATAAATAGTTGTATTAATTAAAACAATAAAACAGTTTTATTATTGAAAATATAAACGTCTTTTTAATATTAATAATAACTTAAAATTTATTTATTTGCCTTTATCGCTCCTTTATTTAAGCAACAATTTTACAATATATATTAATAGTAATATAATTAATAAGGAGAATTTCAAATTTCAACAACAATGCAAGCTGACGATGCATTTGGTAACTTCGTGTCCAGATTTAAAACTAGTTGCGAGCTCCACTCCATATCTCACTTCAAACATACGTCAAGAGACCGAGTTCAATAAATTGTTAGCCTAAAATTCGGGTTGAACCAAAAACCAAATACAAAAATACTGATAAATACTAAACTAAATGTTGTTCCGTCACAGATTCTACTCAAAACATATAATTATAATAATAATTAAAGTGAAACTTCTTTATCGACGTATGGGAGAAATTTTGTAAGAAAACGTCACGTTTTTCGGTTACGCGCCATGTTGCTTTTTTTATCGAAGTTTAGTATATTGACGTAAAGAATATAATGTAATATATGATAATAATAACAACAATATATTAGTTTTGAAGTGATAAAATAAAAAGACTTGTTCAAATTTAAGTGAATTTACAAGTGAGATTGATTATACATTTCGTTTTATAAATTCAACACGTATGAGCATGATTTTAATATTTATTTGAGATTAACCTCACTTTTTGATTGTAAGTATCAGTGAATGTATATAAATCTGTTAAAATTAGCAAGTATTAATAAATATGACTGAAAAAATTGTTTTTCTTAAGGCTTATCTACCCCATTTTCGTGAAGTTGCAAATAGTAGAAAAATGATATGTCGTAAAGAAGTTTCACTTCTTACCTGTGTACTCTGGTACACACACGTATTTTTTTTATTTATTGTAAGAATATGATACAAAATGTTAAGATGGTACAATCGTAAGTCGTTCGCATATTCTGCCACACACAGTGGCGCGCGATTTATCTTAATTTACATTTTACATGATTAGTTAGAATCAATTCTTATATTATCTGTATCATATATATGATACTTTATTAAATTTGTATAAATTACAATGTCTCATACAAATAATCATTTATTGAATAGTACATTTTTTCCAAAAGTAATGCAATAAGTGGCTTTTTAAAGACTCTAGTTCAGAGAAAAGATCTTTTAATTCTTTTGGTAATTTGTTGTAAACTTTATTTGCCATACAAAACGTGTTTTTCCGAAACAGTTCTAAATTTATTTTTGGCACAGCCAATTTCTCCCCATGTCTACTGCTTACTTCGACTTCTACATTACATTTAAAAATATGTATATTTCTGTGTACGAATGGGGATATTTCTAAAATATAAATTCATGGAAGAGATAAAATTATAATATATACCTAAGTCATAATATAACTAAATAATTTACCACGGCAACTATACATCCCCATATTCAGCGAAGTTTCTAAAGGATTTTATTGTCAATCTCGCTTAATTTCGATTCCGGAAAATATGTCGAGCAGAACCAATTCGATAACCTCCCGAGGGATCTCAGTGGTACAACTATCCTGTTCATTAAGTAACGAGAAATATATGTCAGATTATATGGCATATTATACGCAAGCTATCCAGGGAGCAGCGATCTACATTCCCAGTGTCTTATACTTGCATATGTAATTTGCTGACGTTCAGCTTACACATGCAAATACTATCACGTATAGAATACAGTTTTAAAATTAATACTAAGGTTTTAGGATAAAACTCTAAAATAAATTCAAAGTCTATCGTTTCTAACACATGAATATTTTATACACCCTTCTAAAACTTTACAACCACTCAGCCGTCCCAAAGTTTCCAAAAAGTTGAAAAGCACCGCAACTAAGCCATTTGTGAGGTCATTTTTATCTTACCCTTGCAAGTGTTCAGAGAATTTATTCTAGCCTCAATCCCTCTGGCGATTCGATAAGCACGCCCCGACGCCGTGAAATATTGCCGAAAATATTTCTAGGACGTAATTAAATTGTCATCAAATTAAAAATATTCGCGAAGCTTATTTCTGCAATGAATCCCATTTAATTTTACTATTAAGAGCACACAAGTCTTAACACTAACGTATCATTTATAACTAATGAAAGGATTGAAATTGGCCTAAATTTAAATTCATATTTGCCAGACAACTTCAGAAATGGGAACGGTTACAATTTAATATAGGCCGCCACACACAGATTAAGCTCGTGCAATCCAGTATTCATCGCATTAACACTATATCACGCGTTTAATAGAAATTTCGCGAAGCGGATTTTAAGTTAAAGTCACGCCTGGAATAGACAATGGCTCACTCGAGCAGACCGTCGACTGGAAGTCCGCCGACAAATTGCTTCTCTCGAACCCGTATTATTACGTATTTTCTCCAAACACATTATTACGGAATTTTTAATAGCATCGGAGATTTGAATTTAATGGGAGTGTAAATTATGTGCAAGATTATTTTGGAGGTTCATACAATATTTAGAAACATATTTTGGATGCACTGTTAGAAGTATCCCAATAATTGGGATTTAAAAAAAAAGAAAGATGAGTTCACGATACAATGGAACTTTTATTTAATTATAAAGATTACAGAATATTATAATGAAAGCCAACAAATGTGTGTGCGCGACGAAGGATGATACCGAACTGATTTCATATTTCAATTATCATTTTACCTCTCGGTTGGGAAATGCTGACTAAACAGAAGGTACTAGTATGTCAGCTACATTAAGGGTGCAAGGCTATGATATAACAGCACCATAAAATTAATAAAAAATAAATAATTAACTTAAACTTAAATAATTAACGAAATTATTTAGGGACAGGTAAACTTTTAATCCGTCTTCTGTAGCGCAGTAGGTTAGGCCACATTGCTTATGCTTAAAGCAGCCGTCGTCTCTCTCGCCGTCGCTCTTCAAAACTTATTGATATGGAAACCTTAAGATCGATCTTTTACGGTATTTTTTCATTTCAACAAACAATTTCTTATAGCTTTAGTTGGTAAATATCTGCAACTTGAATATGTTATAACGATAACAGTCTAATATTCTATAGCCATTGGGTATGGTAATTCCAACCCGAGACATGTTAAGATTTGAATTCAGTAGAGTGAATGGAGTTGAACGTAAGATCATGAATTTCTTTCTGTGACAGAAAATATCTCATGTTTTATTCTTAAAGTCCGATTTTTTTTTATCAGCCGATATGGTAATATATATGTATTAACAGATATATTATTATAAATCCATAAAATTCAGAAGTCATCCGTCACCTTGTCGGCCGGCGAAGGTAGGCTTTGATTAATAGCGTCAACCATCTGGATCCCTTTCACTTTTTATAAGCTGTAAATCAGATATCCAAAAAATATTTAAAAAACATTTTAAGAGTATTCTTCTATGATTAAATACAGTATACACTGTGTGTGGCAGAATATGCGAACGACTGACAATTGTACCACCTTGACATTTTGTACCTTATTCGTGCAATGAATAAATTATTATTATTATTATAAATTGTATAAAGATACAATCAAAGAATTGAAAATCTTGGTGATTTCTGAAAAAATTATTAAATAAAATGTTAGAAAACCTCAAATAAACACTGGGTTGCCTTTAATTAGATTGCAATAACTAATAAAGACAACATAACCATTCTAAAATGGCGTTCAGTTTTAATATAAGATGTAATTTAACTTGAATCTTTACAATTTAGTATTTCAATGGGGCTCCTAAACGGGCCATATTTTGCTGCAACACTTGGCCCGGCAACATTTCAAACAATATAAGCCACACAATGCAATATTGCAGTAATGTTCCGGCCATATAGCCAAACATGTTTTGTATATCCACTTATGGCCGATATTGCCCCGATGGGTTGCCGGACGATCGCTAGGCTATCGAATTCAACTGCAATATTGACGGCCACTTCTATTGTTGTTTCAGTCACTCAGTTTGTTATGGCACAGTGTAACCTTTTCCACGCCACAAGAAGTTTGCTATGAATGAAATGTGCCTGTTGCTATATTGTGTGTTTTGCGATCAGCTGCATTTTGAGGTTAGGCTACTTCAAAAAATACTACGTGGTCTAACGAGACAATTACTGATTTCATTAATGAAGTACATTTACATTCTAGTGAAGTTCTTGAATAATTTATTATCAAGGCTTATTTTCAGAGTCAAATTGTCTACAGTTTCACGCCTATTTAAGTAAGGTATAAATCCACTTATAAATCTACACATTTTCTGTTTCTTTTTAAAATATTGTTTTAATAAGCTGCTGCGACAAGTGTGATTTCGTCAGCCATTATCGCCGGTTTGTGTAGCCCGTTAAGGGGTCTGCATCATGGGCTTTACTATAGCAGATTTTGCAACACATGGCCCAGCCATAGATTGTTCGGCCATCAGCTGTATTAAAACATTTTTGTGGTGGCCAGGCAATTACTTGCTAATAGTGCAGCCATAAATTGCAGCAAAACATGGCCCGTTTTGAAACCCCATTAGATAATTATTTTATTCAATAGTCGAAAAACTTTTCTTGAATAGTAATATTTTTTCCTTTTAAAACTCACTACAATAATTAGTTATTGATTTGCTGTATAAGTGAATATTTTTAAAGTACAGATTCTCAAACCACAAGCTACAAACGTAACGAATAAGTAGTACAACTATAATTTTATGAGATCAATTCCAGCAATAGCTAAGGAGATCGGATAATAGGGTCATCTTACAAATAATTCAATAAGAATACCAAGAAACGAATCCCAACTATTTGTTGGTCTTCGTTGCTTTCTTGACCGGCTAAATTAAATTCTCTATTGAATGAAACATCGTCTGATATTCTTAATGATCTGGATCTTCCATGTCTTGGCAGTCACAAATCCAGCCAAACGCTTAGTTTTTTTTTATTTTTTGACCCTTTAAGACTTAAGTTGTAATAAAAAATAGTGCAAAATATTAAGCCATAAAAACTTAAAACAAACCAAACTTCGAAACGGCGCGGCGCCAAGGCTGGACGTTTACATAAAAAAGATTGACTCTCAGTTGTTGAGATGTAATGAAGAATACTTAAGTGTTAATTATGGTTAATTGTTGCTAAAAGCCAGAGGTTTTTCTCCAGAACACTTTGTCATGGTAATCATCATTAACTTTTTCAGAATCGCGCTTTGTTTCATAACAAGAGAGGCAATCAAGTAAAGATTTTAACTAAAAAAATATATATTTCGTTATCTTAAGTATACAGCTATCATTAGATTCTGTAAAATAAAGTTCTTCTGCATATTTATAATTTTTTGATAAGTTCTTTTATTAATTTTTACAGTTGACAGTAAACAAAAATTTATTTTACAGTCTTTGCTGGAAAATACTCAATAAAATACCTTTAAGCATATAAAAGGAAAATTCACTGCTCTTAACTTTGGACTTTGCTTTTTGTATTTAACCTCCTTTTAGGTGATTATGATGCTGTCCACAGCTAGTTGTTTAACACTTAACTCGACCATTAGCGTGGTTGTGGACAATAAATTCCCTATTACCTATCTAACCGTTTGTAATGTTACCACAAACATTGAAATTGTGAGTATCGAGTAAAACGAATACCGTATGCGGATAGATCACAATAATGCATTGATTTACATTCGGTGTTTGGACGCACACGTTCAAGAAATTATCTCTTATAACAACGTAGGTATATAAACATACCCTTCAATTAACTATTTTAGATACACAAATTTTATAATACATATTTTTATGAGAACAGTGTTTGTACCTATTTAAAAGTCAATCAGTTAAGATTATTATAATGAACGTGGAATGTTTCACAACTTTGTATGACGCGTTAATGCATTATGCAAAAGGCACGCGCTCAGTGTATCGGCAGTGCGGTGTAACATGGAAATGGGATAATATTCAAATTGCTCGCACAATATAATAGGCCAACGTTCGTGCGGACAACGAAATAAGCACCCGTTGAACAAAAGTTCTTACTGATTGATTGTATAATTAGACGGTTGGGCTACATTGTATTTTTAAGTAAAATATAATATTATATTATTAAAACTTGTCAACAAAGACGTCACTCAATGATCGATTTTACGCACTATGATATTACATATTGTTGCCACTCAAATAACTCAAATGACATCGTATTTCTTTATAACATACTCATTGACATATATATGTTGTACGCGGCACGACTAAACTAATAGATACGTTTTTATTTTAGATCAGAATAAAATTTTATAATTTCTCGTTAAAAGAAATTTAAAAAAATTTAATCTGAACTGGGGTAAACTGGTTAGAATAATTTTATCTTCTTCCTCGCAAAACATGCCAAAGTTATATGATATTTAATAATTGTTAACTGTATTATAAAAGCAATATAATAACTACTATACAAATGATGAGTGAAATATTAGTTTACTATTTCTTACAAATGAGTCATTCGTTATTGTACTACGTCATTAGTGAATTGTATTCGCTGAAGGCGCATTCTCCAAGCCATAGCTATCGAGAGCTTAAAGTAAAGCAAACCTACACAAAAACGATTTTGCTTGAGCGTTTTAATGCAGCTATGTTTGAATTTCCCGCTCGACGCCTCACATTATGCGACGCTCAGCTTTGCGTCTTCAACAAACAAAGTTATACGGCTTATGTATATCGGTTCTATCATAGGGTACCTCATGGCGAATGGATTCATTAACAATATATTGTAAGTATCGAATATATATTAAATAAATTATAGGCGCTTATAAAAGTGGCCCTGTGTCACATCAGAAAGTTCTCCGACACCGACTCTTATAGGGTAAATGATATAAATAAAACATAACACACAATAACACCTGAAGTTGTTGTTGATCTCCGCTACTTTAAAAAATATGAAACCGAGGATCCACTTTCACCGTATAATCCCGTGGCGAAGCAGTTTTTCCAAGAATGAAACGAAGTGGAAACATAATGGATGGAGACAATCCAGTACTGCAATTGTGGGTGCGCTGGGAACATTTTTCTCATTTTAACTTTAAAAAATCTCTAGAAAAACTTGGAGAATACCGGCAATTTTTAAAGTTTTAGTCGGTGAATTCCGAATATATGAGTAAGTAAAAAATCGCTCAACCACTTCGTTTCCATTTGAAGCGTTCTGAAATTCATACTACGAGAACTTTATTTGGAATTGTTTCGAGCTCGCATTTACAACTGAATCAAAATTAACATATTACACGAATTATCAAAGAGGAGAAAACATTTACTTTATTTGCATAAAATTTATTTCATATAATCTCTCCATACAATATTCAGTGACTTTATTTATTGTAGTTAAACTTTTTTTTTCTTAAATGTTTGTGCTACAGCTACAGCAACTTTGTGTGTGCTACTACAACGCTTTTTGTGTTTTTGTGATGCACTGTAAACGCTCTAGATGTTGGTGTGCGGCAAAAAGTGGTCGGCATGCATTTCTTAACATTCAGTTGTGGCACGGCAGACATCGCGGTGATATGAGGATATCGACTTAGTATTATTCAGTATCCATTGACTTTTTTATATTAATTTAATACAAATTTATCCATAACTTGATCTTGCGTTAACAATGAAGTTTATCTAGAGTGAGTGTATTCCTGTTCAGTATTTAGTCCAGCCCTAAGAGTATTTTAGAACGTAGGGGAAGCCCGAACAAGACGCATATGTTAAGGGATAATGTAATTTAAAGCCAGAATCTGTTATTCAATAGAACTCTTGGTACTTTTAATTTGAACTATGGTTAACCATGTTTGGAAAATAATTACGTAAACTTAAACGGATACGCATTAAGGGCCTTCGTATTCATCATAGAGTATCTCCCAAATCCTACATCAGAAGAGCAGTCTTCACGCACCAACTTCTGCATAGATTACACTTAATCCAATCTTTGATTAGTGGTAAACAACAGTGTGGGTGTTTTAGTTTAGTCTTGCTGGGGCCTGCTATCTCTGATTTCTATCCAATTTTTTAGAATACACAAACACACCTTCTTGTACTGAACTTAAAACTGATGTAAACCTACCTAATTTCTTTGAATTATTTCCAGTCTTTACATGTTTATACAAAATCGTAAACCCATTTTCAAACTTCTTACGGTTGAATTTATACATTGTTCGCCATCTTTTACATCTTTAAATAATCAGTGCAGCTTGGTCAGAAGAGTGTTTCTTCTGATCAAGCTGCACCGAATTCATCTAACATCTAATTCAAAAAGTATTTATAATATATTTTTATGATTTCATTGAACTTAAATTGAAAATACCGTACCTATAATTATTAAAGCTGTCAAAATACCGTTCTTACTTAGGACGGAAATAATAAAATAACTAAACGAATAAAACCGATACCTATCCGTTTTGCCCAACCATTTTAATCATTTTAGTAGTTAAAGAAAAGTAACTATAACAAATAATACTTAAATAAACGTGCAATTGGCTAAATATAATATTTGATAGATAACGAATGACTAATATAAAAAACATAACGTACAAACCTTCACAAATCGTACCTAAACCACGATTTTTTTTCTATTAAAAACAAATGCACTCGCGTATTGTTTTAGTTGAACTGCCATAACTTCGCCGTTTTGCATGTAAAACGAATAAAAAAAATGCTAATGCCGTATCTATTATAGATTAATATAAAAATTCAGTTCTTCTTATTGCCCGTACTTTGCTTCTTGCCCGGGCTTCCCCTACCAGACTCTCAGAGTCGACACAAATTCCGTCACTCCGAAAAATCCCTAGCACTTGGACATGTATCGAATATTCCATTCATTGGCGAATTGCCTTTTTTGTAAGCCTCCATTCATTCCGTTAGCGTAGTATAAAATTACAAATAGTAGAACGGAGGGACTCCATCATTGGTGCTAAATACGAAAAATCAAAATAATGGTTATGAGGTCTTAGAGTTTTAGCCAACTGCTTCGGTTATACTATAGACAACCATTCGCCTTCGTAAACGTACAAAATCCTGACCCCATGTTGGGGCTACGTTAAGGCGTTTGATATTTGTATTTAAGCTGGACGTTAAATCCTCTTTAACTCCGGTTTGTCATTATTACCCTCTTCGTCTAGCTCAAACCTAACATTAATGATATTGCGCTCTGGCATTCCATTTCAATAAACACTATGTAACTTTCAACAATCTTAATAAACGTTTACCGCGACAAACCTATGTTTTAAGAATGTGTACCTGCATGCTGCACCACAATTTATGCAAAAAAATATTTATTCACCGTCCTAAAAGTTGTAGACAACCGCCGTGTAATACTTTCAAGGATAAGGTGATTGAATTTTTAAAGGCCGTAGCATGGGCGAGTATTTCGACCATAACTTTGACACCAATTTTAAATATCTTAACTCATTATGTTAATCTTTTAATTTTCATAATTAGTTTATCTAATTCTACCACAAACGACTTCATTTCATTTCATATACACCACTATTGAGTTACTAAGTGAGTAAAACATTACTAACATTTGCCAATTCCTAACTTTACTACTAGCGAAGTGCATTTTTTATTAATGAACGCGTAGTGAATTTTAGAATTGTCTTAAGTATATCTAATATTAAGTTTATGTGTTATGATAGTCCGAAATAATTTTAATTTTAATAGATTACCAAATAAACAAGGCAAAGCAAGCAAAAATGTTTTCTTAGTAAAAAGCTGTTGTTAAAGTAACAGAAGACAAAAGTTTGAACACAGATGCACTGTTACTTCCAAGGGTTTACGGCCGAACTTTGTTGAGTGTCTTCAATATTTGCTCCATCACAATTTAAATAACTAGCTACAATTAGAATGTAATTTAGTATGTGATACTCTAACCTTAGCGACTTCGAACAACTTGCAACAACTTTGATTAGGGTGCAAAATTAATTCGCCTGGCGACGGCCCAATCTAATTTTGCGTACAGTTATTAAGTGGTTTGGATGAACACATGTTGTAAGGGCCAGTCACTATAACACTCTTGATTACGGCTCATGTCCATTTTGAAGGGCTCATTAACACATTATTGTCCTAAATAATTTTTGACGTGACAACGTCTTATAATTCGATGGAGCCGGCTGCACGCACGAAAAGACATGACGCATGCGGCGTTATCTCTGTTCAATTTCAGGCTTGAAGTGCAAGCGAGAGCGTGGAACGAGCGATCAAGATGCACAATCGGCTGGAAGTTCGGCAGCGTTCGTTCGTTAAAAAATTTACACAATTGTATTTATGAGTACAAATGAATGTAACTTGATCAATTCAATTGTGATTTCAATTTATTCCACCTCTATATATATCCAAACAAAATATCAATTAAAATTTTCTTTTGAAAAATGCAACTATTCCATCAGTATTTTCTTATGACGTTGTCACGTTCAACTACCGACAGTAAACCGATTTTTTTATATATTTATTTACATACATATAAAATGATTTAATAATACCTTCGGGGAATACAAACAATTATACTTTGCTTTATAATTCCTAAAAACATAGATTAGTGATAAAATTGTTTAAAACAATCACTTAAAATCAAAATCGCTTCAAAAAGATTCATTCTTAAAACTTTTGCTTGACAAAATATGAGATGATGATGATGTGAGAAAAACATAAAAAAAGGTTAAAATATAGAAAATGGAAGAAGAAAGTATAAAAGATATTGTTTGAAACATATTACTTTTTTATTCATTTACTTCACAACTATCATTTGGAATTCATAAGAACTGGGTTATAACTTCAAGTTAGTATTAGAAACCGAGAGACTTGAGTAACTGAAGTATACCCATTATGCACAATACTGTTCTGTTTTGTAACTAAGTTAATATTACTTAAGTGACCAGTTAGGAACCTGAGTTTCTACCATGTAGATTATATTTAACGATGTCTTTTAATTAAGTGCACCTTCATAACTTTCTTGGATTATCCTCTGCCTAGAAAGTTCGTTCGTAATTTCTTCAGTAGGCTTATTTATGGCAAAGCACATTTAGTTTTATTAAAACTAATTTAATAAATAACTTATTAAGGTTAATCTAGAAAACATATTTCCTCAAATTAGATAAAGAAAATGGATAACTAAAAACCAAAAGTAACGGATTAACATGTAAAAAGCGAAGAAAAGAAAGAACCAACATTTGTATTAAAATACATAAAGTGATGAAACAAGAGCACTTAACAACACAATTGATATCTCGTAATTCGTATAAACACCACTTCATCATGAACGTAGTTAATAAATTCTACACGGAATTCTATAGTTCTAAGTCAGATAGCAGACAACAACACTTAATCGACTGAAAGATTTTCAACTAATCGAGTTATCAAAGTCATGGAAAAATTGAAGAAAGATAAAAGCTGTGTTCCAGTTCCGAAGCTATAAAAGTTGGAATACTTGTCATAACCCCAAATGTATCCCTCTCACACATCAAAAACTAAAATTATTACAAACAGCAAAGAACGACCGGCATTTGTCCTAGATATGCCCCGAGCTACATATACCTAGAGAAGCAAATATCGTTTAATTATTACCAACTTGTGGGTGAAACAGCATAAGTAAACCTAGAAAGGATTAAATTTTGGACATTAAAAACATAATCTGAAATCCAACTTCATTTGACTCTAAGTCATGGATATTCACACATTCTTGTCTATCAAATGCAATGCGCCTTTATAAAGACATAATAAAGAATATTGGAGGATGGTAAAGGGCTATGCAGCGTTTTATTCTTCGTTTGGAAATTAAAGGCAGCGTGAAAACAACATATCTACCAAATATTACAGACATGGTCGCACCGTCAAAAAAATTAGGTGGAATTGCCCACGTTTCTGATTGCAGATGGGCCAGAAAAGTAGTCGTAAAGGGAGAGAAGGCCCAGCAGAAACATTTGAAACGAGGAATGATTGGTAAAAAATAACGTAGATCAGACACAAATATAAAAAGTTAAGAAAAACCTTCCTCCTTCCGAGGGAGAGACGACCTCTTTCAGAGGTTAAACTTAAAATTAATTAAATGATAGTACTTGAAAGAAAACTATTTTTATTTTTTATTTATTCCAGAAGGCAGTAATTATACTAACATATTAATGTCAATCGGTAATTTCGTTCTGACAACACAATTTCCTTTGGAATTAATAATTTTGAAAAACATATGAGATTTAAAAGTTTTACTCAAAGCAAATGTGTAAAATAAAATTGTTTTAGTTAAGTTTACATATATAAAAAGTGATGCGTGATGTAAAAATATAAATTTCAATATGAATGAGACGTCGCGTCGGTTAAATAAACCCCTGTCTAATCCCTCAGGCTTTCGTAAATACATAAATAAAGTAACAACCCTTACCTTTCAACGATTCAATAGTAACCCTATAAGATGCTCAAACAAATTTGGGTCTTTGGAAGAGCCCTTGAATACGTCGTGAGGTTTTCAATCAATAAGGCTATGCGTTTAACGATAATTTACATGATGAAGAACCATTCAAGAACATAGATGGCTCTATTACGAGCATGCTCGCTTTATGAAATAATTGATTTATGAAATAAAATATATTTCATAAATGAATTAGATCAAATCAAATAGAATCAACTTAACTTAATACACTTATTTTCTTCATCTTTTATGAGCATTTAATTATTAATATTTTTTCAGTAGGTTCTGGGCATAGGGGGTAGTTGTGGTCTTTGGTAGTACATAAAGAGCGGATGTCACGTGCCGTGCTTGAACGTACGTCTTTAGGTTTGAGAACGCTCGAGTGACACTTCAGTATCATTTTAATAAAGCCTTTTAACTATAAAACCCGTCTTTAAACAAAAGAATGAAGGATCTAACAGAAACATTGGTCTTGGCTTTTCGAAATAAGAACCATAAAAGCTTATACGGCAGCATTCTCGCAAGTTGTAAACAACTGGTTTACGATTCCACAGTGCGTGTTATTGCTAATTTATTGCTGTTTTTTTATGTTTTACTTTGCTTGAAGCATGTATAAATATGAATTTTTAGTTTCTTTATCATATTTGATGTATTTAAAACAAACTATTACAGTACTAGTTATTCAGTTGCGTCAAAAATTCTCATAACCATCACCAAATAATTATGTTGTAAATAGGTAATAACATTTTTGGAAAAAAATACGGAACGAATTATAAATGTTCTAAACAACTTTTTTATTGTTTACCTGTGTGAATCTCCAACTACTACAACCTTTTGTGTTCACCTATACAGGCCATTAGAATCTAACCACTGTAAAGTTTGTGATACGGGTTAGCAAACTGAACAATACCTTTAAGTCTGTAATAGTTTTAAATATAATTGAAATCATACAAAATCTATCACCAAATAATTAATCATTGTGTATCGTTTATGTCAATTATTATATTTGTGATACAAAAAATATATTAATAAACTCTTTTGTTTAATAAATCTTCAGTCAGTAAAACTCAGTTGCAAATTCAACGCACGCACACGCTACAGTTTTTAATGGTAAGACATGGAATCTATAAGCATTATAAAAATTTAAAAATTCAAAGCAAACCTAGAATTTTAAAAATTTATTTTAAATCGGGGACGTATTTAATTCTCTTAAAAGGTAAAGCGAAGAGAGCTTAATTGTGTTGAAACACATTCATCAAAATATTTTCTCGGAAGCATATAAATTTTAGAATCTAACGAGAGAATAGATTCATTTTTAATTCCAATGTTTTTATATAAATAACTTGGTGTACAAGTTCAGTAAAGATGATATCTGCAAAATTGATTATTATTCGGCCATTATACCCAGCTGGTAAGCATTAAATAACAAATTGAGTTAAAGTTATTATAATTACACAGTAGTCATGCAACCAAATTTAATTTTGTATTCTGGAGATTAGTGTTCCATGTTTCCAGAATTAATTTGATTCCACTCTTACAACAGTTTAAATTCTATGATTTTCCGATAGTATAGAACGAACCAGTGTACGTGAGTTATCTGGTATATAAAACCCTTGCATAAACATGGCGTGCGGGTCACGAAACTAAAGCATTGTCTTTATATATATTTTATTAACACCTTAATCAAATTTGTCCAAAAATAAACAACTTGCGTGGCGTGTAATTGGTTTGCATATTATATCTCAAATATGAGATATAATATATAAGCAATAGCTTATTAAATTAATTTTCTTCACAAATTCGAGGGCAATTTATTCATTTTACTTCCCGGTTTCATCGTAAAATATTAATAACATTCTAATAAGGTTTGTTCTAGACAGTCTTTCGATTTATTGATGATTATGTATATACTTAAATAAATGAAATAAATAAATAAAATTGTTGATTTCAGTTAAATAATTTTCAAAACTTAATTTGGAATAATAATTAAAACGTATTGTCATCGTATAATTTTCTATTTACAAAAGACAGTTAAATTTTAAAATATAGTATGGGTACACATGCTACTCCATTAACACAATTACATATTGCATTTAATTTTGTGTGAAATCTTGTCCCTTATTTTTTAATTAGCATAAGGTTCTTCAACGACGACCTTATTAGCTCTTCTGCGACTAGGTGGAACCCTTCTGATTCTTGACGGTGCAATATCAGCCTCCTGGGTCACCTATTAATAATTTTCGCTGTAATAACGGTTATATATTGGTGTAATACCAAACGAAAGTATTATATCTGTCAACTTAATCGGTAATTCTCTATGAATTTCAAAACCCTTTGCTGGTAAATAAGCCGAGCACATAAGTAACTTTTAATAAGACTCATTTGAAGTTTTAAAGAAGGCTTGAAGTGTTAATCCAATTCACATTTAACTTCACAGCATATTTAATAACACAATAATTGCAATGAAATTGGTACTGTAACTGATAATCCTAAAGTGGGATTTAAATTGTTAAGCATATATAAATGAGGGTTATTTTTCTCTTATTAACTTATTATACTATTATGTATTAAGAATACGATTCAGAGAACTAAACGAGCTCTAAGCAGTAGAACATTAGTGTCGGTTCGAGGATTTCCAGCATCCGGCTACTAATGATCTACTAATGATTATCTTTTGGAACTTATTTAATGTTTTATTCAAAACAAATAACATAATACATAAAAATATACCTCATAACTAACCTTAAAATTTAATAATTAAAAAATATTATTAAAACCCTTTAGGCAATGTTATCTTTTTGTATGTAAATGTAACAACATTTAAGTATTTCTGAATTCGTTAATAATTACTCATTCATTATCAGGTTATATTTATTAATTGATAAGAATACATTATTACATCTAAAATATTATATCAACAATTTAATCTAGGAAAAGGGGTCCGAATGGTTCATTTTATGCAAAATATAAATAATAATTATAAACAGTATATGACAGTCGTCGGAAACTTCTCTCTATAAACGAATGGAAACATTTCTTACCTGAACGCTTTTCCTTGCAACGTTATTTTCAAGAAATCGGTTTACGGCTCCCAAGGTGCTTATTGGGATCTAAATCGTTACACAAAATTATTTACCAGTAAAAAGAAATGTATTCTATATAGATTTGATAATCATTAGTATTTTAATCTAGTTACAGGACAAGGTAATCAGATCTAACCTTCGGAAAAAATAGGAAATATGTTTGATATATTATGAAGAAGATATATTGTATAAACATTTATTGTATCTCTAGACTTTGGAGAATTTATATTTACATATTATTCAAGGAACAATTTAAGAATGAAGGAATTACAAATAAATATACATTGTAAACACAAAACAATGTCAATTAAATCATACGTACCTCAAATCCTTGCAGTTACAATACTGCGCCATATTTGATAAATACCCCTTTTTATGTTAATATTTTCAAGCAATTTTGATTATTACCCAACTGTTAAAGCATGAGTGTTACTATAAACAGGAATATTAATATTAAATTAGTAGTGGAAATAAGTTGGTGCCAATAAATAAGCCTTATTAAACGATATAACGAAATTCAATTATTAAGCCCTCATGAAACACGAAATGTACATATAATGGACTTACAGATAGTATGTCATCAATAAATTTAGATGCAGTTGGTGTCTGTACTGAGACGTGTGATGAAGAAGATGATGATGATGAAGATGGATAATGTTTCAGCTCAGAGTCAGTCCCTGTAAAGTGTTTAAAGAAATTTAGAATAATGATATGTTCGCGAATCACTTTGGAAAACCTTGTTAGGGAGAAAGAATAGACAGGTATAATAAAATCAAGAGATAAAAACATGACCAGATTTATGAGGGTAACAAAAATGATGTAATTATGTTTAGTGGAGTACTACCCGCAGATGCTGCTTTATGACTGTGAGGAAATGAATAATATTATTTTTGTTATAAAATAAACTATAGTATTTTAAATGGGGAAAAACAACATGTTACAAATAAATAAATTGTACACTGAAACGTATTCGGGTGATTAAATGATTCTTATTCAAAACAATGTTTGCGTGTTTTTATGTTTTATTCCTTAGTTATAAACACCCTACATATTATAATATAATCTCATTTCAATAGTATTATCTAAGTACTGTACCCTCAGCACAAATATTTAGATAGCGGCATCAAGTATTCGTAGAAATATATCACTACATAGTATAAAACAAAGTCGCTTCCATTGTCCCTATATCCCTATGTATGCTTAAATCTTACAACTACGCAACGGATTTTAATGCGGTTTTTTAATAGAGTGAGTGGTTGAAGAGAAATGTTTATATGTATTATAACATCCGTAAAATTGTGGAAAAATACGTCGTAAATAATTACATTTTCCCGACTAATAATGACTAATTTTCGAAGCGATTTTAATCAATATAGCATTCATCCTTTTCCATGTAATTAAATACCTTAAATACATTGTTGATTTAATATAGACCTATATGGCCTTTACAGCATATGATTTTAATGAATATTTTCAAAGATATTACATATTTAAAAATTGCAGGACGACGAACGACGGGCGACGAAAACGCTATTTGTAGCGGTACCGGCAGGCCGGGGAGGCAAAAGCGCGGTGCCTATAAACAGCTCGTTGGAGGCAACGGTTCTCCCTGCCGGCCAATAATAAAAGTAGCCAAAAACATATTAGGATAAAGAAACCGCCTTCATAACGGAAAGCGAGGACATTTACTGCTATTGAACACCCCGCGACGACCCAAGCCGAGGTTCGAGTCTCACAGGAGACGCTCTTGCGCTAGCCCCGGGAAAACACCTATTCAGGCTAGAGCTACGCCAAAATACAGCGGAACTGTACAGGCCCTTAAGACCAACAGCGATATTCCAAATATAAAAAAGCGGTTGTCCCTAGAGCACTTTGAATTTAGCAGTGATCGGACGCATTTATTATCGGAGCTCTCTAGCGAGGAAAACAACAATATTTAATAAAAACGTGCGAAGCCGTTGGCGTTAGACACAGACACAACATGGCGTTTTCAATACATGTTTTAGTTTACTATACTATTCGTAAATGACTGTACAGTTTCTCATGTACCAAATACTTTTTTATATAAAACAATTCAATACTGTTTTTGTTTGTGCTGAGGGTGCGGTTAACTTTAAAAAAAACCTGTTTCAACGGAAGCCGACTTTTGTACAGATATGTTTGTATTCGACGCTGTATTGCCGAGGAAATTGCCTACAGCTTTCAGTGTGGATATGGGTATCTGAAAATTAAAATAAACAAATGAAAATTTATTAAATCATTTTTCAATTACTGAACAGGTTTCAACAATTATATCAGGCATTTTATTCTATTTTTAATTAATTTATATGCATCAAAGTTTTAGGTGAATCTCGTATAACACTATTATCTCGTCCTTTCTACTTTATTAAAATATTTATAATATATCTTTTTCATTTAATGCAGGAAAATAAACTGATCTTAGTAGGAATAACTTACATTGAAAATATCACTAAAGAATGTAGGATTCCTTTGAATAGATACTTCTTTTCTATAAACATTTCTGATTCCTCCTCCTACATGCGGATTAGCATCTCCTCCAGCAGTAGCTGCAGCCTGTACACCAACGTCTACTCGTTTGTCTAGAGCCGGTTCTGATTGGTAAACTACTGTCTCGGCTGGCTGTAAGTTGCCTCCTCCTCCAATGTAGCCGCTGACAAACGCAGTTTTACGTACATGCGGGCGTTTGTGCTTGTAGTGAGTATGGATTATGTGTTTTTCGACAACATGTGGTGGCGGAGGTGGGGATTCTACAATAACCTGTCAAATTTACTTTATCAGATGTATATTTTTAAATTTATAGTAATTTAGAAAATTTAATTGTCGTTATTAAAAACATGTTAGCATTTTATAAAACGTTTTAAATGTGCAATTAGCTAAACAAATATATATTAAACAAAAAATGTTTTTTATTAACACGATGATGTCGTTATTACAATTATACATGAATACATCTTAAACATCACAAGAATCACATTGTTAATCATCGGGTGCACGATCAAATAAATTAAAACGAACCTTATGTTGATTAACTAATTCTCCATCTAAAGGAACATTAAATACTCCTGCGATAAAATCATCAAATCGATAAAATGGAGTTTGGTGTCTGGGTGACCATACGTTACTCACTTCTTTGACAATTACTGGAGGTGGGGCTCTCTCTTTAATAAAAGTTTTTTGAATCTCAACCCGGGATTCGGGAAGAGGTTGTACTTCATTTACATTTGCGTTAACATTAAATCCGGCTTCAACGCCGTGTGCTGGTATAACGGATACTTCTTTACCGCTGTAAGTATATCCTGATGATCCTTCAACACCAGCGTGACCACCCTAGAAAATTAAAGATATTATAAAATTGCTTTGGCAAATATAATTTAAAACTGACCATTGTTCGAATAAATTATACTTTAATAATCAAATTTATTTTTACTAACGAAGTTCAAGCAACATAATTTTGAATTGAATTCGCGATACCCAAATAATTTTTTTATCCGAACATTGGTTATAAAGGAACTTGAAGTGCATCTTATTCGTATCAGAGCGGTGAGACTAATCCATTTATTAGCCAAAGCGTGATGTGAATACAACGTAAAAGTTTCGTTTCGTGTCCCCCAGTGTCATTGTGGGTTTGAGATTTTGTTCACTTAAATCCTTTTTTAAAGTGCTATGCTGCATCTGTACATAATACAGTTCATTCATGCATTTAAATTCCATGCTTGTATAAGTTACTGTTTTACCTTCATTTTGGCTCTTTGGTATTTTCTTCTGTTAAATCGAAATTAAATTTAAATAAAATGTGATAATTATATATTAATGTTTATTACAATATTTAATGTACATAAAAAAAGAGCTACACTAAATTCTAAAGGGCTCGTTTTCTTAATATAACTCAAATAAAGTATTTATTTAGGTGACATTCAAATACAGTCAGCTTAATTAAAAGCGTTCAAAGCGGTTTATTTCTGAGTCACAATTGAGGCAACGGCCTAGGAAAGATTCAGCCGGAGCTAAAACAGAGCCTTAATCATTTTGAACCTGAACTTGGCCTTGATTTATTATTTGCTTTCGTTTTTGTTTCTCTTCCATCCTTTTTCTTATTATTTCCATTATATTCCCCCCACCTACCAGTCCTGAGGAAGTTATACGGTTTCCGGCTTGAGCTGTGGCGAAGCCGGTTCCAGCTGAGTTTTCAGAGTCGAGCCCACCAGAAAGTCCTGCGGCGGCTTGAATATTGTTACCTGCAGTCGCTCCAGCGAACAGTCCTCCTTTAATATAGTTAATATAATTTAATAAAGTGGCATTGCGGTGAAGACCATTGAATCTGTGTATACTTTAACATTATATTGTATTTCTTTGTATGATAAATATGCGAACAATAGATGTCAGTTACTAGTCGTGGGAAAACCTTATTTTCTTAAATAACTCTAATGTATTTAAATAAAAAATCAAGAACAAACCTGTAGCGTGCCCGTACTTGTTTACAACACCGCCGAGTCCGGCTGAAGCTGATTGTCCTGTTGGTGTACCAGCCTCTGCGTACAGTCCTCCAAGAGTTCCATTAGCTGTGGAGAGTGAAAGCGATGAAAAAATTCACGTATTAAAAATTTGCATTTGGTTAGCATTCGCTAAATTGACATGAAGTAAGTACCATTAAGAAAATACCACTGAATTAATAAATGAAGAGTTACTCGCAATGAAATATGTCTACTTACCCAATAATCCACCAACTCCGACTCCTGCATGATAGCCAGCAAAGTTAACTCCTAACTTTCCATCTTGAAATGTAATGAATTGTGGCGCCTGTAAAAATATTTACCAATATCTAATATAATACATTTAATACTATATTTAAATAAGTTAACACTTTTATGTTGTATGAAATATGAAAATACACCCATTTTCCTGAAAAAAAGTCATTGATATGTCTTTTGAAGTTTGAATGTTATTTAAAACACAAATATAATAAAATCATAGTGAATTTTTATTTTAAAAAATAGTTGGAAACAAAGCTTTTCATACTCATTGATGAGCAATATAATCAAACATGTTCATTGTGTTACAAATATATCAGAACATACAAACTAATTACCACGTTATTTAGCTTATTATTATTTTTCGTAATTGACTAAATATTTTTGCAAGTGTAACCATTACTATAAATCTTTTCAAGAGAGATATATTAAATCCAACTGACGTTAAGCACCCCCTTTAAAACACGAGTGAATTAAATATGAAATTAACTAATTAAGGATACTGTATTAACTTCAGAAGCGTTATTTAATATCTATGGTCATGATTTTACACTCATTAATCTTTCATTTTAGTAGTTTATCCTATCAATTCTGACTCAGCGTCCATAAAACTTGAATCCAATTAGAACACTTAGCAAAGTACTTCAACAAAGTAAGAGGAAGATTTTAAAAACAAATTAATAACTGTAGGTTCATCAATACTATTTATTTTTTTACATTCCAATGTTTTGGCTTCAAGGTGATTTGCGCTATATTAACAACAAATTTTCCAGTTTAAATACCATATCGTGTAATACACAAACGTGAAGGAAAGTTTCTTGCCAGTTCCTCTTGCCCGCTCTACGCCCTTGATTTGAAAACCGGTAGTAAATGTAAATTTAGAATTAATTTAACTTATTTTCTAAATTTCATAAATTAACTTGTTTACCTATATTAATAAAGTTATTTTGACTTTGATATTATATGCTTTTAATAGCAACCCGCGAAAAGCAATAAACGTTTTCGCGATTGTATGAAACCCCAGTTTTTCTTACTGACTACATTGGCCTTACATTCTAAAGAGAGCCTGTGCATCAACCAGCTAAACACATGAGTTTACATAAACCATTCGCAAATATAGCTGATGAGATGAGAGCATTAATTTGAATAATCAGGCCCTAAATTTATTTCACAGCGTAGAAGCAAAGGAGCAGAAATAGTACTTATTCATTCAGATTCAGCTTTCATAATGAACGTCAATTTACTTTGAGGCTTTATTTTGTTATCTCTGTAATTATTTACGTGACAATCGATAGACTCGAATAGTTAGAAAATTGTATTAGCAATTACCCATATAAACCAAAGTTATGCTAAATTTAAGCATTTAAGAATTAAATTAAAGAACCGAATTCAGTATCACCTCGTCATCTGGGCCTTTCATCCTATGAGATAAAAATAACTGTATAAAAATTAAAAGGAACATCACATTGTTACGCTATTCGTTAGAACAGATAACGCAAACATAATCATAGTACACGCTTGTTCATTTCCATGACCTAGTCATACACAATTACGCTCTGTAATAGGAACCGGTGCTGGTGCAAGAACGACAAAAAACAGTCTAATTGTATATATGTTTTAGGTAATCAAGGATACTACATGCAAGCGGCTTTTACTTTTTCTTTGGAATTAGCGTATTCATATTAAATACAATTCATTTTGATCTGCATTTAATATTTATTACGAAAAGTTGTTGCATTGGGTTTTGTTGTTAACAGCCATTATTGTAATGACGACACGCGAACATAGCATTAAAAAGTATTTCGCCATTTCTCTTCGAGAGGCGGAGCACGGCCTCGGCGCAGTTAAGCTCTTTTGTTACAATACACTACAATAAACGATTCACTTAATTTCCAACGAAAGTTAATTTATTTATTATTAATTAATGTTTCCAAGTTACCATACGTTTTTTCTTTTTATGTGGAACCGAAATTGTGCTTAAAGAGTAATATAAACCCAGTCCTTGTATGGAGATCTTAACCCCCTAATTTCTGATAAAAAGATAAGATAAAAATAGGTTGTGATACAATCTTCATACATACGGCAATGAATAAGCTGCAGTGCAAAGCAATAATTATCCATTGTATACAATTGATTATAATTAAAGTCAATGCATGCCCTGTGCTTAGGATATATTTAATTCACAAGTTATAATGGCAAGATAGTGTATTATATTAATTATAAGGTGTTCAATAAATAAACAATTCTTGGAAAATCATTACATATAACATTGTACATTTTCTTTCTACTATTATTTCTATATTGAAAAAAATATTTTTATAAAATGTGACTCTAAATCAAATGTACCTAAAAATATTGTTCCAAACAGAAACATCTACGGCAGTAACTTAGGAATAGAAGTCATAACTTAAGCTGCTAAAACTATTAGCGATTCACAAAATAACCGCAATTTTGAGGTCGATCACTCAAACAGACAAAATTGCTGCAGCTTTTTGTGCCTCGTTGGTTAATTTCAATATATTCCTAAACATGCTAGCGATTAAAAGAGAATCTGACTGAGATCCTATTAACATTTATGTATTCTGGCAATTCTATGTTCTTTTAAATATCACATTAAAATCTTGTTTAAGTACACGGCAAGTCTCATTATATAGAGCTTTATGTAGTCTAATAAATGTTCGTTATCATAAGTCATTAGCCCTGCGAAATACATTGCTTGGACGTGTCCTCTGCAGAGGAAGATATATTTCGCTTACTGCTGAACTTAGGAATAATAATATTTTTCTTAAAATAACGTAATCTTTAGGTTTGACCCCAGGCAAACTATAACTGGGTGTGCTTATGATCTACTTACATCGAAAAGAAATGTGTGGCATTCATAGCAGTGGAAATGTTTCAAATTGGACATATGATATTACGTATCCATAAGTGGAGAAAACCACAGGACAACGGGTTTATTCCATTAGGCTGCTGAGTTGAGTATACATATATTATATTTACTACGAAATGCCTTAGTTTTATTTATAGCAAAACTATATGAAATGCTCTTCACTGGTTAACGTAACGAAAACAAGAACATTAACAGTTTTACTACCAGTTTGAAGAACCATTACTGTGTTAAATCTGTTAAAAATTTAATTCAATACTCTATATTATTACCTACTAAAACTGGTTATTCTTAAGATAAGATAATATGTGTTACTTCGACTTTGACCTTGTACTGTACTCACTACCGTGTATAATATTTTGTTGTTTTAACAAAACCTTAATAACCATGGCAAAACCCAAGTGCAGCCTTCGAAATTCAACTTTCTAGCTCTCCGTGAGGAAACTTCATTCAAAATATACATTTTATTTTAGTTAAGTAGATAGAGGAACCGAATTTGCCAACAAACAATAAACAACCAGAACCTTTTGCTTAAAGCCTATTAAGGTAATTAGTACGATATTCATATGGGACAAGCAATCAATCACAAACGTCGATCTTTGATTCATTAGCATGTTGTGAGGATAGACAATGGGATTAGATTCAATTACACCAAATAACTGATATCATTAAGATTAAGCTATGTTTACATTTTAAATAGTTGGTGAGTTGGAATTCGTAGCTAAAAGCTAAGACTTCAGATATCCTAAGAACGATTCTGAAAATTTCAAAGCTGTTTTTATAATGAAAAATGTAGTTAGTAGAAGAGTTTGCAAGGGGAAATTCCGTCCGGCGTGCATCGTTACTGAACACAACGGAATATAATCAAACGAGCGTCGATTCGTTTATTTGCGTGGTCACAACAACATCTGGTTTTTATTTTTCAATTATCCAGTCACGTATGCCTGGATATAACTATGCGCTATACCGATTTGTTCAGCTTTTACTTGGAAAAAATAAAAGGGTTCAGCAGAGTTATTGTACACCTCGAAACTATATCTCTATGTTAAGATCCATAAAATTATGTTCCAATTTACTGTATGATAAATTTTGGGTATACCGTCCGATTCTCATGACAAACATAATAGCTATACAGATAAAAGGTTACACTAAATTAAATTATCTAGTCTTATATAACATACCGCACAGGCCAGAGATAAAGTTGCAGCGAAGAAAACTACGATCGGGGATGACTTCATGTTATCTGAAACAAAAGTTATACTTTACTTCTGTGCTGAAGAAAATATAAGGAAGCTTATAAGGAAGGTATCACCGAGCCGGCTTTTTCCTATTTTGTTAACGTAAAAGGATTTCAAAATAATGCTATTGTCTCATCGGATATCGGAGCTTTAATATAACAATCATATAACACTTATGAGCTTATTGTGTTGAGCTGAAACTGAAAGCTTTTTTGACACAATATTTTACAGTTTCTGTTATGGTGCATTAAGCAAAATGTCTTATTTAAATCAATATTTTTTAGTATTAGTAAAAGTAAAAATAATAAACAGTTTTATCGTGGTGGAAGACCTATTTGTTTGTAAACTGAGTGAGTTCACAAGAGTTGCTTGCTATATTGTTAGTTATAAGATTTAGGTAAATACATGTATTTAATGTTTTTTTATGTAGGATAATCGGTTTTGGTTAGGTAATGAGTCGTTCCATGGAATTAGTAATGACTGTTAAGATAGAATAATGTTGTAGAATAAATCTTCTTCAGCGATGTCTATTCGCTGAAGTTACGGTCTTTAAAAACACGTAATGCTTTCATCAGAATTTTACAAGCATTTACGATTCAATATCTTGATTCAGATTATAAGGAATTTTCGGTTAAATATTATTTCCTTACAAAATTCGTTTACTTTAGCTAATAGCCATCGATTAACATAAGATGAAACTACAGTAATTTGTATCGCTGTTCAGCTGAGGAAACAAGCTGAATTCGATTATATCCTCCAACAATATTAGCGACCGGTCGATATCAAAGCAACCAGTTAATTGGATTATACACTACGGCGCAATCAAACTTGCGAGGCGAGTGCGATGCGAGGCCACCTTATACGGGGCGAACTACCTAACTTTAACAGCCAATTACAATATCGTAACTGAAGATTTTGCGTTGATGGAAGACGCTATGTACCAAACATTTCATCGATAAAAATCTGATTGCCAATCAATGTGTGAAATGTACGCTTCGAAACGTCAAATTAGTTAAATAATTCTGATAAATTTTTATCTCATCGCATCGCAGCGCATCACCACCAAACATTTGCTAACCCACTTGCCTGTGTTCAATTAAAGCTATCCGCTCTTCTCCTCTATAGCTTCCAGTAGCTATAGCGGATAGATACGGATACTGACATGTTTGTCAGTTTCAAAGTGCCGTCGCCGATAACGGAAAAATTCGACTACGTTAATGGCAAAAAATAAGCAACGTAGGTATATTAACGTGGTTGGAATATATTAAACGAGCTATGGCCTCCGAATTTAGCTGTGATTATTTCACACAAAATTTTGTTTCTATTGTCGCATGCCTTGATGGCATTAGGTCGAATGAGTTAAAGGTACTGCTGCACTAATATAGGTACTATATAAACAACTGCTTCCAAAATTTTCATTGTTTGTTAAACAATAAATTATTAGTAGTATGTATTTTAATCTGTTTTTATAATCAGGAACACTGATATCCTATATTATAATACCGAAGGTTGTGACTAGTTCACAATGCTGCGAGAATCGGCGCGTACAGGATACATTAGCAATTATGCCTCACGCGTCGTAGCTTTGCTTCAGGAATGATCTGCCTGCCAATGCGCTAGAGGAATTGATAACGTTCAGTCTGAGGGATTGTATACAACTCGAGTAAGGAATCTTAAATAGTTTTCGATATTCTCCCTGAGGTGTCTTTCGGAACCGCCGACTCATACGTGAAATATTTACATGTACGTGTTTCCGTATGTTTTAGAAAATTTCTTTTATGGTTTTTTGGTAGAACTTGTACAACAACTTATGAATAACGTTTTAGATGATCTTTGCGTTTATGTGTACCACTAGACTGAACACAGAAGAAAGATTGCAATGTTTAATTTGCTGTACAGACTACGATAAATCACATTTGCATTTTTGCGTGTGTTCCATTGATTCTATTTCCTTAGGCAAGTTATTAACCTTCAATGCGTGACATATGTCTATATGTTTTGATCCAAGCCAGTTAAGCATGAAGCCGTTCATGAGAACCGTCTTCTTAATCACCCCTATCACAATTTCACTCGTAGTTGAAAAACAATCAAAGTTGTCATTAATGTACACTGGACATGTAGCACTTTTAATTGTTATTGAACATTGATTAAAGAATTTTTAAAATTGAAAAAATTGAAATTGAATCAAAGTTGTTAATAATACGGCGCTAATGAAACATATACACATAGCTAAGTTCATTGGAATTACACCAGCGTGTAATACAGCATCCGCAACATAATATAGTGTAACTACAAGCTGCGTTATGTTGGCAATAACGTACTTTCACTTTATTTTACATCATTATTAGTGCAATAATGTTAAATAACTTCTATCACAACAAACGCAATATTCTCATCTTTTAAAAGAAAATAGGTTTAATTATATACAGTAATAAAATGTTGTAATGTTTTTAACATAAACATTTTAGTTCGATTTCTTAATTACATTACAATATAATACGTTTTTTTTTTAAAATATGATTATGTTCAAACAATCCTTACGTGATCATATTTTACCATTATCGTCAATTATGTTTAAATAATAATCAAAAACCGAGTTATTTACAATCCAATTCAATTTTTTTTGCCTCAGGCATTGGGAACCAGTTTTAATATTCATACTCATAAGGATCGGTTATAAGAATCTTTATAATTTTATTATGTATTTTATTTTATAAGTTTAATTTATTTACGACAATTTTCCCTAATTTACCTATGATTTTTGAAACTACTTCTTTTTAAGGCAGAGGATCCAAAAATACTGTAAAATAGAACTTGACCAACTGGTAACGCCTCTAACTTATCGTATTTTCATCCCTCGATCCTAGATCAAAGAAAAAAAAAATTTAATTAGTATTAATAAAAACGTGAAGTAGCCCCCTATAAATAATTTGAAAGAAGATTATTATTTCCGTAATATCATTAGCTATTCAAATAAAAAACTCCCGGCCTTGTATGTGTTCTTACCATCGTCACAAACAATTAATTATCCTCCGCTATTCAATGCTTGCTTTTTATTGCAAAAAATATATTTTTATATCATTATTACCATAAGTTATTTAGACTTGCTTAGACACAACACAATATAATGATTTTATTTATTATGAAATCTTTACAAAAAGAGAAAACCTCTTCGCTAATGTCACAAAAAATATGAACATGGCTTTACGACGTTTAAATACACCTCATCTTGATATTAGCATTGAACTCCTAGACCCAATTATGGAGACTGGTTATGTAAATATTAATAATTAAATATATAAAAATTGACTAAACGATACGAATACATGCTGTATTTGCTTACAATTTACCCTGTCATATGTGTTTTTACATAAAGTCTGATCTGATTTTCATAAATGTTATGAGATAAAGTCCACATAAAAGCCTTTCACTTACTCAAAAACAAATTAGTAAAAGCGAATTTGTTTTTGTTTTAAGGAATTAAGTTAGGACCGAGATTAACATGTACTTAGGAAAGAATATACGTTTATATAGAAAAAAGCATTTTTTAGCAATCAGAAACAAAGGACAGTTATTAAAAAGCAATGACTTATTCTATAATCAATAGAAAAAAGAAAACTTGTTGTCAAAATATATTTGTTGAGACATGGACGATCCGTTCTCGCTTCTATGTTTTGCTCATAACGTCATAAAGGGCAGGTCTGCAATAACTAACACTCGGTTTCTACGCTTATTTAGTTTTCCGCCATTCGTAGATATTTTTCTATCTATGTGCTACCAGTTTATTCCTTTATAAGTTTAATATCTACATTGTTAAGAAGCTTCACTGCAAGCTCAAGGAATATCTCATGTACGAAATTACTTTTTTAAGGGATTTATAATTAATTTTAACTTGATTGAAATCGAGTCCCGATTTAATATTAAAGCAAATCATAAAGGCATTCCAATTTAATTTGAAAATACCATGATTACGTTACAGTACCCAATAATCGTTTATTATCTGTTCATCTGTTTGCTATGGACGTTGATGAGTTGAATTCGAAATTAATCTATTGTTTCTGGTTCCGCGTACAATAGAATGAGATAATAGACGGACAAGGGTATGCAATACCTGACGCGATGGAACTTAAACAATCAATGAGGTAAATCATCATTGTCCTTAATTTCGAAACAATAACTGTTTCCTTTGATTTATATTGTTGTAGATTTTATAAATCTAATATCAAATAGTCACTGTCTTCTACAAACTCACTGGTGCCTCTGCTTATAGTTTATAAGAAACATTTAAAAAGAAGAGAGCGATAATAAAAGAACATTAGCGTTTTAGTTTTTCATCAACCAGAACAAGGTTAAGGTTAGATTAACATCAAACATGAAAATTATTATTTTTACTACTTAGTTTATGTTCAGTCATTATTCCTTGATATTTATTTAACTAAAAATATAGAAGAAACCTGCATGTAATGGCACAATTCCATTTATCTTCCTTTACATAATATCAATTTATCCTTCATCGCAACCTTTTATGGGAGCCTAAACAAACAACGTGAAGATTACTTATAGTTTTTTCTTACGTAAAATAAGGAATATCGAATTCTAAAACACTAAAAATACTTACTGTGAACTATTTGCCACAAATTACTCAGCATTTACTTTGCGTATACACTAAGTTAAATCTTATTACACCGAAATGTTAAATTAAGGTTTAAGACAAAACACTACGTACCGGCGCGTGCGTCAAGTAAGGCTCTAATGTTGTTACTACAAGAACAGATTTTCCATTCACTTTGTGCTGGACCAATCAACCGATGAATATGTCCTTATTATAAGTTCATACACCTTTATATTAAAACCGGTGGCCTAATATTTAACGTATGTAGATAAGACAAATGGCATGTACTATCATTTTTAAGGAATTTGTTAAGTTGTCATAGGGGAAGCGGATTCATCTCTGTGAATAATAGGTATTTGCATTTAAATCATGCATTATCCATGAATTCTTCGTATGCGATTAAATGCACAATAATTGGTTTTTGAATTGTTATGGCTCATTCAAATACGTATAGATAATGTAATATGTAGTGTAGTGGCTATTCTTTGATTTTATAGTATATTAAAAATTAAACTAATAAATAAAATAGATTTTAAAAACGTCTGATGAATATCAGTGATGTTTAGACCTAGTAAACAGTCAAAAATTACATTTATACTCTGACTGTATTTGATTGCACAATTTCATATTAGTCATTTTGTTTAAGTAATAAGAATTTAAAAATTATATAAAAGATGATGTCACTTTATAAAATAACCAAAATTCTCCCAAGTCAGGTAATAGTTAAAATTATTTATTTTTTACAATAAGTTGATAAAAAACATAGAGATCCGACAGTGTGCTTGAGTCAATTAATTATAACTACGTAATTTTAATCGCAGCTTAATCGCACCATAATTTCCTGTTTTTGTAATTAAAATAAAATGACGCATTCTCGTTAAGTCAAACCCTAGAAGCAAGTTTTAAACACACGACATTTTAAATGAAGTCAAACCTTAACAGATTATCTTAAAACGCCTCAACTTTACAAACTGATTATATATTACATAGTAGATGAAGCAATGAAAAATATAGGTTCTAGATTCTAGGTTATTTAGACTACTTGTTTTGTTTTCAAAATGTGTTAACCTTGTGTTGAACGTAAATTTTCTTATACATAGCCTTTATATTATTTACATGAGTTAATTAAAATGTTGCTTAAAAATACAGTTTTGAAATAATTTACTACGTGATCGCGAAAATACTAAAATGTATTTTCCAACAAATAATAGCGTCCTTAAAAATGTAATAAAACAACACAACGCAACGAGCTAAAATGTTAAAAGAAATTCAGATTTTTCAGAAAAGCCCTTTCAAATTTTTCCGCTACCTTGAATCATTAATTCCGCTATTAGAAAAATGTACCGTCCACAATCCACAAATAAGCAGTCGGCTCATGTCTGATAATCATTGGAAAACTATTATTTACCCTCGTCACAACCTTTGACATATTTTTATATCCAATTCATAGATTTCACTCACTAAAAGCCTAACATTGAAATAAATAAATGAAATAAAATATTTAAGCAATGATTAAACGTAAAAAAATATACAGTATTGTGAACATGATAATTTAATATTGTTAAATGTACGCTTGATTTCATCATTGTCGATTAAATACGAAATAAATTATATAAAACTCGTAAATATTATATTTAATTTTATTATATATAGGACTGTACTTAGCAAATAGCAGTCCTCTTGTAGCAAAAATACATCTGTCAACCATCTAAATATATATATCTCAGATACACTTCAAACACTTTAATTAAATGTGTTATTACAGCGGAACGCTTTGGACCCAAAATTATATTTAGCTTAAAATACCATAGAAAAATACGTTTACACATTATTCAAAACTGTATTTGCATACAATAGTCGTGGCAATTTGTTTTGATACTCCAGGGCATGAGTTCGGAATCAGAGTTAGAATGTAGAATAAATAAAAAAAAGGGAAATAAAAACATTTTCTCATCTATGAAACATCGCAATATAATACAAGTAAATTTTACGAATGGAAAGTTTTAAATTACAGTTATTTGACTGTTATTTTATTTATTATTTTTTATAAAAAATAGTGTAATAAAATCCAAACTAAATAAAAATATCATAGACAATTTTAAACAATATTAATTGTTCATTCTTCCATCATATGACTTTTCATTTCAACATTTGAATTAGATTTATTCCTATTGTTTCTTTGCTATATTAAGTTGAACCCGCCGTTTCTCAATATTCTCGTTCTTTGTATTTAAATAATAAACATCGAATTAAAAGTTTAAACTAAATTAATTTTTATTATTCACTAAATACTTTCAAATACTATTTGTATAATGATTGCAATAATTAATATTGTCATTATATTATATGCTTCAAAATCGAACTAATCCTAACAGTTATACAAATATGCTAAATACAAAACCCTTGAAA
The DNA here is from genome assembly GCA_028984075.1 of Pieris mannii. Classification (NCBI taxonomy): domain Eukaryota; kingdom Metazoa; phylum Arthropoda; class Insecta; order Lepidoptera; family Pieridae; genus Pieris; species Pieris mannii. The sequence continues at coordinate 259,568 of CM054784.1, forward strand.
TTTATTCCATTATAAAATTAATATTACATATATAATTATCTATCTAGCGGTTAGCCTTTTGCCCGAATGCACACAGAATCGGTTATGTGTTAAGAGGACAATAGTTATAATGTATATATTTTGTATAACTAGTATAAGGCTATAAATAAATAAAAATTCTTGTCTGAATAGAAGGATTTATAAAAATCAAACATTAAACAACTTGCGACTCAGTCATCTGTAGCTAGTTTTAATATATATAATTATATATTTCTTTGGCCTTGCTATTTATAACTTGGAATTTACCAACTATAAAAGCTTCCTGGATCGCTGATTTTAACTGGTTAAAAAATATACACATTTTGTAAATACCCAGGTTTCAGGTTTTGTATACCTGTATTTAACCATATTTAGTAATGCGACTTGGTCTGTTTGTTTACTAACTTTTTTTGACATTAAATGTGTTTCTACTAAATGATATCTAGACCTCATGTTTGCAATTCTCTACAATTTCTCAGACAATGCAGGCGAGTTTAATGACTGTGAATATGTTTATGTTTAAAAAAAATAAAAATTGAAATCCTCAACTACAGTGAAATACTTACTAAAACGATTGGTGGAAGTGACACATTTTATTATGCAAACAAAAATAGCCTTTGTTCATACAAACTAAGTCAGTATAATTGCTCTGCATTTCATTTTTTTCGATTCAATCAATTGTACTTCAACTCAGTTCAGTTTTGTTTTTTCTTTTTCATTTTTACGCTCTCTGGAAAAGTGAAAGTAAAGTCTTAAAAGTAAGACATTTTTCAAAAAGAAAAACAATATCTGACACAATATTTCCGGTCCAAAGCCGGTCGTTCATTCAAGCGTTTCCCAAATCCGATTTTCGGGCTAAGTGATCATTAAACAAAAACTTTAATACTAATTATTATTCAGATAGACAGGTAGTTAACAAGGTGGACGGCGTATTATAGAAAAAGCGGTGTATTTCCATACCACAAGCGTTATACAAGTCTGTTCTAGAATATCAGTTAATTACTTCCACATGCGTTCTTGGTATTTTTATAGGACTTGTACGTATACAATGTCAAATTTAGTTTTAAGAAACCTTAAATATTACACCACTAAATTTTAAATTAACGTCTTTTTAAAGAGCGGTAAAAATGTGTCTGTTGCAGAAATTTCTATTTGGTTCCAATTTGGAAGACTTACATTTTTTATTAATTTAAATCTTGCTAATTGTAATGAACTAAGTTGTGTGCACTGCATGTGCAGTTTAGCATATAAAGTATATTTTTTGTTTATATTAGAAGTTGCATTAAAATAAATAGTAGTTTATTAAGAAATATTGAATGTTTTTTTTTAGTTATCGAAAAGCATATATAATAAGTTCCAACATTATTTTTGTACAGCATTCACTTGTAATATGATAGAAAGTCAAAGAAATTATTCTAAAAGAGAATGAATGAAAAGAACGAGTCGTATAACACACTTCGTACACTCTACGGGCCTTTGTGCGAGTACATTTCCATAAATAAATGACACACACATAATTCAACAGTCGAGCAATTTAAATTTATAATGACGGAACATACGCAATATACTTTGTGTGCTAATTGCAATTGTGTTTACATCGCATCTGAATAAGTTTGTATCCAATATTAATAATAATATATGAAGCGATAGTTGTGATAGTTTCGACAATATTACAACTACAATTGTCTAAGTTACACACTAGCTGAAGGAAAAGTACCCGACGTATCATAACAAGAGTAGTTAAACTTGTTATAATCCTTTCAAATATTATAAGGACAATCACAACATTTCTAATTAATTATTTTAATCGGACGATTATAAATCAAGGTCGAAGGTTTATATTCAAATTAGTTTTATTTCTTTTTAAGTGCTATACATAATATTTTCTTCTAGGAGCTACCAATTATATACTATATTAATAATGTACGATTTTAAAAATACTGTACATATTTTAGTACACATGTCAAATTTACGGTTTTAATTAGAGTTGCAGATTACGAAAATTCAATATTCTGTGTTAAGTCCGTCGTTAAGTTTGCAAACACGTTTTGTTTAAATCTTTGTGTATCTACTTAGATAGTGACTCCGTTATCTTAAATTATAAGGACATATTTTGCTTGAGATGAGTGCTGTAATTTGTTCGTAAATATTTTAAGCAACAGAATTGGTAACGCTGGTATGGAAATTCTCTTGAGATCTTGGATATTACATTATTTACTAAAAGCGGCTAATGCACCTGCAATATCCTCTTCTCTATATTTGTATATTTAAATATAAAATAGAGCATACTTATTACAAAACGTATTTATTTTATATATGACATCGTGCTATAATGTATTTTTTTAAACTTTAGTTGTACGATATAAACTAAATAAAATAGTTCCTACTACTTTCTTAACATCTAATACGTACCTGCTCACATTGTTTTAAACGGCTTTGAGGCGCCGATATTTTATTAAGAGACGAAGAAGCCCTATATAGGAATCCAACCTAGATATTTGCCAGGCTAGAACATGATAAGTTGGAAATTATATATATTTCTACTTCTTAAGCGTTGTGAATTTAAATATGAAACTTGCTGTTACTGTCAAGATGTATATCGTAAAGAAGGTAATCAGATTTAAAAGAAAAAGATAATAGGGGAAACAATATAAATGTGCGGTCAAGAGCTACTTTCTCAAAAGTTAAGTTAATTGCACTTCAAGACTATCTGGATTGTTTCTTCGGCATCAGCACGAATGGGCAATAAAATCTCTCAACTTCACTTCTTAAAAATAAATATAAAATTCAATTCTCGTGATACATCTATGGAATATATTTCTGAATTGATACCAACAAACGCCCTTGATTTGAGAACTGGCAGTAAATGTAAAATTAGATTCATTTAATATTTCTTTTTTTTTGACGTTCATAAGTGTACATTGTGTTACCAATATGAATAAATGAATTTTGACTTTGACTTTGACAAAAGTATTTACGTAACTGGGAGATTAATTTAAGAGCCTGAGTTCGATCTTTCTATTTTTATTAAAAACTAATCGCAAACCAACGACAATGAAATTACCAAAGGTTTATAAAGCCTTGTGAAGGCTTGATCGATAACAATGTTATTCTGTTTTATTAGCTGCACTATTATGTAGCTTTTTGAAATCTTAGATAACGTTTCCATTGTGATAGGGTATGATAGGTATACCTAAGTTGGTAGAGAAATGTATGAAAGTTTTATGACGATGAAGGGTAATAACGAAGGATGCTCATAAATAATAAATATCATAACTTGTAATGCATACTGTGAAGTGGATCATTAATTACGTTGATGGGCAATGGGGCTGCTAATGCTAGTCTTTGTTCAATAATAACTAGCGGAAAATGGACGCTCCATCGCTGAATTAAAAATTAAAAGAAAACTTATATTTATATGTTCAATGTTAGGCATTAAATGAGACAACATTATTAAAAAATTTTGTTTTTTAAAATCCTACCTTATATTGAAACGTTTACTTTTGAAGTTTGCTGTCATGCGAAAAAGTAGTTTAATCTGTGCTGGGATCGATGTTATAATAATTCGTGTTGCATATTCATCGGTAGTTTGTGAATAAACATGGTTTTCAATAAACCGTTAATATTATGTTTAATAATCTTTTTTCAAATAAAATAAAAATAAACTGTTGGGCAGGTCCTAAAATTTCACCAAAAAATGTTCCTTTTTTTGAAATTAATTAATTTTATTTTGCATTGTCTACATTTTCACAAAATCTAGGTGGCAGCTGGAACTTAAATTCCCGTGAAATGGCACGGATTAATCTCCCTAACTCGCTTGTCTAAACTGCTCACTAAATCACAAAACTGTTTTGTAAGCCCCACGAAATGCGTTTACAGAGCATAGGGCAATGACCATAATGTGAATTGAAAAATCATACTACTCTTGTGTTCTTATTAAAGAAAATTCTTTACCAAATTTCAAAATTGGCAGATAAATTAAATCTATTTATATTCAAATATTTAAACTTATATCATAACATAGCAGATCATGAAACAATATGACTCTTGAATTACATCAGACAAACAGACTTTATAATAACAATCATAGTGAGAGTAGATTTTGAATTTCAAATTCTGTTGGGTTCAGATATTTGCGGCTGTACACAGGCCTACGAATCTAAATACTTAATTGGTAATAACATGAAATGGTTCAGGACTTTGGTCTCTGATGAAATATTCGAAAGCCAATTTCTTAGCAGGATTAACTATGATATCCTTAATAAAAAAAATAAGCATCTAATATGAACAATAGTTTGTGTACACCTCTCAAAATTTATTACTCAAACTTTCACAAATAGATTATAAACGAATAACACACTACTGTTTCGGAATTTGCAATTTCTATCCTCATAAAAAGCGTATTTTGTCAACCTTGCATACTGAGAATACGTTAACCGAGTACTAAAGCTGAGTCGAGCTCCTAGAAAATCGTCTTATTTCCTTCTTGAAGGGGAAAATCGGTAAATCAGTTCCGTTTCGCTCCATATCAGGCCCTGAACGCGATGTGACTCCTGCTTTATTCAATTTCTAAGAAATTTAGTGCATATAATATATAAAGCGTCTTTTTAAATATCGTGTAATGAAAGTAAACTTTAACACTCTTGTTTATACAATGACGAAATGAAAATCTGTTTTGAATCTATAATACGACTGTAATCCGTGTTATGCTGAGTGTGAAATCAATTTATTTAAGTCTTGGGGAAATTTTTATTTATAATAAATTATTTTTGCTGCTAAAATTGTGATTTTTCATTTCAAATAACATGCACTCTAGCAAAATGTAAGGTAAACAGACTGTACCTATAAGTGATGAGCAGTAATCGTTTTTTTTAAAGCACCCTTGAGAAACAAGTTGTTTCAAGTTCTGGAGATCTTTTTAATAAATTAAAAATGTGTATGGCCTATTTAACAAAGTAAATAGATGCTTAACACGAAATTGAAGTGGGGTTTTAACGCCTAGAGAGATGAACTGTGCAAACCGTGTCTGCGGGTTAAATATTCACTCAAGTTTAATGACTTGTGGGAATTTTCAACTTGATTTTTCCGATATATAGTAATACTAAAAATTATGTTCAATATTTCCGTTATAGAAGTTTCAATACCTTATGGAATCACTGATATCGTCGTATTAGTTCTATGTTATATACGTGTGATTCATAAATAATAGTAATACGCTTGGCTACAAACAAACATTTATCTAAAATAATATTGTTTATGACCGGTCCCCAAAGTGTCGTTATTTATTATAATCAACTTATATCTGTTACAATGAATATGATTTTCAAGTGACACATTTTATAATCACGAGTCTTTTGTCGACAAACAACCCGTTATTTAGATTGATTAAAGTAATTCTTTATTTTATTACAATTGTATAATTAATAAAATTAGAACACAAAGCTCAGGGCTCACACAACTTACTATTCTCTAGAAAAAGTAAGCTTCAATACGTATGTAAGTCACTGCAGTCTAACCGAGTCTGCATTAAACTCAGGTGCAGCCACTGCAACGTGTTTGAATTAGTTTAGACCTCAACTAATATAGTTACTTAGCACTTAGTAGCGACGTATATCTCAGTCAAACAGAACTTAGTTTCTATTTTGTTTTGTAATAAACGTAAACGCTAAATTATGCAAGTTCTTGCCTCCGAAATACACCACAAGTGGCCAAAGTGTCCCAAAGCAAATTAATTGCCGAGTTGGCGACAAGCCACGTCGGCGGTATTAAACGCAGTGTTGAATAATATTAATACTAGGAGAGTCTGGACCAATTAAATTATCCGTCTTATTATTAAGATATTAACTCAGAAACACGGATTATGTAAGATATATCTCGGGGCCGCTACCTCGTTTACCACATAGGAAAATGGAAGGCCTAAAGGTGCCTCTAGCTAGCATCTATCTGAATCTAGAGTATTAATTAATGTTATACGTCTCCGCAGGAACATTGAGGACAAAATAGAGTTATATTCTAATTATTAAATTCAATAAGTATATATCAACTACTTCGATATAAACCAACAATAATTAAACATATTAATTATGGTAAAAGTAGCAACGTATTCATTGTACAATTTTAGAAACCCTAACAATAGATATCTCTCAATAAGTTAGAAATTCAATTTTTTGTAAGTACCATATCGAAGTAATGATTGTGACATGGCATCATCAAAACATCTCATAAGCTCGTCCTGTCATTTCAGATACTAATAATGACAGCATTTGTCTGAGCCGCTCGCTTGGTAATAGAGCCGGGTAATAAATGAGGTAATATCTCAAAAGATATGTCTTGAAAAAACGAATACTCTTAGAAGTAATTTCGAAGAACACGGCGTTAACAATGGTTCATATTCACCAAATAATTATATTTAATACCTACAACTATGGTATTGTATTGTGGTTTCAGGAGATAGTAAATATAATATGTTCATAATTTGGCCTTGGTAAAGACTAAACGTGAACTAAAGCCAATATCGATCTCCTACTTATATAAAAGTAATAACTATGTCTTAATACAATAAACAAATATAGTGATAATAAAACTTATTAAAAAGCTCAAAGCGTAAACATTACGAGAAGTAATGAAAGTAATAAGATACAACTCAATAAATGAAACCTCCATCGAGCATATGAAGACCGGATATTAAGCAATATTATTAATGTACACTGCATATTTTTGGGCAAAACAAAGAGAACAATCTATTGGAAACATGTTTCCCGATTTAAGTTTCAAAAGGCTGATTTTCGTTATTTCAAAAACTATATTTGTGGTCATACGTTCATCTGATAGATGTACTTCTTTTTAAAAGTAACTTTATAATAAAAAGTAAATGTCACTGTATGCCATGTAGCTACAGAATCATCTGACATTAACAGTCAGTGTAAGCTACAATTTTCGCACTTTGCGACTGCATTCGCACAGCATCTGCAGTGGCACAGTCCTATAAAGGATTAAGCTATTTACCTAATTGCTCTGTTACTTATATACCCTGTTGGTCCTTTAAGAGAAACTTACACGTTTAGAAATTGAATTCAAGTTGTTTGTTAAGTTTCCGGCACGAGGTTCCGACAATTAACCGCCCACCCAATTCCCGAATCTTCGATTTATCTTCGTGCTACGATTGAGCTCCGCCCGCCCGAGGAATAGCCTTATAATTAATTTCTGAAACTTATTTTGCTTATTTTTGTATCCATTGTATCGTGTTTTGCTGCTTTATTTTTATGAACGCTTTTCACTTTAATTTTTTTCAATAAAAGTAACTGATCAGTTGTTATAAAAAATTATATTATTATGAAAGTAGCTGATGATATGTCATAATATTCGTGTAATATCAGCAATAATATATGTATTACAGAGTAAAGGCGTGACACTGAACAAGCTTATTTGAGTCCGGCAAATGCAAAGCGATATCAGAACATATAAAACCGTTCGTGATGCCCCAGATTCGAAAAATTTGTCTCTTTTATATTGAGTACAGGTTAGTATCCTAAACAAATACAAAATGATTCATTTAGTCATAAAATAAACTCGCATCCAATGTTTTATTCTCCTAATTTAAACCGACCCTATTCATAGTCACGTAAAATTGTTTTAACTTATAATAAAACGGAGTAATTAATTCAGTAAAATATTCAGTTCCTATTTAAACATAATGTTTGAATGATTCCTGAAATACTATTTTGGAGTTTAAACAGATTTCCAGAAATCAGGTAAAATAGCTTCTAGGATAAATATTATCAATAAGTACTCTCATTAAAGAAGTCAAGAAAATCAGCTATATTATGTTTTTATTAAAATCTCCATGTTGGCGACGATAAAGTCTACAAAGTTGGAAAGTAATAAAAGTCTATTCAAGATCAATTTACGATATTTATTCGCTCATCATATTTGGGAAAATTGCTAAATTATACTCAGCTTTCGCTTAGGTACTAAACACGCGAATCACGGTCTCTGTTGTTGAATACTTTGCAAACATTTTGAGAGTTTAACTTTATTCTCGCGACACGATTGAGAGTGCCTCTAGGCTAAGAAATATTCAAATAGCTTGCCAAAAATATGTTATTCCGGATATATTCAAATACTGCTCCTACAGCAGCATCCACAAACATGCCACTATCAAGAATATACTCAGAAAATGTATTTTCATAAGAAAATCAGTTAGCTCAAAGAGAGCCGCTGAAATTGTTCGAAAATGTAAATTTGTTTTGAAATATGGAAAATTTTATATTTTGAAGTACAGCTTAAGCCCTTAGTAGGAATAAATTAAAGGAATGTTATCACAATTATCAAGTGGGCCGTAGTATTCCCATGACGATCTTACCAGGTGCCAGACTAACGTCCGTTGTTTATTTGTGATTGAACTCACTCTGCTGCGAAATTTGGTAATGATGTATCACAAACTAAGCGAAATAGGCGAAATAATTTAACAAGAATGTAGTTTTGAAATAATAATAACATACATATTAATAGTCTGATCCGAAAATATATTGAATAGGTAATAGGTATTTTTCCATTACAGCGAAATATTCGAAGAAATATATTCAGAGTTGATATTTTATAAAAAGATATAATAATTTGTCATATGTACTATGTACTGCAAATATTAATTCATATCGTTGAGTGCTTGACGACAGCATACATTGCAGCAATAACTCAAAGTTGTCGGGAAACGCTTCGAAATAATTAGACTTCTGTGGAATCAATCTCATTAAAATCGCAATATCTTCCTTCACGATGTTAATTACTTCTGTGTGAGCTCCACACGGTGCATATATTAACAAATTCATATGTCAATAAACTTAAAATGTCATTAAAAATGAAATACCGACGTATTGCAGATGCTTTAACAGATCAGATTTGTTTTCGAAGAGTAAACGTTATCATTATAGGAGGCCGGTAGTATGTCCAATGCACTCTCATACTGTAGGTGCCCCGAGTAAAGGTAATCATATACCATGAGCTAAAACTACTTTTCGACGCGACGAAAAGAAAATAACGCGTTTGATGCTTCAAAGTGTCTGGGTATTTCAATTGCCTGAAAGTAATAACCACTGTATTCAGTGATCAGCCATTTGCGTCGACTAAGCTGTAACTATGGTACCACTACGGAATACGACACCGGCATCTCACCTGGCGAGACTTATCCGCGAGTCTACCCGACCCACTACCACTGGCCTTGACAGTCTCCAAGACGGAACATCTTGGTCCTTACCCTTACCCGCTCTACGCCCTTGACTTGCGAACTGGTTGTAAATGTAAATTTACAGTTAATTTAATTTGTTTTTCTTGACGTTCATAAGTGTACATGTTTACCTAAATGAATAAAGATATTTTGATTTGATTTGATTTGATTTGACTTACCCCACTCAGTCAGACTCCACCGAGGCTAGTCGATTGCTATATCACCTTTTCTACATCTGGGGCTATTTGCCTGCCAGTGCCGAAGAGTATTGCTTATGGGGAACGTGAACAATAACACCGTCAGGAACTTAGCCCGAATTGGCCAATGTCCACCCAAAAAATGGAATGAATAGGCAACGATAACAGTCCTCTGTTCAGTTCAGTGGTCGAACCAAGTAAGCAAACATTACAAGTCAGACGCTAAAGTCGTCATTAAATCGCTGGTGCTCCTAAACTTATTCATGACGTCAGAAATAATGTCACCATCGTTAATAATATTAAGGTCGTGCTTTGTCGTGATTATTTTAGTTTTTTTTTTGTTTCTCTTATCTACTTTTCCATCAGTTATATGGATCTATATCTATATCTACTCGAATTTCTAATGAGGTTTTACCAAAAGCTACGTTTTAAATCCAAGTCGTCCACTTCCTCCACACTCGCCAGGCATCTGGAAAATATCAAGCTCGTCGCACTTAACTGTGCGTTTGAACCTCCTCACAACTTCCAGTGAAATAGATAATTCAGCACAAAATATAACAAGATGTTTTGTCCAATTACAAGGATTTTGGTTATAGCATTTTCAACGTTAAAATAAAGTCATAAATATAATTTTGCATCTTCTACCGCATATACCATGGAGAGTGTTCAGAGGAGTTATTCGGATTAATACCTGCAGCTGAGTTTCATCATCGGACGTCGAGGCAGAATACGAAATTCCACCCGTATCACCTCGACGTCCACCGTTCCACAACTGCGCGTTTTTCTAGGCAGTTTTTGCCGCGCACCACCACTTTGTGGAACCAGCTCTGCCCACTGAAGTATTTCTGAAGTATTTCGACTTAGGGTCCTTCAAGAAAAGAGCGTACCAATTCTTAAAAGGCCGATAACGCACTCGCGAGTATCGGTATCACTTAACATCAGGTGAGCCTCCTGCCCATTTGCCCCCTGTTCTATAAAAAAAGAAATATTCTGTTTATATAAATAGTATGATATCATATTATTTTATGTCTTTAACATATTATCTATACATTCTATAAAAAAATCAAATAATATGAAGATATAAAAAAAATCTCCATCCAAAACGTCCACGACCATCTCCAAAACGGAATGAAGTGTCAAGTTAAGATTGCCGGCGCCTCAATATTAATGTTGTTTTTTCACCATTGTCCTTAATTTCTATTTAATGGCCTATATATAATTCAGTTATATTTTGTGTAATTAAGTTACTTTCCAATGCGTGTTTCTTAAACCAGAATTAATTCAAAGAAAAGCATAAAACTTTAAAAGCAGGACATTAAACTTAAATCGAGCACAATAAAAGAACATTACCATAATATTAATAGCAGTAAAATTTACGAGGATTGTGTAAACAAAGAAATTGTTTTTCTTATTGAGAATGCACTTAACATTTTACTCATTGTATTGTTTTCCATTGGTAACAAGTTTGTTTGAGGCGTCTTAACGAGAACTACACTTGAACCGATTTATTTGATTAAGGTTATCCTAGAAAGTATAGACAAACGTAAACCATTTTCTGTTGTTCAGTGTAATCTAAATAATTTGCAGTCATTAAAAATAATATATCTCTGTAATGTATTACCTACAAGCTGTGTTAGGATTTGTCTGTTTAACATATTAAATAATTTTCTACCTTTTGGAACAATACAATACAATCTTTCATAGTATAACAAAAAGTTAAAGATACTTAAAAAAAAAGCATCCCGCAATGCAATAAATCTTGTTGGCATCATGCTCTAGCATGTTTTTATTGTTCCAAGTAAATGGATTGTTTCTTTAAAATATAGTAATACTCGCCCGGTTTAATTAGAGTAATCTATTGTAAGTTACATGCTACTCTGCACAGCGAAAGTAGCTATGTGGGGGACAAAACAATCAATATTAATTCTTAAATCATTAAAATGAAATCATTTTAATGATTTAAGAATAATGTTGTTCATATGTCAATGTAGTATACCTACTATTTAGCAAGTTTATATTATTACGATAGGTTATCACGTTGATGTATTATTAGAATTATGTAAGCTCCCTTACTTATGGACACAATATAATAAATTGAAATCTGATGAAATGTTCTTCAATTCATTAAGTGGAGCGTCTTCCCCGTACTAATCTTATTAACTTATTCCGGAAGTACTTACTTAGTGAAATATCAAAATTTGTAGAGCACCTACTCAGTTTGGTGAAGTGGAAGTTTTAGTCTAAAAACCCAAATACAAGATAACCGCCATGAGGTCCAAGATGATCTGCAAGAGGAAATTGTAGTAAATCTTGAGCAATTGCTGTCAATTGCTCAAGATTTACTACAATTTCCTCAAAAATGAAAACCAAAACCTGTGTTTTGGTTTTCATTTTTGATACAACGTAAAATTCCTTTAAAAACCACTCATCTCGCTGACGTCGCACCTTTATCCTCGAAAAGAAAAATTGGCTGCAAGCAGGCATTAGACTGAGAATTTGAAAGCATTTAACCTTTTACAAATACTGTAATTATCTATTTTCTTAACTAGCGCATGACGCAGGTCGCAAGCAGGCAGGCCGGGTACGGTGCAGCATGCCGCGCGACCACTACATAAGTTATATGTTGGAAGCAAACAACGCTTATTAAGTGCGCATTTCAATTATTAACGGAAATCCAGTTGCGTTATTCTATCTATTGCTATCTAATAATTAGGTAATGTGGCTCCTAACCTTCTACAGTACCATTCGCATGCTACAGTTAGTTTTACTATAAAATGTACGCCTCACGCACCCAAATCATAGCAGACGCGTTGTCGGCTCTTCACTTTTATGTCATTTTATAACTCTTATATAGTACATTGTCATGTAGTATAATATGTATTATAATATTGACTATAGCTGTTAACTGTATCAAATCAAATATCTTTATTCATTTAGGTAAACATGTACACTTATGAACGTCAAGAAAAACAAATTAAATTAACTGTAAATTTACATGTACTACCAGTTCGCAAGTCAAGGGCGTAGAGCGGGTAAGAAGAACTGGCAAGAAACTTTCCGCCACTCTTTTCAATCGCCAAGTTTTTAATACAAATTGTTTGAACTGGAGCAAATCAATCCCAAGGATTAGGGTCATTTAAGTATTCGTCACATTTATAAAAGGCTTTATTAATTAATTTACTTTTAACAAGGGCTTTGAATTTATTTAGTGACAGTTCTCTAATTTCGCTTGGGAGTTTGTTGTAAAAACGAATACAATTTCCATATAAGGAGTGGTTTATCTTCTGGAGCCTGGTTGGTCGCACACTCAAATTAGTTCTATTGCGCGTATTATACTGGTGAAAGTCACCATTTGTTTTGAAATCGTTTAAGTTTTTTTGTTCATACAACAAGGCTTCCAAAATATATTGACCGGATAATGTAATAATATTTAGTTCCTTAAATCTGTTCCGTACCGACTCCCTCGGGGAAACACAAAAAATACCCCGAACAGCCCGCTTGTGCAACACAAATATGGATTGAATATCAGTAACATACTCGTAATATGTAAAAGTGTTATTGAGGTGTTGGTTTTGTCGGTTTAAGAATCAGAGAGCTGTAGCGACCCTTACCTTTACTGACCATCCTCCCCATATAAAGAACTAGACTATTCAGAATGGGGCAATCGTCGACATCTACGACTTTTTTTAATGTAAAGTGGGCACAAACCGTGATTCATGTGGTATTTCAGTATAATTATACTACTCGTACTTGAATTCGTGTATGCGATCATATTAGTTGTTTATAGTACGTATTTGCGTGTTGTTCTCACGAGTATGCAAGTGTGTGCTCCTATTTCACCATGCCTCCTGCTGATAGAGGGCAAATCTTTGTTTTTAATTTATTTTATTATTCTTTATCACTCAAGATGTCATATGGAACATGGTGTAAAAAAAACTCGGCGATTAAAAAGAGTGGCGGAGAGTTTATTGCCAGTTCTTCTCTTCCGTTCTACGCCCTTGATTTGAGAACTGGCAGTAAATGTAAAATTATATTCATTTAATGTATATTTCTCTTTTTTTGACGTTTCTAAGTGTACATTAGGTTACCTACATGAAAAAATGATTTTTAATTTGAATTTAAATAATTAATGAAAAAAGAAACAGGATTCTAATTGTAATCAGTTTATCGGTAAGATAAATATTTTAACAGAAGTTTAGTGTCCGGATTTAACTCCAAGTCAGATTTCGCTTTTCGTGTTCACTCATTCGTGGAATCGTTTCCAGTTAAGGCTCTATTTGATTTATAAAGCACAGCACAACGTGTTAAGTTACTTTTTATTTGAGTTTTTCTCATTATTAATACAATTAAATTATGTCCATCAACAATCCGATTCGTCTGCAATGGAGTCGGTTACTAAAGTTATGATTGACTTTCGCCTTGTGTTTCGTACTTACTTGTGACGTACGAGAATTTACTTGTGCTGTAGTAGGTTATATTCTGATTAAAAGTTTTCAGAGTTTTATTCAAATACTTTTTACTCCTAAAACCCCAGTACCAAGAAACGTACAAGCCATATTTAAGGAAACAATTTTAACCGTTTATTCAGAAAATGTTTTCGATAACCTTACTTCGTTCATAAGACTCAATAAACTGATACCTTTGGTATTAAAAAATGCGTTTCCATAGTATTGTCTTTTATTAGCATAGGATTTTTTAGTTTTTTCTTTAAATGCATTTCCAGATTTGAATAATAAGTGTGGTAAAAATAAAAACAATAACTACGAAAATTGAAATATAACGTTTGCTTTAGAAATATTCCCAGTTTCCCAGTCACCGTTAGAACCATACCTATTTACCTACAGCCATTGTAGAAATAGAGAGAGATAAGTCAAAGTTTGCGGTACAAAAGACGAGCTCCATACAGACAGAGAGCTAAGTTGTAGCTGTTTCGTCGAGGTCCGATAGAAGATGACTAGAAATTGTATAGTTTCATATTTATAGTTTTATATTATTTTATATATATTTATAGTTTTATATTAATTATTTACAATAATATAACAGTAGTAACAGTGCCTACAAAAATATTTTTGTTTCATGTGTTTATGTTTGAATCGAACATTGTTCTCCGTACATAATATGGTGACAATGCAATCTCGTCAAATCACATTAAACCCTCATAATGACATCAGCTATTAACGTAAACTCGTCCAGAGAGCAACATTAGCTCAACTGTTAAGTAATCTGCGCGACGGTAATTATGCAGTCTTGTGCACTGATGTTATCAAAACTACCGCGAACTCTGAAGTAGTTTCAGTTGCACTGACTTTTATGCAATACAAGTTAGCGAAATTTTTAAATGTTGCCCGCGGCAAATCCTTCCACATCACTGAATAAAAAGCTTTCAGGTTTTTACCGAAAGCTAAATTCATTCATTGACATAAATTTCAATTCATACTTTTATCTTAAAATAAAGACTAGAATAAAATAACATACTTACTTATTCTATTTTCTCTAAATGGTAAGCTTTTGCAAAAGCAATTTTTAAAGGCTATTCTTGATTGATTGATTGATTGAACTTTGTATAAACTATATGTATGTATTATAAACGTACAATACATACATATAGAACTACGGGACGACAGAAAAGGGCAGTCATCGCAGCCCATGGACATCCAGTGCATTGCCGGCCTTAAAAGAGTACACTCTAACATTGGATTTTACAGTGAAGCCCCCTAATGTTAGTAAAGTCTGTGTTAAATTGTGCCGTGAGTTTGTTTTAGCTCTGAGCGGCAAGTTCTGTATAGAATTAACAAATAACCGTTGGTCGATCCCATAATTATGCTGCCTTCGCCTGTATATGAAGGTGGCAAAAAAATGTTACAAGCTTTCCAAAACAATTCACTTCACTTCAGTGAAATGAAACGTACAGCGAAATGCATTTATGGAACTAATGTGCTCAGACGCTCGATGAATATAAATTAGATGTCAATTGGACGGGACGGCTCACCATATCTTCTGGCACTTGCCCAACTACTCCAGTAATAAATCTTTAGACTTTCTGGTAAAACTCCAAGGACAGCTACCGGTTATATTATCAGTTTATATCACTTCCAATTTGCATTTATTATAAGCTCATGGGATTGTTTCTAAAATTTGTAAATTAAATAAGATTAGACGGTAGGTTGAGGACATTCATAACTGTACATTAATGTATAAACATGTTAAAGTTGGTTGTTAGTGGTTGTTGGTCGCTGAGAGTCGCTGGCTTATTCATATGGCGCTGGATCAAGGATAACCTTTCTGTCAAAATTTCACTGAAAATATGCTGTTGTGCATCACTGTATATTATTAAAACTATGAGACTTATTCGATATATCGAAAATGCAGCACGGTACTGCTTTTAGCAGGAAATGCAAAGAATTCCCGACCCCCCCTTAATGTGTTACATATTTCTGTATTTTGTTGTTCATAAAAATAACTAAAAAATAACTTTATGCGTGCTCGTGTTTATACTTAAATACAACAAATATGAAGGGGCCTGAAACTTCTTGATATATTCTGAAACTCGAACGTCAATGCACCGAAAGATGTTCGCGCCTTGTTAAATATAACAAGCAATGTTCACAGAATATTGAGTTTAAGCTGTTGTATATTCGTTGAGAATAGAGCTATTGTTACAACTTTTGACTTTGTATATAAACACATAACAATTAGGTGACTTTCTTACATGATAATATTATGAGGTTATTCAATCGCGACTTTCTTTACCTTCTGAAATATCCCATTCATGTTCATTCAAATAACCTAAAAATAATACATTTTCACATCACATTTTAGTTACTATAGTGGGTTTGACGGAGTCACACTCGTTATATGAACTACGGGAAACAGAACATAATTTTGTCTACACATTGTATGGCCCGTTGACTCCGATATGTCATGAATATATGAGTCGCATTTTGTAGGCAGCGAAAATATTATTTGAAATATAAATAAAAACTACCTCAATTTGTTGATTAATTTTATTCCATAATAGTGGGTTTAGCCAATATATAATCGCTTCGTAAACCAGAATTTGTAGTCTATATCTTACCGGTACATCACCTGAATTTGAACGGTGAAAAAGAGTTAGGTACCCGAAACTGCACGTGTGGATAAAATACTTCGATATATCAATGCAAGTAAAAGGAAAAAATATGAAACCCAGGTTAAATAAAATTAATCCATCTTCCAATACGATAAAGTAAATATATGACATAGTTAGTTACGCGATTTAAATTAAGACAACGCATCTTGCACATGTAACCCATTTATATAAGGCCTATTTTCATTATCATGTAGAAACAGCAAAATAAGTGACAAGAACGGGCGCAAGGAAAGGCAAACTAATTACTAATTAGTCACTAATTAGCCGTGATCTCCTCGTCCATTTTCTTTGTAATACTTCCTAAAGATGCACGACAACATGGCGAATACGTTTCGTTAATAACAATACCTTTTTAATATATATTTAGTAATTAGGAATATATTTTTGGTTTTTATAAAATAGGTTATATAAGACAAAGGACGATATAATATACGCGATGATCAGTTTGGTCGCATTGAACAGAGTATGGTCATAAAAATCCTTTTCCCCGAATCCCCTTTTATTTTTTACTACATCTAATAAAAAACCATTCACGGTCGATACCAATAAAACGTCACACACGAGTGATTGACCGTAATATGACAACGAACAGTTTGACTCGAAGCTCGACTCGACTTTTTACAAATATCAATTAATTGAGAAAATAGTATAATATAATTAATAAATTAATAGTTTACGGGTTGGCATTTATCTGTTACCTTTTTATCTTATCCGTACATAATATGTGCACTTTATGAATAAATATATTTTAAAAATTTCAAATTTCCCCGTTAATTCCGTGGTATCTAAAGGCTTAAACAAATATTAACTAATGCAACAATGCGGCTTCATTTAACTTCAGTTTACCCGATATCTACTATACTACCTTGGATACAACATTTCTAAAGTATACCACCTGATCAAAATAAAAATTATCATAATATACAATGCTACGAAGTTTCTCGTATTTCAGATTGTATGCCATTGAAAGCACGTGTCGACAATATAAAATAGCAATAAAAGACTATGTATTTCGATCTGACGAATACTATAACCGTTCACAAAAAACACAAAACACATGATAAAATTTTAGTGTTGCGTTATTTGTACATTTCGCGAATCCAAAATGATTTTTTAGAAATACTGTAAGCTTTTATTAAACCTAGGAAAAGAAAAATTTTGTGTTACGTTAGGCAAATAACACTACTTTGAATAAACTGTGTATTTCGTTGTTATTCTGGTGTCAATGGATGAAGAATTAATATAGATGCATTTTCATACAATAATAAAAAAATAAAAAATCATTTCGATACCTCCTAGGTATACTGAGTCATCTAACAAATTTAGGTATTTTGTTATTTTTACATAAATGTACATAATTAACTATGATCTTCACGTAAGTGTTAATTTTTTTTTAAAGAACTATAGTTACCGAAATAATTTCACGTATACCAAATCAATTTCAACTTCTGTTAAAATCGTACATTGTATACTAATCCAAATAACATTGTACCAGTGTTCGCGGGGCGTGAGAAGGGACGCATTGATACAAGTTTATTTTGGCTCAGTATACGATGTACGATTTCAACAGACGTTGAAATTGATTTAGTATAGGTACTTGAAATTATCTCGGTTACTATAGTTCTTTAAAAAAAATAACTTAATCTTAAAACTAAAATTACAGCCAGGGCGCATGCAATTTAAGTTAATATGTTTCTTTCATAAGTTTCTTCCAAGCAGTCAAGAAGATAATATTGAAACTACAAAAATATCGGTTTGCAAAACTAGGTTCTTGGGAACCCTTACCCTTTAGTTTCAATTTTGTTTATACAACTTTAGCAAAATCCGATAAACGAAATTGGTTTATTAAAACTGATCAGCGTGGTAGACATATTAATCATCCAAACATTATGAATGACCATATCGTTCGCAGTTTATGGATCACGTTCAACCATTTTCTCCCGTAGAGTCACATTACATTCGCAAAAATGAAGTAAAAAATATCTGGAGGGCTTGTTATCCTTCTCAAAAATGTTTAATTAATATAACGATTGGTTTGAGTCTAATAAATATTCTTCTAAAGCGACTACCGTGAGACAGCATCGAGATATAATTAATACAAATATCAATATTATAGGTTTTCATAAACCCAAAAAAGATGTTTGTGAACAATGTCATATTTATGAAATTAACAAGCAAGTTACCCAGACAGATAAATAAAAGCATGAAGAGCATTTAAAAGAGAAAGAGAAAGCTAGAAAACAAGAGATAAAGAATCAGCGTTACAAAATACTGAAATCCTTACAGCAGCATTTGATCATCAAAAGTGTCTTAATGTACCTTACGGGAACGTTAGAACTTTTTATTATAAACGGAAACTTTTCTTCTCACGATATTCAGTTTGGGATTTCGACAAGGTTATTGTTTTTCATGGCATCAACAGACAGCAAAGACAGGTCAAAATGAAATTTCTAGCTGCGTTTTTAAGTTTTTAGAAGATACGGTGGGTAAAGGCGTCAAAGATTACCGATTTCGTCCAGAAATAGGATTGTTTTCTTAATGTATCTGTTAGCTAGTTCGCTGTTCAGGTTTAAAGCTTTCCTTATAGAGTCCTAAACTTTTTATATATTTTTGTTATACATTTACATTATTTTTAATAATATTCTTTAACGTAAGTTACCATTTTTAGTTCCTTTTATTTTTAAAGAAAAACACTTTTTTACGGATTATAGTTATGTATTATTGTATTTAAACTTATAATTATAGTCTAAAAGATGTAGGGTTAGTCGATACCAACTCCGGGGAAATAAATACAGATAACACAACATTTTCTACAGCTGTAATACTTTTTGACATTTAACACCTTTGTCTTCAGTCACCGTGACCACGCACGCTGTAAATCACGCGAAACGTCGGTTTAAATTTAAAATTATGTCTAAATAATTATAAGTTTAAATACAATAATACATAACTATAATCCGTAAAAAAGTGTTTTTCTTTAAATGTGTAAAAGTTATGTTAATAAAAGACAATACTAACCTTTTATTTTTATTGATGTTTGATACTACATTTATAATTTATTTCAGTTAAATTGTTAAACTTGTGGTATTTAGTAAGGCTAAATAATATTAAGAAAAAGGATATTTAATTATAACTAAAATACATTATGATTCTTAAAAATGCGTTGTTTCTGTTAATAAGTCTACTTCTTCCGGAGTGTTTTTTTAATTTCGTAAGGTATTAGAAATAAAATTAGTAATTAAAAAGCCGCGATTAATTATATTAGTCCAGTATACGTTGAGGTTTTTAAATTCTAAAATAGCTAAGTACTTTCCTAGTATAATGAGTCAAGTGATGTAATTTCAATATTTTATTATTAAGTGAGACGAAAAACTCCGAAAATAACCAAAAGTAAGATGATATTAAATAAATGATAATCATATTCCATAATATGTTGGTGTAAACTATGGATTTTGATGTACAACGTACATGAATATAACTGGTAGTTAAACCATTTTACTATTGAGTCCTGCCCGTGTATACTAAGTCATGTACATAAAATATCATTTAAAAACAAAAATCAGCAAAATCATGTTATACCAAAGGAAGAGCTTTCAATCTTTATTAAAAAAACATTAAATTTATTCTGAATTAGTTTGATTTCACAAAAATATAAACGATTTGCCTTAAAATGGCTCTCCTGCAAAATTACTAAAATGTCAGTTGACTCATTATACTTAGGAGGTATCGATTTATTCATGCAGGTAACATAATGTAAACTTATTAACGTCAAAAAACGAAATACACATTAAAGGCGTCTAACTTTACATTAACTGCCAGTTCTCAAATCATGGGCGTAGAACGGAAGAGAAGAACTGGCAATAAACTCTCCGCCACTCTTAAATCGCCACGTTTTTTCTTAATGTTAACTAATATAATGTTAACTGATGAGCGATTAATATGATCAATTGTGGACAATTGTAATTAATTCGTAAATGCAGTTAGAACTCGAAGCTTGTGGAATTCATACATTTAGAATTAATTAAGAATTGATTGGCTCATTAATCACACATATAGCTTTGGAAAATCCCTCGGTTACGGTATTTATTCTTAGATGTTCTTGTGTATTTACCCTTGCTCTTAGTGTAAGGGAAACCAGCATGCCTTAAGGATAAATAATTACTTGGTATTGTCTTTTATTAACATAACTTTTACACATTTAAAGAAATGCTTGCGTGCTTTACAGCGTGCGTGACCACGCACGCTGTAAAGATCACGCACGCGAAACGTCGGTTTAAATTTAAAATTATGTCTAAATAATTATAAGTTTAAATACAATAATACATAACTATAATCCGTAAAAAAGTGTTTTTCTTTAAATGTGTAAAAGTTATGTTAATAAAAGACAATACTAACCTTTTATTTTTATTGATGTTTGATACTACATTTATAATTTATTTCAGTTAAATTGTTAAACTTGTGGTATTTAGTAAGGCTAAATAATATTAAGAAAAAGGATATTTAATTATAACTAAAATACATTATGATTCTTAAAAATGCGTTGTTTCTGTTAATAAGTCTACTTCTTCCGGAGTGTTTTTTTAATTTCGTAAGGTATTAGAAATAAAATTAGTAATTAAAAAGCCGCGATTAATTATATTAGTCCAGTATACGTTGAGGTTTTTAAATTCTAAAATAGCTAAGTACTTTCCTAGTATAATGAGTCAAGTGATGTAATTTCAATATTTTATTATTAAGTGAGACGAAAAACTCCGAAAATAACCAAAAGTAAGATGATATTAAATAAATGATAATCATATTCCATAATATGTTGGTGTAAACTATGGATTTTGATGTACAACGTACATGAATATAACTGGTAGTTAAACCATTTTACTATTGAGTCCTGCCCGTGTATACTAAGTCATGTACATAAAATATCATTTAAAAACAAAAATCAGCAAAATCATGTTATACCAAAGGAAGAGCTTTCAATCTTTATTAAAAAAACATTAAATTTATTCTGAATTAGTTTGATTTCACAAAAATATAAACGATTTGCCTTAAAATGGCTCTCCTGCAAAATTACTAAAATGTCAGTTGACTCATTATACTTAGGAGGTATCGATTTATTCATGCAGGTAACATAATGTAAACTTATTAACGTCAAAAAACGAAATACACATTAAAGGCGTCTAACTTTACATTAACTGCCAGTTCTCAAATCATGGGCGTAGAACGGAAGAGAAGAACTGGCAATAAACTCTCCGCCACTCTTAAATCGCCACGTTTTTTCTTAATGTTAACTAATATAATGTTAACTGATGAGCGATTAATATGATCAATTGTGGACAATTGTAATTAATTCGTAAATGCAGTTAGAACTCGAAGCTTGTGGAATTCATACATTTAGAATTAATTAAGAATTGATTGGCTCATTAATCACACATATAGCTTTGGAAAATCCCTCGGTTACGGTATTTATTCTTAGATGTTCTTGTGTATTTACCCTTGCTCTTAGTGTAAGGGAAACCAGCATGCCTTAAGGATAAATAATTACTTGGTATTGTCTTTTATTAACATAACTTTTACACATTTAAAGAAATGCTTGCGTGCTTTACAGCGTGCGTGACCACGCACGCTGTAAAGATCACGCACGCGAAACGTCGGTTTAAATTTAAAATTATGTCTAAATAATTATAAGTTTAAATACAATAATACATAACTATAATCCGTAAAAAAGTGTTTTTCTTTAAATAATTACTTGCCTAGAGCAGAAAACTTATCATGTTGTGGACTGGATAATTTATTCTGAATATTGATGAAAACGTGGCAATGCACATGCCCTAGATGCCATTTTGAAATCCCGGAAATAATAGTTAATGCTTTAATTTTAATTTTTACAATGTATCGAGGTTATTTATAAATGAATAGCCATTTGGTTCGTAGCAAACAAGTGCGACAGTATAATTAATGGACTTATGAATACGAGAATATAAATAAAAGGAAACCAGTAAATGTAACATACAGTGTAACCACAATTTGTGGTCACGTGTCGAGAGCAAGCTGAACGTTTAATGTTAACCTACTATTGTATGCACCACATAATACACGAGTAAATATCACTTGGTTCTTATGTCGATCACAACTCAATACTACAGATGTAAAGCGATGGTGAGAATAGCCACTGTTAAACTAAAGTACTAAGAAGATTAAGACTATTTAAATAATACATTCCATTACGATTTAAGATCTGGATGGCAGCAAAAAATAATCTGTCTCTTGCCTTCGAGGCAAAAAAAGCCTTTTCCTTTCATCATTCCTGTTATTGT
Source organism: Pieris mannii (assembly GCA_028984075.1). Taxonomy (NCBI): domain Eukaryota; kingdom Metazoa; phylum Arthropoda; class Insecta; order Lepidoptera; family Pieridae; genus Pieris; species Pieris mannii. The sequence continues at coordinate 282,446 of CM054784.1, forward strand.
GACCGCTGTCCCAATTTCCTACTGACCTACTTTAAATACTTCAAAAATATTTGCTTTTCACTGAAAATCATTTGTTTATTAATAACCCTGTTTATCAATGCCATGCAATTTTACTATGGAATATAGTTATTTGATATTGCCGACACGTGATTGTTATCAATATATTGAATCATATTGCTTATTTTTATCGATAAGGTTAATCAGGTTATTCTCCACATGAAGTTTGTAAGCAGACGAGAACTTTATCATTAATAAGGTTTCTTAGAAAATGATGAGAGATACAGATGATAGATGCTGTACTTTCTTACGTCAAAAGCTACCCCTTACTCATATAGATGCAAGTCTTTTTTATGACTAACTCTAATCTATCTCGCAAAAACACATCCAGGACTTTTTGCTGCCTTCTTATTCCTGTTGAAGAGGATCTTGCTGGTTTTTATAGCAGCAACACGTAAATTCTTCTGCAATCAAAAAGACAATTCGTCTTATTTTTCTGTTACAGTGTTAATCATTAACAGAGTGGAGGCGTTTAGACGAGTATAATCCATTGATAACATTTTTTGTAGGCAATTGGATATTATCGTCGCCTTTGAACTGGTTCAAGTCACCTTAAACAAAATATAACAACGCTGCGGATGCATATTATATTCGACGCTCAGAGAAACTCTTTAAAATCGAAGAAATTAACTTGTTACTGCTGCATCCAATTAATCTCGTTAATTCTACGAGATCTACAAGCGTTTTTAGCTTTAGCATTGATCTCGAAAAATGGCACGAGATACCGCGGGTTCCGGATCTCGCTAGATCGTGATTGCATTCCCTAAGCAGAACTCTACAGAATGTATGACTTAAACATCTTGCACGTCGCAAATCTTATAAGAAACTGTAAATCTTGCAGAACTAATTAGAGTTAAATATAAATTGGTACATTTTAGCCGTCTATAATTTAAATAACACCAAAAAGTAGATACATGAAATGCCAAAAAATTTAAAAGAGTAAAAATGAATTTCTTCCCAGGTATAGCATAAATATTCCCCCTTCGAGTTCATCTAAAAGTGGAAGGGAATGGAATGTGAATAACGATTTACTTTTACAAAAGAATTGAAACGGCTTAAGCTTGTCATTAGGGTTGGGATTGCAAAACCGAACAAACAATAAACAATTTCAATCCCCAATGAACCCTCGTTTTCCTGAAATACTTTAAACGCCTAGTTCCGTGCCTTTAGTGCCTTGTGTTAATATTTAATTATATCTTGTTCGAATAATCATCTACCTTCCTGGAATACCAGTCTCATGGCTAATCGTCTTATTTTATTAATCAAGGTAGGTACTTCCAGCCTTCTCAAGTTGTGGGTCAACTGTGGGTTGTCAGAACCTGACAATAATCTGTACAATGCATATAATTTTTCGTAGATCAAAAACTGTTATTGGTGGGCACGAGATACAATAATCATCGTCGTGCTAACTGTTTTTATATAAAAAATATATTGGTGTTGTACTCTCTATTTAATTATACATGAAATTTGAGTCGAGCTCACAAAGTGGTGAGTGAACTCAAGAAACGCAGCAAATATTGCTTATCACGGCTATGTTGCTTCGGTTCTGCGCTGTAGTATCCTTTTATGGAGAATTTAGCTAGCAAATTATTTAATCACCTTCCCAGAAGTTATAGATTACTGCCGTGTAGTGGGTTCAAAGGGAGGGTGATTAAACCTTTAAAGGCAAGGTGCCATGTTATATTTAGATCATAAGTTTTGACAAAAAATATGATTGTTCGTTTTTTTTATAAATGATCAATCTATACCACGAATCTATCACGTTCATTGCAAATAAACGATTATTATTATATATTTTTTTGATAATACTCCTATTTTATCACCGTTTATTTGTGATTAATTTGTAGGTGTAGAAAAACTAGGAACACTCTAAATATCTAAATCAAAGTAATACCTACCATAATATTACATTATCATTATTTACTTTAACGGACCTGATAATATGTGACCTATGTATGCCTAACGTCGGAATTCTCTTTTAATTACATTTTATTTGCATTACTCTAATCAATCGTATATAAAGTAAATGATTATTGAACTGAGAGTCTGTCAGTGTAGTGAGTGGTGTGGCAGGATGTTGGCGGCTCGAGGATTTATCTTGCTTGTGTCTCTTGTCACGGCTTTATGTGAAGAAGGTATGAAATATAGCCCTAAATGTCATATAGATAATAGAAAAAACAAATCTGCTGAATCTTTGTTTTTTTTTATAGCTCAGCATTCTACGTGACGTAAATAATTCTTCATTGTATTTATTATCTCTCCAATGTTCTGATATCAACACCATTTTAATACAAACAGTTTATAATGCTTCTTAAAAATTGTTTAGAGGTGTACCATTATATGGTTTATAGAAGAATTCATTAGATTCAGATTTTCTGATATTGAGACATTGATTAAGATAATTTAACAAGACGGTGCGCAGAAATTTTCATTTTATTTTTTTATCCTTCAAAGATCTTCAAAAATTATATTTTGTGCAAAGATTCTGGAAGCCATAATTCTAATTACTATCTAGTACTTTATCTGGATTTAAAAGTAATTAAAGTAAATTGTAAATGAAACAAAGGATCTGGTGATATCAAAAATACCAGCGATTTCTTTAAAGAAATTTGTATTCTATCTCCCAGATGAGAATTTAAAATGATTTCATAAACGTAGAATTTCAAGCATTGAGAGAACAAACAGTTATATTAACAGATTAAAATATTTCCAAACCAGTTTCACTCAGAAATTGTCTTTTACCTTTTATTCCTTAACAATTTCTAACTAGAACTAATGGTTTTAAAGTTTTTTAAAGCATTAAAACAGATTTCAATACAAAAATAATGTACGATCCATTTTAACACTATTTTCATTATGTTTTAAAATACTTTGAGTAGAGTTTCAGTCTTTGTGATAAAATTAAAAGTATTTTATGTGTTTATCAAACCACATATGTATTTTCACTTTTTAGTTTCCTTAATAGGTCAAGTAAGTCGGCATACAAACTCGTGCGATCGAAAAATTTATGTTCAGCGTTTCAAATAAACAATGAAGCTCTGGATATGTGTAATATTTCTCCTCAATATCAGCAGTAAAAGTGGGCTTATCCCCCGTCCGTTGTTATCTAACCTAATTTATAAAATGTGGTTCGTGCACTGTGATTGTTGGCAGACTTTAATACCTTCACATTAATAGTCATATATAGAAAGAGAGTGTAGACATGATTGTACTATGTTCACGTTTCTTCGACACGTGAGAGAGAGAGCTCTTATCAAATGTATTTTGCTGAAATAAATGCAAGTGACGCTTCATAAATCTAGAAATAGTTAATTTCTGTATTATGGCGAATAAGTTATGGTATGCCAGCGAAAGTACCAGTATAAAACTTAATTGCATAATGTTTTTACTACATCATTATTAATTGTATTATTCACATTTATTTATGAATTTTCCTACTATAGCAGGATTAAATGCAATGTTAGTGATGATACCTCATGGCCACATACACAAATGGCCAATTGATACACAAGTGTCAATAGATTCTTAATGAACTTAAATTGGTCGATAATGGCCAATTGAAATTTGTCACAGTGATTGATCTGATTATTCTTTTACATAAAATGTACCTTATCCGTTATATATTAAAACTCTATATTATATTATATAATAAGAGGTGGGGCTCTAAAGAAATTTCTAGTTGTATTGTATGTTTTAAGCAACAAATCAATCAAAATGTATTTTATTGTATCACTTACTCTAAAGTAAAATTAAAACGAGTATATATATATGTACTTCTACATAGTTCCAAAGTCAAGGACAAACAGCGGGCTAGAAGAACTGGCAAGAAACTCTTCCACTCTTTTTACTAGCCAAGTTTTTGCAAAAAAAATTCTAAGGAACTGCAATAATTACCCAAGTCAATTGAGATATAAGAACAAAATGTAATAACAGCAAAGTAACAAGCTTATCATCAGCGGGTAAAATAGAAGCAAGCAAATAGAGAACAAAACACAAATACGTAGTCACAATTGGTGGTAACGAATCGCCTACAAAGTAATTCACCCATTAGAACTGGAGCAAATTAACAAGCGTTATTAACAATTAAATAATCGTCTACTTTATGAAAGACTTTAGAAAATTATTCACGTTTAATGTAAGTCTTAAGTTTATTTAATCATAATTCTCTAACATCGCTTGCGAGTTCTTGTAAAAACGTATATAAATTTCCAAAGAAGGAACATTATTTTTTGAAGTTTAGTTGGTTGCTCAGGTAAGGTCTTTTCAGTTAGAATACGGGTGAAATTCATAGTGTTTTTTTGTTCATTATGTTTCCTTAAACTTCTTAATACAGATTCGCGTAAAAATAACAAATCTCCGGAATAGCCCGCAGAAGCACGTATGGATTGGATAGTGGACAGTCGCTTTAACAGAAGAGCATTACACAGTGAAAATAACTGTTATTGAATTTTGGCATGTCTTGATCAGTCCACTATAGTATTTTTCAGTCTATTGGAATTGTGTATGTCCTCTCTATTCTCATTGGAGTTTAAAATGTAACGTATTATCCAAGAACACGGTTTTTTAAATAGCGATTATTTTCGTTACCTGACTGAATCACTGAATCACTTGACACCGCAAATTGTAAATCTATATAAATTATGACTTTATTTCGTAAACATTAAGTTTACCAGAACTAGTTATACGTGAGATAGCATTGTTTACATTAGCCAAAGATGGTCATTGGTCTTGTCATACTGAATAAAACTGAGGTCTCATCAGCAAGAAGCATCTATTGAAAAAGATAGCTCATTGGCAAATAATGGACCTCCCATTCTTCATTTAAGTGAATCAAACTTAAACGAAGAATGGGAATGGGGGTACTTATCCCCAAGTACCATAATAAACCACCAGTATTAATGGAAAATCTTACCAACCTCGAAGAAGTGTCACCGTTGACATTCACTCTGTGAATCTTCCCTTTAAGTTTGAGTCCATCCAGTCCTATCATCAAAATGTTAGGGAAATTTATTTCTGTTAATAAATTAAACGTATAAGATTCTCCCATCCATAATTTGTAGTATAATGTTAACCTCTTGTATATATTATTATATATCTGTGTATGTTGTCTTTTTTTTGTGAAGTCATTTTTGTTTTGGGTATCTCTGCTTAGATTAAATTCAATCCATCAAATCTATCCTAACCGTGATAACACTTAGAACGCGCCATTGGCGGAATTGTGATTGACACAGAAGTCGCCATTAAAAATAAAGAATAGAATAGAGTTGGAAACTTTCTGCGACGTCATAGTGTTGAAGCTTCCTGACCAATATTTCATGGGCACAATCAGAAGCCTTTGATACGTCACAGAAAAATTATCTTATACACAATTTTCTTAACGCTAATATTTATGTAATTTTTTTAGTGTCTGAATATTTTATAAATACGGATAAATGTTTCTAGGAATACATGAAGCTTAGTTATCATTATAATAATTCAATATACATGATGGAATCTGAATTTATACCGATATATTTAAAAAAAAACGTTAAAATAACGTTCGAAGTCCAGTTAACACCGATATTAATTGAGAAGTGGCCTTTCGTAAAACCAAGCTTATATATTTTATTACGTACAACTTACTTTATTCTTTGTAAAATTTGGTGTAACACATCTCTATATTCATCATAATCATTGTCTTAGTTTTTTCATAAATTTACTACGTATATGTCAAACTCCGCTTTCGCAGTAATTTTATTGAGTTTATTACTAGTAACCCTATAGGAATCTACAGTCACTTAGTCTACTATATCGAATCAAGTTTTCCTCTAACATAAAAAAGATTCCCTTTATGACAAAAATCAATGTTTTCAGAAGCCTTCCTCACCCCATGCGACATCACAGATACCGAATGTTTACGGAAGTCAACGCAAAAGTTTTTAGCGAAAACGGCAAACGGTGTGCCCGAATATGACATAAGGGCCATTGACCCTATGCTCTTGAACTCGGTTGACTATTTGCTCAGCGAGGAATATGGCGTCTGGAATCATTTATCGAACTTGACCATAATTGGATTGAAAAATCAAGATTTGTCAAAATTCAGGTTGGTGTACAGAAGAATCTTATTAAATTTTATTAGATTATATTCTAAATGAGCTGTGTTGGCCTAGTGCTTTAACCATGCGACTCTAAAGTCACAACTTTACGGTGGAGTGATCAAATACCAGCAATATATTAATGAATTTTAATTTCTATGTTCCCAATTAATCATTTAATTCTTTTTCGTACGATGAAAGGAAGCATACATATGCAGGCATAATCCTTCACCCAGAAATCGATGTGTTAAACATGACTTTAAAATAATATAGATAATATTAAAGAACCATACAATCTGATTCAAAGACCTGTAACATATAAATGTAGCATTATTAATCGCCTCAGGTTGCCGCAGGCAGGCATTTAGACGCAATATTTTTAACGCCTGTTGCTTTTATTCGAAAAGTTCAAAGATCATTTTGGTGCTTAAAAAGTTGTGTAACAATTTAGAGCGGAATATACGTAAATACAGCAGAAACAACAAACAAAAAGCAATATGAGATCAATTATTAAGAATGAAGTAATTCATACAATATAGCTAATTAAATAATTAACATCAGGCGAGCCTCCTGCCCGTTTGCCCCCTGTTCAACACTTAACCCTTTACAAAAGTAATTTTCATAATAAAATATGCTACTTGTCTACCCTTGTATATTAAATTAGTTCTGCAGGTGCATGAGTTTTATGTTTATACATTTAATAACTCGTTATCAGATAACTACTGCCTTATTTAAGAGAACTAAGAGAACGAATGTTTAACACAAAGTCTTAGTACTATAAAAATGTAGTTTGATCTAATTGAAATTCAATGGATTACAGTTTAGATACTAAAACAAAGGCTGTGGAATTGCAAACAAAATTAGATCTCAGTATTACTGGAGACATCACGGTTGAGGTAAAGAAACGCGGGAAATCATTTTCCGGCTCGATTTTAATTAGAGGAAGTAAGTATAAATTTTCTTAACGACGCCGTTAAACTGACCCTTTAATTAGAAATGTTATTTAGTATTTAGTGTGACCAGTGAACCGTAAAGTCATACATTAACTGATAAAAACAGTATTTACCAAGCCTACTTATATTATTAGCAAGGCTTTTTTGGAATAATAATCAGTCTATAATATAATAGTTACGTTGGCGTATCTTTTAGTGTTTTAATGTATTTATTTCCGCGTTATAATAAAAAAAACTCAAAAATTATGATTAAAGATGAATTAATGTTTTATTTAGGTGCATTGGGCACAGCTAATTACAAGTATGATTTTAAAACTGATGCCAATGGTGTGACGCACTTCGAAGTAAGCCCTGAAACAATCACCTGTCAACCCGTTGATGAAGTGGTAATTAAATTAAGCCCGGAACTTCTAGAATCTCTAAGAACAGGTATATTTTAGTTAGTTAGCCACATTCAAAAATGTAACATTGTCTAAACATAGTTCTGTGTGTTTTCCTTTAATAATTATATTAGTTCCAATTTATGTAATGGTTCGCTTCCCACGAAAGAAAATAACAACCATAATTTATTAGTAAAAATACAGATAATTCATAATGCCAGGATCTAACATGGATATCACTTATCATTGTAGTAAATAATTATTGGCCACCACTGGACGGCAGATAAATTATATATACGGTTAGGAACAAAACTAACAATCAACTTTAACCACGCCATTAAAAGCGTTTTAAAATACTAGTATGATTTGATGCTTGTGAAAACCTTATTTAATATTTTATTTAAACGACTAAAATCTTGACGTCTGTGAAAGTTATTTTAAATTATAAATAACTAACTGATACGGCTGATTCAGTGCCACTTAAGAATTAAGGTTTAATACAAATGTAATGTGTGAGATAATGGCAACGATTGCTAATGGGAAACTCCATGCCGACTGGGATTTGTACACGCGCCATTCTGAAGAGATAAATAATTGCACTCTTGCAATAAAAGCAAGGTTTTATTATCAATCAAAATTAAGATATTAAACTGAAAATACGCAGAACAAGGAGAGTACGTAATTTAAAAGGACCCTGGAAATATCAGTTAAAATGAAACAGCTATAAAAATAAAAATGCTAATATTAATCAGGACTTGATTGATGAATACCGATTTAATTTCAGATCCAGATATTCAACCAGAGAGGCAAAAAATAAAGTCGAATTCTGCTGACAACGGTAATAGTCTGCTCTGTGCGATTGTAGAAAAGGCATATGTGACAGTAGTTCATAACATAAGAGCCTCTGCTAAAATACTGCCCAAAGACGCATTCTTAAAGGGCGTGTAAAGTGTTCCTCGGAAATTCTAATTACGTTGTATTTTGTTTACAAATAATAAACGAATCGAATGTTTTAAAACTTTATTATTTTTAGCCAAACATCGTAATTGGGCGCACTTACGCGCCAGAGGTACGCTGCTTGCTTAAGTCAAAAAAAATGATTTTTCTTATTAGCTCGTAGTTAAAAAAGTCATATTAATTAAAACATTGCACCATATTTTAAATCTCACAAAAACAATTTTTTTTTTTTGGTTTTATTATATCTCTACTAAATATTTTCCCTTGGTAATTGCAAAAACTTGTATCCGGTTTAAGTATTTAACAGAAATACATAAAAATAATCAGACATTGTTTCGTGAGATGAACGTAGTTATATGTAAATAAATTTAACTTATTTACATTTGCACGATAAGCTTTTTTGGGCGCGTTCAATGACCGTCAACGAAAATTATTTTGTCATAATGGTTACATACATTCAGTACGAAATATTTTTATAAATAGTGAATTTTATTGTTGGTATATCCTTGTTTCATTAAAATCAAACTAATAATTAAACAGAAGCAAGTTACAAACGCAGTATATTCTTGGATTTAATCAGTAAAATGCCATGTACTTTTGACTAACTATATCATTTTAAAATTACCTTAAATAAAAAAAGTCTTGACACAGATATAATGTTATTGCTGTATCTGTATGATTGTGATTGAGAGGCATTTCCTAATGCCAGTGATAAATTTAAATTATTGAAGTGCCCTAAAGTACTTTAATTTAAAAAATAAAATAATAACTCAAATCATCGACATAACTCATAAGGTCAACAGCACATCAGTCATTGATATTTATGACTTATGAGTGTCGTCCCTTTTTATAAAAACTGCATCGAAAATTCGGACAAACATTTATTATTTCAACATTTTATTGTATCAATAAAAACTTAGAATGTGCTGAATCTGTCACATCTCTATATTTGTTTCTCCCATTTGTAGGTGTCTCGTCAGCTAGATCTCACAATATCAGATTTTAAAAATTTATTGTCTTTTTGAAGCTAAGCTAAGTAGATTGATAAAGTTATATTCAATTGAGTCTTGATTATGAGTGTTATTTGTTTTGTACCAATATAAAATGTACAATCCATATGAAATCGGATAACGATTGCTAATGAACCATTAATTTTATTGTGTTTGTGGTGTTTTATGAGGGCGTCATTATCACTTCGTAAATTTATTACCCTTAATAAGCCAAATGATCCTTTGACGTCACGGTTTTCATTAAAAATTTTGAGAGTTTTTGGGATTTTCTATTTTCTGGTCAAGTTAACGACTGTTTAAACATATATATTATGTTGTTGCCCTTGAAAAAGTCATTGGCATTACGTTGAAGAATCTAGTTCAACTGGCATTTACTATGCGTACTACGGGAATTGGAATAAATGATGAATTCGACACGATTTAATAATATTACGAGGAATGCATTAACTATTTGATTAAAGAAAATATAATTTGTAATTCGTAATACGTAATTAAATTCTAATAAACGTAAATAACTTCGAGGGTTCTACGAAAATAAATATTTTGATGGACAGAAGTACAGTTTTGAGATTGACATCATCTAATAAATTACGTCGTATTAAATAAGTTTAAAGCTCATAAATAGTGATTAAGCACAACATTTTATTACTTTTAATATAAAGTTATAAATGAAGTAGTTGCCGCTTCTTATATTTATTAGCTAATTAAAATTTGAATAAAATTCGTTCTATATAACTAATACATAAAATTTCACAGGATATTTCTTGAAATCCAAGCAGATTCATAGAAAATTACATTCTAGTTAAGTTAATAAAAATAAACTATACTCTTCGCACAGCGTTACCAATAAAAGAGCTTTTGAGTATAATCCGTTTAAATAAAAAACAATTTCAATATTAACTTAATAAAAAATAAATAAAAATATTATGCTCTTTATCTACCTCTACGTGAAGTCACAGGTTCGAAGTTGTAAATAGATATTATTGCAGTACAATCGCCTGGCCAGCATAATTAATGTGGGTCTGAAGATGTTAGCTTCCAACGGAGCATCTTAACTATGAATAAAGTATTACCGAGACTGGTATGCGTCGGTACACAAATGTTAACATTTCTAACCATGTTATGAGCATTAAATAGCTAAGTATGTTTTATCAAACACGCAAAGTGACCCGCCCCAGCTTCGCACGGGTGCAATGCTGATGAAAAGCAGGTTTTTATTATGTATTGTTATTTCCGTCGCTGGAAAGCTCCGATAATATACGCGTTCGATCGCTGCTAAATAAGCTGTAATGGGCTGTATAGATCTATATTAAATGAACAATGTATTCAAGGTATTTAATTGGTTAAGGATTAATGCTGTATTGGTTAAAATCGCTTCGAAAATTAGCCATTATTTGTCGTAAAAAGTAAATGACAAAAAAAGTTATTGTGGCTTATCCATAAGAGATAGACATATACCATCAAGGAATTTTTTTTTTCAATGTGTACAATACTTTGTACATTATTTTGATAAAACTCGTCGCCTGCGTTTGCAATGTTAGCGGAAAAAATGTAATTATTTACGACATCACATTAGAAACCTCAAAAATAACAGTACTTCTCCACTATTTAATGGATGTTATTATACATATAAACCTTCCTCTTGAATCACTGTATCTATTAAAAAAATCATCATCGCATCAAAATCCGTTGCGTAGTTTCAAAGATTTAAGCATACAAAAGGACATAGGGACAGAGAAAGCGACTTTGTTTTATACTATGTAGTGATTTAGCAAGATTATTTTTATTATAAAATGGACTTTTTGAATAAATATCTTCTAACAAATGAGTGGTGAGGTAATAGGCACAGAGTGGCAGTTGTCCATTTGATTAAAAAAAAATGAAAACTAATCAAACTCAGAAATAGGTCTGCGTCTCTAGAACAGATTGCGATTATTTAATAATGTTTCAGCTAATACATACAATTTGAATTCGCGATACGCTACATATTGCGAATTGAAATTAATTTTCTGGCTAGTTTAAAATATAAAGCTGTCAATTTGTAAACGATTTCATAAATGAAAAAATATTTTGAAGCCGTAGCCCAATACGCAATTTGTGTTTCACGTTTTCGAGCTTAAAAAGATTTTTATGTTTGAGTAAATTGAGACCAATTTAGTTCGGTTTGAAACTTGATATTTAGCAAATATCGGCACCCTTTGAGTTAAAACTATACACATCTAAACTCAGACAGACAGACGACAAGATCTGTAATTGGAATAAAAAGGTGTGCGGTTCATTTTACCTAACATGGTTTATGTAACGAAATTACCCATTGATTCTTTTTAATTTTATATACCTATACATATTAACAAGACATGAAAATAATTTATTTGCAATAAGATGTGATGCAATGCGAAATAAACCATCAAACTTGTAAATGTAAACATTACCTGTACCTGTTGTCTAACGGCAAGATGGAAAAATTTGCCTCTTCTTTGCCACCAATCAGTACAGACTCTCTACTTACAGTTGGTTGTATCGACTAAAACGAGCTCGTTTCATTTCAACAGGACTACATCACAGACTTCGGGGTCGCTGTCGCATTACCAACGCGCTACTAACCATAATTAGATTTACGATAATTTTCTTTGATTTAGACTAAAATACAATTGTTGAGACAAAATACTGTGATAACCAGAACCCAATTTTCTAGATTTCGTAGTACGTAATTATTTAATGTTACGCAACAAACCATTACACATTTACAGTACTCTTTATTTTTAAATAAATATAATGTTGAGTCATTACAAGTATGCATTACACTATCTCGTTTATTTAAATAAAGCATTTTGAAATTCTTTATTAATTATAAATAGCAATTATTACAATTAAACGCCTTGAATAAAATGAAAGTGTAACGCATCTAATTTGAGACCACATCATAAAAAAACATTTCGGAAGGCTTCGTATGCCTTCCCATCAAGTATAGCATCATTTACGGGAACTATTATTTTTAATTAGAGAAATATGAGAATAGAATTGGATTATTAATTTTCACTCCGTGGATGGTATATTAATATATGTGCGATGATATTCATAAATGTACAATAAACCTTAAATAGTTACATTACGTTTTGTCACGTTTATTTATTTGTGAAGTGTCACGAGAGCGATATAGACAAATTCATCAATAGCTATTTGGCTTATAGTCAATTAATAGGACAATACTTATAATATATCTACATAGTCATACGGTCAAACATAGCACAGCAATAAACATCACATTTAATACTCCTTAGTTAGTCAAATCAAGAATGTCCGTAAATATTTTTTTGAAGACTAACGGAAATTTATTTTGCATAACTGCTCTGCAACTACTTTTAATAAAACAAATTTTATCCTCATATGTAAGTAATTAGATAACTCGTTTCTAAGCTTGATCAAATGATATCCTAATTTCAATCGTGTGTCGTCTATAAACGAAACCTAGCTCCAAAATAAAACCATAGGCTGATAAAATGACGATTTTAGAACCATAATTCGTTGACTGTAACGCGTTGAATAAAAATCTTTATAATTTCAAATTAATCTTTAAATAACGGGACTCGTCACTGCGACGATTTAAAAAAATAAGCCCAGTATATAAAAGTGTTGCCATCGAGCAGAGCGTTTTCTCAAAGTTGGAGTCGCGAGTTCAAGATGTTTAATAGTTGTAGTGCCATTTTGGTTTTGATTTCATTTTGTGTTTGTTATGGACAAATTCCTATTTTCAGGAATTATGATTATATATGTAAGTTTTTATTTATTAAGTATATTATATAAACATTTTTATCTGACTTTTTTGTTTTAAGCGCTTTATTTTTTTAACTTAAAATTGCTTTTTAAGTAGTAGAATTGACGAACTACAACTTTGGAGCAAATGTAATTGTCAAGCACCAATACCGGTGAAATACTGAGTTTTAGATGATCTCGATGTTATATTTTATTGTAAGAAGGGATTATATCTCCTTGATTGAAATAATATGTCAGCCGTTAGAATTTTTACTCAATTAGCGCTCCTACACCTTACCATAATTTATCCACCTACCTATCATTGCCTACCTAAACGTATTATTTGCAAAATATAATCCAAAAATGGCTTAATAAGTTATTTTAATAAAATTTCTAAGCGGTGTTGGCCACTAGCTTGAGCGTGCATCTCTCATCCCTGATGTCCTAGGTTCGAACTCTGACTGTGAATATTTAGCCCTAGCTCCGACGATCATGATGACATCTTGAGGAAACCGGCATTCGTTAGAGCCCAAGTCACAGCAGGCTGATCTCAGGAGTCTGCTGCGCAACCCTGCTATAAATAGCGCTAACAAATTTCACTGTTTCATAAATAACTTCCTACCTGGACGTCATCAATAAATAAACTTATTGTACTAAAGCTAATCTTTGTCAATATAGCATTTAAGATTATATTAATTTCTCCATTAAACCTTGTAATATATTAATTCGTAAAAGTTGAATTAAATGACCTCGTTACATAATTTCGAATATATTTCCTTAACTACGAAATATAATAAATCTAGGCAAATCTAGACCCTTATTACTTATTCGTACTTACATAGCGTTGAGTTATTTGGTAATAAGTATACGAAGTGAGTATCACACACATTGTATCTTTTTGCATTAATTAAAAAAGTAACTTTAAAATTATTTTTTATATACATACTATTTTATTCCTAGCTATTCCTAAAATGTTTATCACAAATTGGGAAAATCGTAATTGGGTATTTTTAAGATGTCGGTGCCACGACCACAATAGTCCAATATTCAGTAGTCAATAATTAGTATCAATATCGTTGGACAATCCTTGTGCTTCCGCCCAGATTTTATCATGTAAAGAGAACAACATCTACGGATAAAGGCATATTAGGTACACATTAAACTTTCTTCCTTCTAGTTTTTTAAAGTCAATTAAAAATGAATGCCATGCGCGAATAATCTTTTTTCTTATATGCAAAAGATATTATTTTTATGTTTATGTAATTGCCTAATAATAATGTATTGGTTGGTGTTACATAGGTACACCTGAAGGTTATACCTAACCCTACTTAATGCTATACCAAATTTTTCACCTTTTAATCTACAACAATACCTACAGATATGAAATCAATGGAGTTAAGGTTTATTCTGTACACACATTTTATACAACCGTAGTAAATTCTTTCGAATGGTATACAACAAATATGTAAAGCTAAACGGATAGGCTTATTAGAAGTGCTTGATTACTCATCGTCATTATTAATTAGTTCATACTGCGTTATAGATATCATGTAGGTACTTGCTAAGGTCCTAGAGGTCTAAATATTTGATTATAAATTGGGTCCATGTTTCCGTTAGAATAATGTGCAATTACCTACTCAATACTTAGCTAGTTCTAGAGTACCACGATAAGTGTTTTTTTCAGCGTCCACTCAGTCACCATTGCCGTTCCCAGCGTGCCGTGCTGATGATATAGAATGCCTTCGACGAGGACTTCGAACGTTCTTTTTTCTTATGGATTCTGGTCATTTGGGTATGAGCCCTGTCGACCCCATGGTGTTGAACAGCGTGACGGTCGCTGTTCCCGATGAGCAAATGTCATTTCTGTTTAGAAAGGTTAACGTCACAGGAGCTAGGTGGACTAAGCTCGTGGATAGGAAGTAGGTACACTGTTCAATCAAATATTTAGTATGAATTACATACTAGCTATTATTAACATTAAAGAAATTACCGGTATTGTGTACTAATTATTTAAGCTTTTAAGTGCCTGTTTATTTGTCCACCTCATTAAAGTCTTTACTCTGTACAGCACAAAAATAAAATTGTAACTATTTTGAATACGTCATGGATGTGATACAATATTTTAACAGTTTAAATGTCGGGGATGTAACTCAGTGGTAGAGTGTCTGCTTCGCATGCTGAAAGTCCTGGGTTCAAATCCCAGCATCTCCACAAATCATATTATTTTTTGTCAATAATAGTTTTTTTATCTCCTAAAATGACGTTAAATATATATGTAGTTCTATGTATATTTTTAAAATAAATTATTTTGTATTCAATATACTTTATTGTACTATAAAAATAATACCTAAATGTTTGTTTTGATACAGATTTCATTTTAATAATGGGAAAAACAGTGTTCGTTTTAAAAGTGACTTGCATGTTGTGGGGGAAATTACCATGTCTTTTGCTGGGCGAACGGATCCCCATGTTTCTGTCTTAACAATGGACTTGAGTGAGTAATTTACTTAAACCTGTTTTAAACAATTAATTTTTATATCTAAGTATTCATTTCTTCATCTAGATTATAACTTGATTGTAATAAACAATATTTCATAGTGATTAAAGTCATAGTTGGATGTGAGGTGTTTTTTACAACAATTTTTTTACAACATAAGAAGCCAATAAAGAATTTGAGTACTTATTCTGTTACTCAAATTGTTACAATAATTATTAAGTAAATCACGATAGATAATTTGCCTATTATTATTTTTTTAAACATTTAAAAATTTCGGAAATCCTGATGAATATAAATAGTTATTTGTAAAAAGACTAAACAGATTATTTATTTATAATTAAAATATAAAGAAAAATGTAAAGTTATGGCACAATCTGGTACTAGTGAAATTCACACTCAAAAATTGTCATCATCTTGTGTGTCTACATGGTTTTGGTAGTGAAATTGTTAAAAACTATATTACCTTGTTTTATATAAAACCTAATGTTAAAGTAATACAATAAATATTATCTCATATACCTACATTTTTGCAGGTGATATTGAAACCAATATTACATATTCATGGACAGGTCAACGAGGATATGATACAGAAGACTACATAATAATTGGTAAAGAAAGAATAGCTGTCAGAAATTCAAGAACTCCATCTTTCTTTTTACAACCTAGTAAGTTACTTAGTTAAGTATTTTATACTGAAAATCAATGAATAACCACCTATTCACCTATAGATAAAACAAACAGAACATACTGTTGCTGTTTGCAGTCGCAAACTGCTTTATAAACAAATTAAAATAGTTATTTTCTAATTTAAAATGAGGAAATATACAAATTTTGTGTTAACAGGAGGAACTGAAGATGCTTACATGATTGAAAGGGTCCTGTCAGCGAAAAATGCTATACTAGATTTCTTAGCAAATGAAGTGACGGTAGCATTGATGCATGCCGTTGTTGATAACTTCAGATTATTTGCTAATCAAGTTCCAGTAAAAAACTACTATACATATAATCAATAAAACTAATTTATAAAAATATTTTTTATTTATTTTCTTCATGTTGAGCTGGGTGAAGTACAAGGAAGTTATTTTCTGTAGTTTACACATGTCAAAAAGCATCTCCTACAGATTCTTCAATGAATTTTTTATAAATAGCCATAAATTTTGCAACAAATGCCTCAAGATGAAAAATGGCTTTATTTCCTAACCTCATTCTGTGTTCAAACATTGCAGCGTGACTAGCTACTTGACATTTCATAGCCATATCACAATTTATAACAAGCTCTTTTAATAAGCCCGCAAATATCATGTCAGGAGGCACACCATGAATAATAAGTTCATAAAGTTTCTGGCGAACTTCACCAAGCTTCTTCGGGGATTGTTCGGAAAGAATCATAGAAGCTGTTTCTTTGATAAACAATTGCCAATCCGGCTCAGGTACCTTTTGATCAGCTTTGAATGGATATTGTTGCACCTTACATGCTTCACACATCAATAAAGCACGCCGTAAATTTCGATCAGAACACTTTGATATTTTTAGTGCTAGTTCAGAGGGCAGATTCAATCCTTCTTTTTTGCATACTGTTTGCAGTACACTACTAACTTCACTTTCGGTTGGTGCAGGAACCCGTATTGTTAGACAACGTGATCGTATTGCTGGGATAACACGTGATACAGAGTTAGCTATGAGAATAAGACGACAGGTTGCTACATACTTCTCCATTGTACGACGTAAGGCATGCTGAGCATCTTTAGTGAGGTCGTCAACTTCATTTAATATTACAACTTTAAATTCACGTTGACCAGATGAGTCAATTTGGTGCGTCTGAGCTACATTCTTTACGAGATCCATTATAACCACCCTATCATAGATTCCCACATCGGTAGGATTAACCTCAATGTGGTAATTACTGCTCACAGTCATAATTTCTATTTTCTTATTAGACGGTGTAGTAAAATGCATTGTTTCTTGTCTTAATCTTTCAACTCCTGAGCCATAAAGATCTCGCAAGAGGCACATGATTCTAGTTTTTTTACCGGCTCCCGAAGGGCCATATACGAGTAGATGTGGAAAATCACTTTGTTGTACCAGACTTTTCAACCGTACAGCTTGGTCTTTATGAAAATCTAACTTTAAAAGATCTTTTGGCCGATGTTTATCAACCCAAAGACTCATTTTTAAAATTACTTGTGGTCAACTAAAATTTTCTTAAATCGTGTAATGTCATATGAAGTTTTATGTATATTCAATAAATAAATTTGTCCTTATTAAGGGTTTTTAAAACAATAATAATATGATCACAATACAGAAAGTTATTTACAAATTACAATATAAAAATAGCCGCGAAAGTGAAAACCATAGAGATTATAAAATAATCTGTTGTCATAAATGTGCAGAAAACCATAGACATAATACTCATAAACCGTTTTGCACTCAGATGACAGCAAGAATTTATACGCTTCATAATTTAAATGATTATTCAATTAGTATATACTTTCAAAATGGTTGCAGAATGCAGAAGTAATGTAGACAATATTTTATATCTTTAAAAAATATATATACTTAAATCAATAAAAAATTGATCAAAACTTTTTCAACAAATTTATTGCACTTTATAATAATTGCATTTAACATCAATGGTTATATCTAACATTATTAATGTTTCTTTAAATTAACGTTTCAACGAGATTATATGGGATATTCACTATATTATCATTACGCAAGATATTTCACCATTATTGTAATGTTTTACCACATATGCACGCGATACTTGAGAATTTGATAGTACATATTTAAAAGTTTAAAACAACTATCCGAAATCCGAATTTGATTATTGAATTCAATTACCGAACACTTTTCATAAACAAAGGAAAAAGCACATGACTATGAATTAGGTGTCTTATTCGCTCATACACGTCAAGTACAAGTCGTACAAAGGTTAGAGCAAAACAGCTATAGTTCTACCGGAATTTCATGGCAAATATTGAAATATAAATTTAATGTGGGCAATACTGGATTAAGTGATCTTGATACTGTTTAATTCTATTTGTCTTTAGTATTAACGAACATGAAGTGTATTAGTTGTTTGCGATGAAGATTATTGTTACATATCATTTAATTAATACAAATAACTTATTCAGTACTAGAAAATGTTTTCAAGAACTTCATTACTTGATACTGATACTGAAGATAAAGAGGTGTTTATTATAAATCGCCCTTTCAGCATTTAAATTATTATATCTTGCTGCATCGTTTTGAATTTTTTTCATGTTCAAAACATTAAGTAAATATAAAACATTTGCACGGGACCATTACTTTATATCAGTGATAGGATTGGCTTGTATGGGCGGTATCTTCGTACGTACGAAAAAATATCTAGCGTTATCCAAAACAATTACTGAATATCTTTTTAGATTTGGGATTAGTTGCTGTCACTTGTTTTTTTTTTTAATTGTCTTTATTCATCACGTGGTGGTTATCAGCAACAGCACACTTGTAAATACCAGACACAATTTGGTACAAAGAAAAGGGTTACCTCCATCAAAATGGTCCGTTTTGATTGGCATTTATCATATTTAAAACCGATTATCATGTTGCTCAAAAAATACATCCCGCTGCAGGGAAGCACAAACACATGCCTCCTCTAACGAGAGAGAGTGAGAGAGATACATAATATATATTTTTTTACCTCAGAGATTGAGATCTTCTTCCGTTGTAATCAGTGTCTTGTTGAAGAATTTGTAACAGTCTCATTACTGTTAAAAATTTTTTTGGAACTTTATAGAATATATTCTTTTAATTTATTCCCGATTAAATGTATGTAATTCCTTCTCCTTATTTACCAGGCACGTAAAATACAACCACTCAATAAACCCTCCGCCAAGCCAGATATTCGCTCAGATTCGCCGCATAGTAGTACTTCTATAAAGAAGTCACATTAAAGTATCGAAAATAATATAAAAAATAAACTAAAAATATAAAAACTATTTAGTCCAACTTACCGCTCAACTCTACCACGCTCAAAAATTAAAGATTAAGTTGTCCATTATTCTTCATTTGTTTTACGATAAAGATTGAAAACATTATTTCTCGCTTGAGATCGAAGTGGCTTTTTCGACATTTTTACAAAAACAACAAATTTCAAGAAGATAATCATAAAATCATTTTTTTTAGCTGCGGTTGACAATATTGTACTGATTTGACGGATGACAGTTCACATTGCGATATGAATTCTCATTTGTTTTACGCCTCTGGATTTCTGTCGACGTTTAAATGTTGATTTTTAAATTTTACACGGTATAAATGCTTTAGTTCCAACTTCCAAGATACATGTTGACTCTATGTCTCTACCCATGATTTTTACTCTGTGATGATTTGTTTATGTTTCAAATCTATTGTCGCACAGCGATGAGCGAACTTCAAAGTACACTCTATATTGAAGCTTAAACATTTTCGGTGTTTGTAAAAATATTAAAAAGATGTTGTTTTTTTTATTTCAGTTTTGTGACAAAATCAAGATTGTCCTTTAAACTAAATCTTTAGATTAGATAAATATTAATTCCGAAAATGAACATTTTGCGGAGTCCCGTGTTTCGAGTATTCTTCTTTATAAATTACATCTATTGCGAAGAATTTAACCTGTATGGAGAGGCAGGACAGGCCTATGCATTACTTATTAATATAGGACATCCTCCTCAGAAGGTATTTATGAAGAAATATAATAATTGGACTTGAGTTTCACTTTAAAAGTTTTGAGCTTGCTGCGGTGTAAGGTTTCAATTGTCTATTGATTTTTTTCGTAAACTTCTAAGGTAATAACGAGTTGTAATTTGATAGTGTTCAGTGATGTGCAATAATGCTGTCTGCCCTAACTTAAGCTTTAACATTAAGTCATTTTATTAAGTCTTCTGTATTCATTTAATATAATCTCATATCCTTTGAACTTTTTTCAGCTTCACGTTTTAGTTGATACAGGAAGTGCAACTTTAGCAATTGCTGCATATGCAAGAAAAGACAGTAACATTTACTTTCATAAAGAAAATTCAACAAGCTTATATAATAGCGGTAAAGAGGTCCGTGAATAAATCTTAAAACTCTGTGTCATAGTTAAATGTCAAAAAGATGAATTAATACTCATTAAAAATAATAATCCAGTGGCAACACATTTCTAATAAGGTTTTGCTGTGTTATATTTAATATGATAGCCATGTTGCCAACATTTGGGTTTCACTAAATAGTTGGTTTCTTCATGATTTCTAACTACTCTGAAAAATTATAAAATTCTCAACAGGAGGTAGAATTTGCCTTATTTAATGCAGATGCATATTTTGACTTGACAAAAAGTTTTTGGTAAATAGCAAGAAGAAAAACTATAAGAATTCCAAATTGTTAAACAAAAGAACAGATTTCTTAGAAAGTTTGGTACATATGATAGTCCAGTTTATAGGGGCTAGGATGATAAAGTGCATACTAATGTTCACAGCTCTGCAGTTTTAACTACTTTCGCCCACTTAAAAACTATTTTTTTATTTAATTGTCAATATTTAGGGTGGGTGTAATGCTATGTAGAGTGTATCATTGTATGAAAAACAAGCTAAACCAACCAAAGCCGAGTGATTTTAGTTACCACATTCTATTATATTTATTTTAAGTATTATGTTTCATGAATGAAATTGAAGCTGAGTCTAAAATCACCTTAATTTTTTTTTATAATTCAGAGAACTAAACCAATTCTTGCCCCCTTTTTATCTGTAATTAAAACTGATTAATAACTTGTATATAATATACAGACAACATGAATTTTCTAAATACATTTTTAAATGCTCCAGGTGCAAGCAAAGTATTCCCAAGGAACATGGTCTGGAACACTCGCTTCAGATTTCATACAATTCCCCTCATTGCCAGCAGTACCTGAAGTGAGAAGTGATTTGGCTCTCATCACAAAAAGTTATAAATTCTTTATGAACGGATCGGGGTGGCAGGTGTGTCTTTGTTCTATGTCAATATATGTGTTATACATAGTGAGGAGTCGGTGAGTTATTAACAAAAAAATATGACCAATTTTAAAAGAAAAGTGACTTACCAGTATAAGATACAAAACAGAACTAATTTGAGTGTACGACCAACCAGGCTCCAGAAGATAAACCACTCCTTATATGGAAACTATTTGTTTTTACATCCACCACCCATGCCATATTTTATAATTATCACTGAAATAATAAACCTTTTTATAAATTTGACGATTAGTTAAATGATCCTAATCCTTGGGATTGACTTGCTCCAGTTTAAACAATTTGTATAACTCAAAATTTGGGGATTAAGAAATAAGAAGAGTGGAGGAGAGTTTCATGCCAGTTTTCGCCCGCACTACGCTCTTGAATTGCGAACTGGTAGTAGATGTAAGTTTAGTATCAATTAAACATCTTTTCTGATGACGGTCATAAGTGTACTTGGTTGCCCATATGAATCAAGTGAATTCTCTTTAATTTATCAGTTAACGCAATTACTATATGTTTAAAAAAAGCTATGTTAGCGAACTAAGGCAAGTAGTAAACTGTCGGGCTTATTGTATTAAGAGTCGAACGCGACCTCTGGAGCCGCTCATAATTGTAAGCCATATTTTTCCAGGGTCTGCTGGGTCTGGCGTACCTGCCCGTCGCCGCATGGGGCGACAGCGTGGTGGTGGGCTCGTGGCTGGACTTCGTGGAGAAGGTCGACGCGAGGCCTCTGTCCTTCGAGCTGAAGCTGTGTGGCTCGACGAGTCCAGTCAACGCCACTCACTATGGGAACTTGAGAATGTTCGGTGAGATTATGTACGGGTTCGGCCCGTCGTCGCACAGAGTACCCTTATCGGGGCGTCTGTTCACCTAGGAGGCTGTTCGAAGCTCCGCCTATCGTTTTTCGGGCTTCACCCGATGCCATATAAGGTTCGGTTCTTCTTCGGATCGAAGAGATCCAAGAGATCATTTCTAACTCGATCGCGTACAAAACGTCGGCCGAGTGTTTAAGCATCGAGGGAGCATTCGTTGAATGAGCCATTGTATTTTGAGTGTAGCTAATTGCATCGAATGGCACAGGCATCGATGATCCACTCCATCGAGAATCGAGTTTCCCAATGTCAGCCTAACGGTCGGTCACAAGATAACGAGCAGATTGCTTTGAGAGAAGTCTTCCCGAGGCTGGTGAGTTGGAATTGAAATTTGAATTCTTGAGTTTCAAAACTCCTCTCACCATCCTCTGGTCACTTCCCGTACCACAGTGATCTTTGAATTTGCTTTTTAGTTGTCACGATAACGTCGATCTCGTTCTTTGTCTTATCCGGCCTGAGCCGTGCCCATTTTGTGTGACGCGGCTCCTGGGAAATGGAGTTTACTTTGTAAAGATGAATGGCCTACGATTTTTCCTTTACCCTTAATCGAAATCACCCATCATAACATTGAACTGCGTTTTAGCTATCTTAAGTGGTGCCGTAACTGGAACTTCTTCGCCGGTCAGTGCATAATCCTATTCAGCTACTATCGTGAGCAAATATTCTTTATATATTTCGAAGGCTGGATGTTGTCGGTGATTTTTTTGAAATATATGATCAGTACAGAATCAGACAGATTGGGGAATACATAGTGTTACAACAAACTAGACATTTGTAAACCTGAAATCCTTTTTCTCCTCAGTGGCATCTTCAATGCCAGTTTTTCAATATATAATTCAGATTTATACAGTGGTGTAAATTTAGCTATATTCCCTCTGGCAAAGATTTCTCAAATAAAATCAATTACGGTGTGACAAGAGCAGGAGC
The DNA here is from genome assembly GCA_028984075.1 of Pieris mannii. NCBI lineage: Eukaryota > Metazoa > Arthropoda > Insecta > Lepidoptera > Pieridae > Pieris > Pieris mannii. The sequence continues at coordinate 305,916 of CM054784.1, forward strand.
GCAACTACGAACAATGAATGGTGGAATGCAACGATTTTCCAATTATTTCCCGCTATCCTTTTATTTCATCATCCCAAGTTTTTGGTGGACATCCTCTCTTTTTTCTTCCCCCTGGGCCATTCCAATTAACTTTTTGACTCATCTACCGCCAAAAATGCGGCCAATGTTTCCGACTCATTTCCATTTCACTTTTTTGTGTATATTAAAACGTCTTTTACTTTTGTACGGCTTCGTATCACATCGTTTTTTACTTTGCCTTTTCGTTACAATTGAAGAATCAAGCGTTCGATAGAAAGCCCTTTGGCATACTCCAATCTTATTTATTAACGCCTTCTTGAAAATCCGCCTTTGGCATCCATATGACAGCAAGCTCATATCAGTCAAGCTAAGGTCGGATTTCAGAACTTCTTCTAATGTCCAAAACGATATTTGCTTACCTAAGTATAACTTTAGTTTTGGAGGTGTTCATTTCTAGACCAATGCTTTTATTGCGCAAACCCATTACTTAAGCATGTCTGGTAGCTGCGTAGCACTGTTTGAGAAAATAACTATGTTGTTGGCGAATGTCAAGTTGCTTCGATACTGACCGTTTTTTTTCTCTCATTGAAGGTTTCTCATAATGCTCTGTAGAACCGTTACAAATAAAACAAAGAATCCCCTCATCTTACGCCTCTGAATATCTTTTATTTCTGGGCCAATTCTGTCTAACTTCACGCGGCTTTCGCTTTGATGCGAAAGGAGCATTAGTTTCACCAAGAGCTTACCACGTGCTTTTGTGAGATATGGTCGAAACCTTTGCGTTGGGTATAGGGAGCAGTTTTGGTCGTTATATTTTTATATAATCATGTCTAAGGTATGAATATGGTCTATAGTTGAGAAGCCTCTTCTTAAACCAGCTTATTCTATTGGTTGATATTCTTCGGTATACTTTGACAAGCGTCGTTCTAAACAGGAAGCGAACAATTTGTAATTATTTGGTTGCATGTTCATCGGGCGGTAGTTGCCCACATCAGTCGGGTCACCTTTATTATGTAAAATTTAGTCAGACCGTGCCCATTCACCGAATACTTTCCGTGAATCCATAATAATATTAAAAAGTCTTGATATGGGGACTGCTAACTAAAATCTTTAAATTTTTATTGCTTGATTTGTTATGCCTTCTGGTTCACAGCTTTTGTCCTTTTTAAATTTTTCCATAGCTTTGGTAACATCAGTTGTAAATCTTTCAGTCGATAAACTGTTGCGATGGATTTCGAAATTTTCTATTGTATTGTATGCTTAGAACCATATGACTAACTATCTACAGCATGTTGTCGATAATGAACGGTTTTTATTCGAGTTATTTATTGTTTGGTTTTATTGAGTGCTCTCAAACCGTTTTTTAAATTCTTGTTTCTGTTAAAATTTATCTAGTACTTGTAATCAATCATCAATCTTAAAATGTAAATGTTTTTTGTTGTCCTGTTTTATCATTTTATGTATATTTTTATACAGATACGTTTCCTTCTCTTCTTCGCTGCTTAAATATAATTTACGTGTCAACTCGTTTCTTCTGTATATCAGATCCTTCATATAACTTGAGGTAATATAACCTTGCCGATTATTTATATTCTTTAGTGTAACGGCTTTTAAGCTTTCCGTTAGTGACGTCTTAATTTGGACAAATTATTTGTTCACGTTGCATTCATCAATATCTTTTATGTATTTTATTGTGGTTTCTAAAGTCTTTTTAATATGACTTCATCTTTGGGTATGGATTTTTAGGTCTTTGTAAGATAAGTTTTTAAGTCAAAGAGAAAGTTTTTAAGAGCAAACAATTAGCACCCATTACTCTTTCTTCACCAGGCAACCTTTTTCCTATTCTAGCATTAAAGTCACCTACTAATATAAACTGCTTGCTGCAGTGCTTCATAGCTGTACAGATTTGTTGATTGAATTGATCTAATTCATTGTCTCTTGCTTCGTCAGTGGGTGCATGAACTTGAATAACAGAGAAATCTAAATTTATTATTCCTAATTTTAAAATGCAGACTCGTTATGATACACCAATAACAGTCTCAATGTATTGTTTCAATCTTTTCTTCAAACGAAACCCTACGCCTACGTGTAAAGGGACACACCACACATCTTTCACCGAAGTAACAAAATATATTTTCACTATCCTTTTCAATGTTATGTTCTTCTCTTCTTATTTCTGACAAGCCAATATTGTCATACTTTATTGAAGCAATATTTTCTTTCAATTCTAAAAGTTTTTCGTTTGATGATATTGTTCTCGCTTGAAATGTACAAATAATTACACCAAAACATTTTTGTATCCGTATTCTTGCAAATAAATATTATCATTATCATTATCATCATGGGAATTTTCTGTTGCGGCAGGAAAGTGATGTGGTGGGTGAGGTGGTTTCATTGTTACATTTGAGTGAGTTTTGTTTGTTCGTGCGGTTGTTGTTTCGACGTTTGGCGTTGTAATCGAACCATGCGCTTCATAGTAATTGAATAAATTTATTTCTTTTTGTTGTTGATTGAAGTTGGGGTTCTTTCTTTCTCACGCTTAGCTTATCTTTTATAATATAACAAGTTCTCCCTTTAGCACGTTCAGCTTTAAGTTCGGTTTGTAAGAGTTTTCTTTTTTCTAATACTTATTTTGAGATATCTTCTTTAACTTACATGTTGGATGGGAATTTCTTTCCATTTTTCAGTATCTCATATTTTCTCCAAAAGTTAGTAAAGTTAACAAGAACTGAGCGAGGTTTGTCACTCTTTGCCTAGGCTATAAGCTGAGCTTAGATCTTTAGGGTCCAAATCAACACGTTGAAGCTGCCGTTTTATTCCGTATCTTCAATAATTACTATTTTTAATTGAATAATTAATGATGACTGGATGTTGAAATTCCTCTATACTTATTTGTAAATTGCCAATAGATTAGTTCGATGACGGATAGTTAGGAGATAAATTATTATTTGTTGTGTAAAATTGTTTGCAATTTCTTCACCCGAGGTACTCATTTTGTCCCGATAGTACATCTGACTAGGAATGATAAATATATAATATATATTTAAAGGCTTTTATGTTGAGTTTAACATCCTCTTCAATTCGATCGATAAATGTTCTGAAGCACCTCTCGGTAACTTCCTTGGTTCTAGTACTGACCATGGGGAACTCGTAATTCCTGGTGTTTCCAAATCGCTTTCTCTAATATAAGCTTTGTTTTGTTTTAATTGGTTGCTTATTTTATTAAATTTTTGGAGAACCATAGAGGTTATTATTTGGATAACTAGACTTTGGAGTGCATTTTTCTATGATTGAATTTTTGTTGTTGTAACGTAACAAATTCCTCACACCCATATTCGACGCATATTTTGTCTAATCCATTTTTAATATATCATCAAAGCATAAATGTCGTTCAAATGTCGGATGGTTCTCATCTTGACGACTCATGTACGAGGCGTAATAAGAAATAAGTCTGGATAACTGAATAAGAAGAAAAGGATAATAGAATTCGATAATTATAGTTCATATGGGTCATATCCATTCGATCTAGAAGGATCTTTGATATTTCACGGTAATTGTTTAGAGCGGGTATGGGCAACCTTTGACATGCTAAGGGCAAAATTTTGCATGCAATTACGTTTGAAAGCCGCGTTTAAAAGTACTTAGTGTATTTTAAAGTAGTGATAATATTTTTTGCTTCAGATATTAGACATGAAATAATACAACAATGTTATTAAAATAACAAAATGTAATAAAGAAAATTGTACATTGTAATTAAATCGTTAAATTTGCAATTGTTTCAAACTAGGAAGTGAAATACATCGAAATCTATATAGAATATATTTACACATTTGGATTCATTTCGTAAAGAATTTTTCAAATTATAGCCCGTCAGTCTTGTGCGATATGTTGATTTATTGACTTTTATCAATGATAAGAACTGTTCGCATTTGTATGTACTGCTTAAGGCAAAAATCATCTTCTTGCGAATTTTTAAAGCGGAACGCAGAAAATTGTCTTTTTCTAGATATTTTTTGTAGAAATTTTTTGATGTGTCGCCCGTGAATATAAGTAATATTTTTTTAATTTGATTTTTTTCAAAATGATTAAGAAGACGGCCCATTTCAGTTAAATTGAAATCACCGTAATATGTGACCACATTTCATAATAAAATCAGAAGTTGCATTTGAAACCTATATATATATATATATATATATAGATATCTTAGTTTCTTCTCACAAGTCAAAGTTATTCTGTTGGTCGTGTATTGTCAGTCATTTTTTTTTGCTCAAAACCGAGCCCAGACCCGGTTTTAATGCTATCATTCGGAGTAAAGTATTTGACGCTAAAAGCTTTGATCTTTGAAGCTTTGAAAGCTTTGATCGTGACTGCAACTACATTTAAATATTATGTGAAATACAATTATTATTATTTACAACAATCCCACTTAGTTCTATAATATTTTCGTGTTAATTTATTAATATATTTTAGATGGCGACAGAAATCAAGACCATTCGCAGACAAATGCTATAACTTTATCGTCGAAGATGGCAATCAGATTTGACCAGACTCGGTGCAATTAGATGATAGCATCTGATTACATATATTTAAAAAAGATCACCCGATAAACTTTTAAATCGTGGAAAATTGTAAACATTTGAAATACAAGCAATAAATGTCGCAGCCTCGAATCGATATCTAGATCTTTTGAATGTTTAATTTCCAAATAATGGCAATGCTAAGTTATTCAAATTAGTTCCTTGAGACCCACGAGTGCCAGTTTATTTTGTCTGTGTGCAAATCTTGTTTCACTTTTTATCTCGGGCGACCTTTCAGCTTTAGTTTCGTTATTTGTTTACTGAGATCGTTGCAAGTGCACAGAATATAGTACAATTGACAATTGTGTTAATTGTAAATAAAAAGGGCGACCGGGCTCGGCCCGACTTAATCTTGCTCATAAAGCAAATTAAACGATTAATTTTTTTGCAGATTTTATCTATTACACTCGTGAAAGGTTAGCCGCGATCCATATCAAAAAATATAAAAAACAGATTTATGTCTTATTGAATATCTCTCGACCAAAATACATAAATTGTTTTCTATGGCATGTATTTTCTTCGCTTTACTAAAGATGTACATATCTTAATTTAAGCTTTTCGTTTATTTTTAAAAAGAATATTTAATAACATTTCGGCTTCAGTAATCTTTCATAAAGGTTGGCAATGAAAGTTTACGATGAAAACTTGAATAAATAACGTTTCAGACGACCGAAACGCGTCCGAGGCCGGCGAATACACTTTCCGAACGCCGATATTGAGGAAGCGCTGGTACGAGATCGGCGTCCTGGCGATCCGGGTCTTGAATTCGACCGCAGACGGAGAGCGGGCCGCGAACGGAACGAGATTGACCGCCGTCGACCTCGAGGAGTGTCGCCTGATCAACGCCGAGAAGAGCATCGTCGACAGCGGCACCACCGGCATCCGGATGCCCGACGCCGTCTTCCGGCGGGTGAGCCTCTCGCCTTCGCGACTATCGCGTTTCGCCTCTCGTTTAACATCGTGTCGCTCCGCAGGTGGTGGGCGAGCTGAGGAGTTCGGCCCAGACGTCGAGCACGCTCGTCTTGGACGAGTTCTGGTACCACGGGGAGGTCGGTGTCGATATTTCTTAGCGTCGAATAGGTTCCGCGTAGAACGGAGCCTCGACACTGTAGTAACGATTGCCTTCAGGCCGCCTGCTGGCCCGAGCCCCAGGAGTGGAACCTGCCCTCGCTGGCCGTCGACATCCTCAGCTCGGAGGCCGACGACCGGTTCTTCACCCTCGAGATCCCGGCCCAGGTCCGATCGATATTCAATTTTATTGAGACGGTCGACTCCCGACTCTGGTTCTAATCGACGACTCGAAATCGGCAGAGCTTCATGCGCGTGATCAGCGCCCGCAACAAGTCGGCCTCGAGCGGCTCCGTGTCGGAGTTCTGCTACAAGCTGGGGCTGGAGGCCGCTCCGGGCACGGTGCTGGGCTACACGGCCATGGAGGGTCTGCAGGTCAGTCGTCTCGTCGGAGCTTCGTGCTCTGCGTCATCGGACCGAATTTCATCGATATCGGATATTGATACGACCGGCGCGTCGCAGGTTCTCTTCAACAGGTCCGGCGGCTGGATCGGCTGGAGAGAGTCGTCCTGCGGGCCTGCGGCCCGGACGTCCGGTCCGTGGAACGCGTCCGAGTCCCTGCTGAGCTCCTGCGGCCTCGACCGATCTCTGCCGGACGTCAACGTCTCGATAAAGGCCGCGCAGTGGACCCTCTGCGCCGTCTCCGTCGTCGCGGTCGCGGTGCTCGTCTATCTCTTGGCTCCGTGCATCAAGATGTTCCCGGTGCGACGCCTGCCCCGGTCCCAGCAGATTTCGCTGTCCCAAGCGTCCTTGGTCGACCGGGAGGCGTAGGATTTCGTCAGAAGTGTCCGCCGCCACGGTCCCATTGGTTAAATACAAATGGGACCCTGTCTAAGGATTGAAACGGAACAACTGGCAAAGATATTATATGTATCGATTGAAATGTGATCGCTAAATCTTTACATTTCAATTATATTAAAATAGCAAACTATCTGCATTGCGTGTGTGTGCGTGTGTATTAAATATGGTAAACTCAATTTTACCTTGTCAACCGTATCTAGGACCAAATTAATCAATTAGATTTAATTTAACGAAATTTTTATATTTCAGTACTTAGGTTTTAGAATATGCAACATATTGTAGATCGACTCCGTCTAGTTTTTCTGTGTGTTTAATTAAAGGTAATTGTGTGATAACAGTTTTGTGATAATTTTAGGTAATTTTAAGATTTTAATTATTATTAGAAATAACACCTTTCAGTATTTCAAATAATTCTAGTTGCACATTAGTAATGCCTCTTCAACGTATGTGCGAATGTGAGTTTAAGGCAATTCAGCCTCGGTGCCATCTCCTGGAATATTGGACCGGGGCCGGTTTGGTTTATTGCCTCAACGGATTGCTTCTATACCATTGGAGCCGAATGTGATCTATTTAAGTTCTGCCGATGTCGGCGAGAACTCAAAAAAACATGTTCCGTTGAATACGATGAGATCGTTGCAGACAAACGGACAAATTTATCAATTATCAACAAAAACCTAAAATATACGTTAGAAAATAAAGTTTTTGAGTCCAAAAAATTACCGACCGGTTTAAGTGGCCCAATTAAAAGTGTCTTTAAATTGTTTTCCATTTGCAAAACTTAATCTAGGAAACATATTGATTAATAACTTTGATGATTTGTTATTATTATTTCGATGCAGGTAACTCAGCATAACGACGAAAATATTTCCTTAATTAGATAGAAATTTTTCCGATTGTCTAGAATCGTCCCATAATGATAAAGCATTGGTGCGTTCGTGACGACTAGTCATATTGTGGATATTTTCGATGTTTAATTTTGAAGTATTTTATAAGTTCGGTTTAAATATGGTTCATTTATAAAACAGTGTATTATATATTTAATTGAAACATTTATTATCAAACTGTAATATTTTTGGAATCTCTTAATGTACGAAAGTTCAACTTAGACTTGCCCCATTCAAAATGTAGCACTTATATAAAAATATGCGGCCTTGTAGTGTTAGTTTGGAATTCGACGAATGGTGCTAATTTTGCATAAAAACATTACACATGTCGACTTTGAAGAGTTTTGTTGCAAATGAAGAATGAAAAAGGTTTAGAGACCCAACAAAAGTAATTATTTACAGTATTAAAAACGCCCCTAAAGCTAGCTTTTGTATGATTTCACGCGCGCGTCTTTCTCCGTCTCCTTTAGTCACAAACCAATCACCGCGGCTCGCGTCTATAGCATACAATTAGATAAAATATTATTAAGTATGTGGTTTTATTAACATCCAAACCGGCTCGCTTGTGCCAAAGTGTATTTTTTTGTAATACCACTAGAATTTTAAGCTTTAAGCATAGTATTATGTATTAGGATATGATTGGTGTCAAATGTCTTATAAATAATACATTATTCTAAAAACTTGCACGTAAAATACGTCTCGCCAGTAATAGAACTTTGGAGTTATCTATATAATCAATATTAAAAAAATAATAATAAATACATATTTTATAAACTTAATTATTTAAACCAAAGCTAAACATTATTTCAATAAAGATCACTATTTAAGAGTTTAGTTTTTGGTAATGGTATTTCTCTTCTTCGGCATAATATATAATAGTCTAACGCTGGCACAAAAAACTTTGTGTTCTCTTCTCAATGGAGCGATCAGCGAGGGCGACTGACTGGTGAAAGACACGCATGTTAAGTTTGCGTTTAAAAATACACTAAGACGGAAAATACAGTGTTCGCGGAACAAAAAGGACGTAAGCGCCTAATGCTTTTTATTTAAATTACTCGTAAAATATACAATATTAAAAAAAATCGCGCGTAACAGGTCTCGGACAAACTAATGGGATATCATTCAATGCATTTTTTATTTCTTAATACTCACTATTATTGAAATAAACGATTTTTTTTATATGAAATTACACAAAGTAAGAGATGACATTGTGATTTCTTTTATCGAGAAATATACATATATTAAATAGTGTTTTTGGTCAGTGTCAAGCATTGAATTTATAGTATAAAATCAAGAAATATTTCTAAAAGTCAAAAATAATTTATTCATATAGGTAACATAATGTACACTTATGAACGTCAAAAAAGAGAAATATACAATAAATGAATCTAATTTTACATTAACTGCCAGTTCTCAAATCAAGAACTGAAGAGAAGAACTGACAATAAACTCTCCGCCACTCTTTTTAATCGCCAAGTTTTTTTTACACAATGCTTGTAATATAATTATTTATGATTCAAATATCACATACTTATAGATAAAGCGAGATGTACGGTGAGCGATTTTGGTTAACGCCAGCTCTCAAGATCAAAATTAGCACCAATCGATCAGAAACGAGAAAGTGTACATATTTTTTAGAACTTATAATCGGGTACTAGGAAATTACTCTCAAAGAGTCAAATTGTAATTTTTAGATAGAAATCGTAGATAATTGAGTATTTTTAGATAAAGTTATTTGTAAGAGACGTTTAGAATTTTACATAACTACGGCGGCATTTGTATTGTAACAGTAAAATAGTTTTACTCTATCCATAATAAAATTTAATTTCTCCTATTGAAATGTTAAATACATAGTCTAAACATATATTACTTGACTAGATCCAGGTTATTCGAAGTTAACAATTTGGGTCATCGACGTCTAAACAGATCATATTTCACAGAATTGGTTCAATAAATTGTATCTCATACAACTACTAAAAACGTTTAATTCATTAAACACGCGGATCAAGTATTTATATTAGGTTTTTATTGAAGTGTATTCGTTTGAATATCAGTCCTGGTTTTAAAGTTTTAGTGACTGTTCATTAATTATTATAGAGTTTGTAGGACGTATTGGGAATTGTCAACAAATATTCTTAGACAATATTTTAATATTTTATCTTTATTGTTCGTTGACAGGTGACATTGTTGTTGACATAATATACATTAAAATAATGGATATGCATTATTTTTTTATTAAGCATAATGATCGGCTTGGAGCAATTATAATCGATAATTATTAATGCATTGTAAGGTCAACCAGAATATTTACATTCTGTAGTAAAAAGTGCCAAATTCGTAATTCTATATTATTATTTATTCATAATTTGAAAGATTAGGTCTTATTTCTGTGCATTATGGTAATTTAAATGTTTAAAGAGAGATTCCCAAATCTAATGTATTCGCTAAGATCTTTGGTACTTAAAATGTTAGTTAAGGAAACGGTAAACGCCTTTTGTGTTTGTAACGATAATACGAGAATAAAAAAAGGCAACGTGGTGATGAATTTATGTCATAAAACTTTATAAATAAAGATTTTGTCGTACAAACAGTAGTTTGAATTATTCATATTTATTGTATCGCTCCAGACGATTATTAATGTATGCTATTTAAAAATATATATAGTATTTGAATCAAAGACAATACCAGTTTGGAAGAAACAAGAGGCTGATCACTTGTAGTAGCCTTCTAAGAAAATTATCAGATGAAAATCCATATGTTCCATATGACATATTGAGTAATAAAGAATAATAAAATAAATTAAAAACAAAGATTTGTCTGCTATCGGCAGGAGGCATGGTGAAATAGGAGCACGCACTTACATACTCGTGAGAACAACACGCAAATACGTAGTATAAAAAACTAATATCACCTTAAAAAACAAAGACAATGAATGATCTAAATTACTATGAAAATTTAGTCAAAACTCCATTCTTGTGAGTCTGCGTCCTTTTACTTCAATGTACATCATACATGTCGTGAACAATATCAGATTTTATGCTTAAGGAATAAACAGCCACTTTCTTTTGACTACAATTTTTTTAAATCACAACCGAATGCTAGATACGTTATGCATGGAGATCTTCAGATCTTCAGAGATAGTCAGTTAAAATACTGTCGTTTTACTTATCCTTTCTCATTCGGTACGCTCTTGCCAGAGCGGTCGATATCGCTATGTGGCAGAAGGCGCAGATGTTCCGCCACCGCTGCCTATTGGAGGTCATCCTGCTGCACTGATTCAGTGATTCTCCTACGGCGGACTTAATCTGATCAGTCCAGCGTGTAGGTAACTTGCCGCGCGGTCTAGTGCCTTCCACCTACCCTGGACGACAAGGCTGGGATGCAAGGAGGCGTTTTACTTATATTTAAATTAAAAACAGTGCTTAACGATATCGATATACCCACAGAATACATATGAATCAAAATAATTGTGAAACTTTAAATAAAATTAGCAACGAAACCGGCTTCGGAAATACTACAATAGTAAGCCATGTATATAAATAGGGTCCTAACTGAAGTTATATTTAGCCTTTTAGTTCGTTGTCAATTTTAAATGATTTTTTTAAATCTACTCAAAAACAAAAGGGTAAGATTAAATTCCACAAACACGGAAACATTGGTCCTTTTTTGTACACCTAAGAAGTCGATAGGCGTCGCCAAACCACATTTCAAAAATATACATCAGCTGGATATTTTTTGATGGATATTATAGATATTCGTACATATATACTGATGTCTGTACCAATGTAATCATATTCAGCACTTATATTAGAGAAGACTTTAGTATAGCTTTGCAAATACTTACACAACATGGTTTAGTTTTTACTTATCCTGTATTGATGTCTTTACAGCTTACCAAAAGTAACATTATGCCTTTGTATAATGCCAGTGCTACTATGGTATCCAACCTTCTGCGCCGATATTCAGTTACTTTCAATATTGAGCGATGTCAGCGTTAGGGTATTCAAAGAAGTAGGTATGTCATCGAAATTGGATACTTACATAATAATTTTCTAAACCAAGAATAATAATAAAGTTATTTTTATTTTTCAATCCTATGATCGCTTCAGGAATATACAACGGTCAAATTAATGTTGATTGCAAATTGATTAGATTTCAGATAGAATAATTTTAATTTAGTATTTGGTATTTAAGTTTTTATAAGGACTTGTATATAGAATGACCGTCATAAAAGACTACACTGTGTATGTATTAAACTGGTTATTCTTAGATAGTATCAGCATATCTTTTATTTTTGAAAATAATATTATTAAGATTAAGAAATTATTTTTAATTATAATTACACAAAAATATAAATTTAATTGTTTGATAACATTTGAAATCTGTTGTTGAATTAATACTAAGTAAGGCCCTTCAGCCACATGGATGAGGAAAGCAAGAGATAGATCTTTGTGGAGAACACTTGGGGAGGCCTATGCTGAAAAGCAAGACAATCAAGAAACCGGTGTCTAATGGGAAATAATATGATAATATTTACATTTACCTTAATTTAATTTCGTTAATAAGCATAAGTAGTGTATAGAGTAGAAGTAGGATAAAATGTAACTTAAAGGATTGTTAATAAAGGCTATATTTATTTATTTATTTATATTTAAGGTCCTTCAGTTGCAGCCATTGCCCAATACAATTGCGCAAACTGATGAAATAATATTTTTCATCAGGCGTACGATGCTCTTTTAAACACAATTTTTGTCTATATGTATAAATTTCAGGCTCTTTACTGATAAGCATTACTTCACTTTGTAAATATTAACAATTAGGTTAATAATTATATCCAAGCATAGTAGCAGCTTCGCGTTCCATGGAATTAACAGCGAAAATTTCAATTATGGTTTTCCATGTTGTAAGTTTAAGTAACTGTGTTCACCAGCTTTAGTCCTTTACTTATCTATGTATATCGTAAATTCTGCCATAAAAATATATTAAAATAAATTAAAAATAAGTTAATTAGGAAAACTATTTTCTTCTAATATCCAAAATGATATTACAGTATTTTACAGTATGAAGGGCCATACGGGGCGTGGCTTTGCGTTTCTAACTACGTTTTTAACTTCTCGCAGTTGTATGTTTTTTTCGTTTGCACATTAAACGTAAAGTTACACATTACACGTTAGTATACGCGCTTTTATCAGTATGTCTAGTAATGTTTTGTTTCTTACCTGAATTGAACGGGCGACTTTCGTTACTAATACATGTATTTCTTTATGGTATTCTCGAAAAATCCAATAGCTTTATTTTTTACTTCTCTAGAGTTAAAAACACTCTCAATTCACAAATTCAATTCCTGATTAACATAAGATATTGCACAATACAGGGTTATCGCTTTTAGAAGCACTAAAGATAGTTACAACATTAACTTAATTAAATAGATACAACAGCATTAAAAAACGTGTAAATTCTGAAAATAGTCAACTCAGGCTTCACAAGAATAATTGATAATTTTAGAGTTACGTTGGTATCTTGGTATCTTAAATCAAAAATATGTCCTTGACGATTCAGCCAGCATTTCATATATAAGGGAAGATATATTCATGCGAAGTTATCAGTTGACCGTTCAGACATTCGAAGTAGTGTAGTGTTTTGAAAAAGTAAAATATTAAAAAAAAATGAGTGCCATTTTTTATTCGTTCTTACTGGTTATTCAGTTAGCATTTATTCAGACTTTAGGTAAGTGTCATGAAAATTATTTAGGACATTAATTTAGAATAAACATTGTTTCTATATATGACTCTTTATTCTGTTCTTTTATTATCAAATTCTTCTTAAAACAAAAATCTACTTTTTCATTAAACATTCCCAAAATTGATTGGGCATTTTCCAGAGTTGTGTTTAATAAAAATAATCGGTGTTTTAACATTATAATGATCATAGAAATATTAAATAAATAATTATCTATTTAAACATATTAATTGTGTAGTTACATTAAACTTTTAGGTGTTTCTTATACCCATATTTGTTTTATTTATTTAAAAAATGTAAATAACCGATAGTGGCAATAATTCCAGGTAATTAATTAGGTAATGTAATGTGAAATCAAATAACTTACGTCAAAAAATCTGGCCTTAAAACGAAGTCTGTAAACAATGCAACGTGTTTTGTATAATTCTACAACAATTAATTCGTTAAAGATATTGTTTACAAAATAAATAAAATATATTGTAAATTTTATAAGATAAACATGTTTTATAAAAAACAAGAAATAGGTACTTTATTTAAACAACACCAGACTTGTCACCTTCAAACCACAATCGCTTCAATTCTAAAGAATTCGATCCGTTTTAAACTCTTAAGTTATTGTTCTTTTGGAAAAAGTATTTAAATATATAAAAACCAATCTAGATGATATTGATTTTAATATTCTCGTATAATATTATTTAGTAAGCGTTACTTATAAGTCTAGTATAAAAATAATCGGATTCATGTACCTCAATTTTACAAATCAGTTTCGTTACTTCGTAATCGATATCTATTGTCATATTTTTTAAATTCTCGGAGGTAAAGTCGGTAAAATCAGCGTGGTATAAAGATTGCCAAACATTGCAAAAAATCATTGATAGATAAATGAATTATTTTAGTTAGTGCATTATTTTAGTGCGTGCTTTATTTAAGAAGCGAAATTTGTCAACCTGAAGAAATGAGTGTTTTTTCAGAGGATTTTTTTAATGTTTTCAACGTATTTAAGGTATTGGCAGATGAGATTGGTATGGGTAGCTATATAATTACAAGTATATCCTTCACAGTACCATTATAATGTTATAATTCGTTTTTAATGTTATCACTGCTATTTCTAGGCACTACAAATATATTAAGAAGGTTTGTAAGAAAAATAGTAAATTTTATCATAATTTTTATTTTAGACCCAAGAGAGTACGGAAAATGCGATGTCCGGGACTCAGAATGCCTTACCAAACAGGTCCAACTCCGGGTACCAGAAATTACCTCGGATCTAATAGCGGAGATTGCGGCGAGACGTCTTGACCCACTGATCATAGACGTTGCTGAGATTGATATCGCTGGTGTAAAAATTAATTTTTACAAGGCTGTGCTACGTGGAATCAAGAACATCGTGATTGAAAGCATGGAGTAAGTGTTTGAGTTGGTCCGACGTATGCAACTTTTTAGTTTCATTATTCCGTCGAATTTTATCGGATCCTGAAATAACTATTATTGTGCACAATTATCGTGAATAGCACCAAATATTACTTAAACCATATAAAAAGTAAGGTTTACTTTGGCGTGTCAGTGGTCATTTTGACTTCTCAATTCAATTCAAATCAAAATATCTTTATTAATTTAGGTAAACATGTACACTTATGAACGTCAAGAAAAACAAATTAAATTAACTGTAAATTTACATTTACAACCAGTTCGCAAGTCAAGGGCGAAAAGCTGACAAATAGCTGGCTGTAAAATACTGACCGGAAACGAACGCTAGATTTTAATACGTGCGTTGCAGTTATAGAAAGTTTATTTTTTCAGTTTGGACTCTACGAGGAGACAAATGCGAATGGTAGCTCACACCGACGCCATCGTTAAAGGACGTTACACTGTCGATGGAAACGTCCTCGGTTTTGTGATTAATGAAGATGGTGATGCAGAGATCAACTCCAGTAAGTGTTTTAGTTGAATATATATATAAACAACTTTTGTGCGAGTTTGATGACGAGGTGACGTTGCATCATGATGAAGATGAATATTTCGCAATAACATCCAATCAATAATAAAGGGACATGTTAAAAATACGATAATATACTTATTCTCAAGAGATATATATATAGCCTTATTGGCAAAATATAGGACGTAGATTGAGACGTGAGATAGGACAATTTTTTTGTCATATATCGAAGGGATATTTATCCGTGAAATAATGTTGAAAATCACTTTTTACTTATTACAATCTTTTAATGAATATTCCAATACGTTAAATTCATGAAACAAACAAACTGTCGGACATGATAAAATCAATGTTTCGATCGCCATTCTGTTCATGACAAACTAGAAATATTATAGCTTTAATTTATTTAAAATATTTTTAGTGGGTTATTAGTATGATAAAAGATGTGCTCAGGAGTTAGTCTTAATTCAAAACAGATACTGCGGGTGGTTAGTGGGTAGCGATAAAAGATAAGGTACTAGTTTATAAGTCGATGTGCTTTCAGTTTGTACCCTACCTTCGTATTGAATATTGAATCTACTCCTAAAATGTATGGTACATATGTTTATCTGATCTGGGTTTGATGGTTTTTCTGTGTCAAAAGGCGTTTTTAAGTTGTATTTATGTTTTTTTGAGGTCAGATTCCTTGGATCAGAACACTTAAGATATCGCTCCTTCTTCGAGTCACAAAAACCTTGTTAACCTTTAAGTATTTTTAATTGTTTAAATTGTTGTCCATTTTTTATTAACTCCAAATAAAAGAAATTTATACATATGTATATAAACTTCTTGCTTAAATTTTTTTTAATATGTCTTAGAAAACTTCCAAATTGGTTACGTGATGCCATACGAAATCGTAAAGGACTCCAACGGCAAGGCTGTCTTCGACCTTAAGAGTTTCACCTTCTCTTATGATATTAAAGACAGCGTGCAGTATAATTTCACCAACATGTTCAAGGGAAACAAGGGATTAAGTAAGTTATAAAGAGTCTTTGGCCTAAGTCAATACGACTATGTTGTTATACAAATACTAAAATTAATTTGCGTTAGGTATATTTGAAGTTTTTAGTTTAAATGAAAATCTTAGAATATAATAAAGCTAACGTATGATTGGAAAAGAGAATTTCTTATTAGAAGTCCGAATAGTCTTGATTCGGTTTCGAAGAATGAGCCCAGTGATTAATTTTTTTGATTCTAGAGCTTTCAGAAGGCGGCTCAATAAAAAACGATATATTTTTTACAGGTGACTCTGTGCATCACTTACTAAACAGGAACACTGGATGGTCCAAGGTCCTAATCACAACCTACGGAAAGCCTCTTCTAGACATGATTGCTGGAAAGATGTTCAACGCTTTTAGGACATATCTTTTAGAACATCCCATCGATGAGATGGTCTATTAGATTAGTGCAGGATAAATATTCATATGCTGACTAATGCTAATAAATATATAGTAATACGAACTCTTCATTGCACATTTGACAGTTAAAGCTTCACTTTTGCTCGAACTATTCAACATTTTCATGTCATATTAACTGGAAAGGTCTTTATTGAATTTACCATATTGTTTGAACATGTTATGTTAATTTCAATTCAGTCGCAAAGTGCCTCAACACATTTTTTTACTCCAGCAGTCTGTTTGCAAAATAAATAAAATTATTTTTGACATGATATCCTTATTATCAATAGATAATCTGTTATTTATCTAACAATTTGGTTAAATTATATTAACAGTGCAAATTGTTCTGTATGTGTACTATATTTCCAGTGATATGTTCTGTACTTTGTTGGATAATATAATTTTAAAGAAATTCACTTGTTTCAATTGCTTCCTATTCGCTACTTACGTATATTTCTGTCACTGAATCATACTTTGAGGGTCGAACGTAGTGCGCCCATGGGACCTACTGGAAACAGGCGCATAGGACGACAAAAGATAAGATGAATAGATGACGTTATAGAACTAGCCAGGCAACACTGAGTGAGTGTTACTCAAGACGAAACGAGATTAAAAAATATGGAGGACACTTCTACCCTAAAAGGGGACATACAAAAACTAGACCACTTAAAAAATCTAACATAAAATTTTTAAAAGTTACTTAATTTTTAAACTAACTAATTAAATTAATATTAAGGAATGTAAACTAACCGATTGGATTGGATTAATTAATTAAACTTTAATAATAAGGCACAGTAGGGCTGATAAAAGCACAAGTCGTCTTTTATCTTATCTACTAGCTTCAAGCTGAATTTTCTGAAAATCTTTCTCGATCTGACCTTTATTGGAATTAGTGAAAGATGAATCCCCTACACGTAGCGACATTCAAGTCCTCGAACCAACGATTAAATAATTCAGCCGTTCTTGCTATTTGCGGCAATTTGCATAGAAATGAGTTCTGACAGAAGTCACAATTTGAAACTGAATTGAAATTCCGATTATCCTGCGAGCGAATCGTGTCTAATGCTCTTTTAGAAAAAATTTAATTTTCTACGCGATGTAACTTATTCATTGAGTCGCGGCCGACTCCCCGGGTACAGCTACCTTGCTAGCTCCATTGTTCCTTATCATATTATATCTTTGCTTCTATCGGTATGAAAATGTAGCGATGTATAGTAAATTATATTTATTCATTTAGATATTTTAGAGATTGAAAAACACCAGGTTTTCAGAGATTGCGTTTTCCAATATATATAAAACGAAACAGCAGTTAGAAATCAAACTCAATATCCATTGAATGAGCGTAAGTTGATACGTATGAGCCACAATTTATATACATATTAAAAAATAAATAAACCGAATTGAGCAGACGTTTGGACACAATCCCACCTTTTTATAGGAGCTATATAGCCGTCGCTTGAATGAGCTCATGTTAAACTGTCTAGGATAGATTGGAAGGGGCCAGGTGTTCCACTCTTTTGATATTTTTACAAGAAAATATGATTCAAATCGTGAAATGACACTTGGGTGAATCTCCAGCATGCTTCAGTTTCGGAATTAGGTTGTGTAGTTGCACAAATCTTACACATTGCACACTTATAATTAAGAAACATATTTTTTATAGTTCCATGCATTCTCCGTTATTAATTCATTAATCAAGACTCAAGACTTCAGTGTTGAGCTTCAACGAGTAAATCGTATATAATTTGCTTAGACCGCTTCTAACATCCAAGTCACCCAAGATGCCAATACGAGTACAATGGCAGCACCGTCCTTTAGATGACAATAGTAATCCACGAACGACCGGACGCAAGCTTGATAAAGATTGAGGAGTAAAGAACAGTCGGATGTTTGCCAATAAACCAAGGTTTTTGCCTGCCACCTTTGAGTTAATAAAACGCCCAAAGAATTTTCTCTTTGGGCATTTCTCGTGACGGGCAGCTATATTCAAAGAAACACCGTGAGAAATTGAACTAGAATTCTAAAGATTTTTTTTACAACTGAATTAACAGACCATGTTAAATGGGACTCGGATCCCATCAGCGTAGAACCCAGAACCTCCTTTAAGGACCAATTTAAACGTTCAATCTTAAATATTTAATCCATGATTCTGTACACCACTGCCGACTTTCTCTGGCACTTTTGAAGTTGCAGCAAATACAATAAGGATGTTTAGACAGCATGGCTTCATAGTCAAGATGCGATTTACTCCTGTCAAGCCTACCACTCACGGGTTTATTGAGACACAGTTGTGGCATTCCCGTTTCAGCATTCATTTTCCATATCTGAGTAATACAGCGGGTGTGTAATACTATTCCTCTTTTCTCATAAGTATGAGAAAAATGGCTGTAGCATATTTCACACCGTGTGGCATGGACTCGACATGGCGCCGGGTGGTAGCCTGATTGCATGCCTTCCCATGCTTTTCTTTAAATTGACTTTCCTTATATCCTATCCTATTCCCTTTTTTCTTTGTTTACATTTTGTTGTGCTCGAAAGTAATTTCGTCTGCTCAGACCCACTATCTTCTCGTCTCCTTAACTCACTGCTGTCGTAGGTATCACGTCATAATAGGGCTTACCGTCGCGTAAGTGAAAGACGAGTTGGTGAGGATAGGCTTATGACAGAGATGTTTAAATTCATGTATTTCGCTTCACCCACCCTTGAACCCCTTAACTCTTAAGTCATAACTCCTAATTTCCCAAAAACCCAACACCTAAAAGCCTTCTTATAAATATGGGTAGATAGAGATCGAGGTCGACAAAGACAATATGTATAAAATGCCTAAATATATGTTATTTCTACATCGACATATTTATTTCTACATTGGAACAGCCAAAAAGTACACTGTAAATATATCTATTCTTTAAAATAATCGATAGCTGAATTGTCTTAAGAACCTTATTATGACCACCAAAATCGTATTAAAATAAAATAAAATCATTTATTTCAGACCAATCAACAAGTCCATATGTTGTTAGTATAGTAAAACTTATAAGACTTATAACTATGTTAGTAAAATTATTAAAAACATTTAATTCATTGGTCTACGTTGATTTGAGACACCCGGCACATGGGCATGTATATGAACCCAGTGTCTCAAAACAGCACATTCAGGCTTATTTGCTATAACCATCAGGATATTGTTGGTACTCGCACGAACCGCACGCATCAGTGAGGCTGTGCGTTTGATGAAAAATCATCCAGGTGTTCATCCGCAAACATACCCTTTTCAATATTATTCTATTTATAGTCTACCCAACGTTATGGAAAACATCCCGCGTGACCCCAGTTCCTAAAGCTGATTGTAGTGGCAGAGTTGAAAACTACAGGCCTATCGCGATTCTTTGTACGCTGGCGAAGGTATTTGAAATGTCTTTGCACTCGTTAATGTTGCCTAAATGCATTCCCCAAATCACTCCTTACCAGCACGCCTTCCTCCCACGCAGATCAGTTAATACTAATCTATTGTCGTTTGCTGACATGGTATCGCGTGAAATTGATAAGCGGTGTCAGGTGGATGTAGTATGTTTGGATTTTTGCAAAGCATTCGATCGAGTAGACAATGACATTCTTCTCCAAAAGTTGGCCGCAATTGGGTGTGGACCTGTTCTGCTTAAGTTTTTTTCTAGTTACCTATCAAATCGTAACCAATACGTTAAATATGGACAATATATCTCACAGCCTTGTCCAACAAGTTCTGGTATCAGCCAGGGTTCAAACCTGGGACCGCTGCTATTTTTGATAATGATTAACGACCTTCCGAGCTGTATTAAATATTCCAAAGTTCTATTATTTGCCGACGACGTCAAGATTTTTAAAAATATTAAGACTGACAATGACTGTCTATGTATGCAACGTGATTTGGATGAACTGCTGCATTGGAGTGAATTAAATAACCTCCATCTCAACTATGACAAATGTGAAGTGATAACCTTTGGTGCCTCTCTGAATAAAATACTCTGCGACTATAGCATAGGATCTGAAGTTATTAGGCGCGTAGACAGAGTCCGCGATTTGGGTGTTTTGTTTGTTCCTGACCTTTCATTTGCGGAGCATATTCGGATGATTACGGATGCTGCATTTAGAAGGTTGGGGTTTGTCCTGAGAAATTCAGTTGGTCTATCGGACACTGCCACTAGGGTACTATATTCATCTTTGGTAAGGCCAATTCTTGAAACCAGCTGCGTCATATGGTCCCCTTATGAAAGGTATTATGGGGATATGGTTGAAAGGGTGCAAAAGAAGTTCCTTAGAATCTTGTACAAACGAAGGTACAATTTTTTTCCTTACCTCTACCCTACTAAGTTCCTGATGGGGGTATTAGGGTACAATTCGTTAGAGCTTCGTAGGCATTTGGCTTTGGTAAGGTTTGGTCTAAACGTTATTAAAAACGAAACGGAAAGCGCTTACTTGATGGGGGAAATCATCAGACTGTACGTTCCTGACAATTATTACCGCTGCCGGAAACATAACCTCTTTGCTGTGCGTTCGGCTCGCACTGTCCAGCGTCAACAAGCTCCCATTCCTCGATTACTCTCGATGCTTAATGTGTTTCTCGACTCTTCACCGGAGAGCGACCTATTTGGTGAGCGTATGGCGGTAGTGTACTCTGATTTGAGGGTATACTTGGAGGGTATTAGGGGTTAGAATATACTGTTTTATGTTAATTTTGTATTGTATATATTATAGTCTATTTTTATTGTGAGTTTAGCCATGTCTGTAATTGAATAAATAAATAAATAAATACCCGATGCGCTACAGTACCGCGAGAGCCCCAACAACATCCTGAAAGCATTATTATATTGAACTTGGAGAGCATTGTATGCCCGCCGCGTGTATCTCACCCACAGGGCACATGTATAGAAGGACTGGCAAAACGCCTTGAACAAGGTTACCTTAACATGTGCGGTACAACGATAAAATTTGCGAGCCAGCATATTGCAACGGACAGCCAACGCTCTCCGTTCCCTTTCAATATCTGCATCGTCATTAAGGTGCTCAGTTACAATATGGCCAAGGTATTTGAACTCAGTAACCCTCTTCAGTGGAACACCTCCGAGCGTTACTGGTGGCACATAAGTTGGTTTTTTCTTTGCTGCCTTAAATACGAGCAGTTCACTTTTTTCAACATTATATCGGAGCCCGTGGGATTCCGCGTACCCTTCACAGATGGACAACAACCGCCGAAGAGCACCGACCGATGGGCTCAACAGCACCATGTCGACAGCATAACTGATACTGTTCAGTGTTCACACAGTGACCATCAATCGAGCAACCGACACGTGCGCCACCGAGTGCCTCAATCAGTTCATTTATATACAGGTTGAATAGCACCGGTGAGGTTAAACCCCCCTGCCTCACTCCACATTCCAACCTGTACTCCTCCGACAGTGTGTTTGACCATCTTATCTGATTGGTCTGATGCTCGTACCAATGAGAGAACAGGTCCACAAAAGGTCCAGGTACGCCCGCCTGCCTCAACTTAGCCCACAACAAGTCGTATCTGACCAGGTCGAAAGCCTTTGAAAGATCAAGAAACACTGCATAAACAGGCGTATTCCTCTCTGTGTAATATCCTACCACATGCTTCAGCGACAGGATTGCACACTTGGTAGATAACATCGGTCTGAAACCAAACTGAGCATCACTTAATTTAAGATGAGTACTCACCTGCCGCTCAAGCACTGCATCCAGTACCTTAGCAGTTATGGTTGACAGGGAGATCGGCCTATAGTTGTTGCAATCCGATACGTCGCCTGTTTTGTTCTTTAAAATCGGGACAACGACCGTTCTCATTAACGCCCCGGGCAGATACGAATGTCTGATACAGCATGTATATAAGAGGGCCAGCAATCTAGGCAAATGAGGACCAGCATGTTGAAGGTGCTCAATGCTGAGGTGGTCATGACCAGGAGACTTGCCCTTAGTCATATTGTTTTATTTATTAAGATACAGACGCGTGGCGATTAAAAAGAGTGGCGGAAAGTTTCTTGCCAGTTCTTCTTACCCGCTCTACGCCCTTGACTTGCGAACTGGTGGAAAATGTAAATTAAATTAATTTGTTACGATTAATTTAATTTGTTTTTCTTGACGTTCATAAGTGTACATGTTTACCTAAATGAATAAAGATATTTTGATTTTGATTTTTTGATTTTGACGAAAGAATACAAATAATGTGATAACCTCTGCGATTTTGAAGTCGGTTAAATGCGCAGTGATTCGTACCTTAATGGGTAATTATGATAGTATAATCATCAATATGTGATGTCAATAACAAGGTTGCGTAGGCTCTATTGTACTAAATCACCTCTGACCTAAAATCTATACTTATTAACTCAAAATTGAATCGATATATAAAAACGGTGCCGTCTGTCTTTTTATTTCATAATATATAGTAGTTTTTTTAATAATCTCTTTTACATGACATAGGTATATATTTGTTAACATTCAAGGTCCAACATTACAGAGTTACCAGCTATAATGCCCGAAGTTGAAAAGAAGTACAGCAATTAGAGATCTAGGGAAATATTAATTTTTATCTGTAGGCACAAAAGGCCGATGAGAAAGATCTTATTTCTTGCACAGAAAAACAAATTTAACTGAAATGTATCAAGCTGTATTATATTTAGGTACCTTTTCCTTCCTTATATACTTTGCAGGATTTCGGCTTTAAATCCACAATTAACTAATATAATCGGAAATTAATTTCGTCAACTAGACGATCAAAAATCTTAACTCCAGATGCAGTCGGGCCTCTTTCTTATGGTACATCATACGGAAGCTCCAAACCGTTCCACATACATACATGATCAATTTATATGACAAATTATGTAATGATTAATCGTCTTATTAAACCTTGGCTGTGAACAGCCTGTTATCCAATGTGACAGTTTTTTATATATAAGGGGAATATATGAATACCACAAACAGTTAAGCTTCAGCATTGCAAAGTTTTACGATCAAAATGGGCGTGATATCTTGTGCTTTTTTGCTGGCAATGCAAGTGACATTTATTCAATCGGCAAGTAAGTGAATTAATTAATTGTTATCTACTTACAACAACAAAAAAAGAAAACATTTTATAGAACAACGTATAACTCTCAGTTGTCACACTCTTTTGTTTATCAATACAGTAAATGAGTTTCAATACTCGTGCTGAGCAGTCTTCTGTTTGCTAACACATTTTTAAAAGTACATAACGTTAAAATAATTATTAAATTTCAGTACCCCGTGCCTACATAAAATGTAGTGTCTGGGACTCTGGCTGCCTAACCAGACAGGCTCAAATAAAAGTGCCCGCCCTTACATCTGGAATACCAGAGCTCTTCACCGAAACATTGGATCCCATGCTAGTGAACTTTGCTCGTGTGGACCTCGCCGGTTTAAAAATGGATTTAAACAATGTCGTCATTCAAGGATTCAGGAACGCTGTTATTGATAGAATTAAGTAAGATAAAATGGTATTTATTCGGTTTATTATAAACCCATTTTCAAAACAATTCAAAAGGGAGGGCGGAAGTTTACGTTACGTTCAATTTTTTTCGTAACATGTATCGTCTAAGTTGGGTAGAATATCTTCAAATAATGTAACTGATATGACCCTTCACATATGAGGTATATGTACATCTGTTAATGTTATTTTATGCTTTGCAGTATTGACACAGTATCGCGACAAATACAATTAGTGTACCAGACCGATCTTGCGATGAAATCCCGCTATAGTGCTCAAGGAAGTATCCTGAATTTGCCATTTAATGGAGATGGAGAAGCTGTAATATCAGCAAGTAAGCGTGCATGAGATTAAATTGATTTATGTCAGCAAGACAAAAGAAAGAAAGAAAAGATAACTATATCATATGATGCGTATTGTGCATATTTTCAGAAAAAGTGCAAATGGAGTACCGAATGCCGTTTGAAATATCAAAAGACGCTTTTGGCAGAGATGTAATTGATTTGAAGAGATTCCAATACTGGTTCGACGTTAAGGACAATGTGCGGTTTGACTACACTAACTTGTTCTATGGCAACAAGGGACAGAGTAAGAGCAATTTCGCGTTAAGGGCTACGCCCAAAACTATTATGATGCATATTATGCTTTTAAAGCAAAACTCCTATACTCTTTTGTTTATTTTGAGCCTTAATCTCAATAATAGGTACGTTAAATGAGAATATTTACTCTAATAAGACTAGTTGTAGAAACTTCTCATAAATAAGCAGGATCGTTATATCAAACCTGTTTTAAAATATTGACGTATTCGCAGGTGATTTAATGCATCAATTCTTGAATACAAACTGGAAATCAGTTGCATTAACCTACGGACGACCAGTATTCGACGTGCTGAATATGAAAATCTTCAACGCAATTAGATCATATCTTCTTTCGCAGCCAATTGAAGAAATATTTCTAAATTAGATTATAGAGTTATGAATCGTAGAATTATGAATTTATGCACTTAAATAAGTATTCACCAGAAATATATATACTTTTACTAACTTTTAATTCACATATGTTTGCAAATAAACTTTAAGTTCAAAAATTAAAATAAAATAAAAAAAACGTCTTAAAAATGTTTTGAATAATTGGCACTATTAACAAGAAAACAAAATATTTGTTTCACAAAAACCCGAATCTGCTCGCTTCCGCAAAACGTTGGTTAACGTTATTCTTTTTAAGAATTCCGAAATAGCATAAAAGTGAACGTTTAGATTTTTTTTATTCATAGTGCAAAATGTCGTTGATTATTTTAAAAGCATTAAGATGTATTAACATATATTATTTTAAATTTGCCATATTTCATTAATGTTAATTTACTAATTACATATACATGTGTATGACTTTGAATTACTAATAAAAATATAAATCGCAGTATTTGGTTGGCCTTTTTTATTTACTAGTATAAAAGATACTTCTTTTTCTATCTAATATTTTTTCACACCCTCTCCAAATAACCAGAGTTCTATTTTGTTTTACAAATAGCATTTTGCCATATTCCTACCTTACTACACAGATAAATAAGTTCGCTTAGGTAAACTGGGTGATGTTTTATTATTTTCTTATGAGACATATAAATATAAGAATGGTCTGTTTAACTTTGTAGTTTATCCTCACTTCTCATGAGGACTGCTTTTTCTTCAATATTGAATATTAAAAAATCATGAATACTTTTTTATTCTTATATTTTTTACTAAATTGTGTACAATGTATTTATCCGTACGGTGAGTTTGTTTTATTCCTATGAAATTTATACCATATTTTTAAAAGAACTGCATCTACTATTTGTCTGTTCGGAGGAAAATGTAAACCTTATTTTGACTTAATCCGAATTAAAATATTTGTTGTTACGACATTCCAACAAACACAGTTTAATTTCAGTGTTCTCATCGGTGGAAAAATGCTCTTATGCAGATTTTAAATGCTTAAAAAGATCCTTTCAAAAGGCTTTACCATTGTTTACCGAAGGGATCCCTGAACTGGGAATCGAGAGAATGGACGAGTTAGTCGTTCACGATAAAACATACAAGTTGGGTGGGTTGGATTTAACCTTGAAAGATGCACGATTAAAGGGTCTCAAAACAACAGTCTTCGATCATGTGAGGTATTGCTTTATTTTTTCACTAGATGGCTTGTGCATTGTGCAACATGTCCGCATACCTACTGCTTGAAACCTGTATGATTTTTTTTAACTTATTTAATAATTCAAAATAATAAACTTCTTTTATTTATGGAGACCAGTTTTTAATTTTACAACAGTTAGTAAGTAATAAACAAAAATCGGTACAAAATAATGTATAAGGTACTGGGATTATAAGGAGTTTCTTTTTCAGCATTGATACCAATAAAAAAATACTCTTTACTAGCTACCACATAGAAAAGTGTTCAATGAAGGGAAAATATGAAGGAGTAGGAAGTATCAAGGCCCTGCCTTTAAGAGGCTCTGGAGAAATTTTCCTTAAGTTCCGTAAGTGGGCCAAATAGAAATACAGTAACAAAAACAAAATAATGCTTCATTTAACTTAGGGTTATAATTTGGTTGGTATGTGTAATAATAATTTTCAAAAGTGTGTTATACAATATCACGTGTCAATATTTCAGGAAATGTTGCCTTATCTGTTAATAGCACATATGTAATGGAAAATAGAAACAATAAAGAATATTTAACCCCAAAGAGTTATTTGTTCGACTACGAGGTGAAAGATTCGGCTCATTTCAATATGACTAATTTGTTCTCAGGAAATGAAAATTTAAGTAAGTTGTTTATCTCGTCACACAATATTTCCTACTTTCTTTAGTTTCTTCTTTATATATTACTCGATTGACAACGTATGCCTCTTCATCTTAAATAACCAAAAGCCCAATGGGTCTCAATGTCAACCTTAATTTAACATTGAGTTCCATTTCTGAAGAAAATGATGGAATTGCTTAAAAATAAGATGCTATTTAATTATAATTGTTAACTCTTTCCTGATTTTCTAGGTAACGCGGTATTAACATTTCTGAATGAAAACTGGCGAGATGTCTCAAAGGATTTTGGAAAACCTATTATTGAAGAACAAATCAGACAAATATTTAAAAATATCGTACAATATTTATCAAATTCACCTGTCACTGAGATATTTTTACTTTAATCATTTTTAAATAAACTTTAATGATGTTATATAACTTTATTATTTATAACGCCTGGTAGTTTATGAACAGCAAAGGTGTATCAGAGCTTCTGAAATGTCATAATGCTTCTTACATTCTACGAAGAACAGAATGTAAAAAGATGGTAAGACCCAGTTTCTGTCGTCACAAACTGGGTCTTACCATCTTCAAATTAACTGAAGGTATTTTATTGAATTTCTCTTGAAATAAACAAAACAGTTACGTGTATTTAGACCTAGACTAAGGTCACTATTAGCAAAATAGTTTTGAATTCCCGTTTGCCACCGTAATTTCTCTAGATATGTACTGACTAATCCATTTATGATACTTGCTACGATTAGAACAGAGGAAGTCAAGTGCGATCATATTAGTATGACAAGGCTATCAATACAAGATTGCTAAGACAGTACCCGCATGCTTGCAAAGACGTTGATTAATGCCAAACCCGACAGCCAGGTGGCGGCAATTATTGAGATAACGCTAATTTATCTTATCGCATATGCCACAAATCGCTTAATTTCTATTTATTTATTCAATATGCAAAGCCTCATATAAATATGGATATCCATATTCCAATGTGTTTTGGGATATGGATATGGGTAGATATAGCGGTTGTATGACCTTTACGCTGAAAAGTCATACAATCATAATGAAGAATTTACTCTCTATGTTCGAAATTATTCTAAATTATTTAAAAAAGTTTGTTACGCGGCCAATTCCTTATATATCAAAAACAAGATTGAAAATAGTAGTAGAAGATAATTGATAGTGAAACTGGAAGAGTCAAAGATCGCAGTCGAGACATCGAACTATGTGTCGGTAACACAATAATCATATCTAACGAAGAGATAGCGATTGTTTTTGAAAAGTACTTTTCTGACATTCAAATTTCGACTACTAAGTCTCTTCAATCGTCTCCCGCCCTCGCTGAATCGCTGCTCAAAGATAATGTAAACGAGTGCAAGGTCAGTTTTACATTTCGACCGACATTGGTGCCGACGATATAGTTAGAATAGACAAATAACGAATTTTGACGATGTGAACAAGGCTCTCTCTTCGATTGTCCATTGGTTTAGTATGAATAACCTTTTGCTTAATGCAAAAAAAACGAAATGCATTAAATTTTGTGCAAGAAATGCAAGGGTTATGGATACTAGACCAATCATAAATAATGAGGAATTGAATCTGGATGTATCATCCTTTCATCAAATTCAAATTCAAATTCAAAAATCATTTATTCATGTAGGAAACATAATGTACACTTATGAACGTCAAAAATATACATTTAATGCTTCTAATTTGACATTTTCTGCCAGTTCTGAAATCAAGGGCGTAGAACGGAAGAGAAGAACTGGCAATAAACTCTCCGCCACTCTTTTTAATCGCCAAATTTTTTTACACAATGTTTGTAAGGAGCTGCAACCATTACACCATGTTCCATGTGACATCTTGAGTAATAAAGAATAATAAAATAAATCAAAAACAAAGATTTGTCCTCTATCAGCAGGAGGCATGGTGAAATAGGAGCACGCACTTACACACTCGTGAGAACAAAACGCAAATACGTAGTATAAACAACTAATATCACCGCATACACAAATTCAAGCACGACAGTCACCACAAGTATGACGTTACACGAGTATGACGCATGGCCAGCCATCGGCCCCCTCCCCTTATTTAAGAGGCAAGCCGATGCATTTTACAACTTATGTAAAATAAATAATGATTTATAGTACCTACAATCTCTATTGTTTGTGGCCTTCTTGTACGCCTCATATGTGGGCCCTTGGTGTCGTCTCAACTACTGACCATAATGTTTATGAAATAGGGTCGTAAACAAACGTCGTCGGAAAGAAAGAACATATCGGGGACACAAAAATCAAACAAGGCATGCATTAGTGTTCTGTTAAATTTAGTGTCTGTGTTATAAACTGTGTCTAATTAAATTTAGATTTAAAAGAAAAAAAAATTATCATAACAGAAATAGCTATAGATTTACTTAAATCAGAATAAATAGCGAAACTTACAATTTATTCCGAGTGATAATAAATTCGAAAATCGTTAATGAGTTTATCGACGATGTTGATCTTTCGTTTTCAGTTTCCCAAGCCGTAACGAATTGTACAGATCAAAAGTTTAGCAATTCTAATAATATTCTGTTTAATTTCAAGTTGTTTTCTTGAAATTTCACATCTTAAAAATTAAATTAAATTTCATATAAATTATTTTCTACAGGCAATTTTGTGTCGTCGAGTTAGTCCCTCCATATATTACGTAAGGTGTTGTTAAAATTACTTAAATATTAAAAGTGTTGCTACAACGCCATTTTAAAAACAAGTAAGATCCTTCTGCACCTGACAAATTTCTTGAATTGATATGAAAAATTTTGGCAGTTTGAATCCAATTAACCTGTAAGAAATATGTTATATAACTTATTTACTCAAATATTTCCTGCAAAGTAATTTATTATTATTTGTAATATCTAGGAATAAAGTAAAAAAACGCACAGTTCTCTTAAATTAAGTAGTGATGGGAAGAAGGTATGCCAGGATCTTCTCTTTTAAATTTTAACCCTCCATAGGTCTTGCGTTGCTAAGTTACGGTTTGTCCTACTGCTGGTTACTTGATAATGTGTTTTAAATTAATACATTAATGAACATCTAACATGTATGGTTTATGATCCTATTCATTCATAATCTTTCGCATAATAGGCTTTCACCCTACGGGTCCTTATCATGTTGAGAGTGATTTGCATAAAATTATTAATTACGGTAGAGTACCGAAAGAGCTTCAACGGGTTTCCTAATAAGAACTTTCTCAGAATTTGTTGAGGACAGCGTAAGTTATCTTTAATTATAATAATTGATTGCGAATGTTTTTAATAAAACAATGGGAGGTACTTGTACATATTAGCGTTTTTCATTGGAATCAGATGTCAGGCAAAAAAATATCGGCAAAAAGGTTAAATTATGATTTAAAAATGATTGCATAGTAAACGGATCGTAATAATATACTGTTCTACCTGCAATAAAAATAAAAAATTAGTTAATATACCTATAGAACATGATACAAGATACATGTTTAATAATATATTTATGTGAAATCGTTGGAAATAACTTGAAGGAAACAGAAATTTAAAAAGTTAGAATAATACTCGATAATGTATGATTTTGATAATCGTCATTCAATTCAAGTGAATCATATAATAATACCTATAATAATAGAAATCATAATTATAATTCTTATACACTAATGGAAATGAAAACGACTTAGATATGCATACTCAACCTTAATTTTTGCTTCAGACTTGAGAACGAGGCCGGTGCTTTAGTCACTTAACATACAGAAAAATATTATAAAAATATAGTAAAATATCAGTAAGAGAGAATACACTTTGTAAAGCATATATCGCAAATATTCAGTTAGCTTGTCTATTCTGTACAATCAAATTGTATAATTCCATAAATTAGGAATTTCGTCCAATGAATAATAAATAAATCAATAAAATTAATGTAGAGCTAAAATTCGGACACTCCAATTTAAAATTCACTTTCAACTTCGCCCATTAGTCACCACAAAACGGTGTTTTCGAGTACAACTTGTCTGCGTACATACCAACTTTTCCAAATGTGTCAAAAAATTGGATAACAAGTTAATGAGTAGCTTACAAATGTCTGCATTTCAATTCATTGCTTTATTAACCTTAAAAGACTTCCACAAATAAGTTTTTTCAGTAAGTTCTATGTAAGGACGATATGACTCACAAGTGCGATCGAATTGCAGCCTGCCTTTTTTTCTATTTGCGCAGTTGACTCCTTTGTACGGGGAAGGAATACATCACAAGGATGATCTTTTTGTAAATAAAGAAAAATGGGGTAGGAAATAGTTGTAATAAAGGATTAAAAACTGAGGTTGAAAAAGGGTCTTTGTGAAGGAGTAAATTAACTTTTTAGGCTCATCTTCTTTTTTTAAGCATCAAGATAAGCCTATGTGCTCACACTTAGGCAAATCTTTGACATAATTTAGATGCAATACAAAAACCTTCTCTTTTCCATGTTTTCGGTTAAATTAAATGAATTTTATGATATTACTTTTTAAAATTTAAGTAACAATATTAAATACTGTCGTAGTGAAAAGGTACATAACTTTTCATAATAAAGATGATGCCATAGCCGCTTTGTGGTAAAAAGCGACAAACCCTTGATCTATGATTATAAAGCCGCCGTCGACTTCCATTGTTTTAAATCTTCAGTCAGCGCTCGGTGGCCTTGCCCTTGGAAAACTGGGATGAAAACAATAGGTTTGATGGTATTAAAAAATCAGTTCGCCGTTAGAAGATTTAATTTTGTGCATTGATGTTTCATAACGAACGACGACACGAAATTCCTAAAGATATACGGTTCGTTGTGGTTAGGAACAGTTTTTGGAAAAGCACTCTAAAGCGAAACATAAAAAATGCAAGGTTTAGAGCCGGAACTGGAAATCATACTTTGTGACGATTTTCGACCTTGAATTTTAATTTATATTATGTAATTATTTACTTATAGCAGCCCCAACAAGGCCACACATAGGAGAAAAAGAAAGAAAATAAACAAACTGGAACCAATGTGTGGCCTCGATAATAAGTGCGGACGTCGGGCACAAACATAATGCTTATAATAAGTGTAATAGGTATTTTAATCGTATTAAAAATACGAAAGAATACCATAAATAATAAAATGTAGCGTAGGAACCGAAGATAGTTCGAACGGTTCTGCGACAAAATTATGAAATATGTGAAAGAAGCAAACAAAAATGTGAGACACCCGGCCTTACATTTCTCGCAAGCAATTGCGCCCATGAATATTGTAAATAGTAATATTATCGATGTAGCTCGGGTGCTGGGGTACATCTCGCGAGACCCGCGACACGAAGTATTTAGTAAGATTATAAGAGACGGAACAATACCTCTGGACACAAATGGCAGGAGAGTAGAACGAAAAAAAACAACACGTGATGAAACTTCTTTGTGAATTAATTATAACTGAGATAAAAGCCCCAATGATTTAAAGAAAAACACTTTTTTACGGATTATAGTTATGTATTATTGTATTTAAACTTATAATTATTTAGACATAATTTTAAATTTAAACCGACGTTTCGCGTGCTTTACAGCGTGCGTGGTCACGGTGACTGAAGACAAAGGTGTTAAATGTCAAAAAGTATTACAGCTGCAGAAAATGTTGTGTTATCTGTATTTATTTCCCCGGAGTTGGTATCGACTAAAAGATGTAGGGTTTTTGCAGAAATTGCTCACGGTGTCCTCCATTTTCGCGGATTGTTTATTTTGAGATTTTAATTTGGATATTATTGGATCCCAGGTGTTTGATAATTTTAGGCCGTCCTCTCTATTGAAATTGGCGTGTTTTTTGATTTCAATGGCTTCGCGTACCAATCTTGGAAAGAATCTTTTTTCTTTCGCAAGTACTTTCGGTTGGTCAAAGCGTATGTAGTGATTAGGCCTATCTAGTGTGTGTTCACAGACTGCTGATTTTGTGTGTCGTCTATGTCTTATGTCCGCAATGTGTTCCTTGAGTCTGCTGGACATATTGCGTTTAGTTTGCCCTATGTAAGACAGGCCACAGTCGCAATCCAGTTTGTATATACCTGCATCTTGCAATGGGGTGTTACTTTTGATTGGTCTTAGGAATTGCTGAATCTTCTTGTGCGGCTTGAAAATTGTATTAATGGAAGCTCGTTTTAGGACCCGGCTAATTCTATCTGTAACTCCCTTCACATATGGCAGGTAAGCTGGCTGGCGAGGAACTGTTTGTGTCTTGTTTTTGTTTCTGTGATGCAGCCGGGGGATGCGCAACTTGTTTCGGTGTAGCACCTGTTTGACATGCTGTAGTTCCTCCTTGAGGTGGGCCGCATCACAAAGACGTTGGGCTCTCTGAAACAAACATTTACCGACAGAGAGCAGTTGTGACGGGTGGTGGTGGGATTCACCATTGAGGTACCTATCTGTGTGGGTTGCCTTTCTGTGTATTGTGTGACCTAGTGTGCCATCTGCTTTGCGTATAATTAAAATGTCCAAAAAGGGCAGACAGTTGTTGTTTTCTTTTTCAACAGTAAATTTAATGTTCTTGTGTATTGAATTTAAATGCGCTAGAAATGTAGATATTTTGTCATTGGGGAGTACTACAAATGTGTCATCGACATATCTCTTGTACAGTCTAGGTTTAACCGGGGCATTGGCCAGAGCTCTCTCCTCAAAGTCCTCCATGAAGATGTCAGCGACTATAGGTGACACCGGAGAACCCATGGCTACTCCATCAACCTGCAAACGTAAAAAAGTGTTTTTCTTTAAATGTGTAAAAGTTATGTTAATAAAAGACAATACTAGCCCCAATGATGATCATGTACCAGTATATAATCACTCCATGTACTTTTGTATCTATATTCACACTGTTTATGTACTATATACGTGGTAAAAACAATATAAATAAATAAAAATTCTGCGTTTACTGCACAAGACGTTATGCGACGGAATTACTATCTAAAGTTCTAATATGTAGCTACTAATAACTAAACGCATACATAAACCAATAGCGTAAATTTTTTCTCGATCTACCTTACTCTCTCTCTCTTTCTCAATATTTCTCACTAAAGCTCTCTCCCCCCTGTTGCTCCATGGCAATGTGCGTGATGAGACATTCGCTCTATCATGATCTCTTTCGATCGTTCTCACTTGCTTTACTCTCGCTCCATGGCTATTTGCTTCATGCTACGTTCGCCATTTCTCACTCTCTTTCAATCACTCTCTCCCTTTTCTTCGACAAAAACGCTACTACTAGAAATTTCTTTATCGGCGTTGGAAAAAAAATTACCGTCACATTATTCCATTACGCGCCATCTTTTTCTTGTGTGTCTTCACACCATGGATGATTTGTAGAGATTTGAAGCCATTAATAACAAAAATATGTAATAACGATAACAATTATATTAATAAAAAGTAATTCTAATTCTGTAAAAATTTGTTTCTTAATTTGTAAAAATATTTCAGAATGTATATTAAGTATTTTTATTTAATTTAAAAATTCTCTAATTAAGTTTTTATTTAACCAACTTTATTTAACCAACTTCTGTAAAGTTGCATGTAGTAGATCGTTTTTCGACAAATACGGTCATAACAAAGTTTCACTTCGTACGTGTGTACACTAGTACACGCACACGTACTTACTATAGTTTCGTCCGTAAAAAAATTACCCTCATGCGCTTAAAGAAATTTCACTTCAAAAACTTAAAAGTGAGAGATAACAAAATGCCTGTAATCGGTTGTGCTATTCGAAAAAATATCAATATATCTTAATAAATGATAATTTTCTAAATATATATAATTTGATTAATGAGTAGAAAGAAAGGATTATTAATAGAACTTATAAAATGTTAACCGCTTACAAATTGGGTAGAAACTTGAATTACATACGCCGGATGTCCGGTCAGTTCATGAATGAACTCTGCACAGTTCACATACGCGGAAATGTCTATCATAAATCGATAACGAACCGGAAAAGCCGTTTTGAAGATGTGTAACATTTGGACAATTTCATATTGAGTATAACTGTGACCGACTGATTTACCAATATTTAAATATCGGTAATGTTTGACATTAAAGTTGTCTATGAAAAGATCAAAATATACTGGTTTCCTGTAAATGAACGTTATGCCTTATCAATATGATTAACCGCCTAAAATGAAGAACGATGTTTTACTATTTGGCAAGAATTCAACTCCAATATCTCTTTTCCTATAATCCAAATAAGATTGCAGGCCACAAGTCCCAACTATGTTTTGTATTCGTATAGTTTTTTCATTGCAAAGATAAGGTTTTAATTTACACTTGTAAAGTTACCTTTAAAGGTTTGTTAATCTAAACTCCTTGAGATAAAAGCATTTTTCAATGAAATGCGAGTTGCTGAAAGTTAATACTACAAGGGAAGACAAAGGTAGAGCAGAGTTTAATTACAATTATTTAATTTAATAAATTACACGCTAAAATTAAACATATAAAACACAGAGATCTATACTATACTGCATTTCCCAGTGCCTAAAATTAACATAGCCTATACGTCAGAACGATATTTATAACTCAACATAACGGGGGTGGAAGCCACTTATAATATATGTAAGTCCTTTCCCTATGTATCATTCAAGGTATATCTACAGAGACTACATTTCTTCGCATTGAATCACAATCGTAATAAAATTGTCATACAGAAGGGAAACCGAACAAAACTTTACAAGATTAACCAAAGACTAGTAACAAGGGTGTAAGCAGCTTAAACAAGAACTACTGAGTCTATCAGCCACGGATTTGAATCCGCTGGGAGCGGGAAATTTTTCAGAAGCCTTCAGACTTCAGGCTACCCAACTTTAGTGTCGACATCGACGCCTTACGGAGCGGTCGTGTAGTGAGATGAACGCTTGCGATCTTTCGTATACCGAAAATAATTCTGATTGATAAATATGAATGAAATACGTAAGTGAATGGTGCACGTAAAAAGATTTTTTAATATGATGCAATTTAAAAGTTTTATACTGTGCTTCACAGTGTAGTTAAAGTTCTTGGTAAGTTTAAAGAAATTTTACAAGTATCGTTCAAGGTTAACTGTGACTTATTTCATGTCATTATCTTTTCTATTATTATTATGTTTTATATTTAAATAGTTTAGTTTTGGGTTGTTTATTTATTTCTATACCACTCTCGATATAACACAATTATTACAGTATGTGATTCGTTACAACTTTTATCGCAAAAATATATTTGATCTAATCTGATCTGTCTACGAAAACCCGTAACATCATTTCATGGAGTATCTTGAGATAACGTGATTTATCGCCATCTTGTTCTACGAAAGCTTTTAGATGTCTTCATAATTTTTTTATACTTTCCTAGATAAATTATAATGCCTACAATCTTCTTCGTTGTTTAATTAAAACGGTTACTTTTTTCTGTGGAGACCCGAAGAAATAATAAACAAGTTACTTTAATATTTATAAAATGAGAGATTCACGAGAAGTTCATCAGATTTGAAGAAATTAACTGAAAGAAATTTAGTAGCAAGAAGTACAATTCATTTATACATAAATCATATCAATAAAAAAACTTATTCTACATATATATTTACATATATTCTACATAGATACTTGAAAATCCTGCAAACTGTTAGAGGGAGAGGATTTATAGCATTTTTTATTACCCATGACATTTGTGGGGTCCAATCCATTTCCTGTTTTCTTGGGGTTCCATGCATTAGGCTTGAGCTTGTAAAATAACAGTTAACGTAACAAAATGTTTTATTTCAACAGTGTACTGGAGGCTGATCATTCTTTAATTTCATATTTTTGTAAATTTAACTCTTTCTTCGACAAATTCGTGATCTCCTAAACAAAACCTTCGTATTTATCAGGCATTGTATATTTATGCCCATTTTATAATAAGTATAAAAGAAATAATATTGATTAATTCATAAAGATATGACAATGAGAGAAATCATGTTACGAATACAAGCAACGAGCAAAGTGTTTAATTTACCACCGAAATGACATTTTACCAGTAATTGAATGCTTGAACCTCCCGGACATATAAATTGCGCAATGCAAACATGAAGCAAGCAAAGAAAAGCAATAAAAGAAAATGTTATCGATTGTTTTAAATCTACTACCAATACAACTTACATTACCGATTTACAGAATCAAAATGTACCGCATGTCCTTACATCCTAGCTGCACAATTTATACATTTTTAAAAATATCTCAAAAAACTATGCTTTAGTGCCATAAAAATAATGACTTTGAACATAATTTTGAAGTAATTGCCATGTTTTTGCCGGCCACTATTAAGCCAACTATCGTTGCATCACGCCTCTGGGAACGTCTGCCAGCAGATCTAAAAAACCATTTAATACTGAATAATGTTCTTTCGAGAGTATAAAAGAAAAACTGACAACAATTTCATTGTGAGAAGGATCTTTATTGCGAGAGAGGTTTTAAAAGGTTTCAGACGAGTTTAACTTAATGGTTTGGTTCACTTTAACCGCTATATTATAGAAATCCTTCAAGTTAATACCGTTTTATTTGTATTGATTTATTCATAGCACTAGTAGAGCTTCTAGATGATTCAGATTATATAAGTTATTATAGATTACATAATAGATCACACAAACTGAGACTAAATAGTATCAGTTGCAGGAGCAGCTGATGCAAAGAGAATCAAAAATTAACTCGATCAAAAAATCCTAAGAAGACCGCAGTCCTTCGATGGCTCTCTATTCCAGTCAAAGATGCAACTTTAGCTAGAATCTTCTCGATAGTATTGCAATTGGAATTTAAATAAATTAAATTGAAATAAATAAATTTTTAGGTCCTTGCACTTCAAATCACAATCTTGCCTTAGGCCCTGTCAAATGTCTTCTACTTACAGACAACATCAATCAGACGGCAGATCAGACTTAAGTACCTATGAAATATTACCGAGTCCAGGGGTAGGTACAACTTTTAAAAAATAACTTCTTTACCAAGGCACAGATTCTTGTGTTGTATTGTCATATATCGAATGTTTTTTTGAATCACGAGTAACTGAGCGATATTTATTGGTCTGATGGAGAAACATAATCAAATTTCTGTTCCGTTTTATCCACAATTTGGTGTTATATCCTCCTCAGACCATGTAATTGATTTAACTTTCCTTGCTCATGGCACTTTACTTGAAAGGTTGTGAACTGATTTCTTGTCCGAAATCAAAGCGGAAATGAAGTCTTTGAACGAAACAATGACGAATCGGAGACAATTCTGATACCCAATTATGTAGACGGATTTTGTTCAATTATTTTATATATTCATATCTTTCTAGGTTCGTACTTTTGTAAATATTTATATGATTTGTAAGCCCAAAGGATGTGCCGATGTATGGTTTAGTTTACTGCATTTAAGGAAAAGATTGTCAGCAAAGCTAATACAGAGAAGAGATTTTACCACCTCTGACTTTTATATTGAATTTGTTTGAGGACGACAGAATAGATTTATTAAAAAAACATAAACTGCAAAATATGTTAGGAACATGAAAATAATGGGCTTATCGCACAAAAATTAAGTATTAACATAAACATAAGACTACTTAGAGGTTGTTAAAAATACAAACGAAAAAGTTGTGAAGCGGCCAATCTCTGTTGACAGACAGACAGAACCACTGTTACTTAATTAGCCTCAACTTGAGACTCATCTAGCATAAATTTCACTGAAATAAACTTTAAACGTTTCCATAATTACCTTATCGTTATAAAAATTTTGAAATACTTTTGTTTGGAAATTAATGATTATTAATTTCCAACTTATTGGGAAATTAATGTATTTTCACATGACTTAATTTTTACATTAAATTATATTGTACAGATAAGTGTCATTAATAAAATAAACCAACGACCTATTTGTCCTTAAAATAAATGAAGAAAACCTGAACAATATAATACAGATATTATAATTAACACTTTAGCATATACTCATAAATTTAAAATATTCGGCAAAACAAACAATGACGATAAATTCAATACAGCTACATATATTGTTTACACGTCCCTTGATAACACTCTCCTGCTAATACTTCCGTGTCAGCACTGTCAATGATAAAATACTCAGAAATTGCAAAACAAATTTCATCTTATTAAATATAATAAGTAAGTTATTTAACTATGTTTTATTGGAATATGTTACAGCGATTATAACTAGAATAGTTGAACTCTGCAGCGTCGCCTCTGAAGCCAGTCGTAGAATAAGAGCAAGATAAGCTAAATTTCTATAAATTTTTATCAATTATAAAAAAAAATTATGAAATCATTCCACTTCATATATTATAAGTGTAGAAATTATTTAATTCAAGTTACTAAGCAAACAAAACGGCTTAAAGGGGTATTAAGAACAGTATCACTACTTCAATAAAGTCAAATGATAAGGGCATGACATTAAACGGCTTCTCGTTGATCTACGGAACATTGACAAATTATGTGAGGCTTCCGTTTGATATGCCCTCGGTCTAATTCATTTAAAACTTGTGACCACGTTCACTTATATACTTGACAACAACAAGGGTTGTACGAAAAATACTTCCATGTCGCTAAGCAGTGCATCGTATCATGCGATATTCGTTTTAAAATTGAATAAATAGGTTAGAGTTATCACAAAACCTTAATAACCTTTTCACCAACTTTTATGAAAAAAATTGGCTCAAATTTCTGTATTTTAATTAAATGACATTGGCTGTTGACATTTGTGGTCATGCAGTGTAATGTGTTAATATGCCAGGTTCCTCACGATGTTTGCCTTACCTTGCAAGCGAGTTGGTTGACAGAAAGTCCATAGTTTCAACCTTAGGAATGAGAGAATTATTGACACGCTATTCATGACTTTATCAAACACCAGGGATAAATCAAAGTTATATACAATTTTTATGACCAACGCAATTAACAATAGTAACTACAAAGAATATGTTATAAAATAACTATTAATTTTAACTATGTCATATTAAAAAAAAACACTGAAATAAAATATTCTTAGATTCCTCGTTCGTCTTTGATATTTAATGATCTTCCCGTAGTCACGAGGTATAGTCTTCACGTAGCTTAATGGTTATGAAATATATTAATCGAAAAACAAAGCACAGAAGCAGTTAAATTGGTTGTAAGAATATACATACTGAATTATTGCGGATCTTATGTGTGGAACAACCAGAAAGATTCGTAACTTATACGTTGCACCTCGCTAAAACAGTAAAAGACATTGGCCGCACTTCTTCCGACTTACTTTATCAGCAATACCCATACAGAAATATACATTTAATTATATTGTTATGTTTTTGACTTTTATATAAACTATAGACACTGTGACAAACTTACAAGCTTATCATGTCATATTGTTCTTCATAAGAACAGTCTTTACTCAACTACATACATTAACTAAAGTGATTGTTTAAATCATACAATACCTACGAAAATATTATGTCACCGCTCGACGCCCGATGAATTGCAACAATACGCCACCTCCAGAATTAGATGTCAGTAAAAACTATAGTCTGAGTCATTGAGTAAATTAGAGTAAATATAACTGAATTAAATTGAAAAAAACTACTCGTTGAATTATTCTAGACCATTGTAAAAAACTACTAAAATATTCGGTGATTTTCAAAGTAATCATAAATTATATGTGATGTGGCTTGGTGACTTACACGGCTATTTTTCAAATAAAATTAGGAGAGGCTCTTAAACCTAAAGAGTTACTAAAGCGGTCGTTTAATTAAACATCAATTACCTCTTAATGACCAAGTATACTTCTTAACGTGTAAAATAAATTTAATATAACTTTCATAAATAGATTATTATTTTCGTTGGCAAAATATACTTTTATCGTATTTTATACTAATAGCCTTCGCCATGTTATAAATCAAGTGT
This sequence comes from Pieris mannii, assembly GCA_028984075.1. Lineage (NCBI taxonomy): Eukaryota > Metazoa > Arthropoda > Insecta > Lepidoptera > Pieridae > Pieris > Pieris mannii. The sequence continues at coordinate 346,543 of CM054784.1, forward strand.
CCAACACGATTCTTTTTCAATTACTATAATATATCTTGTTGACTATTCGCAAGATGTATGACTAAGGAGGAAAAGATGAAAACAGTTTTCTTTACAAATCTATGAGACACATTCAGAAAATTACCATACATTTATATCACACATGTTCCGACTTTTAACTGCTTCAATGACTAACATTTTCGATAGAAAATCATTAGGCCTAGGGTTCAAATCCCAGGAAGGACCGGATCTTATGGATTTTAACTAATAAAAACATTAATTGTAGTTTTATGTTCGCAGTCGTTTCTTCATCTGCTCTCCTAATTCTCCGGTTGTATTAGATATTCGAGCTTTAGGGCTAATCGGACAATTATCTCTAGTTTTCAATAGGGAAGTGAATTTTTGATGTATGAATGATTTAATGTACAAACCAACGTGTGACGAATCCAATTGAGGAATATTGCACGTTTGCACGCAACAGTTTTAAACCTCATCAAAGGGCAACTAGTGGTGTTTAGGGGCCATGTAATCAGTTGCTGAGTATTCCCGAAAGTGCACTAATCTATTCATTGACGACATACACTCGATATTTCTGGTTGAATGCGGATAATACTATTATTGCCTATTCAAATCGGAACTTCAAGCTATACAAAGCGTTTACTTAGGATGAGATTATCGAGTCTCCAGGCTTAAATTACCATATCCAGTGATTAGTTTCTTTCATAATTGTGGATTGCAAAACCTCTAGGCATTTCTATGGCAATTTACTTATTTATTTCGTTATCTCATAGCTAATATAAATTATAAATCTGAAGCGTTAGGTATTAAAGGTTATATGGTATATAAGCTTATTTATCTTCAGATAAAAAAAAATATTGTTCATTTACTCTCTAACAAAGGTACTACAAGCATTATAATCTAAATATGCAATAGTTTTAATTTTTAACTAATATTTTCAAGGAATAAATGCGGCGTTATTATTATTCTTCAACCCTTATTTTATTCGTATATACGAGATTAAACATTCCATTGGCAAACGATGGGGCATTTAAACAGTACAGCAAAATTTAAAATAAGCTCATCCCCTTCCTCTCCGAATCATGGCAGCGTTATTTCATAGAATATTTTTACCCCAGGAGGGTACCTGCACTTCTGTTGGAGAATCTGTCCCTGTACCGAGTATTCTAGGGGGATCAAAATATCGCTGTAATAACTGCAGAGGCAAATCAAGAAATAAACTCAGGGCAACACAATTTAACACAGATTTTATTAACATTAGGAGGCTTCACTCTAATTTAAATCCCGTCCATTTTCACCTCGAAACGGCAAAGCCGGCCTTATTGTTTCTAACGGAGACACAGATACTCCACTCGTGTGTTTAAGATTTGCACTATCGAGGCTTTTGTTTTGAGCATATATTTAAAATACAGGACGGTGTATGCGTTTACATTCGTGAGGATATACATTTCCGTCCGTGTTACATTTAGAAGAATCCGATCTTTCTACCTTGTGGGTACGCGCTGACTTCTCACACAGACTATGAGGTTACTGTGGATGCCCCACTTGGGTCCTCCGACTACTACTTCGTGCGTACGATTGTGCCTATTAGAGCTCGAACCCGCCCGCAGTTTTCGGAATGTCGTCGTATCTGGCATAACAAATCGGCCAATTGGGATAACATGCGTCATTTCTTTGCAGGGGTATCCATGGTCACAAGTCTGCTTCAAGGGTAGTGATCTTCACGCCATAGCTGAGTCTTTCGCCAATGTAGTGCTACAAGTAATGGAACTCTATATCCCATACTCTGTGGTTCCCATTCGTGGTAAAAATCGGTCATGGGTCGGTCATTCTTCGGTCACGGAACATATTGGCAGAATTGGTGAAAAGCTCGCGAAATTGCCCTATGGAACCCGAGCCTTTTGGTCATTAGAGAAAGCAACCCAGGAAAACTTTCGTGAGCCCTCCTTACCATCCTTGCAGAAGGAGGATGACTCGATGGCCCACTAGGCGAAAAAGAAAGCAGAGCTCCTTTGCTCTCTCTTTGCATCCAACTCCACGCTCGATGACTCAGGGACCTTACTGCCTACTTTTCCGTATTACGGGTTTTCAATGCCTGAAGTTAAATTCGAACAGACTGGAGTGCGGAAGGCATTAATCTCTCTTGATACCCACAAGTCGAGCGATCCTGACAGCCTTATCTCAATTGTCATTAAGACTTGTGCTTCTGAGTTGTCTCCGGTGCTTACACGGCTCTTTCGACTATCTTACTCCTCGGGCGTAGTTCCAAGCTCATGAAAGACTGCTCATGTTCATCGCATTCCCAAAAAAGGCGACCGCTTGGAACCATCCAGCTACGGACCTATTGTAATCACTTCTTTTCATCTCCTTTCTTTCTATCATCAATAGGCAGCTCTTGCAATATCTAGAAGAGCATCAGATAATTAGTGATTGTCGTGGTTATGGCTTTCGCCAAGGTCACTCGGCTGGTGATCTTCTTGCTTATCTGAGTCATAGGTGGCCCGAAGCTGTGGGTAGTAAGGGAGAGGCTTGATTCTCTCTTTCTACGCAGAAACATAACGGGGAGTGTTCTGAAGAATAGTTTGGGGCTGTCCCTCCTGCCTTGTTTCAGCATCGTACGAGCTGTATGAATTCTAAATTTCACCACTATCATCTTGATGCATTTTCTTTTGCGAACTAGCGAACTTTGGAATCGACTACCGGCGGGGATCTTCCCTGAGAGATAGGACCTGCAACTATTCAAAATACGATCCCTTAAAGGACGGCAACGCACCCACTAAAAATGGGTGTCTATGGGCTGCGATGGCTGCCTTTTTTGCACGAAATATGATCGGGCTATCGTCAATAGTATAAAAAAAAACTTTATATCATTTAGTACTAAACAAGTTTTACTCTGAAATGAATAATTTAAAATGACTGATAAAGCAAAGCATAAACTTGTTGAGAGGCGTATTGAAAACTGAAATGGAAATTCAACATTGCGATGGCATGCAAAGTTAAGGAAGTTACATCACTGCACCGTATGTATTCAAATGTAAGTAAATTGAACATTGTATTGATATTTATTTTACGGTTGACACTACGTGTCCCTCATTGACTTTTACAATATGAAATTTGACTTGGAGGATTGGTTATTAATTTATTTACGTATGTAAAAAGAAGTAAGTACTTAAAAAATTATGCTATGTGGGAATCTAAAAGATCTATCAAAGTATTGCTCTACTTCTGCTCTCCTTTATAACAATAGGAAAGAATAAAAAAAATATAAAACAAAATAAAAATGATATTGAAATGAATGAAACTACCCTCGGATTCACTGTGTTTTGGGCAGCTAGTTACACACACATTTTAAAATAAGCTATGGCAACACGATTTCAATGTTTACTGTTCAAGCATAGGACAAGCTGAGAAGATGTAGTTTATTTTGGACAGTCAATATATGCAATATTAGTTTTGAAACGTTAGTGAAAATGTTGTTAAGACGCTGGTTAAAGATGAAAGGGTCTTTGAAGGAGCAAAAGCGTTGAGAAAAAGAAAAGCGTTTCTTGGGCTGCTATTATGTAGGTTTGCGTTGCATATAATGTGGCGTGGTCGGTGTTTATTTTCAAAAATATTGCCGTAATGTATAGTTGTCTAACCGTCAAGTTTCATTTGATTGCACAATTTTAAAGTTCCTACGAGACATCAAATGTATATATGCATCAAATTTCAGGTTAAAGCATCGCAATTTTAAATGGCACGTTTTATTGCATAATTATACATATAGCACAGAAACGATAGCAGTAGAAAAAATGAAGAAAAGTTGTATAAAAAATCTAGTAAAATACCTTGGATCAATTGATTATGTCTAATATTTCGTAGATTCGCGGTTATTTAGTGTCGGGAAAATTGGCGCAGCCTAAGCGTTCATTATATGATATCATAACAATTAAAATAAAATATTATTAGTCTGAGGAGATTTTGTATATTTACGTATATTTTTATGCTGATTTAAATAAATCATAATATGCATTTTATAGCAGTTGCGAACTTCAAAAATTTAATGAATAATATATATTTTTTTAAAGAATATTTAATGAATGAATTTAATTTAATGAATAATATATATTTTTTTAAAGATTTATTGTTATTGTTTTACCAGATGTATTACGCATTGAACTGATAAAACTTATAGTTTTAACATGGAGGCACTTGTATTCCTCCCCCTTGTTTCATAGTTAATTCAATACTGGATCGTGAGCTTGATTACTTTTTCATAAAAGAAAATTCTTAAAGAAACATATGCGAATAATCAATCAATGTTTTAATTCGATATTTCATTGACACAGATATTTAAATACATATTTTAATGTTTAAATAAGATAACGAGGAGAAATTAAAGTTGAACGGAATTAAAACGAATTGAAGCGCAGCTGTTGCTTTATGAGTAATATTCGCAATTATTAAAATACCTAAATTATTACAGTTTGATGAGTTCAAAGTCTGCTCCTTGTAAATACTAGATTTATTTATTCTTATTAAATGCTAGATCTGTTAAAAGCAAGATCTATCAGAAGTCAATTGTATAAATATATTTTTGGTCCCTACAAATTTTATCTTCGTAAGAAACGAATGTTCTCTTTAATATTCTTTTTAATCCTAAAACCCCTAGTTACTTAAAGCAAAATTTTATGTTCCTCTCCGGCGGCAGTTTTGACTTACGTTCCTTAGACAACCTAATTCTTGAAACTCCTACGCATAAAACTGAATTCTATCACTCCTCCTTTACTGTGCAGAGTATCCTGCTATGGAATTCCCTACCAATCGATATTAGACGAGCGCAATCTTTAAATGTATTTAAAAAGCTTCTTTTTGATCATTTTCTTTCTACCTCGTAATTAGTTCTGCTTATATATATTTATTTTTATAGGTTAACCTTTTTATTTGCTTTTAAATGTTTGTCTATAATTATTTTTATTTATTATTATTGCTATTTTTTTCTTTGATTTTGTTTTATTATATTCAATTAGTTATAGTAACGCATGTTTTAAGTTTTTTGTTTTTTTTGTTGCTTTTGTTAATTGATTTTTTTTTGTACTCTACCCTCTGATGGTGTTTCTTTAACGTTGTTTCTCATTAGGGTTGCCTGGAAGAAATCGCTTGTAAGCGATAAGGCCGCCCTTTGCCTTATATCTTTTGTAACTGTTTTTTTATTTTTTATTTTTTATTTTTGTTATGTGTGTTTTTGTATAAGGCAATAAAGGATAAATAAATAAAATAAATAAATGTTACCACTACTGTACCTACTTCTTTTTTAATTGTTAATATCTGCCGAAGAAAAATACTGAATAGTTAATGGATTGCCAACTTTACATAATTATGTTTTGCAAACTTCATGAGTATGTAATTCCGCGAACAAAATTACTGTAATTTATTTTCCGTGGGATTAATTTGACTCATTAATTAATGATCTCATTGATTTAATGCTGATGTCCAAAGTAGCAGATTAAAGAGTTATCCTGGTTTAAACATGAAAAATTGAGGGCATTTATCCGCCATTTAGTACAATATATGAATATACCTATTTTTGACCTTAATATCTGAAGCCAAATTTCTTTATATTGAGCGACTTACATTAAGTATTTTCCTACTCAGAAACTTAAAGAAAGAGAACACCACACCACACTGTCACCTTACGTATGATTTAAGTTATCTAAATGATATTTATAATCATATCCTTGTAACAATTTTAAACCAAAAAATTTTCCTACGTATCAAACGCAGTACGTTTAGGTAAAAGTTCTGAATTCTTTTCTTATTGGTTGTACTATCTCATTTGGGATTTGTAGGAACAACGCCTTGTGGAATAATTGTTGAGGCGCCTTTGTTAAATTATTCATAGAAATATTTCTTATTAAGCATCCATAATTTATGGGAACACTCGTCATCGAGGCCAAAATTGAACGAGTATTTGAGACAAAACCTTTGATTAATGAATCCCAATTTTGGTACAAAGTTATAAATTGAGACAGATAATTAATATTTAAAGCGATACCGACTCGAAACCCTTATCTGAAATATTTCATTTTTTAATTCACTACGATTTCTCTGGAGAATTTCTCTCTCTCGGGTACATCCAGATTTTTGTTTTATGATACACACGTATTTAATGTTTACATTAATCACATATTATCTTTGGACAGTGCGCACTTTCTATATATTGTTTATTACCTTATTTGGAAACCCTTCATATTTTACAGAAATTAAGTTTTACGTCATACATAATTTCTTCTTTGCTTTGACTACTTGCGTAAATCAGCTCAGTACGTAGTGCATACACGTTTAGCACATTTTAACTTGAGAAAGGAATAAGGAGCAAAGTCCATCGGAATTTCAATAAAAAGTTCTCAATTAAATTGGATTCCGTAAACAGGCAATTGGCCGGCACGAAATTCGGGACCGCTTTTAAAATTCATTTATTGAATATTTAAAATTTTATGGGGCTCATATTAAATGAATATTTTTTAAATTTATATGGCTAATGGGCTACTCAATACTTTTATAACGCATACTATAACCTTTATATTATTGAGTAAGTGTAGAAAATATGCTTATATTATTGGTATGTGTGACGATTTCGATTTGTATTTTTTTTTAATAAACATTCGATTTAAATATTATTTAAAAGTAAATTTTATTTATTGTATCTTGTGTATCAGAGTTTTTTAATTAAAAGAAATTAGTTAAATTTATTTCGAAATTTAAAGAGTTAATTAATTAAAATGTTGCATAATTATTTTTAATAATTAATTAGAAATGAAAAGATTCAAATAACTGCGTTATGATATATTGTGTTTCTGTCTATCTTGGCATATATTAGAATTATCAATGGTACAAGAAATCCTTTGAATACTATTATTAATATTCAGTTATAATAACGATCCATTGAACAGTTTGTATAATTAAGTACGATTTGAATAATCATATTGAATGTGTAATGAACAAAGCTTTGTGATCAAATTAGGACTAGAGATCGTCACTTTGTAAATCTAAACAGAAACCTAGTGGCAGCATAAACTTTAGCTAGTTAATCTATAAAATATCATTCCCTAAACTAATTTCAAAAATGTTTGAATGTTTTTTTTTAAATTGCGAGTACAACCACGGTCTAAGCAAATCATATCAAGTTTAAATTAGCATTTTTTCATCCGTAAGATTGCTATAAAAGTTACTTTAACAAAAGCTTTTCGTAAAAAGCTCTGGAAGGCTTTGCCATCCTTGTTATTACACAGTGAAGTAGCTTTACAGCACCTTATTAAGTTTTTCTCTGGCATCAGGCAAGCATTCAAAACTTTTTCGATCTTACGAACTGTTTACAAAATCATTTTACGCGCAGTAAAATTTGGGAATTTTGTTAGTGCTCAGTTCGTGAACACAGTACTCATTAAAATAATTAAGTTATGTGGATAATTTGATTTTTTTATGTCTATAGATAAATATGTTACATTTTCTATCAAATTTTCTAACAGTTTAGAGAGACATATCAATTATCATTATAGCTCTTGTTGTTTTAGTAATTATCAATCATGACGTGTGCTTTGATAATGTGGCCATAACTAATAAACAGTGGCGAATAATAAAACTAGGTGACTGCATTACCAATTCCGAATACATTTACACAGAAAGCGTCAAAATGGTAAAGTGCTTGGTATAAATTCATGGATATTCAAGATTCTAAACTGGTTAAACAGAAGCTCGTTTGGCATCGTGCTTGAATGTTAATCAAATAATATTAATCAGTAACCACTGTGAACATTTGCATTGTAGTAGTCCTGGTCCGTAAAGTACCTTCGTGAGACGAAGCAGAAGAATAATTGGGCAGACAATATTCTGCATCTGTTACATGTAATTTTCTAAACAGACAAGTATATGCATACTACTAAAACTACTAAAAATTCATAGATTAGTGGATTAGATGCAAGAGAACAAAGTAATACTATATTGCGTTGGCACAGGCAAACCACCTACAAATATTATGAAATATCTTTTACAAAACATAAGGATATGAGTAAAAACCTTATTGAAAAATCTTTATACTACATTCTGGTCGTTATTTACAATTAAAGATACCATGACCGTTTTTAGAATCTACACAAACTCTGTCGTAGCTGGAAGGCGCTGTTTGACGTCGGTTAAGGTCTACGCTACTCAAAGCTGTTTACTAATGCCACGAGATAAGTTTGCCAAATGTGTATTCAAGCAAACTGCTTAGTGAGACTGCCCAACTTGATGCATTGAGCAGCTTTTATTATTTAAGTTTTGACCAACGCAATTAATTATTCTAAATCAGCTTAAAAAAGCCAATTACAGAGTCACATTATGTTATTAACTTATTGCCAACATACGTACCGTTTACCGTATTCAACGTTCGGATCGTCGACGACCAATCCCCTGTCGAGTGGATCTTTTGACGTTCCGTTGAGATGTGGGGTCACTCTGCATCTTCTACCGCATTTACCATCGTAAGTGTTATCGCCTGCATCATCGGACGTCGAGGCAGAATACGAAATTAGATCCGTATCACATCGACGTCCAGTAAAGGTTATAGCAGTTTTACGTAAAACTTCGGGTCCTGCAAGAAAAGAGCGCGCCTATTCTTGAAAGATTGCGAGTGTCCATGGGTGGCCATATCACTTATCAGATCAGCCTCCTGTGTATGCCACACAATATGTTCTATAAAAAATCGTTAATCATAACATAGCTACATCAGTGATCTGAAGGCTGATCTACACGTGTTTCAGTATAAATAGATAGTGTAACAACAGCGTTGTATTAGCATTTAAAAAAATGATATTCCATTCGAATTGCGGTCAAATATAACATCGCTTTTCAGGACATCGTCGTGCCACTCACGTTCTGGGCGATGACAGATGGACGGTCTATTGTTACATACTGAATTTACACCCGCGAAACACGTCCGCATTGTGTAAACATGTACTCTGATTAATCTGAATAATAGATTTAATATTTTTAATTAATTGTGTACAATTATTTATCAGTTTTTTTTTATTTTATAAGAAAATACAACATATATTGACTTGACGCATGTGATTGGATGTGTACTCGTCGTTTAAAATTCAAACAAATTTAAACGACTCATGAGAATAAGTATCAGCTTGTATCGTTTGTTAAAAGCCATATTATTAAAATATGTTTATGCAAAGTACCCAGATTTTGGCTAGTTTTAAGAAAAAAATTAAATGTGACAGACCCTAGCTCGTCACCGCAATAATTTCTATGGTTTTTGGCAGTGTGTTGCAAAATCTCAAGTAAATTGAGAACGTTCTGGAAGCTTCATAACTTTGGGTTGACGGTTGGCCGCTACCCAGAAGTAATAATCACATAGTTTGGATTATTTACTCATATTAATCTCGGGAGGAAACATTTGGCTTGAGAATTCCCTTTGCACATAATTAGGTTTCGGTACCTGCCTCTGACATTGCTTAGTGATGTAAAAACAGCTAAGTATCTTGTTTGTTTAGAGGGGCTTAGTATCAATAATTGATGTTAGACTATTTAAAAAAATATAATCATTAAGCTTTTGTAGCTAATATACTAGTTTTAAAAATAATGAGATCAAATTATCGGGGCCATTTCTTATTCATGTCGTGTCCATAGTTAGAGGAATGCAATTATAATTTTGAAACTAGATTTAATTCTATAATAAATTTAAGACAGACTTAGAAATAAACTGACAACACAGTAATAAAAGCAACTAAAAAGCGGGTAAGCGATAAAGCTCACGGCCACGATAAATTGTATAGGGACATTCGACTTATAGAGCATACCATTAGTGCTCGTGGCCAGTTCCTTTGTAATACTACGTGACAAACGATGCGATTACATTGCTGAAATGGTCACAACTTTGCGGTGCGTTTTACATAGGTCGCGGTCAGCGCACATGCAAATGTATTGTGACTTACCACAACTGCTTAAATTGTGTGGCTTTATAAGTGTTTAAATTAGCATATTTGCTATAATTACTTTGGAATATTTTGTTGAATATTATTAAATGGTTTGACTAAAAAATCTTTTAGTAATCGTTAGCACGAGTTAATTATCTAATATGTTGTTACTATAAGAAAGAGATTTAACATAATTTTTTAATATAAATATTATCTTGTAAGGTTGGAATTCTAAAAATGGTAAGAAACAAGCAAATTCAGCAAATGCCAAAGAGATATGCTAATGCCGACATTGATTTTCCATCTGGTGTCGATATACGAGTGTGAAAGGTAGTATTGTGCTCCCTTTATTCTGATAATGAATATATAATGTATTCCTGTACAAAAGATACCGAATAACGTTATCTATAGAGATACAAATTGCGACATTCTTTATTCATCAGCCCTTGAAAATTTGTTTTATAATATTTTATTTTAGTTTATTTCAGACGATCAGACTCTACTTTCATTGTCTTGCGTTAGCAATTATGACGTTTCCAAACTTGAACGGTTATATTTATTTTTAAAAGAAAATTTTAATAAAATTAAGGCTAACACAAAATTGAGACAGTTTGATGTGCTTTATAATTTTAATATTTACAAAATAAACCTGTCCCTGTCGATTTTTGGGAAAATATTTCCAAAACCATACATCCAGGCCACAGATTCGATGCTCAATCCGATATTTGATAATAACGTTAAAGCACTTGGTTATCTATTTAGTTATATATCAGAAAGCTATAACCAAACGTAGTAGATGAAAGTGTATTTATATTTTGTAAGTTATAAAGCCAGTGCCTATAAAGCGCAAGCCTGATAAATAGAATATAGGCGCAAGCCATACTAATAAATGTATTGCGTGATACAGCGGGAATATCGAATTTATCAAATCCCCATATTTCTCGACTGGAGCGGAATACATAATCGTAGGTCGACAAGAAAAACTTTTTCTGTACAATGTTTTCGCTACATGTGACGACCGATCGAAAAACTTCACTTCATTCCACGTCATAACTTTTCTTCATTTATTTCTGTACTTTAATGTTTGACGTGACAGGCTTACACAAGAGTTTTTTACTTTTACACACCGTATATGAATATTGTACATATACAATCGTTGATATAACAAAACTTAATCATATATCTGAAGAAGAATGGCACTTTATGAAACCGGTTTATCTTAAGTTTAGTTAATGTTAGTTAATGCTGTCTCCGATACTATCGACATATTTGTATGTTCGCAGAGTGAATTCACAGTAGCAATATTGTGTAAATTATGATTATTATATTTTTATTAAATGTTTCTCCACATTGTCGTTGGCATAGACTGTAAAGATAATGGGTGTGTGATTGAAATAAATAATACATAATGTTAATGATACCTGCTTCTCGGGATTAAATCCAGAGAGAAAGATAATCTTTCTCTTAATAAATAATACTTTAATTATAATATGATTATAAACCAGAGTGCAACGTATTTCCTTATTTATTTATAAAAGTTATAATAAATGTGTGTAACCGTCACGTAAATCATTTTAAATTTGTAAGAAACTTTTCACATTAGAATATTTTAGTGTGCTTGCCTTACTATGCATGAATAACTAACTAGTCTAGCCATAAATACATAATAAAAAGAGTGTGTGTACTTACGTACGCGTTAGAAGTTATACTTCTTTGGCGTATGGAAAAAAATTACTAAAATGCAGCAGTGATTAACGATAAATATTAAAATTAATCAAAAATATTTTATTTAAATAAATAAATTATAAGTAAATACTATCACCGTCGTATATGAAATTGATTTAAAAACACCAAAATAATATTTATTTCTTCACATTTGTTTAATTTTTCTGTTACGAAACACGTGTTCTAAATATAAATATACTAGAATATTATACAACTTGAACATAGTTATCGATTTCCATGCCACCTAGACTAACCTAACTGCGCGCGCGCATCGTTAAAATTCACTCTCATTTTTCTGCATCGCGCCAAAAGAAGTACAACTTCAAAACTTTTCTTTTTCAACTTTTAATTATTTTGAATCTGGAACACGTCTATTATTTTAAAAAATTCTATCGATTTTGCACAATTTCACATATTTTTTCGTGTTTAGTATCATAAAATTGCAGCGGTCGCCTTGCATACGCAGCCGTCGGTCATATTCCACAACTTATACACTTCGTCTGACGCAGAAATATCTTTTTTACTAATGAAAAAAATTTCATGATTGAAGATCAAAGACACTACAATAAGTAATGTGATAAAGTACGATCACAGTTCTAAGGAATCTACCCAAGCGGTCGGAAAGGTACGTGGTCATCATTCTGCGTCAGTGATGGTTTGGTGGGGCGTGTCTTAGCAAGGAGTCACAAAACTAAATTTAAAAAAAAAAGGAGTAAAAACTCAGCAAAAGTCAAGATACAGTCTTAGACCTTGCATTCGAGTAACGACGTTACAATTTTATTTGTTTTGTAAAATTAGTATGTATATATTTTATATATATATATCAATTTTCTCCTGTGAAAAAGCAGTAGATGGACGAAAGTCTCCCATCAGAATGTCATAACAGAAAGGTCAGTTAAATGTAACAAGCTTACATTACGAAAGCACCAAGCCTAACTAAAGTTTCTAAAACAACAAAACTTGGTAAGATTTAGCCGACAATTACTGCTAGATATGGCTGAAGCATTGGCCTTGACGTACGGAAGTCGTACCTAGCATTAATAATTTCATTGTAAATAACAACCCGAATTACGATGATGTTTTGAATTACGTTAAATTGATCTTATACCGTCATCGCACACATTTTACGCAAATTTTATCTGTGTGTTAAGCAAAACTTTATTGTGAACAGCATTAGCTCAATGCCGTAACAAGCAACTGTGACGTAATGGCGCGTTAACAACTTAGAAAACCTTAGAATATTGGCAGGCTTCCAGCTCAGTGTTGTCAGTGACGCCACTCTAATTAGATTTACTCAAGTATCTTAATCGTGTTATTCTTGTTAGGTGTTTGGGCTTTGGGTCAGCCAGCGGATTTCTTAATATGGGATTTCCTTTTAATCTACAGATCAATTTCACATTTCCTTTACGTGACTTAGGGCCTGAGACTCAATGGCCCGTAGAAACATTTTGGAATCAACACCAATAAATACAAAATAAAAATGTCAGTAGCAACAACAAGATTGATATAAAATTTAAGTTTGTTTTTATATTGGTACACATAAGATGTGACTCGTCACAGTATTGTTATAGGTTGATTCTAGATTGCAGTTCTCAATCAAGATCAATAGCATAGACGAAAAGAACGGGCAGAAATGTCTCTGGCACTCTTTGATCTCCTATGTCACCTTTCCACAGCCTCGAAGCTAAAAACCATATTTGCTCGTATATTAACCGTACTCGTATATTAAGAACAATTTCATTCGATTAAATTCATATCCTTATTAAAAATTACTGAATTTTAAATCATATAGCAGCAGGTCACCCGTGCCCAGGCAGGCGCATGTTAACGTAGAAACATTTTATAATTTCAACTCCTATTTGAATAATTAGTCTCGTTACATTTTTACGCGGTCTAATTTCTGTAAACTGGTTTAGTAAATGTGTTACGAATCCGTCCAGATGCATTCATCAATCCATCCATTAACATAATAATTAAGAAAAAGTAATCTCAAGTATTTACACAAACAATTGCATGTACATGGCTTTTAGATATGGACGCTTTGACACAGTGTGATAAACATATATATAACCCTATTATAAAACTTGGGTTGAGATAATTCTGTTCGTTGCCATGGTTATCGGTTACTTTTTCCCGTGAGACAAAGACTAACAAAGCCGGTGCTATCATTACATCTGTATGCACTATCACGGTACGTACGTGCATATCCAATTAAACTATGACATTTTATTACTACTCATATCAACAATAAAATCGAACAGCAGAGTGAAGTGAAGTCAATATTGCTCTCCTTATCCTTATAAAACTGTGCTCGACGCACTGATGTAAGTTATGACTCTCATATTATGAACACAACCTACACTTTTATATTCCCATTAATATAAAACAGTCTTTCATTGCGCTTTTATATGACGCTTTTATTCCTTTGATGTGAAAGTTCATTATAATATGTAAAGCATACTTTAAATTTATTGTTCTAAATTTTAATCTGTATTTAACCTACGCACAAATTTTTCAATCACTTTATAACTCTTTTGAATTCTCATGAATTCATTAAAAAGTACACTGTAAGACAAATAAAATACATGGGCACGTTTCATCACTTTACATAGTGATTTTTGCTTATAAGAAAGCTCTGTTTTACACAAATTCAGCCACAAAACTATATAATCTATTTCATAGTGAAATTTGGTGTGCCAGGACAAAAATATGTTTTTCTCACTAGTTTATCTAATGTGACGTTGGACGTTCAATTGTGGATGCCAAGCGTCAAGCCAGCCAAGTACATGCGGCCAAGTAGAACGTATCCCTGACCCGTATTATCTTAAATTTATACTAATATCATTAAGGCAATACTAATTATCACGTGGCTTTTTATTATATATATCACTTGATTCGAAAATAATAGTTATAAGCAGAGTGAAGTTCTTACAATCTTACAAGTTTAGGCAGTTCTTTTTCGGATTAAAAACTTTTTAAAGTTATAACTATGGAACTTGAAAAAAACCTCTCTTTGTCATACAAAGAAACTGATTCAGCAGAATTAACTCAAGCACTGCGACTTTATTATTAGCCTACATTTCCAAGTTGAAACAATAGACTTCTATCAACAAGAAAAAGAAATCTTAAATTCAAACCCTTATATCCGTTCTAATAGTCGGTTTTTCTCAACAGCAGCCTCTAGGTTCTTTACGTTTCGAAATTATGTTGCTACATTTCAAGTTACTCTACAAACCACGGTGTGACCTAATAAAAGACGGTCGCGGTTACAATTAGAAAAAAAAATAGCTGAATATTTTTTATAGCCAATAAATAAAAAAGTAATTGGAAAAAAGAAAGAAAAAATCTATATTAGACACAATATACAGGAATATATAAAGCAAAGTGAGCAGACCTGTGTATCCTATTCGAATGTTACGAAACAACTATTATAACCAGATTCATTTAAAGAAGATAGCTTTCTTTGATTTTAATTAATATTGTAGATAATTCAAGTGTTATTAATAACTCTTCGAAGTTCAGTTGTGAAGGAAATTCTTTATTACGTACAGTGATTATAACTATAATATACTTATCAATTGTCTATACCAGCACAGACACAGATTTGATTAAAATCAAATCTTAGTCCTGAATAAAAAAACAAAAAAAGACGAGTTTAGAAGCTGTGGTTTAATTACTATGTAATTAAGCTGCTTTTTAAATAAAACGCGAGAAAATTGATATAACTTTTCAATTAAGAAATAATGTGTTATAAAATGTTGCTTAAGAACAGCAAACTATTTTCTTTGATCGTCGTTAATTTCCTTGCGGAAATAACGTTGGATGTTTCATATGAGAGCGTAAATAAGTTTTCAATGTAAATTTGTGATATAAAATCTATTCATAAAATACATTAGTTGCTACTTTAATGGTTTACTTTTAGTGGTCGCGGGTTAATTACAAGGTTGATAGTTGGTTAAGAATAATGGGTATAATTAATATTAGGTTAGATGCTTCTCAACAAAACTTCGCAATCATACTATATCTTGTGTATCCTTCAAACAAACATAGTTGTGTAATATTTATTAGATTAGCGATCTACTCTTAGCATCTCATAAAAGATGATGACACCTTATACTTTCGAAAAAAGTTTTCTCTCATTTATTAATATGTCAGTGTCAGAATATGGTATTAGAACACTGTCAAAAAAAATAAGCTTAGTTATATATATATATATATATATAAGATCTTTATAACTCATATATAAAGACTATGACTTTAAATATCGACTACCATTATTGTCGTCATTAATATACAAGTTCATATTTCATTTGATATAATCCAATTTTGCGGGTTAAGGGTTAAGACCCAAATATTGGTCATCCATTCTTAGAAGATCAAAGTGGTTTAGTAATAAGTAGTAAAGCTTGGTATACAGACGAAATTCATACAGCCATTAACCTAAACAAATTTATTGTGGATCGTCAATCATAGAAAAATTCATAACTATTATGATATAACTTCCAAATATTTCAGATTACAAATCAGCTATCAACTCGAAGTAATTAAATTGCGGGAAACAATTCGTTATTGACTGTTTTTGATTGAAATAAAAAACTGCTAAAATAAGCTTAAATCTTAAAACTGTAATAAATTAGAAACTAAATTAGTTTGATATAAATCTTTAACAATATAGTCAAACGGCAGTGCAAAGTAAACACGTATTGTCGCTTAATAGCGTTACAGTTTACTCTCGAACTAGTTGTTCTTGCTTTAAGGCGTTTTAACTCCTTATCTCTTAATGTCAAGGGAGAAGGATCTTATGTATGGTATTTCCGACTGAGAATTTCGACGTTGGGATTTTTCAATAACTTTTTCGTCATAAACTTATGTGGCAATTCCGCAGTAAAGGGGACAAAAGGATAGGAAGAATCACCTGATGTTAACTGCTACCGCCACCGATAGACACTCTCAGTGTCAGTCTTGCAAATGCGTTGCCGGCCTTTTTAGAATTGGTACGCTCTTTTCTTGAAGGACCCTAAGTGGAATCGGTTCGGAAATACTACAGTGGGCAGCTGGATACACATAGTGGTCGAGCCTTAAAAAAACGGTTAGTTGTGGAACGACGGACGTCGATGATAACGTCGTGATACGGGTGGAGTTCTGCCTCGACTTCAGATGATGAAACTCAGCTGCGTATTCCGAATAAGTCCTCTAAACACTCTCCATGGTTAATACGGTAGCATGTATATATACGTATAGCAAAATTAGCTTCAGTTTTGAAAAGAAATACAATTTTCAGTCCAACTATTTATGTTTGCCTCTTACAGAATGTATTAATATTACAAATAAACATATAATCAGTAGTATCTATAAAAAAAAATTGGTTGCCTGTAAAGTCGGTATACGGGCGAAAGTTTTACGTGACAACGACTTTGAGTGGTAAAATAATTTTAATGTGAATATTCATTCGTATAGTAGGAAGAAGGATGAAATAATAGTAACAATTTAAAACATAATGTCTGTCTCTCTCGCTCTTAGGCGGGCTAACCATGCCCGAGTGGAAGGGACGCGTGCCTCTCACTCGCTCTCATTGTGAGTGCATAACGTGAGCGGAGCGTAACGCAGTTTCTTGAAGTGTCACCCGGCAAACCAATTTATAAGACGTTGTCACGTCAAATATACAAAGTTAAAAAACTACTTTTGTATTTGTAAAATATTTTTTTTGTGTTCAAGACAACCTCTACTATCTAAGTACACAATAATCTTCAGTTTAGGCTATATTTACTGCTAGCTAACTTATTAAAAGAACAATTTAAACTGTGGTGGGACTATTAAAATGCATCACGAGAAACGTAATTGAAACTGGTTGGAATTTGTATATCTAGTTGAATTTTATTTTTTTACAATTAATACTAATCCTGTTAATCCAGTTTCTGAGAACCAGATTGCAACAGTGTTTAATAAATTTCTTTCATGGCCAGGTTGATAGTAAGCCAACTATGCCTGATACATACTAATTGAGCACCCGGTCCCTTAAATCTATTGGTGGAGAGCTGGGTTCTGAACGCATGTGGCATCAAATTATTTCAGTATAACAAGTATTATTATTATTTTCTTATGTAGCCAAGTTCACATTTCAAGGATCATCATGCCCGCTTAAATGTCATTCCTTGTGGCGGCATCCATACGTCGGATTCTCTCTCCCTTAAATATGGCGAGAGGGCCGATGGCCATGCGTCATACTCATGAAGGGGGGCTACTTGTGGTGACACGAATTCTGGTCTGACCGAATTCGTGTATACGATGTTAGTTATTTCAACTGTTATTTGCATGTGACTAACACGAAAATGTTAGTGCGTGCGTGCTGCAACCATTACACCACGTTTCACATGACTTCTTAAGTAATTAATATAACTATTAATAATAATAATAAAATAAATGAAAAATAAAGATTTGTCCTCTATCAGCAGGAGGCTTGGTGTATAGTTATTAATAGTTATATTAATTTCTTAAGAAGTCATGTGAAACGTGGTGTAATGGTTGCAGCACCTTGTAAAAACAAAAAACTTGGCGTTTAAAAAGAGTTTTAGTTTTAGAGACCTTGAGTTTTACGGCCTTGATTTGAGAACTGGGAGTAAATGTAAAATTAGAAGCATTTAATGTTTATTTCTTTTCGACGTTCATAAGCAGCTTCTGAGTGAATCGTTTATATAAGGTGAATATTAATAAATGATTTTAACTGTCACTTTCCATTGAGATGATTAACTAATATTGTTGAAATCATTGCCACGGTAGGGATGTTAGAAGGCTGCGAGGGATGAGGCTATAAACACTTTTTTATTACTTTAGCTTGTTTAGTTTGCACAAATATTCACCTATTTGGTATGTTGATAGCTTTTCAAAGTCAATTTGAGAGAACTCATGTTTGACCTATCACGCCTGAGGCAACTTACTAAAGTTATAAGTAACTTTGGAATAGTATACTAAACATATCATATAAAGTGTTTTATGGTTTGTCTTGTGAAATGTTACAATAACTTTACTATGTAATTTAAGAAAAAAATAGGCAATGTACTGAATCTTAATTTACCACATACGCAACAGATCAACTAAATAGATTCACATTTCTAATAATGATTTTATTAACTTTTGTTGCAGATAAGCAGAGTATACGTAGTTGAAGTGGCAGTGAGACAAATATTGGCTGTGTGATATAGCAACAGAAGAAACTTTTGATAGAGTCGCATTGTATAGATCTCAATGCCTTATACAAAAAAGCATTGCGCTGCTCCTCGCAGGCGCCGACTATGTTTGACTCGACCAAGGGTGCATTGCTAGTGGCGCCCTCTCTTGCTAACAGCTCGTGCAGCTTGAACGGTAAAGGCTGGCCATCGACTTTCCCCGCGACTGGAGATATCATCAAAGCCTTCTTCATATTTGCATTGTCTATGGCAATCGTCTTTTGTAATCTTGTCCTCATCTGTGTTCTCAATAATAGAAGATATATTAAGTACATAGAAAATCAGGTAAGTTGATAGAAAGAACAAAACTGAAATTTGATATATTTGAACTAAGATTGATAAACCATACATGATACAATACTTTTACAGCCACGATACCTGTTAACCTCACTCGCGTTGAACGACTTATTTACTGGGATTTTAATAGCACCTGTCGCACTTCTGCCTGCCTTATACAAGTGTTGGCCGTACGGAGAGATATTCTGTCAAATTCAGGTATGATTTCCAGCAGAGAAGAAATCATTCTTATAAGACGACACTTACACGTAAAAGTCACGTAATCTTTAAGGGTTTAAGAAATAAATTGCATGATACGCTGTTATTAATTTTACATTCCAAGAGCATCAAAATGTAATGTAGTTAGGGCGAAGCGGAGGACTGAAGTCCCCAGTAAACCTTATTTACACAAGAGCCGAGGAGAAAATGAGTAAAGTTCTCTTGCAAAAAGTTTAAAGTAAGCGATCAGGTTGATATAATCCTGTTGCTCAATCATAATAATGTAGAGTTTTCTGTCAAAACAGTATTCTAATACGAAACTCATAAAATACTTTTGATAAAATGATAGATTAATCAACACAATGATGTCAGATAACAATAAAAGCCTTTGTGATGTTCTATTCATGTCACGAATTATTCAGTCAAAAGATTAAATGCGGATAAAATGTTGGCGGAATCATCGGCTGACAATAAAGCCCGTAAACTTCTATGGTTACAGTTGTTAAGTTAACGGTAATGGCTAACGATGACCGAGCAGAAACTCAATATTTCTTAAAGTTTGCTCTTTGTAAAATAACGTTATATCTTCCTTCCTCGGACTCTCAATTCCCTATACACGGAAACACAATGCAGCCTTTATATTACACAAGATGTGGCCACTTACTTCCGTAATATTGTGCGTGATTTCTGCATCCAACGTCGTGCGCCACATTAGAGAAAGCTGTGAGGGCAAATTTGTATTACAGGCTCTTCTACGGGGAGCTGTGAGTCAACAGAGTGCTGTTATTCTAGTCTGTATGGCGATAGACAGATATTTGTATTTGTTACACCCGAGCACTTACCATAAACACTCAAGCAAAAAGGTAAGCGGAAAATAATATTTTTGTTTACCCGCAGAACGCGACTATTGTTGTTCGCTTCCATCAAGGAATAACAAAAAATGTAGAGAAAAAGTTCAGTTAATAAGAAAAAAAATATCTTTTTTAAAAAGATGTTATTAGATGTTTTTCTAATAACACTGAAAAGGTGTGTATACTGTTTGTTATACAAATAACTAGAAGATTTCTAACATATACTAGGTACTTCCTTGAAGTAATAAATCACGATCGTAACTACTCCGAGATATGAGTCATCCTCTCACGTTATTTCCTTTCAGGGTTGCGTCCTAGTTATAAGTACAACGTGGATTCTATCCGTTTCCCTGTTCGCGATAATGGTGCTACCGAAGTCGGGTTATTACTTTAATGCCACTGGTCTAATGGCGTGTGACGTCTTCCATAGTCGAGTAGCATTCAGGTATAGTCAATCATACTAATATTCTTATTTAAAGAAAACCCTTTTTTAACGGATTGAAGCTATATATATTATATTATGAACATAATTATTTTACATAATTTAATTTTTTTTTCGGCGTTTCGCGTGCTTAATATACTATCTGTATTTATTTCCCCGGAGTTGATATCGACTAAAATAAGAAGGCTATTTGCAAAATTGATTCCTTGGTGTCCTCTATTATAGTTATGTAAAATAATTATAAATTTATAATAATATATAGCAATCAATCAATTCGTTAAAAAAGTGTTTTCTTTAAATGTGTAATAGTTTTGTTAATAAAAGAAAATAATATTCTTATTACAGATTTAATCCTCTTTATACGCATTAACATAAAGAAACAGACATATTTCAAACATATTACTTTAAGTTTATTATAAGACTAATAATTTTCCAGAATTCTCTCATGCTGTGCCTATTATTTCCCCACCACAATGGCGCTTATGTATTGCTACGGATCAGGTTTCCACGTAAGCAAAACGAGGGTCAAGTGTGAAGATCCCCGCCCAAATGGATTAACGCAGACTTGCACGAAAACACACATCGACATTGAGACAGTGGTATTTACAAATTTCTTGAAATGGTTCTATGTGTCTTACAATAACATTTTACGCATTCTATTTTAAATCATAAAGAATCACTGTACAATTTTAAAGTTAGATGTATTAACCTAGAAATAGTTATGATTTCTCGATAATAATGGTTTAAGAAAAGCAATTTAATTTATTTATAGCATATACAAGCACCTATACGACCGCACAGTGTAAGTACATCACGTACTATGGCTGCGATGTCCTTAGGATTTATTGTTATGGTGACACCAGCGACGATACAGGAAGTCGTCGCCGCTTGCACTGGGTGTAAGGTACAATCGGATTTCTTTATATAAAAGTTCCAAATGTTTTGAAGATCAAAGAATAACAGTCGTTATTACTAAATAAGATAATAGTTGTTACTATTAAATCAGAATAATTGAGTAGAGGTATATGTGGAGACAAGTCAATGCTTTTTAATTCTTTACAGGTTCCTCCATCGTTGGATTTTATCGTGACATGGATAGCCCTAAGCGATAGTTTTTGGAATCCATTCCTCTATTGGCTCCTAAATAGTCATTTTAGGCGAATAAGTAATGATCTTCTGCAATATTACGTAAGGGGTTTTCCTGACATTTTTATTTATTGTTTTCTAAATTATCCATTTGAAAAATATTTTCTTTTTTAGATTTGCTGTCGGAAAATGAAGTCGTTTCCAGGTTACGACAAGCCAACGGGATGCTGCGGTTCTCCCGTCACATCTGACGGTTTACATTCTAAAGGCGAGTTTGAAGGCCTTCGAGAGAAGTATTGGGGGGAAATTCTAGAACGCACAGTATCTTCGAGTTCCCTACATGCACTTCAAAAAGCCTGCCACAGAGATCCTATACGATGTACGGGCTCATTTAAGGGCTACCATGGATCATGTAAGCATGGTTCCAGATTTTTTGACGGATATGGCCCTACAGAATACCGGCATTTGGATAGATCAGCATTTCAGATAGAGTCGTGTTCGAGACACTGTCGATTAAAAAGTTCAGACATGTGCCTATTTAGACCTGGTGCCTTTGAATGTGGTCGCTCGAGATCGAATTTGAGCCTCGACGAAGGTAACTTCAGCAAAGCATGTAATAACAGACATTCGGAATTGTGAGAGTTTCGAAATTGCCCGGTTTTCGGGCACAGAAGTAATAGTGTTAGTGTTTATCCCGGGGTAGAACATTTTAACTCTAATATCAAATGGAAGTTCAACGACTCGCCGTGTGACGATGACAACTTTCCGAATTTGGAACATAATTTAGATAGAATACGTAGTTTGAGTCATGAACGGAGCTTTTCATGTGCCAAGGAAATGGAAAATTTATTACAAGTTGAAGTTAACGATTTGGATGAGGAGGATTCCGATGAAAACAAAGAGTGTAACGGTGTGCACGAGATTACGGATGACAAAATTGAGTTTAATGGAACACAAAAATTTTCTAGACATTCGTCATTATCAAATAGGGAGTTAGACGTTATCAAAGAGAGTTCTAGGAGTTCGAGTGATACTGAAGTGACTTTAACCCGATGACTTCCGAGAGTCACTTTCGATCGGGCAATCAATGTTGTGCATTTGAATTTATCCCCAGAAAATGGACGCGTTTGTAAGAAATGTGCAAAAATTACTACCTGAGTAATGTAATATCTGTCTAAGTGAACTTGTAGAACTCCTTCTAGGTGTTGTAAATAATACAATTTATTTATGTATACTTGAACTTGTAAAGAGTACAATACTTCATCTGTAATAGTAAAATTAGTGATATGTTTTAAATTTTTAATCATTAACAATAATAATAGCCTTTATTTCCAAATCTTAAGTATAGAAATTGAAGTTTCATTAATATGGATGCTAAAAAAACTTTTAACGGTAGGTAAAATACAATGTAACATTTTGAAATCATCACATGCTTGGTTTGTCTACCGTTGGTCTTAGGCTTTCGGTTCCACTCGTGTCTGTGGTAGGCCCGACTTTTTGACACTAATTTAAATTACCTGTATTATATTATTATATTTCTCTTGGATATTCTAAGATTTTTCAGTGTCTTGAATAGAAAACATATTTTAGTGATTTTAGTGGGTTCAGTCCTGATGTCTGCCTTTATATAGTTTCATACTTCTAGAAATCTTAAAATCATTACTTAAATTTATATAAAACTAACGGTATTTGCTAAAAAGCATTTTTATTTAGTAGTCTTATTAGAACGCATGATTTGGTTATTTTAATTACACTCTTTAGTGAGTTTCTCCTAATTTTAGTAAAGAATCTTGGATAGTTTTATAAGAATATAGATGTGAAAAAATTGAAATGGTCATGAACAATCTTTCTCCAAATCCTGTAGGGACTTTTATATTTTTTCGTAATTGTTTGTAAATATAAAGATAAATATTATATAAGAATATAGATATTTGTTAAACATAAGAGAACTTTATCTTTCATAATTGTTTGTTCAAATGTGTAGTTCATTTCAAAATTATTTACAACTTGTTAATTTTAACATATTCCATCAATATCCTAAAAAAATCTATTATCTTATGTATATATTGAGCTAATTTACAAGTAACTTTAGACTGATAAACTTATGTCTCTGGTTGTATGTAAAGATATTGTGAACATTTTCGAGTCGCACAATTATTTCTGTGTGAATATAATGTCAGCTGAAGAAATTTCATGACTGCGTGGAAAATAAATAAATTTATATAATGTTGTTGTTTTAATATCACATAGACAATCTAGCAATTAACACAAAACAATTTGAAAAACTATTAAATCATTGCTAGAAGTATAAAACATTTATGCAGATGACAAAATGTAACTTACGTTACATATTGGGTAAATAAGCATAATATAGCGTAGCGCTGTCGCAAATTCGTTGATGGCTTCGATCGATGAGTAACACTCACCTAAGTACTATAATATGCAAATGTCATACTATATATTATTATGTTGACATGACGTACATCTTAAATTTATAATCAGGGATGGCTATGCGCTTATTCATAAATTCGATTTCCGACATTTTGGCTTGTGTCTTGTAAATAGAAATTTAATATAAACGATACATTTAAGAAAAACACTTTTTTACGGATTATAGTTATGTATTATTGTATTTAAACTTATAATTATTTATACATAATTTTAAATTTAAACCGACGTTTCGCGTGCTTTTCAGCAATAAAAAAAATAAAAGACAATACTATAAACGATACATATACCTAATGGTCATCTAAATATTTTTAAGCTTGAAAATACATGTCTTGTTAGTGTAGCTCTTTATCTACTTAGCTGTAGGAGACGTGTTTACATTACACGGCTCATTTCATCCAAGCACCATCCATCACCGGCCGCCTCAAATTACCTCGAAAATTGATCTTCTACGGACAAAGTGATATATTAATTTTAAGCAACACAAAGAAACGTCACGAATTAGTTTTAAGAACTCTAAGGAGATAACAATATTTCCATTCTTTAAGGGAAAAATTAATACGGGAATCATAATTACATAATAATTCACATTACTTTTACCGGCCAATACTACGATACAACTAAATTAATATATAAATATCTTTTACAAAATATACAGCCTTTAAAAAGTCTGGGATAAAGCGCCAAATTATGGAAAGAATTCTCAAT
This sequence comes from Pieris mannii, assembly GCA_028984075.1. Classification (NCBI taxonomy): domain Eukaryota; kingdom Metazoa; phylum Arthropoda; class Insecta; order Lepidoptera; family Pieridae; genus Pieris; species Pieris mannii. The sequence goes on from CM054784.1 coordinate 371,462, forward strand.
ACATTCGTTTCAAGTCCGCGTGGTTACAGCTCTTTAGTAGTACTTCAATATTTTTAATAATCCTAAAGCCAAGTAATGGTAAAATGTTGTACTAGAAATTAGGTTTAATGAGGTTTACTTTCACTTCAAATTGTTTCGATTATTATTTGGGTTCTTAGAACATTTACAACATCGATGTAATCGACTGAACACCATAATTAAAAAAAAACCATATATATATAACTTAAAGTTGCTAAGGGTGATTCAATTAATAGGGATAATGCAATACATTATCTTAGAATAGAAAGAGAAAGAGTAAACTTATATTAAATAATAAAGCAATTTTTTTAAATACAAGTTAATTGGGTCCCGTCGAAATATGGGACTCTGATTGAAATTTTGAATGCTTTCTGACGTGCACAACGAAACCTTAACCAACGTGACAGAGAAGTTCATAAAACTGTTTAAGTTAGTCACAAAAAGATGTAGATCATCAAGCCAAAAATCGCTTGATTCATAATGGATCACATCCATGGATGAAAAGGGAAGGGATAAAAAATCTATAAAATCATAAGGGAAGCCATAGCTTCCCTTTATGATTTGGAAAAGAGACTACTATCTCCAACTCCGAAGAAATTTACCAAGATAACGGTTATCCTAAATAAAAAATAATGTCATATATCGCAATTTTTACAAAAACAAACACATTTGCGGGTAAAGTATTTGTTTATTTATTTGGATTAAACGTGACTTCATAAAACCGAGTTTCACTGGGTAATACGTCACAATTTACTAGAATTTCCGTGTTCTGTGGGCGTACGATATTAATATGAATAGGGTATCTTACGCTTATGCTAATGCAAGAGCAGAAGAACGGGAAATGATATGAACGATTTAATTCTGTATCATATCGTAAAAATATTGTATTAATACATTTTTGTAGAACAAAACCTAATCAGCAATTACACAACAAAAACCAACTTTCATGAGTCAGAAGAAATAATTAAGGACGGTGTACTATTAAAGGTTCAAACACAACAAACACACATCATAAACCATCAAAAAGGTTTTACATTCGCAGATAACGAGATTTAAAAAGTTTCATTTGCCGAGTCATTAATTTCGCTAACGAATGGTGGAGTTGTGTTCTGTTATGGGCTTGGCTCGGCCACACTGAATGTTTGGAACGTGCTGAGTATCTTTATGCGGCCTCTCCGCCGTTCTTTATTTAAACTGACACATTTTCCGTTTCTTATAGTTAAGTCAGTAAGTACGTGGTTTAAAATTTAATAGTGCGCGCTGTTCACACAAACAGAGCCAAGTTGTCGGTGGTAGAGTGAAAGCAAATTATTATTGAAATTTTATTTACATAATAAAAATGACAACATAAACGCCTAATTTATTTAACATTTAACTTCATGTAGTAAGACAACTTTCACGACACTAAGAACCTAAAAGTTGTATATACAATTTAAGGTAGTGCGTAGACGTAAACACATATATTTGTAGTCATTACGACCCGAATAGTCGTATTTAGAATATATAAGCCTAAAATACTTTTAACTCAATTTTGACGGTATAAATCTCTAGATTCAGTTTCAATAGTCTAAGAGCCACTTTTCCACGTTGAAGAGGCCCTACCAACTTTCGCAACGGTTCACAACCAGTGCTTATGCTATTTAAATTAATCATTCTCCCATTTATTTATTTCATAAAATACAATTGTCTACAGAGTTAGTTGCAATTTATTGTTCTAACATAATATGTGACGTAGTGAGATAGGATGAAAATAAAAAAGTTACGAAATAGGTTTTTTTATTTTAAAGGTAATCTAAATAAATTACTTTTAATAGCTATGATAAGACTAAGAAACAATTAGTAACGGTTTTACTCAACGTTTCTGGCTTTGATGATTTAATGGTAAAACGACAATAGCAGCTGATACTAACGCCATTACTCCGAAATTACAGTGCCACATACTTGGCGGGTAAGAGCGATTTTAGTATTGAAAGTTAATAAAAAATGACCATTGTAAGGGGAATAATTTTAGGTCATGCAGGCTTCATATATAAAATAATATATTATTATTTTATTAATTAAAAAATCTATACTAGTATATTGAAAACTTATTAAACTTAAATATAGTTGTTATAGGCTTAAAAAATGTGACAAACATAGGAATAACTGATATGTTTTGTTACCTGTGCTATTAATATATGTTAAGATACCTAGCAATGAGAAACGTTATATAATAAAAAAAATCCATGGTAATAAAATTAATAATGCAAGGAATAAAAATAAATATATATTAGTTGGATATTCATTAGATGTTGCTAACTAAACTCTCTAGCGAAATTGAATGCGCGGGGACAACTGGGGTAAGTTGGTGCGATGATAGTCTGTGCCTCGTTTGCAACGCACTAGATCAAACAAGATGCGGATTTCGATTATTAAAGCTCGAACATTGAAAAGCATCCAAATCAGAACCGATATATCGGCAAACCCAAAGTATCGCCGATATATCGGTATTGGATGCATCCCTAGTTTCACTTAATATTAGTTCTAGTATAATTAAAAATGGTATGGTAAAAAATTGAACCTACTATCGTTATATCGAAGTCGATCAACGATATAATTAAAAAGTTTCAACAACAAAACACTCCCAAACGCTTCAGTACTTAGAAATCTGAATAGATAAAGCTACTTATTTATTCATCATGTATATTCTTAACGCTGTCCTTTGGGATAACTTGAAGACTTTGAAGGCCCGCGCTTTTTATACTTTCGTTTTCTCAATCTTAAAAGCTCCACTCAAAGCCGGATAGTATTTCACTACATTCAAGCTATAAATCACTTTGGTGATCATCGCACGAGCTGAATAGATCTGTCTGTTCTCTCTGATAGAATTTCACAAATACCAGATTTTATGATAAAAATAAAACTTAACTTATATTACTAATATTTAATCAATTTAATTTGAAATTCGGAAGAATCTTTTTTACGCGACTTTCCTAAGTCAGCGAAGTATATTTTAAATAATTATCCACTGTGTGAGTGCAGCTTTTAGGCAATTGAATCTCAAATTAGTTACATAGGCCACAGCTTGTATAAAAATTCTAGAAATGTAATACGAGGCAGATAAATAAAAATGCAATAACATGGTATTTCTGATTTTCAAATGCATTTTGTTGACCCACTTTTTTATTTCTAGAGCCGCGCTCATTACTTAATTTTACTGATCTGCAAACTCTGCGATACTTGACGAATATCATTTGAAAGTAAGGTCTTTCGAATCTATACTAAATCATGTAAATTTAACTCAATAAATTCATATTATTTCATTAAAAATTTGAGCCGCATATAAAGTTATTTATTGAGCACTTTCATAATAAAACGGAAGATAACTATTCAACGGATAATGATTCACATAACCCAAAGCGTATATCTATACCTGTTACGCTAATCTTAAAACAATAGTACTACGAAATGATACACCAATTATCATAAGACAAAGATAAAAGCAAAGTACTACTCTAAGTCATCAGTTGTTTCTTGTAAGCGAAGCAGAGACAAGGTGTATTGTAACTCTGAAGGTCTCTCGTAATTAAGATATTTCACAAAGTTTTCGGTTGGATATCAGGTTCACGACAAAATGTTCGAGGTGGACTTAAAAGTGAATTAACGTTTCTGCTATTTGGGGTTAAAACTTTGGTGAAAGTAATTACGAGCGCTTCATCGAGGGTGGCATAATATAAAATCGATTGTGTGTTATATATTATAGTTTGATTGAACCGACACAAAAATTGGAAGTTAATTTTTATCAGAAATTAATGACAGAAAAATTATAAGTAAACGAGGGTCTTTCTGTCCTATAAACAATCAAAACCTATCAAGACTCTCAAACGAAACCTGAATATATTCAAGCCGAAAGGTTGATGAAGTATTTATGGAATACTATGACTTTTGTTTACTAGTTGTTTTTATGAGTGTAGCCAAATAATCAAAATGGAGACCTTCACCCCATAAAACTATACTTAAAAACTTAAATCATACTGCAGAGTAAATCCTCAAAAAGGAAACATCTTGGTGGATCAGTAGTCTCACATAAACACAAACCTTGAGTCGTAAAGTAGTGATTCAATAAGCATTCTTTAATAAGCTTTAAGGTTTATGACGGCACCTGACATGATCAAACTATAAACTTATTTATTACTTTATAATAATAATGGAATTGTGGGTCAATTTCAGGAAAGGATTCTGATGTGTGTATATAAAGAAAAATAATTTTTATTTGAATCGTGAATCTTCTGCTACATAGTATTAATAATTGAAACTTACTTGTAGTGGGATGTGTTTAGTTTTAAAGCTTACTCATAGCTTGCCATTATATTTTTTTCATTTCATTTCAAGATGGCAATTCTTGAGCATTCATTTAATTATATTATCATTAGCTACGTGCTAAATAACTCATACACTTTACAGTGTGTAAACAGTGTGCATATAGATATACAAATACATGGAGTGATCATAATAATAATAATAATTTATTCATTGCACGAATATGGTACAAAATGTCAAGGTAGTACAATTGTCAGTCGTTCGCATATTCTGCCACACACAGTGGCGCGCAAATTTATATTAGTTTAGATTTTACATTATAAGTCAGATTCATATCAATTAAGTCAATTATCATATATTATTAAATTTGTATAAATTACCATGTCTCACACTAATAATCGTTTCTTGAGTAGTACGTTTTTTCTAAAAGTAATGCACTAAGTCGCTTTTTAAAGACTCTAGTCGGAAGATCTTTAAATTCTTTCGGTAATCTATTGTAAATTTTAGTTGCCATACAGAAGGCGTTTTTCCGAAACAATTCTAAATTTATTTTTGTCACAGCCAATTTCTCCCCAAGTCTACTACTTACTACATTCAATTTAAAAATATTTATATGTCTGTGTACGAACAGGGACATTTCTAATATATAAATACATGGAAGAGATAAAACTTTGAGTCTTTTAAATAGAGGCACGCAACTATCAATGCAATTTGCTCCACAAATTGCTCTAATACATTTATTTTGCGCCTTAAATCGGTACATGCTCATCTATTGAGGCTTTTACCTTAGTAATAATTGATTTACAAAGAAGTTTCACTCCTGACATGTGTACTTTGTACGCACGAACTTTTTTATTTGGTTTTAACACCACTTAAATTCAACTTCAGTATCACAAAAACATGAAGAAGATAACCATGCATATATTGGTAATATTATTACGCTGTCATTGAACGACGACGTTGAACAATTCCTATTTCCTATTAAATCCAAAGGAAAATCCGTTCATCCGGCAAGACAGGAAGCCTGCAACATTACATCTTGAAGAATTTCCTTTCCACACCATGGTAATATTGTATAGGCTTAAAGATTTACTATTCATATGTACATATACTTTAAATCATTTTCTTCACGGTTTTCAGGTGATTATGTTGAACCTCTGGAGCTGCATTGTTTTTCATCTCAAAAGTTTCCTTTATACTTCTGATTTCAACTGTTGATCAAGTGACCTACAAAACTAGTGTTATGCAAAATAACCATACAAATAAACAATAAAAATGCTATTCAATCAAATGAAGAAGTAGACATTAATATAGCTAATAGAATCACAAAGAATTCGCTTCTTATGGACTGAATATGGCGAAAAGCCAAAATAATAAAATCCCAATCTACAGCACTTGCCAACGTTCGATTATATTGTATTGAACTGATAAACATTTCGATAATGTTGATTTATGTTTAATGTATCCTAGTACTTTGTAATAAATTATTTTTGTTTGCAGTTGTATTTATCACAGTCCTCTGTGTCTTTTAACCATAGCTATTATAGCTTAATTTTTTAAGGAGCTTCTTTCATGACCATGTACATAGTATCCAAAACTAAGTGAATAAGTCTGGTTATATTGACACAATGAAATTTGAACAATAGTTCGTATTTACAAAAAAAATGTAATTAAAGCATTTGTATTAAAAGCGGACAAAATATAGATTTTTTGCACCAATTCAATTTAAATGGACATGAATATTTACGAGCGAAACCAATGACTGACAATTGAGGGGTAGTGATGTGTTGTATAAGAACTATTTTTGTATAAAATTTGTCCTGGACAATACTAGTAAAAAATATATATATGTAAGAAAGAAAATTACGTAATACATAAATAATAATAAAAAACGTCATCTATAACCCTAAAAATAATTACTTTGATTAGAAAGAGCATTTTTATCTACTACCAACTGATATTTTTCAGGCAAACTGGAAGTTTTTTATTATTGTAAGAATTTTCACCATCTATACAAGAGATACATCAGCTGAATAATAAACCTTATAATAAGTTACGTCAAGCCAGCCAGTAGGTAATACTTTTTTTTAGCATTTATAAATATAAATTATTAATTGCTCTTTTTAAGTAGTAATTTGATATAAAGGAAAAGAGGTTAACCTTAGCGTTTGGCAAGACAACTGAAAAATAAGTTGAGATCATGAATTGTTCGGAATCGTTTTCTGTAAGTGCAATTTACAAGTTCAAAACATGAGTTTATAACAAGAAGTGAACTTTTAAAAGTATCTTTTAGAATGTACTATCTAGAATATACGTTACGTTATTTATCTCTAGCTTGTACTTGTATGATTTTGTTTCTAACACAAATGTATTCCAAAATAAATTATCGCTGTACCACAAAGAATGGTTCGGTGGCCGTCGATACACAATCTTATATTTAAATAATAAGTCCTGAGTATTTAACTCGTTAGACTGATATTGAAACCTTGCCTGACAAAAAACGCACAAAATACTTATTATAAAATTATAAACTGAGGACGTAGCAATTAACAAAAATATATAAATAAAAATAACAATGTGTCTAACATAACCCGAGTAAATGTTAATGACTAACCAAGAAATTTTACGTTCGGCCGAGTAAAAATAATTTGGAACACCCACATCAAATTTTAATAAACAATTACTATGTATTTCGAACAACTACGCTAATGAACATACTAGAGACTAATTATTTCGCTTGCATCTTTGTATTATTAGAAATACATGTATTTAAATGATAGTTACGGTGTTTTTTCATTTAGCTTAAAGTAACTTTAATATTACGTGGTTTCATTCCACACACCATACCATACCGATGGTCTGAAATAGGTCAAAAAGTTTGAAGATAGTCCTTTAAAAATCCAGGTTAAATAAAGCCGCAATTACGAAAAAGAAAGAAAGAAAGCGACCAAATGTCGTTAATAGAGTCGTACTTAGTGGATCACCTCATTAGGCGAGTGAAGAGGTACAAACATACAATCATAAACAGTGAGCGCGTGTTGAAGTGTCTCTTTACTCAAGGAATGAAGCTCGCCCATTACAATTTGTAAAAATTAAAATAACGTTTAGAGTAAATTAAACAAAAGCGGAGGTTTCACTAGCTTTATATATTATACAAATGCACCTTTCTAAGTTATCTTGAGATGCGTAGAATTTTGAATGTTTTTGCAATGCAACTGCGGTAGTTTTTACCACTTTTACCTTTTTTTCTGTGCTACCATGTGCCGTTAATATTGAAAAGCCATTATAAGCTGACCATCTCATAACGCACTGAATCAGATTTATGTAATATAAGCCTCAGCCTCTATTCGGAAAGATAAAATGTTTAGATCTACTTATTATTCTTTAAGCATGTCTCTGGTGGGTTCATATAAATCTAATACCAACAGTAGTCTTAAATTATCGAATACACGATGCTTTCATACAAGTCCTCATAAATGTTTATACAGAATACCTTATCTTACGCGATGTAAAACAAATCACAAAAATCAAAGAACATTTTTAAAGTGATTATTCGTTATTTTTAATGAATAAACACCGCACTTCATTTATACATTGCGGAAAACCTGTTTTTAATAAATGAGCAACTTGTACTTCTGAACCTTATCTTGATATAAGTTTCATAGAAACTACTTTCATTCAGTCCAAGTAAATTGTGTGGGTTTTCTTATTATTCAGCTAACTTAATATAACATTTTCTCTATCGTAGTATAACAGGATAAAATATAGGACATTGATGTTGTTAGGCCCAAAAGCCGTGGTTGTCTTTGTCCCAGAAATTTTATTTTACATTTAAGCCAATTTCAAAATATGTACTTTTGGTATAGAGTTATAGGGAAAGGACTGGGGTGTAATTTAGATAATACTGAAGAAACAGATATAAATCCAAATTTATTGCATAATTTTTTTTGAAATAATGATGTTTTTTTTTATTATAGAACAGGGGGCAAACGGGCTGGAGGCTCACCTGATGTTAGTGATGTTTCGAGTGCTTAGAGAGAGCAGAGAGCTATGGATTAACCACGTCTAATGCAAGGACAATAATAGTGATGAAAAATTTAAAACATCTCGAATCTAGGTATATGGATATTCCGGTTCGCAGAGTCCAAAAAAAGTATCCACCGTACAGATTGGATCTAACCTCGTTTCATTCCGTTTTATCTATTTGCAACGTGGTCAAAGATTAGTCAGGTTCCTGGGCTAGCTTGATCTAATTAATTCAAGAGGCACCTCCATCTTACAGATAAATGGGCAAGTGGCTAAGGTCAAGGCTGTGAATATTAATGTCACAAACGTTTTTTTATCGTTAGTATGTGTAATAGCCGGCATATCAAACAGTGCAATTGTGTTTTTTTTATTGCAATGACGAAAACCTTTTAAAAGTTTCCAGAAATCTTCTTTACCAAGAAGTGTAACGTTGGACCAACAAGAAGAAATTAATCTTCTGTCATAATTGTTCATGTGATGTCGTTAAATGTCAGAGAAAATAAGTATTTTTTTATCTACAATTGCTACCAAACATTGTGTATTATTGCAGAAGTGTTTTAATGAAAAATGCATTTACTTTTGTTCCTATTATAATATATTTCTATAAATCTGAGACTTTGTTAACATACGTCTCGCTGAGGTAAGACGCCGAGACTTGAGGTTTTTGAAATTAGTTTATGGGACTGACGTAATTTAATTTCTATGTCTACCTATATACCTAAATATTATTTTAGTTGTAACCACGATGGTGTATTAGGTATATACATACTTAATGTAAATTGGATTGCGATAATACTGCTGAAATAATGCACGTGTAGCTTTTCATTTATCCAATGTTTTTAAAATATGTATATATAACCATCAGTATATATTCTCGCGCGTCTTGTGCACTCTGATTTCACAAGCCTTGTATTATTTATAATTTACTATGAAAAGTGTTAGTTTTCTATTGTTTTAGTATTAAGTTACTGTAACAATAGAAAATAAACAAATAAATAATCATCAAATATAATAATTACAATTACAAATTGACATACCGATATAATGCAGAACTCTGTTAATATATACAAAGAAATATATATATATAAATTTCTTAACTAAATAATTTCTTTATAAATATCAAGTCATAAATTATATTTTGACACGCGGATAAATATTTACCAGAACCTCCTATCAAGCTTTCTACATAAAGTTATGACAACGAACTTATGTACTAAGCCACTAACAAGCAAATAATAAAGCGTACGATTCCGCAAATTAAGGGTTCTATCCAGATAGAAACTTTGTTACTGAAATTTGTATGTAATCTGAAATTCATACTGTAATAGATTTTCTAAACCTACTAAAGCACATCTAAAAGAAAATTTGTATACATACTTGCGCGATTACACAACTGTTAAATAATATTATAATTACAAAAATTACGATAGTATGGGGTTGGAATCAAAAAAAATCAATACTCGCAAAACATTTATGTCATGTTTTATCACTTCTCACTTTATTGAAGTTAACAAAGTTTCTGTTCATCTAATCGTTGAAAACGTTACTTGTTAGTTGTAATACAAAGTTTCAAAACGATCCCTCTGTTAACATGTTTTCATAGAAATGACTTTCATAAAATGTTTCTACTGTCGTAACTTTTAATCAAATAAAGCGATTGTGAGTTCGACTGAAAGTAATAGGTTTACGTATTTAAAACTGCAACTGTGCTGCTAGTTCATTCCGACAGCTTTTTTATATATAAAACACTGAATTCGCTACATTTATGTATAGAAACACGACTACTACACGAGGACTTTAATAAAAATTGCATTTGTTTGAACTTCTTTCAATAATTATACAACGCGATAATAACAACAACACAATAATGTGAAATTGTTCCGGTACTACAATTACAAGCCGTCGACTTTACTCTTGTTCAATTATTTGGGTTCACAAAAAAGTACTTACTCGAGTTATGGAATACTGATATAATAAATGACGTATAAATATGAATATAAATATTTTTTTAGCATAATAAAATAGATAAAAACTCATTTGAGTATTAGGAACATTCCTGTCAGGTCTCTCGTTATAATTTTTATGTCGCTAGTTTACTATCACCAAACAAGGTAAAAAGGAAAGCCAATCCTATCCGATCAAGACTAGCACGAACCTTCGGTGGTGATAGGAGTCGCAGACAAAAGGAGAAATCATCATGAAAATAAGGAATTGTATTGCGCGAGCGCTGAGGACGTCTTCAACGCATACCTACGTATTTTCATAATTGTTTCTCATAATATAATAAGTGTAATTATTTCTAATTAGAGGATACACAAAGCTTTAAGAAGATAACACATTACGCATATTATAAGAAAATAGCAGTTTTGTTGAAGATCGAGAAGAAAAATGGCAATATAGTTCTTGTTTGTGAAAATAATGATTATTACACGATTCCCACACTTTATCTGGAGTGCTCTTGTATTTTCCCAAGGAATAGATAGGCGTTTTTATCAATTTATTTTTTTTTGGATTTGAAGTAGGAACTATTCGGCATATTAGATTTTTCTCTTTAAAAACTTCGATCTCATTTATCTCCCTGTTTACAAGTGACCTATGTAAATACCATCTAACAGAACCGTTGAATCACCGTTAAGGGAAGGTTCATTGATTTACAGCCGAAAGGGATAAATTGTATTTGAATACTAAATATTTCTATATATATCGGGGCGAATGGGAAGACGGATCAACTGATCTTAAGTGAATTATATTTCCAGGGCTTGAGCTTGAAAGTTCGTTGGCGGCCTTTTAAGAATAGGTACACTCTTTACTAGAAAGATCCTATGTCGAATTGGTTTGAAAACACCTCAGTGGTAGCTGGGTCCACATAGTGTTGGTGCGCAAAAACGGCAAAAACGCCCAGTTGTGAAACAACGAACGTCGGTGTATTTTATTCTGGCTTTATAAATAAGCTAAGCTAAAAACCGAACGAACTCTCAATAATATTAGATTTTCACGTTTGTTTTATGGCTCGTCACCACCATTAATATAAGTGTTGCAGTAAAACAAAGCAATGCTACTCTAATGGCTGGCCCGCCAACGTCCACACCATCGGTCAACGTCACATTTCCCCGGCTTTTTGTGCACTTATGAGACTCTTATTCGCTTTCGGGGACGCTTTAAACCTGCGGAAGTGTGTGATTTGTCAGTTTTGAATTTGGAACGCTTCCTTTTTTTGACAGTTCTCGTAACGATTATAGTTTGTTTTATTATTCCAGAAAGATGTGCGTGTTCTACAGATTAAATAATTTCGTAAATCCATCGTTTACGAAATTATTTAATGTGGTTTTAATTTCCGTTCTTATCCGCAATCAGCCGAAATATACAAACAACATTTTATTAAAATGGCGGATGTTTAAGCCAATTTTAATTATTGGCTACAAAAGAACAGCTTTACGAAAGCTCTCTGTTATTATCACTCTCCACATAACAAACAGTTGAAAATAAATCCTCAGTATTAATTAATAATTTTAACCTCGCTGGATAATTTAAGTGAATATCGATGTTTTTTTCCAACAATATACTCTTTTGCAGCTGTACTTATTGTTTTGAAACAAAATATATTTCGAATATAATCAGTAAAATCGGTTTTAATATAAAAAATAAAAATTATGAATGGAGTCGATTGTTAGTGTAATATTTAATTGTAGGATATTATTTATATTTAATAGGCTCTGGTTATAGTCTGTGGTTAATTAAATTCTAAAAATGCATAATCTCTGTAAATATAATAATACGTTTTTGTTCTTATTTAATTTTTCTTCTACGTCATGACACTAACTGTTACAATTTTTAACTAAAACAATAATTTCATCGTAACTTTATGGCATGTCATGAGCCTAACAAAGCCTATACAAAATTGTGTCAGTAAGATTGATGGCCATATTCTATGCATTAATTAATGTCAATGTCAATCTATAAACATCAATATGAACGCAGGAATTGATTTAATTTATTATTTGTAGGAAATCCAGATAACAAAATATGTAGTGAAGCCAAAATTAAAAAGAAACACTCATGTTAATTTGCCAGAAAAACAAAAATCTGCCTAGAAACAGAATAACATAATTTTAGGTTCATTGTAACCCTTTCAGGCCAAGGAAAAAGTCTACATAAAATCTGATTCCAAATGGCTAGGCGAGTTTTTCATTTAATCGCCTTTCTTTTGCACCGCTTGCGTCTTTGACAGTTCACAGTAATAGTTTAGAATATCGCTTCTTTAAACAGAATAGTTCTTGTAAGCTGTTTACTTATCTACACAAATAGAAATCAAGACATTTTGATTGCGCACTGTTATTGTTACATGGATATGATTATTTTCCATGGTAACGCGCAAACGTCACGTCTAAGTTATATGTAGGATATGTTTGATCTTTATTTCATATTAGAAGAATTTTTATTTGTAGTAACGTCTTTCTGTCCGATTATAACGGAGACAGATTATAAGGTTTATTTATTCGAAATTCTTTTTCACATCGCCTGTATTTGTACTGTTCTATAGTGTGGCTGGTCAATTCAAAAATATTTTTCTAACGGTACTAAATAAAGCTCTGATGTGTCTCCTTTCATTAAACTTAAAAAACAATTTGACGGAAAGAGACAAAGAAACACAGATAAAACGATACACTCAATACAATCGTATTTAACAATGATCTGAATATAATACAGTTATATTAAATATAATGCCAATAAATCATTTATGCTTCATTTAAATCTTAGAAATTCTATCTCCTTTACACTTCAATGGATACCGGTGCAACTCCACAATGATATTGCGAGGGCTAATGTAATTTTATTTCCTCTTCCATATTCATTTTTGCAGACTGTGCCGGCAAATTTAGATGTCAATTTCTTTTGATTGAATTGGTTTAGAATTTTATGTGAGAATGAGAAATATACTGCTAATTTAAAATGATATAAAAACATCTTTAAACACCATTCAACAGTGATTAGCCATGTGGGCCTGACACATAACGGTGTTAGTTTCCTATCGATGGAGGTGATAACCTTACTTATAAGCAATTGTTAACGGCGAGTACAGGTGGACAAATTTGTTGACTGAACGGAAGAGGTTTAAAAGTCGCTCGGTTAAACCAAGAGGTGTTTGCGCCTCACTTTTTTTTAACCGTTTATTTAAATTATTAAATAATAATGATGTTAGAATAGTGACTTTATACTTATTACTTATTCTCATAAATAGACTCAGAAAATAAAAATAAAAATGCTTAATACTGAAAATATTTATTCTTCTTAGAATATAAAACACAAATAAAAAGTGTTGTTCCATAAACATTAGTACATTTTCATGTTGGTTTTAGTTATCTAATGTATAATTGATAGCGGATGGAAAGTTAAAAAGCATGTCGTTTACAAATTCAATACATTTACAGATTTCAAAAGAATTATATAAAATAGATTTTTAAAACAATAGTACCCATCGCTTGGCAAAGAAAATATCGATGGTAGACAACAAAGAGACGAGTAAATAATGACGTTGCACAAAGCAAAACAATTTATGGGGACTTATTTTCAGTTCACGCGTAATTATTTTTAATACTTATAATTATTTTACATACTTATATAAAATTTTAATGATAAGATTAGGTAACCTATACCTATAAACGTACGTTTTGTTCTACTAAACATTTGTATATCTCTGAACTCCTATTAAAAGGCTGGATCGATATAAATTAATTTTGATGTGAAACATCTATAGCCGCACGTAAAACCGATTTCTGGCGTGGCGACGCATTCCGTGGCGACGCGTCGCCACGCTATATGATGGTATATACATACAATCTATATGTCGTAGTAAATTTTTGTATTTAATGAAAATGAATGTTTATTCAATAAATAGTCATCGTTATCTGGAAAACAAAATCGTAATAGTTTATTTTATCATTATGAAATATTTAGTTCCTATCACAATCTGTTCTTTTTTGCATATTACTTCACAAAATAATTTCGATGTTTCACATCTACCAGACGTCCCGTGACGGCTCACATTTTTTTTTTGTATGCATTTGGCTGGCGACCTGGATGGTTAAGATTTACAAATCAGCTCGCCAGATGGCACTGTAGTTGGTATCTAGGTTATATATCTATAAAGTAAACAAACAGCTGGTAAATATATAAGTCTTCTGTTCATGTGTTGATAATTAAATTCCTAAACGGCAAGACAGATTTTGATGATTTTTTTGCGTACAAGTAGAGTCGAGAATGATATACATTGTAAGATAGTTTTTTGTATGTAAGACGTGTGTACAGGACAACGTCGCGTCTGTCGGATCCGCTAATGTATTATAAATTTAAAAAATGGTAACAATATTTTACGCTATTTCTTTTTATCATACATATTTTAATAGGTAGCAATGGATACAACTGTTTGTATTTTCCGCGTTATTTGCTAATCATTTTTTTAATGTCATATTTTTTTGAACAGAATATGGATATTTATAAGCATTAAAAATATTTCATGAATAATTCAAAATACTTTATTCTTAATAATAGTAGGCTAAGTGCTGCTGGTACTAAGTTTGCAAGCTTACTTGTATTTTTATTTCAAACTTAACTTTTATACTTTGCACTTTAAGTTTGTATGTTTTTCATGGTTATGAAAAAATACTTTAAGTATTTGTTTTATACGACATTATTAAAAATTTATTTAAAGCTGGTATGTGTACCTCATCAAAACTATGGCAAGGAACTAAAGGTTTCTCTTAAATATAACCATACAAATAAAGTTTTAAATAGGAATTTGCTTGGTGTAGAGGGACTGGATAAATTTTGATACAGTCGACCGTTTCCAATAACAAGTGTAGGTTTGTCTTTCAAAGGGGAGCTTGTAGAATATGTGAGTATAAAATCATACTCACTAAAACAGAAGTGGCAATGATCAGGAAATAACAAGATGGAATTTAAAAATAAGGAAAGGACCAAAGAAAAGAAGAACAGGACGTTCTAAAAAGGTAGAAGCGAATGGAGAAAGAAAGCCATGGATAGAGATTGTATTTGGAAAAAGTCCCAACCAGGGAAAGAATTCCGACAAATGTTACAGAAGAAAGTTAGGATATCGAGCAACAAAAAAAGTTGGTAACAAATATAAACTGTATATTCAACATTTGTAAAGATTCGAAATAAACTGGCTTATTATTATTATTACTCGCTAGAGCTAAAAGTAATTATCCATGACAGAAGATGCTGTCTTATCTTTACAGTGGACATTAGTGAAGGAATGTATTCACGGGTCATTTATCGTGTTGTAATGTTACTACATGGGCCCAAGTGCAGAAGGAACACTAATGTGGTGTCTTCATTGGGTACTTATTTTGAAGGATACTTATTAAAGACTACAAAATTTAGACTTAAACTAAAAGTAATCATTATAAAATTAAAACCTTTTATTGCTGTAATTATTATAGCAGTACATAAAAATCTAAACCACAAATAAATTAACACTAAAGAAACAAATGAAATACTAATAATTATTCGGCAAGCTGGTTAATTTCTGTTATACAGCTTGTCCTTGGACATAGACCTCCTCTAACAGCTTCCACTCTTATCTGTATCTAGCTTTACGCAGCCACACAGGGCCAGCTGCTCTTTGCACATCACCTTCCCGTCGTTTTTATTGGCTTCTTCTTCTAAAAGTAGGAGATGACAAAGAACAGAAATGGCAAAGAGATGTTGGTGCTCATGATCAAGTCCAGGAGGAAAAAAGTCCTTGGGACTTTTTATTGAGACAGATTAACAACTTATAACTGACTTACAAAATATAACGTTCTTTTCACGTGATTAAACTATAAAATCAGGTCTTCCGCCGAATAATAGTAATCATAAATAAATTTTTACTGGTCTCTAGTACAAATTATTTTGATATTGCGTTCAAAAGAAAAATTCTTGTACACGTGTTCGATCGTACAGTACTCATAAAAAATATCACGATACGGAATTTTTCTATTGGAAATTGGTGTTACTCATGTAGAATCGTTCTCGTTACAGTTTATTGAGGAGAAATCTATAAAGAAACATTCAAACGTGTACAAGGGTCACTAAATCAGAATTTCTCTGAATACCTTTGTGATTTGTGTACAATATTTATTATGTTGACTATTTCTTGCCCAAGTTAATGTAGAATATAGACAAAGACATTAGGTTTTCATCTGGTCTTTGTGGAAAGCAAAGAACACTGCAATAATACATTAATGCTTAAAAACGGGCGAAGACGTTTTAACCCAACCTTTCTGTTAAAGTTAGAAAAATAGTACACTGTGTTCTTTATCACAGTTATACTAGACGACAGTAAGCGTTTATTAACAATTATCATAACCGTGCTTTTGTTTCCTTACACTCGTATATTTTATAAGTAATTTTTTATTGAATTTTTGTATTGGTTACAAGCCAGATTTTGAGATTTCAAAAATATAAGCAGCATTTCGATTTCCTTCGTGGGTTGACAAATGACCAAGTACCAGGCTAACCCTGCGGCATGATGTGGCGACATATGTTTAATTCTAATATACCTAATAACTAACCTTAAAATTTAATAATTAATATATATATATATATATTAAAAAAGTCCCTAGGCAAGGTTCCGAGGATACTGGCAGCGTTCCCCCAATGAATAGCTAGCCTAATTATTTGTCCGAGGTAGCTCTTCGTTCTCCTGTGATGTCGACTAACCGCTAGGACCCCACGGACCAAGGGTCTCGACACTGAATGGGACAAATCATATTCAGAGCCTAAACCCCTGTTACCCATATTATGCAGTGGAGTGTCAAAATAAATTTGAATACTTGATTAGATTGAGCTGACGAATTAAACCTATAAATGAAAATCCAAGGCTTTTAGGGGAATTATTTTTATGTGTGTGTAAACAGCTTTTTTGGATATATACTGCTCAAAACAATTACGGGAAAAAAACTTTAAAGTAGAACTAAACTTTTTACTTAAGGTTTTAATTATTACTGGCCACTAGATAATTTTAAGGCATTGTCGAAGAAAATAAAAAACAGAAAATAGAGAACAAAAGAGCATCGGCGTTTTGGTTAGTAGTCCTATAATAAAGTGGCAGTGTGTCTAGAAACACCTAAAAACAAAGTGACGTCTTTGAATTTTCATTACTTTCTAATCACAGAAAACACATTTTAAGTAGTTTTTTTCAATCTTTTGAGTATTAATAGAAATTGAAGTGAGCCTTTTGAGTATTGTTATTCATTGAAGCGAGTGAGTTTAGGTCATAATGCCAGATCTGACTGAATTGAATGTCTCCCGAGCCTTTGCTTGAAGAGGGTCGAACTATGCGTTATGTAGGAAATGATGGAGGAGTAATGGAGTAGCCCCTTCTGTTATCTACAGACTTTGGAAGCGATACCGTGAGACGGGAGAATATTCACGAAGGCGTGGTCAAGGTCGAAAGAAAAAAACTACACGTTTGCAAGATCGCTACATCGTCAACTGTGCTTTACGTAATCGCGCCACAACTGCAAGAGATCTAAAAAATACGCTAAGTACAGTGGTGTAGAAATTTCCGACCAGACGGTAAGAAATAGGTTGTTGGAAGCCAATTTGAGATCACGCCGACCAGTTCGGGCTGTGCGTCTAACAATTCAACATAGACAAGCTCGCCGACAGTTCGCGCAAAATCACGCTAATTGGCAACTTCGACATTGGAGGCCAGTGCTTTTTACTGACGAATCACGATTCCGTCTAACACGTTGCGATTATCGTCTCCGTGTTTACAGACGCCTAGGCGAGCGATACAGTGCAGCAGCAGTCCAGGAATATGACAAATTTGGATGTGGCTCTGTGATGGTTTGGGGCGGAGTTAGTTTGGACGAGCGCACAGATCTCGTCGTTGTTCCCGGGCGCTTGTGTGCTCAAACTTACATTGAAAATGTGCTCGAAGATCATGTTTGGCCCGCAGCATATGGTATGGGCCCAGATTCTTTTAATGCAAGATAATGCCAGGCCGCATACTGCAGCCATCACGTCAGATTACTTACGACAGCAGGAAATCCGTGTAATGGAGTGGCCTTCCATGAGCCCTGACCTAAATCCAATTGAACACATTTGGGACTTGCTTGACAGGCGCATCCGGAAGCGTCCGATTGCACCTCAAACACTGCAGCAGCTCACTGAAGCGTTGATTGAAGAATGGGAGCGAATTCCACAAGAAGATATTCGGAGGATCATAAGAAGCATGCCGCGTCGTTGTCAAGCGGTGGTTAGGGCTCATGGAGGCTACACACGTTACTGAAAGTCACTAAAGACGAATATTCAAACGATATAAGAATATTTCTTTGATGGACCTTTTTTATCACCAATTAGTTCTTCGTTTACAATGCACATTTTAATTTATTTTTTTAATAAAAAAAATAGAAATTGATTTTTTTTATTAATTGTAGTAATTAACAAATTAACAAGGTAAAAAATAGCGTACAAGTTAATTTAAATCTAATTTTAGTTTAAGCAATAGAAAGGAGAAAAATCTTGTTCCGCTAATTGTTTTGAGCAGTATATATAACACATTAATTATATTAAAACATCATACTTATACATTATATACTATTTTATTTTTTCGTTTAAAATTTTATAGCTTTATTAAAAACTTTTTTATAATCTCATCATTAAAACATGCAGATATTGGCTTCGCATTATACTTAACTTGAAATTATTTAAGTGATGATGAATTATAAAAGTTTTAAATACTTTGTTTTTTTTTAGAATTTTAAGGCTAAACCGCTTTGAATAGAGTGGACTATACAAAAGTGCTTGTCAAATCTTTAAAAGTAATAAAAATGTTATACTTGAAGTACTTAGGGGCCATACTTATTAATGGCTCTTCGGGGCGTCCCACGGAACATTAACTTTGGAGATATAAAGACCCTAGTTCTTTTTCATTACACAGCTTATATTACGTAGATTTGCCTTAAGGAAAATAATTGTCGCCACAAAAATACATTGGAGTTGGGTCGGTCAAGAATTGTAATTTAGAAATATTTTCGGTATTATTAATAGGTTACTAGTTGTCTGTCCGACTAACGAAAGAGCCAGGTGCGATCTGGACCTCGAGACTAGTTATCCTGGGATGGAACAATTTTATGGCAGCTAGAAAAGCTCTACCATAAAATTGACAAATATCTCAATAAGGTGAATAGTAAAACTGGAATAGTTAGAACTGGCCAGTTAGAAACTTTGCCAATTATTATTTTTTTTATTTCAATTTTAGAACATTTCATTAATAAGCGGGTCCCCCCGGCCAGCCGCCTGATATGAAACTGGATAGAAATGCCCGAACGCGTGCGTGATAGAATACTATATAAAAAATATTACTGAAGCCGTCACAGACCAATGTTGGTTTAATTGCATACAACTTCTGAATACGAAAATATAACGCATTAATCTGTCTAGTCGCTAGTCGCTGTCTAGTTTAATAAATCCCGAAGCACCTGATAATTCCGACAAGTAAGCAGGTCACAGTGTCCTTAATCGACAGGTACCGCGTAAATAGGGGCACTTAGCCGCCGTATTGGCAATTAGGTTCGAGCGACTTGGCTAATGAAGATCGAACGTAACACAACTTAAGTCTTGATAAATATTTAATACGACATATCACTGTCTATGGCATTTGCAACGCATCTTGATATGTGTTAAGTACATTATTATATTTAACTATTGCCTGCAAGTTATCAACGATAAAGACTAAACACGAATTGTTTAGTTTTTTTCCAGTACCAATAACTACATTTTCTCAGTACCATTAACTAATAAACGAGAGAGATAGTTGTAGTAACTTTATTGTATTATAAATATTTTTGAGTTATTAAAAGAAATAACTTAGTTATTAAAAATTTTCAACACAAACTTTATAACTAGTTAGATTTAAACTCGTTTAATTTACGTTGATTATGTTCGTTAGTTAAATTCAAACAACTTTAAAAAGGCTTCAGTATTTTCAAGCAGTTTTGAACTAGTGGCTTCAGCGAGCGACTCTCGTCCGTGAGGTCGTAGGATCGATCCCCGGATGTGACAAATGCGAGATTTTTATTGCTTTTTCTTTTATGATTTGAGCAGTAAATGTAAAATTGGAAGCATTTAATATACATTTCTTTTTTGGCTTTCATAACACTTTTGAAATGTCAATGTGTTCGAAACCTTAAAAATCTAAATAAATAAATGTAATAAAATACACAATACTCATTTAGTTTTTAAAACAAAAACCTGAAGTCATTTCATACCTTGAATATCATATTATTTCCTTTTTTACCAAAACTGTTCAACAAACAATAAGGAAGAAAATTATGAAAAACAAAGATCAGGTTTATATTATATTTTGATATTGATTATTGGCGAATGCGTAAAGTCATTTCTTTTCCCAGAATTACAGCGTTCTTTTCTAATTCAGGATGAACCACACAAAACCATTCGATTGTGCTATCTATTTATACATAAACCTCTATTAACTTAATTTTTTGAATAAAGGTAAATAGGCACTTAAAACAAAAATAAATTGTTTATTTACTGTAATAAAACAGTTTCATATTTATAACTTTGATTTAGATCAACTGAATGAAATAGTTTGTAGGTTTTACATTTTAATTTAAATTAAAAAATCTTGCATCAAAGACCTACGATATCTACCGACATATGAGTGTGGTTTGTATCACGTTTAATTCAGAACCAGTTCAATAGAATTGGAATAAAAGCCAAAAAGGTTAGCGACGAAATTTTGACGCGAAAGGATTATTTAGAATGAAAGTATGTATCAATTAACGATTAAATCAAATTATTTGTTTGTATTATTTACTTTTATTTGAGGCGTGAGAAAAATATTAATTTATTTTTTTTGTAATAATATTTTTCCCATGCATTTTGAGGATTGATAAACCCGAAGTAGTTGTCAATGTGTAATATGTTCCTATCATTTTAAAGTTTGCATGTTGAATGCAGTACGATAATGTAATGTTCACTGCTTTTCGCCATTAGTTCTTTTACTTTAAACTACACACCACACAGGCTGGAAATAGTTCGTATTGAACGTAAACAAATCGAGTCAAAGAATGTGTATATTGTTCTCCATACCCAACGCTTTTCAATTGTGAGTCAGTAATGCAAAAGATTTTTGTCACAAAATACAGGTCTAAGCCCCAATGCGCTGAGATTTACATTTCCATTCTCGGCTTCGCAGTGGCTAGTAAAACTCTATATCGAACGAATCTCGGCTCCTCGGGGCGTTAGGCTATCTTGCTAGGATTTAGTGCGAGCATAACGTTTTTATCGCTTCGAAGAATGTCTTTTGTATCTGAAATGAAATTTTTATAAAATCATCACTTTCTGTTTCAAATAGGTTTTGAAATTCCGTGATAATTTTCTTAAATACTTAAATAAAATAAGTATAATAATGCTACATTACAATTTATATTATATTTAAAAAAAAATTGAACTTGAAGTTTTATTTTACCTGAACTTTCGTGAAGGAAATACAAATTTATCTTAGTATAGTTAATCCCCTCTAAAGGTAACCTACAATTAGTCAAATAGGGGTATATATAATAGTATAGTTATGCTGTTCATTTATAAAAGCTAAGGCAGTTAGGAGTTGTAAAACTATTAAAATATTATCCGATATTAAAGCGCAGCACCTGTCAGAAACTAATAATCTCGTTTAATATAAAAAGTTCAGCTACGCTTTGCTGGCTTCAAAATTATATTGGAACAAAATTCAATATAGAACTATATTTATACACGACAACCTCTTACATCAGCTGTAAACTATAGAAAATAAAAATAAATTTGTGGTGCTACAACCTCTTTAGTCTGGGCGTCAGATTTCTGAAACTATTTGATTATTCGTCGAGCAATGACAGCGTAATAACATTGCCAGTGTATGCATGGTTATATTCTAAGCACATATCTTTGTGATAGTAGATCTCTGATTCAACTTAAAGAATTCTAAATGTGTTAAAACCAAATTAATAAAAATTGTTTCCTAGAAAGACCTAGAAGAACGCAAGCTTGTTTCTTCTCGAATATTATTACTGTGCACATTGTTGAATTCCATTTAATAATACTTCTCAAATATACTAGATTCATCCGCAATGTAGCTAAATTGCAACAGTTCATTGATATGCGGAATAAACAAGGTCGGGGATAGGACACAACCTTGTGGAACCCCAGCATTAACGGGTTTAAGGTCGGAGCATGCTCTGTCGATGAAGACCTTGATGCTGCGATCAGCGAGAAATCTGGTAACCCAGTTGCATTATTTCTCGAGAAGCCTGAGAAGGCTGGAAGATTCGAGAGCAGTGATCTGTGCCAAACCCAATCGCAGGCTTTCTCTAGGTGCAAACTTACCGCCAGCGCCTCCTCCTTGGACTCAATTGCCTCCGCCCACCTGCGTGGAAGGTATACGAGTAGCGCACCAGTTGAGCGACCACGCCGAAAGCGGTACTGAGAATCGCTTATCAGCTGGTACCTCTAGATACCTCAGGAGCTGGCCATTAATAATGGATACCATTATTTTGGAGTACAAGGGTGTTATAGCTATTGGGCGATAGTTGGATGGATCAGAGCAATCACCTTTTTTACGGATGAGATGTATCGAAGCGGTACTCGACGATAATCAAATGGCCCCCAACGCAAAAAAGGACCTCATCCCATCCCAATCTGCTGCTCTCACCGCACGAAACGCGTTGGTAGGTGCACCTATTGCATCACTTTATGCCGGTTTTCTGGGAGACAGTGGTACTGCCCATTTGGCTGAAGCCCGAAGGCACCAGCATGGCACTACAACTAGGAAGGGATTGACTGATTGCACTTGTGAAATAAGCTTTATCACAGGTTATTTCGGGCGGGTCCCGACGCCAAAAAAACCATTTGACTCGTAACCGAAAAATGTGACCGTAATTTTTTTCCAACGCCGATAACAAATACAATTAAAATATTTACATTTAAATTATCGTTACAATTAAATTGCAAGGAAAATCTAGTGGTGGATCCACTAGTGAATTGTCATTGTACAGTGTATACGATGGTTTAAACAAATAATCTTTAAACCATTACATTGAGTTTTTACAGAATTGGAACTGAATTATTAATACTCTTATTTTAGTAATAATATATTTTTTGTATAGTTTACAAATGGTTCGGCTTGGTTGCTTAGCGGAAAATGTGACGGTAATTTTTTTCCCAACGCCGATAAAGATGTTTCACTTCAATTATACTGTTCTTCAAGAAATATACGAATAGTTTTATAAACGCTAAGTAATGATTGCGCTAGTAAAGGTAAAATAAAATAATTGCCGATAAAAGGACAGGGGAAGAAATTGCATAAAGCATATTATATTTATCAGAAATAGAAGCTTCTTTCTCATTCGCTTAAGTGTATAACACATCCTTGCAGTGTTTATAAAACTATTAGTTTCGAACGGAACAATGCGAAATTATAAAGTAGTTAATGCCATTGTGAAGTGTACAAATAAGGACTTTCTCAAGTTTCATGACTTTAATTTAGTTTTCCTCATCAGCTCTCAATAAATAAGGGTACTAATGAGAAACTCGAACACATCAAGAGTCTCAGACAGAAGTTTCTATTGGATTGACTTGAAATCTCTTTGAGGACCAGTGATATATATGCCCGGATACTTTATTTATTAAAATTTAATTATCGTACGGATTTATTAAATTCAAGTGGTAATATACAGAATAATTGCACTTACAAAACATTTTAATGGTTTTATAAGAGTAAGACTTCGGTTTTAAAATGTGTCCAAAAGGACATTTTACAATTCTAAGTATAAATTGGTCTTCGTCGAGTGTTCGTCTTATAAAAATCCTACATACAGCCAAAATACAAACATGATTAAGGGCGTACTTATTGTCTAATATTTGACTGTTCAAACTGTCTGGAAACATATCCAGCACCACATACAAGAGCTGGTATCATTGTAGGTAGACCCTTTGAAAAGAAAATGGAAGTCTTAAAGGTCCAGAAGTATTTATAAAAACTTGCTATTCTAAAGCGACCGCATAGAGCTAAATTGTTTTTCTGCCCGCAAGCGATTTGGCGTCAGTCCTTACGAAATACAAGAGCCCCGCTTCAAGTGTCAGGCGGAAGAAGTTCATTGGCCTTTCAATTATATGTATCTTGTAACTATTGGAAACGGATTTGTAATGTATGTTTGAGGATATTTACTTTAAAAATAAATTAAAAATGTTTCAACTATGATGGAGGTTTAGTTGCTTTTTGGCCTCGAACATTTAAATATTGTAAGGAAAAAATATTGATCACTTCATCAGTGATTAGTGAGATATTATATAGATGTATATTATTGTTTTTGCCACCACTGCGTCATATTGTTTGAAATTTAAATATTGAATCATAAAATCCTCAGACATTCAGTTGAATAATAATAATATGTATTGAATATTAGGAAAGTTGATTTCGTTTGACATTCATATAAATTCTAATTCTAACTAACTCAATATTTTTCCTGATGATGCGATTATTTTATACCCAAATGCTCAAATTTAATGGTATTCAGTGAAAGCATGACAACCCCCTCGATGGTTCTCGACCGAATCTTTTCAGATAAGATACTGCTTAAATCTGTGAACCTTATTTTTCGTACAAAAGATTCAAGAGTGTGGACATCTGAAAATCTTGTTTAAGTATTTTATCCATCAGTGCCTTTTGAATTGAACACCGTTCTGTAGGAACTGAGTAATATCGCTTGTGTGATAATTTGAAATATAGCATATAAGAAACGATATAATAATAAATATAAAATATGAATACCAACTCTACATCTTTTAATAAATAAAACTGCCAGTGGTTTATTTATTTCGTACGTTTGATATAATTTGTAGTTAACCTGTTTTATATTTAAATGATTTATGTTTCAGATACATAATGGGACATAACCTTTGTTTGCATTTCTCAGATTGCATTGAATACACATAAGTAAACCTTTTGAAATAAATACATTTGTTATTTATTTAAAAAGCAGTATATAAATATGAATATTGGTAGTTAATTTCCCATAATGAAGACATTGTTACAAAGGGATGTTTTGCAGTAAAGCCACATATTTTATTATAACGCCGAAAGATAATCTAAAATCCGTCGTAATCTTACCTTTTCATGCCATTGTATACAGAGTGAAGGTTCAATTCATACGGCTTTTAACAAACTCAAGGAACAAGAAGCTTTTACCGCGAAGGAAGTACGATAAATGCGTTGTGATACCTTAAGTAATGCTGAAATTTGTTCTACTACATTGTTTATTAGTTAAGAGTATCTAACGATACATAATATATAAATACCACTACGACTACTCGAAGCCAGTCACGCAGATTGTTCTTTTTGAGGTAACGCTTTGTCAGGTTCTTTATTAAGATACATCTTGGAGAAGGGAATGTGTGCGCTGATACCTACTTTCGTCTTGTCGCGAGCGATGACAACGTGATTGAATTACATCTGGTGGAATAAAGTAGTAGCTTTTCCTATAAAAGTTAAAGTTTTTCTTCTGGTGCAATTTAAAGTCCACGACATGGAATTTTGTTATTTTATTCTATGCATATATTGTTTGTGTAATTTAATAATACTTATAATACTTTTGAACATCGGAAATAACCATAGTATATTCGTTAATAGTTACATTTTCAAATTCGGCATCATTAATGAAAATTACACCACACAACGAAACCTAAAAAGTGCATGAATTATCGTCAATGATGGGCTATAAACCTAAATGTATTTAATTGATGGAATGAATCGGAAAATTAAAACGTTTTCCACGTTATTGAAATCCCTGAAAGTATTTAACAAAAACAAATGTGTGCACCTATATTTTAAATACGTTCTGCCTGTTTAAACCCGATAAAATATTTTCAAGGACCTTATTAATTTTTAAGACGTTCATAAGTGTTTACCTATATGAATAAAGATATTTCGAGTTTGAGGACAATTGTCTTTTTAGTAGTTGAAATAAAGATAACTTATTAACTATAATGTCTTGTATTTCCTTTTATTTTGTATTCCATCGCATTCATGAATTTGTAAGATTCGCTTTTTACCTTGTTATTTATATTTTTTTGTATTACTTTAGATTAAGCCTCTATATTTTTTATATAAAAATTGGTTATGCACTTCTTTTGCTTTACTCGTAATTTTTTTTTTTGTTTTTCTCTAACTAGGGTTGCCCGGAACAGATCGCTTGTTAGCGATAAGACCGCCCGTTGCATCCCTTGTAATTTGTATGTATTGTGTTCTTTGTGTGTTTTTTTACTGCAACGAAGTGTGAATAAATAAATAAAATCATAAACTTATTTTCATTTCCTTTAAGACAATTACTGTTATTTAATTTTTGTCTCAAACGAATTAGGACATTATATATTATATATGTGAAATAAAAATACTGTCACCCATTATCCTTATATTAAAAGCTATGAAAGTATCATTCAGGCATTAGTTCGTCATAGGGAACTTGTTTGAGAAGTATCGCAACATTTTTTACGACGGAGTCTGTTAGGCTCTCGCAAATCGATGGACCCACATCTGCCACGACTTCGCGCCACATTTCATTGATGAGCTTGTTGATTTGATCACCTGGAACCGATTTTTTTGAGTTATATTGTTAATTTTGATTAAATAAAAATCAAGCAATTCTATATAACGTATAAAAAAAATTCAGTTCAATTAAATAAAGCTATAATATTGACATCTACTATCTACTTACCTATATTCTTGTCATTTAGTAGATTTTCTAATCGGAAAACCGCCTTTTCTACTTCATATTTCACATCATGTTTTGTTATATTCCAGTGGATTTTCCCATCTTGAAGTACAAGCTCATACCATATCTGAATGCGTAGCAAAGTATTTTCTAAAAAAATATATTAATAGAGTCAAATTAATTTATATGTATGTCGGAGGTATCCGCTGCCATTTTCATTATTTAATAACTTCAAAGTCAAATTAGCTAAAATCCGTAAAGATTTACAAATTAACAGACTATTTGATAGTCTGTAGTATTTATTTCTTATGTTGTATTGGTGTTAGTGCCATTATTATTATCGACTACTGATTAGTCGTTTCAAAATAAACCACTACAAAACAACCATATTAACGGTTTTGCACTAATTTGACTTTGACGTTATTAAATAATGAAAATGGCTGCCGATACCAGCGCCATTTCATCGACATAATAATATATGTATATTGTGTTTATGTTCTAGTTTAAAGTGAAAAAGTGAACTAAGCACTTAGGTACATACTTATAATTCATTTATTCCGGCCATAAATCATATACAATAAAATTAATCTCCTTTTATTGAGATTTTGGCAGTGTTAATCTTTTGTATACAAATACCATGAATAATAATTAACCGCTAAGAAAGGTCAGTGAAATAAAGTTTGTTAAAAATATAATCTTAATATTTTGGCTCAAGACCTCGAACCAAGCTTGAGTTATACTTATGCAGAGCCAAATCTACAGAAATGGTATTGGTATAATTTAACAATCATAATATAAATTCAGAATGAAAACGTATTAATAAAATGTTTTTCTTACTAAGTCTTATCGACGCATCGCCACTAGAACGAATCGCTAAAAGTAGAATTTTTCCGCTGACCTCATATTCATTTTTTACATCTAGATTAACCAAAGCGTCAGCAACTATTATTTTTTTATCCAGGTCAAACCTTAAACAAAGAATACATATAACTATATTTTATGATAGCCAATTTTGAGCAAGGAAGCCAAAATGCACGTACAGTATAAGTATTTGAGTAAGTAAGAAAAAAAACGCAATTGTGGTCATAATTAGAACTGTTTTAAAAAACAAGCAGACAGGTATTCATCTGTTTTAACAATAGAAGAGATTTTGGCTATAGATTTATTTCTAAAACTAAAACTGTTCAGAGAATATTATTTTAATGAATATCAAATTTTCATAACCGCGGGTTTTCTCACTTCATTACTTCTTTTGTTTTTAACGACTCTTCTGCGGCTAATTTCTTCCCATAAAGACCCAATGTTATTCATAATTAGAGACCAGGAGTTAATTGACTGTTAACTAATTTGTGTCACATAGTTCCTTACAATTATACAAAATACGTTTTGCTTCATTAAATTATTTTTTCCTACAAAATACATACAACCATAAAATATGAATATTTGTAAGTACACAGTACATCGTAATCCTAATGCTCGATTTCTTAATTTAATACATTACACACACTGATCTAATGCTTAATTTTTATGATGATTTGCAAAATATAACCAATGCAGTGAAATCCCCTCTTTATAATAATTTATATTATAATACATAGTAATAACGACAATAATAGCTCACTCATTTTATAAGTGTCTCCTCTGAAATGTTTAATGGTAATTCCACACAGGGGTACCTTGTAATCTTCAATCATGTACATCCTCGGCCCAGAACGTATTGATACATACATCCTAAACTACACCGTCTAGTTTCTTCCGCACTTGCCCGGTTACGCAAACCGTCCAAAACGCAGAACACAAATTTTAATTCATATAAATGAACTTGGGGACCGGGAATCGAACCCGATACTTGTTGCCATAAAGGATAAGTAATGCAAAAATTATAAATAAGAAAATGCTTACTTCAAACCCTTTAGCTGCAGCTTGGAGAGTCCTTTGAAATAATTATTTTTGAATACTATTTTTAAGCCTTTCCCATCGGGTATATACACTTTCATTTCGGGTATGTATAATGGATCAAAAGACGGTAAATCTCTTCCAGGGTCTCCCATCGAGAACAGGCGAATCGAGTCTTGACCCGATTTTAAGGCACACTCATTCAAGTTTGGATCATTTCTTGAACATGATTTGAGGTAATTAGCTAAAACATGAGTGATAGTTTTTGCCTTAAATTCACACAGGCCTTTCAATATCTACTTTTGTAGAAACAAAACAAGTTTATAACGACTTAAAAGCGGTCAATAACATATGCTTATTAGTTGCTCTTTATTGTTTTAATAAATGTCAGTTTTTGATAAAAATCTTTAAAAAAGAGATATTGAAAAAGTAGACTATACTTTACTTTGTATATTTAAAACCTACTTTAAAATATATATAATAGAACGCAGATAAGATGGAACAACGATTCAAAAATATACGTGTTTACTTACGTAAGCCCAACGGCGTAACACTCCAGACCGCTAAAAACAAAACAAGAACTCCCAACATGCTATATGACCCTTACTTCGTGTATGACACTTTGTAACCGAGTTACCGGCTGTTCCTCGACATCTCGACTTTATACATGTCATATAAATTGTACCTTACAACGCCTTATTACACGCTGACGTCTTTTAGTAATAGCATATAGTTAATTTCAAGTAAATACTAAACAATACGATAATAATATATTCTTAAGAGTATTGCAAATAAAATATATTATAATATTTATTATATATGGTTTCATTAAAATAAAGGTAAAATTAGTCTTGTTTCCATTTATCCCTATTTTTTAAATGTTGAATTTCCATTAGACTGGAAAACGTGAGCCTTTTTGTTGGAGTAAGTGAAAAAAAAATTGATATGTATTTCTTAAGTCATTATAATTAGTTTTTTTTAATATAGTATTTAATTTTAAAAGAAGTCTTGATGCTTAAAATAATATGTGTTATAAACAGGGAAATAAAAAAGATTTTTACACAAAAAGCGGTAAGATTTTATTTCACAACGAAAATACTTCTCTAATTCTTAACATATTTGCTGAGGTCACCCGCTAAATAGTTTTCAACTTCAACATTTCCAAAGAATTTCAATAGCATCTCATACGCTATATCAGTTGCCGATACCAACATTGCTTTTCCAAAGGTTTGCCATATTGTTTTGTAATTTTGGTTGTAGTAGTCCATGATTAATTTACCTATGAACAATATATGAATTTAGTTAGTTTAAAATAATTGTCTGCGAACTTCGAAAAACTAACGAGCTCAGTCTTAAAATTCAGAAACGAATTATACTTAAGAAGCTATTGGAACTTCATACCCATGGGAGCAATAGCAAAACCTCCTGGTATAAATTACAACGTTCGACGTACGGGGAATACGTCTATTAAAGAGTATATTTGTTCAGATATTTTGGGATTAACTTACTTGAATCTACGTCACCAATATATAAATGGTCGAGCGTAAGGTGACTCGGCCCTTGTAAATCGAAATCGTATTTAGCCAAGTCCTTTTCGCATGTCAGGTAAATTTTTCCATCACGTTTCACCACGTCGAATTTAATTTTAAAGGTTATCAACAGTTTTTCTGCAATAAAATTGAAATGAGTAAAATCTCAGGTAGAATAAGATACGTGCAAATCATGTTTGTTCCATCCAAATATATTTGAAGGTTATGTTTATGCGTGTACCTCAGAGGCATAAGAATTCAGTTCTAATCATATTTCATATCTTTCAACTATTGTTTTCCCACTTGCTTCTTATGAATGAGAAGATACAAATTATGCCTGATACTCCTCTGTCTGACCTCTAGCTGTATGTTCTGCCACCACTTAATCA
Source organism: Pieris mannii (assembly GCA_028984075.1). Lineage (NCBI taxonomy): Eukaryota > Metazoa > Arthropoda > Insecta > Lepidoptera > Pieridae > Pieris > Pieris mannii. The sequence goes on from CM054784.1 coordinate 402,395, forward strand.
ACGTATAACATTGAAAATGCCTTACCAATTTTAAGTTTAGCGTTTCCGTCGCCCTTTAAAGCACCGGGTCCAAATAGGTCTTTTAAGGCTGGGCCAGATCCAGTCACTTCATATTTACCCTTCGCAGTTATGTCACAAACGAGTTTTAATAAGCCAGTTCCCTTGTCCATGTGTAACCTAAAACAATTAACGAGATACAATAAAGTTAATTATTATTTTGATTAAATTATTTACCAAATAATTTAGTAGAATGCATATAAAAAGCTTTAGATATTTCAAGTTTTCAAGAGTGAGTGCGTGACCCATTAAAATTGTATAATGGCTGAACGCGAAATTTTATCAAAATGTCTTAAAACAAAGACATATTCCATTTATTGTACAAAAAAACAATATTTTAAGTTATATGCGTTTCTTAACTTATCCCAAATTGAAAGGATTAATTGTTTTTTTGCGTATGCTTATATAACATGTACATTCAATGAATCATTAAAGTATTCGAATACATTCAATCATATCTAAATATTACAAAGCGCATGATTATTAACAAATTAAAACAAGCCTTGTAGTCGGACCAATAGACATAAGCTGCCTATAAAATTTATTCAACTTATCATAACAACGCCTTAATGAGTAATAACAGTAGTAAAATTATTCTTTCTTAATTATTTACCGGAGTTCAGTTAGTTTTCCTACAACAATTTTCTTTTGCAGCCTATAATTTAATACTTAATGTGACGTTAATTAAGAGATGCTGACATTATTTACATAGTAAATGTATATGGAATTTTACAACTAAGAGTATGTATGTTTGGTAGAACTGAACATATCATTACAAATATATATTCAGATATGAGGCTTTACACGCTTTTCGAAGTATTCTGCCGCGCACCACTTAATTGAGGTACCTACCAGTATTTTAGGAGAAATTTATTAAAAGAGCATCTATTCACCTGCCCTTTAGCGCTGCGTTTGTATCTTTGAGCGGCGATTAGCACTCTATTTAAAGTGACTGGCACCATAAAAACCCCTAAATAGTTCTTAAAACAGTCTATAATTGTAAAACATCGCTATTGTACAAACTGTCATTGATGTATTCGAATATATTATCATTGCAAAATAAACATTTTCCTAATACTCACATTGCGTCAGTAACTTCACAACTCTTAAGACCCTTGACGACTCCTTCTTTCACAGTCAGTTCCGCCATGCCCATAAAGTTGAGTTTCAGATTGGTCAGTTTTAATGGGTCAATGGGTGGTATATCGTACTCTGGGATCCCTGTGGCAGCGATGCTCTCAAGCACGCCTTTTATAACTTTCTTAAGGCAATCCCAATCTTCTGGTTGACATTTTACTAACGTGTCCACTGTAATTTATATATTATTATTAAAATAGAAATAAAATTAACGATTTAAGATATGACATCCCAATGAAATGTTGATAAGTTTTATGTAAAAAACCTGAGTATACAACGTTTTGCTTCTAAATCGATCTGCCTAAATTTATAAAAGTGAAACAAAATCTACTCACCAAAGGCAGCATCGGAAAATGCCAAATAAGCCCAAAGAAAAACGAAACAATAATTTTTGTTAAACATTTTTGACAACTACACCGCTACGGTCTGTGAAAAACACTGTAACACTCGTAGGGTCTAACGTATATTTTATATCTGAAAACAAAACACAAAAAACCAGTTCTTAATTGTATGGGTAACCCTGAACATGTGTCCGCAAATTATAATAATTACAACAAGTGCCCACCCGCGGCATCGCTCTAGTGCATTCAATTGCGTCTAATCTGACGACTGTTCTTCATTTTCAAAAGTTTATAAAAATTACATCTCATTTTTATATAAATGTTTCATTAGTCCTTTCGTAAAATATAATTTAAAAAAATTACCATAGGCGTAAGGACTTTATATTAAAAATAAAGTGCTTAATTATTATTAGAGAATGAACCAAAATTTTATTTACCAGTCAATACTATTATGATATTGTATAATGTTGTAATTTTGACTACTGGCTTGTTAAAACCGTTTTGTTTCATACATAAATATATTTATATATATTGTTATTGCGCCTAACATTAGGTATATTTTATTAATGTTTTCATGTTGAATACTCGGTGTGGGTATTATTTGTCGTTTTATGAAATTAGTGATAACTGTTGATATAGAAAGTTAGATAGATGTGGAATAAATGAAACCCTTTAAATCGCAGAGGAAATTGTAGACATCATAGCATAGAACAAGGATATGGCATATTTTTTATGATATTATCGTAGTTATTTAATTAGATATCATAAAACTGCCAATAAATAGTTTTCCGCACATTATATTATTAGTATTTTTTACACACCATTTAAGAGCAGGAAATTGCAAGATAATAATAAAATATTTTTAACAATGCTGTTGCTCACATAACACAAACCACGGACAAGGTTTAAAATGTCCAAATTTAAATTAAACAGATTTTAAAATTTAGTTTTAATAAAAACATCGAAACAAGCTGAGTGTTAGTAATTCAATTTTTTTGTTAGTAATTTATTTTTTTTATTTTTAAAATGTAATAAGAGGCAAACGACACTCACATTGTACAAGATGATACTAGTTATGAGTTATAATAAATAATAAACCGCCTTAATGATTGACTTTGTTTTCATTGTATTGACATATATAATCTGAATGAAAATAGAAAAAGGTTTTTTTCATGGAAGAGAAGTGAAAGACGCTGGTGCATGAATTCGATGTACAAGACAATGATTAGTAATATGCTACTGGCATACTACCAAGGCATAGGTTTACCTTAGGTATTGTTGCCTTAAGTAGTTGTAGTTGATTTGACTAGCGATAATGAGGGGATAAAAAACTCTTTAGTTTTACGTAGGGTAATAAATTATACGGTCGTATAATTGTAATTAACATAACTATATTGTAATTAAATTTATTTTAATTAACATTTTCGTGCAATGGACATTTAATTTAAAGCCAATTTTCGTATTAGATTTTAGTATGCACATTTTGATCATGTAAAAGGTGTGTTTATCTTTTGTTTTTGAAATGCAAAATAATTTTTTGTATTGAATAAAAACTTTGTCAATATTTTTCTAAAGTGTTACCGAACTGAATAATTTATTATATTTCAAGCGTCTTAAAGAATTACTCAGTTACAACTAAAATAGTCTTATTTATTATAACGTGCATTTACTGCGGTTAAAGATCAAGCAGTTTACATATTTACTACATCCTCATAGTAGGTATCAAATAAGTGTTTCTAGAAAAATGGTTTATATTCCACGTGTTTTGTTTAGAAAAAACTGTACCAAAACCAGTAACAACGAAATATTAAGTTACAAATGCTTTTTGTTAACACATTACTATGTGTTATATTTTTTTAAACAAATTCCTTGAATATAGCAACTGTTCTGAGTTCAATTAGTTTGTTAATTAAAAATGAATTACTGTGTTTGATGAATAAGTGTAAAATCTGTGTGTTTTTCACAAAGTAATGTAACGAAGCACAAAGATTAATTTCTTTTAAAAGGCATCAAATTGGTTTTGACATCCAAATATTAAATGTTTACATTACTTTATAAACTAACTTAACAACTACTTTTCCATTAATATTCCATTAAAACTATATACAAAAGTCAGTACAAACCTGAAAAACCTATGAAAAGTCATTCTTATTATTATTATTTTTTATTTATTCACACTTCGCTGCTAGAAAGAAACACAAATAACACAATACATATAAATTACAAGGGATGCAACGGGCGGCCTTATCGCTAACAAGCGATCTCTTCCAGGCAACCCTGATGAATATGAATGATATGATAATTAATAATTTTTACAAAACATTATTTTATGCTTGCATTAACTTCATGAATATTTTTATAGTCTTCTTCGTGATCGATGATGTATGTTGTATGAAAACATCTGTGAAAATCTGTTTTATGATTTGACAACAGATTGTTTATTGAATATTTCTAACTATCCGCGATTTCATCCACCTCGGTGCGGTAAGATTTTTATGATAAATAAACTATTGTTAAACTGAACGCAACCACTTAACACACATAGTCTGTGGTTGTCTATACAGATTGTCATAATATCACTGAAATCTGTCATATAATATGTATCGTCCCTGTTTGTCCTTGGCATTAAAGCAGTCCGCATCATTTTGTCTAACATAACGCTGTTTTATTAATTTTCTATTTCTATTTTGAAAATAGTTTGTAACAATTATACAATGCAAAAACTATTTATTCCATTAACACCAGTAGTTATTCAATCAAAGAAAACATATTAAAACATTTTAGTTTTATATATCGAATTGTTTAGGAAATACTTCTGATAACTGGCAGTAAATGTAAAATTAGATTCATTTAATATTTCTTTTTTTTGACGTTCATAAGTGTTCATTTTGTTACCTATATGAAAAAATGATTAGTTTGTAAAAATGACTAGTTGCAGATAGTGGTGGTGTACGTCAAAAACTGTCTTATTAATTTGGCAAAAACTAAAATTAATTAAAAGGATATTAAATAATAAAAATTTGTTATACAATAATATGAGAAATAATAAATCATAAAAATCACTGTAAAAACTAAACCAGTGGCTAAAATATTATCCGCGACGAATCTCACACCTTTTTTTGAATGTCGAATATGTAATCTATATGGCTGAACTAGCAAATAATATATTTTACCATCTTGCCTCTCTAAATCACAAAAAAAGTCGAATTGAGTCGGCTCATATTGAGTTTTTCTATCAAATCTATTAAGAAAAACTAACACTGAATCTGATACCTGCAAATATAGTGATAATGCGATAGTGACATATAATATCAATCAATATGTTTATTTCAATAGAAGTCATTTGTTTGGATCGTGTTCCTAAAAATGGCTAAAATGGTATTAAAATGTCTCACGTACTCAACATAATTTACAATGGCAATACGACAACTGCCGCAAGAAACGACCTACATAGTGTCTCTCTCTCTTTAATCGGAAGCTCATGTCTGACGTCGTGGTCAGCAACGAAGCATCTAGAGCGGTTTCTGTCTAGCGCTTCTCTTATGCCAGTGTACAGTTCTGAGGACGATGAAACATTCAATTGAACGGTACATTTGGTTGGTTAGCGGCCACGATCTATTAGACCTATCTACGTTCTGTGCTATGAATCACGACCAGTTTCTCCAAGTTCTCATCGCCTCTGCTCAGGAGTAGTGTAACACTAGCAAATCTTGGCTGACTGTCGTGGGACAAGTGATAGGAACTGTTAATATTGTAGATTAACATTTACTTAGGTATGAAAAAGTAAAAGCTCGCGAGTTAGTCCTCAAGGAACACAACAAGGTACAAGGAACAGCTTGGCCCCCTTGGCTCATAAGTCCAAAGTCGCGATGGCTGTCATTCAAGATGCTGGCTTCGAATTGACGTAACATCCTCCATCCATCGATTTCTAACTATTTCCGCTGTTAAAGCAACTCTCAGGGAGCATACATTCGCGGTATTCGATTTTTCGGTCAGGTTGGGTGTGTTTTAAGAGAATGTTAACTTAGGATAAAAGATATACTAAGTGTATAAATCTGAAAAATCATTGCGTCATTCTCATTATCCCATTATATGAACATCCCTGGTATTATCATGTCTAAAGATTTAAAAATTGTAATGCTGAAAAAGGTTTGCTATGGATATCTCTATGCTATGGATGTCACCTTATTTAACTCAAAGTCATGTATAAAATATCCAAAATTACTTCAGCATTAATATTTACAAGACCAAAAAATGAAATAATAAATATCAACACCAAAGGTTTTATCTTCTCGTGAACAAAAACTTTGACATAATATTAGACTATTTTACTTTATAATTGTATGATTAACATAAAATGTTTGAATTAATAATAAATACTTTACAGTGAATCAGTCACAAAAGTGTTTTTAAACTTTATCAATTATTGTTTGCATTTATAACCTCCACAAAATTATTTCTAAAAAAATAGAATTTTCTAGTCGAAAGTGTATGGTTCAGTATCTAAAGGGTATTTCAACAAGAACTTTGTTTTCTAAAACAAAATAAAACAAAGAATTTAGAGGAAAATGAATAAAAATTTTATTGTATTACAAAGAGAAAAGTTTGGCAATTATGAATGAAAAATGATATCTGGCAAATGTCCACCACGACCACGCTGACAGATGTTGATTCTTTCATCAAAATTTTAAATCACTTTTTGGCAAAATGGAGGGTTTATTTCGTTAATGACATCACGGATTTTGAGTTTTAAGGCTGCAATCGATTCGATTGGCTCCGTATAGACTCTGTCTTTAACATAGCCCCACAAAAAATAATCCAGTGGTGTTAAATCACACGATCTGGCTGGCCACTTAACAGCTGAATTTCGCGAAATTATGCGCTCGGGAAATTTGGTTTGCAATAAATTGATCGTTTCATTGGCTGTGTGACATGTGGCACCGTCCTGTTGAAACCACATTTCAGTGAAATCCATGTCATCAATAATAGGCCAAAATTTAGTGGTTAACATCTCGCGATAATTTCCCGGTTTTGAAATCGAATCAATTTTAAATTCGATTTATATAAGGCACTACATAGACCGAAATGTTCAGTATTTCCGAACTAATTCGGCTTAGTCTTAAGAAAAAAAGAGCGTATTAACTTATAAAAGGCTGGTAACGCACTCGCGAGTCTTTTGGCATTGTATATTTATGTGAGCGTTGGTATCACTTAACTTCAGCAGAGCTTCCTCGTTTACTTTTTATTAAAAAAAAATATTATACATTACAATTTTTGTTAAATGTTAAATAAGAATCATTTGGATATGAATATCTGATATAAATCACTGTTTTGCTTGCCTTGTAGGTTAATTTAAATAGTCATACTTCCTCGTGTAACAAAAGTAATTTTAAAATCATTTAATTTAATTAATATACTTTATTATTTAATGCGATGTTCTTAATTCACAAAATTATTCTAAAATAACATTGTAATGTTAAAAATATTTAGGAATAACCTTTAAAATGTTTAATTACGTTTGTTATATTGCGTCTAATTATAAAACTGAAACTTATGTCCTCGTGTAAATATTAACCTAAACCAAAGTCATCGTACTCGTAATTATTTTTTAAGAAAATTGTTAACTTAAAACTATGAAGGTACCATTTGGTTCGATAATTTTTGGTAGGTAGGGATGTGATCGCATCACTATAGAAATTTTGAGGCTTCTGATCAAAATACCGCGACAATTGATTGTGGCAGTCCTCTCGTGATGTTAATGGTCTAAGATTTTTTAGAATCTTCATATTAATTACCGTGATGTAGACGTTATTTTATTTATAAATTAAATGAACGTAGTTTTGTACCAAAAATCAATTAAAAATAATGGCGGCCAAATTTTGATAGGCAACCTAGTCAATATATATTCTCCTAATTATAAATAAACATAAAAATTTGGTTTTAAACAAAAACTCGATGAACGCACCAATTCTGCAGCGGAATCTCGTACTATAACCTGACACTGCCTAAAGAATTCTGAAGGAACCGAAACAGGTGGGAATCTGAAGGTGCAAGGTCAGGACTATACGGTGGATGCATTAACACCTCCTAGCCAAGCGCTCTCTTAATTTTTGCTGAGTGGCGAAACATGTTTGAGGTCACACTAGCGTCACCATGATGAAAAACCACACTCCTTCTGTTGATTAATTCCGCTTTCTCTCAACTTCTTGCTCTAATGTCATCAGTTGTTCGCAGTAGAGCTCAGAATCGATGGTCCTGCCTGGTGGTAACAGCTCATAATGAATCCCTTCCAATCCCACCACACACGCACACCTTTTTCGCACGTTCTTGTCGTACGTGATGATCATTTTCTTCAAAAATGGTCCGGTTTCATTACGTTGTAATAAAGAATCACAAGTGAGTACACGGTGCATTAGGTCTCTTAGTAAAATTTTAATATGTATCGCATTTCTTTATTAGATTCACTCTTCAGGACAGTACGAAAAACAAATAAAAAACACACATTTTCCTTTTTTGAATTAGGATTTACCTTTTAAATTTCTTTTAATGACCAGCCAGATACAAATAGATTTGATTACAAGTTCTTATATATATCTTATATACTTTAAAGCGAAAATACTTTTTTCTCAACCTAATATAACCATAAAGGATGCAAAAATCGAAGTAATCGGATGAATGTAAATAAAATAACAAAATATAAAATGATTTCTGTTAGCCAAGCGTGAGCAATAAATAATAAAAATGTATTAGCCTTTTTACCCTTGACTAACCTTGACATTGACCATAATGTTAATGAACTTGTGTTCTTATTTGGGTTTAGGTTAAATATAATAATTAATATAATTATGTATCTTATATGAGTAAGCCAATTCTAAAAATAGATTACAATAATTCTTGATTCAATAAAATATTTATTTGCATATGTTCTTAGATACAATTTCTATATCACCGACATAATCTAAAATTTTTCCATAATTACAGTGTAAACAAAATAATAGCAAAAAAATTACGTTGTGTTATTTTTAATAGTAGTCCAGCAATGAACTATGATTTTTAATTTTTAATTGAAGTCATGTGAATTTAAAACAACGGTAAAGTCCTAAAATTTTCGACGAGTAATAATTATTTTCTCCGCTATTGTCATTCGTGCGGAGTACGGTTGCAGGTGGAATTACGATTAAACGTCTAATTTGCATTTAAAAAAAAACGAGCACATCTCGTTCTATTGGCGCCAAATTACTCTCTTGTAATCTAATGCAAACAATATTTTATTTAATTTACGATTTAAATTTATTAATGTTTTACAGTTTAAATTAACAAAGTCATATCTTTTTAATTACCAAGATTTCATTTAGAAATTTTTATTTAATGGATACAATTATTATTAGGAGAGTTCTACTAGGCAATAAAATGTTTAACAGCAAAGTGATAAACATTTATTCATGTTAAAAATGCCTTCTAAGTTGTTGTAGGCAAATATTTTAAAATGTATTCACCCTCGCTGTATCTTCTTAGCAATTTTTACAATAGAAGTTTCATCTTAATTTTTTTTACAGGATATCCATTTATATAAAATAAAATCAGATAGAACTCGGTTGTGATACCAAAATATTATTAAATTGAAAAAGTATCTTTTATATCTACTTCTGCCTATTAATATATTTTAAAGCTATGTAGCTGTCCATACCTACCTCTTTACGACAAAATGGTTGCGTATTAATGCCTGCGAATACAATGTACAAATGTGACTTCGCGGCATCGAAAGTTGAAAGACCCTTAAGCGAAATATTTTTATGCGGGAATTAAAACCAAACAATCTCCAATAGATTGATAATAATATATCTATTGTATACTTGACCGTTTGTATGCGTATTGCTAAACTAACTGGTTCCCACAACGTGTTGCAATGGAGGGAAAGTGGGCCAATTGCAAGCACACGTGAACGATAGAGAAAAATCAAGGAAATCGCACAAGTAATTAAAATGCTTCAGACTTAAAATTGGCGTTAGGTGACATTCCTTTAAGATGTTCTTTCATCACTGCCTCTAACATAAAGTAACAGAATCTACACAAAATATATGTGCATTCCAAATAGCAGTACATTATGTTATATATTCTATATGTTTTGCTTTAAACGAAAGAAACCATCCGTAGCAGTTTTTAATCAGTTTCATCGGTGAAACAAACACTTAATATTTATTTTACTCAATATTTATTTCTCAGCATGTCTGGTGGCAAGTTTCGTGTCTTATAACTAAAGTCGTGTAATCAGATTTAGTGCGTGCATTTTTTTCGCGATTCCAGTCACCAAAGCAATTAGTTCCACTAGTTGTATCCTTGACCGATCTGGAAATATTACTTTTAATTGAAACAAAAAAAAGCCTTAACATGTCCATAAAGAGTATGAAGACGCAACAACTAAATCAAACATTAGGCATTATTATTACATGATTTCAGCAGTTTTTCTAACCAAATTTCCATGCAATATGATTGGATGTAATGATCAAAGGTTGGCTGAGTCATTTTAGTTGGGAAAGCGATATCAAACCGAGGTTTTGCTATGAAGGAAATCCGTAGTCTAAAGACCGACCATATTCAAATTTGTTAATGTTTTTTATTAGTTGCTATTCTTATCTTGCTTTAATTTATATTATTTTATACGCCCCCATTATATATTATATTATTAAATATATGTTATATTATTCTAAGTGCCACTTTTCTTAGGTTATAAGTATCGTTATAAATTTTAATTATGTTCACGTTTGCATTCTGATTTAACTAAAATCTTTATTTTATGGGGTAACTACACAAATTTAATTTACCAATAGTTAAGCAAACACCTGCAAATCTCTAACAAAAATAGCATATTTTTTAACCAAAGAGCATGTTAAGTGAAGTGTACTCTATTACAAGAGACTTAAGCACTCGCTATTCCGAGAGTCGGCTGTGAAATCTTGCTGACGTGAATAACACTCCGTCCATCCCTCTTGTTGGACGGCCTTGACCTAGCTTTTTTAATGAATAATATGAGTTCACGTTATATCTTTAAATATATTTACTCTATTGTAAATTGTTATACGAAGCCATCATAGAATTGGATAGACGCGCAATTATCAAGGTCGTGCCACTTAGCCCTGATACTCCATCACTACATTATTCTTTTATTATAGGTATTTTATACTTACTTTCACGTTAAAACGTAGTCAACTGAGACTGCAACAAAAGGGATGTAACGCCACGGGAAAATCTATCTGGGCTAATCTGGGCTTGAAAGGTAAACTTATATATTTTTAACTAAACTAACTGTGCAGATTTAAAGCGAGATCAGCTTCATAGGTACAAATACAATATGTCATAAGTAATATACAATCATTTTTATCTGAATTGTATTTGACATATTACCTAATCAATTTTACCCTATACGTCTTAAGATATTTTTTTCCATTCAATTTATGTATTTATTAAACATGACTCCAGAAGAAGAAGACACTTCTTCGTGATGTTGTGGTATCTACAAATATTTAGGATTAATTTTAATGATAGATGATAATCGTATTTTTATTTTAATAACGTTATGACCCATGTAGTATTCTTATCGTCACAGACAATTAACTAAATATGTAAAACGGAAGTAAATCTATAAAAGGAAACTTTATTTCTATAATGGGTAAACCTCACATCCTATATTACTATACTACAATAAATACATTTGCAATGATGACCTGTAAAGTTAAACGAAACGGAGTTATTCCGTTACTTTATATTAATTTAGGTGTGAAAAATGGAACAAGAGGGTAGGAACATAACAGTAATTATGGCGTTACACTTTTTCTTTCGCTAGGATTTTTTAAATCAACGACTTGTATAACCCTATGTCCACGAAAACAAAATATATATATATATATATATTTTTTTTAAATTTAGGTCAGTTATATTAAGCCAAACTAAGAATTCATCGCACGTAAAGGTCGCGCAGTAAAAACTGACCGGTCTTAATGTTCATTTTTATGTTGTATGTTTAAGTAATCAAATAAACTAACATATTAACATACGCATTACTTTAAATAGTTTGACATTAAGAAATGGTTAGCCTTTTCAAGTGTACATCTTACAAGATACCACATAAATATAGATAATGACATTGAAAACCACAAAACTGTAGTCAATACTTATTCTGTAGTACGTATTTTACTTGGTAATTGAAAGTGGGGCTTATCGCATAACGATTTCGATATTTAGGTTCCAGAATATGACCGCGTCTAGGCGCAGGCAGTTCGGTGCATAGCGTGCGATGCAAACACATTTATAAAACGGATTAGCAGGCAGCGTTGCATGAAAAACTGACTACATTGGCAAAGAGCAACTAGAATTGATGCAATCGAAAATGAGAAGGAACATCGTTTTTCATTAACCAGCGTGTCTCGGTTGAAACGTTCAGAGTTATCATCATCCTGTGATATATTGACAGTGGTTGCCATGTGTAAAAGGCATGTTATAGGTTTCACTTTTGTGGCAGTAGCGGCGGCCTTCATTTGTGCAGTTACGGGCAAATTCGCGCGTAAGTTATAATTCTCATTATTTCTTTTATTAATGCTTTTTATCGGTACATCAAGAATTTGTAAGCTTCAATTACAATTTCTATAACTTTTAATATAAATATTTGATAAACACATGTTATATCGATTTCATAAACTGCAATAACGCGTTACCGATTTAAAATGAAATACAAATTGAATTATTTTTAGTGTACAATAGGACATTAAAGATTTTCAGATCAAATGATATTAAACCGAAACGAGACTCGTATCAAAGGTTTCTTATTCTTATAGTTTTAATTATAAATATAATTTGTAAAAAATATTCTATTTCAAATGAAATAAATACAGATGTGGAGAGTGATCTAAATGAGTGACCTATATATCTATGAAAAATAATAGTAACTATTAATACAATTGTGTTAAATTTTTTGTTATCGCCCATTATTAAGGTAATTGTTTTCTTAGCACTAGATTTTTTTAGTCCTTATTCAGTGTTAAGAAATGTAAACTGTCTAAGTAATAAATCACTCCTTCTAAAATCTTTAAATCGAATTATCAAGTTCAATTTTATCATTATATAAAATGACTATATATCAGACTAGACTAAGAAATTTGCTCAGATTTTTCGCTATAAAATTGCTTAGTTCTTCATGCAAACCACTTAACCCTCGGCACACAGTACAATTTATGCATAGTCTTCAGGTTTCTCAACTTAAATGGATGTTTGTCAATCAGAAATGCAATGTTTGCACTCGGCTAACCTCACAGTATACCTTGGCACCACTTTATCTATGTTTTTCAATAATTTGAAGACGAAAAAATAAAGTGTCATAACTGTTACTCCACTAATTCGTTAAAACTAAATAATTTTAAACACAGTGTGTTAATGACAGGAAGACAAATGGGTTATAAGTTTTAAAAGTACACTAATTTATTTATGATTTCTATGTCTATGTTTCTCTAAGTCTTTGAGGTTTTATTGCAATTCATTTTATTTCAATTCACCATAATTTCCCCGATTACGACGTGCCATCATACATAGACGAAACACGCCGTAACTATGATTACTATGTAATAATGCGGTTTTATTTCTTACCAATAGGGAATTACCTTGAGCCCCCATTCAAAATAACGCATGTGTTGGTGAGACCTTTGATGTCACCCTACAATTAATTGGACTTCCCTTTTCTCTCAATAGCTTTACTTGACCGTACTAAATGTAGCAATATTGCGTATTTATTTTTATTATTGTGGTGAACTCGCTCTATCCGGTTTATTTCAAGTAAGTATTATGAATAACCTAAGATATCTACATAAACCTTTTATTATTTACAAATAATTTAGTAGTAATGGACAGACTGGGCCTGTGAAATGCCAGCAAGAATTTGAGGCGGAGATCACAATTATTGTTGGAAGTACCGCGCGCGCGCACTAACTTTGCAAGGCACCGTTCACGCGATTTATCTAATCATTAGGTTTCGAAGGAGGTAGACCTATCTGTTTGTATTCTGGCTAAGTTCACAAGTAGATGGTTAATACATTATTTTTAGGCCTTTTTTTATCTAAAAGTTGTTTAGGTCCATCATTGTCTGTTAGAAAAAAAAGCTGGAAATATATATCATTTGGTCTTAGAATTCTGAGCTAAATTGTAATTTTTTTTTTCTGAAAAAGCAATTTGGTGATTACCCTTCTGCACCTACTAAACTAGTAAGTTAATAACTTATAGCTATATAAATAATAACTATATAAGTAAGTAACTTATAGCTACTCTTAAAGTGCGAAGGACGAAAATTGAAATTGCTTGAAAGTAGTGCGTTCAATATAAGGCTTAATAAATTATAACAAAAAAATGTGTTTTAGTTTTGGCTACAAATTTATGAATACATTTTCTTGATATTTTTTGATTATATGCAAGTCAGCTGCCTGTGCATGACATGTCGAATTTTGGATTTCGGACGTAATGGTTTCACCGCGATATTTTTCTTCATCGAGTATTGTTTAATAAATTACAAGTATAATACTAACATATTTTTGAAATTTCAACCTCCGATTTAGGTATTACTGATAAGTTTATAGAATAGAAAGAGAAGAATATCGAAACCGCGTAAAGTGTACTCAGTAAAATACTTATGAATAAACGGGTTGTACGCCGCTACCCTTAGAAACAACAAACGATTTTTTCTCTTTATTGACACTATACTCGTAGAACTATAGTCGTATATCATTAAAATCAAAACTAAAACAATATTTTTTCGTGTCAAAATAATTAAGTCTATAAATCATTTGTTTCATTGTAACAAACTTTAATCCATAATAATTTATGTTTTTCTATTGTGAATATAAAAAGTGATAAGTTATTTTAATATATATTATTAATATTCAAATAGTTAATGTCATTGTCAATCAAAAAGCTATTATTAGAATCTTGTATGTTATTAGTGATTTCATTAATAACACACAAGATGGCTGATGTCTTTTTAATTAAGAAGCTCTTTAGATTAATCTATTTGAGTATGTGTAATTTTCAAAGGTAAAATAAGTTTTTATATCCATTAATATATATTTGATTGTACTTTAAAAATTAGTAGAAGCAAGCGAAGAGCGATTCGAATCTTCAACGACCAGACACGTTGCGTATAATTGTGGGATCTCTCGATCTTCTACCGCATTTGCCATGCGTAGTGTTTCGAGGAGTTCTTAGGAACAAAACCTGCAGCTGAGTTTAATCATCGGCTGTCAAGGCAGAATAGGAAATTGCACCCGTATCACCTCGACGTCGGTTCCTTCCAGAAAAGAGATTCTTAAAAGGCCGGCAACGCACTCGCGAGCCCTCTGGCATTGTGACTGTCCATGGACAGCGGTATCACTAAACATCAGATGAGGCTTGTGCCCGTTTGCCTCTTGAAAAAAGCAGTATTTTTGTTTTTATACACACAAAGAGCAAGTGCTTGCAATAATAATATGGATTAAACTCAATAAGCTCTCACGAAACTTTTCATATTGGAATAAGCGATACTTATAGTTTCAGTGCACTGTTTAATTAATTACTTTGGGTTTGTAGAAGACAAACGAACAAACTTTACTAGTAAAGTGTTTACCTAAAATATTTTAACCGCCTAAGCGGAAACCAGAACCGCTCTTCGTTCATTTCATTAGTAACTTTCATTTATCTACATTATTATGAAACTTTTAATCTTCCTATCCCCTGTACTAGCCCCCTGCCCCGCATTCGCCCAAACGTCTGGCAAACTGTATATTTTTGGATTTCTTATTACATATTATATTTTTTGTGTAGGGTATTATTTAACTAGACGGTCCACCATGATAAATAAAATAGGCTTTCTTCCTGTACCACTTGTTTGTTGAAGTCGCTCGCTTGTGTTAAAAACTTAATTTCACTATTTAAAATAGTTTTGTCAATTCTACTGTTTTGCGTCTGTGCGTGCTATGAATTGTTTTGAATTTCTACTGAAAGGCAAAGTAGGTACCCATCTAACCTTTCGTTTGTGAGTTATTTCGACGGGGGTTTTTTATAAATGGAAATATGATAAATACAAAAGTACAAATCAGTTTTTAACGAGTGATATATCAATTTATAGTTCATTAATCAAGCAATAGAAAGCATAAATTTATATATATAAATATATAATTCCGAACGATTATTAACGAAAGAAAAAATCAATAAAATTATAAAATACGTATTGTACTGTGCTGTGTGGTGGTGGGAAAGTGGTGGTATGTACATACCTACGTGTGGGTATGTATTATTCTTCTTCTTATTATTCTTACATACACATATTCCGCGATAGTCAAATCAAGGCTTAAGTAGTGGTCGTGGTATGTAGAAATCAAAGTATTACTTTGGCTCTGCGACAAATTCGTGGCATTTTCGATATGTACTATAGCAATAATAACGTTTATGTCGCTAGCATAAACTGAATTCACTCCATAATAGTCGCAATTCACGATTGCATTTGTTGATTAAGTACTTGGCGTTTGATTAAATCGCTAAATTAGCTTTATTTGTGCTGAAATTGTAACAGCAATTGTCGAGGGTCCAACACCATATTTAAGCGACCTAAATTACCGTCAAGTTTGTAATTGTGTGACCTTGTAAAAGGCCCGTGTTTATTACATATAACAGACACGAAACTAAACAGGTAATTGCGATGTTGCATGAATTTATGAGTTTATTAGATGCGCATTCCAAATATATACGATTCAACGATCCAGCTGTTATGTTTAGTATAGGAAAAACAACTAAAGGTTTATAATAATTTACCAAAAACATACAAACACTACTAGAGTTCGAATATTTGTGCTACAATTGAAAGAAATGTATTATTCTATTAATTAGACTTTTCACGTGAAACTTTATAATCTATATTAATTTGATATCGTATTTTAACATTGTGATGATGGATTGATAGAATAATATATGAACTGACTATCGCCCAAACCCAATATCCTTTCTCAATCCATTATTAACCATCTGATATAGACATCTTCATCCAAATATTGATGAAAGTGTGCCAATAACCAATAGACGAATAATAGCCATCTGTCGATACAAGCTATCCATGGTAGGTTGGATTGTTGTATGTGGATAGATCTTAGCATGCAAATGACTGATGTTCAACTTTGCCTTTATTCTATCTTAAGATTTTAACTTTACTTAAAATAATGAAATTGCTACTTATTATTTTAAACATTGGCTTGTATATTTTAATATTATTGGTATGGTTTTATTTACTTTATTTGGTTTATATTGACTATCAAATATTCATATTTAAGAACGAAAAGATTGCATTCTATCCGTCGCCAAAAATGTTTAGTATTCGTAGGGTTTGGTTATTGGGATGCAGATAGGAGATCGATCGACTGTCACGGTCTGATCTCAGATTGTTTTTAATCTGAGATTGTGGATAAATTTTTGGGTTCGGGCGTATAATGATAAATGTAACTTCTATTCTTTAAAGATAAATTTGCACGCCATTATGTGTGGCAGAATATGCGAGCTTTAGATTGTACCACCGTTTTTGTGCCTTAGTCTTGCAAATATATTGTAATTGTTATACATTTATTCATTGCGATAAATGTCATCGTTCCTCAAATTCTCTGAGCTAAGTTATAGTTCGTAGAAGACACATTATTTAATGAAACCATTTCTAATTCCAGCTGATTTTATACACCCCTGCAATACAACCGAGTCCGCATGTCTAGTGCAAGCTACCCAAGACGCAATTCCGGAATTTTCCAAAGGCCTCCCTGAACTTGGAGTGCCGTCGCTAGATCCTTTCGTAATCGAAGAGCTGCCAATTCAGCTTCCAGGTGTCAAGGTTACGTTCCTAGATGGCAAAGTCACTGGTCTTAGAAAATGCCAAGTGCTGAATGTTGAGTGAGTTACCAAATAAAACGATTTTATTAAACCTACAATGAATTCAAAATTTTATGTGTGTTTGACTGCTGATTAGAGAGGTGCGCGGTCTGCCATTCATGCCTGTTAACAGTTAGTGTGTTGTTCTTAATTTCATACATAAGGCTTTCAATATAAAGACAGGAGTTTGTGAAGAAACTGATCGGTTGCATATTGATTAAAGGCAATAGATATATCAAATTCCAATTATCGTGAACAATACACTAAAATTTATATCAATCTAAGGGCGAAGACCTTAACGCTTCATATCAAGGAAAATCCTATTAACTAATTAGATAGTCTTTACTTTTTTATCATTGATTTAGTACAATATATATTATTATGACCTTCCTCAAGAAAATTTTACGAAAATCTGCCTGACTTTTAACGGATAGGATGATCCATAAAAGGACCATTTAATGCATCTCATCTACAGAAATAAATCTAAAATTCATGGCTGTACCGTTATTCAAGAATCACGGTGTTTAGTTTACGAGAAATTTGTGGACAAACATACTTAAGAAATTGTATTTTTTCGTATTATTTTCATACTTACATATTTTTTATAGTCTCACTAAAAACAGCATTGGTTTATCCAAATGTGCACTGTGAACGTACTGAGTTAAGCAAAATCAACACTACGCACTGCAATACCTTTTTTTATACATATACATACATAGTTTTATCTTCACCTCATGGTTCAAACTTACATAAATGATCAATTCATTAAACATAAGATATACATACAGGCAGGTACACCTGTTTAATTAAGTCGATAAATCTTTTTATTTATTTGTATTTCAGAGCTTATTTAGAAAGGAATGTATTTATTCTCGAGATTCGCTGCAACATTACGATCAAAGGGAAGTACACAGCAGTTGGGAGGCTGCTGCTGTTCCCGATAAATGGAGAAGGAGACTCCAAAATAAAAATTGGTAATATTATTTTTTTAAAAACATTATTTTAATATCTTTAGGGTAAATTTATTAAATATAATAATATGTATATGGCCGCCACATTTAACAATGATAACAATACGTAAATATCTGTATAAATATGAATATATGTTTGATGACGCCATTTAAATGTTTTATGATAAAAAAAGTCTCAACAAATAAAATATGAATACTATTCTGAATTTATAAAATTAAAAGATAAGGTTATTGTAAAAGGTGGGATTGAAAGACAAGTTGTGAATCATTTTTGTATAATTGTAGTTTTGTGAGTTATATTTAATTATTAAATTATACATAAAATATAAGCTCTTTATTCCTTACAAAATATAAATTGTGTTTGCAGTGAATTCAGTAATAAAATTGAACATAAAGACAAAGTACTTCAAGGACGAAGAAGGGCGCGACCACTTCGGCATAAAGAGTTATAGATACTCCTTTGATTACGGCGACCGAGTTCATTACACAATCAACAACTTATTCAAAGGAAATCCGGAGCTGAGTATGTTTCTCGTTTATTTTTGTGAATTTCTTATTCAGTTTCAAAGTTGACAAAAAAATAATCCCGTTTTCATACGATTTAGAAGATAAAAATCCGGGTATTAGGTGGTGGGTACTCAAGATGTCATATGGACCATGGTGTAATGTTTACAAACATTGTGTAAAAGAAAAACTTGGTGATTAAAAAGAGTAGCGGAGAGTTTATTTCCAGTTCTTCTCTTCCGTTCTATGCCCTTGATTTGAGAACTGGCAGTTAATGTAGAATTAAAAGCATTCAATGTATATTTCCTATTTGACGTTCATTAGTGTACATTATATTACCTACATGAAAAATTATTATTTGAATTTGTTAAAAATGTTATAAGTCAATTGTTTTCCTTGTGCAAATACGGTACGCATACGCTTTGAGGTGGAGGGCTATGTATGACTCGCTATTGTGCTATACTGATACACCACGGCAGCACTAGTAATGGCCCGGTACCAGCGCAGTCTTGTCCACGCTCTTCGGTATAAGTGACGACCTAATTCATTCATAGGTTTCGTGGCATTAAAGAGATCTCTTAAAAATACTTTTTATTTTCTGCAGTGTACACTGGAAGCTTCCATTCATAATGAATGATAGAAAACAATAGTATTAATTCATTAAATAATTGAAATATCGATAAATTTTAAGTGTTTCAATTTCAGGCAATACAGTACTACAATTCTTGAATGAAAATTGGAAAATTGTGACGGAAGAATTCGGCCAACCAGTTGTGGACTATGCTATGAACGTGACAATAGAAACAGCGAAGAAATTCTTCGACGCCGTCCCCTATGACGAATTACTTCATGTACCTATACCTAAGTACTAATTATAATTTTAAACATATTGAATGGCTTTATTGGTTTTATGTTACCAATGGAGAGATATAAATATATCTACTTGGTTATCGTATACGTTGTCATTTGTTTTAAAATAAAGCGACATGCTTGACAAATAGAAGCGATGTAAATATAGCATTATTGGTCTTGTATTATAAATAACTAAATCCGTCTTATTTCAGTTATTTAACTGGAGTACTTGTTATATCCAATTGATACCAATGAGGTAAAAAGAGGCAGACTATAGTTTTAGTTAAAACAGTTAATACAAATTTATTTTATGAAACTTTTACAGAAGTGTTTTGATAATGATTTTGAATATTTATATCGCGTTGTTTGATTTACCAAAGTTAATCTCTAAAAGTGTAATATACTATTTTAAGTTTTATATACGTGTTGCTTTATATTGTGTATATTCACTTAATTTTCAGTAATATGTATAATTTGATCAAAATGCACATTTTTGTGCGTAATTTTTAGCTTAATTTGATATTCATTGGCGTAGTTTTGCTCTTTCGCGAATTTTGTAAACGTTTTTGACATTCATAAGCATGCGTTAAGTCGCATCTAAACTGAATAAATAAATTTTGATTTGATTTGATTTGATTTGATTTGATGATTTGATTGAATTCTTATTTTAACCAAAATATGACTTTGTGTCATAGTTGTGTAGTAATGTATAGTTAAACAATAATGAATCACGAACTGAGTCGTTGGCATCAAAAAGTCGGATGAAGCAATAAGTATTTTAATTTGTACATTATGTTAAGATACTTAACTATACTTAAATATATTTTTATAGCACCTTAGTATATGTCATTTATATTTACTAATAATAGAATTACTCGACACTTAAAATAAATAAAAACACGATTGGACTTGTGTATATGATTAACAATTTGTAATATATACATGTATAAGTTAAAGATATTAATTGTTCTAAGTGTATGAATTAATTAGTTAGGGCGACAGTTTTAAAAACTCTTTTGGATTTCATATTTATTTCGTTTGACGTAATTTTTTTCACGTGAAATTAATGCGAATAAAAATAAAAATTATTTGTCAGCATGTATGTTCCCTTTTTATATTTACAAGTTCGTTAACTAATATATTTATTTATATATTTCATTTTCATTTATACATATATGTTTCACATAAAAGAATTATTTAAAAAGAATTTTAACAGAAATAGTGAAAAATACATATACACTATTAGTATAGTTTTATTTTAAGCGTCTTTAGTAAATTGTCATTGTGTTGATAAGTTGGTGATGGAAAGAACAAGCACGTTATCGGATGGGCGTCTTGAAGCTATAGAAGTTATACTTTGTTCTGATAATATAACGTCCTATCGTAGAATTGAATAAAATTATGTCCACATCGGGAAAAACTCGGAATATCTATTCCTTATTTATATCCATGAGGATTATTTATTACGAAATTTAACAAAACCGAAACACTTAAAAATTAAATCAAATGTTTATTTCTTTTCTGCCAGTTCTCAAATCATAGGCGTAGAACGAACTAGCAGAACTGGCAATTATAATGTGTATCATATTCCTTTTATTCGCAAAGTCACAAAATGCTTGTATGGAGGTGCAACATTACACCATGTTATTGAAGGTAAAAAAAGAATTCGTTTATTATAACCCGTCTTTTAACCTCTACCACCGGGCAAGGCGAAGTAAGAGCGTCTTACACGGCTATGAACGCGCGCACAAAACATCTTATGAGGTTTCGTGTTTCATTATAATTATTCGGAAGCAAGGAAAACATGTGTGTGCAGCGAAGCTCAAAGAAATTAAATTTGTGTTAAATATGAATAATGTATTACATATAAGGAAATGTCTTGCAGAGGTTATATTAGATCGCTTTTGAGATTCTTGATGCTTTTAACCTTGACATTTTTGGGTGTTTAGTTCAGATATATGAAAATGATGTGA
Source organism: Pieris mannii (assembly GCA_028984075.1). NCBI lineage: Eukaryota > Metazoa > Arthropoda > Insecta > Lepidoptera > Pieridae > Pieris > Pieris mannii. The sequence goes on from CM054784.1 coordinate 424,145, forward strand.
AAAATAAAAATCAACCTTTCATAGTTGTTTCTCATTTTAGTGTTGTTGAAAATTAATATTTGTATAATATGAACTTTTCAAGCTTTATTCCTTCATTACCACTGTGATTTCACATACAGCTTCTATTGAAGTTATACTTCTTTTGGCGCGATGGAGAAAAATGATGAGAGTGAATTTTTACGATGCGCGCGCTCACCAACACCTTAATTCGACATCGTAAGATTAGGTCTTGGTGGCATGGAAATCAATAACTATGTTCAAGTTGTATTTTCTAGTATTTTTATATTTAGAACACGTTTTTCGTAACAGTACAATTAAACAGTGTGAATAAATAAATATTATTTTGGTGCTTTTAAATCAATTTCATATGACGTTGATAGTATTTACTAATCAATTATTTATTTAAATTAAATATTTTTGTTTTCTGCATTTTGTTTCTAACGCACACACACACTCTCTTTTTTTTATTAAAAAAACCTTTGAATAATTAAGTCACCTAAGCCTATCTATTAAATAATGTGAATGCAAAAATAAAGTGTCTTTACTTATATCGCTTATACTAAAAATACACGTACGTCTGTAAAATTGAGGTCTTATTACGAACAAAAGAAAACCAATAAAAATTCTGTTAACAAAAGTGTAAAATACAGAAACAATCTTAATATTTTTTTAAAGTAATTAACGATCGGTAGTTTATAACAACCGGTTAACACTGTTCTGGCTGCAATGTCAGATTGAAGGTCCAATAGTCTCTACATAGATATAAAACATTTATTCCTCATTCAAGAACTGTTGGTGATCCCAGGCAGCAAACATTAACATGATTTTACGAGCGGATTCTGTGATATTTGTCTTGTGTTTTCTCTGTTTTGGAGACGCAAAGATTGCACGTAAGTATTTTGGTTTTCATTGTAAAACTATTTAGAGATATGAGGCTAAAATACCGTAATTTAAGAACAAAATATACAAATTGGAAAATTAAAATAAGTGGTAAATTAATTAAATTAACTGTTATTAATTGTGTAACTTGTCGAACTCCAAACTATGATTTCCGAATGCAATATCAAGCTTTTATTAAGCCTATATTTAATTGGCTTATAACTGCAATAAACAAAATATATATTAGGATATTTATTTAATTATTATGCTTAACGGGAAATACATTAATTTAAAATACACTCATAGATAAGCTAGTTAGATATAAGTAATAATTATATAGTTATAAGTATATGTAAGTCAATTTTATTTATTATTATACAGTATTTAAAAAGTAAGCCTATAAAATAAATTGTATATTTTTATGCTGCAATTTATAAACAATCTAAAAACATGTTGTTAAAACTTGTATACGGCCTATGTAATTTAATATAATGGAAAACGTAAGGTCGCGTATTTATTAAGGTCATTATAACCTTATTATCTGGGCATTCAAATACAATACCCTATATTAATACCGTTGTATGAATATAACATAATACTACTAATAGGTATACATTATAGGTGTTAGAGTGAGTATTCTTCACGCTTAGGTCATGCGTTTTTATCCCACATAGGCTGACGATTAGAGTTAGAATATCCATTTTAGTGTAGGCAATTAACACATCCATATCGTAAAACATTGTAAGGAAACCGGCTTCTCTTAGACCGCTTAGTTTTAGCGTTAGCTTAGCGTTTGTCCTATGCGGATTTATTAAAGGGACCGAGACTTCATGCAAATGGAATTACTCTGTAAGCTTTCGCTTGGCTCCAATGATAATATTCAATATATTGTTTAGTTTTTATTAATGTTTTGCAGATAATTTAAAAACTTTCTGGTTCAGGCTGGGATTTTGAGCCTCACTTATCACATTTCAAACCTTCGGATTATTCAAAAGATTTCAGAGTCTCGAACTTAAGTAAATATTATTCCTACATTGAAGGTTAAAATATTTACCTTTTATGATACTATAGGATCATATCACATCATATGCATAAACTTACAGAACTTAATTTTAAAGAATATAATCTTGATAGTCATGGTAATTTTTTTTTTATTAATTGGTAACCGTGAGAAAAATCTTCAGATAAATTGAGTTTTTGAAATGACTAATTACTTGTTTGATTAAATATCCATATAGAGATGAATTCATTCAAGAACAATACATTTGTGAAACACATACACATTACAATTTCTCACAATGTTAATTATACAAAATTATAAAAACATTTCCGTTGTTTATAAAATTAGGGTAAAGAAGAATATTAACAAAAAATTTATTCTTTAATGAAATTTTAAATTAACCGTAATTTTTACTATCATAGTAAACAAAAGTCTCAGTACCTTTCATTTTTTTCAGCTGACTTTATCCACCCGTGCAACGAGACAAGCAGAGAATGCCTTGTGAAGTCAACACAGGAAGCTATTCCCGAATTCGTAAAGGGCCTTCCTGAGCTTGGAGTGCCCTCATTGGATCCATTCGTCATTGAGAAGTTAGCAATTCCACTAACTGGACTGAAAGTAACTTTTTATCAGGGGAAAGTGACCGGCTTTAGAAACTGCATTGTTGATAATGTAATGTAAGTTTTGAACCATTTTAGTATTTTTTATTTCCCAAAATACCAAGATACTATACTATATGTTTCACTCCCGATTTCACAGATATTAAAAGCATTCATAAGCTGAAAGTTTAACTTGAAAATACACATAAGACAGTTATAGTAAAAATAAAAAATCAAAGTTATTTCAATACTATGTTCTGGAGTATTGGAAACGAGAAACAAAATAATATCACATTTTGTGTGATACAATCACGTCGTCTAACGGAGTGACGTGTCTGTAAGTGACATTGGGAAACAGTGGACCCCCGTGTTCTTCTTAGATCAGAATACGTCTCTGAATACATACATAGGCTTTGTTTCATCAAAATGTTAAAAACAAGTGTCAAGGCAAAAAAAATAATTAACGAAGAATGTCTAGTAGTATTTATTTTTGTTGTTCGTGATGTCAGCTTCTTAATTAATTCATAAAATACCAACAAACACACGTTTTGGTAAATGTCATAGTGATCTAAAATCTCCCCGACACAATATCTCCCTCTCAATTCTAGGTTAATTAATTAAATTAATCTTGAGAGCTTTGGGAAATGTTACCGCACGACTTTAACGTAGATAAATGAATTTAGCTTCCGAAATTTTACTTCTGTTCAATTTTAATAGAAACTAATATTTTGCACGAGTACTCCATATATGTATTGCATTGTAAAATTTTTCAGCATTACTCGTTTTGTCTTGTTAATCTTTTTATGTGTTTACTAGAGTTGCATGAAACTGATCGCTAGTTAGCGATAAGGCTGCTCGTTGCATCACTTATAAATTTTATGTTAATTCTTTCTATTTTAATATAACGAAGTTTAAATAAACAAACACGTTCACAATACGTTTTATTATCGCAGAAACAATATAGATTCCATATACATTTGAATTGTGTAATTTTTATATTACTTATTCGAACAAACGTCTTCGATGCCTTAACATTATGAAGCGTAGTGACAGGCTAGTGAAAAGCCTTAATTTGTATAATATTTTAGGTACTCCATATGTTATCGGTCTCAATGTCTATCATTTGAAATTGCAAAATTTATTTTAATAAAACTGTATATATTTTAGCTCTGAGTTAGAGAAGCGACACTTTGTTCTGGACTTCCACTGCAATTTAACGATAACAGGACAGTATGACGCAGTCGGGAAGATATTGCTCTTCCCGATAAATGGAGAGGGCGACGCTGAAGTCAAACTGAGTAAGTACCAGTCGTGTATTTAGTAATAGCTCTTATCAGAAGTATTATTCTTTTGCAAAGATTATCAGGACCAATGAAATTGCGACCAATATTTAAGGGAATGAATACTAAACAGTATTTAACAGTAAAATATTTATTAGAACTAACTTACAACTTATTCCAGCTAACCTTAGAATGAAGGTTGATATTAATACTAAATACACAAAAGATGCCAAAGGGATTAATCACTTTGCACTGAGGAACTACAAATACACTTTCGACTACGGAGATAAAGTGACTTTCGACTTGCAGAATCTATTTAAAGAAAGCAAAGAATTAAGTAAGTACTCCCTTAACACATCTTTAACTAGAATAATATTTTGTTTTTTTAAATTAAAAACATAACGTTTATACTCGAGGCTGAGATTAAATTCAAATGTAAAATCATTTATATACGTAACACAATGAAGACTTATGAACGTCTAAAACGGAAATGTATATGAAATGATTCTAATTTTACATTAACTGCCAGTTCTCAAGGGCGTAGAACGGAAGAGAACTGGCAATAACTCTCCGCCACAATAGTGGCTTAAAATATTAAATCGCCAAGTTTTTAACACAACGTTTGTAAGGAGCTGCAACCATTACACCATGTTCCACATGACATCTTAAGTAATTAATAATATAAATTAAAAACAAACATTTGTCCTCTACGAACAGAACTGTTGAAAATAACGATATGATATAAATAGCCTTGGTGGTGGTGGTTCTTCCACCAAATTATTATACGTCAATAATGATCTATATCTTCAATAAGTATATACTAAACTAGTTACTGAGTCATAGTGAAACATATGCTGTTTAAAAGGCATTATTTGCCATTTTAGACAAAATTTATTTGTGCCATGTTTGGGGGTTTTGTCGGTACATCGTTAAAATTCGAACGAACACAACAAAAGCACACAAAGTACTTCATATATTTTATTTCTAAATGAATTTAATTAAGTCCTAAATGCTGACGGGGCGGTAATATAATTACAAGGGTGTCGAGGGTAAACGCACCTCTAAAATTAATTATGCGAGTAAACCGCACACCGCATACATAAAAATAATTAACGAAAATCTTAAGTTTCGCCTCCGTATTTACATCTAGTACCATACATTTATCTACAAGCTTCAATTCGTTTAAGACGTCAAGTGTATCCTTAAAAACAGCTTATTAGTTTAGAAAAAAAAGCTTTGTGATACATTTTTAATATTTCGTACGTCCAACTCGATCTGGTATTTTAATATGGAATAGGGATAAAACAATCAACTGGTGTGGAAGTTTAAATATCTTTACAGTTTCTTATAAACCTTCATGTTTATGTATTTCGATTAATTTAACAGATATATATTCTCGAAAAATATAATGCCTGCATTTAGTATCTTCAATATTTACCTTAATTATGTTGAAATTGTCCACGCTGTAAGAAGAGCAAACTTTCAAAACTGCATTTAAAAGGATTTTGTTAAAATAAAATTATCTTTTTTTAATTATGTAATTACATTAATAATTAACTAATTTAAAGTACAATTTTACTTTGTTTTTCAGGTGCTACAGTTCTGAACTTCCTCAACGAAAATTGGAAAACAGTGGCGGAAGAATTTGGAAAACCAATAGTAGACTATGCAGTAGATTTAGCTATAAGAACTATTGAGAAATTCTTCGTCGCTGTGCCGTATGAAGAATTAATTAATGTGCCCATACCTCAAAATTAGTATAAGCGATTCGATTGATTAAAAGCTTTTTGTTGTCTTAAGCGCAAATCTTAACTGAAGTCACCATTGTTTCGGGTTAGAGTAAATAAATTATCGAGAATTATATAGCTTACGTGATACCTATTATTAAATTATTTTAAATAAAATATTTTTTTTTTTTATAATAAAGACATTCGTGAATAAAATATACATTTATTTATAAAGTGTTTGTTATTGGAAATCCAAGGTTGAGTAATTTTTAATAGTCTGTCTTCGTGTTCACATAATTAACATTCTGGTGTAGAATGTCACACATAGAAACACTAAATCACAAAATTTGAAATTTAGTTATCTAGTTGAAGAAATAAATAAATATTTGAAAAATCATTTTTAAGCAATAATTGATGTACTTCCATTTAACAATTTTGTTAGCTGTTACTATGTATATGTACCTAAAAATCAGAAAGCCTCAATTTATGAGCGGAGTTCGGTAAGACTGAGCGCTAGATAGACTTCCAAGGGACTATGAAGAATATCCACCAATTTTAAAACCGTAACAGTTTCCTTTTTGTATTGGAACTAGTTCAGTTTTTTATTTGAACTTAAAAAAAATACTTGATTTATAAATACAAGGAGGCAATGATTTAGGTACTGAAATACAAAAAATATCAGTGTAAATATTGAAGCAAAACTTAATTCTCGGTCAACAGCTCTCAGCCTGCCTATCGCGGCCAACAACTCAATTTAATCGTACCTACCTCCATTCCTTATTACTTAATCGAATTAAAATATCACTTAGTAAGCTTTTTTAAAATTGAATATGGTTATATAACATTAAGCAATCATGGAGTCAAGTAAAATGAGCTTAAGTAGTGTTTGTAAGTATCAACCCTGGTATAACGGACGCACGTTCGTATCTCGGCGATAAATGGATATATTTATGTGTTTAATTAATTCATAATACTTCTTTACCCGGTAAAGAAACGTGAAGAAACCAACACACTTGTGAGTATTGTAATCCAATACGAGGAATAAGAATAATTATATAAACAGTACAATAAACAGGATTTTTGAAAATCACCTCCAATCCTATAATTCATCGTTAAGCCATTGTAAGGGAGCTTCGCGTAATATATCTTATATCTATGACAATTTGTCACAGTTGGCAAGGACAGGAGTAACGCCCTTTCGTAGTCTTTGTCAGTCTGGGAACACATTTACGACATGTACCTTGTACTTCATATGTGGACTTGCTCGATGGTAGGTTTAAAAGCGTATGTATTTTTTTAAATATAGAAACACAATGGAAATAACTTAAAAATCACTTAAAAATCGATTATATACAATAATTATATGAAGTAAAGTAAAAATCCTATTGTTACCAAAACTACGGTCAGAATAAACTTGATTTACGATAGTTGATTCACCTTCAAGTAATAAATAATTATTAAACCTTTGAGCTTCTTACTAAAGAAAAATTGTTATGATTTTCAGGAATTTATTACGTACTAACAAATTATTACAAACCAACTACAGTGCAACTAGATAATAAGCAAATTGATAACATAGTTGTTTATTCAGTAGCAAGAAACTGCTAAAGGCTATATTATTAAGGGACAATTAAAATGGCGAAGATAATAATGCCGGGTCAAAAGTCACGGCGTTCAACATTATTAATAAGAATTAATAGTTATTGCGGTTACTCGTACGTGATACGAAATTGAATTGCACAGTAAATTACATGAATATTTGCATATTATTCGCTTTGTGCTATTATTACCTACTTTGGCGAAGGAAAACATCGCGAGGAAACTGGAATTCCCTAGCTCGAAAATGTTAGAGCCGTGTGTCAGTCACAGAAGATCCTGCTTATAAAGCAAAATAATCACGTTTTTTCAAGTGAATTGTTTCATTCAATCCATGTAGCTTATGGATTTAAATTTCTGGAAATATATACGCATTGGGAAATAATGATCTTGTAAGATCAACTTTAATAAAATATACGTAGTATCGCTTAAGGGATAATGTTGTAGTAGACATAAGTTATTCGCTGACAATATTTATTTTTACCAAGCATAATTAATATTTACCTCTACAGCCCAATTAGCTTATCCAGTCTCAAAAGCCTAGTCTAAATTCAATACCGTATGAAATAATTTTATAATAATAAAATGCATTTAAAACGATTCTGTTATAAATTATGAGAAGTTGGAACGTGACTCACACACTAAAGCTTCATTTAGACGTGTTTATATGACGGAAGTTGTATTTTAAAAGCGTGTATATTGCACTACCGTCACGTCATTATCTCGTACAAGCTATGGAATATTCAGTAAGTATTGAACGAATGTACAAATAGGAATTTCTAGTACTTTAAACCACTCGATATGTGGAACATATTTTTCGATTTGCAGCCTTGGCTTCGTTTATTTTTAGGTTACCACAGTTAATGATTTCGCTAAAGTGGAATTGGATTTGCAGGTAATAGCCAAACGATATTGTGGTATGGAGTTTGTTTCCTGTAATTAAAGATTTTATGTCATAAAAATTTATTTTTCTTATTAAAATAAATCATGTGAAATTGATGATGAATTGTATTGTCTTATCACTTTTTTAGATAAATCTAAATAAACATTATTCAGATAAATTATTTAAATAATTAATTTTGTAGCTTTAAAATAACTTCTAGTACCGGCTATTATAAAAAACCTATTATACGGGCGTTCGCAAAAATACATAGATAATTAGACACGCAGCGTCTTGTAATTGAATTAAGAAATTAACGTCAACCGGCGTGGGAGTTTTAACTCAATTAGTCACATTATTCAACACAACACTGCACTTCAATCATTAATATCTAATCGACAGTAATTAGTTGAGCGGTTTTTGAACCGTTTCGGAGGATAAGCTTCATTATATAATTCAGTTTCAGTGTTCCTAATTGCTAATAATGGCATCGACATGTATTGACGCATGGAGCAGAATATGTTTAATGAATCAAAATATGTACCATTGCCATCTATGCACTTTTGCCATGTTCAATATGGAATGGAACCAATGAATTTTTTAAAGGCTGTTTCGACTGCCCCATCCGATTTTTTTAGAAGAAGTTATCTAAATTTAGAAAAAAATGATAATCTGTTGGATCAAGGTCCGGGGAGTACGGTGGATGTCCTAAACATTCCACTTGAATCTCCTCTATTTCGGTAGAAGTCTGTTATGCAGTGCATGGTCTAGCGTTATGGTGAAGCAGCAGTGGCCATGAGCGGTTGACCTTGGTAGTTCAGTAGCTAGCTTTTTCATCATTGTTGCTGACATTATATGATATACATCTGCACAGATTTAAGGAAGTTATAGTGAACCCCTAACAACCTAAGTAACTTTTTAGGAGTACATTTTCGCTCGGAGCACGATTTGGCTGGTTCGGTCGATGAGCCCAGCCGATTATCATACATGATCCACTTTTTGTCACTTTATATTTCGATAAAAAACCCATCATCATTGTGCCGCTTAAGTATGTAACGCAGAGTTTGTCGACTTGATTTACTCAATTCATGAGGTACCCACGTTTCAAGCTTTTTCTTCCAATTTGCTTCGTGGGGATACCAACACCGCAGCCTGCAGCTAGACGTAGTTTGCGATGGATCCGCTACTACAATAACTTTAAATGCTTCTAACTTTGGTCTCCGGCCGTTCACGAGGCTAGTTCTGCAGTTCAGTCAAAATTTCCAGGGGGAAATATTGGAACCAAAAACCCACTGTGTTTTCTTTTGCGATACCGCCGCCATACAAATCATTAATCCTTTGAGCTGTTTGTGCGGCACTGCTGCGACGGTGAAACACGAACGCATGAATAACGCCATATAAACAGAGAGATGCAAAGAAAAAAAATAAAAAGGGGAATATGAAATGAATAATTTCATATTCCCCTTTTTAATTTTAGAAAAATTTTAGAAAAACAGATGCACGAGGAAAGACCAATAAAACTTGATTTTGAAATTCTTAGCCAAAGAGGAGCTTTATTTGAGGAGCAACTTTGTTGCCAAAGTAAGGAGCTGCAACCATTACACCATGTTCCATATGACATCTTGAGTAATAATCAATTTCAATTTCAAAAATTCTTTATTTAATGTTCAATAACAATTAAAAGTGCTACATGTCCAGTGTACATTAATTCCTGGAATGTAACAAACTTATAACTAAACACGTTTTTTTTAAAAGCCGTATTGCTTTTTTAAAAACTTATAGACAAAACAGATAAAAACTAAAGTTATAATATTTCGAAGTTTACAATTGATATTGAGGTAAACTGGGACTATGCAATCTTTAGGTGAGATTTGCAATTTTATCATATCTAGATTTAACTAAATATTTAATTATAACTAACAATAAAAATAGGGTAGCACCGAGAACAAAAGAGTGGACGGCAAGCAATCATAATAGGAACAGTCACCCGCTAAGGCTAGCGCGAGCATCGATAACGCGACGCACGCGCATTCCGGCTTTATATCACTTGATTATAAGACCGGAGGTCGCGCGCGACGCGATGACCAATACTCGCGCACCTGCGCAGGCCTGTTATTCATCGCACTCAAGAAACAAGTGATGGGGTAATTTGTATCGGTTGTATTTATCGATGTAACTTAAATTTTTCTTCCGCGTTTTACAAAGGTTATTTATGTGTTTATTTTTACTATGTCGGTTGATATGTAAATAAAATTTCTTAGATAGTTCGTATATAAAATCGTGAATAGTCGGAAACTTAATATTAATTTGAAGATTTAGAAGGTTTGTTCGAAACGGGGTATTAAATGCATATTTTAATGCTTTATTTTGCACAATTTGTAAGCTGTTAAGGTTAGTAGGGCACGTACTGCTCCATACTGGGCAGGCATAGGTTATGCATGGTCGTACTAAGGTGCGATATACACTTAGCTTAGTTTTGCTACTGAGGCACGAACTTCTATTAAGGATGGGGCTTAGTGCATTCAAAGCCTTCATGCTCTTGAGCCTAATGTGTTGCGTGTTAAGGGTCCAGTTGAGTTTATTGTCCAATATGACACCCAAGTACTTAACAGAGCGACTCCATGGAATCGCATATCCTTCAATGTTGAGGGTACGAGATGGTAGCGACCTAGTCCCGGAGAACATAATTGCCTCTGTTTTAGAGGCGTTAATTTTTAATTTCCACTTCTTAAAAAAAAATTAGTCAATAAATCGAGTGAAAGTTGGAGGCGACTTATTATCAAATCCAGGTCTTTGGAAGAAGTAAAGGATGCCGTATCATCGGCAAAACAGGCGAGGTTGGTGCGGGTTTGTATGGGTATATCGTTAAGGTATAGTAAAAAGAGCTGTGGACCAAGAATTGATCCTTGCGGGACTCCGGCTAGGACCGATTTGGGTGAAGAGATTGTGCTATTTATGTGCACCTTAAAAGATCTATGGGTTAAGTACGATTTCATTATTTTAATTATTGCTATAGGTACGCCAATTCTTAGTAGTTTATGGATAAGGGCTTGGTGCCAGACTGTGTCAAAGGCTTTCTCAATATCAAGGAGGAACATGCCTGTCGACTCACGCAAATTGAGTCCATGAGACACAGTCTCGGCTACTCTAGCGAGCTGTTGGGTAGATGAATGACCTTCACGGAAGCCAAACTGCTCATCAATTATTATAAGCTCTGTCGCTCGGCGAAGTCGGATGCATAAAATTTTTTCAAAAAGTTTTCCTAGGCATGGTAGGAGGCTAATTGGACGATAACCTGCAGGATCAGATGGATCTTTGCCCGGCTTGCGTATTGCGATGACTTTGGCTACTTTCCAGTCTTTAGGGAAATATGCAGTCAGTAAGCAGGCATTAAATATTTTTGTTAGCAGCACAATACATTTTTGGGGTAATTGTTTGATTAAGTGATTCGAGATTTCGTCCGGTCCAGCTGCTTTACGAGTTTTGAGAGAGGATATAAATTTGGCTACTTCAGCTGGTTTAACCAGTTGAATTTGATAACCATCTTGTTGGAGGCAGTCTAGAGAGTGCCAGGAGGCATCGACAACAGACTGCTCGTCGCTGGGCCAGTTATGGGTGAGCAACATGTTGTGAGAAAAAGCATTAGCTAGAACTTCACACTGTTCCTTGATATTTGAGGTAGTGGAACCATCTTTAGTTTTAAGTGGGGCTAAAAGTGGGGTAGAAGTTGATTTCAGCCCTTTGGCAATGCGCCATAAATCGGTACAAGGATTGTCAACTTTTCTAAGTTTACGAACCCACAGGTTGTCACGGTGATTTATTAATGCAGCATTGATATCTTGTTGGAGGTATTTCACTTTACGGTTTATAAGTTTACGAGTTACAATATTCGTTTCTTTGGCGGAATAACGTCTGAGACGATTTTTGTTTCTTATTTTTCTTTTAATGCTTCTTGGCAGTGAGGTCTCCCAAGGTTTAAGGGTTGTTACCGGTATATTGAAGTTTTTTGCAGAAATTATAGAGCTATGAAGGTTTGAGATGGCGGAGTCAATATTATCGGGAGATTTAAAGGTCGTTTTGTGTAGAGATATATTTTTGTTTAAATACGAGCGGTAACCGTTCCAGTCAGCCCTTGCATAATTTAGCTTTACAATTGGCTTACGACGCGCTTTAATAGCGAGACGTACAAATACTGGAAGGTGGTTAGAGGAGAGTGCATATATGGTCTCAATAGAGTCAACAGTATAAATATTTTTAGTAAGTAACAAATCAGGGTTGGTAGGTAGCCTATTTTCATTGTAATGAACTAGAGTAGGCTCACTAGGGGCATGGACAATGACTTCGTCGTCGATCATGAGCTTGTAGATTATATTACCGTGGGCGTTGGTTGGACCAGGTGACCAATAAGGGTGCCTAGCATTGAGATCTTGAGTAATAAAGAAATTATTTGTATTAACAGGCTTAGTTGTGGAACGAAGAGTCCGATCGTCTATCGTATACAAAACCTTAAAATTCTTAACACGACCCCTTAAACGATTTAAAATATACCCCATCACACGACCTGGTAATAGGATATTGCAAATCGGGCAATTCACGCGAGCGATTCCCTTTCAATCAACGTCACCACTTAATGAGACACGTGAACCAATCTGCTTTAACTAGACATTTTTCCAACCTTATTTTTCCATACTAATATTGTTCATGTGCATGTAAAGTCATATAACGAGTCGCAAATAACGTCAAGTTATTTGCGCCTGAAGTGACTGTTTAGCAAAGATATTTCTAGACACCAGGAAATCGATTTTTATGAAGTTATTTTCAAATCATGATATGAAATACCAAAACAATAAGACGAAAAGCAACAGTGACAGATTCATTATGATTTGAAACAGAAATGGCAATGAGCGGCGCATATAGCAAGATTCACAAATTTTAAAAACAACTATGTATATGGAAAATACCATGAGAAAGAAGAAAAGGGCGCTACAAATAAGGTGGATAAATAGATATTATTATAGTATTGGATGCGCGCGCACACCGTCACAAAATACCGACACCCTGAAGATAGCTATAGTCAATTTTTTGTGATATTTAAATAAACTTTTTTCTCCAGATAATGTACAATAATAAATCTTTCAATGTGTGAAATACCTTTTTTCCATTGTTAAATCATAAAGAAATTTCACTTAAGTGTATACACTAGTACACGCTCACATTTTTATTATTTGAAAACATGACAGCAAGACATCCTTAGCATGAAATTTAATATACTCTTATATAGTGCAGTTATGAACTTACTGCATACCACTGTAACCATGATTACTGGTGTATTCTAATGTTTAAATAAAATAAAGTCAGCGAGCGTTTCCCCGGTGCATACTTGCCGTTAACGTGAACCTAGTTTGACTGAGATTCAATAAATTTTCCATACGACCTAAGCAATTTACCATAATATTCAATTTTAATTTAAAATTTAATGAGACCACGGTGATACATTGTTAAGGAAGTAATTATGTAAATTGCTTGTACTATTTTATCAGGCGACGCGTAATGAAAAATTTTAAATACATATGTATTTATAAAATTATGTAACCAACTCCCATATTTTTGTACATATAATGTAACAGGAGAAAAATGATCAAAATAGAGATAGATGGAGATCGTTGGAGGAAGTCTATACTCACAAGTCAATGGATAAACGTGTCAAGAAATAAATGAGTTTTAATTATTATTATGCTTCTAACCAAAATATTATTTAATCTACGAATACCTGAAAAGTCAGAAAATTATAAACGATACGTTTGGCATATCGGAATCACTTTGTAAAGTTTAAATTTAAAAATGGAACGAATTCATTTGACGCGTCTGAGCGAAATATTATCTTAAAACTCAGCAGGAGCTTATAACATTTCACTTACAGCGCAGCTGTATGGTACTAGAGCGCCGCCAACGCCTGAAGTCTTAGACAACTCTAATTAAGTTTCCTGCCAATGTTTAACTTTCTTATTAGATCTCATATGTACTAACACAAATTGTGCTTTTTTGTAGACTTGCAAAACAGTAACTACAGTGAATACTTATTACTGTCTCCTATAACGCTCCAATGGCGCAACATAATAAAAATTACAATTAAATATTATTAGTCATTAATTATTAATAGATATATGATACTAGAAGCAGTTAGCCTAGTTGTCAAGCTAAACTCTAAAGTCATGTTTTCGAACCCTGAAAGGACAAGTCCTCAGAAATAATATAAATAAATTTATAGTATTCTACAAAAATAATAATCGTTTATTATTTAATTTAGGATTGCAATCATGTAAATTTAAAATACAGCGCGTTATGAAATTGTTTCACGTACGACATAATGCGAAAAAGATGTGAAGTAATCATCTCCGCTAAGTTCTTGCAAAACAAAACTTTTGCCTCTTCAAATGCGGAAAATTGCTACAACTTTTTTTAATAGCTGTACATCCCTTGATGTATTCTAATTCCGACTGTGACAAAGTTTTCTTTCAAATGCTTTTTATTAAAAAACCGTAGACGCTTTCTTATGACTGACTAGTTTTATTGAATTAAAGCCAAATGTTTCATGTTTGTTGTAAGAAATGTTGACTGTGCACCGATAGTACAATGTTTTTAAGTAAAAATCACGAATATCGGTTCAGTCGTTCTCGAGTTATATGTGTTAGAAGATTACAAAGACCAATCCTAGTTAGTAACTTAAAATTTATTTCCCTCGCAATATATTTATAAAAATATTATGTATTTATACAAAAATTGTCATAAGTTAAAACGTAAGATTAGAACATACGGACAATTTTAATACTCGGGACAAACACAGGCTGCAATTTCCCCGTACTAGACTATTTAAAGTTAGTCATTCTTTTTTTGGGAAAAGGGTTATTTTTCTTTTAATAAAATCCCAGAGGCCCTTTTATATCGGCCTATTAATAAATTATTAAAGCTGTGTAAAAAGGTTTACTATAAAGTTAGCGAATATCTAGTTGATAAAAGTGTCAGGGACTAGTGCTAGGCAGGCTACTTCTAATTAATTTGCGATATTTGTTTTTAAGTAAGTTTTGTTCAATGAATTGCTTTTTTTTAAAGAGTACCGAAAATTTTTTTGCCGGCTTTTTCTCTCGGCTCACCCTCTGTCTTCGTTGCCGGTGAGTAGAGATGCATGCGATACAAATTTAATGACGTGGAATAAGTGATACCTGTATCTTATAATCCATAATAAACATGTTTTATTTTATTTTAATGTTGTACTAAAGATATGATATATATAAAGATAATTAGAAATGAAATGAAATTCAAATCAATTCTGTCACATTTCGGACGTTCAAGGAAATTGCCTGTAAATCACTGGTCAATTCGAAGTTATGACTTAATTACATTCAAACGGCAATCTGAATTTAGTGATGCATAAATTGCAGGAACTTCCTAATACCTCTTCGTTTGGGAACCAGATTACTTCGATAACTAATATAGGCCGGATATTATCACTTAGAGTTTGTGACCTAGAAATTCTAAATGTTTAGCTTGAATTCAATTTTTTAAATTAATTTTTGAAGAAAATCATACATTTCTGACTTCAATGCGGTAGTGCAAGTGTCAAAGTGTAAGACACATATGCGTAATTGTTAATTGCTAATTTTATGTTGCAGACTTAAGGCTGACTATTCTCCTTCAATTATCTCTAAAAGGTGTCGTTTAAAACGGCTAAAAGCTCCGGCTACCTGAGAAGATGGGCCGCGCCCTAGTTATCACGGTAATTAATAGAAATATGACTACACAGGGTCGGAATATCAATTACTATAGAACGCAACTTTATTCACAAACTAATAAAAATAAATTAGCTTTGAAATTTAAATAATGAAACAAGACAAACGTAAGATAGATTGTTTTAATATTTAGTTTATCTCATATCAATAACGATTTGACTTTCACAACAAAAAATTCAAGGTTAAAAATGGCATATTTCGATCGACAAGAAAAACAGTTTTTTGTTTTGATAGTCTAGCGATAACCAGTTTCAGTAGGCGTGGTCTGTCAACAACAATTGTAACAAGACATGTGGATACGGCTCTGGTGACACATGAACATGACACGATACCGAGACCCGCTGACCTGTTTTTAGCAGATACTAGTCAATTTACCCTTAAAAATCACGGAAAACCTCACCCAGTAAGAAAGCAGTATGTTGACTTAACACACATATGGCGTTTAACGGGCACGTGCCCTCATTTTCAGCCGCAAACGAAAAGACACTTTTAAACCTTTTGACACCTTTTAACTTAAGGGTCATTTTACTTTGTGTACGCAAAGATTTTGAAAATCAAAGGAAATGTTTAAGAAAACTTGGACGGAATGTTCCTTTAAGAATACGAAATGATAATGTTTAATCATTTTTTTAAATTTTGGAACTTATAAGATTTTACATTTTACATTACAATATGAACAATTGATGTATGTTAATATTAGAAACACCTTGACAATTTAGGCAACGTGGACTAGTATTAATAATTAGTAGTAATAATTGTAGTTAAATTAATTTGTGTCACGTTTGAGATTAAAATTGTATTATATTTGTTTAGTACCTCAATAATGATCGGACAGAAATCTAACAAATCAAAGTAGTAACTCCAAAAAGTACGTCCTTAATGAGGTACTCTGTTTATAATCCAGTAAAGGTAGGGGCTTGACATGACACGATTGTGCAACGTCGTCGGCAGACTGCTAAGTGCTCTAAATCCCCTGTTCAATGTCCTACTCCACAACTTAGTTCATCATTGATACTTGTAATGAAACGTCGCGAGCTGTAAAAGTTAGCTATGGCATAAAAATGAAATCCACTATAATTTACATAATCCTTCTTAATCGGGTTACGTCGCAAATTGTTATTAATTCAGTGAATCAGATAAAAGCTTCACGAGACGCGACTGAATCGAATTTTTCTTTGCCGCAAACGGTGACGAGTTCGGAAACGACTCTCGCGGTGTCGACCGGATACAATCTTAATGTAACTCCGCCCAACGTCCGCAACGAGACGTTGGAAGCACGACGAGAAAATTTCCGAGCAATCTCACCAATTTACCCGGTTGAAAAAACGAATTCCGATGAAAAAAGTGATGAAGAAACGTTCAAATTGCTTTCATCTCACGAAGGAAATTCTTCGGAGAGTGGGGTTGATGAAAAATTAAATGACGACATAAATAATACATCGGCGTCACAACTTGTTTGGGACAATTGTTACGAAACCTCGTATAGAGATAACCACCAAGTGAATGCAAAAGTTCACTACGATATGGAAAATGCGCATCGCCTTGAGATTGACAATGGTGAGATGTTGAAAAACAGGGAGTTTCTAGAAAATAATAGCTCACTCGCAGTAAGAAATTGGCTGGAGAGATATAACAACCTGAAGAATTCAATGGCGGCGCGTACGTCTACCACTGAGATCACTACGGAAATATCTTCTATTACAATACCATCTAAGGATTATTTCGACGAGGCTCCAATGGATGTCGGCATGATCCAAGTGAATTCCGTACAAATATTGCCAATAACGAAGGAAATTGTGAGAGATTACGAGTTCTCGGAACCTTATAACGTGACTGTTGATGTACTTGTAACAGAAAATAACATCAAAGCAAGTTACAATGACGATTGGTTCGAAGGGGAGGATAGGACGAAAATAAAATTTAGTAGTATGCCGCAGATACAAACCTATTTGATACCGAAATTTAAACTTGAAGAGGGATTGCACCCTTTTAGTTTTATGTCGCAGTTTTTTTCGATGATATATCCTTTCGATTTTCCCGTCGGTAAGTCTGTTTTTAGACCCTTTTTAATGTTTACATTCGAATGTCTGAATATTTATTTTCGTAAAAGAATGGACAGTTATAGTCTATTTTAATAATAGATTATAACTGATTATAACTAAATAATAGACTAGATTATAACTAAATAATAGACTAATAGCTAGCTTGAATTAGTTGAAATAATGGTCTGTTCTTAGGTCTTATCAAGGATATTGTATGGGGAAAATTTACATTTCCATATTCATTTTTACAGGTAATTTAATATATATTAATGTAATTGCTAGCTGCGATTCCATAGAAAATGTTATAAATAATAATTGGTAATTACAATTTAAAATTAAACTTTACGATTTCTACAATACAGCACTGTAGATACTTTTTCCACAGTAGGCTATACAGAATGAGTACTAACTCATTGCTAGAATTTATTTATTTATTTCAGAAATACACACATTATCTTATATATTTATTGGACATACAACAATGTATGGCTCTGAAAATACATACTTTATCTTAAACCTAGATTTAAAATCAGATTAAAATCACAGAATATTTTATATTTAAGGCGGTAATAGTCTAGTTAAAAATATAAAAAAAATTAATTAGTCCACAATAAGCTCATTTTTCGGAATTTTATCAAAGAATCGTTGAATGTTATCAAACGTCGCTTTGATTATCGTATCGACCACTGGTTTGCCAAATTCGTCCACAACTTGCTTCCAATTTTCATTGAGAAACAGCAAAACAGTTTCACCTGAAATATAATGTTTTTGATGAAATAAACACTTGAATAAGAATTAGGCTATCATTAAAACTTTCGTTATAATATAACATTACTTAATATTGATTTGCGGAATCAGTATAAAATAAAAAAGATTATAACGAATTTAACCGAAGTAAACTAAAAAGTATTACTCGTTAAAGTTATATCTGCTGACAAATTCAAATTAATAATGTAGCAATCCAAAATAAGTAATTCCAAAAAACTCTCTTATTTATAAATAACAACGATTGAATTAATTATGAGTGTTAATGTCACAGCTTTCTTACAAATTGGCGACTTACTTAATTGAGGGTTTCCCTTAAACAAATTAGTGAATGCAAACGTTACTCTTTCTCCAAACTGGTACTTCACTTTGTAATCCTTAACAATTCTGTATTCAACGCCGTCACGCATCACATCTTGGAATATTAGTTTTGCATCAAATCGGATATTGGCTGTAATAGAACAAAAAGCAAAAATCACATCTGATTGTATATACTTGGCTTCGATTCCTCCAAAGATATTCGCTGTTATTGTAAATGAGGGTACCGCTGATGAGATTTCATTTATCTCCAGAAATGTGGTATGGATAATCAAATAGAATGCATTTATTGATATATTCATTACACATAAATTTGCTTACGTGTTTTTATTTTAGCATCTCCATCTCCATTAATGCTAACAATCAAAATTCTTCCTGTCGCTGTGTACTTTCCTTTTACGGTCAAATTACAACGCAATGACAGGTTTGCTTCCAGATCTAAATAACTGAAATATTTTACTGTTAATGTACCAAATACGTACAATTCCAAATAATAATTACCACCCCTTTTTTAATGTATATCTTTCAATTCAATGAAATATCTTTAACTTTAATTCCTGGTAAATAAAGGCTGAATCTGTACTAGGAAGTCTCCGTATGTTGCAGATGACTCAATCCCATAAGACATTATTCGGCTAATGCTAAAGATATTTAATTTTCCAGAACTTCTTATCTTAATCGAATTATAACGACTAACTAAGACGATAATCTTTCAATTCCGCACATCGTAATCATTTTAAACATACGTTTTAATATCATATAAATTAGAACAATTTAGTTAAGTACCTTACAGATTCCACCATGCATTTCCTGAATCCAGTTAACATGCCGTCGCGAAAGTGTATCTGTAAGCCTCCAGGTAGCTCCAAATCTACTTTTTCCTGGTACAGAGGATCCGAGGAGTTTACACCTAAGCTAGGGATGCCCTTTACAAACAAAGGGATTGTTTCTAGAATATTCGGCTTTAAACACTCCGTTTTTAGCCCTGGGCATGGTTTTATGTAGTCGGCTGTAAATAAAAATTACATGATGTAGCTAGAATTATATAAAGATTTTTTTTACTCTAAAATATTATTAACACTCTCAAATAGGTGAAGGTTAGACAACATTTGTAATGGAACATTTCTGTAATCAAATTTCAAAGTTCATGTGGAATAATATCAAAAGTTGCATAATTCATTTATTGTCAACACTCTGGCCTTGTGGATTGCGGTTTATTAATATATTTTTAAACACTAGTAAAATCGAAGGCCCAATAAACCGCATTGTATTCAGCTATTCACCTCACGTTGTGTGAATACCTTGATAAAGGTTTTATATTTCAGTAAATGCAATTATTTCCATAGTAAGTGAGACCTGATTCTCAGCAGTGATAGGACTTCTCGAGTAAAAAATAACGTAGCCATAATCCAAGCCTTGTCTAGTACCTCATAAGCTGCTGCTGTTCAGACATTATTCATGAATCAAGTAGAATCAGGGTTATAATAAACTATTTTTTTAATTTTTTGAAAGAGTTTGAGTTTTAGAGCTTCTCATGCAAGTATTTAGTTCTATTATCAAAATTCAACCTTTGAGCAATAAATAATTGCAAAATCGAAGCCTTCGATATCTGGTTGCGATATTATAACAGTTCAAAATTATTGTGTAACGCAGAGTGCTTGCTTAAGATAATGACATACACGTATTATATTGAATAAATCATTGAAATTTAATGAAATGCTAAACCACGAAAATGACCTCTCGCTCATATTGGGAAATGCTATTCTCTAAATGTCAAACAATGTCACCAAAACGCAGGGTCATCAGATATTTAGTTAAAATTCCTAACTAACTAAAATTAAAACTATTTCGAAAAAGAACAAATCTATGATTGTTTATGATTGTTGATGAATTATTGCGTGATTTAATTATTTTTTATTTATTTATTAACAGTTTTATACAGTAAAAAAAACTAATATTATAAATAATCTGCAACGGCCGGCTTAAAAAGAAATATGATGGCTAAACTGCATGAATTATAACCAAATCTAATATAAAAAATAGAATTACCAACCTTTATCTAAAATAATACAAAAAAAAACATTAAAACACCTAAAACGTCATAATACAATAATTATTTTTTATACTGTATGTTTGTCTAAAAAAATGTTTTTTTTTTCTAATTTTTACAATTTTACTAATATTAAAGGCAATTTTATTTATTTATTTATTTAATATCATTTTCTTTATTGTGCAGCTACAAATTCAAAAAAATTGATGGAAACAATTTAAATGTTTAAAAAACAGGCACTCTAAATTAGATACATATATAAATCAAAAATATACTTACGCGCAACTTTTGCCGCCGCATAATTGCAAAGTGTAATAAAAAAGAATAAATTAAAATTAGTCCAAAACATTGTTCAACCGTTAAGAGCAACACACGCTTATATTGTACGAAAACTTAAGCGACACTGATACGGATGCTGGCTAGATACATCAAAAGTTTCTCCCCATTTAATTGTAATTTGGTTTTATAGATGCCCTCATGTTTATTTTATCTTCATTCAGAGATTAAGTAAAACGTTTGCTTTATTAAAGTCTTTCATTATTTTATCATGGAGAGCGCAGGAGTTGGATCAATATACAATTAATATTAACAGTGACGTAGACTCGTTTGGCAATCGGGCTTCAATAGGATACTTAAATTATAAACAAACACCTTTGTAAGGTACCGAGTTCTGGCAAACCTTATTAGTGAGAGAAAATAATTCTAATCATCACACACAGATCAGGATAACAGGCACTGAAGTGTGTCTTTCATGTCCTAAGTTTTGCTATTGAATTAAGCTAGGTCATGGCTATACGTGACATTCATGCAAAACGTATGTCAACGTATTTTATTTATTTTATACAGCTCTATTTAAAGGAAGCGACAAAACAAAGTAATTATAATTTTCTTTTATTGACACAGTTTCTTATTAATTTTTAATACTTTTAAAACAATAATTTATTGGAAGAATATGTTACAAAAATGTTTTGGTGGTACAATAGTACCTTCGTATATTCTGCCACACAAAATGGCGTGTAAATTTGTCGGATATGGAATTTTACATTATGATTTACATACGTTTCACGCAATAATTTAAAAAAAAAAATTTCTGCAAAAGTAGTCGTAGTAATATTTAAAAACTCTAGTCGGAAAATCGTTTAATGTTTTTAGTAAAATATTGTAAAGCTTGATTGCCACACAATTTTTTTTCCTATTAAGTTCCAGATTAATTTTGTCGCTCAGACAACTTATCCCCATGTCTACTTCGATAGCTGTTTATCCCAGTTGCATTAAAAATATGTATGGGTTTGTTGACGGATACAGATATTAATAAAAGATACATACATGATACAGGGAAGAGATAAAAGGTCAACTATCATGATAGTTTGCTCCACATATATTGTTCTGATAAATTTATTTAAGCCTATTTACTTCGACTGAATTTCCCCAAACTGTAATTCGATTTCAGATGCAGATAGGACTAATTACGTGTAAGTACTATACAAGATGCAACAGACGCAGGTCGATATTATAGTTTTAATTTATGATTGTTAGCAATTCTCAACGAAATGTGAGATAACAATCGCTTGTAAATTAAATATATAGGCGATATAAATTTCCATGGATGTTTAAAAATAATCTTCCCATATGTATCTGGATTTTTCACATATATTTGTATCATTGTGAGAAAATCCACGATGTGTTATGTATTGATATGTGATGTTGCAAAGAAACACAAAGAAAACAGTCGCGTTGTATACTTCCTTGACAGAATACAATGAAGAATTTTCCCACTTTTAATGTTACCATTTTTTTATTATCAGTTCTCAGTCCCTCGGTCAATTATTTGTATATATTGTTAGTTAATTTTTTTTAACGATCTAAAACAATATGTAGATATGGCTAAAAAGTAGAAGAAAATATGGCATCACAAATTTATCACACATACACATTACATTACAATTACATTAGAAAATAGGCCATATATCAAAGGAAAAAATAAACGAACAACCAAAAAATAAAACAAAAAATTTATATTCGGACTTATTCGTATACTTATACTACATATTAGTATTTAACGTCTCACACTGTCTACAACTATAATTAAATATACTTCGATTTATTTAGGAGACGAAATTCCGTCTTAAATTCATACAACATTGTGGACTACATAATATTGATAATCCGGAAACAATGCTTTTAAAATGTCAATTTATTCTATGACCAACATTCATTTTCTTGGTATTCAGTGTCTAGTACTTAGTCCAAAATGCATTAACTTGTTCGACACCTTTTTAAATAATTTACTATAAGATAGTCTTAATTCGAACCCCGCGGTATCAATTTCGATAACGCAGAACACTATAATGCGTAAATCTAGTAATCATAGATTATTTTAAATATATTAACCATACCAGAAACATTTAACAAAAATCAAACAAAAATAATCAATCAATCGATCAGTCAATAAACTATTGCATAGTCCGTAAGCTTGATCTCGAAGTGATGTTAAATCCAATTGGTGTTTCTCTATTGACTTGAGGTCTACACTAATTGGTTAATTCAGCAATTTGATTGGATTGATCGATCAACGTTTCTCGACTGATAGCTGCTATTCGGGTACTTAATCTACTATCACTAGCTTTGACAGAAACATAAACGTCGATTTTAGTTCCTGAAAGAGGCGAGCAATTTCATTTGCGTATTAAAATTGTTATTTGCTTAATTTTAACAGATCAAGTTTAAAAACATAGTTCACTTCTATGTGGCATTAAATATGTTATACCATTTTTACTAAATTATTAATCTGCAATTACAGATGATTTAATTGAGAACGATGGGTACGTCTTCAATGATAATTTATGATAAAGTCAGTTACTGTTAAGAGGTTTGACAAGTATATCACGTTAAATAGAACCGTTTTCATACCTTCAAATATTTATGACAAACAAAATTGTTTTATTACTTTTGATAAATATACTGTGTGTTATTGTTTTTAATGTTACCGCATTATAATAAAGTTTATAAATAAACTATCCTTAAATATACGGTTGAAATAAATTAAATATAAAAATATAATCGATGTTGATAAAATCGTAAAATACTAATGAGTTTTCCAAGAGTTTTAAAGTCAGTCTCTTTGTTAAGAATATTAGCCTATATTTGTTTAATTGTCTTATTTGAAGCCTTACACGGTGTCAAGGCTTAGGATGAGGTTACCGTAACATTTTCATGATTATATACAGAGACACAAAACCTATAAGGAAACGTAACCAATTATTGATTTAGTTTTTATTTTTTGAAAAATACTTGATCACAACATATTTTTAGGTGAATAAAAAGCCGTTGGTTGAAGCGAAGTATCGGACCTTAAATTCAGTTAAATCATTTTTAAAACGTTTACGGTAAATAACAAGTGAAAATGCTCATATCAGTTATTTATGATGTTAGTGTAGACTTAATAATAAAAGCTCGTTTTATTTCTAATCATTTAAAAAAGTAGAATATACAGCTTAGATTTGTTATATACATCCTAGCTTTCTTCAGTACCGTTGACCTCTTTACTGGTCGAACAGTATATATCTAGTGTGCAATTATGAATGTTACAAATCTTTAGGTTCTTCTATTAACGGACGAAGGATAGGAATAACTGAGCACAAACTCTCGGACAATCGCAGAGGCGTTGTAGATAAAGCAAAAATGCTGCTACTTTTTATAAATTAAAAAAATAATGGACTACAGCAGGTTGAAGACGCAACAAATTTTTAAAAAGGCCGGCAACGCACTAGCGAGCACTCTAGCATCGAGAGTGTCCATGGGCGGCGGTATCACTTAACATCAGGTGAGCCTCCTGCCCGTTTGCCCCCTGTTCTATAAAAAAAAACAGAAACATCTTTTAACTTACACATGCTCTGAATAATTGTATTTTTCTAATATTTTATATTTTTTTCTCCATTATTAAAATAATTTTCTTCATTCATATGGGGCTTCTAAATGGGCCATCTTTTTCTGCAATTGATGGCTGCACTATTGGCAACTAATTGCCCGGCCATCACTAAAATATTTTAATGCAGCTGATGGCCGAGCAATCTATGGCGGGGCCATGTGTTCCAATATGACAGCAATTGTATGGCCCATGATGCAGACTCCTAAACGGGCTACACATACCGGCAACAATGGCTGACGAAATCACACTTGTAGCAACAGCTTTTATTGTTTTAAAAAACAAACAGAAAAAGAAGAGATTGTGGATTTGACCATACTTAAATAGGCGTGAAACTGTAGACGATTTGAGTCTAGAAATATGCCTTGATAATAAATTATTCAAGAATTTTTTTTTTTTTTACGTAGTTGTCAAATCGCAAAACACAGAAAAGAGCAACATTTCGCGTAGAAAAGGATACACTGTGCCAAAACAAAGAAAGTGACTGAAACAACAATAAAACTGGCTGTGCAATATTGCAGTTGAATTCGATAGCCTAGCGATCGTCCGGCGACCCATTGGGGCAATACCGGCCATAAGTGGCTGTACAAAACATGTTGGGCTATATGGCCGGGACATTACTGCAATATTGCATAGTTTGCTATTGTTGTTGCCGGGCAGCCATCATTGCAGCAAAACATGGCCCGTTTAGAAGCCCCAATAGAGTAATCTGTCTAAACCAAAAAAAGTCGATAGAATGTTAATACGTTTTTATGACGTAAGAATACTTTTCCTCACATTACGATGATAAATGAAAGTATTTACATTATAATAACTACCCAAATAAACATAATAACACACTTAGCGCGGTAATGATCGCATGTGTTAGCACTTTTTGTGTAATCCTAACGATGTTGATGATAAATGTTACAAAAATGTATGTCGTTAAGTTAACTTTGCCTTCTAAAATTATATAGTTATTTATAGCAATATTGGGTTATTGACTTGATGGCTTTTTGGTCCCTCAACCCTATTATCGTAGGTACGAGCAGTACAGTGAAGGAAACTTTAGACCCAATAAGTCCACACCGTTGTCAATAGTCTTGTCTTTCCGCCACCTACTTAAAGAAAAAGCAAAATGATCAAATACAAAAATCTGAGGCCAGGTTCCTCGCCTGGCCTATAATCTAATAAAACCTGCTTCTCTAAAAAAATAATACTAATATTTCCAGTCCATCAAGATGGAGTCTACGTTCTTAGCATTCATCATAGCGTTTACCTGTTTTGCCTTGGTGATACCAATCTATCTCCTTATTTTGGGCGTACTGGCACTACTGCCAGGTTCAAACCACGATGATGAGCTGGAGACGGGAGCCTTATTCCCTGATGCTGAACCGGATTGCAACGACAAAAGCGTTGTGATTGTGACGTTCCTTGTTGTTCTGTTGTGTGGGTAAGTTTGAACAATTTAAATTATTTATATTCGGCAATTTAAGTCTAGAGATAATTTAATAAAGTCAACATATTTTTTTTTCAATACTTAGATATTTTTTTAATAAAATAAAAACAAACTTAAAAAGATGGTTCCCTGTGGCAGTATTCCTTTCATACTGGCAGCATTTCCTCACTGTATTGAGATACTTATTCGTTGAGCGAGGAAAGCACCAGCCCTGGGGTCACCAGCGCCTGTGCACTTGACCCCTTGGGCCAAAAGTCTCTACTTCAAAGGGAACAAAATCGAAGTTGTAGGAAAGACTCTTATATTTGAGCCGTTGATTATTATTTGACAGCTCTCCAACGCCCAAACCTTTTTTGCTTGTCAGAGTTAGGGAGGTAAGGCAAAGCCAACGTGTCCACGTTGACTACTGGAAACAGCCAGGTAATGTAAACAGCAATTGCAGACATTGTAATTAAAAGGAAAGATTATTCCAAAATTTGTAATTTGTAAACAAACATAAATTAAAGATATTTCTGAAAGAGAAGCGTTTGGGTGGATTTTTTTTTCTTTTATAAGAAAATAGCTATCTAGTTTGCTAATTAATAACCAGTATTAAGCTGCTGTGGCTTACTAAGTCATACACAGAGCGTATAGTCCACTTGAGGTGTCGATACAGGAACAATTAAACAGGTTGCTATTTTCTGAACTTTTTAAGCTATTGCATAGATTGTATCGTGGATTTGAGCGCGGCAGCCGAATCGAGGAATTCCGTAACGAAAAACTTAACACACGATGGCGGCGGTCGACATGCGTTAGAGCGGGAAAGAACGCATACTGCGTCTCACATCTGTCTGACGCGATCGGTGACGTAACGCAAGTGCATTGGAGTAGGACAGAGTGCATACTGCGTTTTTACATCTCTCTGAGAAGGTCGGTGACGTAACGTAAGTGCGGCCGGTGCAACAGTCAACGGTGTGTTAGTCTGAATCGGGTACAGTGGTAGAATGGTTCATACTTTTTCTTACACACATACTTACATACAAATATTTCCTCTTTATAATATTATATAGTAGATTGGTAGAATGGTAGATTGAAGTAATATCAAAGAAAAAAAATATTGCATAAATTAAAAATTAAATAAATAATTATAATTGTATAAGTTGATAAAAAATGCTATGGAAGCTACACCGCGGCAGTCCCAGAGTGCCACGCGTTTTTTAATTCATAATCGATTTCGTAGTATTAAAAAATTATAATACAATTAAATATATAACAAATTTGAAATTGTTAATACTTAAAGTGAACTCTACCTTCAATCCGATTCGAGGGCTTTTAACGCAATTGGACCGCAGGTGAAATTCATTCAATCGCTAACTATTAACGCGACCCTCTTAGTGACAACCCTTACAAGGGAGACCGATTGGAATTCGGTAATATAATTTAGTCTGCTTTTTACCATCGTTTTCCTGTTTTTGATTCTTCATATAAATAAATATTAACTCTGACAGTTGGTAGAGTTGGTTGTTAATACGATTAACTTTCTAGAATACAGTTTTCAAGGCTAACCTCACAATGTTACGGATTGACAGCTCAAACGTGCACAATGTGTTCGTCGAATATTTAAAAACATATCTTACAATGCCAACATCACCTAGGGGTCCCACATTACTAAAATTTCAAACATAACAAATAGATATTTTATCTAATTTAATCAGAATAAACACATTTTGACACCCGACCTTAGGGATGATGCTGATATAGATAGGGAACGGAGAGCCTTGTGTGAATTTGATCGCCCGCAGGTTTGCGCGATGCTCAATTGATTTAAAATAAACATTATTTTCAGGTCATTGATATCAGGAATGGTGCTAAGTAACGAACAGTCACGTATGGCGGCGGAAGACAGTCGCAACGTAGTTAGTTGCGCTTGCGCAGATATAGCAGCCTGGCTTTCTGCTGCGGCGCGGGAATTGCATCAGGGGCTTGTACCACCAATTGACATGGTCTTATATGCTTACAAGAATGACTTGAAGAGTGAGTATTGTAAAGATTAGCATGTGATTTTATGTAAATAATAACTATAAGGTCATTTACAAACCTAAATTGTATGGACCAAGAACCATTTAAAATAATTTTTCAAATTTAAAAAAATGTAAACCTTTTTTAAATGTATTATTTAAAAAAGGTTTTATTTTATGAAAACAAATAACAATTTTATATTTCAAACATAAGAAAAACATGTTTTGAGTTATGACTTATGACTCAAAAATCAGTTACAAAGGTCATTTGGATAGAACATGCTAATTGACTATAAACCGTAAACACTGTTTTCTTAAGTCTTGACACTAAAGGTTAAATCGTGAAATTTACGACTAAAGGAAAATCGATAAAATAGATTTATCTATTGACGTGAATTTTAAAACCTAGTCGTAGTTGTTTTCATATAAATTCGTAAATTGCACATAAGTTAAATTTGTTTTCTTTGAGGTGTTTGATTAATTTCACCTCGATAATAAAAAAATTGAGTTACAACATTCATACCTATGGCACAATCATACATATATTACATTGAATTTCGAGAAAACAAATTTATATCCAAATTGTAATATTAAACTATGATAATGGTTTCCAGACGTCGACACTCTTTTGGGAGATCCGATTCAACAATCAATTGCTTCGGAGAGCGGCATCGATTTCGTTTTGGATTCATTAATGGATATTGTAATTGGTACGTTTTTAATACCTTATATTATCCGTAACTTCTTCTTATTTGCAATACTATTCATATTTTTCTTTCAAATCATGGGGCAGATTGCAGCAAAGTCTTTTACTGATTATATTATTTTATTATAACTGGTCACCTACACTAGGTGCAGTCTCTGCAAAATGCAAGTCAGAAGATGACTTTAGTTAACGATACATAGCTGAATGGAGCTTTTTTATTGTCCACTGAGTGAACTGAAAAAAGTTTTATTATTTCTTTGTTAGTGCCTACAGTAGTTACTGATTTTTTTGTTTTTTTTCCTACTTCGTTCGTGTTGGTTTCTTTGTATCGTGTTTTTCAAAATTTGCATTTGGTGAGGTCACTTAGTTATGTCGAGATAGTGTTTTTGTAAATAAATAAAGTATAGCATTTATTAGGTGCAATGTGTAAGAACTAGCACTACAATAGTATGGTGTATTTTTATTCCATCCATACATAGTTTTTCTTTACGAAAATAGTTCTCGTGAGAAGTTCCACTTGTCAAGGGTGAATGGAAAATTATCTTTCCATTATAAAGGGTTGAGAGAATAAGGGATAACAAGTACAAGAATTAAAAATAACTTATATTAGATACAAAAATATTAAGTATATGTACGATTGTATTATATTAATTGTATAATATTTTGTTATTTGGCAATTAGACGCGAAAATCACAAAACCGTAACTGTTGATATGCATAACAAAAAAATAAACACGATTTCTTCTTGTAATTTATAGTTTGACATTGATCTTAAATATAATAAAAATGTACATTTTAATATAAAGAATAGCATTGACGTATATAAAACAAGGCCGATGAGATGATAACATTGCATTTTACAGAGAGCAAGGATCTGTCATCAAAGATAACATCTCTACGCAACTACACGATGAAGGCGAGAAGTTTAGCTTCTGTTGCCTCAGACAGGATTCAGGAACTACGGCGACAGATCGACAACTTGAAGAAGCTTTGTAACACCAAGGACGCTCCGCTGTGTGACACTATCAATACGAATACGCTGAAGTTGCAAATGCAATTCGATTCAGTAAGATTTTAAACAATAGTTTCAGAAAAAAACTATTAAATGCATATGTTTTTCCATAATTAATCTCTACTTATTGATATTGCCCAAACTGAGTTTTATAGCCCAATCAGTAAGTATTATGGCACGTTACCGTCTACAACAAAATTACTAGACATAAATTTAACTGGAAAGTAATAAGGTAAAATGAAATTATTTGTAGTCATGTCCATGACAATAAAATAATTTTTCTTAAACTCTATCTAATTTAACTTTATCTATCCAATTTCTATAAAGTTGCGTAAAGTAGATCATTTTTAGAAAAATAAGGTCATAAGGGACGTCGTCAAAATACGAAATTCCACCCGTATCACCTTGAAATCCGTCGATTCACAACTGAGGGATTTATAATTTTATTATTAATAAACATAATTAAACATAATTTTATTATTATTATTTATTTATTATTTAAACATAAACAAACATTTTATTATTAGTGAGGCTATAAATAAATAATAATTTCATTAATCAATGACCGCAAAACAAAAAAAATAGAAGACGGTGACAGACTCAAAGCGATGTAGAAAGTAGTTGGAAAAACGTCGCTGATATACTTACATTGCCTGAAGTTAGGTTATTTTTCCTTAGGCATATAAGACTTTCGTATTGATATATTTGACCAAGTTTTTGAAAAACAATCGATTAAAAGCGCACAACATTGCGAAACACTGCCAATGAAACAGCCTCAGCACTATAAGGCTACGACCTATGGGCTGGAGTGCTTTAGATTATATATTTTTTATTGATAGATTCTTCATGAACGTCAACTATTAGAACTGCGGGCTCTGGGCGTGGAGAACTTGACACAAGCGATATCGCAAGCGAGACAAGAGTTCCAAACCTTACCATCCGCTATTCTAGAG
Source organism: Pieris mannii (assembly GCA_028984075.1). NCBI lineage: Eukaryota > Metazoa > Arthropoda > Insecta > Lepidoptera > Pieridae > Pieris > Pieris mannii. The sequence continues at coordinate 455,098 of CM054784.1, forward strand.
CAGACAGAATCTGTAAGAGATGGTAAGCATTTTATAGAGGATATATATTAATTATTTATTCATTCATTCATCAAGAAACATTTACCCTACATCTTATGTATAATATGTATGATGTATTTAATCTGTTTATTATGTTAACTGGAACTAATGTATCAGACACTATTATTTTATCAGTTATAATTATTATTTAATTAGTAATTCCATAAACCTTTTAATTGTTGCTAATAATTTTAATATTATAGTTTAGTGCTTAGCAATAAACATATTTCCTTTTGAATTCTGCATGTATTAAATATATTTTTATTCATTCGTAATTCAACCGCTATTTAGATAGGATTTTTTTTTTCAATATTCAACTGAAACCAATTCACTCAGATGTCATCCGAGACATAGAAGTTCGTCGTCAGATGGTGCACAACTCTGCACGAGTGTTGAAGCATATAGTCCGTCACTTGACATCAGGATTGCGGAGTCTGGCTCATAAGCTGGAAGGCGGGTTAGAAAGGCTGGAGAAATATGACTATTGGCGGTGGATACTAATGCTTGGTACGCCTTTCGTAAATTCTAAGTTATAAATAATCTATTAAAAGTATATTTTGCCTTGATGCATAAATGTAACGTGAAATATATGACGTGTAAGTAACCGCCACAATACTTAATGTAGTAAATATATTTTTTCATATCAGATCTATAATTTCTAGATTTATAGAGCTCAAACTTTACTTACGAAAACCTTTGCTTAGTGTTTGCTAAGCATAAACTATGATTTAGTACTTAAAGACATTTTAACGGTGAGGTTAAGCTAAGACAGAAAATGACAAAATACAAATCGATGTTTCATTTCATGGAATACCTTCTTTATTACCCTTTAAAAAAGAATAACAATAACAAATATACGTCTTTAACGGTACATATCTACCTGTTCTGTTTATTGTTATATTGCAATAACTAGAAATTTACGAGTAACCTTTAAAATGTATGTAATGTAGTGTCAGACTCACGACTAACCACTAAGTATGAACGACAGTGACAGTTTGCGCTGTGTCAGAATTTTTAATCTTATATATCCAGTCACATAAATGGTGATTAATATAAGCGGTCTTTTTAAACTAATAAAATAAATCTTATCGAAACAAATAAAAAATCTAATCTATTATCAAATATGTCTTACAGCCTGCACGATAGCCTTCGCCGGTGTAATGCTGCTCATATTCCTTGCCCTGCTCTGTGGTTGTGGAAATGCCAAAATTCACGCAAAACGGACATTACAAGTGTAAGTGAATAAGTTTAATAATATTTCTTAAATGTACTGACTTTTTGATAAAAACTACACAACTGAATAAGTATTTCGACGAGAAAATTTGCAGGCAAGCAAAAACTATTTTTATTCAAAACAGACATCATCACGACATCACGACAAAAATGCATCACAGATAAAAAATTAAATACTGTCCAAAATTCTCAATCGACATAATTATTTTATATTTACAAATTTGAATTAAAAACATAAAATCTGAAATATGTGTTGTATATTTTATTATTTCCTTACGAACGTACAATATATAACAATAAATACATTAACTAGGTAATTTTAGATCATCCCTATGGTTATGCCTGGTCTCTCTCATTTTATGGTGCGTGATTTCCGCCACCTTCCTCATCGCGGGACATGCCGAGGTAAATTTCTTTTACATCCGCTGATTATTTTTTCCGAAAAATTTATTAACCATTACTGGGACAAGGATTCCTAATATAAACATTAATATTATTTCTGGTTAAGCGCAAAAGTTTTCTGAAATGATTTGCGTAATAAAATATGTAAGGCGCACAGAATATATTAAACTTTTGATTGCGAGTAAGATTGTTTGCTAGTTTAGTTTGTCTCTCAATCAACTCAAATAAATTTAATTTTAAATCTTAGTATCTCAACTAGAGAAAGCTTAAGCTAAATGAAATAAGAAGATATCATAAGCGGTAAAACCCTTTTTGACGGTGTTTAGGGTATGGTAAGTCTGTAATGAATCTATTTCATCATAGTAACTTAAAAAAGTTTAAATATCAGGTATTTATATGTCACGCGTTGTGGGACTCGCCACAGTACAGCACTCTGTCGTCCCTCTTGGACCGGCCCTCACCTCTTTTACAAGACAACGAGGGAATTTTCGATGTGTTACTACGTGAACTAGAAAATGTCACCATTGAAGTCTCAGTCAGAGATGTTTTGAGGTCAGTTTACATATGTTAAATTTTTGGATACTGAACAAAATAAACACGGGGTACACTATTGTCTGTTTTACTAATTATTTTTTTAAAGTACATTCACACGTCACAAATCAGGCCTAATGTTAGAAATAATATCTTTAATTGGTATATAAGAGAACCAATCGCTTAAACAAATAAACAGGGACTGCGAGAAAAACCGTCCAGCCTACGTAGTCTTTCAACTGGACAAGATGTTGGACGTCAACAAGGAGACGTCTTACTTCGAATGGGAGGAACTCCAGGCTGACCTTGACAGGCTCTCATCGGCCATCGATGTGGGCTTCCTCAAAACTATATCGTTTAATTTTAACCGGCTATTACACGATATACTTGATATATCGGACGTTAATATGACCAAATACAGGTATGTAAAAACGTACCTTATTTTTTTAAATTTGTAAATTTTTAATCACAGTACATATACAACATACAAGCGTACGTTACTTTCATACAATATTTATAGTTGCTTGCTAACATAGTAAGATAGAGTAGGATACGTCTTAATAACTAGAGTACATACTACTTTCTATGTACGCTAACTACTATATAAAAATTGGTTTCAGCATTTGGGTTTAAAGTAATGTACCTTTTATACCATGATTTTTAAAAAATAGATCTGTACTTTAAGTTCTTTTTTGTTACAAATAAAGTGTATAAATGGATATACAATAATGTGCACACTCCATCTGAAAACACAACTTAAACCATAAAATAGAGGAAAATATAATTTTAAAATGACATAATTTAGGTTAGAATACGATGGTCCAGTGGTAGGGAAAGACCTGCCATCGCTGATAGACCAATTGGAAAACGTCGCAGCTCAGGTCACTGACCTCTCTACTGCGGGAAGATTGGAAACTCTAGGTATCTATTTGATGTTTGCTTGCCTATTTTAATAACTTTATACTAACCAACTAAATTAAAAAAATATCCATTTAGTTCCTCTAAGATTGCAATATTAAATACAAGAAGAGCTGTAACCAAATATTTTTCTTTCCATATATCCTTTTAGGAATGCTAACATAAGTGTTGTTTTTCCAACGTACACCATACGAATGGCGTATGTTAATAAAATTATATTGCCAAGCCATCTTAGAAATTTAAAAAATAAGTAAGGAATGTCACTCTCTTGACTTCCAATATTGGCAGTGGGTAACAAAAATGCTCCAGATTTAAAAATACCTAATAATTTAAGACATAACTTCCAGTGAACGATTCCAGTGTACTCTTTCAGCTTCAAGAACGCAAAAATTACACTCGGCGAACATAAAACCACTGGAACAGCTGCGAGCGAATCTAGTCTTTAGGCTGACAGAATTAGAACTACAATTGATTCCATTCCGAAGAAAATTGAACATTTCCCTCAGCCACATTCATACAGCGCAGTTTTATATCAACAACCAAGGGCATGTTATCGCTCAGAAGGTCGGTTTCTAAGAAATATAATAAAGAATTTATACAAACACAAAATTCACCCTCGACTTGACTTGTAACTCTAATTGATAGAATTACACATTATTTATTAAATCCTTAAGGGAGTTAGAGTTAAGTTCGGTAAGAGGGATGTTCAAGTGACTTTAATTGTGAAAAAACCATGAGCTCATAACTATTCGGGGTAGTGAGGTTGCGAAGCTGGATTACCAAAAAACTAACTTAACTTATTTTAGGGTTCTTAAATCTACGTGATATTTCTGTTACTTATAAAGAATATAAATGTTGTTAATCTATTAAACATTATCGGAAACGAGATCTTTGTATTACAATGTATGAGTGTTTAAAAACTAAAAGGAACATTTATTTCTAATGTAACGTTTTATTGGCTACAAATGTAAGATAGCTAACATTCGGTTTGCGCTTATAAGTTCTAGGAACCGGGAGTCGGTAATTTCTTTAATTAATTACGTATAAATAGAAACAATTGAAGTCATACATTTTCAGCGTTGGAATATTGTTTGTTGGTTGGAAAGGACAGATTTGTGGTCTGCGCATTGTTTCAATGGCGCATAATTTATTTCACCGCAAAATTTTGCTAAAAAGGAGTTTTACGAGCCTTCCTAGTTTTTACTAGTTTAAATCAGAAATAGTTCCGATTATTTATAAAAAAGTAAACATACACCAAGATATAGTAGGGATTCTTAAAAAGCCGGCAACTCACTTGTGAGCCCTCGGCATTGAGTGTCCATAAAAAAGCGTATCAAAAAAGTGAATATGGGCGATGGTATCACTTAACATCAGATGAGCTTCTTGCCCGTTTGCCCCCGTTATGTCTTTTTTAATTATTTACCAATTTATTATTTAAACGTTATTTTTAACGATATCGTATTTTAATTTCACTTGTACAAATGCAGTGCAAGTAATAAACTTGTATTATTTATTAGGAAAAAAGATGGTAATTTATCGCACCTCAAATATTTCCAAACTTTTTTTTTTCTCTTTTTTTAAAAAATAATATAGTATATCACAAAATTTTACATTAGAAAACCCCTGTGGTTTGTATTAATGTAACCATAGCAGTCTTGTTTAGGAGCGCGACAAAACTAAAATAAATAGTGTAAAATAAAAAATGTTTCAGAAAGTGTCGACATTTGTGGCCCGGCTGGTGTCACACACGGCCGGTTGGCGAACACACGTGCTGACATCTGCCGGAAAACACGCGGGAAAGTGTAGGCCGCTTTTCACTGTGTACTCGGCGATAAGGTCATTATTATGTACTAAATACGTCGCTTCATTGGTAAGTAAATATCACTTCCTTTTGAATAAGTATTTATTTATGGCTACTTTAAATTATCTACTATATAAGTCTTAACATCGTTGAACGTTTAATTTCCAAATGTCTCCTATATAATTCTACGCGAATATTGTCACATTATATTAATGCTTCAACTAAATTAACATGTTACAAAACAATTAATGATTTATGATATTTGACATAATATTAATTTAGTCTCAATATCATGTCCAAATATGTAAGCGTGATCAATGTGTCAAACATAATTAATTGTCAGTTCGTCCGGTGTTTACGAAACATTTGACTTGGCATTTCATAAATTATTTATAGGCTTATAAAAGTGACTATGAGTTGCGACTCCGTTACAAGCGCAAACTTTTATCGATTCGCCCTTAATTTCTATTTTAAGCTTTTAAAGTATCCCTTTCCAGAAAAGTAAACCTACTTTCGTTATTCTTGCAAATTATGATTTAAGAACTTTATCATCGTATTATTATTTATTATATTATTTAATATTAAGTGATACCTTGATGATTTAATGTTTCAAATAAACGTATCGTAATTTTTTTAAAGAGCTTTCTAATTCACTGGATATAATTTAAAACTTATTCTATAAGCAAATATTTATTTTCTAACCACGAAATCTATTCTAAAGTCGATTGGAAAATACTGGATTTATTTGTTAAATTTTCTGTATCTGTTATGTGATTTTTCTAATATGATCTAATAGGCAAGTTGATGATCGGCCTCTTGTGCCTGACACACGCCGTCAACTTTTTGGGTTTAACGTAAGCCAGTTGCCTTACGATGTTTTCCATTTCCGTTCGAGCAACTCTTAAATGCCAACATAGAACGAAATAACATTTTTGCACAGCCGGGGATCGAATCTACAACCTCTAGGATCAACCAACGCTGGTGCTAAGTGCTCCTTTATACTGTATTGTAGTATACCTACAAATTTATGTTTTAATATAAACTGTAACTTTCAGCACGGTTGGTGGTTCTGCGGCGTCCTCTTAGGTATATTCTGGTTCACCACACTAACACCGCTCTGCGTAAAATTGTGGCGATCGTTTGGCAAAAAGATTAGAGCTTTAGAAACATTAAACCTCACAAGCTTAAGGTAAGCTGGAAATCCCATTTAATACTTTGCAGTTTGTAAAGCTTTACTGACTTTCTACAAACTACGATTGGGCTAATTGAAATTATTCTTTTTGATGTATTTATCATTTGCTACTTCTGCTGCGTATCTCAGTAAACCTAATCATCATTTTCTCAGCAGTCAGCAAGGTACACCAGCTACGGCGGTTTGTGAAGACAATAACTGGAGTGCCCCTCCAGGGTGAGTACTATATAACTTCAAATATATATATATATTGTGTTATATATAAAAATAATAAAGCCACTTTAAAGAAAAACACTTTTTTACGGATTATAGTTATGTATTATTGTATTTAAACTTATAATTATTTATACATAATTTTAAATTATGTATAAATAATTATGAGAGGACGGCCTAAAATTATCAAACACCTGGGATCCAATAATATCCAAATTAAAATCTCAAAATAAACAATCCGCGAAAATGGAGGACACCGTGAGCAATTTCTGCAAAAACCCTACATCTTTTAGTCGATACCAACTCCGGGGAAATAAATACAGATAACACAACATTTTCTACAGCTGTAATACTTTTTGACATTTAACACCTTTGTCTTCAGTCACCGTGACCACGCACGCTGAAAAGCACGCGAAACGTCGGTTTAAATTTAAAATTATGTATAAATAATTATAAGTTTAAATACAATAATACATAACTATAATCCGTAAAAAAGTGTTTTTCTTTAAATGTGTAAAAGTTATGTTAATAAAAGACAATACTATAAAGCCACTTTAATTCTATACTATAAAAATATAAAATTGGTGTTAGTTTTGTATGCACAAACGTTATTTCTTCGTGTTCAGTAGTTACTCTTTTGGGTAAAGACAAAGATTTAAAAAAGTGTTTACTAAATAATTGTTATTAATTATATCGTAGGCGAAACAATGCTTGAATGTTTTATATTATTCTTAACAGAACAATTTCCTTATAGGTTTACAAACTAAAAAAAATATGAAAAGTTATTTTTCTTCCATTTGTCTAATCATATGTAATTTATAAATGTATCTAAAAAGTAATTGAAACAGTGCTCCTTTGTTGTTTGGAAAGCCTCATACTGGTCGATCGCTTCTCCATAATTTCTAATTATATTTTAATTAATTTCCAGTCCACCACCTCCAAGAAATGATAGCTGGTGAAGATTGATCCTCTGAAATCCTCGTTTATGTTTCTTCGGTCGTTCCAATACAGCACAAAATTTATTATCACTTCTATCAAGAACTTTATATGGTTTTGCTCGCGATTTACACTGACTTTTGTTGCTTTATATCTTTGAGTATGTCTTTTGAATAAACTTTTTTGTTCTTGAACGAAATAAAATATAAAGTACATATTTGTGTTTATTGCTCGTAAATCGAATTAACTATTTTCTTTTATTAATATGAACAAAATACATTTTTTGTACCGACCATTAATTATTAAGCTTAGATGAAATGTTGTAAGCATGTGGATGTATAGTCGTTAATTAAAACCACTGCATCGATTTTTCCCTCAGTACAAGAGATGATTCCTTCAGTACAAGTGCGTGTAAAGTGCGTATATAGACAGAACGTCCATTGGCACAGCCGGGGTCCGAACCAATGACTTCAGGTATGAAAGTTGCACGCTGCATCTACTAGGCCAAAATTTATTGGGATTTGATTTTTAGTTTCCAAGAAATGTGTAGACTAGACAAATATTTAAGCTTACTCATCATCTCTATTCATCTAAATTCTTAATCACCATACTCAAATATTATGCCATTACAACAGTATCATATATGTATATATGTCAAACTGATCACTTCCTTTAAAATCCCGTTAAAATTTGAGTTATTGGAACAACTTTGTTTAGGCATTCATACAAATAGATTTATCGTATCCTCGAACAGTACTTACTTGCATGTAAACAACATGTGTGACCTAATAGTCAGTCCTTTTAGATTTCAATTTAATATTAATAAGTTAACACGGGGCCTTTTGCTATATTTCTGTGCTAAAGAGATCCAACGTTATTATAAAGTCGTTAGTTATGAAACTAAATAATTTATTTCGCAGCTGACCGACGTTATTAAATCGTGGTCTAAATTAATAAAGTAGAAAATATCTCGCAACTTTTTTTTCATTTTTACCAATTTAACGTTTTTAGTTCACTTTCTATAAAAATGGATTAACATAAAATGGTTTTTCGTCGTGGGTATTTACCCACAAAGTATTTACTTAAGCATCATTACGGGCAGGAAGCTCACCTGATGTAAAGTGATGCCGCCGCCCATGGACACTCTCAATGCCAGAGGGCTCGCGAGTGCGTAATTATTTTTAATTAAGATTTTTTATAATAATTTTATGTAGGCTAAGGTTGGAAAACCCTGGCTTACATGACCAAAGTTTGGTAGTTTCCGTTTAGTATAAGATCCGATTGAATTCACGCATGACCGTGAGCTCGCTATGACATGTAGACAAGTACTTGAACGTCCAGAGCAGCATCATCTTAGTCATAAAACAAAAACCATTATCAGTAAACTATAAACATACTCGCAACAACACTTATAATTTGTGAAAGCCATAAATTTGACTAGTTTCGTTCGTCCGAACAGTAAACACATAAACATTATATTTTATAGCGCTACCTGTCGTTATCGGGACCAAAAAAACGGATGCGGAAAGCATTAAATGACACACTATTTCGGTTGGCAAAATTGGCCTTGGGCCAGATTAGATGGAGGGCTGTAAATGGAATCTAAAGAAATAGTCTTTTTACTATATAAGGGTCCTTTGGATTTCGTACCAATCCTTGCTAATGTACTAACTATGATCAAACTAAATTCATGTTAATTTTTTTAATAACGGTTGTAAGTTAAAATACGTATCGTTTTAAGCAATGATGGTCTATTGGTTTCTGCGTGTGTCTTGAGTCGTCCCTGAGATCGTACGTTTGATCTCTGGGTTGTGCACCGATGGTTATTCGGTCTATGTGCACATTTGAGTCAAAAATGCGATATGTATGAATGCGATGCGTGCGTCAGGCACAGACGGCTGATCACCTACTTATCCATTAGGAAAAATAAACAATCACAAAACGGATACAGAAGGTGGCAGCACCACTGGTTCTTGATACTTATACATATATATCGACCTATCCGTAGAACAGAGTCCTATCTGCAGGATTGATAGTTTTCAGTAGAGGCAAGAGAAGTTTTTGACTTGTGTAATTCTTAAACAGTGAGACTTGAGATTTTGATTTTTTGGTATGATATGACAACACCCCAGCCTAGTTAAATGCTATGTCGTGTATATTTCTTATCCTCTTATTTCACGAGATAGTGAGTTCCATATAAACATAGGACGTTTTATGGCGGAAGAGCGGGTGCCCGTAGTGAACATTGTACGTTTTTTTACGGAGATGTATGAATTAAGTGACGTTCTATATTAACATGGGTATTTTTTTGTTGGAATTACCCATCCCTTATGAGTCCTATGTAAATAAATATCTTAAAATTTTTAAACATAATGTTCGCCATATGATGACTTCCCTCCCATGTAACTAAATAAAAAATAAAAATATTATTAAAAATAGTTTATTAGTTATAAAATCTTAAAATAGATATGTAAACTATTCAAAGGCATCACTTTGAACGGCATCACATCACAGGTACGGTAGGTACTTAATAGTATAGTCTAAAACTACAGAAAGTTACAGATCTATGTACCTATAAGAAAATTACAGGAGACGCGTATGGAGAAATTTAAACTTCGCATTAGTTATATAATCAACAATATGTTCAAAAAAACATACTTAATAGAGAGTATTAATAACAATAAAATAATTTTAAGTAAAACTATTTTTGTGGCGCAAAATTTAAAACTTAAATGGCATTTCGTATCACAGACACTGTCCCCTTCATTTTTGGTGTGTCCTTTCTGTAAGAAGCAGTGTATTATGCATATATTGAACTTTTCTGCTGCGTACATTGAAAATACAAAGTGGTTACGATTTTGGCCAGCACAATTGTCTGACCAATAGCGAAACTCTTTGACCCCACGGTCAACATTAGCCTGAATAAAATCTAAGAGACAATTCCTGTCCTCATTTGCGCCACGATTTGCCACAGATTCATCCCAAATATAGCAAACGGCCTTCCTTTTACCCACGTCAAAAACTGTGAAGTTAAATGAAGAAAACTTAATTAAAAATATGTTATATATTGCCATGAGGACGCTGCAATACATTTTAAAAATCAAACACAGCAGCAACCATGTTTCCATTTGACTCCTCAGCGTCTTTCTTATCTTGGCCTTTTAAGTTCCTTGCGACCTTCTTATTAGTCTGGTGTTGTTGAAAAGTTTCTTTTTCTTGGTCTGTTGGATTATTTTTCAATCGAAAAACGTGACATTCGTCGCACTAATCCTTTTTGGGAATATGAAAAGCTAGATTGAAGTTTAAGTTGACAATGTCACGATATTGGCGTTTCTTTGGGTCGAACCATTCAAGATACAATTTGAACATTTTGGCGATACTTGTCTCCTTGTAGGTAGAGCTTTTGGCTATTCTTGCGTATATAATGCGATTCAACTGGGACAAATGTCCTTGGAAATGAAATGAACATGGTCACAAACACTTTGTTTCATTGCGTCATCTATAACAATCTTATGATTATGGTGGCGACTCCGTCTTTCCTCTTCTAAAATAGCACTTCCATCGTACTTCTTCCATGCATTTTTTAAGATACGAGTTGAAACGGCAAGAGTATTAACAGACAATGTTTGGCATACTTCGGTTTTCTCGCAGTAAGATTCGCTAGAACCTGTGATCAGCGCCATATAATAATTAAAAGTATGCTTTCTATTATATATTAGGAGTGTCTTGACTCAGGTATCTTTACTTCTTCATTTTATCGGAATATTTGATGATGAAATTCCACTGCTTGATATCCCAGTTGCCAAAATTTTGTGAAGCATTCCAACCGCTGTTGGTGAGATATTTTATTAGGACATTTGTAACGGTATACCTGACGGCCACATCGTTTTTTCGTCTACGGCTTTTCCTTTTATCGTGACATATTTCTTATCTAAGTTCTTAAGGCATTTGCGTTTAAGGTCTGTCCATTCTTTTGGGCACCTCTTACGTTTTCTAGTCGTTTTAGGATTTACGGTGGGATCGCTTATGTGCGAAGAAGAAGGTGAATTCGTGGTGCTAAAAGACGGCGAAGAAATATCTGTGATAATAAGTCTGCATGATTATGGCAGAATGAGCTATCGCAAATCGAATGAATATAAGTAGGAGAGGGCATAGGAGTTGGCAGTGACAATTCTCGAAACTAGAAGGCACTTGCATAGAAAATGTGCCAGGTTGATTTCTGTAAACACCTTTGGCAGACGGATCAGACTCATTTGGTATGAAGCTATCACAAGTAATTTCTTCGGTCAGGTAAAATCTTCATGCAGAAATTCTTCCCATATATCAGCTAGTTCTAGACTGATTTTTTTTCCACCGGAGGGCAAAGGTGAGCTTTGTTGTCTAATGTCGTTGTCATCAGCGTTCAGAGCTGTAGTATAAAAAAATACTGTATAGTATTATTATAGCTATTCATAAAACATTATTAAGAAATGAAGTTAACAAACCTTAAATAAAAAATCGTTATAATATTGTTATTTAACGATATTTTTAAATGAACAACGTCCTAACTGTTGTCATTATCCCAGTAACAACGTCCTATCTTAATATGAAACCAAGAAATCATATTACAGATTACGTAGAAAAAGGTCCTATATTCATATGACACGCTTAAAATACCAAAAATGTTCGTATAAAATCGTCCTTATGTTTCATAAGACTTCTACTTTTTACTATTTATTATTACAGAAAGAATGAATACTCTGTGACTTAGAATTATGCCAATTGCTTTTTCGCATGATTTTCTCACTACAGATGCTTTTCTAAACCTCTCCGGCAAGAAACGTCCTATATTAAAATCAATCACCCACAACGCTTTACTGAGTCAAAAATTCAATATTAAAGCAATACAGATATGATGTTTGTTAATATAAGAATTTATTAGTGTGTATCGCGAAATAATACAGCTGAAATCGTCAATATACCAGTATTTACACTTTTTTTTCGTATAATCAGCAGGAAAATTTGAAAATGGTGCACTAAGTTCCGGCCTTTCTGCATCAGTTTTTTGTAGCATATCTAATATTTTCTTTGAACGTGACATCTTTAAAAATATGTTTTTACATGCAAAGCAGTTAATTTATTTTGTACATCAAACCAAAAAAAAATCTGAGCGCATAACACAAATACACCCTCTCTCCACCGAACAGCGGCCGGAGTGACAAGCGGACGGGGCGTCGGCGCAGCCGTCGCTTTCCGCGTGCCGTCGCTTGATCACTTCGTGCGTTTTTATACGGAATTAATGTCAGATAGTACGTTATTCGATTCTATATCTCCGAAACTAAACAAGATACGAAAATTCTAAAAACATACATCTGTAGAGTTCGTATTCCTTATCTCGTTTAGCTATTAAACTCATTTTTGCTCCACGATCACATCGGACTCTGTTCTACGGATAGGTCGATATACATATATTCAGAAACCTGACTGTGTTAAAAAATCTTAGACAAATGTTTGGACAAAGCACCAAGTCATTGTTCGAAAGTGTGGCATCCATAATAAAAATAAACGTTAAGTTAATTTTTTTTAATTATCGTCTAGACCGTCGGTTGCATGCCAAGCAATGCAATATAAGTTGCAATAAATAAAAGAATATTATATTTACACTAGACAAGTAGGTAGCCATCTAATCCTTTCAGAGAAAAGCAATTTTTGTTGCTCTAGAATATCGAAATACATTATTTTTGTTACAATAAAACTTACGCAACTGCAAGTGATTCGTCAAATGTCAACTGGTTAGCATTTGGTCGACCTACAGTAGCCCTGTTGTTGCGCCACCGTGAGAAATAGATACCATTGTCTGTGAGCTTGTTAAAATAATTTATGGTCTGGTTATACCATTATGATATGTTGAATGAGTAATGACATATTTAATTCATTTATTGCAACCAATTTCCAAAGGTCAAGATTACTTTTTTTTGGAGCAATGTTAAGTTGTTTAAGTTTTAAGTAATAATAACGTTCGTATCATTATTTTGACTTACTTTACTTGACTTAATGGCATTTAACCCCTTGGAGCAAAAGGCATCCATACTGAGTCTCGATATTGGTCTGGAGCCTCGTATTTCACCTCGCTCCAGGTTTTTACGGAATTCTTTGCATCATATGCCACTTTACGACGCCATATTTTCCAGTTTCCTTGTATTATTATATTTTGTATTATTATATACATATTTTCCTCTTCTGGGCGTATGGCCTATCCATTTCCACTTGCGTCCCTTGATCTGCTGTATCGGGGTTTTTCGGCAGCAAATTGTGAGAGAGGGAGGTTGACTGGAAATTTAAAGTAGGAAGTCTCTATAAATAAAGTTTTGTTTCTCATTTTCCTCATAAGTTTAAACACTGATTAATATCGTAGCTTTTTGGGAAATGTTGCACATGCGAAATTCCTTCATCGTCACTCATATCCACTTATAATACAAGTTTGCTCGCGAGTGTGCACATAATCCTAATAATTACCAGAAAGGCACGGCGAATTGCAGCAATCTACTTTTTCTAGTGATTCATTTCTTACTAATAGTAATTAATAAGTCGTTGGCTATCTGAATAATGTTTTTTTATTCTTAATTCTGATAGCGAGTGGGTGGCTTATAGAACGAAAATCACTTTCTTAACTAGGAGTATCAAATTTTATATATCATACGGATAAATTCGTTCTTTACATTCTTATTTAGAACCTTTAGAAGCTCATAGTGGTTTGCAACACCTGAGGATAAAGATCGCGTGGTCCTTCGCCAACGTGATGGACCTCTTTAAAATTATACACAGTTGTAAAGAAGTGCAGGAAATGAGAAAAATGACGGAGCCTGTTTTCATTGGAATGGCCTATTTCACATTTTTTTATATTAAATATAAAAGCCGAGTTTACTGAAGGACCACGCCAAGCATTACTTGTATCAGAATAGTTTGTTACGAAATTGTAAGTGCAAAATTGAATCGTTTTTAATGGAATCGACTTACTCCATTACAAACAGAATAATTTCAAAATGCAGTGATAATCACTGTATATTACTCTAAACCTTGGCACACAATTTCACAATAGTAATAATTACAAGAGCTATCCAAACCCTGAGTTCTACTTATTACATTTATTTTACATTATATGTTAAAATTGATGCAAGGCCAGTCTGGGTCAAGGCGAAGAGAATTCGTTCATGGCACTTGAAGATCTCGAAGTGACCAACGCTTTAAGTTCTTATCCCAAATTTAAATATGAAGAAAAAATTAAATCTCAATTCCAAAACTTATTAGGTCACACCTCAATTAAAGACCGTACAAGGTTGGTGGCAGTGGGGTGTAGGGAAGGCGGCCACCAGCTTGATGCTTATCCATGGCCAAAGACTGACACCCTTTTTGGACCGTGAATTACTTCGCATTGCCACCTGCCTTCGCTTAGAAGTGCCCATATGAAAAACGAACCAAACCTCTGATACCTTGGCCTCCATTGCCGAAAGAGTTCAGGTCGGCTTTCTCATCACGCCGCGATCAACGACGTCAATGTTCCAGCCATTTTCGATCCAACAAGCATCGCTGGAGACGATGTCAGTCGTCCGAATGAAATGTTTTTGACCCCTTGCAGGATGGGAGAGGCTTTGGTATGGAATGCTACTTATGTGGACACGTTAGACCCGTCTCACCTCCTTCGAACAAATCAGAAGCTGACGCAGCCGCAGAGCAGGCGGAACATAATTAACAGGTCAAATATCTTTCCTCCAACTCTAATTTTGTTCCTTTTGGAGTAGAGACTGTTGGGTCGAGGAGTTCAAGTGCACAGGTGCTATTAAAATACCAGGTTAGCGCCTGATAGATAGTATCGGTGAATCTAGAGCTGATGTTTTTCTCCCTCGATAAATAAGTATCGCAATATAGCGATGAAATACTGAACCAGCATTAAAGATTTCCAAAGAATATTTTTAAAAGTCTTGATAAAATCTTTGATATATGATTATTCATCAGATAAAATTATTGTATTTTAAGAGAGATGACAAAAAAATCTCCTATGTTTTAGTTAGAATTTTTATAAAGTAAATAATACAATTATTCTAAAACAACAACTAAATCAAAACATAAATGCGGATGACCATGAATTACGTGAAGATGAGCCAGTTACCGTGAACTTGTAATCACAAATCAGACATTATGAATCATCTCACGTTAGTTACGACATTGCAAATAAAATGCAGCCAACACGGAACATCGTGACCTGAAAAAGATTTTGAATATATTATACTTTGGATATGGTATTTTATTTTTGCTACGGAAATGCTATTGCATGTAATGGTCTCTAAATTTGTCCAAATTATATAATTATTAAGAATTGTTCTACTAATAACCAAATCGTCCGATTAATAATAATTACTATGGCGATATATACTCATTTATGAAGAGTAAGTGTTTAATTTGAGTGTGTTTATTTATAATATACATTTAAAAAACTACTAAACTGATTTCCACATAACAATCCAGCTTTTAACATCGAGTAATATTTTAACCCGATCTCTAACAACAAAAATCCTTTACATTTAAGTTGGAAACTTTTGCAACACAAACTTAGTTGCATATCGTAATTATTTTGTAAGTTTAACGAAATTATATCATTACCGTATCCATTATATGTTTATACGATTAATTGAATCCATTGAAATATACAGTTATATCGAAGATGAGCGAGGTCTGCCGGGAGCTGCAATTTACATAATAGACCATTGACCGTCTGTTAATTTAAATTGAATAAACAATTAACGTACTTCTTATGAATTTCCTCTTTTAATTATTTTTATAATATAAGAGGTATTACAGATAGGCAACGCTAAAGCTAGAGTTTGTTTGGTGGAAGGGGCTCATCTGTACTAAACTTTATATAAAAATTACTTTTGTGTTTCTTAGGGACGATACGACCAATATAGGGAAAACGACGCAGAAATAGTATAGTTAGTAGAATTAGGAAGAATGCAAAAAAGAGATTTTACTTTTAAGCTCTTGTGTCAGAGAACTTAGGATCAAATATCTAAACTTAATTGTTAGCAGTCAATCGTGGCTCATTGCGATACTTTTGTATCTTAGATTGCACAAGTTGGGTATGTTCGTGTGTAATATTTTATCCACTTTCGAATCTAGTTCGACCAGCCTGGACTTTTGTGGTAAAGGTCAATAAACCCGCCTTTCGAAATACTTTAACGATACAAAACAAAATATATACGTCCTTAGAAATGTAATTGGAATATCGGTTTTAATGATATGTGCTTTGATGCCTAGGGTAGTTACGTAAGCTTGAAGATAGATGATGTTTAGATACTAAGAAGTGTTCCCGAGTACAACATGGGATCCTTCTGAATAGCAATAATCTATACACTCGTCATACTTTAAGTATCTGATCATTATCAGACGTGCCGATTTGGTGATCAGCGTATCCTATGATACACAGGCCCCTTCAAGGTGCTTCGATTGTTTTCTTATATCATCTTTTCTTGTTTTGTCTCCTATTCTCTTTATATCGTCTACCCAACTTATGCTGTCTTCTTCTTTTCCTTTTTCACATCTCACGGTTGGCAATCTGTAATAATTTTTATCCATTTCAAATTGTTATCTCTCGTCATGTGCCCGGTCCAGTGGTATTCTACTTGCCTTATTTTCTTTATAATATCCTCAAATTTGGTTGTTAATCTCATCTCTTCTTTTCTTTTGCTATATCTCCGTGTTACAGTCATCATGCTTCTTTATATTCCTCTTTGGCATGTTCTCAACTTTAAAAGATGTTTCTGAGATAATGCCCAAGCCATTTTTTACTTATTGGGATCAGAATTTATATTAAAACCCCTTTTTTTTTAGCAAGTAACCCTTTAACTTTGGGCGGTATCAACCAAACTACACGTTCGACTCAAGCCATAAGCACTGTAAAATCAGTACTAGATTCGAGGATCAGGAGTCATAAATCACGCTAAGTTATGTGTAATTAGAAACACTAAGTAGCTTAAGCAAGCATTTATAAATAATATAATCAAATGTATGTGTACTTGTTTGTCTAATTTGATTCTGGTCTGTACACAAAACATACGCCACTCACACGTCATGTTGTCTAACGACAGTTTAAGTATTGCCTAAGATCTGATACACAGTTGTATGTTATAAATCATCTAAACGTCAAATAAATTCTCTGACATGCCGCCCAGATAACTCG
Source organism: Pieris mannii (assembly GCA_028984075.1). Classification (NCBI taxonomy): domain Eukaryota; kingdom Metazoa; phylum Arthropoda; class Insecta; order Lepidoptera; family Pieridae; genus Pieris; species Pieris mannii. The sequence continues at coordinate 472,576 of CM054784.1, forward strand.
GAAGCTTTCAACATTTGGTTTCTATTACCCACCTTTCTACCGTAATTATTTTCATTTTCAAGGAACAGAAGGTAAACGGGATACCGCAGCTCTTTTGATTGGTAAGGTTAGTTGCTAAGTCGAATTGGTACGGAAAAGCTTGATGGTCAGCTGGTTCGTAATGGTAATGTGCGGCAAAAACTGTTATAAAAAACGCTCCCTTGGGGAGAAAGTTTTATTGTAATCAACAATAGCTTTGCACATGTTTCTTGTAATTTAAAAATAGATCTTGTTATAAATATGTATGTCAAATTAAAAATACAACTGTTTAACATAGAAATTAATGAGTTCAAACACAGACAATGAAGCAATATTTTGACATAATTTCGAAGCACATTATTACATGTTTTATATTTAAAAGAGAACTTAGTTCTGTGAACTACCTAACAGAATGGATTGCATAACGATTACTTAAGTTGTATGTGGTGCAAAGTTGGTCATCCCTGCATGAAGGAGGTTATAATTACGGCACGGCCTTTTACGATATTACCTAATAATTACTTTTCACATCTAGAAAATTTGCAAAACTATACAGCAAAGTGAATGTGAGATTGTTCGATAATAATAAATAAGTTATTTAGTTCCTAAACTAGGATTTCCGCGATGATGATGAAGGGTTCACGAGCCTTTTTAGATTTCAATTAAATGTGGTTTATTCATAAATAAGTCAGATATATCGTAGTAACATTTGCTATCTGAAGTATAGTAGAGTAACTTAATCATCATGAGAAGGAACTAAGCCAGCATTTCTCATCCATGAGGCCTTGTGTTCGAACCCTATCTGGGTGCGAATGCATTTTTATGTGCGTGATAAATGCACAACAGAATGTAGGTCCATCAATCGACTATTCGTGTCTTACACTCACACACAATATAATCTATGGACCGAGTGTGGTAGTTGTAGGTTAGGGTACGTAAAACTGCCTATGATCACATGCCTATAAAGACAATGAGAGATCAAAGACGCGTTGTTCGGACTAATACCTGCAGTTGAGGTTCGTTATCGGGTGTCAAGGCAGAATACAAAATAACACCCGTATCTTGACGTCCGTCGTTCCATAACTGAGCGTTTTTTTAGAGCACTGTGTGGATCCAGCTGCCCACTGAAGTATTTCCGAACAAATTCAACTTAATTCCGAGCCTTCTGGCAATGTGAATGTCCATGAGCTGTAGTATCACTTGAAATCAGTTGAGCGTTCTGCCAGTTTGCCTCCTATTACATAAAAAAGTGAAATATTACATACAATTTGTGTTCTAATATAAATTAAGGTAGTGATGCTATAGTAATATTATTAAGCTGGACAAACGAAATCATTAAGAAATTCTATCTCGTAATCAAAATATTGTCTATATTATTTAAACCTGTCATTATAAAGATTAAATCTCTACTCATAGAGTAAGCTACTTCAGTCTGACTCCACGAAGTCACCAGCTTCGCAGTTAATTATGAATTTTATTACCATGTTTGATCTCTTACATTTAAACTTAAATTTCGCGCAATTCTTGAAAAGAATCCTATTTGAAGTTGAAGAAAACTTTGATTAAGAAATCCTCCTTCGTAATTTATTTTAATCACCTCATTCTTTTTAAATTACTTTAAGAGACTTTGAGTGTTTAATATTTACAGCTGTGATACTGTAGGTAACATCGTGATTTGGACGTTTTAATGTTCAAGTACCCATTAATTGAGACCCATAAACAAATTAGGATGCTCATAATTTTGTTAAATAAATGAAACAATATTAATAGGAAAAAAGTAAAACGTCTGTTTTACGTTGTCGTTGAATATAGTGTAATCGATACATAACAAGAATGTTATATATCGATTAATCTTTATTTTATAATAAATGTGTCACATAGTTAGAAGAACCCAAAAATAAGTTGCAATTTTTGTTAGCCCAGCGTCACAACGCTTGTTTTTAAACTATTAAAGACATTTGACATTTAGCTTTAAACAATGTGTTTAATTTATTGAAACATCCTTCCAATCACCGCCACCGAATTCGATTTTTTTTATTTAAATATGGTCTATATAATCATGAAGCATAACAAACGTAGCAATAATTACGAAAGACGAGCCATTTATAACTGAGATTATACTTAAAATCCTCTCAAACAATGGTTGGATTGGATTTCACTTCAATAAACAAGGAATAAACTTTATAATCTTATTAATCTGTTTAATTGTGATTCGATAAAGTTACCGGGCTCCATTTAAATGGAAAACGACACTTTGTTTATAGCAGATTAAAAGCTCTGAAACGTGTATAAATACAATTAAATATTTCTAATATCTATTAACAGGTACATTGTATAGATATCATTTGGTTTTAGGTGACCTTCAAGTTGCAAACAGAATAATCTCTAGTCGAAGCCGGCTAAGCAAATTACCAAATAACGTATGAACAGAGGCAATAAACTGAAGTTAGCAGTTAATTGCAAAATTGATATTATTATGACAAAGTGTCACGGTAATCGTGTATTAAAAGTAACATCAAGACGACAAGCGTTTTCGCCCACAGTACTGAATATAGTTCAAGGTGAGAGAGTACGCTGTTATTACGGTAACAGTGTCATTAAAGACCAACAAAACTCGTAGTAGTGTGAGGTACGAAAGTGGTTTGAGATGCTCATTTTTCAACTCGAGTTACAAATTGCAATATTTAAATTTCTTTTTACATCGTTTCACCACAATGTTGCTAATTTTTTATTCATTTAACTTCTCAAGAAGTCTTTTAAAGTGATTTGCTCCCATTTAAGTTAAGACGATTATAATTAATATTATTTTTACGATGTTTTCAAAGCTTTCACCCTAACATCTATTAAATAAAATTGAAAAAATAAATAAATCATTATTCTCATACTTTAGTCTCAACATCATCAACAGTTTTTGTTACTACACATTTAAATAAACTTCATATGTATATTTAAGTACTCTGCAAAACAAATAATAAAAATGAATACAATTTTCTCTCTGTCAATACCGGTTTATGATTCCCATGCGAAAAGCCTACATTGAATTAATTTTGAACTTTACTGCCTATCGATTAAGATTTACGATACTAACATAATTTTAATAAATCACTTTTCGTACAGGATATGAATAAAACGAGCAAGTACCATAGTCAACAAAACACGACCTTCAAGTTATATCCGGTATATTAACTGGACATATTTCGCTTGTTATGCTAACAGGAATACAACAACTATAATTTGTTCATAATCAAACTTTTTTCTTTATCCTTTTCATTTTTTAGATAAATGGATTAAACTCTAAGTCAAATAATTTATTTCAATTAGGCCTATTAAAAAGGCTCTTTCAGAGTCAAACTTAAAAGTTTGTATTACATTAATTTGCTTATTATATACGAATTACGACATATTTTTAATGAAGCGCTATTGAAGATTGGAGTTTTGCCAAAAGGCTTTGAAGCGTTCTGTTTTTCGGATCACATTGCCCACATTTGTGACGATAGCGGGGATAGAAAAATTAGAAAATATTAGCAAAGATGAGAGGAAAATGAAGAATTTAGAGGAGGCCTTCTCTCTGTTGTAGATCGTGTACTAATATTAAATATTTTATAACATAAATTTAAAGTAATCTTTGTTATAGTAGTGGCATATACTATCTAAACAATTATGCATTTAAAAAAAAACAACCTCAATCTCCGTGCACCAATGAGCGTTTTTAAGCCATTTTTTGCCGCACACTACCGCCTGGTGGAATCAGCTGCCCGTCGAGTTATTTTTACCAATTCGTCTTAACATTTGAAGGACAGTGTTCGAGTAGAAGAAGCACGAACTAGCTGACATGGTCAGAAATTAACGTGGCCCACGATATCACGACCATGTGGACATGTCATACAAGTTGTTTTAACTGGAGCATAATAATCCCAAAGACTATTTAAGTATTCGTCAAATTTATAAAAAGCTTTATTTATTAATTTACGTTTAACTACATAGGACAATAAGACAAGTACCTACTTTAAAAAAGTATTTAAACCTAAAAATCGGGGATATGTATAAATAATATAAATATATCCAGTAAGCTGTTCGAGAATTGAAGCTATAAAAATACCCTGGCTTGATATTTGGAAATCTAACTTTTCAAATAAAAAAGTTAATTTCGGCAAGTTAAAAGCGAACGTGAATACGTAAACCAAACAAGCTTAACCTTTATCATGTTCGAAAAGTTTTATGAAAAACGCTTTGATAAATTCGATAAGACTGATATCGCCTTAGATTTTAACGGCCTTTGTTTTTTGTTGTTCTGGTTTCCAATATTTTTAATAGACTTGACATCGTAACCATGGTAACAAAAACCTTAATCCACGTTTTATAAAAAAAGTGGGAGTGCTACAGTTACACAGGTTTTGTTTTGTAGTTCTTTGTAGATTTCCTTTTTTTAAGTTGTTAGAGTCGTTCAGATTCATAGGTTTTTTCTAGCATGTTTAATTAATAAAAATGAATACCAATTGCTTCCTTATACATATCAATATAAGTTAACTAAAAGAGGAAATATTCGTGAACATGATTGAAGTGCTTAATAGGAAGTGAACCCAATAGGTCGTTAATAGTAGTAAAAATATGCCCCCGGCGACACTTGTGTATTTATTGATGAAACCTTCTATAAAGCAAGGTCTAAATTGTAAATTGTCAAAATCAGCCTATGATAAAGAACTGCCTTATTACTCTTATATGATTCAATGTCATTGGCAGAACTACAGTCGACGAATTATTATTAATACGCAATCTATTTTTTTAAATCTATACTTTAAGGATTAATAAACCTCTTCTTGAGAGAAAGATTTAAGCTAACTGTCAATATGTTGTGTATTGTAACTATAATTCTGTGTAAGCTTAAAGGAATGCAAACATTTGTTTAGCTGTATCACTGCTTTCAATGTTACTTTCAGCTATACAAAAGTTCACCCGTAAACGAATGAGGCGTAAGGCCAATTAAAAACGTGCGAGCCGTCCTCCCGAATCGTGCGTTTAAAATTGTTTAAAATTATCCACAGTACACGGCCAACACTGACCAACTTGCACAAGGCTGTACAAATGTCAACAGGATCTTTACACCTGGCCTAAGTAGTGGATATGTTGTAATCTGATCTTATTTACATGAATTCAATTCAACTATACTAGCATCTATATATTTCAATCGAAATTAACTAGATGATATCATTTCTGTTAAAACTATGATTATTACACCAATTACACTAAATTTTTAATCTTTGCACACTATTTATGTCTAACCGTTCAGCCTTTGCCCGACATATGTACGTACTCTTTTTAGGATATAAAAAATGCCGGTTTCCATATGATGTTTTTCTTCACCATATACAAACGAGTTGTGCAATTAGTACAGTCGGGATTCAAACATATAACCCCAGATTAGAGGAAGATACTTGGCTACTCTACAGGTTTCTTAAAACTGAGGCAATGTGTTTTTCAGCATCTTTAAACCTGCTGGTAAAAGGCTGGTTATTGTGACTGTCTGTGGATTCATGTCTGTGTAACATATGAATCGACCGACACACAGACATCACCATTTTATTTATTTATATCTGTCAACTTAAACATTTTTCTACGTGAATTTGATTAGACTTTGGAAAATAATCGTAATGATTATTCACTCTTTAATGATCACATCAAGTAAATAATAAATATTGTATCATAACCCAGGAAAAGAAATAAAAAGTTAATTCAAAACATAAAGAAAAGTACTTTGATGGCTTCCAAAAATATAGATTGCCTTCTTTTATTGCGTCTTCTAGTTTCGAGTCTATAAAACGATGTCATAAATTCCAAATAAAATTGAGATATTCAACGCAGCCCTCATAAATAAAGCTATGAAAATTCATTACGATGCCAATTACATCGTTGTACATATTTTTAATAATTACTTCACAATTGTAATACAATTAATCTTCGTTACAGTGATGAAATCAGGATTTAAATAGCTAAAAACTTCCTTGTACGTAATATAGAACAATTATTTTTATTCGCGGCCATTGTTATTATAATGATAACCTTTTGAAAAGAATATAAGTTATTTTTAAACAAATTACGCAAAAAGGCAATTTCAATTAATTCAGTGTACGTCCACTATATGTTGCCAATTTTCTATCCTTCAAAAATATTATGGCCTCCATCGGCGAGGTTACGCGAAGATTATATCTTTGATATCTGCTACGGGCATATCTTGCTCAATCCCAAATGACGAATGATACATTTACACATAGCCTTTTTCGCTTTGTCACGACTGTCTTCGAGAAACGTTAACTACAATATCCAGTTCTCTCAACTAAGATTGGTGTTGCAGTAAATACATACTGATCTATATGCGATTATTAGTATTAAAGCTTTATTCATTATGATGTATGTGAAAACAATTGTTTAACTTACATTTCTAGTATAGGTTCGTTTTGTTAGTGTTCTTGTATTTATGGTAAAAGCCTCCTCCATATTCATCCAGTTTTCCCCGCTATTTATATAACCTCATCTGTCCATCTTATCTTTTGTCGTCGTCGAAAGACATGTATCGCTTTTCCCAGTAGGTCCAGTACATCTTTTATATCTAAGTATACGACGACCTGCGCATGCGTTTAAAAGCCCCTTAGTAAATGCAGCGTTGACAAATCAATACAGATTATTTATTCAAAAATTTCAAATAAATTGTCTGTCAATACAGATTATTTAATCAAAAATTTCAAATAAAATGTAAATTTGACAGAATCTAGTCTAGATCTGATCTTCAATTTAGGGCTACTATTAATCCTTTTTATAGGCGATAAAAACAGTCTCGGCTTTCGGGTTGAATAATTGGCGATGGTCCAAATACAATTGACAAAGGTGGCAATTAGTCGATTCCCTGATGGAGGCTTTGATGTTGGCAACACTATACAAAGGTCAGGGTTCAAAACATTTAGATAATGGTTATTTTATTGGTAGTTCTACTAATGTACTTACTGTATATGGCCAAAAACGAAGGTCACATAAACGTATTAATTTCTCTGCAGCAAACAAGTTTAATTGTTATAACTAATGATTTTATAATTCATGCAGTATTTATTTTATTAAATACTGACTGAAATAATGACTTTGACCTTCGTAACTCATTTCATTATTACTTTAAAGAAGACTACACAAGGGTAGGGAGTAGTATTGGCGTAGTGGCTTCAATGTGAGAATCTTATCCCTGAGGTCGTAGGTTCGATCCCCGTCTGAGTACCAATGGACTGCCTTTCTATTTGCGCATTTAACATTTGCTCGAAAGGTGAAGGAAAACAAAATAAGGAAACCTGCTTGCCTTAATCGCAAAACAAAGCGGTGGCGTGTGTCGACTGGGGGCTGATCACCTACTCGCCTATTAATTGACAAATGAACAGAAACAGAAATCTGAGGCCCAGACATAAAAAAAAAATAGTAAAGATGGTTTTGGAATTTATTTTACATAAATGTGTGGTGACTGCTCGTACTTGAATTCGTGTATGCGGTGATATTACTTAGTTGTTTATACTACGTATTTTGCGTGTTGTTCTCACGAGTATGCAAGTGCGTGCTCCTATTTCACCATGCCTCCTGCTGATAGAGGACAAATCTTTGTTTTTAATTTATTTTATTATTCTTTATTACTCAAGATGTCATGGAACATGGTGTAATGGTTGCACCTCCTTACAAACATTGTGTAAAAAAAATTTGGCGACTAAAAAGAGTGGCGGAGAGTTTATTGCCAGTTCTTCTCTTCAGTTCTACGCCCTTGATTTGAGAACTGGCAGTAAATATAAAATTAGAATCATGTATATTTATTTTTATTTTGACGTTCATAAGTGTACATTATGTTACCTATATGAATAAATGATTTTTGATTTGATTTGATAAGTGTAGTGTAATTAAAATTAAGACCAGCCAAATTCTAGAGTTATATGTTTTCGTATTTATTTAATATTAAAATTCTTGACATTAAGAGCTAATGAGAATATAGACTGTATGCCCCTAACCCGAAAAAAAAAATGGTTTTGTAACTAGAAATAATATTATAAACTAATATTGAAAGTACCTTGCTGTTATTAGTGCAACTTCTTTTCAAAGACGAATCATAAATGTAGCAAGGTCATATGTAAAGCATAATTACTCTGAAGACAAAATCATTAAGCAATAATAATAAATTACACTATAAATTTCCACATGTCAGCTTTAAATTTGCAAATGATTTCGTATAAGTATATATAAAATTAATCATCGGATTTATTTTAAGATATTCCGAAGTTCTTTAAATGTTATCTTGCATAACAAGCTAATGGCACATTTTTGCTATTGAAAAATTATCACTGTGCCGCCTTCTTAGAAACGTTATTCGATAAAAAAAGGCAACATGCAAATAGTACAGGCCACAATATCTCATTTATTTTTGAGCCTACCCCAGACTTAAATGAAACCGTTTTAACAGATTTGGAATTAATGGCAGAGATTTTATTTACATCCATTACACGTGAAGTTTTGAGCGAGTTGGGATTTTTTTCACTGTCGGACTAGGATTTAAAATTTAATTAACAATTCATGTGTCACCCACAGCCATCAAACAAATATACTCAACAAAGAGCACTCGTACAGGGATTGTCGCTTACATTTCATGTTTTATTGATGTCGTTCAAGGACCGCGTCGTATTAAATTTTCATAGCTTTATTACGAGGCTTGTACGTACTGAACTTGCAATGTTTTCCTTAAATTTTATGAAAATCTTCTCAGATTTTATTCTGGGGAGAGAAAATTAAACCGCAAATTCAAATATGAAAATCGCGTTCCCATTTTAAAATCTTTCGATACTATAAAACATATTATAAAAGCTTACTAAGTTAAGACTTATTCGCTTTAAATATCAAAATTTTTAAATTTATGTAATTAATGAAGCTGTGTAGGCCTAATGGCTTCAGCGTGCGACTTTCATCCCTGAGGTCGTAGGTTCAATACCCGGTTGTGAGATCTTTCATTTAATGGTAAAAAAACATCGTAAGGAAATCGGCTTGCCTTAGACCCAAAAACTGAAAAGCGTGAGTCAGGCACAGGAGACTTATCACCTACTTGCCTATAAGATTGACTAGTGATCATAAAACAGATTCAGATATCTGAGGCCCAGACCTAAATACTTTTTGTATTACTGATTCATTTAATTTATGTAATGAGTCGAAGCCTGGGCGATACAAATCTTACAAAATGATAATTGCTATATCTACCTCTATATTACATTGCATTATAAATCTTTAATTTTTTTTTTGGTAGGCTGAAGAAGCGAACATCGCGCTACAACTGGTAGCAAATAATACGCTGGTATCAAATAGGTGTAGTGAAATATAAGTAATTACTTAAACAAAATGCAATCGCAGGTGACTCTGATTCATACATTGATATTTTGTTTACCAGCTGTGATTTAGGTTACGCCCACGTTTGCTAACTGGTGCTAATATTTTAGGTGTTTCATTGACAAACTATGAGTGCTTGCAACAAAAGCAGCTGTGTAAAATACCTGTTTTGTATTCCTGTACAAGTTAACATTAAGTTTTTAGGGAAAGTCAAAGAAGTTTTTGACATGGAACCTGAAAGTGTAAGGTTCATTGCAATACCATAAAAATAAGTTCCCGTCAGAGAAGCAATTGATAGCCGATTATCTATCTAAGATGTCGACGAATTTAAGCGCATAGGAATATGTTATGAGAGATTGTTATACTACACATAAAAATAACACTAGCGGATTTCGAATCTACTTACTACGTATATTGGCACTACTCTGATGTACCAAAACCTAATAAATAAAAAGCGGACGCCTAAGTACACTCTCAAATACATGCGCACACACACCTAATCTTACAGTCACATTTCACACATACTTAATGTCTTATAAGACTTTTGTTTCATCTCAGCTGTAATAAACCTATTTTTCTCAAAAATCTGTTTTAGCCACTTACACAAGGTAGTAGTAGTGAAAGCGAAAGTAGAGTAGTTTTTTTAGTGCATACTATACATAAAACATATTATATTTTATTGTAGTTGGAATTTCCATATTCAGTCGAAATATGAAAACAATAATTGCAATCCGACAAGTCACGGTCATAAAAACCAGATACGAATGAAGAATTAACACCATATGACCACTTTTCTTTTTTGGAAGTTAAAATATGTCAAAGGTTGATTTTAAGGTTAACACGTTTACCCGTGATGTATGGTCCATTAATTTGCAAAATAAGCTTAAAGTTTTCTCAGGATCGATTAAATTCACTGTCTTATAAAAAGCTTGCGATTAATAATTATTGTCATTCGCTTACTGAAATGTTGGGACTACAAGACAAAATGGTTCGTAAGGTAAGGATAATGATATTTCAATATTTTTTTAACTGAGCAGTTAGTAAGAAATGTGTGTCGTATACCTATACATTTTCTATATGTTCATGAAAATCAAGAGCTGATAACTTTTCTATTTTCTCTTTAGGCTAAAGTTCTAGCCTCTAGTAAATTTTCCGGTCTCTGATGGTTTTTAATTAAATTGAATACAGCATACTGATTTCATACAACTTGTTTATATTTATATATCTTGTAGTACTTCATGTGTTATTTTGTTTAATTCCTTATGTTCAATATTTAAGGGTATCTATTACTTTTTACAGATCCTCATCATCATCGCATACTTGGTAGTCGCCAACTGCGCGTCCATCGACCAATCATCTCTTAACATCAATCACCTTGTTCCTAAGAATCCTGCCCCAATTCACGAGGACCAAGCAGAAAAGTCGAGAACACCAATATTCAACGACAAGTACACCCAAATTGCAAACAATGGCGCTTACATAACACACACTTACCCCGTCTATTCAACAGCGATTCATACGCCATACCAACAATATACAATTTCACCAGCATTTAATGCTCCTATTTATCACCAAGGAGTACCAGTTCTAACTAAAAGTCCAGAGGTGTCATATTCCCCTCACTTAATCCAGGATCATTCCATTAAAGCCTTGACCTACTCACAAGCTCCATTAGTGTCCCATATGACATTTACTGGTCTTGGTACTAATTACGCCTGGTAAGTTCTACCTGTGCAACCTTCTCCTATTAAATTATGAAATTCGCGACTGACTTAAGTTTAAATTATGTCCTATAATTATGTTTTAAACTATGTTATTAAAATGCTTTTGAAATAATGTTTATTATTTTTAGATTCCATTTTTGATTTAATTGCTAATTATTCTAAATTGCCCACTTATCATATGTTTATAAAATTAAAAGTTAATTTAATTCGAAATAGAATATATAAAAGTCTCTCAATACTTAAATACTGTATTAACAGTATTTTCAGAGTTGTTCATTAAGTAAATAAGATTAATTATTATCAAAGCAAAAAAATTATCTACGAATACGTGAAGATTAGACTAGATATGTGGTGAAATATAAATTATTATTACGTACCCATTAGGTTAAAAAGCTCCACATACATCTAAATTATACCTTTAAGTTTTATATAATACACAACGTATGAACTACAACTTGAAATAAATCATCTTGGCAAATTTTAATTGTCACACTAGTTGGAGCACAAAGGTGTAAATGATGACATACTCTTAGTTTCGTTACGGGCATAGAAGTCTACTTTGGTTGGTGTTGCATTATTACTGTATTCAAATTGCCAAATGGATATTAAAATACATACTTTAATAGAATACTTTCCGTAAGTTAAATAAAATTGAATCCTAAATCTCCCACGAGCCTCTGACTGATTTACTGAGGTGTACCTAAAAATACTACAGGTGTAATTACAAAATACTCTTTTACTTAATTAAACTATTAATTGACATAATTATTTATTTTTTATTATAAACCTACGCTTGTTCATGTATACAGGCTTTATACAATTAATCCACAGTAAATAATTATAAAATTAATTATAAATTTTTTTGTTATACAAATTATTTATATATCAGTAAAAAAAATGATTCCATGCAACGTTTATCTTCTTCGTATAACTGATAATTACGCAAATAACAGCGTCGGTTCGCACTACCAATCTCTTATTAAAAAATTGTACGTCCATGGCCAACACCGCTCAGGCATACAAATGTACTTGTAAAATGACACACACTATCCCAATTATATTTTCAGACTTGCGAGTATATTAAATAAATATATGAGATTGTAAGTAAACATCAAAGTAGACTGATTCGTCATTACTCAGTCCAGTGGTTTAGAAAATTTCAAGAGAATTCCTTTACATCTTTTCTTCTAAACCCTTTATTGCAAAGCCTTAAGATGTTTGATGCTCTTTAGGAATTCAAGATAGAGAAAACTCTTTACATAACATCACAAGCCTCCGTATTTTAACTGTCATCACAATATTTTACCATACCGTATAGGTTAAAGTAATTACAGATTGTTCAAATCGAGAACACTTCATTGTTTAAATACCTATTTATGTTTTTTTTTTAAGTTAGGGGAAAATGATTTGTAGACGAAAGGTTAATTAAAATAAAGCTCTAGGTAACACTTAGACAAAGAGACACAGTTTTTAATTTAAAATTCTATTTTTCAGATGCGTTGTATTTAACGAATTGAAGCTATGTATTACTATAAACTTATAACTATTTTACATAATCTTTTCTTTTCTTTAAAAAGTTATGTTAATAAAAGACAATACTGTGTTGTATTTTCTCTACAAATAAGGAAAATTGTCGGACGTAACCAATGCTAACTTAGTACATCTAGGAAGAAGAATACTTTAATTGATAAAATGTGAATTAGATCGAAATGAACATCCGCTTTTTAATTAAATGAAGGCCGATATTTTCACAAGTATACGAATGCGTTGAAGGTCTCTGCCAGGGCAGTTCTAACGTGACGTCAGTCTAACGGCTGGGGATGTCTCTTGAATAGTATATAAGTGATACTCCGCACTCCGAATGTATCATTTACAGTTGTGAATAAACCAAAATGGCAGCTAAGGTACGATGTTTTACGATGCCTTATAAAGTTTAAGTGTTAACTTGTGATCTCTTATATTATTGTGGACTAAGCTTTATAATTAAGGAAAATACTATAAAATCGTTAGTGATTGTAAAACATATTTTTATTAAAAGTGAAACAATTGTTTTATAGACATCAATTGCATAACAATTATTTTTATTACAGTTCATCGTTCTCTTGTGCGCGGTAGCGACCGCTCGTGCCGGTGGCTTGTATGGCGCCTCATATGCTGCCCCAGTGGCTTACGCTGCATCACCTCTGGCATACGCCGCTGCTCCCGTCTACAAGAGCTACGCACCGTCTGTGTCCTATGCAGCACCCGCGTACTCCGCATATGCTGCACCTGCAGTTGTGAAGACTGTAGCGCCAGCTGTGTCATCGGTCTCTTCGTACTCTTCTCACACTTCCCACGGATCCCCACTCTTGACTAAGGCCGTTGCTCCACTCGCATACACCAGCTACGCTGCTCCATCAGTTGCCTACTCCGCTCCTTTAAGCTACGCCGCCCATGCTGCCCCTGTAGCCACCTACGCTGCTCACGCCGCTCCAGTAGCAACTTACGCTGCCCATGCCGCCCCTGTCGCTTACGCTGCCCACGCTCCAGTCGCTTACTCCACCCCATTGTTGAAGTATTCCGCGGCACCCGCTGTCTCCCATGTCTCATACAGTGACCTCTCCCACAACTACGGCTGGTGATTAATTCAAAAGCGATTGCCAATTGTGATATTTTAAATATTTATTTTTTTACATTTTAAAAATAAAATTTAATATCAATTTTATATTTTATTTAAAATACGTCTCCAATCGTTTACCCAAAACTAACCAACTTCATTCTTCATGAAATAATTTAAGCTAACATTAAACGTTATTAAAAACATACTGAGAGTTACATACATTTATGAGATTTATTCACAATATTAATGTATTTAAAAAAATCTATACATATGTATATATATTCCAATCAAACTATTTAAAATAGATAGAAAATCTTGATGTACCACCCATCTTTTACTATTGACAATAAACTAAGAAAAAGCACTTTATTTGAAAATCATTCTCAATTTCTCATCGCCTACAAGTACGTATACTATTTTCATTCTCAATGAATACAGATATAATTTTAAATATCCTATTATAAAGTTCTAGTTTGTCCTTGACTTAAGCTATAATTAATATTATCTCCTTCATAATTAATACCATTCCCATCACCGGATATTTATTATATCCTGTGATTCGTACTTATTAACATAACTTGTCTTGGATTTTGTGCCATTTTACTCACATTTAAATAATTACCATTTAACTGACAACCCAAGTAAATAAAAATATGTTATTCAAGACCGGACATTCGTATATACTTATAATCATATAAGGTAGAGCAGTCTTTTGAGAATTATCTCACCCCGAAACAATTTAATATGAAATCGGGGTGCACAAGCGAATCCACAACCACAAAGCGACACGCTGTACCACTAAGTAACTTTTATAACACAATTCAAGCAAAATTTATAAATGCAGTGTAACGATTGTAAACAGGATTTAAGTCTTAGGAACGCCACATCTCCCGTATGACAAAGACATATTTAATAGAAAAAAACTAATTTAGCTAAGGCTTTTGTTTCTATATTGACAAAAGTATGCCAGCGATCGGCACACTGATACATTGGTAAAGAACCACAATTTGTAATGTGACAAGCACTTATAGGCATATATGACATACACGAAGAGATAATACAAATATAATAAAAACCATAAGAAATATTATATTAATTATTATATATACAATTATTAAATAAAATAATTAAATTTACAAAAACTAAGTGAAAATCGATTTCACTGAGTGAGGTGAGCAACTATGGATCCAAACCTAGCTCGTTTATCAGAATGCTTAATCTGGATAGCATTGAGCTTTGACCAAAACGCGTCCCACGGAAAGTAGGTACAAATGCAACGATGGCTGGGGTATCGAGAGGGTACCGAAATTTTAATGTTACCGTCAATTATGAAATACACAAGGACAATTTCAAACCATTTATTTTTTTATAATTTGGTATTCATATGTATATAGAAAGTTAAAATTTATTGAATAAAAATATAATCATTGCTGAGTTGTTTTGTTTTAAAGCCTTATTGTTGATGCAAAAATGACCTTATTTTATAAAATCTCTCCTAAATATATAATCTCTCATAAAATTTCCTCGAATTTCTTTAAAAATATCTTTTTTAGTTTCGACCTCCTAATAAAACCAAAGCATATCCTGATAATATCAAGTAAGCCAGATTTATAGTTAAATGTTTAAAGCTTAAATTTTAAAGCTAGTCGAAAATTTTACACGACATGACATAATATGTGCCTTTGTTAATCGACTACGATTAACTGTCACAGGTCTTAATAACTATATTAAGACCTGTGACAGTGGAATATTATATTATCGTTACTACGAGTGAAATAAATACAGACCAGCAATGCACTAGTGAGCCTTGTTGAATGTCTAATTAATTTTTGTAATACATTTATTATAAAGAACTATTAATTCTAAATAATCCTCAAAAAACACAAATTGATTCATTCAACACAAAAGTACATTTATGGGAACGATACACTTATTTTTTTTAATAAAAAAAAATTCAATGAGATAATAATACTTTGCTACAAGAAGCGTATTTACATTGATTTATTCTATGATTAAAACTCACTAATTGATATCTTGACCTTAAACTAATGTAGTAAATTATTTATACATTTTAATGAAATCGTAAAATTAATGTAAATATTTAATAATATAGGTACTAACGGATTGCTTGTCAACTTAGTTCTTATCGTTCCATGTTCAGTTCACAATTTCACGCATTTGGGCGGGGTTCGACCTTGACATTGAAGCAATTCGCTTGCGGCGATGAGTCCACCACAGCCCGATACCAGTTTCAAGTGACCATATAAAAGCATCAACTACCGATGAAAAAAACATTCCAACAACGAGAAGGAACAATCAAACATGTACACCAAGGTACAGATATTTGTAATATTATATTAGCTATTTGGTACTCCGTGGGTGATCGGGGTAGACCACGGGTGATTCCAACAGATAATTATGATATATATGTAGGGCAATTGGGATTACTAGAATTGGTCATGGTAGATGTAATTGAAAGTATCGAAGGATGCAATTCTTAACTGACGAGTGTGTCAGTTATTAAAATCTGTGTACGAGGTAAATATTCTCCAATTAAATAAACTATTTATATTTCAGGTAGTAATCTTCCTGTGCGCTGCGGGCATCGCTTCCGCTGGCAATCTGCTCCACGCTGCTCCTCTCGCCTATTCCGCACCTGTTTCATCTGTCTCTTACTCTTCACAAACGACTTCCCATGGAGCACCAGCGGTATACTCTAGCCCAATCGTCGCAAAGTCATACGCCGCCCCTGCTGTAGCAACCTACGCCGCACCAGCTTACACAGCTTACCACGGTGCACCCGCGTACTCGACATACGCCGCTGCTCCAGCCTACTCTACTTACCACACTGCTCCAGTAGCCACATACACTAAGACCCTGTCTCCAGCTGTTTCTTACTCGTCCGTATCTCACTCTAAGACCGTCTCCAGCCCAGCTGTAGCTTATGCCGCCGCTGCCCCCGCTGTCTATGCTTCACCAGCGGTTGCCACATACCATGCCACCCCCGTTGTAACTAAGACTATCGCTACTCCCGTGGCTTACCACGCTTCCCCCGTGACTTACCACGCTTCTCCCGTGGCCTACCATGCTGCTCCAGTCGTCAAATCAGCCATCACTTACTCAGCCGCCCCTGCTGTGTCCCACGTATCTTACGCTGGTTTGGGAGCCACTTATGGCTGGTGAATAACCAAAGATTAACTCTTTATAAACTTGATTAAATTATTAACATGTACAATATAATTAATAAATTGTATATAAAATATAAATTTCTTTCAATTGTATTATAAACCTGTATATTCATAATTGATCAGTCATACCTTAATTCCTAAAAAATAATTGTAATAAGTCAGTACAAAATTTGTAAAAAGTCATTAGGGTTAGGACATTATTAGTTTAGTCATATATCTATGTATTTTTGTTTATATTTTTTTTTCGGGAAATAGTTAAGTCTTAGTAAAACCAAAATGAATTCAGTTATTTTTGAGGTATGGGTATCCATGCATTTCTGGATATATATTAAATATGTCCAGTTAAATAAAGTTGAAGATACTTAAAGACGGTTTCAGTTTACTACTTTAGTGATTATCTAGTTGATAAAAGAGCCTGGGACTAGTGCTGGGCAGGCAATTTTTTTTGTCTTTATTTTTCTCTAATTAATTTCCTATATTTGTTTTAAATATTGTAGAATAGAATAGTAGAACTGTTTGATGATGTGCTTTTTTTAAAAAGAGTACCGAGAGTTTTTTACGCCGTCTTTTTCTCTCGGCCAACACCCTCTGTCTTCTTTGCCGATGAGTAGGGATGCCAACAGGCTCGAATTTAATGACACGGAATAAGTGATACAATGATTATCTTATGTTCCAAAATAAACGTATTTTATTTTTTTTACTTCATAAATTACTTGTATTTTGCGAAGGAAGTAAAAGATTATTTTTGCTTAATTTATTTAAACTCTGGTTTCGTTAGTAGTTGGTATTTCCGGGTACTGCCTCAAAGGCAGAACCCGGAAATATTTTGTCCCGCCCAAGGGACAAACCTAAAAATCATGGCTGACCAAAACTAAAAAAAAAAAAAAAAAAAAAGTTTGTACTCTATTCCCACTAAACAGGGCGTGCGGAGCCGAAAGCACTCACAGCGGAACTGATATCTCTAACCGTTTAAAAGTTAGCTTTCGCAAAACCGTAGCTCATTAACTTATCACCACCTTATCAGCTCCTATTTCCTGCACGAAATTCCCAGTCATTATCTAATGAATGCCTCAGTACTAATGCATCGCGTTATCTACTTTCCTACATTCACTAACCCAACCTATGGCTTTAAATGAAAAATAATAAATATATATTTAAAGTAACCTAACGTACGATTCTAAACAAATTATAATAAATATACCTAACCTTTAACACCACTACCTATAAATATAATTAGATGTAAGGGTTACATGGTAAAATAAAACATTTTTATTCCAGGTATTATTTTTTATTTATATGTTCATTATATTTCTATACAAATTTACTAGCACCATATCATTATTCACGGAGTCACATGTGAAATTTCTAAGGAAGTCTTCTAATCTCATCCCCCTGAACTTGTAATATAAATATACCAAACAGTACTCTCCACACACCGCTGATAGATAATCTTGAACCGTAACGCTATTGTACCTCCACATGCAAGAATTCCTCCTTAAAAACCCTTCTATTGCCTCAATAGGTTTACGTCCAAATGAATCAAAATATTCACCAACTCTTTCGACGCTTATATGTATAGCCACCCAATGAGACCCCGGCTGTGAATCAGGGTCAAGATTGCATATGATAAATGCTGGCACCTGAGCATAAATTGGCAATCGATTTGAAGGATATACGTTGCTTTGGAGGCTGGGATGTATCATACGAAGACTCATTTGCACTTCTAGTGTGTTCATACTTTAATACGCGTTTACTCCTCTACTCTTTTGCTCTTTAACTGACTACATTTCTAACTATCAATTCATATTTGTACCAATGAATTCATTTAAACCCACATAATATGATCTCAACAGAAGTAATGAGTCTTTTTATTAAACAAGTAATGAGGTAAATAAAAACCATGTCATATTCGTTTAGGTTATATTTTATTATTCTTAATATCATAATTACATAAGTGATTGCTTAACTACTATAATCCACACATACATTTCTGTTCTTATCTATTTCTATAATATTTGAAAACTCTGCGTAAACTACACAGTTAATAGTTTCAGTCAATGCGCTCTCGAATCTTACTTCCATTCTTACACTACCATGGCGAACAAGATTCCAATGCACATTAGAGTTAGCCGACAAGTCAGGTGTTAAATCAAAAGCTAGTAAACAGTATCCATTTGAATATTGCTCCCTCGATATTCCATTACCTTCGTTAAGAAAATGTATACCGGTGCCTGAGTACAGGGTGTGGTATGCGCTCGTAAATACATCGTTTGGAAATGATGGTTGTAACGATTTTGAAGGTATCTGTTGACCATCTATATATAGGCTAAATGAGCAAATACCAAAATTTTCAAAGTTGAAAGGATTTTTAACATAACTACCGTTGAATGCTGTATTATTCACAAAACCTATAATACATCTCTTAGGAACCTGCCCTAAAAATATATTGTCCAGTGTTTTACCCTGCACACCAGACGGTATGGTCAGGACTTTCACTTCACCTCTTGTTATAGGATATTTAGCTGTAGTAGTGGCAAGAACCTTTTGATGGGCTATTAGTATTGATGGATTAATTTTTGCTCTGCGTATTATTAAAGTTGCATCTGTGATACAGACTTTGTACTTATTATCCGCATTCTGTGACATGAGGTTAAATGTTTCTCTCGATCTCACTAATTTTATAGATAATTCGACCCCGTTAATGAGGAATTTATCTTGATTGAATATATCCCCATGTAAATGCCCAATCATTTCAACATCCTTACCATCCTTTGAAAGTTGTTGTCTTTTGTAAAAGCCCTTGTTTGCCTCATTAGTTTCATTCATTTTTCCAGCTGTATCCTCGTACCATAAACCACATGTCAAATGTGATTTTTTGGCGGATGATGAATAATTTAATAGAGTTTCTATGAAAGCACGATATGCATAAGTATTATTTGGGGGTGACACAAGTTTTTGGTTTAGGTAAACATCCAATTGGTTAAATAAAGAATGTAACCAATTATTGACTGGTGCCACTACATTAGCTGCATTAACTACAGAACCGTCTTGATTTTTAATTTGAGCCTTGAGATGGAGTAGTGTATGCGAAAGGTCTATGTAGTCATCTCCAGTACCAGGTACTTGAAATTCGATGGGTCCATCATCACTTAATGAAGAAATTGGTTTGTAGTGTATCCAGTGTCCATATTCGATACTTGTTTGTGTGGAAGGAAGAGCAAACAGATCCAATTCAGATTTAACGCACTCACATGAATGATTATGAATAAATGACATTATGATTAGTTTGAAAATATATCCTTGGAATTATTAATATTTTTGTTCCTTGTTTTCTTCAGAGTGCCTTTCACGTTGAGGGGTGAAACTCGAATGAGCTCATTACAATATTTTCGTCTTTTATTAACACCCGATCCAGTCATAAGGTTATCAATTTTGGTATCAACTTTGCGTTTAAGGTTAGAACTAGCCTCTTTCAATCGATTTTTAATGGATTCTTTAATAGGACGACTAGCCACAACATCTGACAAAAACCCAATTCCGCCGTTAAGTGCTTCTTTTCCAATCACCTTAGCACCACTAGTGAGTAAAGGTAGCACACTTCGAAATAACCCCCCAAGAAAACTGCCGATACCATGACCACGTTGATGTAAGGCTCCTTTGTAGATTACATTTATACCAGACCCAGCTTGTTTCGAATAATAATGTTCATAAGGACATATAAATGTATCTTGAGGTGTATACATTTTAAAAAGGAAATATAGTTTATATTTTTTTAAAATGAAGTTTCACACACGATGTTCCGTATTGAAATGGTACCGCATTTCCCGTGGTTGTTCTTATATCTATCTCAATAACATCAAATTCTCTTCTCATTACCGGCAAATAATGTGGTGGTGAAAATATATGCATTTTATTTGAACCATATATGTATTTAGCAGGATCTAAGGGTATAATTCTCAATAGGGGTGTCATTACATCACCAACAATTTGTGGTTCTATAATATCACAATACACAAATAATTGTGATGGTAACCCCAAATGTAGATTAGCAGGGCGTTTACCGATATTATGATTTACTAAATTGGTATCTGGCTCAAATCCAAGTTGAAAGCTCAAATTAGGTGATAGAGATAATGAAATTATTGATGGATCCTTTACTGCAGCAGAGACAAACTTTGTCACGGTGTCCTGGCGAAAACTAACTTTCTCTTTCGAATTTAAAGCTAGAAGAATATTTTGTATATTATCATAGTTGGTGGCTGGTATATGGTTCTTATACATCAGTGTGGTCTCTTCGTTATTGATGGTAGTTTTTTTACTTATGTACATAATATTTTCATGTTCTTGCACGGAAAACATAGTAGAAGGATATTGAAACTCAACTATACCTACCATCCATTCTCCTTCTAATGTAATGGCTTTAGGTAGTTTTGTAGAAAAATTTGATGTCATATTTCCCGGAAAATATTGTGTAGAACTATTGCTGAGTAAAGTTAAATAAAAACTTTCCTTCATTGCAGATTTTTAATATTCGATAGTAAGACCCAAGAATTAAACTTGTTAGGATATCCTTTCCATTTAACTAATACTTCCTTTCTAATACCGCTTTTACGTGATCTGATGATTTTATCAATTTTAAATTCGGAAGTGGGGGAAAAAGTTATTTTTTGTAGTTCTTTCTCATAAAAAGTTCCTGTTATTGATTCATTGTCTAAATCGTTTAAAGTGTATACAACCCACGGGGAACGATCTATAATCGAAGTAATGATAAAAATTTCATTACTCCAATTACTTTCATAACCTTTTTGAAATACATGTTTGTATTTTGTAATTCTTACATAGTCACCAACGTTAAACTTAGGTACTTTGTTTAAACTTGAAATATAAGTCTTTTCATCATAATATAAATTCCGCCAAACTTCCATTATGTTTTCCATTTTAACATCACATGGTCTCATCTTGATACTAGAGTGTACACTGTGATTATAAGAACTAACCAAATCTTGTAAAATATCTGTATAGCGATAAGTATTCTTATGTGTAAAATAACGCCACATTTTCATTTTCAATGTTCTCTGAAATCGTTCTACTATACTTGCTTTTATATCTGGATTATTTGTAGTGTAATAATTTATATTTTTACTTTTTAAATAAGTTTTGACATCCTTAGATACAAATTCCGTGCCCTTATCTGATTGAATATGTCTAGGAACAGTTTTAGCTTCATCAAAGATGCTAGTAAAACACGTTTTTATTGTGTATGAATCCTTCTTTTTCATTGCTCTAACATAAGCATACTTACTAAAGGCGTCAATAACACACAAAATATATTTATATCCATCATTATATTGCATGTAAGTTCTTAAATCACTTAAATCAGCTTGCCACAATTCATTAATATTTGATAAAATATATTTATTACGCGGGAATTTTTTTATAACCGGTTTATGTAATGTATATGTTTCTTGAGACTGCAACCATTTCAAAACATCACTTTTTGAGATTTTTCCATTCATTGCCTTTGTTAACTTATTGACACTGCTGTAACCGGCTGGATGTGAAATATCATAATAGATGCGATGTAACTCTAATACGGGGTCCATTTCTCCCAATCACTTTTGTTTCTCAATTTATTGATGTATTTAGATTGAGTTGGCGTTGAAGAAACCTCAGTTTGTGGTTCTTGAATCAATGTTTTATCTATACTTTTAAGGTTAGATATATATTTGATTCTTTTCAGATTACCAATGTATGTTAGTGGGGTATTTATATCATTTAAAAACTTGGCGAATATTTCCCAACCGATTGGATCGGATCTCTTCGAGGGTCTTAAGATGTCATTCACTAAATCTATAATATTACTTCCTGGTATCTCTTGTCCACTAATGACAACTGTTCCATTATTATTCCATTGCAATTGATCTGTTTTATTTAATATTGTATCCATCAATAATTCACCCCTCCTCATATAAGTTTTAGGAATTAATTTTAATATTTCTTTAGGTGGTAACCCATATGCGATGTCTTCACCCGTTGAGGGTTGTTTAACATTTAGCATTTTTTCATTTTCACTAGTAGTTATATTATTGATGTTACGGTTTTCGTTAGTATTATCATTTATTACCTTTTCAGTTATTGTTATTTCTTGAGGTTGACGTTCTTCCTTGGAGTAATGTAAGTATCTTTGTAAAATTTGTAGATAAAGCGCCCATTTTTCGCGATCATCCAATTTACTTGATATAATTTTTTCCATTTCTAAATCCAATCTACTTTGCGGTGTTGCTTTATTTTCATTCTGATGTTTCAGTTTATCAATAAAGTCTTGCTCAACGAGAAGCATTTTTTTTGTGTTCATTGTGATTTATTAAAACAACTTACAAGGGTGCTTAGAATTGTACCCAAAATTATTGGAAGAAAGGACCCTCCTTTTTGTATTAATATATTTTTCCTGTATTCAAAACTTTTACCTTTACTGATCAGATTACGTAAGATATTTTTAATTTTTTTTAATTTGGTTTTTGTATTCTCTTTTAAAGGTACTTTTCCTTGTAAAACATTGTGAATACATTCACAAATACAGTTAATTTCTTGATTATTACAAGACTTCAATAATATCCTACGATGTTTGGGCTTTAATTTATGTAAAGCTGATAACAATTCCTTATGCGTTGTTATTCGTTGATACATGGTTCATTACTGACTTAGAGTGGCTGATTACAAAGATATTTATACCTTCTCATAGGAACATATATTGTACAAAAATTACGGGATTCAAATATTTTAGATTTTATGCGGCGAGCATCATCAGTGTTTTGTTTCAAATCGATCATTAAATAACCATGAGCTTCTTTAGTAGCATCGGTATATGAATCTTCGATAAACTTCGTGTCTTCCGGGGAAACTTGTCTAGCTAGAAATCGTATTTGTGTTTTGTCACGGGGATTTTTAAAATAAATAATATAACTTGAATTAAGTGAAATGTCGCGCTGTCCTCTTCCTTGATGAAATAAGTTTTGGGTTATGTAAAAAACACTCAAATTTCTATGATGACTGCCTTTTGTAAATATATCAACAACTCGCCCATCAGATTCCCTCATTAAGTCATCTATTATAATCAAATGTGGATTTTTACCATCAAACATATGATATTCCGGTAGTCCTTGGTGGTAATTTACACCGGGTATATTATATAGCGGTTGCATTTCATCATAACACCATGTAATTTCCAAAAAAATCTCATTACATATACTATTTTTATGCTTAATGAAATTTGCAACAAAGTTAGATTTTCCACACCCACTCGGTCCTGCTACGATGGCAGCAAAGGGATGAATAAAATGAATCATTATTTTTTGACTTCTGTCTTCATCAGGGAAAGGAGTAAAACTAAGTTGATATTTTAAAAATGGTTGATATTTATATGGTGTATACAGAAAAATGTAAGTGTAATATCACAATATTAATGTATACGTATATACATAATACATGTAAAATAAAAATTTATTGATTATGAATTTATTATTGATTAACTTAATTACATACAAAAAAATGTGTAATGACCTATAGGTAACTTATCGATTTTGTTTGGTAAAATATACCACTTGTATCCATGCCTATCAGTAAAATGTGCGTAAGAAATACAAAGGGCACTCTAAAACCCTTTGCAATCTTAATGGACAATGCATTCTTTAAAACATTTTTGAAATAGATAAGAACAGAAATGTGTAGTAGTTAAGCAATCACGTCATGTAATTGTTAGGAACAATAAAATATATATATGCGAATATGACACGGTTTTTATTTAGCTGCATTACTTTTTGAAGTATTTTATAGAATATGTTTTGTGAATAATACAGCATTCAACGGTAGTTATGTTAAAAATCCTTTCAACTTTGAAAATTTTGGTATTTGCTCATTTAGCCTATATATAGATGGTCAACAGATACCTTCAAAATCGTTACAACCATCATTTCCAAACGATGTATTTACGAGCGCATACCACACCCTGTACTCAGGCACCGGTATACATTTTCTTAACGAAGGTAATGGAATATCGAGGGAGCAATATTCAAATGGATACTGTTTACTAGCTTTTGATTTAACACCTGACTTGTCGGCTAACTCTAATGTGCATTGGAATCTTGTTCGCCATGGTAGTGTAAGAATGGAAGTAAGATTCGAGAGCGCATTGACTGAAACTATTAACTGTGTAGTTTACGCAGAGTTTTCAAATATTATAGAAATAGATAAGAACAGAAATGTATGTGTGGATTATAGTAGTTAAGCAATCACTTATGTAATTATGATATTAAGAATAATAAAATATAACCTAAACGAATATGACATGGTTTTTATTTACCTCATTACTTGTTTAATAAAAAGACTCATTACTTCTGTTGAGATCATATTATGTGGGTTTAAATGAATTCATTGGTACAAATATGAATTGATAGTTAGAAATGTAGTCAGTTAAAGAGCAAAAGAGTAGCGGAGTAAACGCGTATTAAAGTATGAACACACTAGAAGTGCAAATGAGTCTTCGTATGATACATCCCAGCCTCCAAAGCAACGTATATCCTTCAAATCGATTGCCAATTTATGCTCAGGTGCCAGCATTTATCATATGCAATCTTGACCCTGATTCACAGCCGGGGTCTCATACATTGGGTGGCTATACATATAAGCGTCGAAAGAGTTGGTGAATATTTTGATTCATTTGGACGTAAACCTATTGAGGCAATAGAAGGGTTTTTAAGGAGGAATTCTTGCATGTGGAGGTACAATAGCGTTACGGTTCAAGATTATCTATCAGCGGTGTGTGGAGAGTACTGTTTGGTATATTTATATTACAAGTTCAGGGGGATGAGATTAGAAGACTTCCTTAGAAATTTCACATGTGACTCAGTGAATAATGATATGGTGCTAGTAAATTTGTATAGAAATATAATGAACATATAAATAAAAAATAATACCTGGAATAAAAATGTTTTATTTTACCATGTAACCCTTACATCTAATTATATTTATAGGTAGTGGTGTTAAAGGTTAGGTATATTTATTATAATTTGTTTAGAATCGTACGTTAGGTTACTTTAAATATATATTTATTATTTTTCATTTAAAGCCATAGGTTGGGTTAGTGAATGTAGGAAAGTAGATAACGCGATGCATTAGTACTGAGGCATTCATTAGATAATGACTGGGAATTTCGTGCAGGAAATAGGAGCTGATAAGGTGGTGATAAGTTAATGAGCTACGGTTTTGCGAAAGCTAACTTTTAAACGGTTA
The DNA here is from genome assembly GCA_028984075.1 of Pieris mannii. Lineage (NCBI taxonomy): Eukaryota > Metazoa > Arthropoda > Insecta > Lepidoptera > Pieridae > Pieris > Pieris mannii. Next base: position 498,780 of record CM054784.1, read on the forward strand.
GAGATATCAGTTCGGCTGTGAGTGCTTTCGGCTCCGCACGCCCTGTTTAGTGGGAATAGAGTACAAACTTTTTTTTTTTTTTTTTTTTTTTTTTAGTTTTGGTCAGCCGTGATTTTTAGGTTTGTCCCTTGGGCGGGACAAAATATTTTTCGGCCTCAAAGGCAGAACCCGGAAATACCAACTACTTTCGTTTCCTTTGCTGCATGTCTTTTCCACATCAGTGATATAATTAGGGCTATTACCGATGTTGAACTTCTTGTGAACTGTAGACTATTTTTTAGAAATTTTCAACTGTATTGAAAGTACCAAGTATGTCCTAGAAGAAGTTACGACTATAAAAAGTATCCAAAATTAATTGAATTTGTAAAGAAATCTTTTATCTACCTAGGGATCCAACACGGCTATGGGTTGCCTGCATATTGCACCATGATATATTGAAAAAGTTGTTACGCCAAGGCTATCAAACTATTTAATCACCTTCCTAGAAGTTATAGATCACTGCCGTGTAATGCTTTCAAAAGAAGGGTGATTAAATCTTTAAAGGCAAGTTGCTTTTATAGCGTGGAAGAGTATGTAGACCATACATTTTGGCCACAATTACAATTAACTTAACTATACTTTTAATATATATTTGCCAATTTTTAAATGGCTGATTGTTCGGTTATTTTTTTAATCAATTTCAAAGTACCAAAATGACAGACCGCTTCTTAATTATTAAACCAACATGCTTTATAACATAACAGAGGGATCAATTTATGCAGAAACATTTCGCAAATGAATGAATTTGACAAAATAAAACGGTATTATTATTTATCCTAATTACCTAACAGAAAAAGAAAAATTAAATCACAGTTATGTTGCGGTATTTATTAAGCAGTTTCTACGTATTCGGGACTCAAAAATATGAAAAATAGAGTACAGGAGAGTTGCCACTGGCAGGCGCTGCTCTCAACCTTATGAGATTATGGATTCGAGCCACATCTATGCTCAAGGGTGTTTTAACTCTTCGTGTGTGTATAGTAGTGTTACGCTACGAACACTACATGTACCAATTATGTATTAAATTTGATAAAAATTAAAATTCAGCATAATTATATTTGTATAATCTCTTCATGTATAGTATATTGCCTATCAGTGCGTCATATAAAAAAATGCATATTGTAGTTCTTTTACCAACGTATCATTGTGACGAGCAGTTTGCAAACTTTTATCAATAAAAAAAATGCTGTATTATCTAATACTAGGGACCCGCCCCAGCTTCGCACGGGTGCAATGCTGATGAAAAGCAGATTTTTATTATGTATTGTTATTTCCGTCGCTGGAAAGCTCCGATAATATACGCGTTCGATCGCTGCTAAATGGGCTGTATTGATCTATATTAAATGAACAATGTATTCAAGGTATTTAATTGGTTAAGGATTAATGCTGTATTGGTTAAAATCGCTTCGAAAATTACCCATTATTCGTCGTAAAAAGTAAATGACAAAAAAAAGTTATTGTGGGTTATCCATAAGAGATAGACATATGCCATCAGAGACTTTTCTGTAGACCTTTTCAATGTGTACAATACTTAGTACATTATTTTGATAAAACTTGTAGGGTTCAGCCTGCGTTTACAATGTAAGCGGAAAAAATGTAATTATTTACGACATCACATTAGAAACCTCAAAAATAACAGTACTTCTCCACTATTTAATGGCTTTATTATACACATAAACCTTCCTCTTGAATCACTCTATCTATTAAAAAAACCACATCAAAAAAATAAATAAAATAAAAAATAAAATAAAAATAAAAATAAAAATCCGTTGCGTAGTTTCAAAGATTTAAGCATACAAAGGGACATAGGGACAGAGTAAGCGACTTTGTAGTGATATTGACATTTAGTCATTGTAATTCTCTTATTTATTCTTAAAAGACACGCCATCGTCAACTTTTATCTGCTACAAAGATGAACATGGCACGCATAATCCTGGTTTATTAAAACATTACTATTATATATACTGACAGTCCAGTGTTTACAATAATTATTTGCTGTCATTCTTGAACCACGAACGCTTAGTCGAGGACGACGAACGAGGCAAACTACCTAAACTATTAATCATCAAATAATTACTTGTAGCAATTGTTTTATTATTTCCCGGCATAAATATTTACTGAAACAAAACGCATAGTTTTATTAAGGGCGTATGGTAGCACCTCTAACGGTTGATTAAGTTTTTTATGAGTAAATCATTTATAGAACACTAGCTGACCTGGCAAACTAAACTACTAAACATTGGACTAAACATTTAGGGGGATGAAAAATAGATGTTGTCCGACTTTCAGATCTACCCAATATGCACACAAAATTTCATGCGAATCGGGAAAGCCGTTTTGGAGGAGTTTAACCACAAACACCGCGACACGAGAATTTTATATAAAAGATTACATTTTATTTTTATTTCCAATATTTACAAATGTTACTCGATATCCCAAACTTCCTTCACTACCATTGACCGGAACCTTTTCACGGGTCAAGGCTAGCCTTTTCAAAATATTATGCACTTTCTTTCTTCATTCGCTTCTATATCATCTCTCTGCCTTTTTGTAGGGTGCCCTCATCTACTTCACCCCTTGGTCTTTTCCCATTGTGTATCATACGGTTTTTATTAATTTTGATATTCTTAGGCATCATTTCCTATTGTACGATTGGGAAACGATGTACAGATAATGTAATTAATTGTGAAACACATTTTAGCGTCTCTTATAATTTTGTAATGATATGCCAATCAAGGCTTAAACATAAATAACAAATGAACAGCGTGCATTAAGAGCAAATCTCGATTAGGACCGGTAGCTTGACATTTAGGTGGTGATCCACCTTGACATTGAGAGGAAAGCCCGTAGGCGATGGGCGTGAGTTCGATTTAAGTATATAAGCATATACATTTGGTTCTAAAATTATTCCTTCGACAACAACGGATCTGCGAAACATGTACTCCAAGGTGTTTAAATTTTTTTTTACATAAGTTTACCGTAAGCAAGAATAAAGAAAGAATATCTTAACTAATGGCTAGACATTTCTAAGTTTGTTTTCCTGAATTTTGTCACTTATTGATTAAATTATTTCACTGATTTCTATTGATTATAAGTGTAAAATCTACTGAACGGTAAATTACCAACGTATTTTCAATACGGTTTAATTAATAACTCAATTTTTTTTCCGTTATAGGTGGTAGTCTTCCTATGCGCTGTGGGCATTGCAACCGCTGGCAACTTGCTCCATGCCCCTCTCGCTTACAGCGCTCCAGTCTCCTCTGTATCGTACTCTTCCCAGACAACAAGCCATGGTGCGCCAGCATTAGCCTATTCTGGCCCAGTTCTGGCTAAGACATATAATGCACCAGCCTACACTACGTACCAAGCACCTGCATACGCCACGTACAGTGCTGCCCCAGCCTACTCAACCTACCATGCTACTCCCGTAGCAACTGTTGGCAAGGTTCTCTCCCCGGCTGTGTCCTACTCTTCAGTATCTCAGTCTAAGACCGTATCCACCCCAGCTTTGTCAACCTACGCCGCTGCCGCTCCTGCCGTTTATGCCGCTTCTCCTGCCTACTCAACCTACCACGCAACTCCCGTAGCAACTGTTGCCAAGACCCTGTCTCCAGCCGTATCATACTCATCCGTGTCCCACTCTAAGACTGTCTCTACCCCAGCAGTCGCAACCTACGCCGCTGCCGCTCCTGCCGTTTACGCTGCCGCTCCAGCCTACGCCACCTACCAAGCCACTCCGGTAGCAACTGTTGCTAAGACTCTGTCTCCAGCTGTATCGTACTCTTCTGTATCTCATTCTAACATAGTTTCTGCCCCCGCTGTTGCAACTTACGCAGCTGCCGCTCCTGCTGTGTATGCCGCCGCTCCTGCCTACTCTTCTTACCACGCTACACCTGTAGCAACTGTAACGAAGACCTTGTCACCAGCTGTGTCGTATTCATCTGTATCTGCTCCCGCTGTAGCAACTTACGCTGCCGCCTCCCCAGCAGTCTACGCGTCTCCAGCCGTAACTACTTACCACGCTGCCCCCGTGGTGACCAAGACAATCGCCGCTCCCGTTGCTTACCATGCTGCTCCCATTGTTAAATCAGCCATCACATACTCAGCTGCTCCAGCTGTGTCCCACGTCTCATATGCTGGCTTAGGAACACAATATGGCTGGTAGAAATCGCTTGTCAAGCAGTGTTATTAAATGTTTGTTGTAAAATATTTAAATTGTACAAAGTAGAATTTATTAAAGATATGAGAATATATGTATTTGTCTTTTATAATTTTGACCCACTTCCCTTAAGTTAACATTCAACATAAAAATCAAAGATTTTTAAGGATTTTTCTAACAAAATACATAAAATTATAAAATTAATTTCAAATTAAAAGAATAACGTGGATACTAGTGAATGATTGTTTTTCTTAACAAGACATATTTAAAAAATTAGGAAATTTAATAAAAAATTACACTCAAAATATTTTTTTTCCCTATATTTACAAAATAAAAGAAATTATAATTATTCAGTAACAAATAGAAGAACTTTGGTACTTAACGGACAATAAAAAAGGTCAGTTTACGTTTACAATGTAATTCGTTGCCTAACGTATAAAAAAATACATACAGAACTGAACAGACTATAACATTGTAACATGCAAAAGCGTGAAATGTGAAAAATCTCTTTAATGATGGTCGCAATCAGACTTGTTTTTTTTAACATCCACAGGACGTCCACATACATGTAAACATTTTGAAAAAAAAAATCCCAATTTACAATAAATTCTCAAATATTCAACGGCTGTGAATTGCCTTGCCTCTTCAATTGTCATGTCCTCGATTATTTTTATTATCCAACAATTTCGTTGATATTGCACGTAAATTTGGCCTTGATTTTTGAACACAAAATTATATACAAATAATATCATCCCGTTCGCATTCAGTTCCGTCATGCAGAAGTCTATTTGAATTCTTTGAGGTAGCAAAAAATGTCGGTTCCCAAATTTGCCGCCCTAGGCTGCAGCCAACTCAGCCTGCTGGTAAATCGGCGAAAACTGAGTTGATTCGTCAAATTTCCTTCTGTGCTCCTTAACTTACATTGACTTTACAAGTACCTTCTTAGTTATCTTTCAAAACTTTGCACAAAGCATAGAAAACTCGGTGTTTTAGTTTGTTTCTAACGTTTATGGAGTCGAGCTCTATTTTTTAATAGGTTAATTAAGAAGAGATTTGAAATGAATTCAAAACATTACATATTACAATGTCAAAAAGTATATGTATAAATATATCTCATCTCATCTCATCAAAAATTAATTTCTCTATAGAGATCTGTTGCACATGTAAACTTGGTAGAGAAAACTTGAATGACTAAAGAAAAGTTGTGGGATGGAGTTCAATAATTTTAAACAATAATAGTAAACGCCTTTTAATTTCCACTCATTTCAAAAATAGAATATACAGATTTTATTTAATACGTACATTTTTTATTCTTGTTTTTCTAATATGCTAGCTTTCTTTAGTACTGTTGGTCGGAACCCTTTCACGGGTAAAGCTCCTCCAGCTTCTTCCAAATAACACCGTCCATGGCTTTCTTTGTCCATTCGCTTCCTACTAACACTTCTTATTTTTTCTATTTCCACACACAGTTTTTGAAATGGAGTCTACAAGGAGGAAAATCAGACCCATTTAATGATATTGATTGTAAGCAGAGAAATCTCTTCCCACATGAAGGCAAAAAATAAGAAATGTAAATGTAATCTAAAATGTAAAATATAATAGGCCCTGTATTCTAAGTATATAGCTATTAATTAATTTATTGCAAATGATGGTATTCCTTTTCTAAAATAAGCAACATTATACACAAAGAACTGTGGAACTATCTTCCAGTTTTACTCATACGATGCTAAGAGTACGCGCGTGCAAAACTTAAGACAACAATGGTTTCGTCGTCATTTGTAGTCTTTTGTTGAGCCAGAATTTGTTGGCGCCTAGAGTTTTATTCTTTGCAATTGTGCTTTATTACACTTTCTTTTTCAAAAGGAAAGAGTTGCAATTGTTATCCTAAAACAAGTAAAATATTTCTTACATTTGTTTAGAAATTTATTTAGGAAGCGGTAAGACATCGAAAAGATTTTGATCGATTCGCGTTAACTGAGGTCGATTTAGTTGCAGTTTTGATTACTTCAGCCCCTCAATTTTTTTAAAGTACATAACTTAAATCGACCTGAATATGCAAAAAACTTGAATTCATAAATTATTAAGTCCAGTTTAACCTTATTCAGTTTGGCTAGATTCATTGGAATTAAAAATAAAACGTTAAAATATATAATTTCAGGTATCATTTATTTAACACAAATTTCTCATATAATATACAGTCAATGGTTTATATTACGCTCTAGTGATTAGATAATTTATGTACATAATAAAATGCTTTGGTGGTTTACCAGCCGTGGGCTCCCAGGCTTCCGTAGTTTCCGTAGGCTGCGCCGTACGTAGAGTAAGCTGGGGCGGCAGCATAGGTGGAGTAAGCTGGGGCGGCAGCATAGGTGGAGTAAGATGGGGCAGCAGCGTATGAAGAGTAAACTGGGGCAGAAGCGTAGGAGGTGTACGATGGTGCAGCAGCGTAAGTAGCGATGGGAGAAGTTTGGGTTGCCACAGAAGCGTACGACACTGAAGGAGCAGCGATGCGGGCCACTGGTGCAGCATACGACGCAAGAGCAGGTGCAGCATAAGTTCTAGCTACAAGAGGCGCAGCAGCGGCATAGGTCCTTGCGTAAACTGGGGCAGCGGCGTAAGTCCTAGCAATTGGAGCTGCGTATGTTCTGGCTACCACAGGAGCGGCCGCGGCATAAGAGACGGGCGCTATGTGAGACTGTACTGACTGGTATGAAACACTGGCTGCGGGCGCGGAGTAGGCGGCTACAGCTGGGGCAGCGTAGGATCTCGCATATGTGGCCACAGGTGCAGCGTATGACGCTACTGGAGCTGCGGCGTAGGTGGCCACTGGGGCCGCTGCGTATCCAGCCACGGGACCACCGTGAGATGTGGTGGTGTGTGTGGTGTAGGATACCGAAGTAGCCGGGGAACTGTAAGCCACAGCTGGGGCTCCGGCATATAAGTTACCAGCGGAAGCAATGCCCGCGGCGCACAGGAAGATCAAAACCTGAAATAAGAGAAATATAAATAAAAAATAATACCAAAACTGACCACAAAAAGCTGGTTAAAGCTTAATGATAATACCTTGGAATACATGATAGGGTTGAGTTAGGTTTACTTTGTGACTCCAAAAGCACACGCATTCACTTTTATACCAATCTGTACAAACTGGTATCCAATCCTGAGTTAAGTTTTGTGCAACATGTGGGGCAACGAATGTTATCGAAAAATAATAGCTCATATCAGGCAGTAAGGGTTAGATTGCTCGGTTAATATTTACAATTCTTTGCCTAGATCCTGTCCGTATAAAGTGTAACAATGTCAGGGCGAAGCTACACCCAATCTCCCATTAATATGTGTACTAGATTATACTTAATAGAAATAGCGTTTATAAGCGTTGACTATGAAAGTTGCAATTGAATTACAAATATCTGACCTCTTTTCAGCATGCAATGTGAGAACATTTTTTTCATTTGATTTGATTTTTAGAACTGCATAAAAGAGGCAACATACTAGAATTTATAAAATTTGGAAACAGTTCTAACACTTTTGGACAAAAACTAAAAAACTAAATTATGACTTATTCTGCTGGTTTATTTGGTAATTTTAAAGCCTTCGTTAGAAAACTAGCAACTATTCCTGACTATGTATGCAATTAACAAACAGCTATACATTAGGTTTTATTAATTTATCCACCAAAACTTATAGAAATACATTGTGTGATAGATAGGTGAGCGTCTGACCGAAAAAAATTAAAATACTTATCAGGAATACTCTATTTCACTAACCAACATAAATTGTACAGTGTTTCAATCTGGAAGATATAATTGGCAAGCTACTTGTAAATTAAAATATGAAAGTGAAATACAGAAACCTAGAGATCTATGTTCCTATAGCAATTACTGTGAGAGAACTTTTGGTTCCTATCCTATTTCTTATAATTTTGATTTTCAGTTAGACTATTTGTGCATGTTGTAGTGTGTTTTTAAAACAAAGACTGAATTTATTTATTATTTTAACCTTTTGATACAACCTCGATTTGATATATCTCTACTTTCCAACTATATCATATAAGCGAAAGTAGCGTGTTTGACATTTGGAGGAACAGACTTTAAAATTTGGTATACTGATATAGTTGACCTTAGGATAGTCATTGCCTCGAAAATAAAACCGTAAAAGTTTGTATTCGGGCAACGAATAAGAAATAAATAAATTTTGTTTTGCAATTGCAAATTTCGAACCACATAATGATGAAATTGGAAATGAACATTTATTAAATTATTAACATTTTGTTGCTAGAAAGTACAACAAATATATGCGTTATGTCGTACGGTATTCTACTGTGGGGTGATGCTGCAGAGGTTCAATCCATATTTGTGTTGCAGAAGCGGACTGTTCGGGGTATTTGTTGTGTATTTGTTGTGAGTCGGTACGGAATAGATTTAAGGAACTAAATATTATGACATTATCCGGTCAATATATTCTTGAAGCCTTGTTGTATGTACAAAAAAACTTAAACGATTTCAAAACAAATGGTGACTTTCACCAGTATAATACGCGTAATAGAACTAATTTGAGTGTGCGACCAACCAGGCTCCAGAAGATAAACCACTCCTTATATGGAAATTGTATTCGTTTTTACAACAAACTCCCAAGCGAAATTAGAGAACTGTCACTAAATAAATTCAAAGCCCTTATTAAAAGTAAATTAATTAATAAAGCCTTTTATAAATGTGACGAATACTTAAATGACCCTAATCCTTGGGATTGATTTGCTCCAGTTCAAACAATTTGTATTAAAAACTTGGCGATTGAAAAGAGTGGCGGAAAGTTTCTTGCCAGTTCTTCTTACCCGCTCTACGCCCTTGACTTGTGAACTGGTTGTAAATGTAAATTTACAGTTAATTTAATTTGTTTTTCTTGACGTTCATAAGTGTACATGTTTACCTATATGAAAAAAGATATTTTGATTTGATTTGATTTGATATAATCGAATAAAAAGAGGGCGACTGGCCGCCTTATCGCTTTTGAGCGATCTCTTCCAGGAAAAATTTAATAAGGTGAGCAAGAAGTGCAATTTATTTTAGTGTAAGGAAATGAAAGAACAAACAATTAAGTAAGTACTATTACTATTTACTAACGTCATTTTGTTTGCCAATTTACTGTAACTATAAATATTATGATGATAGATTATAAAATATATAATTAGCTATTATTTTTGCCTTCCTATTGTTTTACAGTAATTAAAAAACAGTAAATTTTAATAAACTTTTATACTTTTGTTCTTTTTTAGTATACTGGCTTCTTGCCGCGAGTCGTTTTTTAGATATTAGATACCTACGCTGGTTTTTATCTCGTTATTTTCTTTTACCATACAAGCCAGTGTTAATTGCGCACATAATGAAAATGGTCAGTCAGCTCAGTCATGATTAGCACGCACGACCTCGGTGTTGAGAATACACTTATGACACTTGGTTCAACGCAACGCCTATAAGCCGAAGTTTCCAATTTCCTATCCTAAACTATAATTCTAGTCTAGGACTAATTAAAATTGGGTTAAACTTTCAAAGGAATATATCAAATAGTGATGCTCCATTGAATTTTGTAGTTGTCTTTTTACGTTGAAAGTACTTCTTTGTATAATACACCAGATATTAAATTATTTATTTAAAACCTTCATAGATTCCGTATACCATTATTTATTTACATTTAGTTGCAACGAATACAGTGCAATTAAAATGTTTAAATAAAAACAAAACCAACTGGCGGCCTTATCGATTTCGAGCGATCTCCTCCACTATCGAACCTTTTATTGAGATGCCTGCCCAAAAGTCTACACTAAACAATTAAAATCATCGGCATCGGTATTTAAATCATTTTGGTTTCTTTGTTATTACTCAAATTAACGAATATTTCGTTTAGTCTAACAGACAACTTTCTGATCTCTTTCCATTTTTATATATAGGTATCATAAGATATGATTTTGAATAAAGTTCACCTCCTTTGTAATATTTCCTCCTCTATTCAGATAGAGGAGATACATCTATTGGATGATGTTTTCTGTTAACACGTAATGCCTTCCTTATTTAAACACGAATGGAGTCACAAATTCTAGTCAGAAATTGAAATTCCTAATCATAAATTATATATTAATTAAAGACACTAAACAAATGTAAGGAACATTTGTTCCGTTCCGTTTTTAATCAACCGCTTCATTAGCTATAATATTCATCACTTTAATACCAATATCCCAACTTCGAGAATTATTTATTGTCAATGGATACATAATATTTAAGATTAAAATTTAACTTTAATTTTAAATTTGATTACTAAAAAACACATGCTACACATTTTTCATTGTAACATTACCAAGATCGCATTATGAACCAAAAACGACATTATAATTTTTTATGGATTACTTGTGAGTTATCCAGAGTATTATGATTGTTATACGTAGTGTTATTATAATCAATAGACAAGTATTAATGGCAAGATTTTATTAAATCATATTTTATTTACACAACAACTTCTACAATTTGATTCAGTTTACCAAGCGTAGTTAGCGCCGTGGGCGTTGTAGGCGATGTGAGAGACGGCGGGAGCAGCAGAGTACGCCAGAGATGATCTGATCACGGGAGCGGCTGAAGCGTAGCTGGAGTACACTGGAGAGGCGGCGGCGTAGGTAGAGTAGGCGGGAGCAGCGGCGGCGTAGGTAGAGTAAGCGGGAGACGCAGCGGCGTACGTTGAGTAAGCAGGTGCGGCGTAGGTGGACACGGCGGGTGCGGCGTAGGTGCGAGCGTAAGACGCGAGAGCGGGAGCGGCGGCGACGTAGGCCCTAGCGCCGTGAGCGGTCTGGGTCGAGTAAGAGGAGTAAGAGGTGGTGGCAGGGGAGATGGTGCGGCTCACGGCGACCGCGGGAGCGGCAGCAGCGTAGGTGGCGACTGCTGGGGCAGCAGCAGCGTAGGTGGCGACTGCAGGGGCAGCAGCGGCGTAGGTGGCGACGGGAGATCCGTGAGCGGTCTGGGTAGAGTAAGAAGAGTAGGAGGTGGCAGCGGGGGTGATGGTCCTAGTTACGGCAACTGGGGCGGCGGCGGCGTAAGTGGCGACAGCGGGGGCGGCGGCGTAGGAGGTGATGGCAGGGGCGGCGTAGGTACGGGCGACGGCGGGCGCGTAAGCCACAGGTGAGGCGTGAGCGGTCTGTGTAGAGTACGAGGACACAGAGGACACGGCGGGGGTGATCGTCCGGGATACAACGGCGGCGGGAGCGGCGATAGCGTGGCCACTGTAGGCGGAGATGCCTTGAGCGCCGTAAGCTACCGGGGCGGCAGTCAACAATCCACTGCCGTGAGCGCCGTAAGCCACCGAAGAGCCAGCCAACAGTCCACTACCGTGGGCACCGTAAGCCACCGGGGAGGCAGCCAACAGTCCACTGCCGTGAGCGACGCCTAGGGCGCAAAGAGCGACGATCAACTGAAAGAAAGAAATGGTTAGCAACCGCTGGAATTCTTAAAATTAATTAATTGTATCACTGTATTACACACCTTGGCGTACATGTTTCTGTTGTTAATGTTGGCAACTGAATATTTTCTGCATGGATCGCTCTGGTTTTTATACAAAGCCTTCGTCCATAATGTGTCTACTTTCATTGTCAAGGTGGACTAGTATTCCGTGGGTTGTAAGCAATAACAGTGAGTCAGTGATAGACTTTCAATTTCAATGTTGTTCCGTTTGTTTGGTCTGCCGGCATTCGGCATGGGGCATTTAGCCGTCGAGGTTATATTCATCGGTATAAGGCGTTGATTTAAAGATTTACATTATGTTCTGACTTAACGGAGCAAATCTATGCGGATCTGACGCATTTTTAATTGTAATATAGGTAGCTAAACGAAGTTAGAACATCTAAATTAATCCAAAATGATTATCAGACTGGGTAATAGTAATACTAAAGCTTCGTCCAGTGTGTCATTAGAATCTATATTGAATTAAATCCCAGATAGCAATGTGACAGTGTCAATCATTTATTTCTGTATACACATATGAGGCTGCAAAATATCCTAAGAACCTTAATTTGATTTACCTATGTTGTAATAAAATAAGGTCTAGGTTCTTATTCGATTCTTATTACTTCCAAGTGTGCAGTTTTGAAAGTTATTTTGGTTAAATCCAACAATTTCAACAACCTTTGCCTTTCGTTTTACATTTAATTGCTTGATATTTATAAAAATATATTATTTCACTTGAACATAGGTCAAGTATATCAAGGACATTTAGTAAATTATACTAATTAGTATGTTTTGCTTTAATTGCTCTGGTAGTTCCTAAATAATATTTATAAATTATTTACCTCTAACTACTCTCTCAACTCTTTCTGTCAATTTGTGTTTACGGTGTAATAGAGTGTAATAAGGTGGAGATAGGTGAGTACTGATCTGACGTTTCATTTTCTTTCATGGAGGCGTTATATATTTAAACATTACAAGAATTAATCAGTATTAACTAGACTATAACTGACTTGGTACATGCAAGAAAATGACAAAGAAATCATTTCACAAAAATGGAACCCAATAAAATTCAGATTATTCGCAAAAACAGCGTTTCATACGTCTGGTGACTTTTTTTAACTTAGGTGTTTTGTTTGAGAAAGAAATATGTATATAAGAATGAGAATAATAGGTGCTTGCAGCCTACTATAAAATGGACGAAAATAAACATAATTTTTCTTGTCAAAAATGTAACGTTTACTAATTATTTTAAACTTAAAGATTCGTTTGTTTTAATATTTTTTTAATTAATATGACAGTAAAAATTTATAAAAATAAATTCTAATATAAGAAATGAACGATTACAACATTCAACGGCCGGCTTTTCTGTACTACCTATGTAGTTTTATAATTGATTAATAAGTGTATTGATTATAACAGCATCAACGTTATTAAAAATATTTTATTTATTGAATAAATTTATTTCGAGAATTGTTAAAATATTACGCAACATGCTTTCATAAACTTAATGTATAATAATTTGCGATATCGAGAGCAACCCTCTAAAATCAAGTTGACTTTTAACTGATACTACAATCACTCGCTCCATATTTACGTAAGTTACTACTTGTTTAAAGCATCGTAACATTTACTCGTTGATATAGGGTCGATGACCAAACATACAGGTACTATTTAAACGATTAAATGATTTTACAACAAATGGTGACTTTCGCCAGTATAATACCCGAAATAGAACTAATTTGAGTGTACGACCAACCAGGCTACAGAAGATAAACCACTCCTTATATGGAAATTGTATTAGTTTTTTCAACAAACCCCCTTTCTTGTCAGTTCTTCTTGCCCGCTCTACGGCCTTGACTTGCGAACTGGTAGTAAATGTAAATTTACAAATAATTTAAATTTTTTTACGTTCATACGTCTACTTGTTTACCTATATGAATAAAGATATTTTTGGTGGGTTTGGTTGGTTACTGCCAGTTATCTTATTGTACTAGGAACCAAACAAAACCAGTCTTTTGATAAAGTAATAATGATTTATTTATTTAATCAGACAATGAGAGCGTAATAAAACAAATAAAAAATTCTATATACACGGAAACTTTATTTGTTGTTCGAGTTTGATTATGTTAAGCCTAAAGTTTTTACACGCAATAAGCTGTAGGCAATTACTAAGATCTTCTGCCTGGTTTACCTTACACAGTACACAGTGGCATTTAACCCTTGATATATCACAGATACTTATACTTTTACCTTATAGTGAAGTAGGTGTCCACAGGTCCACGCGGTTAATGGAAGCAAGAGGTTTCATAAACAAATAAACATATTTATTGATGCACTGCCGGTATTCGAACTCACGACCTTAGATGAAGTCGAACGGTTCTCATTTCTATTTGCATTTTAACTAAATAAGTTAATTTTTACAAATATTAGAATACAGTTAATTAGTAGAACATTAACAACAGGAAGCCTGAAGACCGGTTCTGCTAAAATATCAGTTGTCTGTCGGTTTATGAGTCATAAAAATCTTAAATGTAAGCTTAGACATTGCACTTAGTTATTGCCACACATCGTTTTAAATGTCTAATGATAGATATAGATATCTAGAGTATTAGATAAATAAAATGACATTACAACATAATTAATTGAGTTTCAGTCCCATACAGAAGAAAGAAAAAGCAAAAGTAGTAAAGAAAAGAGTACCGATTCTTAAAAAAACCCCAATTGTGAGCCTTCTCGCACTGTGAGTGTCCATGGGCGACGGTATAACTAAACATCACATCCTACCCGTTTGCATGCTGTTAATTAAAAAATATAGTATAACACCTACTGTGACTAAGATTATAAAATTGATATACGCTAAGACAAGTACTTCTGTGCCTATCAATTATTAAATGCTTTATGGAAGTATGTCACTAACCTTTACGAACAATTATAAATGTAAATTACTCTTACGACTGACGTCTAACAAACACGTGTAAATAATGCACTGCGTTAGACAATATGTATTAAATACTATATCGCCATTCACATTTTCTATCGATGACACTTACCTAGGCTATTGCACGTCGTGTATCGTATCAATAATACGATTGAATAAAGGATTTCTTGGATACTATATTTAGTAATTGCTAGCTCATGAAAAACTAACTGTTTCATCAAGAGCAATTTAAATAAAAAAAAACATCACATCAATTGCCTTTATTTGTCTTTTAATTGACCCTACTTGACACAAATTTGTGTTTTTAACAATAAAGAAGCAAACATTTAACAAATAAAAATACTTATGTACTAAAAAACACCAACTTATGTCCAATACAAAGGGAACTACGTTGAGTTGTGCTTCAAGTAATTCTTCGTGAACATCTAACAAGTTTACCACCGACTGCGAACTTAAAATTATAATGTAAATTAAATGAGGTATGTAAAAGCGATATTTTTTAGACATAGATCATAAATCTTTATATTAGCAAAAGAGGCTTTTAAATTTTTGTTCGATCTATCCGAACTGGTCTGGTAAAAGACTCTATACACACATACACATATTCGTCTAGAGCTGTATCGGCTACGAGTATAACGGGAAAATAAATGTTTTGAGACTGTCATATGAAATAACGATGGCTGTACATACTGGCCAAGGCATCAGCAGCCAATAGCGGGCTCTCACATAGTGTGTTTTCTTGGTGATAGTCGAGGTATCTTCACTCTAAGAGTAGCTCTTGACGAGTATATACCGACGTCTACCAATTATTATATAACAATAAGTACCTAAAGTGTAGTAAGTCTGAGATCAGGTTATAAAATATGACTGCCACTTCTGCCTCCTGCCAACCGTCAACAGAAAGCAATCTGGCAATACTAAGAGAACCAGAGTATATGTCTTCCATATGACATACTTAAGAATACAAAACATACAATAAAAGTTATAATACACTTTGTTAACTAAAGTCTAGTGGTAACCGGATGCATTAACGAGATACGTACATAGTATGTATTACATTACCAAGTCTTGGATGAGGCTCTAAACGGCAACGTATAGTTTAGAAAAATTGGCACAATTGCAACTTATTTCATCCACATTACTTATATAAAAAAAACGTATTTAAAATGGCTTCGCATATTTCACATTGCCGTTTTTAAAAAACGACGCTTTGTGCCGCTTAAATATGATTGGTTAAATACTGTTGACCACTCACATTATAGCGTAAATAACAATGTCTTACCTGCCATAAGGGCCACAATTTTAATTTCGCTTATCTAATTTATAGAAATAACAAATAGTATATTACAATACATTTAACATCAAAGCACATTATTCATTCTCAACTGCGTTTTTACTAAAGTTACATTCCATAAAGGACGTAAGCTGACAATCTGCCGTGGCATACGAGAAACATAGGAACAAGTTATACTTTCCAAATAATACTCCTTGAATGTGGTAAGTGACGAAACGCTGTCGGTTTTTAATTAACTATAAACATTAGAACGATTTCCGGTGTAGAAATATATAAACGAATATCCCGTGACGGGAGCCTTGAAAAAGTGGTCCTTACTTCCACTCGATTTCATCTTAAAGTCAGACAAGGTCATTTTTTGTTCATATAAAAATAGTTGATACAGTAGAAAGATTATAACTATAATAGTAGTAAATACTTTATTTGTGTTTTAATCAACTAATTAATCAATTTTGTATATTATCGGCATGCAAATTCGCTAGAATTATTTTTTGGATTAAACGCGACATTTCCGAAATTTCCTACGTACATCTTGCAAACTTACATGCCGATACAAATATCGAGAAAACTAATTAGTGGCAAGTGTTCTGTACTTAAAGTGTTAAATTAAGGCGGAATTAACTAGGTCCGTATTTCCGTATAGCCTAATAAAGATTTAATCTTTAAAACCAGAGGACCTTGATACAATCTTTCCTTTGTATATTTTAAGAAAGTGTTACGAAAATATGATTGTCAAGAGTACTCGTTAATTAAAATTAATCCCTGTAATATTAAAACTACTCTTAAAATTATATTTATTTAAAAACAGATTTCGTGATACAGCTAATGAGATAAGGTGGACTAAACGCTGTAGTTTTCTTGGCTATGTTATTTCTTTCTTCAACCATTGCATTTACTATACATTTAAATAGCCAATTTTATAAAAGAATCTCAGTTCTTGGCGATCTTCCAAAATCTATACTTTAGTATACATTACAATATTGAAACGTTTCGTACGAAATGAAAGTTCTGTATGATAATTGTGTTTGATTAACCATTAAATTTCACCAGATTTCTCATTAATAGACTTAATTGACTCTCAACTTTGAGGTTGTGCGTTCAACTCCCGGCAGTGTATATTTCTTACATAGCGGGTGATCAACACTTGTTCGTCAGGAAATGCAAACATTGTGTAGACCAGCATTATCGACAACATGTGCCAGGAACAAAAGGCTATTCACCGTTTCGTGTATAAAATTATTAAGGACACGGAAGCAATCTCAGGCCTAATATATTGTATATTTATGAATTCAAGTAAAGACAACGTAATTCACCTTATCTCATCAGCCTTTTATATTAAGTATTAGACATAAAATCATTTACTAAATATAAATATACCGAACAATTTGGACCAAACTGGATACTCACTATTACGCTTTACATAAAAAATCTGTATTAATTAACACTTCTTTACATAAATATCAAATCGGGTTACATAAATAATTGTTCCCAGGCAACCCTAGCAAGAAATAACCAAAACAGAAGTATAGACCAATAGAAAAGCTATCGAAAATTTCAAACTTGTCTTTGATTACAGTTAAGTGAGAATTAAGTGACAAGTCATAGTGCGTACCCAGCCTATTTACTTTAAGTTACAAAGAAAAGGTAAATATCGGCACCGTAAAAGTACCATTCGTAGTCATAACTATCGTTATGCTCTCAGCTATATTTAAAGCCCTTATCGTAACCCTGCAATCATTCATTTATTCTCACCCGTAATAGTAGAAAATACAGTCTACCAAAAAACTACGTTCTACTAATATGCCGCTTTACTATTTGGACATTATTTTATTAAAATATTAAAAAGTTATATAAACATTTAAGATGAGAAAATGTTTGCAGTTTTTGAGCAATTTTTTTTTTAATTCCTCGTTGACTCTTTAATAGATAATGGTATACATTTACGATTATATAATTTTAGCAAATTTTTAACTTCTATATCTCCACCCAAATAATATTAAATTCTTACACAATACAACAGTAAAAAGATATTGAGCGACATTACAATAAGTAACAAACGCGTCCAACAATTTGTCACAAATCTTACGGGGACAATCTAAAAACCTAATGATAACAAAATCGAGGAGAGTTGGCGTTGCGTCTCCACAGGTTTCTATATACGTATCCATTTTGATATATAGATCGATACACGATTTAAATAACTTTGCTCGATAGAAAAAAAATCCAAACATAACCAATTTTTGACACTTAATGACGGAAATGTATATAAACCGTAATTTTGAAATTGACACGATATATTTTATCGCAAGCCAAGTATCCATTTCACGAACAAAAATTAACAAAATTACATTAATTTGATGTTTTATATAACTAATTGTTATTACGGGCCGGCGCCCCTCTGTGCTCCAGCTCTCCATTACTCACCGCATTCCACCCAAAGATACTGACACAGCAATTGCTGAGATAGGGCCTTAACAGTGTATGGTGGGTTCATTACGCACCAAGTTATCACCTCTGCGCTTTGTATGACCCAAAATAAGATATAAATCGCTGTTTGGCATATAGTAGACTAGGCGAGTCCTTATAATATTATTTAGAAACCACTGTACAGTCAATCAGTATGACGCATCTTCGCCATTTTAAGGTTATGTTGCGTATCAGGATTTGTGATTTTACTTTTGACTCGGAGGAGCTGACGTTCGTTTAAATCGTTAACTGTCGTCAAGAATCTATAAAAAAATACCTTAAAAGTATAATTAATAAATATATATTGTAAATTAGGATATAGACTATAAAGAATAGTGGATTATAGGCTTTTTAAATAAAGATTTGAAATAATAAAGGAAATAAAAGAATCAGTACTTATTTCTAAAGTCGCTTCGTACTTAAACATTACTAATATCGAGCAACCGACGAACTACAATTTCACGAACAAATTTGTACGGGATTGTGAATTGTACTTATATCTCCCAACGCCAGAAGAATAAATTGATACAATTGCGTAACTAAACTTGTTATCAACTAGATGTGTTATTAAAATAACTCTAAACGTGAATACAGCCAAACCTGAGTAAGTGAGAACGTGAATTAAGGATTCACGTAGACATAAGTGACACTAATTAAAAAAAAATGATAAATACCTCTAAGCGACAGCATTTCAATTTGCTTTTTTCTTAAATGTCGAGGTACTCCTATTAAATTCAAAGAAATGTGCGTCTGTTGTTGCTTTCTACAGTTTTTTAAACCTCAAGTGTACGACTCCGTAAGAGAGTGAGAAACCTCTATAAGAGAAAAGAGATCGCGGTTCCTTGAGCGTTCACTTATTCAGCTTTAACTGTAACGAATAAACCCGTAAAAATAATATGTTATCATTGAACTCTGTCAATTTATGTCATTTCATTGTGCGCTATTCCAGCCTGTACACAGTGTATCTCCGTCTCTTTCTATCCAATTTTATTTACGCTACGATAAAAAGAGATACATAGTTCTCATCAATAGTCAATATGTAATATTGAATACGTTTTTAAATTAAACGTTTTAACAGTAAACTGTGGTCCGTGGGTCTTGTGACGTCATAAATTTTAATATTTAAGTTAACTCGATTAGTTAATCGATGATTATGTAGCCACGTTTGAGCTTCTGTTGAGCTATTTTTTCAATAACAATGGACGACTAAAAAACATATTTTGATACTTACTTAATATGAGATATTTTATAACTAGAATCTTCTTACAACACTTACTTAACTCTATACATCTAATTTAAAGTTTAATATAATTGTAGCGACATTCAAATACTAGTCAGTAAAGACTAGTTAAAACATCGGCAACTCGGGGTTCAAAATATAAACAAATTATTTACTGAATATCAACGGTCCAACTTTAAGCCTCTCTCGATTTGTACACATGTATAATAAATAAATATATAAAATATATATATAATACAAATCCCCTCAACCTGCTCATAATTAAAATGTTGAACCGCTCAGAACTCGATTCACACACAAAATGAAATCAGAAAAAGTCACATTTCAATTTAACCAGCGTTTAGTTTATTAACGGGCCGTTAAGCTCACTCCGTCGGCTTAGCCCGTGAGTTGATCTCGTCCGACAGACGGTGGTTGGCGGTGACCTTGGCGGCCAGCAAACCTAGGTTCAACTCGTAAAACCTGAAAATGAGATTTCACCTTCAGTGATTTGAAGGTCGCTTCTCGTACGAATGATTTCTGAAAGAGCAGACTCACGCGAGGCCCCTCTGCTTGAGGCGCTGGATGACCGCCGGCTTGACCTTGGGCCCGGCGGGGCTGTGTTTGCCTCTTCCGGTGAGGAAGAAAAGCGTGTGGGAGGTGACCCCGTTGCGGCCGTTGATCTCCTTGAGCTTCCGAATGTGCACGTCGAGGAACAGGTCAAGGGACTGACGGGCCTCGGCCACGCGGCAGTGGTGCAGGTCTATGGTGGCGTTGTTCTTGCAGCGCTGGGCGTTCACCTGCGGGATCGTCGTATATTGTGTATTCCGAAGAAGTCGGCACATGCTTATTCATAATGTAACAATAACAAATATATTATGTATTTATCTATGGTCATGTCCCAACACCGTTCTTACATAACCATAGACAAATACGGGGCCGGATGTAGCGGATGGCAACCGGTGCACTAGAAGTTTAAAATTCCGACAAGAAAACACTAGACCCCAGTTTTACTGAATTGTTGTTATATATTTACAAAAATCATTAAAGTGTATATGTTATATATTTGTTCAATACTAAAATAATCTACTTGGTTGCACAATAAATTATTGAATGAAAAACTCAATTGAATTTTTTTTTAAATTACAGTTAGCCACTCCACGGCCTCCAGTCCTCTATATCTGAAAAAATATTGCATGTAAGTGAATACTAAATGTCGCCGAATACAACTTTAAATTATACAAGTCAAACATCACCATTTCATTTATAATTCGACAGATGGCGTTGTTTAAGTGTATAACGCGATAACAACCTACATAGCGTTTCAGATTTGATGTTGATATGATAGTTTTATATCAATTTTCATTATTCATAATAATAAAAGCAGTGATGCCAATTTGGGGGATATCTCGCCATATTTAGGGGGAATCAAGGTGTCTTGGGGGATTTTAGTAGTAAGTACCTCCGATACAATTAAGCCTCAAAGCCAACCAACAAACTAAACCAAATATAACTCCAGCGTGGCTATAATATATGTATATCAAAAAGCTAAAAATTATAATACTCCAACATCGAAATCATACATTTTTTATACTATTTGAATACATATTTGAAAATACTTCTCAAACCGAATGTACATAAAAACTTTAAGGTCTTTAATTGATATTTTGGGGTTTTAGGAGTAGTTGATTCCAAGAAGAACATTCAGTAGAACTCGTCGTCGAATAAAACTGTCTTCGATTAATAAATAAGTAGCGTATTTAGTGTGTGGTGTGTAGTTTTGTGCATGAGATTATCTTCGTACTGGCAACCGTAAATTAAGCCAAAAACACTTACGTAAACCAGCGAGTTGGCGGCCCTGCTGTTGGCCTGCTCGTGGAGCGCCGTATGCATAGCTCCCAGCTCCGAGTAATAAGAGGCTACGGACAGCATCCCGCGTTGGATGTACTCCTGGGCCTTGCGGTAGTTCCTGGAACCGAACAGCCCTTCATTATTCTCTACGTCCGTTTTTACAACACAAAAATACGAGGCTTCGAAATAAAAGAAGGCATTATAGTAAAGGAAGTGTTGATTTATTTATAAAATAATCGAATAAGACAATGTGCGTGTACGTATACGTATAAAAAGATGTCCTCTTTAAATTATTTTGGCCATTCGTTACCATTTTAATCTTTATTCGATCGTTCAGAAACCTGTCTTGAGCACTGTCATCTTGTTTAGAACTAAGATTAAGGTGACGTTAAACGTCAAATTCATTTCGGAATTATTTACCAAATTATTTTTAGTTTTAAAACTAATTTATGTCTGATTGATGAATGAAAATAAAAAATTAATTTTAGAATTAAATCATTTCATACCACGCAACATTTTCTATAGAGATTGAAAGTAATCTGTATATAACTGTATAACATGCCATTTAACAGCGCTAGTGTAAAATGACTTGTAATATTCATAATTAAAAAAAAAATACGTCAATCACGTGACACCAAACGGTCACAGATTAATCGAATCGACCATGACATATAAACATTAATCACGTATACAAATGTCAAGTGATTACGTGTTTAGTTATTTTTAAATTATATTGTTATATTAAAAACGACGTCATAGTTGAACACCTAACACCAAAGATTCAACCTAATTAAATTCTACTTGGGTACTACTTTTACAAGGTACTTAAAATAAAATTTTATTGGAATTTTTGAAGTCATATCACAATATTATGTAGCCCATTTATTTTGATATATCAAATCGTTTCGTAAGAATTAGGAATAAAAATTATATGTTAGTGACATTCTGATTCAGTATAGATATGGATATAGTAGACTATTTTATATTTAAATAAATACAAAATAGTCATACATTAGACATTGAATATTTGATTAACGGCTTTCAATATAGCCTTTGCTCCATCCGAAATCGTTCTCGTTCACGTGTACGTACGTACACGTAACTTCTAAAAGTTCGCACGTACTTGTACCGTCGTTTGTTCAGTCGTAGTTTTTATCTCGATTAGAAACGACGCGTATTTCTTATTGTGATCGAAAAAGTGCAACGCGCTGACGCAGCGCTGCGGTCGCGTTACGATGAATCGTTGACCTAATTGTTATTGTGTAATGAATTAAGGCAAGGTTTTTATTTTATAATTTTAATTATTACAATAAATTTATCATGGCATCTCCAAGTGTCATTGAAATTAAAACCCAAAACGAGCACTTATTAGTAGCTGAATTGAAAAAGGAAAGAGCCCGATGCTCAGACCTGGAAACTATTGTCCATGAACTAAAGGATCGTATAACTCAGCTCGAGCAAAAAATTGATCAATCCTTAACACAAAGGGATGCGGCAGCCGCTGAATCTATCCAGTATGAGACGGACGAAGAAGAACTGGCTAAAGAAACGGAATGGGTGCGACAAAAAAGCAGAAAGAAAAGGAAACTAAACACCTCCCCTTCCCTCATGAAAGAAGTTACTTGCAGTGAAGTATCCAAACAAAAGCCCAAAAAGGAACCCCTTCCACCCCCGATTATCGTCGAAAATGTGATTGAATACCAATCATTTTACGACACTTTAATGAAAAAAGAATTAAATAAAGACTCCTTTACAGTAAAAATGCTCAGAAATGGATCAGTGAAGATCAATACCAATAGCGAAGCTACCTATAGATGTATCACAAAACATCTAAAAGAAGAAGAAGCCTCGTGGTTCTCTTACGAAAACAGGCAGAACAGACTAATAAGAGTTATGGCAAAAAATCTGCATGCTTCTTGCAAGCCTGATAGGATAGTTGAAGACCTCATCCTCCAAGGATTTAAAATTTTAGACGCAGCCGTTAAATATAGCTGGAAAAACAAGGAACCGCTGAACATGTTCATTCTCTCTTTCCACCATGAGGAAAACATAAAAAACATTTATCAAATCAAATCGATACTTGGCTGCAAAATTGATGTACAGCCACTGAAATCTCCAAAATTGATTCCCCACTGCAAGAGGTGTCAGGCTTATGGGTACACACAGAAATACTGCTCCAAGGAGCCGAGGTGTGTAAAATGTACTGCAAAGCACCTCACAGTAGACTGTAACAAGCCTCGTTCACTGTGGTGAGTCACATCCAGCTAACTACAGAGGCTGTGTAGTTGCAAAAGAACTACAAAAAATGAGAAACGTCTTAAAATCAAAATCAAATACAGAACCGGTCAAATCTGTAAAACCAGCAAAATTAGTTTCCAAGACTGTTTCTTTTGCTCAGGTAACTAAAGGCCCCAAGGCTAAATCCTCAACACAACAAAACGAGAAAGCTAACACAGGCATAGATGAAAAGATTAACACTATTATAGATATTATAGATAGATATTATTAGATTAATACTTTCATTATTGGCATCTTTTTATGAAAGACTTAAAAAACTAGAAAGCGGCACCATAATAGCAGCTTCTAAACGTCTGAAGCAATGATGTCTTTAAAAATAATGGCATGGAATGCTAATGGGTTTTTAAAACACCAAAGAGAACTTCATATTATTCTTAAACATGAAAAAATTGACATCTGCTTGGTATCGGAAACACATTTTATCAGGGAGTCATACGTTCAACTTAAAGGATATAAAGCCTACTATGCCCTTCATCCCAGTAATAAATCCAGTGGGAGAGGTACAGTTATAATAAAGGACAGTTTAAAACGCCATGAGACATTTAAATATGAAAAAGAGCATATTCAAGCTGTGTCTGTAAGCGTATCAATGAAGCAGTGTCCATTAACAATATCATCTATCTCCTGCCCACCAAGACATGCACTTAAGTATGACCAGTACAAAAGCCTACTAGAAAGTCTTGGAAATAGATTTGTGTTGGGAGGCGACTTCAATGCAAAACATACCTACTGGGGATCAAGATTAATATCGACTAAAGGAAAAGAACTGTTCAATGCTATGAAAGATTTGAGATGTGATGCAATTTCGACAGGAAAGCCTACCTACTGGCCAACAGACAAGAATAAAATACCAGATCTTATAGATTTCTTCATATTTAGAGAAGTATCACCAAATGTTCTCCAAATAGAGGAAGCCAATGATATGAACTCAGATCACTCACCAATCTTACTCACAATTGGCGAAGACCCATAAAAAGCGAAAACTGAATCCATCTCTCGTGAACCCGCATACGAACTGGGACAGCTTCAAAATTTATCTTGAGAATATGATAGACCTAAGAGTACCTTTAAAGACTGAGGAACAATTAGAATTTGAAGTAAATAAATTTACAAAGAACATCCAACAAGCTGCTTGGAGCAATACTCCTGAATTTAAGAAAAAGGTACAAAAGAACTACTTTCCAAAAGAGATTATAAATCTCATACAGACAAAACGAGCTCAAAACAAAAGGTGGCACAAGATGTCCTGAAGACAAAAACATCTGAATAATCTTACTAAACAACTAAGGAGAGAGATAAAAATATATAAAGATACTTCAATAAATAAATACCTAAACCAATTAACATCTGATGGTTCCACCAACTACTCCATCTGGAAAGCTATAAGAAATATCAAAAAACCTACAACACATATTCCTCCCTTACGGGTCTAATGGGAATTGGGCTGCAAGTAACATACAAAAAGTTAGGAGGTTTGCTGATCACCTAGAAAATATATTTCAAATCGATGAAGAAGATTCACTTGACTTCGAAGAAACATCGTTAAAAGAGTTAAAAATCCGTCTAGTCACACCGAAAGAAGTTATAAGAGAAATTAAATGTTTGACTAAGAACGTTTTCTTCGCCAGGTTTTGATTTAATTACGGGTGAGGTACTACAGCATCTCCCCCGTAAAGCCGTAGTTAAAATGACAACCTTCATTAATGCATCATCGACTCCAATATGTTCCCAGTATGTGGAAAGTTGCGGAAGTTATTATGATTCCCAAGTCAGGAAAACCACCACACGAAGTAACATCTTACCGGCCAATCTCACTGTTACCTGTTATAGCAAAACTATTTGAGAAACTCTTTCTCAAACGTCTTAACCCCATTATTGCCAAAAAGCAGCTCATACCGGATTACCAATTCGGTTTCAGAGAAAAACATTCTAACATAGAGCAGGTTCATAGAATTACAAATAATATTGAAATAGCACTAGAAGAACAAAAAGTCTGCTCCACGGTCTTTCTGGATGTAGCTCAGGCTTTTGACAAAGTGTAGCACCGAGGACTTGTTTATAAATTGAAGAAACTACTGCCTCGTCAATTTTCAAATATCTTCGAGTCATATTTTTACACAAAGAATGTTTAGGGTACGACAAGAAGATGATTATTCAGAACTGAAACAAATAAAAGCTGGGGTGCCGCAAGGGAGTGCATTAGGTCCGGTCCTGTACCTCTTATACACGTGCGACATCCCTGAACTAGAAGATAATATAATCGCGACCATTGCCGATGATACTGCTATCATGTCTACGGCAGCTACTGAAAAGGAAGCGGTAGTAAAACTACAAAGAGCCATAAATATTGTTGGCTTGTGGACCAAAAAGTGGCGGATAAGACTAAATCAGTCGAAATCAGTTCACATAAACTTTTCCAACAAAACATCAAATTACCTGCCAGTATACATTGATAACGTCAAAGTGCCGTTCGAAAATTCAGCTAAGTACATAGGTATGACGCTGGACACTAAACTCCGATGGAAGGTCCATGTTAAAAAGAAGCGCGAAGAGTTGGATCTCCGTTACACTAAATTGTACTGGTTTCTCGGAAGGCATTCCACTTTATCAGTACAAAATAAATTATTGATCTACAAACAAGTCCTGACACCTGTATGGACGTATGGTTGCCAGCTGTGGGGATGTACCAGTAATAGTAACATCCAAGTAATCCAACGTTTCCAAAACAAAGTGCTCAGGGGAATAGACATGCTCCCTGGTACATTCGCAATTACGACCTCCACCGGGACCTTAATGTAGAGGACGTCGCTACAGTAATAAAAAAGACTGCTGGAGCACACGAACATAGGCTCCACCATCACGTGAATGTCGAGGCTATCCAACTCCTTGACACCACGGACTTAGTGAGAAGACAGAAAAGGACAAAACCATTTGAACTAGTGATTTAGAGTTAGTGATAATGTACGTAAATATCAAGTGCTAAAGAGTGTCTGCAAAATAGAACACAAGAACAGAGTGTCTTCTTCCCTTTAATAGAGACTGTAAGTAGTGTTATTGGACACATACTTATATAATAATCCTTTTTAGTAAATTAGGTTAGACTTAAATTACTTATTAGTCTTAAGTTAGGCTAGATCGTAATGTTCCATGATGTCTTAGTGAAGACACATGTATATAGAAAAAAAAAGTATTTGTACCATAAAACGACTCGTTTGAATAGGTCTGATTTTTTTCTGGCAACTAAATCGACTAGGCCACTTACTTTTCTCGCACTGCCAGATGTCCATTCGCCTCTTCCCTATATCGTTCCACGTCTGCCATCGTTAGGTTCGGTTCCATCGGAAGTAACGGCCATTCCACTTCGGACAGAGCCTGGAAAGCACAAGACTTAGATTTAGAGAAGGTTAGATAAAAAAATAACTATTCGAGACGTTCGTGACATTAGAAATATGTACAAAAAAAATCTACCCCATACTAACTTAGTAACAATAATGCATGCCTAGGATATTCTACCAGTAGTATCTGCTCCACAAAACATCAGCCGCCCATGAACACTCTCGATATCAAAACACTCGCGACTGAGTTGCCGGCCTTTAAGCGCCCGTTTTTTGCAAAAGGGCTTATTTACACATATTTAATCATAATAATTGTATTTACTGAATTACCTTTCGCTGTTCTTCAACCAAACGCTTCTTCCTCCCCATCTCTTTTTCCATCACGAACTTATTGACACCATTCTTCATTTCTACAATGTTGGACCTCCCCGTCGACATTAAAAGGGCCTGACGACAAACGACAGATTCACTGAACAGACATGGTTCACTATTCATTCACAATGTTTGGAGCAAACTATCTTGATAGTTGCGTACCTTTGTTTAAGAAGCTCAAAATTGCATCTCTTCCCTGTATATTTATTCTAGAAACGTGATTAATTCGTTAAAAATGTAAATGTTGTTAAATCAACGGGTATGGATAACTTTCGAAGTAGACAAAAAAAAATATACGTTTATTTTGGAACATAAGATCATCATGGTATCACTTATTCCACGTCTAAATTCGAGCCTGTTGGCATCCCTACTCATCGGCAAAGAAGTCAGAGGGTGTTGGCCGAGAGAAAAAGCCGGCGTAAAAAACTCTCGGTACTCTTTTAAAAAAAAAAAAGCAAATCATCAAACACTTCTACAATTGCTGCAAATTAATTAGAAGTAGCCTGCCCAGCACTAGTCCCAGGCCCTTTTATCAACTAGATAATCGCTAACTTTATAGTAAGCCTTTTAACA
The DNA here is from genome assembly GCA_028984075.1 of Pieris mannii. Taxonomy (NCBI): domain Eukaryota; kingdom Metazoa; phylum Arthropoda; class Insecta; order Lepidoptera; family Pieridae; genus Pieris; species Pieris mannii. Next base: position 526,805 of record CM054784.1, read on the forward strand.
CAGCTTTTCTTTAATACATTTCTTAAATTTAATAAAAGGCAGAGATAACATGGGGAGAAATTAGCTGTGCTAAAAATTAATCTGGAATTGTATAGGGAAAACACCTTTTGTATGGAAAACAAGATTTATAACGATTTACCAAAATCATTCAAAGGTAGAGTGTTGAAAAATATCGACTTAATATTTCTTTTGGAAAAATTAATTATTCTTTTAATGGTTATTTCATTGATACATAATTATTGATATAATTGTGATAATATAATAATATATTTTAATAATGTGATAATGTATTGATAAAATACTATAAGAATTGAGTAAGATGATAAGATTGATAAAGTAATGTAATTTGTAAACTCTGCCTTTTGATTGTGGTGATAATTGGGACAGTTTTGCACGCCATTATGTGTGGCAGAATATGCGAAGTTTAGATTGAACCGCCAACTTTTTGTACCATTTACTCAAAGTCTCTTAGAGGGCCGGGTGACTTCTATGTACCTAAGTCTCCATCGCCACCTGGTCTCTGACATACATCTTTGACTTAGCATTGGAATACGTTGTTCTTGAAAACGTTCCACCGATATGATACATTACATACCTCTACAGTATTTCGAAAATTGTTGTCGTGCGCCATCAACAGCTCCGACAGAATGTCCGGAGCCACGTCCGGGAACAGGTTGTACAGTTTCTCCCTCGTCATCTTTGCCGCCAAATCCGGTGGCTCTCTGTTGCGCCATTCGGCAACGTCCTTTTGGTACAACGAAAGGGCGAAATCCAAGTCCATGATTTCTTTGAAATCCGGAACTTCAGGTTCCTTGCCGTTCAGGAGCATTTCCTCTTCTTTCGCAACTAGTAACCTGTTGATGAAAAGGCTAAAGAAACTGCGATTTCCAGAGACCCTTGAATGAGAACTTGAAGATTCGCTAATATGCAATATATTAGCGGGCTGATAAATTTATAAAAAAGTATTGTTAAGCAAAATCTAAAATCTGATTTTTAAATGTTTTGTAACATTTATGTTTACCACAATTATCATGTGTTAGAATATATAGCTTGTAACACATATACTGAAGATAAACATTATATATGATGTGGTAAACTTTAACAGATAAATAAAATAGGAATACCCACACAGATTGCCTCTTATAAAAAATACCAGTGAAACGAAACTTTACTAAAGAGACTAAAACATTTGTAAGGATCACAAACCTGGCGAAATCAGCATCCTGTTCGATCATTTCTTGGCTTTGTTTCGAATCTTTCTCGATCTGATGCATCATCGACTCCATCCACAAGGCATTTATTTCGTTTAAAATCGTCACAGGCACGTCTAATTTTGGTTCAATATTTTCAGGGTACTTCATACCCTCCCGACCGAAAATCCCGTCCAACTGTTTTATAAATTCCATTCCGACATTAATGTTAATAGATTTCACGATATCACAAGAAGAGCCGGTGTCGTCGTCGTCCGATGTGTCTGAATGCAATATCTCGTCTCTTGCATTATTGGACAAGCCAGAAGTACTTGGTTCATTTGCAGTTGAATGGATCTGTTGATTGTCTTGTGTGCTAGTTGAGCTCGTGCATGGTTCGCCATTACGTGCGTTCTTCATCTTTAGGTGATGCTCCGAATAATGATTTTCAGAAAAGACGATATTTTCCTCAATTTGACGCTTCAATTGTAATGAAGCGTCAGATACGGCTGCATCTTTGCGTGTTCGTTTAGGTGACGCTTTTGGCGTACTTTCCGCGCTGAGTTTTGTTACTATGGGGTTGGTTTTCTGAATAACGGGACGATGATCAGGTATTATGTTATAAGCTGCGAGACACTCGCACTGCCAGGCGTTTTCTGCATCCTCCTCATCATCCGATAAGCCTTCTTCCTGAATTGAACGAAATTGATTATTGGTCATGCCATCTATTACGATTTCGACAGCCCAGTTAACATCGCCACAACAGTTTTCAAAAATATCCCTTAGTTGTGTGGAAGGAATATTGCTAAACATCCTTCTGAAAGCTTTGAAATGCTGTTCCGCGTTTTGACATCGAAAGGGTTCCATTGAAATTATTTCATTGCTTGTGGTTGTACTTTTGTCGAGCATTCTCTTTATAGGTATTTTTTCTTTTTTTGCAATAGTAAATATATTTATGTCCCAGGGTATACCCGAAATAACTTTGTGATGGTTTTTCATTTGAGAGAAATCCATATCCCCTGGTTCGATACACGTACTTCTTGATGTTTTTTCTGGGGCCAATGTATCCTCTATAACAATCTCAGGGGGGGTTTGAGTGTCCAAAGTTAGGAACCTGCTCCAGTCATTTGAATGTACTGCAGGGATTACAAGTTGATCAGATACAACTTTCGGTGAGTTCTCTGTTTGCCTTGTTCTTTGTGGTTTAGATGTAGAAATTTCAACAATTCCAGGACTTGATGTTGTTGCTTTTTCGGCATTTAATACTGCAAGTTTCTTAGCTTCATCCCAGTTTTCTCCGTTATCCCATTCTTGCTCTAGTTTTTCCATCTCTTCTATACGTTTTTCAATATCAACACAGTCTGTAGAGTGGACATCAGAAGGTGCAGGAGCTTCTGTTTTAAGATTGGAACTGTTGTTAGCTCTTGTCTCTTCAATGTTTCCTGAAAGCTTTTCTTCAGATTCTGATACACGGTTTTCAATTGAATGAGAATCCGGGACTGAGCTTGTAATATTTGAACACTCATTTCTTAGGATTTGGTTTTGTTGGTTGCCATTATTAAATTCACTTTCAGAACATCCAGTACTTGGAACAGTGACTACTGTGGGTGGCAACTCAGGAAACTGTCTGGTAATTGGTGGTGTTAATTCTGCTGAATAATGTAAACCTAAACTCTTCATCATTTCTTCACCAGTTATGCCCTCCTGCATATTATCCACCATTCGTTTTATTGTGTGAATTGGTACATTATGAGAATTTCTTTTAAAGAGTTGATATGGATTTCTTGCCCAGCGAGTTTTGGGATAAACAACATGTATAAAATAACCATTGCAAACCCCAGCCCTTACATAGGGTTCCATCTCCCATGGCTCAATGTTAGTGTTGTCAATGATGATAGGACTTACACCTCCTGTCATTGCTCTAAATGCTCTACATTGATTCCACAAATGGGCATCTTGTAGCTTATATTTGTCAAATCGATAAACTCCTCTTAACATGAAATAATCATCAGTACTAAGTAAATGTGTATTAAGATCTTTTATCTGTGTACTAGCAACAGTCATTTGCAGTATTTCATGAGCAAGACGGGTCTTGCCACAGCCAGGTGGACCCCTCATTAAAAGTAGAACCCTCCAACCATTATTACATTGGGTCACTATTTTGCTCACATCATGCATGCTATTTATTCCCATTTGTGTAGTTTTCTTCACATTTTGTGAATGGGTTTGCACATTTTGTGATTGGGTTTGCACATTTTGTGATTGGGTTTGCACATTTTGTGATTGGGTTTGCACATTTTGTGAAGGGGTTTGCACATTTTGTGAAGGGGTTTGCACATTTTGTGAAGGGGTTTGCACTTTTTGAAATATATGAACGTAAGAAATCTTTGATTGCGTAGCATTCATATTAGTAGAAGACTCAGATACGGGAGTAGAGAGTTCATCATGAAATTGTGATGGCTGTTCTGACACTGATGTGTCAGTATTTATGTCACCTATGATACTCATAAGTGCATTGGCAGATTGCTTAACTACAACAAAGAATAGGTATTATATAAACAATATTGCATAGATGTATGTTCAAGATTATTACAGTTTTAAAAATGAGATAGCAATGCAATGATAATATTAAGAAGGATAAAATAGCATAGGGACTGGCAAGACACAAACATGTGAAACTTGTGATTTAAAATAATAACTAAAAATTAAATAAAATACAAATCAAATCAAATAAAAAATATCTTTATTCTTATAGGTAAACATGTAAACTTATGAACGTCAAGAAAAACAAATTAAATTAATGGTAAATTTACATTTACAACCAAAGTCAAGGGCGTAGAGCGGGTAAGAAGAGCTTAGGAGTTTGTTGTAAAAACAAATATAATTTCCATATAAGGTGTGGTTTATCTTCTGGAGCCTGGTTGTTCTCTTTAATTTTTTTTTTTCATACAACAAGGCTTCAAGAATATATTGACCGGATAATGCAGTAATAGGTTCAAGTATATATATTGACAATACATTAATCATACAGCATAAAGGCTATAGCTAAAATAAAAAAAAATGTTTAAAATAAAATAGTAATAAAAATGTAATATATTTAATACTACTGCTATAAATTGTTTCCAGTTTTTGTGTGACAAATTGACTAACCAACATAATTCTATCAAGATCACCAATTTATCATAAGTCTCTTTTAAGAGCTTTCATTCTTAGTTCAAAAATTTGAGGTTTCATAGTAAATCCTGTCTATAACAACAACAACAAAATGTATACACATTGCAGAAGATGAAAAAAGAAAACAAAATGGAAGTTCCATAAAAAACTTACAGTTATAAGAGAGAAAATTTAACTCAAGTGATTGATTGAGATTGAAGCTCATGAACTTCAGTACAAGTCACATAAACAGTCTAAACAAAGAAATCAATAACTTGTGATCATGTTATGTTGGTATTCCACCAACTGTTGGTGTAAAAATAACATGAATCTATATAAACATGATATGAGAACTACTAAATGAACTGAATGATCTGAATGAACTTTATTTATACTACTTATATACTCCAAAAACATAATTAATACATTTCTATAATTAATAGTTTAATCGTTCGGAATAATAATTAAATGATCGATTGAATGAAGGTTAAAATAAGTAAGAAAAGATAAAGTCCTTCCTATGGCCATCAAGTTTGAAAATGAAAGAGAGAAATATTAACTTACGATCTCCATTATAGCTAATAACAACAGCTGCAATTACATCTCTTTCAACAACGCCACTAAAAGTATTGAAAAGTTTATCAATAATATCGCCAAAAATCGTCACATCGTCCTCCATTCTTGCAAATTTGTCTTAATTGAGGTTTATAAACTAAATTACTCTGAACATAGAGTAGTTTAGTAGAACATAGAAATTTTGATCTGTTTAATCTTGTCTGCCTTTAAAGTTTAATTTGTTAAGGATAAATAATAATGGTATCACTATTCACTGGTATTTTCATTTTGTAACTTTTAGACGGCGCGCTCGCTGATTTGCCAACAACATCATTCCTATTTAGTCTGTGATTGAGCGCATATTGCTATATCTATAATTCAACACCCTAATGAAAAAAAATAGAGCTGCATTTTAACATATTTTGCAAATATTTGGGAAAATTAGTTTTTAGTTAGTCTAGCGTCGCATCACGCACCTCAGAAACCTAAATTTATGATACTTAAAAGCTTTTTTCTACTTTTAACAATTATAGCCAAAAACCGAGGGCAAACGGGCAGGAGGCTCACCTGATGTTAAGGGGCCGTTCATATATATCATTCATATATATCGTTCACATATATATATATATATCGTAAAATGATTGATGGGGGGGGGGTGTTTCGAAATTGACGTCATACTTATTTATTTACTTAAAGTTTATTTTTCACGTACAAAAAGATTATTTCTAACTAAAATAACTCATAATAAAAGAAATCGGCGCTGTTTAAACAAAGTCGGTTCCATTGTCTTTGCCGCGCGCCGCCACCGCTGCGGACCTGCGGCTTGCGCTTGTTATAAATTTTATTTTAAAAACTGTAGATATATAACTAGAATCTTGTTTATTATTAGGTATTAAGGGGAAATATGTATTAAAGGGAATTATAAATAAAAGGATTATATTCATAATCACATTTTATTTATCTTGCAGTATATAACCAGAGACTATCGCATATAACAATATGCCAATCATAATTAACAACATCAAGTGTTTGTATTAACCGTAGTTTTAAATACACTAGTCATCAGTATATAATGACATTTACATAATAACATTATATAATTCATCAATATAACATAAATGGACACTACACATCATCATGAAAAAGTAATCAAAATAATATCGTACCTTAGATGTTACCACCTTGAAAGTCAACGAGCCACTGAACTACGCCACTGTAGCTCCGCTCTTTTATACCCGTTAACAAACAAGTATGATTCACAAAATGACGGTAGGACAAAATAAGTTTGCTTAGAATTATTAGTTTTAACAATCGAGTATACAATATTTAACAGATAATATTGATGTCATTCATAGGTACATCTAGCATTTATTTTTAAATATTATAATTAGTTATAATAATTACATTTATATATTACGGCCATACTGACAAGTACTTCGCTCTCGAAGTACATTACATTTTACTTTTGTTTTGCCAAGTGCCTAGACGTGTCAAGTCCCCTCCACCCGCTGCTAGTGGGATAGACTTGCACCAAGCAAATGACCGACCAGCGGAAACAAATTTTACCGTTTACTTCGCTCTCGAAGCAAACTATATTTTACTTTTGTTTTGCCAAGTGCCTAGACGTGTCAAGTCCCCTACACCCGCTGCTAGTGGGATAGACTTGCACCAAGCAAATGACCGACCAGCGGAAACAAATTTAACAGTTTACTTCGCTCTAGCAAACTACATTTTACTTTTGTTTTGCCAAGTGCCTAGACGTGTCAAGTCCCCTCCACCCGCTGCTAGTGGGATAGACTTGCACCAAGCAAATGACCGACCAGCGGAAACAAATTTTACCGTTTACTTCGCTCTCGAAGCAAACTATATTTTACTTTTGTTTTGCCAAGTGCCTAGACGTGTCAAGTCCCCTACACCCGCTGCTAGTGGGATAGACTTGCACCAAGCAAATGACCGACCAGCGGAAACAAATTTAACAGTTTACTTCGCTCTAGCAAACTACATTTTACTTTTGTTTTGCCAAGTGCCTAGACGTGTCAAGTCCCCTCCACCCGCTGCTAGTGGGATAGACTTGCACCAAGCAAATGACCGACCAGCGGAAACAAATTTTACCGTTTACTTCGCTCTCGAAGCAAACTATATTTTACTTTTGTTTTGCCAAGTGCCTAGACGTGTCAAGTCCCCTACACCCGCTGCTAGTGGGATAGACTTGCACCAAGCAAATGACCGACCAGCGGAAACAAATTTAACAGTTTACTTCGCTCTAGCAAACTACATTTTACTTTTGTTTTGCCAAGTGCCTAGACGTGTCAAGTCCCCTACACCCGCTGCTAGTGCGATAGACTTGCACCAAGCAAATGACCGACCAGCGGAAACAAATTTTACCGTTTACCTCGTCATGCAAGACCTATTCACCCATTGCTGGTGAGATAGACAAGCACCAAGTAAACGATTGTCCAGTGGACCTTTACTTTTTTTTTTTTTCTTATATATAGAAATACATGATATTATGTAAAGTATTAATTATAATATCTTATAGTTAATGTGCCATATCATTTTCGACATTTACAGTTTCATCAATTAATTCACCTGGCCATAATCTAAACTTTTCTTTGGCTACTGAAATATTTCTTAAACTACCCAGACCTTTCACAGTAAGTTCGGCCAATCTGACTGTTGTGATACTCTGCTCCATCCAAATTCTTTTGATAACTCCTCGATACTTTTACACCAGCCTTCCGCACCGCCGCACTGGCACTAGTTGCTGGGTCGAAGACCGGGAGTACCACGTTGTCATCAGCATGACGACGATCAGAGACAGCATTGCTTATTGCTTTGAGAAAACCTTCCAAGACAGTAGGATCCATTCTGAAACTTATAAATAAACGTATTAGTAAGGGTGAAGTAAGTCTATCCCACTTCTGATGTTATAAATTTTATTTTAAAAACTGTAGATATATAACTAGAATCTTGTTTATTATTAGGTATTAAGGGGAAATATGTATTAAAGGGAATTATAAATAAAAGGATTATATTCATAATCACATTTTATTTATCTTGCAGTATATAACCAGAGACTATCGCATATAACAATATGCCAATCATAATTAACAACATCAAGTGTTTGTATTAACCGTAGTTTTAAATACACCAGTCATCAGTATATAATGACATTTACATAATAACATTATATAATTCATCAATATAACATAAATGGACACTACACATCATCATGAAAAAGTAATCAAAATAATATCGTACCTTAGATGTTACCACCTTGAAAGTCAACGAGCCACTGAACTACGCCACTGTAGCTCCGCTCTTTTATACCCGTTAACAAACAAGTATGATTCACAAAATGACGGTAGGACAAAATAAGTTTGCTTAGAATTATTAGTTTTAACAATCGAGTATACAATATTTAACAGATAATAATGATGTCATTCATAGGTACATCTAGCATTTATTTTTAAATATTATAATTAGTTATAATAATTACATTTATATATTACGCTCGCTTCAATCTGAGTACGAACGTGAACGATGCACGTTTATCCGCGCAGATTTTTCCATCACGCGTTTAACGCAAATTCGTTAAATAACAAAATCAGAAAACTATTTTCACTGCTATTTATTACTTTAATTGATCCGCGATGGTTGTTGACTTACAAAAACTATTTTTCTCTAATCTGCAATGTTTTATTTTGTCAAACTGGTTAAATGACGTCAATTTTGGGAGAAGGGGGGGGGGGTCAGTAAGAAATGACGATAGGATGATTATAGGGGGGAGGGGTCTAAAATCGGGAAAAAATCGATGACGTAATTTATGTACGGCCCCTAAGTGAAGGACCCTAAGTAGAATTGGTTCGGAAATACTTCAGTGGGCAGCTGGTTCCACAAAGTGGTGGTGCGCGGCAAAAACTGCCTTGAAAAACGCGCTTTTGTGGAACGGTGGACGTCGAGGTGATATGGGTGGAATTTCGTATTCTGCCTCGACTGACGATGATGAAACTCAGCTGCAGGTATTAATCCGAACAACTCCTCTCAACACTCTCCATGGTAAATGCGGTAGAAGATACAAAGTGACCCCACATCTGTACGCAACGCCAAAGGATCAAGCCACTCGGAGAGAGAAAGGTCGTCGACGATTCGAACCGTTGTTCGTTGAATACGGTCAAGTGGAAGGGGCTGATACTGGGGAGCCCCCGCCCAGAGGTGAGAACAGTATTCCATGTAGGGCCGAATTTGCGCTTTATATAGCATTGTCCTGTGTTGCATTCAACCTGGGGGTCTAGTCAAGACAGCTTAACAGTAGTGTATGTAGAAAGTCGAAAACTAAATTTGTATGAAAATGACAGTACCAATTGTCGACACTAGCCGTCATTTTCATACAAATTTAGTTTTCGACTTTCTACATACACTACTGTTAAGCTGTCTTGACTAGACCCCCTTTAGATTTTATGGTGTTCATATTGTTATTACTGTCAAGTGTCAAAACTCGTGAGTCAGCAAATGGTTACGTATTTTACATCTGTGTAAATTCGAGCCGAATTATCAAATGCCGATAAATAAATAAACATGACAATCGGATTTAGGTCTCTTTCGAAGCTTGTAGTACCTGCTGTAACTAATTTATATTGTGTTTCACGTCTACAAATAAGTGCTTTGTGAGTTTATATAATTTAGTATCCCTTTCTAATCTTAATTGTAACTGCTGTTAAGGTTTAGCTAATGATTATGCAATACTGGCTGTATGCAGAAAATTCAATGACAATGTAATTGCACGATTTGTTTTTTTTCTTTTTATTCATTGTGGCCCATTATGATGATATTTCAGGAAAATGACAGATAACAACCCTGATTACAAAAGTGCTTCAAGCATTCACGAATTTACGGTAAAAAACATTAAAGGTGAAGATGTAAAATTGGACGTCTACAAAGGTCATGTTTGTATTATTGTAAATGTTGCATCTCAATGTGGTTTAACAGCAAATAATTACAAACAACTCAATGAATTATTTGATCACTATGGTGAAAGCCGAGGTATGTGGTAATTATGTATGCCAAATGACCATCTGGTTATATATCATAATATATTTCCCTTGTTTATTATACATTACTTTTATTACCTAACTCACAAAATCATGATGAAGTTGGGAACCTTCAAGATAAAAGTACTTGTGGATATTTTAGATTGTTATTATTATAGACACCATTATTAAACATTTTTTGTCTGATAGAATTATAAATGTCTATTTAAATTAATATGCAGAAATTACTGAAACAGAGTTGCTTAGTAATTTAGTTTTTTTCAGGTTTAAGGATTTTAGCATTCCCATGCAACCAGTTTGCTGGACAAGAGCCTGGTAATTCAGAAGACATTGTTTGTTTTGCTTCGGAGCGTAAAGTAAAATTTGACTTATTTGAAAAAATAGATGTAAATGGTGATTCAGCTCATCCATTGTGGAAGTTTTTGAAGGTGCAGTTTTCTATTTTTAACTCTTTATCTATAAAGTAACTTAGATTAAATATTTATATGAGAATTAGTCAGAAATAAAAAAGTATTCCATGCATATTCAGAGTAAGTTTTTATTTATAAACGACATATTATTCAAATGAATATGTATTTACTTTAGTTGGTCACTTTACAAAATGTACAAAAAATTGCTTTCTGTAATCAATCTATGTCCTAAATTTACCAGATGAAAAGAATTTATCTTTTTAAGCATGTAAATGCTACACAGAATATAGAACTGTATTGTAATTTACTTCTAACAATATTTCACGTTTTTGCAGAATAAGCAAGGTGGAACACTGGGTTCATTCATTAAGTGGAACTTTACAAAGTTCATCATAGACAAAGATGGAGTGCCCGTTGAAAGACATGGGCCAAATGTAGATCCTACAAACCTGGTCCAACACCTTGAAAAATATTGGTAAAATATACACAAAAATACAATGATTTATTTGAAAATTTTTGATATCACAATCTTAATTATGGTGCATTTTAATTTTTTTATAATTATGTTTCCAAGCATTTGTTATAAGCTATATTGTTTGTTAAAAATAAAATAATAATAAATATATATTCATATGGAAAATCTGTTTGATGAAACCCTTTTAAAAGTTGGCATTTAAAATAGGCAGTAATAAGAAAATTCTCTTAACTTATTTATAACATCGTTGATATACGAATTTTAATGGTTATTTGAATATCAACATTTTCTATTGTCTATTGTTTTGGTTCAGATCACCTGGTAAGAACCCCGAATTTGCCGTGGCTTTTGATCTTCAATCGTTTAAAAAGTTCTAAACTATCAGTCTATTAGAAATCAATTTTGTAGCATATTTTTGAATAAACCTACCAATTTTTGCGTCAGCGGTTGAGATTTAATATAGCGGATAAAAACTACAGATTTAGTGACGGTAAAATAGTAATAGCATTTACTGTTATCTACTGTTAAAACCGTTTACGACGACATCGTTTAGAATTTTTGTTTGAAAATTTGAACGAATTGTAATTATTTAGTTTTCGACTTTCTACATATACTACTGTTAAGGCATCTTGATTCTTGGCCAAAACCCCGGTTATATTGACCAAAATCAAACGTCCCGCTTTTGAACTGGCATAAATTTAAAACTATAACCATAAATAAGATTTAAAAAAAGTTCCGTAACAACGTCATCGGCTATTACGCGTATCGGTTTTTATGACCAAATATGAGTAGTCTCATCAATGTCGTTATAACAGATTTTGATTGTACAAACTTGCTAGTTGCTACTATCCCAAGCCGGTTGTGACGCTTCTATTACTGGCTTTATACTTCTCTCTTTCTAACTAGCATATTGAAAAGAGATAGCAATTATCATATCCGGATCTCTAATATAACAACGTCTTTTAGACCAATCAGAATGGAGAGTTCTTTTTTCAAATTATTTAAATGCGTCGTTGTGGACTGACGCATGTTGTAGCGTTGCTTGTTGATATTGTTTTGAATATTTATCGAATTGTAATATTTTGTAGCTAATATTGAATTCTACGTGCTGCCGATACAACGATTGTGTGTTCCAATATTAAAATTAATTTTATTTGGTTTTGTGAATATGTGTCTAAAGATAATAACAATCTCGTTGCGTGTGGTGGCGTGATAATTTTAGCCATTTAAACAAATAAGCTGTGTATCATTGTAAATTATTGAAAATGTCTACAAGAAGTGGACGTGTTAGGGCTAGTATAGCTGATACAAGCCCTTCTCGCAGAAGAAAAGTTGCATCGCCATCGCGATCTCCCGCCAGAAACCGTAAAGAATTTACAGAGCGTACAAGTCGCCAATCACCTGCTAGAAAGTCTCCCAGTCGTAAACCTTCTTTGAAATACCCAGCTCGTAAATCTTCCTCAAGAACAGTTAAAGAGAAAGGCGAATCAGTTTCCAAGTCTCCCGCAAAGCGCGCACCAATGCAGAATGCAGAAGTCAAGTTGGAAGACTTCTCTGCTAACCTGGAAGTTTTTCGTAGTACGCGGTCCAAGCGTATTGAGTATACTGTCAAAGATATTCCAATAAAATCAATTGAAGATGAGTTAAATGGTGTTGATAGCACAGACTTTAGTGAATATAGTTTAAGAGACCGCCGTTCAGTTGATATTGCGCCTAGACGATCGAGTCGGCTAGGTGACTTTGTGGAAAAAGAACCAGACATAAGGAGAAGTTTAAGTAAATCCTTAAGTATTTCATTAAGCAAGAGTGTTAGCAAAACTATAGATACATTTTCCGATGATGAATCTGAAGTGCTATTCCGAGGAAAATCAACATCTGTTGTAAGAAAATTATCTACACCTGTTCCAAGCACAGTTTCATTGGCACAAGTTAATAACAAATTCGAGTTTGGTGGGGTATTTGGTGCTATAGCTTTGATGTTCATTATTCCACTAACTGCATTTGGGATTTTAAGCTCATGTACTAAAATGTGTTCTCACAATATACACTTGGATTTAACTGCATATCAATTAGGGTTTACTGTGCCCTCATTGGAGATTATTCTTGTTCAAAACATTTTACAAGCTGGAATTCATATGTTACCGGTTTTTGGAAGTAAACAAGTAGACGGTGTAGGTAAAAAGTTTTGTTTCAATGCTCTTTTCGCAAGTATAGTTACCCTAACCATACTGTTTTCTCTGAATTTCTATAAAATATTTAATGTTAACACAATCTTGGACTCGCAGTTACAGCTAGGAGTTGTATCTTTTTTAATAGCAGTTCTTTTGTCTGTGTTTCTTTATTTGAAAGCTAGAAATATGAATGAGAATGATTTAAATCCCTATGGAAACTCTAAATATGCATTCTACAATTTTTTTATTGGTCGAGAAGTCTACCCGCAGATAAATAAATTTAATATAAAGTTATGGACATATAGAGTGTGCAATATCACCACTGTAAGTATACTTTTTTTAATGTTAGAAATAAAGCAGCTTTCATATTTTTCATAATTACAGCATATTTTTTGTTTCAGCTTACACTACTGGTTCTTGTATTAAAACAGAGTTTTCATGTTGAAGTAAAAAACCTTGAAAACATAAGTTTGACTAATTATCAAGAGATACTAAGCAAAGTGCAATTCAGGCCAACACTTGCCATATTCACCTTGATGCAAATAATGTATGCTCTTTACTTTGTTATATGCGAATACAAGGTTGTATCTACATTTTACTGGCAATATGAGGGCCTGGGTTATATGCAGTTAACTGCAACGGCATTATACCCATTTTATTTTACAAGTATTTCAAAATATGTCGCAGACTCTGGATTAAGTTTACGTACAAATACTTTGATAGCAGCAAGTGCATTATTCTTATTCGGATTTGTCTTTATGTTTGTCAGTAATGACATAAAACACAGGTTCAGGAAAAATCCACTAGACTCGACAACTGTTCGTAAGTATAATTTTTCCTGTTCAGATGATTTATTAAAGTAAATAACTTTAATAAATGTTGTTATGAAAAATTTGTTAAAATGTCACCCTTGTATGCTTTATTAATTGAAAAAAGTTTAAAGATTCACATTGTTATAAAAATTTAGTAGTTTGACTTTTTTTGTATAGGATGTCTTTTATCAATGTATGCTAATTTTAAGTATACAAATTTATTAAAATTTGTTAAGTGGCTTAGTAGTAACAAACATCGCATTTAGTTTTATGGATTTTTAAAGTAAATATTTTGTTTTAGATCTCGACTCGATGCCAACGTTTCACGGTAAGAAGATTCTTCTCGCCAACTTGTGGGGCTTCTTGCGGCATCCGAATTATTTGGGGGATATTATTATACATTTAGCTTTAGCTTTACCTGGCATTTTGTCATCTCGGCCCGTAGCTGCTCTTCCAGCTTTACTTCCGATAGTCGTTTTGATACATCGAGCTTGGCGGGACCATTGCAGGTGTAGGAGGCGTTACGGGGCCGCCTGGCAGAGATATTGTAAACGAGTACCCTCACTTTTATTGCCTAAAATAATCTAGTATATGCTAATAGTAAATCGATAATTATTTTGTGAACTTTGAGTGGTCTTTGCAAAGAATATTTTTTGGGTCAAGTCTTAGAAATAAATTAATCCGGGGCCAAATCACAAACGAAATTCTAACTCAATTTATACTTAAAATACCGATTTATAAATTTGTATCTTAGGAACTATAGCAAAATATTTTAGATTATATACATTTATAGTAAGTTTACATTAAATTGAAGGAATATTATATTTACATTTTTTAATAAATAGGAATTAATTATTTTTGCCATTTTGGTACCACCGGTTTAAATCTGGGTATATTTCAGTTTAAAATGTATGTTACTTATCATTTAGTGCGTAGTTAATTAAAATATATTATGTATTCAATTAGGCTAAAAGATTTAAATACATATTGATATTCCGTGGATGCACAAAGCGAAAAGCACATTCGTCCTTACAGTTTTAAAATCCTAACTTGATGTCAACTCAAATTATAAACATTGATAATTACGACGTAAAAACGAAATTTTGTCTAATATAATACAATTGTCTCATTACATAGTCTTACGGTAAGAGTCGTCCATTATAATATTAATAATATATGTATCGATTGAACAAAATAACCCAGCTACAAAATTTGCTTCAATAATCATTTATTAATGATTATTGAACCGAAATATTTGTGTTTTCTCAAAATTTATAATGACTCTGGGTATTTTATATTGTATAATATGTAAATTATTGCGGACCGATTGTCGATTGAGTGTTGAATTTTTTTTAATAAAAATGAGATCTAAATCATTAGTTTTACGGTTTGCTCAAATGGTGTCTCGGATATTTCCACAAATACCTTGTTGTATTTTAGTTTATATGTATGAATTATGAAATATAAGAATTAACAATTTGTGCCTCGTAAGCGCTTGAAAAGCATGTATATCGAAGTAATCTTAATTTCGGTAAGAAAGTTTTTATAGGGATTTATATACTGATAATATAAGTACGTACTTATAACGATATTAATATTTGTGAACAATGCTCATGTAGTTAAATGTGTAAACAAAAATAGATGCCAAAGTCCACATGAAAATGGAGTACAATTATCTCAAAGTACGTAAGTAGTTTGAAATTAAAGCATTTCAGTTTTAGTTTACTAATTAAGTTTTATACAATATTAACTCGGTAATGTTTATGTAATAGTGTTTTTATTTCCAATAAAATATTTGCCCTTAATGACTTATTTTTAAGTATTTCCAATAAAAAACAAGTTTATTGATTTATTTATTTTTCTATAAAATACACATACAATTTGTAAATAAACAATTTAGTATTTTCAAATACCTAAATTGCAGATCAACTCCTAGACAACATTCATGTCAACACACAAACATTTTGGAATATATTAAGAATTACATCTTATATTTTTGTCAATAGTAAAAAGCATTGCTGTTTACTTACGTTCAATCACATTTAAAGTTAAAAACCTAATAAACCCACTTATGGCTCTTCTAAGGGCTCATACACACGAGCGGCACGATGTCAAAGGCCGACACCTGTTTGCAGCGGCCTTCAACGCATCGGCCGTAGTTGTCGATCGATATCGCCGTTTGCAGTTGTTTGTAGCGTGCCTTGTCCGCCATTTTGTCACTTGACTACAAATAGTTTAGGAGTGCGCACGCGTTTCGCAAGTATTGCTGTTGAAATGCTTATTGTGGCAGTAAAGAAAAATGCTTGTATTTGGAATTATAGACTACCAGAGTACAATAAAAAACAGAGGGTCGGCGGATGTATGTAAAAAAAGTCCATGTTTTTCTCTATTTATTAATATTCCTTGAACCAACAATGTACGTGTGCTTCTTTTTCGTTTTTGTCGACGTCGACGGAGTAAAAGCAATAAGTGTTTCATCTTATTTTATATTTTTATTTCTTTTTGCAACATGTTACTGGCTCCTTTACAAAGAGTCGATGATGGCTACCGTAGAGCTTTGATTTAGACGGCTGCTGCCGACGACATGTCGGTCTGCGGTCGACAGATGTCGCCAAAGCGTCAACGGCTTCTGTCGACGAGTACAGTTGCTCTGCCGTCGGCATCGTGCCGCTCGTGTAAATGGGCCCTAAACGAAAGCGGCGCAACTCTGCTTAAGAAACGATTATGATGGTTTTCTCAAAGTAAATCTATGCTTTTTACTATTGGATATTTCACGAATTTACCGGAACGACATTAATAGTAAAAGTTATAACGACACTTCAGCTTTTAGGATTTCGTATACTAATTATTTAAGTGGAGGGTTCTATCTAGGTGAAATGTATTCAATAAATTGTTTAATTAAAACGGCCCTTTCAGTAATTTATTATTAAATAACGCGTGTTTCGTCTTCAATGTTTCATATATCAGGCAATATTATTTTCAAGAAATTTAGCAAGAAGTATTTCAATAGAAAAAGCAATTCCTTAACATCACAAAATGGCATCCAAGAATGTCTATTTTTTATCTATTTATACATAGTTAATAACGAATAGGATGTTGTTACAAATCTATCAGCGTGCTATACTTGTAGATGAGGTGTTCGGTATGACAGAACAATATTAGTCGTGATATGTTTCTTCTAAATCATTATATAAAATTTGTATTAATTACAATGACAATGTACTTAAAGCGATTAGTACTAAACTATTAGGAATATACGAATAATGTGTTTGGACATTAACGAACAATAGGCCATACGAACTCCAATTTTGAACGAACAATTACTATTAAATCATATTTTCACGCAAAAATTAATATGTTTTTGGCACGAATAATAGATATTATCGATATAGGTATAGAATTACAACATACATATTCTATTTACATTTATTACTTTTGAACTATAGACGACTATAATTTTAAATAACGTAATTTCTTAGGACCAACTTTATATTTTAATTTATCATAAGACTTGTTTTTATTCTAGTCATATAAATACCATAATGCAACAAAACAACTAGGAACGGGCTTTCTTTGCAGATACATTGATTGCAAATAAGTAGTTTACTTTGGGAAGACGATATTTTAAGCTCGACCATCGGAAGGTTTATTTATAGAATAAGTGACAAACAAATCTGAATAAAATAGAAGGATGGTACCAACTGCGATATAGGAATGAAGATAATTATAAATCAGCCAAGGGTGGTCGAAATGTTTCTATCGGTCACAATTACTTGTCTCACACCTAACAACATAAAAATTACATGTTTATATTTAAGTATTTTATAACATTGTTTATTTTTCTCTATTTATTTGGTTCCTTTTAACACCCACTATGAAAATATACATTTACGTCTAGATCAAATATTTACACCCGAGTATTTACAATAATTGCAGATTCCACCATTTATTACCTAGGGCACGAGTAGATGGTAAATTTTATAATTCTATAGACAATTTGTTCAAAGGTATGTATAACGATAATTACATGTTGACTAAAACGACTCCCGGGGAGCGCTGAACGATTGTTTTTCTTAGGTTCACAGAACTCTCAGATTATATACGAGAAATGACAGTGTCCATATAATAACATAATTATATTAAGCTAACGTCAGTTCTCGTTATGTTATTTGTCTGTGCGTTCACAACTTGACCATATTTGGCATTACCCCATTTCGAATATATAAAAAATGATTTTTGTCGTTTTAAAATAAAGTTTATTATTAATCAAAATTACATAATAAAGTAATGGGTTTTTGATTACTCTGCAACTTCCAAATCCAAAGGATACGAATTGAGGGCTACGGATATTGACAGAACTACACCGAACTATTGGAAGCTAATACGTTGTTGTACGTGCGCTGCGTAGACTATTTATTCCAAACAAGACAATTTGTAGATATATAACAATATAATATATATATAAAGAAACATTTTCATTTCATATTATCTACGAAAAAATGGCCGGAATAATTTAAAAGAGAGAGGTAAGCTAAAAACAGTGATGAGGGAAGTATCTATGTACGTCATAAATACATGGTTGTAGAAATCGAAAAAGCGTTTTGACATCTTTAAATATCATAGATAAGTTTAAGATTCTTATGATAAGCTCTCTTAAAGATGGCCTATAATAGAATGATAAACTACGAGAGACAATTTTTCCTAGATATTAAAAGTGAATAGTTCGAAAGAAGAATTTATTTGGAAAACATGAACATTTCACGACATTAATTCTACTTTATTGTTACAAAAATATTTTTCAATATAATTTTCATAAAACTACTTACATTCATTACGACATCGAAATTAAGGGAATACATTAATTCACTATATTCGGTACTACCTACGACACGTTGACTTTACTTCCTGAGATTTTATAGAACTCGTAATCAATTAATAAAAAAACGGGCCTATTAATATTACGGTTTAGCATGCACGGCGTCTCGGGCGCCTTGAGGCAGGGCGTCAGAAGTTGCTGTCAAACACTCCCATTGAGCGAATTATATCCTCGTCGCGTAAACAGCAGTCCAAGAATTCGTCAAGTGTGAGGACCCCGTCACGATTTAAGTCCATTTTCTGAAAACAGACTTTCTTATTGAATATCTAACTGTAATCGATAAATTACACTTAGTAGCATATTAACTATAATAGATAAAACTGCGGAGCTATAAAACATTTCGCAGTTTGAAATTTTATCAGGCGCTTTAAAAGTAATATAAAAACACTGAATCGAAACCATAAAAATAGTTAATTTTTTTTCGCCTTTTAAAATAAATATTCTTCCACTTTGCTGTTACCTAATAACATAGGCTATGTTAAACAACAAAAAAACTTACTTGAAACAATCTTTCGACTTTTTCTCGAATGGCATCGTCGTCTATCATTGGTTCCACGATCTTGCCCATTAGATCATAAATTGCAGTTACTATTTCAGTCATTTCTTCCTTCGTTATATACCCATCTCCGTTGATATCATAAAGCGAAAATGTCCACTGCAGTTTCTCTTCTATTGTTCCTCTCGATAGCACCGATAAACCAGTTACAAATTCCTGAAGAATATAATGAAACTTAAAAAAATAGGCTTATATTAAAATTATATGCTGTATAATTCACTCAAAGGGCAAGAATCTCTTTGGGTCGTTACGCCAGCCGAGAGAGTATAATAACGATTGAAAATTCAACTTAGAATTTCGAATCGTTAGCCCGATTTCCTGGGATAAGAACTACACCATCCTTGGGTCGGCCACAACTCTTTAACCGTATGGTATCTTTGTTACTCGTGAAATTTTAACTTTGATTACTTAAAACGTTTTTATTCAAGTATGGTAGAACTATGTAGAATATTTTAACTATTTGAAGTCATAAAAAATATCTACGATTCCCGTGATCGGGGTGCTTTAAGTAATAGAGGATTTTATTGTTATCCTACATCATCGTTTCTCAACCATTTTTATCTCGCGATCCACATAATGCTAAAGTTAGGTAAAAGTCTTGCCACTCCGTTACTGTAAAATTATATTTTAACGAAAAGTCGTCTATCAATAAATATGTAGTTTATATTTATTATTTAGTCAACAGACTGACCTCTTTTGCAACGTCACTGTTGAAGAGAGTACCTACGACTGGCTATATAATATATATATATACAGGGACGTTTCTAAAACGAAGAAGCCCTGAGTGAACAAAATCTATAGCTTCAGCTTGTATAGCATCCTTACCTCAAAACTGAGCAGTCCACTCCTATCTTGGTCCAATGTGTTGAAGACGTAATGTGCATATTGAGCAGTATTAGCTGAAAATCATGAGACCTAATATTACTATACAATTTAATTCTAGTACTTTTTTCATCATATACGGTGGATGCACAAAATATGAGGGACCACCGAGAATTTTTAATATTCTTCTCAATGTTAACCCAGTTTCTTAAGAGATAAATAAAAGTGAATTTCACAGATAAAAATATACACCAAATACAATTTAGGGCCATTGTACAGTAAAAAGGAAAAATAAAGAACTATTTTGAATTTATTTTATTTCAAAGGTACATACATACATATTGTTTTTTTGAACAGAGTTTTTGATTGACATAAGAGATATATTACAATGTTAGGTCTCATAATGCTGGTATAGCTTACAATAATTGTAATACATAACATACATTTTTAATAATTTTTTACACATTCTGGTAAACCAAATGATTGCTAGGTAACTTCACAAATTATTGTGAATAGCTTCTCGTTTTCAATTATGAAAGAATAAAAAATATGACATTTTTTAGTACTGTCAAAGATGGAATGAACTATGAAAAGCTTCAAGTCTCAATACTATTAAAAATATGTTATTAATATTAACTTAAATTAGGTTTTGAGAAGGATAGACCCTCTATTTCCCACTGAGCTGGACAGTTCCTTAAACAACAATTTACACTAAAACTCCGCCCGTTTGCTGTTGGTATACTTCTATTGTATCCCCTTCTTCCATTTCTAGTGATGTAGGTGTGTCATTTTCATTAATTGGTTGTCCGTCAAATCGAAATCTGACAACCTGCATTGAGAGACCCTAAAATGAAAGAAATCAATATTAATTACTTGTAAAAAATTACATTAACTACACCATGAACCTTACATTTAAAAATATGTTATGGGCATTACTATTTTAACTATGGAATTTTCACTCTTGCATGTATGATGAGTTAATCTTAAAAATGAAACATGTTATTGTATATATATATATATATAGTTATTATGTAAAGATGATGAGATGACCATAAATAATATTGCTTCAAATTAATAATTTCAAATCAGCATAAAGTTCAATATAAGCAAATAGTAATTTAGACAAGAAATCAAAGTAAATTTAACAAACAGAACACAGGTGTTAAGAAAACCAAAAACTGCTTTTCAAACCATACATTTAGAATTTCAATTTATAACAGGCGGCTTAATTGTAGAAGAATAAAGGGTAAGCCATCTAATAAAAAATTGTATACTTTACATTAGATATTTTTAGAAATTTTGTTATGGTTTGCAATGGCAAAATAGGTGGCATATTCTGCTTTAGCTCAAGTTACATGACCTGACACAAATGATTGCAAAGGCAATGCCAAATGAAGGCTTAGGGCTTTATTAGTAATCATCTACAAAGAAGATAATGAGAACGCCCTGTTTATGTGTCATAGTGTATTCCCTGTTTAA
The DNA here is from genome assembly GCA_028984075.1 of Pieris mannii. NCBI lineage: Eukaryota > Metazoa > Arthropoda > Insecta > Lepidoptera > Pieridae > Pieris > Pieris mannii. The sequence goes on from CM054784.1 coordinate 548,355, forward strand.
CCTCAACTATTCCCATCAATTCTGCCGGTTGCTCGGAAAACAAATAACTTGTGTACGCGGATAAAATATTGTTATTAATTGATTAAAAGAGCACTGTCTTAATCTAAATGTTTGATTTTTTCACTAAATAAAACAGTACTTACAGCACGGTCACAATACGCGTTCATGAGCTTTCTTAGTGGCGTGTGTTTTTTTATTTTGAATTGAACAATCGCATTATCTTGCCCCAAAACTTTAAGGTTGATGTGCTCGCTCTCACCCTGAAATTAAATGGGAAAATTTGTAGTTATTACGTGCCGGAAAACTAGTAAAACTATCAGTTGACCACATTGCAACTGAACGCCATATCTGAACATGAACAAAGCTTCAGACGGCCAAAATACAAAAACTTAGGACACTTCTTACCTTTTTTTCATCTGCCATTTTAAAAAACTAAGTAAACCACTTGTATAAAAATCAGAAGTAAATTTGAAGCACAATATTGAACAAAAACTAAATCAATATCACTACACTCGCGGCACGTTAGAGAAATGAAAAACGAAAATGGCGTCCACTGTTCACAGCGGCTTGAAAAGCAGGGCTACCAACATAAATGCGCGAAACCAACGGCGCAATTTGCCGCGCTACTGCGCTGTTCACTATGTTTTACGGTATTAAGATGAATTATATCGTAAAATTGTATATAATACGCATAATATTATTTTAACACCACGTAATTTGATTGTATCTTAGAAAAATATTATATACTAATGCTGTTTAAAATTTTAAGTTGTGTTAATTAATGTATTAAATAATTTATAATATATTTCTAGAGCTTATGGTCTTTGAAATCATTAAAAACATTCCACTTTAGGAGTATAATTTAATAAAAGATTATTATTGAATTTCCGTATCCTAAAGAAGTTATGCCAACCTGATATTTAAAAATTGACGCCATTTCTAGTGATGTGCCATCACTCTTGCCACGTAGAGGTCAGTGTTGTGCTATTTACCGATTGTGTAGAGCTTGTCTGTGCTCTATCGATACAAAATAATCGGTTTTTATTTTTAGATTTTCTTCTGGATGGATGGACTTAGAAAAAGCTTAAACGAGTAAATATATTATTATATCTTTCAAGCTCAGGAACACTACAGTTATTAGACTGGGGAATTAGACTGTTTAACATTATGTAATACATATACATTACATTTTATACCACTTAAATTAATTAATTGTTTCGAGATCTTCTTCGATAACGAATTTAGGTAACCTTTTTAACTACCCTTTTTTTATCAAGATTTTGATTTTTTTAAAATTGCGCAATTAGCTTTATTCATGTATGTCGTATTTTTCATAATTGCTTATAATATTTCATTTGATATTGTCATGCCTATGCCCTTTATAAAGTTACATGGCGAATGGATAAGTTGGTTGAGCTGATTTAGATTACGATTTCGTAATATTCTGCTGTTTATTTTATGTACATACTATTAATTTAATTTTTAAATTATTTAATAGAATATGTATTATATTCTATTAATTTGTAAAAATATCAGCGAAATAAGGATTGAACACGAGGAATTAATCTCTAATTGTCAATGTGAGTCAAAATGTTTGTTACAATATTGAATAAATGAATGCATAATAGTATATTTGATTTGATTTTTTTACATTAATTTATCACTTATGACACAACAAAGGGGCCCCATAACATGTGCCCCAACCGACACTGACACTTCTTATGGAATTACAATAATTGTGTGGCTTGCTTCTTAACACAACTGAATAATAAAGCATATTTACACATACATTACACATACATTGTTACCTACATGAATAAATAAATTTTGAATTTTGAATTTTATTTCTTTAATATAAGTTACGACAAAATTAATTAATAAAGAAAAAACAGTTTCTGTCTTAATCAAATAGTGTTGACTTTTTCTGCGCCTTAAAATTTTTTTTTTATAGCTGTAGCCTAATAACTGTTATCAGGCGCAATTTTTTAACCGAAATGAGATAAAATCAGAAAATTATTACAAAATTATAGATAATCTTTTTATTTACGACTTTTAATCATTACAAAATAATACATTAATTTAAATGGTTTGTGCAAATACGCCTATATATAATGTATTCAATACATCAATTGAGTTAAATTCTAGTTATAGTATAATGTAATTTTCAAAGGCCTCTTTGTTATGAAACAAAACCAAAATGGGTTAATAAGGAGACTTTTAAGGAAACTAATTTTCGCATTTATTTATGTAGAGTTCACAAAAGAACCCAATGGTAACCACAAGTGGTTTTGAAAACTTAATGCCTGATCGGGTTCGAAATCCAATCCAGAAAAGGTTCAAAACATAATATGAATCTGAATATTTTTTTATCATGATGAGAATAGGTAAAACCAATGGCATTTTTGTACTTATTTATTTGTTGCGATCCGTAACTAAAATATACGAAGCAATAAGTCACTGCGGTGACAGATTCGCGTGATAAATGTTAACGTTTCTTACACTCTAAACTAGATGGCGTATGTCATACTTCAGATTAAATTGTGAGCAGTTGGAACCATTTTTATTTTCGTTTCCAAACATAAAAATGGACGAAACGAAAACATACGCTTAGAAAGATGAATTTTGTATGTTCTTCCCAGGACACTGATATAAGACCACTCTAGTGCATCAAGCCAGAGTCAAATATGGAGAATTCAAGGAAGTGGAAAATTTCTCTGCACACTTAAAGCGGTTTGGGTGTTAAGTAATACCATCGATTATAGACATCGATATATAGGAAATACTTCAGTGGGCAGCTGGTTCCACACAGAGGTGGTGAACAGCAAAAAATGCCTTAAAAACGTTTAACGGGTTTCTTCCTCAATGATGAAACATGTTTTTGTTGTGACAAATGTTGTCTGAAAAATTCAATTTGGTGAAGACAATCTGTGTTATTTAATCTAGATTTTTGAGAGGAATCTAAATGATCGGAATAACATACTCTTTAGGTGTCAAACCTGAAATTTAGATAATTTCTTCATATGTTTTTGTAGAATGATCACTTACCTCCTTGTGGGAAGAACTGGGAGTATATAAGTTTGAAGGTTTCTTCTCGGACGACACCGGTTGGGCATTCTGCTTTGAACCCTCGATAGAGTCTCTTTAGCTCTGGTTCTGTGAACCTTGTCAGCCGCCGCAAAGCTGCTATTGAGTCAGGACGATACCGCGGGAGCTGCTCACCCAAGTCTTCAAATTCTGAATCTGAAATAAGAATTGATTTGTTTATAGGAACATATATTCAATAAACATAAAAACCCAGACTTTTAATTATTTAGTAAACATAATTGTTTTTTTTAACTGGAAAAAAAAAGAGAATTCCACTAAACGACAAAGGTCTTTTATCTTTTAATAAAAATAGAACATCTATGTATATTTTGAATTGCTTAACTTTTGAACTTTAAATGACTAAACTAACAATAGTTTTTGTGGGAAAACTCGCTCGTCCTTTATTATATCCTATTTATTAAAGACTTGAGAAAGGAAAGGTCTTTTATCTCGTACCGTAACATATATAAGAGGAACTATTTTATTGGAAACATCTTTATGGGAGTCGTAAAAATCAGGAGTGACGTCTTAAAAGCATTGAGATGAAAGCGTTCCTCTATGCTTAGATACGGTTGCTGTTTATGGATGAAGGATGCTTTATATCTTTACAATAGAAATGAACAATGGGGTTGTAAGAAACCATTTCTGTTTGTTCAACATATGTTGCGTTGAAATCGACGGCAATGACACAATTATGATAAAGGCTTCAGAACTTCTATCATTTATTACTTGAGTGTTTTACACCAAGGTAAGTAACTTTATCATGAACTTTGTTAATATCTGCCAATTTTTGAACAGGTCAACTTGTCTTCCAGTCAGAATGTTAATAAGTCTAATTCACCCAAAATTCATACCTGATACAAAACCACAAACCGTACATTTTATTATACATTACTGGACCAGACGTTTTGCCCAATCCCAAATGGAGAGCACGTCTGTCCAGGAGATGCCTGTTGAACCGCCACTTGAACGAATCCATATCATACTGTGTAGAGAAGATGGGAGGGGGCCAAGGGTTCCACGCCTTTGCTGATTTTAACGATGAATGAAATCGGACGTTTCGTTTAATTATCTATAACTTTAGTCAGTTTAATTTTACTATTTATTAATTGCCTAAAAATCGTTACACCCCGTTTAGTGGAAATTCAACAAAAATGGATCCACATATCGGCAGTAATACGAGCAGGCAATATAAAATATTAACAAAAGAAACCAGAACAAGCTTCTGAACATTATAAACAAGTAAGAAGTATTCAAACAAACTTTTATTCACTGACAGTGTGCGCAAATTACCGGCTACTAAACTTCTGTACAACTCTGAACTTCTTATTGTTGATAGACGTAGAGCAGGATATCTATTTTCCTTTTGACTTTATGGAAAGATTTTGTATCAATTATAAGTTATATGAGGTAGTTGTTGCATAATCTGTCTTACAAAATCAGATTTTACTACGTGGAATGTGTTTTATAACATTGTTTTAAGCAACGATATTATATCGATTTTTGTTTCAATAATCTGTATAATATAATTTGTTTTTTTTTCAATAAATTAAATATTATTGAAGTTATACTTTTTTGGCGCGATGGACAAAAATGATGAGAGTGAATTTTTACGATGCACGCGCACACAGACACCTGAATTCAACATCTTAAAGTTAGTTCTAAGTGCCATGAAAATAGATAACTATGTTCAAGTTGTATATTCTAGTATTTTTATATTTAGAACACGTGTTTCGCAACAGTACAATTAAACAGTGTGAATAAATAAATATTATTATGGTGTTTTTATTAAATCTTTCTCATAACGCGTATAAGTTCTAACGCTTGTACACACACTCTTTTTTAGGTATAATTTTGTAAATAATTCAGGTACACATACAATGAGATTATAGTAGATTATAACATATAAGGTAAAAAAGACATTAAAACTAATCTTATTAATAATAAATTGGATATTTTACATAAGAAAGTGTCCAATAACACTACTTACAGTCTATTACGTGGAAGACACTCTCTTCTCGTGTACTATTTCTTATTCACTAATCACTGGATACTGGATTTAGCAATCAAGACTAAATTTAATTCACTGAATTAATGGTTTTGTCCTTTTGAATCTTCTCACTAGACGTGAAGAAGAAGTTGAATAGCCTCAGCTTTCACGTGTTCGTAAATCCTTTGTTCGTTTGGTCTAGTAAAAGTAAAAAAAAATAATTATAACTAATCAGAATTTTTATCAATATTAAAATTTTCAGCAGGTTTTGTTAGGCAAACTAACAATATTTTTGTAATTAACGCGGTATAATTATCGCTGGTTAACCACAGATCCGCTTGTCAGCAACCTGTATTATTATTTATAATAGATATGTCAACTAAAAAATCAATAACACACAAAAGAATAAAAGAGTTTTCTATTACTATTCCTATAATTTTTTCTCTTTCGATATGCTGTGGAAAGTGATGTTGTCTAAACAAAACAAATACTAGCTGAAAAAAAAGCGCGGGAAGTGTTGAAAAAGGCGGGCGTTTTTTGTTTGGCTTAACTTTTGAAAATTAAATTAATATTATAATACAGGATCAGTTAAGTTGTAAGGTGTATATAGTAGTAGTTATTGTTGATTATTTATATCTTTAGTTTGTTTTATTAGCCTGGTAAGTAATTTTATTTTATTATATGTAGATAAGAATTTTTCTCTTGACGTCCATGTTGGAGCCCGAAGACCCTGGAGGGACATCCCTCCAGGTGTCTCATGTAGTCACAATCGATGCGTCGGGAATGGAAACGGAAGGTTCCATTATAGATACAGACTGTTCGGAAAGCACGAAGTCAGTTAAAAGAAAAAGAATATCTGTTAGAAATGAAAAGAAGAGAAAAAGTTCCCAAAATTCCCCTAATGATTTAAAAGACAATATAATTCCTAAAGAGTCTGATGTTAAAACAACAGAAATACCCCACAATGAGGCTGCCCACTCTAACAATATTTCAATTAATCCTCGCGTTGCTAGGTCGCTTTACCAGGCGTCAGACCCTGCGCCTTATGTTGTCCATGTCCAAAAAATCATGGAAACAAATCAAACCGGATCTTTTCACCCAATACAATTTGGATTTTTCCTTAAAAAAAATTTTGTAAAAAGCATTGTAGAGGGAAGTATAAAAAAAATAGGAAGGAATATGTTGTCGTTGCAATTTGAAACACATCAAGATGCTAACTTATTTTTAAATCACAAATCTCTCAACATAAATAAATACAAAGCCTTTATTCCGGCTTTCACAATCACCCGCATGGGAATTGTGAGAGGTGTTCCATGTGACTGGGATGAAAAAGAAATTTTAGAAAACATTGAGCTTCCGCAGAATTGCGGAAGTCTTTTGAAAGTTCGGAGATTAAACAGAAAGATCTTTGAAGGAGAGAATTCCAAGTTCATTCCAACTGAGACTGTAGTCTTAACCTTTGATGGGAAGATTTTACCTCCCAAGATCTTTATTTGTTATAACTCCCTACCTGTAGACCTTTATATTTACCCCACACTGCAATGTTTCAATTGCTGCCGTTTTGGTCACACCAAAATGCAATGCAGAGGCACTCCAAGGTGTTACAAATGTGGTGATAACCATTCAAGTATTAGTTGCAAGACTGAAAGGGATGATGCGATGTGTATCTTATGCTCTGGTTCTCATTTTGCAACGGATAAAAAGTGCCCAGAGTATGCTAGGCAAAAGGCTATTAAAGAAACAATGGCTAAAAAATCAATATCATATTCAGAAGCCAGTAAAGTCCATCCACCAATTTCTAAATCTTATGCAGACGTTGTTGCTTCTGCGTCATCGGCCCATTCTGGTCCGAATATTTCTTATTCCAGTCCCTATAATTTAACAAGCCCTACTAAGACTCCCTCACAGTCATTTAGGAAAACAGTATTCATGAAACCCAAAGCTCGTCCTAAAAATGTAAGTAAGGGATATGATCAAAAAACGCATGCAGAGCTTATCCAAGATTACAGCAACATTCCTTCCTTTTCTACAGGTTGTCTCAACAACTATAATGATTTGTCAGAAATAATAACAAAGGATCTCATCATTTCTATAATACAGTACCTTTCACAATCTGACATAATTAAAATACCGTCCAACGATGCCCCTTCCACAAAAAGTTTTTTAACTCATGGACAGTCAAGACCATCCAAGAAACCAGTCTCTGGTGATTCAATGGAATTGCCGGAGCATTAATAGTAAAAAAAGTGACCTAATTTTTTTATTAAATAATTACAAACCATTTGCTGTGTCTCTTCAAGAGACTTGGCTTCGTCCCGGATTCAATTTTAGAATTCCAGGACATATCTGTCTTAGAGAAGACAGAACAGATGGGTATGGTGGAGTTGCACTAATTCTTAGAGGAGGTGTGCCCTTTGTTCACATACCCATCCCTAATCACAGTGATAAGTTTTCTATTATTGCTGCTAGTGTAAATAATATTTGTATTGTAAATATATATATACCTCACCCTTCCACTGAAGTCTTTGACAATATTTGTAGCATTCTATCTTCCCTCCCGCGCCCTATTTTGGTCACGGGAGATTTCAATGCACAACATACTATGTGGGGAAGTTTTAAGTCTGATCATTATGGGGCTAGAATCTTGGACATCTTAGATGATTATAATTTATGCCTTTTAAACACCGGTTGTCCTACTAGAAGGACACAGCCCCATGAGGGTATTAGTGCACCAGACCTTACCCTGTGTAGCCCTTCCCTTGCTCCTACATTAAACTGGTGGACTCTATCGTCCTCATACGGAAGCGATCACTTTCCACTAATTGTATCATTTCCTCAAAAAATTAGAGAACAGACAAAGGCTCCTCCCCGTCTTAAATATAAACTTAAGGATGCCGACTGGTCATTATTTAGAGATAAAGTTCAACAAAATTTAACAACCATACCTCCAGTAAATGACAGCAATAATCATTTTTGTGCTGAAGCTTTAACACAAGCCCTATTACAGGCTGCTGAGGAAGTTTTTCCAATTAAAAATAAAAGTGGCAATGGGTATATTCCATCACCACCTTGGTGGGACAGTGAGTGTTCTGCTGCTATAGCGGAGAGAAAGAAATCTGAAAGGAATTACAGAGAAAATTCTACAACACAAAATTTTAATATTCTTAGTAATCTTATAACTAAAACACGTAAATTATTAAAGCAAAAAAGATTCAATGGCTGGAAATCTTTTTGTGCCTCAATTTCACCAGACATTTCTCCATCTGAAGTTTGGCAAAATATTCGGAGATTCAGATCTGCCTTTAAACCTCCAAGATCTCATTTCATGGATAGCAGTACAGTTGATTTGTTTCTTGACAAATTAGCTCCACCATATGTGCCATTTATAGATAATATTTCTTTTCACTCACAGCCTTCTTTCCTCTCCCAGCACAGAAGTAGTGATTCACTCATTTCGTTTAGCCTTTCAGAACTCAAAGGGGTTCTTTCAAAACTTAGGGACTCAGCCCCAGGTTGTGATGGAATTCCATATTCTTTTCTTCAAAACCTAAATGACTCCAGCCTTTCTTATTTTCTCAGTTTAATTAATTCAATTTTAACATCAGGTAATATTCCTCCATCATGGAAAATCCACGAAGTTATCCTAATACATAAGCTCAACAAACCGATTAATGATCCATCATCATACAGACCAATTGCATTAGCTTCAGTTATATCCAAAATTTCTGAACATTTAGTTAAAAATAGGTTAGAATGGTTTATTGAGAGTAACGGGTTATTATCTCCAAACCAGTTTGGATTTAGGAAAGGCAGGTGTACTATGGATAGTCTCAGTATATTTATGACAGACTTAAGATTGGCATTTTCATACAACAAGCCTGTGATAGCAGCATTCTTAGATGTGTCTGCAGCCTATGATAATGTCAACCTTATAATTCTGAAACAAAAAATGATTAATTTGAATATCCCACAAATTTTTATAAGCTTCATAATAAATCTTCTCTCTGGTAGAATGCTTAAAGTAATGTCAGAAGATTCCTACCAATCCCGTATTGCCTGGAAAGGTTTACCACAGGGATCAGTTTTGAGTCCCTTACTTTACAATATATATTCTCATGATCTGGAAGCCTCCCTTAAGGGTAAAGTTAACTCACTCCAATATGCAGATGATTTACTCTTATATATCTCAGGTAATTCTATTGACAACATATCTGATACTATGACATATTCCCTTAAGTTGCTAAAAGTCTGGCTGGACAATAACTCTCTAAGCCTTTCAGTTCATAAAAGTATAATAGTCTTATTTTCACGTATGAGACTTCCTCCATCAGTAACTGTATTTTATAATAATATTAGAGTTCCCGTTAAAACTGAAGCAACATTTCTTGGGGTAATTTTAGACTCGAAACTTACAGGAACCTCTCATTGCAAATATATAAGTGCCAAATGTGAGAAGATACTAAATATACTGCGTTGTCTCTCTGGAGTTTGGTGGGGAGCCCACCCTTTCTCTTTAAAGCTTCTATATAATGCACTAATAAGAAGTATTTTAGACTATGGAACATTTATACTTGAACCCTGTAATGCAGTAGCTCTCCATAAGTTAAGCATTATCCAGTCTAAGGCTCTGAGAATAATTGCTGGGGCTATGAGATCGAGCCCTATTAACGCTTTGCAGGTCGAATGTTCTGAAGCTCCCCTGCACCTCAGACGACAATTTCTTTCTGACAGGTTCCTGTTTAGGGCATTACAAGTCTATAATCATCCTCTTTATTCTAAGTTACGGTCTCTGTTGGAATGTATGGATTACCCGTACTGGGCTCATAAATCGCCGCCATGCCTTATTATTAGCCTCCAAAAATACTTAGCTCTTCAAGCTCCAACACACAGATCACAATTCCTTCCTATATTTTGTGTTAACTATGATGCATTAACATTAGATCCTACTATTTTGTTTGACTTCGGTATATGTAAACAAGATCTTTCTGCCAATGCCAAATTTACTGATATTATTGACAGTGACAGCCAATGGAAACATTGCCATTTAATTTTTTGTGATGCTTCCAAACCCAGTCCCGAGGAGTGTGTGGGAATTGGCGTTTTCCATCAACAGTTTGACATTGTACAGAAAATAAAATTACCTCCAGAGACTACAGTATTTACTGGAGAATGCTTTGGTCTGCTGAGGTCTCTGGAGTACATTTTAATAATGAAGCTTAAAAAATCAATAATTTTAACTGACGCTAAAAGTGTCCTCCAAGCGTTGAAAAGATTTCCTTTTAGTCGTAATATAAATAATCATCCAGTAATTATTGCATGTCGCGATTTATTATATCAATGCTTCATCAAAAAGTACACTGTATCTTTTGCTTGGATTCCGGGTCACTCAGGTATCTTTGGCAATACCAAGGCTGATAGGCTTGCCAAAGCTGCTGTCAATGACGGAGACCTGGTTCCATACAAAAATTTTTCTTGTGATTTAACTCTCCTTCCTAAATACCAGTTAATGAATTCTTGGACAAACATTTGGCGTTCTTCAAGTCAGACGAAAGGACGATATTACAACATGATTCAGGGGGATATACCTCCTAAACCATGGTTTTCTACTATGACGCTTGGTAAAGATATTACTTCGACCCTTATACGTATGAGGCTGGGCCATGCATGCATACCCTTGCATTTGGCAAGGCTTAACCTTTTGCCTGACGACACATGTGAGTGTGGCAATGACGTTGGGGATTTTAACCATATATTTTTTGCCTGTAATAGACATGACCGTTCCGCTTTTATTTCCTCGCTTTTATCCATAAATATTCCTTTTCCTACTTCTATTTCTGTCCTTTTATCTAATATAAATATTAATGTATATAGAATTTTAGCCAGTTTCATTTTTCATAATAATATAAAATTATAACCTATGTTTTATGTATATACGTACTTATAATAAAATTTATCTGATCCTTTTCCAAATTCCGTACTAATTTCCTATCCAATAAACCTAATAATGCACTTCCTAACTTTTGTACATGGCTGACGCACAAACCGTGCAGGCCAAGAAAAGGGGAAAAAAAAAAAAAAAAATACTAGCTGGTTTTGAAAAAAAAGAACTTAAATAAATTACATCGAAATTAATAATTAGTTAACTGGGAAAGCACAAACCTATGTTTTATTTGTCTTTATTCAGCTGAACTGTGAAAAAATTAAGTCTATTTTTAACTCAAATTTATAAAACGAAAAAAATAACAAATATGACGGGGCGCCATTCCACTCTATGGGCCTATGCCCAAAGCGTACGTTAATGCATATATTTATTATTAGAGTAGTCTAGGTTAGTCAATAACACTTTATACACACTTTATACTATCTTTCGAATTTGTATTGCAATTTAAAACTCCATTAGAAAAGTTGCAAGTCGAGATAGCCGAAGCAAGTAGCCGACTGGAAAGCGGGAAAATCCGGGAAGTGAAAATTGTTGGATTAATAATTTTATCACAAAAATTGAATGTCTTAAAAGGAAGGCTCCTTTTAGAATTGGTACATTTCTTCAGCTCTACGTTGAAACCTATCGAAATCTTCAAACTAGAATTTCCTTCTTAGAAGTATTCGTGTAAAAAAGTCTATCGAACAACGTACCTCAATAAACACAGAAAATTGCTTCGTAAATTATATCCAACCCATTAAAATAGAATAACTAAATGCTCGAAGGAGCTTAATACCTATTATTTGCCAAAATGTGTCGACTCCTTTGAAAAGTTACGGTTTTCACGACGAATTCGTTTTAATTGGTATTTCAACTAATTGCTGGCAGCCGATTCGTTCCCTTTCCCCAACAGTGAGGGCTGATAACGGGAAATTTATTGCATTCCCAAAGTAAAGGTAGGTTGTTTAATGAAGGCCGTACGAAGGAATGTGAGGCTTTACCAAATTGTTCTTTATTTTGGCATTCCACGTCCCTTGCTTCTATTGTCTATCCAATTCGCTAGTTTTGTTCAGGTGTAATGAATAGTTTAGTTAAAATAAAATTTAATGGTTAATGATTTAACATTAAAATTGGAGATTAATCGTGAAGTATTTTGAAGTCTATTTGATAAATGCAATATTGTGATTATACATTTCAAAGAGTACATATAAATCAAAAGAACGGGGAGCTTTGAAATGTAAAGATATAATTTGTATAAATACAAATATTTAATATTCAAATCACGTTACAATTCGCCGGGGTGACGGGCTGTCTCATTTGAATGTTTGCTTTGGACAGTAGATTTATCCTTTCACAAGGTAAATTGAATAAAAACTTCCGTTTTTTTGGACAAAATATATTAAAGATCCACTATTGTTTTAAAGAGTACAGTAAAAGAAATGAATAGACTTCCAGTCAGTCCGGTCTTGGCAGACTGGTAATTTACCATGGCGTGATCCTTTTGACTGGGTGCGTTTGTAGACATAACATACAAACACAAAAAATAATATAATTAAAAATTTGAGTGAATTCATTATAATTTATTAAAGATCACATATATAATCCTATATCTCCAGTATACGTAGCATCTATTCTAATTAATTTATGACAGTTATGGTAAACATAAATGTTACAAGAAAATAAAAATACTACACTTCCAGATTTAGATTTTACTAGTAATTGTTCGTTATTTTGGCATTCCACGTATCTTTGCGTCTATTGTCTATCCAATTTGCTAGTTTTGTTCAGGTGTAATGAATAGTTTTATTCAAATATACCCAGTTTTTGTTTTGTAAAAATAAAATTTAATGGTTAAAGATTTAACATTTAATAACCCTTAACGAATGTTTTTTTTTAAATTGATCAGTCCACATTTATTTATTTATTTTTTTAGAAAACAGTCCATCCTTAATAGACCAGTGCCGAAGCCTTCAAAAATAGTAAAAAATGAAAAAAAATTACAGTAGGATGAAATTTTTTCGCAATTGCAATTTTTTCGTTTATCAATGAAACATGAAATCTTACGTTTTTTGAGTAATTAAAGTGTAAATTTTAATAAATACCTCAAAATTGTACATAATTAAAAGAAAATTTTCGAATTTGAGGTTTTTTCAATTTTTTGCATTTTCTAATAATATTTCCTATGGTAATGTATATTTTTTTTACACCATCAGAAAGTAGATATTTCAACGAACAAAAAGCCCCCAAACTTTTTGAAAAAAGCTGAAATTTTGAAGTCAGAATTTTCGATTGAAAATTAGGGTGCTTTTTTGATATTAAGTTAAAATGAGGCGAAAAAATAAATATTTTTAATCAAATAAATTATAATATATTTGGGACATAATAAGGTAAGTTTTCACCAAATTTCGTAGAAAAAAAAAACTTTTTAAAAAATATATAAATAAAAAACCAAAAACTTGGTTTTATGAATTTTTCACCTAAATTTTGAGGTTATGTGAAAAAATTGTAAATACCAAAGTTGTAGATCTTTTTATGACCTACAACTTTGCCATTTATCTTTTTTCCATAGGACTGGTAGTTTCGCCGGAAATCAAGATAAACAATTTTTCCCCCTTAAAAGTCACCCCTCCCACTTCCCGAACTCGGATCGACCGTAATTTATTTTTTCTTTCATTTTGATCATATTCCCCTGCATTTCTAATGGGTTTCATCCTACTGTAATTTTTTTTGGTTTCAAAAATTATCGACACTGGTCTATAACCGATGGCCCTACATTGACATGAGTGAACAGTAAGTGAGTAAAATTTATAGATGAAACAAAGAAACAAACAAATGAAATTTATAATAAAAAACTATATACATATCATGATGATAATAAAAAATGCAAGAAGTTAACTAACTACTATAGGCACTCAACTATTATTAATTTATTTCATTAAGAATTTCTTGTTGGCGAAACACATACAAGACAATAATAATTATTGTTGCACGCTGAGATTTTCCCGGAATTTCGTTCATATTCCGTTTTCGTAGTAAAATTATGCGAGTTGGCCATTTGCAGTATGCTCACCTACATTTCATAGTGCTGTTGGCACTTATGACTTACCACAAATACCATATTTGATATTTCGTTACGTTATTTAAATGTGTAGCTTACTTGTACTTTGTAAATGAATAGCCTATTCAGATTTAATGTAATTTCGCCTTGTATGTAGAATGCAATGCACTGAGAGTAGTGTGGAAGTAGCAAGCCGGTATCGGTTAGGGCTTTTCAAGACAACCTTCAGTAATCTACGAAGAAGTGTATTTTTATTTTAGGTAGAATATAAAATCATACAAAAATGCTTAACTTAAAAAAATGATACTTCAATATAGTAGTCTTTTATATTAAACTTGTTTGAAATAAAGTTTAGATGTGTTATTTTATTCATGTGTTGAGTTACATACGATTCGATTTCGTGGTATTGTAGATACGTTTCGTTTCGCCTTCATAATCTCATAGCAAATAACCGTAACTCAATTACATATTCACACTGTTTCAGGAATTCTCGGGTGTGACACTTTCAGGAGTGCGGTGAACGTGCGTAGCCTTGGATATCTACCATGAATACTAAATACCAGCGATACTTCGATCAGATTCACCTAACTGATTCAGTTCTTATACTTCGGTTTAACGTCTGGATGTTACGTGGATAACATTCTGAATAAGAACCACTGAAGCTCCACGTGTAGTCTAGTTTGGGTTTGTTATTGCAAATAAGTGTTCTGGCATGTATCAGAGACAAGTTGGTATATTATGAATATATATGTAGGTTTAAAAAAATTTATAATATTTATAAAAAACACTGTTTATAACTCAGTTTATAGGTAAGGTTAGTAGGCTTAATAATAAATTAACAAAGATTTTTTTTCCTTCAATCTTGCTCCTAGCATGGGAGAGTATTTAGACCATACTATAAGTTTTGACTACAATTATAAATAACTTAATCGCTCTTACTATTATGAAAATTAATTTGACATTAGCTTGTCTATTATATGACTGATAGTGTTTTTTTTATAATTAATTAATCTGAATGTACCCCTTTCTTTGAAAGTTAACAATTATTATTAATATTTAGAACTTCACTTAAAAATTACGAGCCTGATAATAATATTTGAAATATAGTGGCGCAAGGTGGCTATTTTCATAATCAGACAATATGACACGCATATTTTCGCTTGGACAGTCTGAACTCTGAGCACGTTTGTCGCATTGCGTCTTTAACTGAATAAAGGTATGAAATATTTGTATGAAAATAAATCCAAACCCAGCAGGTGTTCGCGATCAAGAACTTAGTAGGCTTTGCAGAGTTGCCAGTTTTTCTTTTCTTTTTATTTATTATGGAACAGGGCTGTTTACCAAATTAGCTTTTTAAGTAGCCAAGTCATTTTTGAAATATTAAAATATGTTTAAATTATGGCGTCTAACACACCATTTACAGAATGCATGCTGCAAATATCGTCAAAGAGGATGTAATAAAAATAAATATCGTTTAAAACAAATGCTTCAAACGGAGGACATCGGATAGGACAACATATTTGAAGACGAGCCAGTTAAAAGAAGTTTACTTAGAATACTCGGTTTAAGTTATTTTAAACTTACAAATTAAATTTTTTTTAAAAATTACATACAATTTTCTGGAATTAATGTCTTTGTATTAATAATTACGTGATGAATTGATTTATAAACGCTGCAAATGGAGCGCAGCCATTAATTAGCAGAGATAATATCAATATTTCGATGAATCGTCGACAGCCACAATATTTTAATCTACACATAAGCTGCTGATTAATATTTTGTGTGGAACGAAACGTTGTACTGTATTATTTTTTCGTAAATATAAAATATGGGAACGTATTTGGGAATATATCAATTGTATCTTTTGTGTTGATTATCCAACGTACGGATCCTGGAAAAGCCTAATTTTCACAACAATTTAATATTACTATTCTGATTTTTAAACAGGATAATTGTCACATTGAGAGAATACAGGAGAAGACTGATAAATTCAGAGACATAAAATATAATAATGAAGGAATGCTTTTCTTCTAATTTAGAAATCAATGTTTTCACGTTAGTTGTCTTGCAGGGTAAGTGGTACAGTAGTCAATATTCTAATACTTACTAATTGTGTGTAGGTCTGCAATATCCCTATTTATTGATTTACGCCATACTGAGACCGATAACATGACGTCACACCACATTGGCGCTGACGACAGGAAATTGCTTTTTGCTGTTAGTGCGGAAGTATTCGCAGTGAGTGGACTGTATTATATGAAATACAGATAATATCAAACATCTAAACGTGTTACATTCTTAACAGCGATTTTGGCGGATATAATTGTTGATATTATATTAGCTTACTAGCGTCGTCTCGCAAATCCCACCCGACGCATTTGCTATAAGTGAGTGACGTGTTTTAGAATCTCATGTAAAAATTTAGGGCAAATGTGTAGAGAGATTTTAAATCGATTGGTTGCTCCAAGTTGCTGACTCCATAGCCATTACTGTCTATCTTGCTGTAGGTTACTCAAACATGATCACTACGTCCCGCTAAGTTCTGCGTCTAGAGCTAAGACTTTTTTGTCATAACTGTAGTGCTGTCCCCATACTTAAAAAACCCCGTTATTGAAGTACGATGATGGGGTAATAATGACAGGTACTACTAAAACATAACAGGGAGGATGTTTACAATTCAACTAATCCCATTTTTTATTCATAAATAAATAAAAATATGCAAAATATATAGTTTATACACAGCTATATGCTTCAGAATACAAAGAGCAAATAAATCTCCTCAAAAAGGACACATAAATTAATTAAAAGGTAAAATAACAACTGGCATACGTCACTTGCATGATCAAAGCTTCGAAAAAGTTTCAATCTATTTTATCAATAGTACTGAATTCTAGAAAACCAGTGTGAAGTAGTGGCAAATCTGGTTGGTGTTGCTCTTAGCGTTTACGTCAACACTTTGCCTTATCCGATTACTCAGAGGCTTGACAAAATCGAAGTTGGGCAGATACAAATGTTGACCAATTCACTGGCTAGCTTCAAGTAAGATTAAGATTGTAAAAGTACACATGACCGGTAATAATAATCTAAACTACCGTGTAATATTAGTTAATAATAAAAAGTGTATGATAAATCATATAAAACTTATAGCAAATAAATTATAAAATGTCAGGTTTAAGAGTAAGTAATGAGCCTTTAGTTTTTCGTAGATTGACATATAATATTCTTATTTTCGAAAAGAAAATTACATTATTACGATATATACAATTCAGACGGTAATGTGCATAATTTTTACCCAAATTGTCCTAAGACCCTTATTAAGCTTGTAAAGGATGCCCATCAGTCTTAGTGGGTTTTCCTTAAAATCAGGTTTCACTCTCACATAATCCGCTGTAAGAGGATATTTAATATAATTTTATCCTGGGTCACTACTACCTACTAATAATAAAATATTAAATTTATTCTCTTTAATCTATTGATTAATTACAAAGGTTTAACGTAAGATAAAAGATAAATTTATTTATTTTTATTTTCTTAAAGTTAAATCTCCCTCTGTTGTTTCCACTCGTTTCTTTCACGAGCTCATCTTCTCCATCCTTCCATCAGATCGCCTTTCCATCTCTTTATTTGACGCCCATTTTCCTTCTCCAATCTCTGGTATACCAGTCTGTGACGTCTTGCGTCCATTATCCTTTTTTCGACCTCATGATATAGCTAATGCAAGTCGATTTAAGTTTATAAATTTGTAATTGATTATGAATACATCGTATCGGCCTTTTCCCTTTTTTGCCATCTGTCACGCCACATTAAGCATGTTCAGTATGTACTGAATATGCTTAAGTATATGTATACTCCATTCCAAGTACCATCAACAAACTGTTTCTCAATGTTCTTGCTAGTCTAAGCTAAGTTTGGTATCCATACATGAGACACCGTAGGACACACGTGTTACATAATTTACTTTTTACTGACATTTATGTATAGTATCGTTTTTAAGCAGTGTAACAAAAATTTCATTATGAGTTTTATGTATTACAAAAAATGGTTTTGTGTTTTTTATCTCGTTACTGTTAACACCGTAGGCTATATTTAAGGTAAATCTTCTGCAAGATGTCCAAACTGGCTCTGCTAGCAGTTACCCTACTAATGACAAAGCGACTTCTAAGCCTCAACACAATTAATCTGAAAACAATGATAGATACAATTACGGGCAGCTGTCTCCTTTATAAACTATGTTGTCCTGCGCTCAACAGACAGCCTCACGTGCAGAGGCTTTTTTCAGCGCAGAGGAATCACCCACGTAGTCATGGAAGAAGGAGTCTGTGGCTTACTAACGTACAGAAATCAACAAAGCCTGTGAAGTACCTAGGAAATTTCTGTGCTTCTGGAAGGAGCTAGGCTGACTCATTTAGGCAGGACTTTTTGCACAATGGAACTAATGAGAGACTAACTGCGGAAACTGAGTCCATGAACCAATAAGCCAAAGTCTTATAAATAAACTAAGAATTTATCAAGAATTTTATTTATTTATTTATTTTTATTTATTAACACTTCATTGCATTACATAAAAGGAAAATATTAAACATGCTTTAATGAAAGCAACTGGCGGCATTATCGCTTTAGAGCGATGAGTAAAGGAAAAAACCACTGTGAGTATATTACATAAGGTAGGCAAGAAGTGCAAAAATACATATTACAAATAATAAAATAGGAAAAACAAAAAAAAACATACTTCACAGAAACAAAAAGAAATAAAAATAAATTAAACTGATACAGGTTACATAAAACAAAACAAAAAGTAAACAGTGCACATGAATCATGACAATGTAATTCAAGATCAAGAATTTTGTCACTTAATATCAATTTTTGTTGACGTTCACAAGTGAAAGTACTTGTTTACCTAGATTAATAAAGATATTTTGTTTGTTTGTTTCAAAGGTGAGCCACGGTCACGATGTCTTGGTCAGCCAGGGTCTATTCAAGTAGCCTTCGTGTGCAATGCACTTAATTAAAATTTATTACATAACTAATAAAACCGGTCACAATTATAATATGGAAATACTAAAACGAGACTCAATTGTACGCTTTGTCCAGCACTCAAAGCTAGGATATAAAATCCATTATTTTAAAATGAAGTATTCAAAAAGCGAACGTGTGGTTCAAACATAAGCATTGTAAAAATGCATATACTCGTTACAATATCATTATTTATGTAGTTCAGAGACTCGAGAACAATTTCCTGAGTGCATCGGATGTGCTTTTGATAAAGATCTATAATGACCCAATATTTTTGAAATACTTTTTCAAATGCTTTCGTTTTGCCCTGAGGCTAACCGGAAACAGAGTTCATCGTATTTTCAGGGAATTGTTCGTTTTTATATTTTTTCTCAACTCGTAGTAGTAACCAATGAAATCTTAGAAAATTCTTTAATAAAAACTTACTTATCAATAATATAAGCAAATAGTTTAATGCCCTACTATATTTATTCAAGTGATTTATTTTTGTCATAGAGCGGTGTCTTTTTTAATATTTAACAAAAAAAAAAAACAAATTGTATTTGTAATATTCAAGTAAGATATAAAGTATTAGAGTAGTAGTTGGTATTTCCGGGTACTGCCTCAAAGGCAGAACTCGGAAATATTTTGTCCCGCCCAAGGCTAAAACTCATGGCTGAACAAAACTAAAAAAAAAAAAAAAAAAAAAAGTTTGTACTCTATTCCCACTAAACAGGGCGTGCGGAGCCGAAAGCACTCACAGCCGAACTGATATCTCTAACCGTTTAAAAGTTAGCTTTCGCAAAACCGTAGCTCATTAACTTATCATCACCTTATCAGCTCCTATTTCCTGCACGAAATTCCCAGTCATTATCTAATGAATGCCTCAGTACTAATGCATCGCGTTATCTACTTTCCTACATTCACTAACCCAACCTATGGCTTTAAATGAAAAATAATAAATATATATTTAAAGTAACCTAACGTACGATTCTAAACAAATTATAATAAATATACCTAACCTTTAACACCACTACCTATAAATATAATTAGATGTAAGGGTTACATGGTAAAATAAAACATTTTTATTCCAGGTATTATTTTTTATTTATATGTTCATTATATTTCTATACAAATTTACTAGCACCATATCATTATTCACTGAGTCACATGTGAAATTTCTAAGGAAGTCTTCTAATCTCATCCCCCTGAACTTGTAATATAAATATACCAAACAGTACTCTCCACACACCGCTGATAGATAATCTTGAACCGTAACGCTATTGTACCTCCACATGCAAGAATTCCTCCTTAAAAACCCTTCTATTGCCTCAATAGGTTTACGTCCAAATGAATCAAAATATTCACCAACTCTTTCGACGCTTATATGTACAGCCACCCAATGAGACCCCGGCTGTGAATCAGGGTCAAGATTGCATATTATAAATGCTGGCACCTGAGCATAAATTGGCAATCGATTTGAAGGATATACGTTGCTTTGGAGGCTGGGATGTATCATACGAAGACTCATTTGCACTTCTAGTGTGTTCATACTTTAATACGCGTTTACTCCGCTACTCTTTTGCTCTTTAACTGACTACATTTCTAACTATCAATTCATATTTGTACCAATGAATTCATTTAAACCCACATAATATTATGATCTCAACAGAAGTAATGAGTCTTTTTATTAAACAAGTAATGAGGTAAATAAAAATAAAATATTTTATTATTCTTAATATCATAATTACATAAGTGATTGCTTAACTACTATAATCCACACATACATTTCTGTTCTTATCTATTTCTATAATATTTGAAAACTCTGCGTAAACTACACAGTTAATAGTTTCAGTCAATGCGCTCTCGAATCTTACTTCCATTCTTACACTACCATGGCGAACAAGATTCCAATGCACATTAGAGTTAGCCGACAAGTCAGGTGTTAAATCAAAAGCTAGTAAACAGTATCCATTTGAATATTGCTCCCTCGATATTCCATTACCTTCGTTAAGAAAATGTATACCGGTGCCTGAGTACAGGGTGTGGTATGCGCTCGTAAATACATCGTTTGGAAATGATGGTTGTAACGATTTTGAAGGTATCTGTTGACCATCTATATATAGGCTAAATGAGCAAATACCAAAATTTTCAAAGTTGAAAGGATTTTTAACATAACTACCGTTGAATGCTGTATTATTCACAAAACATATTCTATAAAATACTTCAAAAAGTAATGCAGCTAAATTAAAATCGCGTCATATTCGCATATATATATTTTATTGTTCCTAACAATTACATGACGTGATTGCTTAACTACTACACATTTCTGTTCTTATCTATTTCAAAAATGTTTTAAAGGATGCATTGTCCATTAAGATTGCAAAGGGTTTTAGAGTGCCCTTTGTATTTCTTACGCACATTTTACTGATAGGCATGGATACAAGTGGTATATTTTACCAAACAAAATCGATAAGTTACCTATAGGTCATTACAAATTTTTTTGTATGTAATTAAGTTAATCATTAATAAATTCATAATCAATAAATTTTTATTTTACATGTATTATGTATATACGTATACATTAATATTGTGATATTACACTTACATTTTTCTGTATACACCATATAAATATCAACCATTTTTAAAATATCAACTTAGTTTTACTCCTTTCCCTGATGAAGACAGAAGTCAAAAAATAATGATTCATTTTATTCATCCCTTTGCTGCCATCGTAGCAGGACCGAGTGGGTGTGGAAAATCTAACTTTGTTGCAAATTTCATTAAGCATAAAAATAGTATATGTAATGAGATTTTTTTGGAAATTACATGGTGTTATGATGAAATGCAACCGCTATATAATATACCCGGTGTAAATTACCACCAAGGACTACCGGAATATCATATGTTTGATGGTAAAAATCCACATTTGATTATAATAGATGACTTAATGAGGGAATCTGATGGGCGAGTTGTTGATATATTTACAAAAGGCAGTCATCCTAGAAATTTGAGTGTTTTTTACATAACCCAAAACTTATTTCATCAAGGAAGAGGACAGCGCGACATTTCACTTAATTCAAGTTATATTATTTATTTTAAAAATCCCCGTGACAAAACACAAATACGATTTCTAGCTAGACAAGTTTCCCCGGAAGACACGAAGTTTATCGAAGATTCATATACCGATGCTACTAAAGAAGCTCATGGTTATTTAATGATTGATTTGAAACAAAACACTGATGATGCTCGCCGCATAAAATCTAAAATATTTGAATCCCGTAATTTTTGTACAATATATGTTCCTATGAAAAGGTATAAATATCTTTGTAATCAGCCACTCTAAGTCAGTAATGAACCATGTATCAACGAATAACAACGCATAAGGAATTGTTATCAGCTTTACATAAATTAAAGGCCAAACATCGTAGGATATTATTGAAGTCTTGTAATAATCAAGAAATTAACTGTATTTGTGAATGTATTCACAATGTTTTACAAGGAAAAGTACCTTTAAAAGAGAATACAAAAACCAAATTAAAAAAAATTAAAAATATCTTACGTAATCTGATCAGTAAAGGTAAAAGTTTTGAATACAGGAAAAATATATTAATACAAAAAGGAGGGTCCTTTCTTCCAATAATTTTGGGTACAATTCTAAGCACCCTTGTAAGTTGTTTTAATAAATCACAA
This sequence comes from Pieris mannii, assembly GCA_028984075.1. NCBI lineage: Eukaryota > Metazoa > Arthropoda > Insecta > Lepidoptera > Pieridae > Pieris > Pieris mannii. The sequence continues at coordinate 571,092 of CM054784.1, forward strand.
TGAACACAAAAAAAATGCTTCTCGTTGAGCAAGACTTTATTGATAAACTGAAACATCAGAATGAAAATAAAGCAACACCGCAAAGTAGATTGGATTTAGAAATGGAAAAAATTATATCAAGTAAATTGGATGATCGCGAAAAATGGGCGCTTTATCTACAAATTTTACAAAGATACTTACATTACTCCAAGGAAGAACGTCAACCTCAAGAAATAACAATAACTGAAAAGGTAATAAATGATAATACTAACGAAAACCGTAACATCAATAATATAACTACTAGTGAAAATGAAAAAATGCTAAATGTTAAACAACCCTCAACGGGTGAAGACATCGCATATGGGTTACCACCTAAAGAAATATTAAAATTAATTCCTAAAACTTATATGAGGAGGGGTGAATTATTGATGGATACAATATTAAATAAAACAGATCAATTGCAATGGAATAATAATGGAACAGTTGTCATTAGTGGACAAGAGATACCAGGAAGTAATATTATAGATTTAGTGAATGACATCTTAAGACCCTCGAAGAGATCCGATCCAATCGGTTGGGAAATATTCGCCAAGTTTTTAAATGATATAAATACCCCACTAACATACATTGGTAATCTGAAAAGAATCAAATATATATCTAACCTTAAAAGTATAGATAAAACATTGATTCAAGAACCACAAACTGAGGTTTCTTCAACGCCAACTCAATCTAAATACATCAATAAATTGAGAAACAAAAGTGATTGGGAGAAATGGACCCCGTATTAGAGTTACATCGCATCTATTATGATATTTCACATCCAGCCGGTTACAGCAGTGTCAATAAGTTAACAAAGGCAATGAATGGAAAAATCTCAAAAAGTGATGTTTTGAAATGGTTGCAGTCTCAAGAAACATATACATTACATAAACCGGTTATAAAAAAATTCCCGCGTAATAAATATATTTTATCAAATATTAATGAATTGTGGCAAGCTGATTTAAGTGATTTAAGAACTTACATGCAATATAATGATGGATATAAATATATTTTGTGTGTTATTGACGCCTTTAGTAAGTATGCTTATGTTAGAGCAATGAAAAAGAAGGATTCATACACAATAAAAACGTGTTTTACTAGCATCTTTGATGAAGCTAAAACTGTTCCTAGACATATTCAATCAGATAAGGGCACGGAATTTGTATCTAAGGATGTCAAAACTTATTTAAAAAGTAAAAATATAAATTATTACACTACAAATAATCCAGATATAAAAGCAAGTATAGTAGAACGATTTCAGAGAACATTGAAAATGAAAATGTGGCGTTATTTTACACATAAGAATACTTATCGCTATACAGATATTTTACAAGATTTGGTTAGTTCTTATAATCACAGTGTACACTCTAGTATCAAGATGAGACCATGTGATGTTAAAATGGAAAACATAATGGAAGTTTGGCGGAATTTATATTATGATGAAAAGACTTATATTTCAAGTTTAAACAAAGTACCTAAGTTTAACGTTGGTGACTATGTAAGAATTACAAAATACAAACATGTATTTCAAAAAGGTTATGAAAGTAATTGGAGTAATGAAATTTTTATCATTACTTCGATTATAGATCGTTCCCCGTGGGTTGTATACACTTTAAACGATTTAGACAATGAATCAATAACAGGAACTTTTTATGAGAAAGAACTACAAAAAATAACTTTTTCCCCCACTTCCGAATTTAAAATTGATAAAATCATCAGATCACGTAAAAGCGGTATTAGAAAGGAAGTATTAGTTAAATGGAAAGGATATCCTAACAAGTTTAATTCTTGGGTCTTACTATCGAATATTAAAAATCTGCAATGAAGGAAAGTTTTTATTTAACTTTACTCAGCAATAGTTCTACACAATATTTTCCGGGAAATATGACATCAAATTTTTCTACAAAACTACCTAAAGCCATTACATTAGAAGGAGAATGGATGGTAGGTATAGTTGAGTTTCAATATCCTTCTACTATGTTTTCCGTGCAAGAACATGAAAATATTATGTACATAAGTAAAAAAACTACCATCAATAACGAAGAGACCACACTGATGTATAAGAACCATATACCAGCCACCAACTATGATAATATACAAAATATTCTTCTAGCTTTAAATTCGAAAGAGAAAGTTAGTTTTCGCCAGGACACCGTGTCAAAGTTTGTCTCTGCTACAGTAAAGGATCCATCAATAATTTCATTATCTCTTTCACCTAATTTGAGCTTTCAACTTGGATTTGAGCCAGATACCAATTTAGTAAATCATAATATCGGTAAACGCCCTGCTAATCTACATTTGGGGTTACCATCACAATTATTTGTGTATTGTGATATTATAGAACCACAAATTGTTGGTGATGTAATGACACCCCTATTGAGAATTATACCCTTAGATCCTGCTAAATACATATATGGTTCAAATAAAATGCATATATTTTCACCACCACATTATTTGCCGGTAATGAGAAGAGAATTTGATGTTATTGAGATAGATATAAGAACAACCACGGGAAATGCGGTACCATTTCAATACGGAACATCGTGTGTGAAACTTCATTTTAAAAAAATATAAACTATATTTCCTTTTTAAAATGTATACACCTCAAGATACATTTATATGTCCTTATGAACATTATTATTCGAAACAAGCTGGGTCTGGTATAAATGTAATCTACAAAGGAGCCTTACATCAACGTGGTCATGGTATCGGCAGTTTTCTTGGGGGGTTATTTCGAAGTGTGCTACCTTTACTCACTAGTGGTGCTAAGGTAATTGGAAAAGAAGCACTTAACGGCGGAATTGGGCTTTTGTCAGATGTTGTGGCTAGTCGTCCTATCAAAGAATCTATTAAAAATCGATTGAAAGAGGCTAGTTCTAACCTTAAACGCAAAGTTGATACCAAAATTGATAATCTTATGACTGGATCGGGTGTTAATAAAAGACGAAAATATTGTAATGAGCTCATTCGAGTTTCACCCCTCAACGTGAAAGGCGCTCTGAAGAAAACAAGGAACAAAAATATTATTAATTCCAAGGATATATTTTCGAACTAATCATAATGTCATTTATTCATAATCATTCATGTGAGTGCGTTAAATCTGAATTGGATCTGTTTGCTCTTCCTTCCACACAAACAAGTATCGAATATGGACACTGGATACACTACAAACCAATTTCTTCATTAAGTGATGATGGACCCATCGAATTTCAAGTACCTGGTACTGGAGATGACTACATAGACCTTTCGCATACACTACTCCATCTCAAGGCTCAAATTAAAAATCAAGACGGTTCTGTAGTTAATGCAGCTAATGTAGTGGCACCAGTCAATAATTGGTTACATTCTTTATTTAACCAATTGGATGTTTACCTAAACCAAAAACTTGTGTCACCCCCATATAATACTTATGCATATCGTGCTTTCATAGAAACTCTATTAAATTATTCATCATCCGCCAAAAAATCACATTTGACATGTGGTTTATGGTACGAGGATACAGCTGGAAAAATGAATGAAACTACTGAGGCAAACAAGGGCTTTTACAAAAGACAACAACTTTCAAAGGATGGTAAGGATGTTGAAATGATTGGGCATTTACATGGGGATATATTCAATCAAGATAAATTCCTCATTAACGGGGTCAAATTATCTATAAAATTAGTGAGATCGAGAGAAACATTTAACCTCATGTCACAGAATGCAGATAATAAGTACAAAGTCTGTATCACAGATGCAACTTTAATAATACGCAGAGCAAAAATTAATCCATCAATACTAATAGCCCATCAAAAGGTTCTTGCCACTACTACAGCTAAATATCCTATAACAAGAGGTGAAGTGAAAGTCCTGACCATACCGTCTGGTGTGCAGGGTAAAACACTGGATAATATATTTTTAGGACAGGTTCCTAAGAGATGTATTATAGGTTTTGTGAATAATACAGCATTCAACGGTAGTTATGTTAAAAATCCTTTCAACTTTGAAAATTTTGGTATTTGCTCATTTAGCCTATATATAGATGGTCAACAGATACCTTCAAAATCGTTACAACCATCATTTCCAAACGATGTATTTACGAGCGCATACCACACCCTGTACTCAGGCACCGGTATACATTTTCTTAACGAAGGTAATGGAATATCGAGGGAGCAATATTCAAATGGATACTGTTTACTAGCTTTTGATTTAACACCTGACTTGTCGGCTAACTCTAATGTGCATTGGAATCTTGTTCGCCATGGTAGTGTAAGAATGGAAGTAAGATTCGAGAGCGCATTGACTGAAACTATTAACTGTGTAGTTTACGCAGAGTTTTCAAATATTATAGAAATAGATAAGAACAGAAATGTATGTGTGGATTATAGTAGTTAAGCAATCACTTATGTAATTATGATATTAAGAATAATAAAATATTTTATTTTTATTTACCTCATTACTTGTTTAATAAAAAGACTCATTACTTCTGTTGAGATCATAATATTATGTGGATTTAAATGAATTCATTGGTACAAATATGAATTGATAGTTAGAAATGTAGTCAGTTAAAGAGCAAAAGAGTAGCGGAGTAAACGCGTATTAAAGTATGAACACACTAGAAGTGCAAATGAGTCTTCGTATGATACATCCCAGCCTCCAAAGCAACGTATATCCTTCAAATCGATTGCCAATTTATGCTCAGGTGCCAGCATTTATAATATGCAATCTTGACCCTGATTCACAGCCGGGGTCTCATTGGGTGGCTGTACATATAAGCGTCGAAAGAGTTGGTGAATATTTTGATTCATTTGGACGTAAACCTATTGAGGCAATAGAAGGGTTTTTAAGGAGGAATTCTTGCATGTGGAGGTACAATAGCGTTACGGTTCAAGATTATCTATCAGCGGTGTGTGGAGAGTACTGTTTGGTATATTTATATTACAAGTTCAGGGGGATGAGATTAGAAGACTTCCTTAGAAATTTCACATGTGACTCAGTGAATAATGATATGGTGCTAGTAAATTTGTATAGAAATATAATGAACATATAAATAAAAAATAATACCTGGAATAAAAATGTTTTATTTTACCATGTAACCCTTACATCTAATTATATTTATAGGTAGTGGTGTTAAAGGTTAGGTATATTTATTATAATTTGTTTAGAATCGTACGTTAGGTTACTTTAAATATATATTTATTATTTTTCATTTAAAGCCATAGGTTGGGTTAGTGAATGTAGGAAAGTAGATAACGCGATGCATTAGTACTGAGGCATTCATTAGATAATGACTGGGAATTTCGTGCAGGAAATAGGAGCTGATAAGGTGATGATAAGTTAATGAGCTACGGTTTTGCGAAAGCTAACTTTTAAACGGTTAGAGATATCAGTTCGGCTGTGAGTGCTTTCGGCTCCGCACGCCCTGTTTAGTGGGAATAGAGTACAAACTTTTTTTTTTTTTTTTTTAGTTTTGGTCAGCCATGAGTTTTAGCCTTGGGCGGGACAAAATATTTCCGGGTTCTGCCTTTGAGGCAGTACCCGGAAATACCAACTACTTAGAGTAGATTTTATGTACGGAATATTACACCGTCATGATGTCTTCCTCTCATGGTGTCAAGTTCGTCATTGTGACAGTATATTTTGCTCTCACTTCTGTCGGTATTTCAGTCTTTAACTGCTCAAAATTTGTAATTGGTATCATATATTGCTTTGAGAAAGTCAGCTGGGGTAAAGTCGGTAATTCTGGGTGGCCACGCTTCTGGTGAGAATCCACCATGACCTGTCAACATCTAAAAAGAAACTAGAAATCAAGGTACCGACGCGTTCTGTGCGCATCCCGGAACTATTTATGATACCTATAGCTAATAACAATGTGTCCCAGAATGCTCTGCTCGTTAGAATGTGTAAATATTATAATGCTGTGTGTAGTTAATATATATAAGTGAAGTTAATATTTTTCACAATAGTATTTGGAAAATTTAAAAAGATAGTTCATGGTGAACTTGCAACCTTCATTACTAATTTGAATTGATTAATGAATATATATATTTTTTCTTTTTTTTGTCAATCAGTTTAATATGTGTATGTTGTTTGGTTGATATTTATATTTTAGATAATTGGATATCAGATTTTCAAATGTTGTTTAGTGTGTAATAACTGTATGTATGTAATCAATCTGTTTTCTGTTTTTGTACTTAAATGTAAAAATAATAGAATAAATAAAAATCTGTCTGTGCGCTATTATATATATATATATTAAATGATAATTATAAAACTCTACTAAGTAATAAATAAAAAGTGTTATGAATGTATTTAACTGTCTTGTTTTAAATCAACGGAAAATTATTATTCCTTATTCCAAGATATAATATCCTAGTAAAATATATGCTTAAAAATAGATATTTCAGTTGTTGTGTTTGACATCATGTAAAGATATATTTTTAGGTTAACAAATAATTCAGATATAAAAAACTTTAAGGTAAAACCAGTTTTTGTTATCAAACAATGCTACCAATCTGAAAATGTATCAATGTCCTTTATACTGAAGATTGGATTAGGAAAACGAATGCTTTACGGCTTTATAGATATCGGGCCTTCTAGAAAATTCTTTTTAGGGCAAGTTTTATCGAACGGTTTTCGAACAAAGGGTTTAGGGACCCTTCACATAGATTGGAGTGGAATTCATAGTTTAGAATAATATATCCTTCAGAGTTTGAACAATAGCCAATCTATCGAGATGTGGGTTAGTTTTTGATTGAACACACTTGTGGAAGGCACTATCACACTTCATACATAATAGTAATTTATCATGAAATCAATTATAATATTATTTTATTGAACCACAAAATTAGGAGAAGCACATATCGTCATAGTCGTAGAATAGTGACGGATCTGACGAATAGTAAACAGGGCAGCCATTTGAAAATAATATATTTATCATGTTAGGTTTTGTCATAAGTATTTTAATTAATATTCTGTTATTATGAAGGTCGGCATACAAGTAAACAAAAGGGTATGTTTTAAAAAAAAATTAAAACAAATATATAAAATTACACAGTTTTCTAGAAAAATCACATGTTTCCATGAAATCCGTTTACTTTACCGATTGAATAATTTAAAACACATGCATTTTTTTAATGTAGCCGTAATATTAAATCAATATAAAATCCAAAAATGACAAAAATGGATATTGGATTTTTTTCAAATCTATCAAATCAAATATATATATGTATATATAACCATTTTTCTTTATAAGTGAATTTCTGATCAGCTTGACCCGCGTCTGTTTGTTATTACAAACTATATTTTTCTTTTCTGTAAAACAAAAAATGATAAATAGAAAAATCCATTGGTAATGAATTGTCAGAATCGGAGTTCTTCATCGACCAGGAAGGAGGAGTATAAAATACCATTCGAATCACCCCATCGTTCCAAACGAGCGTTGTTTAAGGCAGTTTGTACCGCACACCACCACTATGTGGAACCACCTGCCCATTAAAGTATTACGACTTATGGTCCTTCAAAAAAAGAACGCTCTTTTACGAACTGGTACGCACCAGTTCTTGAAAGGCTGGAGACTCACCATACGCCTAGCATTCTGGCAATGTGAGTATTCACGATATCACGTAAGGTCAGATAAGGTAAGATATAAGGCCACGCATACCAATAAACTCACGGTGTTAATAAGTAAATACCATAATTTGAGTACTCATAATCAAACCCAGCAAATATTGTCTAGAGACACGATAAGTCACGCGATCGCGTGATGAGACGTTATAGCCTAAAGTTTGCGGTGCCATACACACATTTCATAAACCTAGAAATCCACAAAAACTTTTCATGTGAAGTATCCATAAAATGTGTGTAACTATTTATAAAATACATTTTTTTTTTTTTTTTTTTTTTTTATATAATAGGGGGCAAACGGGCAGGAGGCTCACCTGATGTTAAGTGATACCGCCGCCCATGGACACTCTCGATGCTAGAGGGCTCGCGAGTGCGTTGCCGGCCTTTTAAGAATTTGTACGCTCTTTTCTTGAAGGACCCTAAGTCGAATTGGTTCGGAAATACTTCAGTGGGCAACTGGTTCCACAAAGTGGTGGTGCGCGGCAAAAACTGCCTTGAAAATCGCGCAGTTGTGGAACGGCGGACGTCGAGGTGATACGGATGGAATTTCGTATTCTGCCTCGACGTCCGATGATGAAACTCAGCTGCAGGTATTAATCCGAACAACTCCTCTGAACACTCTCCATGGTAAATGCGGTAGAAGATGCAGAGTGACCCCACATCTCTACGCAACGCCAAAGGATCAAGCCGCTCGGAGAGAATTTGGTCGTCAACGATTCGAACCGCTCTTCGTTGAACACGGTCAAGTGGAAGGAGTTGGTACTGGGGAGCCCCCGCCCAGAGGTGAGAACAGTACTCCATGTGGGGCCGAATTTGCGCTTTATATAGTTGCAAGCGGTGGCCCGGAGTGAAGTACCGTCTCGCCTTGTTGAGCACACCAAGCTTTTTGGAGGCTAATTTAGCCTTTCCCTCCAAGTGACCGCGAAACTGAACGTCGTTCGATATGTCAACGCCAAGTATTCCAATGCTGGCTGCGGCTTTAAGAAGAGTGTTTTCGAAAAGAGGAGTAGCGACAAAGGGTGTTTTTTTAGCGGAAAACGCGCAAACTTGTGTCTTCTTGGGGTTAAATTGGACTAGATTTAGTCTGCCCCAGTCGGAGACTCCACGTAGTAGAGTTTCTACTTCAGACACAAGTTTGTTCCGGTACTCATCGACATCTGCCCGAGAAATACCTGCCCGGCCAATGTAAAGAGTATCCCCAGTGCTGTCATCCGCATAGCAATGAATGTTGCTAAGTTGCAACATATCATTGATATGCAGAAGAAACAGGGTCGGGGATAAAACACAGCCTTGTGGGACCCCAGCGTTCACGGGTTTAAGGTCGGAACAAGCTCCGTCAATGACGACCTTGATGCTCCGATCGGCCAGAAAGCTGGAGATCCAATCGCATAATTTCTCAGGAAGCCCATAAGCTGGAAGCTTCGAGAGCAGTGCTCTGTGCCACACCCGATCGAAGGCTTTCGCTATGTCCAAACTAACCGCTAGAGCCTCCCCCTTGGACTCAATTGCCTCCGCCCATCTATGCGTAAGGTATACAAGAAGGTCACCAGCCGAACGACCACGACGAAAGCCGTACTGAGAGTCACTTATCAGCTGGTGGCCCTCCAGATACCTCAAGAGCTGGCCATTAATAATGGATTCCATTATTTTGGAGAACAAGGAGGTTATCGCTATTGGGCGATAGTTGGACGGATCAGAGCGATCGCCTTTTTTAGGGATCGGATGTATCGAAGCGATCTTCCAGCACTCCGGGACAGTGCCAAGCGAGTACAGGTACCGGAAAAGGCGCGTTAAGACCGGAGCCAACTCAGGAGCACAAGTACGCAGCACAATTGGAGGAATACCATCCGGCCCGCTCGACTTATGTATGTCCAAGGAAGATAATGCTTGGCGGACAGCACGTTGCCGGAATGTAACTTCCGGCATCGAAGAATCACACCTTGAAATGATCGGTGGTGATCTCCCTCGGTCATCCAAAGTCGAGCTGGATGCGAAGAGACAGCCTAAAAGGTCGGCCTTCTCCTTCGCAGTGTGGGCCAGCGAGTCATCCTCCCTGTGCAATGGTGGAATGGAGGGCTGACAAAAATTCCCTTGGACAGCTTTGGCGAGAGACCAGAAGGCTCGAGTCCCCGAAGGGAGTTGGGCCAATCTCTCGCCAAATCTGGCAATGTGCTCTGACTTTGCCTTAGTGATTTCCCGTTTGAAGGACCTGGAGGCTGAGTTATATGCTTTTTTGAGTTCGCTGGGATTAGCATCACGAGATTTCGCCGCTTCCGCCCATGCCTTAAAGCATTCTCGCTTTCGACGCGAGGCCGCCTTGCAAGAACGTTTAAACCAGGGCTGAGACTTGCCACCGATCGGCACCGCAGAAAATGGAATAAAGAGTTCCATGCCCTGCAAAACCACTTCGGTGACAGAGGCAGCGACGGAATCTGGAGCATCCAACGAAAAGCAAATAGGCCCCCAAGGGTAGGACGCAAAGAAAGACCGCATCCCGTCCCAATCTGCTGACTTATAGTGCCAAATACGGCGACAACCCAAAAAGCGGGGCCGCGAAGGGCGCGTAGATGGCACAGTACTCCGGACCACACAATGATCCGATGAACCCAATGGCGGGTCAACAGAGACTTGATAGTTCTCCGGATGCGAAGTCAGCAGAAGGTCCAACAAAGAGGGTTTATGACCAACCACATCTGGTATTCGCGTAATCGCAGGGACCATTTGTGTCAGGTCGTAGGCTAAAGCAAAGTCGTGAAAGGATCTTCCCGCGTGATCGGTGGTTTCAGAGCCGAGCCAATCGGCATGGTGGGCGTTAAAATCGCCAAGTATCACGATTTCAGCGGTAGGAACCCTTTCGAGCAGGGAATCTGTAGCCATTTGGATGTGCTCAATGAGTCGGTCAGTTTCATCATTTCCGCTATGGGACCTATACAGGCACGCATAGAATCGCGGATGGTCATCGCAGTCTACGCGGAGCCAAAGGTTAGATAGGTCCCTTCCTTCAAGCGTCCCAAGGCGACGAGAACAGATATCCTCTCTGACGTACACGCAAACTCCCGCCCGCGGCACAAATGAATGTTCCAATTTGTACCCCGGGTAGGAGAGGTAAGAAGTATCAGCCGGGGAGGATATCTGAGTCTCAGTAAGGAAGAATAAGGCCGGCTTCGCAGTTTCAAGGTGAAAGTGAACCGCGTTTAGGTTAGAATTGAGCCCCCTAACATTGGTGAAGTCCACTGTGAGCGTGGAAGGGGTTGCCTTCGGTAAGTTCTTCCGTTTGCCCCGAGGACAATTATTTTTGTAGAGCGCAGAATTGCCCCCCCCAGAATACGAAGGGCAGCCTGTGCGTCCACCACCGGGTGCAGAGTGCCCCGGTGACTGACGCCCAGAGGGGGATTCTCCACCGCGGGCGCGTGTGGTACCCCCCTGGGGTAGATTCTTTTTTTTCTGCACCTTCATAATTTTTTTTTGGGGGGAGGGGGGGAAGGGGGATGGGGGGGATGGGCTCCGGGAATCTCTCTCACCGGACGAAACGCGAGTACAATAAGGCGGACCCATTGCATCACTTGACGCCGGTTTTCTGAGAGACAGTGGTACTGCCCCGGTCGTGCCTGCCCATTTGGCTGAAGCCCGAAGGCAACAGTATGGCACTCCCACTAGGAAGGGGTTGACTGATTGCGCTGATGAAATAACCTCTGCCACAGGTTATTTCACCAGTGGGCGATGGGGTCGTCACGTCCCGACGCCAAAGGAAGGGGTTGACTGATTGCGCTGATGAAATAACCTCTGCCACAGGTTATTTCACCAGTGGGCGATGGGGTCGTCACGTCCCGACGCCAAATTCCAGAAAACTGCTTCATAATTGTTAGGTCCGCTTACGCGTCGTAAGGAAACCGGCTTTCTAAATCAAACAATGGAAGTGTTTCAGACTTCATTCTGACAACAGACGTCAAAGCTAAAGAAACGGATGTTGAAATGTGTCTCCACACTCTGTTAGGGATTATTGGAGTTTATTTTCCTTACTAGTCATAATAATGGTTTGAATATTAAATAACATGAGCTTAAAAATAGCAGACGCTCACTAGAAATCTGGGAAGATAAAATAAAAGAGATAGTGGGGTAAGAATGGAAAGTAGTAGCGAAGATGAGAGACAAAACAATATGAGAGAGAAGAATTCGATGGAGTCTTTCATTCCGTCGAAAGTGAATATTAAATATTACTTAAACTTGATGAAATCCTTGTAGTACTCGATTATAGACTATTTTTATGTTATAACATAATATGAATCCAGAGCCAAACAACGGCTGAAATGGCCGATTATGTTAAAAACCTTATTAGTTAACTTAAAAGAAGAAAACAGTTCTTAATCATCAATACTACGGTATGGTATTTAAGTTTTTTTAAGAAAATTGAATCTACAGTTTGATAAAACAGTCGAAATAATGATCTATTGAAATATAATTGGAAAAATCTCTCGATGTTAATTTCTAGCCCAGTAATGTAGCACTATCGTTCACAAAGGCACTTCCGATAATCCGGTGTGACTAAACGCTTCACTGATTCACATTTGTAATGAAATGAAATTAAACGGATTTATGTTTTAAAACAGTCTAAACTTTAAATAAAACGTCTTGAAAGGATGAAAATAAATTTTATCAGGACATTGTATAAAGTCAATAGTTCTTAAGTTAAATCTAGAGAATGATGGGGAACTTATAAATATCATTTATAATTATGTTTTGAACAATTGTACAAATTTTCAGCTTTTTGGGAATTATAATCCCCACCTTTTTTGCATTGATGCACCTTCGAATGTCTAAATTGACAGAACTATTGACTTTATACAATGTCCTGATTTTCAGATTGTTGGGATTTTATGTACCTTCACTCTCATTTTTTGATCTGGTTTGACCAGACTTTAAAGCGATCGATCGATCGAATCGTAATCAGGGAGAGACTGCTTTGCTAAGCTGCTTTATTCAATTGTGTAGATATCGCTGAACTGAAGACATCGTAGCCTGTTAATTTAATGTATTTGTGTAATGTTATGCCATACATTAATACCTAAATATATAAATAATAATCTAGAATACAAAATTATTAGGATCCTTGCTTTAGATTCGCGTTTATATATGTAAAAAAAATTCAAAAGTCCTCGCATAAGCAAATCAAAGAGCAATCGTTGCAATCTTTGGTCTTGTACTAACATTTTTGTATCTGTTTTATACTACATGAAGTTATTTTTTGGATCTTTGGACAGGTTAACGATATTTTCATTTAACGTTATGAGCTAGTGTTAATTGCGTCAAAAAAGAATCTGCAAAGCCGTTAGGCCAATGTGGTTTCCGCCAATAATAAGTACATATATGTGTATAATTAAACATGAAATTGCTATTAAGCATGTGAAACTTGGCCGTTCAATTTAATATTTCACAATACTTAATAATAGTTTATGATAATAAAGTGTAAACATACAATTAATCACTATCAACCATTCGATAAACCTCAGCTCAATCAGAATTGAAAAGTGTTGTTCAAATAATGTGCAAATATTTACCAACTACCAACGTTTGATTTCGATTGTTGCCATCGCCCAAATAAAATAACTTGTAGGTAATCAGTTGTTTGGCAGCGAAATACACTTTTATTGGCTTCTAGCTAACGTAAATACACAGCTTTATTGCTAACTGATTCTCAATCTCCTTTGTAAATAAGTATATAAGGGAACTAAATACATATCTGTTCTCAGACGTTTCCATTATTCAATCCTTTTTTTTAAATAATACTAAATGTATTTAAAAAAAAAGAAAATAACTCACGACTCAAAACTCACTCACATACCACTACTAACAATCTTAAACGACTGAAATCATTGTCTAGTACCAATTTGAATTTAATATGTCAAAAGGAAGAGACTATACTACAGGGTTAGTGAACTTTCTTTTACCTTAATATCCTTTTTATTTTCTATAAAAAGATTGTTCTGTCTTTCTGTAAGGGCAGTGCAACGCACTCAGTAAACCGGCCGTTTAGTAAATATTAATTTAAGTGAACCTTTGAACTCCTCTACTTTAATGTGACATTGTTGACATAAATGTCTGTAAGTATTTAAAGATCTGTGAGAAATAGCTAAACTATTAAGAGAATAGTTTTTTTTATTTGATAGACGAATAAGCAATATAAAAATGAAGTCTTAAACGAAACTATATTGGTATATCCTCGAGAAATAGGATTGTGAACAGGAATTTCATTGGTCCATTTAATTCACTACTCGGTTCCAGTTAAGATTTATTAGTTTGAATCTGGGCCAGCGATAAAACCGTTGAGGAGCCACCTGATAGTTTTCACTTTGTTTGCTCTGTGTTTACTATTTCGATACGTGCCAAGAGATTATATCTTTATTTATGAGTTGTAATAATGTTTATACTTAATACTACTGAAAAGCCTTATTCTAAAGAACGGTAACCGTAATTTTATATATGTAATAATAAATTTATTGTGATTATTGATACTGTTCATAATTAATTTGGGTAAAAATGCAACAGTTTATTCCTTACATCTAATGTCTTGTTGCGTATGTGTGTTTCTATTTTTTATGGAATAAAATAAAACTTTATTATTATTATTTTAATAATTCAGTTATATCATTTATCTTATATAGAGAGAGTAGCTTTTATAGAAACAGTTGACAGAGGCGTGATTTGTTTGTAAACGACAGTTATGTGTTTACAATATTAACTATTGAAAAATTTGAAATGTGATACATACAGTTGTTAATGTACGAAGCCGAACTAATTTTAGTTATAAAGCAAAGTTAAAATTCTTGCTTTATAAGTGGACAAGCTTAACATACAAAGCATGATAATGCTAGTGCCACATAAGTTCTAACCGCTAACTCAAAAGCGGGTGTAAACTGCATATTCTTGTTAACCGGTATTTCGGGAAAGTTTTAACTGTATGAGAATGCCTTTTCTATACATAAGTATATAGTACAATACAATTTATTAAGTTTTTAAAGTATATCAAGGTGTATGCGCTAAATACAATTGTATGGACAAAAAAATGCGTGCGAACAAATTAGACAATATGTCAGAAGTGAAACTTTTATGTAAAATAATTATTACTAAAAGCTCCAATATATTCACATTGTTTGTACACAGTATACGTGCTAATAATTTGATTTTTTGAGATGATTTCTCGTCCCTTCCTCACTCCCTCTCAATCGCTCTCTTCCTTTTCTTCGACAAAAACGTTGCAAATCTTCGTGACGTTTTAAAATTTTTATCGTCATGTGCTTAAAGAAGTCATAACTCTTACTTTACACAAAAAACCCGGTAAAAGAACAAAATAACATAAATCATTTACTTCAACCTTTTTTAGGCCTGGGCATCAGATCTCTTTATTTATTTTATGATCATTTGTCAATCTAATAGGGATGGAGGTGCTTCTGATACTAACCGTCGTCTTTTTAGGTCTCAGGCAAGTCAGTTTCCTTACGAAAAACATGTTTTTCGTAAGGAATCATCACAACTTCATCGTACGAGCGAATGTTAAATGCGCACTTAGAAAGACAGTCTATTGGTGCACAGCCGGGGTTCGAATAAGCAACCTCAGGTATGAGGATCGCACACTGAAGCTTTCAGCTGATCAGGCTTAATAATCTAATGAACTAAAGAACTGAACCGCCTCTATTGCCTTAATCAGAAGGCCAGTTCGGTGGTAGCCATTTATTACATGAATGGTATTTTTATTAAATTGCAATTACATACAATCGTAAAATGAGAACGGTTTTGTTATGAAGCGTTGAATGCCTAAGCAGATCAGTATGCAACAAATACATATTAAACGATCGAACGTTCGAGACCAGAGATAATTGAAAAACAACACAGGTTTGACTTTGCTTCATATTTATATACCAAATAGTTTTCCCGTGTTCAGAGTAACGATCACGATGCGTCAATATTTACTTTTGTGTACAGCAAAATTAACCGCAAGCGAATAAAACAGACGCGTATTGATTACTTGTGTAGTATATACGGATAAAACAAGCAGTGTGTTTGAGAAAAAAAAACAAAAATTGATTATACACTCCGAGAGAAAAGGTGACGAACTAAATAATAATACCTACTCTTAATAAATTATGGAATACTCTATTTCAAGACATGGAAAATTGTGATTTGTTGACGATTATTTTATATCAGTAGGCTTTTTATTTATTTATTGTAATCCTACAGCTAACATAAATTATATATAATAACAAACAAATACACTGAAAATATAGCCAAAGATGGAATACATGATACATTTTACTACAAAAAGAATTACAAAAGGGAACAAACAAACAAAAAGTATTTAATTTAATTAACTAAGCCTAATTTGGTTTAGATATCATTCTTAAATTGTACTTAATTTGTTAAAATAATCATAATCGAATATGGCTGTTGTAAAATTATTGACAGTGCATACAGTTCAATAGTTTTAATTACTAGTTGAATGTGCTACGCAATTGCAATAATATAGTAGGAATATAGATTTAAGCAACTTTTGATGCACACAGTGGCAAATTATTTACAAGTAATTTATGATTTAATAATAAATCAAAATTGTTTCATTAATGTTTTGTGCGTTTAATACTTATAATAAAATGCAGCATAATTTCAGCAATATCAAAAGTTGCTTAAATCTATATTCTTACTATATTATTGCAATTGTGTAGCACATTTAAACTATTATTTAGGCTTAGTTAAATATTTTAAATCACAATTAGTTAAATGTATTAAATACTTTTTGTTTGTTTGTTCCCTTTTATAAATATTTTTGTTGTAAAATGTATCACGTATTTCATCTTTGGTTATATTCTCAGTGTATTTCGATCCCGGCACCTGTTTGTTAATTTTATCAATCGGCCTTCATTAAGATTTCAATAAGATATACGAAGAACAATTTATTCAGATCCTATTTTATTTAGTCCATATTTCCCGGTCCAAAGCTTTTCAAACAAAATCGTTTAAGAATATAAAAAGAAAAAATCTTTCATTAAGGAGTGTTATTTGTGCACAAGTCCAGTTTAAGTGCATTGTTATCCGTAACTAGAATGGGATTCAATTTCCTGTGGTTAAGTCGGGCTGGACAGGTGCGAAATGGCGTGTATGTCGGAACTCTGAAGATTCCGTTGTTCATGTAATAATGGTAATACCTTAATTAAACTCACAAGCAAAACGTATTACTTGAAGTGTATTATTCTTATTATTGTATCGTTAGTTAAAATACTCTTTAAAATGATCTGTTTATTAATAATGAAAATATTTTTTACCGAATACACATACAAACTATACTGTTAGACATTTGTATTTTGAATTTAGTTAATGTTTGACTAGAAGTTCATTTCTTGAAAGATTCTACCGAGAACACTGGCAAGTAAATTGGTAGGTACTTTTTTTACTTACACCAATAAAATTGCACAAATCACAACGTACAACGAACAAAATGATGATAAAATTTTGACAGTTAAGAGTAAAATTAAGTTATTTTATAAACCTAGGATACTATTTTTACTCTTACTTTAAACTTAACCATAGACATTTTCAACAGATCCAATCCAGTTTTAATTCGACTTAAATACTGGAAAATAGATCGCATACAATATCCTCCTACCTATAAAATGAAGCTTCAAAAACAACAGAGTAGGTACTAACAAGAGAACATAGATTATACCAGATTATAACATAGAGTTGTCCATTCCATTATGTGTTCTCTTTAATAAATCGTTAACTAGTGGTGTGTTTCCTAAGCGCTGGAAAACTGCCCACATAATACCTATTTATAAAAGTGGTGATAAGTCCAATTGTAAAAACTATAGACCGATAAGTATTTTATCTTGCGCTGCTAAATTATTTGAGTCAGTGATGTATACTCATCTGTTCAGTCATTTTAAGCCTGTTCTTTCAGACAAGCAACATGGTTTTGTTAGAAACAGGTCTACGGTCACTAACCTTCTGGAATACAAAAACTATCTCTGTCAAGTGTTTGCCACAGGTGGCCAAGTTGACTCTGTTTACACTGACTTCTCTAAGGCTTTTGACAAAGTAAATCACCATCTGCTCTGTCATAAGTTAGCGTCACATGGTATCCACGGCAGTTTATATAGATGGATCTGCTCATACCTAGACTCTAGAACTCAGTTGGTTGCGTTAAAGGGCTTCATCTCTGCACCTATCGCAGTTACATCGGGAGTACCTCAGGGATCCCACTTAGGGCCATTATTCTTCGTAGTTTTTATTAATGACCTTATTCAACAACTGTCCTGCAATTGTCTCTTATATGCAGATGACTTAAAAATATTTACTTCTATTACTAATTTAGATGACTGCTTAACATTACAGCGTGATATCAATACCGTATCACTATGGTGCAAGACGAACTACATGTATTTAAATATAGACAAGTGTTTTGTCATATCGTTTACTAATAAACGAAACAAAATCGTATGGAACTACGTCATAGATGGTCAATTAGTTAACAGATCAGATGTTGCAAAAGACCTAGGTATCCTGTTCGATGACAAGCTTTCATTCCGTGCCCACTATAGTCACATCACGTCTAAAGCAAACCATCTACTGGGTTTTATTCTTAGATCCACAAAAGGTTTTAAAAATCCTCGTAGCACCTTGTACTTATACTTCAGCCTCGTAAGAAGTATATTAGAATACGGTAGTCCAATATGGTCGCCGAATTATAAGGTGCACATTGACGATATTGAACGAATTCAGAGGAAATTTCTCAGAATTTTATGTTATCGTATAAAACCTGGCCGGTCTAACTTAAATTATTGCGATAGACTCCTGAAATTTAAAGTTCAACCATTAGAATCCAGACGCATAGTCTTCGACTTAGTTTACCTTTACAAAATCACCCACTCCATTATAGACTCTCCCGAACTACTAGCTCACATTAGCCTTAACATTAGATTTAGTGCCCGTAGAGCTAACGAAGTCAATTTATTTTCCCTTCAAACTTATAAGAATAACATCTCTTTTTACAACCCTTTGACCAGGATGGCTCGTCAATATAACGAGATGGCAAAGAGCAACCACTTACTTGTGGACATATTCTGTCGCAACATCAATAAATTCATTAGTGTCGTTAAAGACATCCTCCATCGTAGGTTAAGTGCTGGCCCTTGTGGTCCTGGTTAACGTTACGTTAAATTGGAGTCGAGGAACTTATTATTATTATTATTATTGTTTTTTTTTTTTTTACTATGTTACCTTTGTTAGTTATGAGCCTTTTATTGATGTAACATTAATTTTGCAGTGTGCACATGGTTTTACATTAGAATCCTGTTCATAACTATTAGTTTTAAGTTTATTTTTGTAAAGATTATAATGTGTTTTGTGCACCAAATAAATAAATAAATAAATAAATAAATAAATATACATTTGGAAAGAGGATTAAACTAGTCTGTCAAACTGACGCTCAAAATCTGTTGGCTTTATCGATAATCAGTATGATTCGTTGGATAATGAAATGTACATTATCGTTTAGTAATGAGCGGTTTTGGTTGTTCTATGCATGGCATGTATCTGTCAGCTGACAGTTATGACAGCTTTGGATAGACTGACAGGTTTAATTCTAGTTGATAATTTATATTATTATATTTCTATTACTTATATAACATATATACCAATGGCACATACTACAAGCTAGGCCTGGGCCTCAGATTTACGTTCCGTGATAATTTCTAATAGATAAGTTGTTAATCAACCTTCTGTGCCTGACACACACCGGCTTTTGGGGTCTAGGGCATACCTGTTTCCTCACGTTGTTTAAACGAACGAGCTTGTGTTAAATGCGCACATACTACACGCACTAATCAACTTGGCACCTGATTTGGAGATAATGACACTTGGCGAGGTGCCTAGTTAACTTCTGCGTGTAGTCAGACAGAAAGTCCATTGGCGATCGATCCTACGACCTCAGCAAAGAGAGCAGCACGTTGAAAACTCTAGGCAAACACTGTTTTTTATATTGGGGTATTATAATCCATATGGTACGAAGTATTCTTCGTACCATATGGATTATGGAAACAATATATGAAATCTACTAGTGTAGTCAGGGGCATCAAGGTATGGTTTCCATAATTAATGTGAATATCATTTGAACAGACATTAATAATGAATTAAACAAACTTATAACATTTGTTGTAATTTTATATTTATTAACTTTAAATTATTATTATGTTGGTTAACAAAATTGTATATACTGAATTGTGTGTTGGAAATAAATATTGCTAATGAATAATTGCGTGTCGAAAATATTATTGTATATAATTTCCAAATAAGTCAATGGAAATTAGCTAATGATAGAGATATTACGAATATTCCATAACTCTTGCATATAACGAGTGTCTGACTTAACCACGGTTATACGTGGGTTAAGAATAATACCCAGTTCATTGGTACTTTAAATTACATACTGCTATTAATTATTTCAGACTAGCGGACCCGGCCGACGTTGTCCTGTCTTTATTTTTCTTTATAACGAAGTATAGCAAGTTCTATGTTAGTCACGAGTATTTTAGTCTATACAAACTAACCAAAACTCGATAATAAATTAAACTTGAAAAACTTAGAGTGATGTGCACTAAGATATTATTTTTTTGTTAGAAATCATTCATTAATAATATGTATTTTATCAATACAATTACTCTGATCAAAGCATTTGTCTAAAGCGATTTAAATTTATGTTTGATGATATGTGTAACACGCATTCTGTCAATGTTATGTTAATCGCCATAAGGTTACATCAAAAAAGTTTGAATTACTATTATACTCTACTATTGAAATCTAGATTACTTAATTACCTTTTCTAACTTTCCGCTCAATTTTTTTATTTTTTTCTTTCATAAGAACCTTCTTCCGACAATGACAAACACAAAAAAAAAGAATTAGGTAAATTGGTCCAGCCGTTCTCGCGTGATGCTGTGACCAAGGGAAATAGGGATTATTTTTATATATATAGATTTAACAATGTTATACTGAAAATTAGTCTGTCAGTCAAATTAAAATTGTTAAAATTATTTCATAAAAAGATGTGGGTTTTAGTACAATACGTTTACCTCAAACTACTCTCTTAGATCTATTTATATTGTGAAGGATATTTTTAATAATCTTATCAATCATGAGCTTTAAATTGTGTTTGAAATTAGGTCAGAAAAATTTAAACCTTCTTCTTTGAATTTCTTGCTTCTTTTCAAGGGTATATTCCCAAGCATACACATAAACTTTTTCCCTGTTCTTGAAACTAAATCACTGCATTTGTACTTTTATTAAAGTACCCTTTAATTTCGTTCTCTCCAAATGTGTTATCGTTGTGATAAAATGGGATAGCTTAGTACTTTAGTTACAACGGCGCATTTATCATTGAAATACTAAACATGACTGAGGTTTTTAATACGTGATAATGAAACCATTTGCATACAAATATTTCCAATAGAGTGATAATTAGCAAAATGGCTAAACGAGAACAATTCACAATCACTAAAGGTATCTATTATGTAAATCGGTACGATCGCGCGCTTATGAAATGTAAATGAGCTGTAATGACGTCACGGGGTTGGGACTTATTGTAGCAACAAGTGATATTGGATATTGGTTTATCTTAGATTTACTGTCTGTGTTTTTCTTTATAGCCTATAAAAGTGACAAAGTTGTACCAAAACTATAAGTCACATATTTAATTTTTAAATATTTATCCAATTACATTAACAATACGTCTACTATTTTTCATACTTTGTTTATATATACCGGAATTTTATGGCGTAATATAAAAATAAAAAATCAGTTGGCATATGGCAATGTCAAGTGTCAGCCGTCAAGTCAAAATACAAGAACTGTTAACCACTGCTGTGATTTTGTTTTTCGGAATATGTCGAAAACGCCACTTCGATCTCAAGCGAGAAATACTAAATCACTAAGTATCTGACTTTTTTTTAAGCGAGAAATATTATTTTCATTGTTTATACTAAGGAAGAAGAATGTGTAAACCTGTGCCTGGTAAGTTGCACTGATGGGTAGTGGTGGTTTTGATACTTTAAGTTTATTTTATATTTCTAAGAATCATTTCATTTCAAGATTTAATTGTGACTTCGTTCTAGTACGGCGAATTGTAGGTGAGGGCACATCGAATCGTCGTATTTTTTACACGCATGGTAAAAAGAGGTGAAAGGGAAAGAACGAAGAAAAAAACATCAACTTGGACAGTTAGGAAGGAAATTCCAACAGCAAAAATACTTCAGTCGGCAGCTGGTTCCACAAAGTAAAATAATTTTATGACATATTTTGCTATCTTAAAAACCCGATGTAACAAACATTTTTCATACACATAACTAATATACATCACGTTCATTAATACTAAAGACATAAATACAAATTAAACAGTATCAAGATCATTTAATCCAATTTCCCCAGTAATGCCCACAACACATTTCTATTTCCCAAGTTGACATAATATTCCGTTATACCAATACTAAGGATACGTATAAATATAAAAAAACAGGACACGGTTTACGACATATATCTCTGACACAGAGGTAGATGGTAGAAGTATAGGTATTAATGAGTAATATTTTTAATTTTATATCATTAAAACCTCTAAATAAAATCAGTTTAGGATCGGGCTGAATATTGCTACCATATTGTTGACGTTTTAATTAACCTTATAATAAAATATTCATCACGGATACATTATTTGAACACTGAGTATTTATCTAACGTAGCGTAATATATATATTATGTGTATTAAAAACAATGATTTAACAAGGAAGCACAAGTCGCGAATTACTCTTTTTAGGAAACAGTTGGCTTCCAACACTTGGAATTGTTGAAGAAATGGGCTGCGTGGGCCCTAATCCTAATAATAATCACAGTCGGCATGGTATGAGGTCGCAATTGCTTGCAGTGCCCCGAGCGCGTACAAATTTACTCAGAGAAGCGCAATTTACGCGTATTGCGCACTCTGAATGAGACGTATGTAAGACGGATATTTTTGGTAGAAACTTCTTTATCGGCCTTGGAAAAAATGTACTGTCACAGTTTTCGGTTACGTGTCACATTTTTCGGTTACGCGCCATCTTCCACTCATGTGTTTGATAATAATAGTCTTCCGTTAAATTTTATCTAATTTAACTTTAAATACTGTAAAGTTGCATTTAGTAGATCATTTTTCGAAGGTCGTAAAGTTTTACTTCTTACGTGTGTATTCTTAAGTCTCTTAAGTCATTTAACTCGTGAACTAATGAATAAGGACTTATTTTTATTAATAATAAATAAGTCTTTTTTACCACCCAAAACAAAAGTACATAATATTATTTTAACGAAAATTGACGAAATGAAACTTTTTCGTTTCCTGTAATGTTTGATTCTCTGTACATACGAGGGTATCATTTTACAGCGGCGATAAAAAGGTAATTAGGTTTTAAGTTTTTACATGTCTTGTTTATACTATGTTGTAGTTTAATTTTTATATAAATATGTTTTCTATTGTAAAAGTAAAAATAAAAGATGAGGTCATTGCCCTATCTTACATATAAGTAACTCGACACCATTTGTGGTTTGTCCCCAGACGCGGCGGGCAAATTGAGCAGATTTATTACTGGCCATATCACCGAGATTTATTTAGATGTTTGGGGTTTTGGATGACTTTGATTAATCTTGATCAAATTAAATTGGGCCTTAAACCTACGGTACCTACTAATGTGTTAGTTCAGTAAGTTTACTGTAATTTGAAACTGATAAAAATAACATATGTATTATATATAAGTCATATATACACTAATCATATGACTTAGTTTATACGAAGTAATTAGCTACAACCAGACTTGTCGTGAAACAACACTAACTAGGAAAGCTCAGTTGTGTATCGTGCAGCCCGGACATTAAACACTATTTAAGCCTTGACTTGTTTAAGCTATTGCGGAATATGCTTAGTATTAAGAATATCCATAGGGCTCAATAATGCATTATGACCATGTCCCACATACAAGTGGGTAGTTTATACACTACCCTCACTTTCTCACCATCACACAACTATGTATTTAATATTTTTGATCGATCCTTTCCTGTTTAAGTTTCGTAAATGTTAAACCTTGTTTTTTATTATATATGTAATTAAAGTTAGAGATAAATTGAAGAGTTGATGAATATGAAACTCATAATGTAGGTATTTTATGTCTGGTCTAATTGTCTTGAACAACAAGTTACAAATTTTGTAGAGATTATGCGTCCGGAAAACATCCACTGCTACAACTGCAAGTAATGTATAAAAAATATTTTTATTGTAAGTAAATGTTTTTACTATGTATAGAAATCCGGACGAGTTCCTTGTTAATCCAGTCCAATTTACAGAAGTCTTCGTGGGATAGCGTTGTACCGTTAGCCTTCAGGCAACTTGTGGCAAATTACTTAGTAACTGAGACATAAGCATGAGCCTCGGGGTGTAAAATAAATACGCGCTGGCGAGATCATGAAGGATTTTCAATTAATGTATGCAAATAAGCAATTTATACCCAAAATCTATTTGATGTATTGCACCTTAACAGGGCTAGCATGCTTTTTACTGTTCTATAAAGAAATATAGCCTGAGTTACATCGTTTAATAATAATAATACCAATTTATTTCTGATACTTTTACGCTTAAATACATTTATATTTCTCTCTCATTCTTTTCAGGTATCTGTGTGCCTTTTTTGGAAGAAGCGTTCTTCAAATCCCGCAATTCCTGTCTGCATTGCCATGTACCAGCTGCTATTTCCTAAAGTTGATTTACCCACCTTTTGAATTGTCATCCTCTTTTTTTGTTTATTGTACTTTTAGCACTATATTATTATTTTACTCAAGATAATGTTGTATTCTATTTATTGCAATCATTAAAAAAATACAAATCTTTCATGTTATTAGTTTAGACATTATTTAATTGCGGTTAATTGCCATATTGTGGTATCGGATGTTTTAAATATTTAGTTACTTAGTATATAAATGAGAAGCTTATTTAGAATATATTCTGTAAGTCGTTCTAATGTTTCTAATAACTTGAGAATAGCAATTAACGCTTGTATCAGACAAGCACTTATACGGTGCAAGTTACAAAGTGTTAATGACTGTAAGTAAAATTTTGAAACACAATAATTTACACTGAAATATTACAATGAAATACACAGATTAAGGATAAAGTTGGTGGTACATGGCAACGAGTGGCACAGTGCAGCATTACGGATTCAGAAGGGGCTACTGCCAAAAAAGAGTCCACAGATGTATTGTGTATGTGTTTGGTCACATTTGAATATTTGTTTAGAAGTCGCGTTAACTGAAAAAAGAAAAACAATTTTTTTTTATGAAACAGACGGAAAGAAAGCTCATCTGATGTTGTGTGATACCGCCGATAGACTCTCACCTTTCTAGATGGCTCTTATTATTATTTAGTGTTTTTTAGTTAGTTTATATGCAGTACTAAAAAAGTATGTGAAGACTCAAAGAAAAAGTCAGTCAGTTCAAAAAAGAAAAAGAAAAAGAGATAAATTGGTCCCATGTTAAATTTTTCCAAGAAGTTCAAGTAAAAAACGTGGAAGTACAACATGCAGTTAAAGACGTCTACGACTCGAAAATTAGCCACTATTACGAACATTTCACAAAGGAAACTTAATTCGGCAGACTGTAAAGAAACTCCAGAGCAACTGAATTCGAGGTTGCTACTTAAGCGAAGTTAGAGATTTCTTTAATTGTTTCTAAGAACGTGCAGTTCTACAATTGCAAGTTGTTAGTACATAATAGCTTTATTAGATTTTACTCGTTGAAATACTGTTAAAAGATATATGTTAACACTCCGTTGCAAGTATACAGGAAAATTTAAATAATTTTATAAACACAGGGTAACTGGCGATTTTGAGCGATCTCTTCCCTCTTCCAGGCTAATAAAACATATGTAAACTGTGAAAGGAATAGCTATTTAAAAAAGCATACGCGTGAACTAATTCAGATTAACTGATTAATCAGGCAATACTGCCCGTTTATAGAATCTATAAGTGATGTAAATTGTGAAATAAGCTGTTTTATTATGAACCACCTGTGACCGCTGTGTAATACTTTAGAAGCACGAAAACTTTTACCATTTAAAGTTTGAGAGATCTTAATCATCTAAATATAAACTGATTTGTGGTAATTTATTATGTTTAAAGGTTAATGATTTCTTTGACACAGGCTAGCTATTTTAAGGCTGTATTTTATATTTTATAAGCAGACATTTGGCTTGAGGTCGTGCATTGTAATCACCACCTGACTTCACGGCGTATACGCAGAACATCATGGAGAAATATGCATGACTTATGTTTATAGTCCCCGAAAATAAATAGCGGGTGACAGACAGAATATGGACTACCTTTTAAGAAATAATGTAATAAAAACAGGTTCGAACATCTGACAAGAGAGAAAAGAGCTGCTTTTTTGTCGTCACATTTTTTACAGAACTTGACATTTCGATTTTTCGCTGACCACAATTTGCTACGCAGTTCGATGTTATGTAATATTAACGATAAGTGAAATAATAATAATGATTAGGAAAATATTGTGTATAAATATTGATATTAATCAATCTAATCATGCAGAGAAACAGCGAAACAATAGTATTATTTTGTATTTGAACATATTTTATCATTGAAATATAAAATAGAATCTTATCGTCAATTTGTAAAAATGCTGTTAGTAATTAAGAATTCTAAATATAATTATTTTAAAATAAAATAATATTAACCAAAAAACATGAAGATAAGAATTACAACAAACTACAATTTAGTCAAAAGTGTTTTTATTGTTTATTTAATTAAAAAAATATCAACTGATCCGATAACAAATTTCGCTATTTAAAACGGTAACCAATTATAAGTTAAGTAGTAGTAAGCATTGAATTATAGGTATTTATTATAAAGGACACTATTATGGGTTATTCAATAAAAATCTAAAGACGAGAAACCTAAGGAATTAATTGATCAGATTGAAATCTGCTCTGTCAGTCAGTTAAGATAATACGGCTAAGCCCCAATCCCATTTAAAAGTCTGCGGCATCGATTTGAATTTGCGAACACGGTCCCCGTGATTCAAAATGGCCGCCAATGGAAAATTCAATCTTATTTCGCATTATCCAAGGGTCGAGCGAAATTGAATTATGTAAACTTGTATTTTACTTTAACCGGTAAAGATGTTGACGAAAGTGTTATCTTCAGAACCGTATCACTCGATTAATAGCAGCAAACATGTTTCTCAATTTTTTACATGTTAAGTAGTAGGATCGTAGATTGTTATTTATTAAACCCTTCATTTGAGAGGTAAGGCTTCAGATAATTGATGATGATGATGGGTTTGCTAAGGAAGATACTCACAATGAACCCTGCAAGATTTGGGAAACTTCAAAGCCCAATCTTATCCAGCCCGGATTAGATATAAAGTTATCTCATCTATAGACGTAATTGCCCCTTCGTCAACAATATTCAATTCAACGTGCGGCACTCATCCCCGAGTCATAATCATACCAATCGACTTATTTTCTATGTGCGAATTTAATATTCGTTCGAGCTTTGAAGCAAAACATAATGACTTGTGAGAAAAGCAGCTTGCCTTAGACCTAAACAGTCGACGGAGTGTGTCAGGCACAAGAGACTGATCACCTACTTATCTATTACATTGACAAATGAGCAACCCAAACTCAGCTTAAAATAATTTTATTCATATAGGTAAACATGTACACTTATAAACGTCAATAGAAAATATTATAAATTGATTCTAAATTTACATTTACTTCCAGTTCGCTACTCAAGTGTGTAGAGCGGGCAAGTAAAACTAGCAAGGAATTCTCCGCCACTCTTTTTAATCACTAACTTGTCATACCAATTAATACTCGTGTGAGTCATACCAATTGTTTGGATTAGAGCAAATCAATCCCACGGATTAAGATCACATAAATATTCATCAAAATTGTTTAATTTGTCATGGGAGTTTGTTGTAAAAACAAACACAATTTCTATATAAAGAGTGGTTTAACTTCTGGAAACTGGTTGGTCTCACTTAAATTAGTTCTATTTCGCGTACTATACTGGTGACACCATATATATAAATTGACCAGGTCGTTTCATAATAAAAAACAGCATGAAACAGATACAGGAATCTGAGGTCCTGAAAAGGTTGTAGCGCCATTGATTTATTAATTTTGACTCTGAAATTTATACGGAAAATAATATCACAAAGGTTTAATTAGCATAATGTTAGCTTTCCCCGTTCAACTAAAATATGCTCTTTATAAATAACAAGTATACTAACAGCATGAACACTACGTACAAACAATTACATCGCTGACAGCAGCGGTTTTAAATTACAAAGCTATGTTTAGTGGTGCTTATACGAATTTATGTCACACATGTGCTGTGTTCTATGCAACAAATTAGAAGGTAGTACTCTAACCTTTTGTAAAATAATTTTTTGTATGATCAAAAAATATATGAATATATATTGCGTATATTATAACAATTTAAAAGGGTTTTCCTTGTCAGAAATTTGAAATTCTTGCTAAACCATTATTGTTTTAACAAAGCCATTGTTCAACGCATCTCTCGCCGCGTCCTATTGCGAACTTTGACGTCCAGTCGATTTTCATTGTTTAGTTATAGTTTCTAAATAGCACAAGTATTTTGATTTAGAGGGACTTTGAAACTTTGAAGACGTCTCCCCATTCAACGTTTTAGCATTCAAATGTGGTACAGCCATATAATTAAAATTCAGTTTTTTTTAACATTTATCATGAATTCTTAGAGTAAGTAAGTCGTCAGCCTACCACCGTAAGAATACGAAGCCATTGTCGCACAAGCAAGTAATAGATAAAAAAAATTATATACGAGTAGATAGTATTTCTTTTTTTGTTGTGTTGTTCGTAATCGAACCCGTAAGCTAAAAGCGCAGCAAGGATTCGCTCATTATAAATATAAACCTACAAACAACAATATTTCAGTGCAAATGTTTGGCGGTAGTGATGGCCTAGTGACTTCAACCAGTCACTTTAATTCCTAGTGTTCGAACCTACGACCGACGTGCTCCAACAGACACATATTGCCTATGTACACATTTAACATTCGCTTATTTTGTGATGAAAAACATCGTGAGGAAACCTTAGACGTCGACGGTGTGTATCAGACAAAAGATTGATCACCTAGTTGCCTATTAGAAATGAACATGGAAAAGATGCATAAATCTGAAAACTAGACCTAAAAGGTTGTTAATTAGTATTTAATAAATCAATGGCGTAGGTATAAAAAATATTCATCACCGTCACGCTTAAAAAGCGTCAAACGGCCCTAAAATCCGGGGCAATATCGGGGAGAGTTGGTAGCACCCTAGAACGCTCCCTAGGCAAATCTTTCCTCGTTCATATGATACTGCCGCCACCACCACTGACTTTAGGGCCGTCCGTAGACGCTTATACAATGAAGTACAAATGCCCAATATTGTCTATGAGATCCTTTACAAACGGAGCGGCAAAATTATTCAACAACCTCATGTCTTTTGTCACAAACCTGCATCCGACGTGTGCACATTGCAGCATGTTTTATTCAGGTCTACCCGCCACTGCAGCCCTTATATATAGGAATCCTAGGTTTGAATCAGAGAGTCAATCAAATTAAAATTTACTTACAGGATTAAAACAATCAAAGCATTTTGATACAATTAACTTTACAGTAAATATTAAATAATTGATATATTTACAAAATTTAATACTATAATATTTTCTTCTAACCAACTAATGTTTTTCTTTATTTCATTTCTTATGTTTGGTTTTCATTTCGTGTGTTAATTTTATTGGTCACTCTTGTTGATTTAGGCAGGGAATTAGGGCAGTATTGTGATTTTTAAGTAAATACATACATAAATGTTTTGCGAAATCAAACGCACGCCCACATACACTATTAAGATTTGTTTTTAGTACTCTTACAAGTGCCTTAGTCTGTATGTTTTTGGAGAATAAATTATTTAATTATTAACAACATTCATCTATCTCTCATCATCAAAGCCTAAACGTACTTTGACAGAAAGAGACCTATCCGACGTTTTAATTATTTTGATGACTTTTAATGTTTATAAAAATCATTAAAAGTGTCTATTCTCTATCTTTACTCGCGTAAACGACAATTTTATAAATATTATAAGAAAGCAAAGAAAAAACAAATAATATACGAATATTGATCCTCTCTATTCTAGGAACTCTTGGGTTCGCATTTTCAAAAGTTAATACTCCTTATAATTTGACGCCCACGCCGTTCAAGTATAAGTATACATTACTACTTGGAATTGTTATTCCATAATTTTTACCTAAGTATTTTCAGATATTATGTGGTAAATAAAAGCTAGCTTTTGAATAACAGTGACCAAAAGGGTGAATCTATTTTTGGGGCACGTACGAGACAGATTTAGCACGTTACGGGGTACAAGTTTATTGAGGTCTCGTGATTCGGGAGAGTTAATCTAAATACTTTTACTGAATTTTAAATGAATTTCAATCTGATTAAACGTATTCTGTGACTGTCTGCCTTCTAAGGCTCTCATGTACTCTCTCAATAATTTCAAGAAACATTTTAATTTAAAGAAATACTTTTAAAAATTATTAAACTCAGTAGACAGGCGGTTCTCGGCTACGGCCATTTTTTAATCATTCGTTTATATTTTGATCAGATGTCTGGTTTACAATAATATCGTAAATATATTAAATTCTATTGTACGCGTAAACAAACGAAAACCTCTTAAACGGTAGGACCCATTTGAATGATGTGGTTTTTGTAACATGATAATTTGGGGCAATAGATGTTTAAGATTCATAAATCAGCCTCAGGCCTATCAATTGGTTATTGGCACACTTTTACCAATATTTGGATTGAAATCTCTATCTCAAATGGTCAAAAATGGATTGAGATAGGTTATTGGGTTGGGGCGTATGAATACAATTATTATACGAGTATCAATTTAGAAAATATAGATAAACCTGAATAAAATGAATACGGCTCATATATGGCTTAGTAATATTTTTTCTTATCTTATTAAGTTATAGTAAAATAGTGGAAATAAGGTATTGTGCCAAAAAAACCTGCACATTTAGCGACAATTATTTGTTATACTGAACATGGAAAGCCACATCCGTAAAATGCTAATTCATATTCGATTCGGACAATGTGGACAGGAATCGGAAGTAGGGTAGCGTTGAAATTCGAATTTCGAAAACGGGTTTGAAATACCGCCGCCATCTTGATTTACTATTGTAAAATCGAGCGATCCCCGGTTGAACGATTTAAACGGCTTTGTATTACTAATAAAGGTACTAGATTGGATAAAGAGGCTTTTGTTATATTCCTTTTATATAATCTATTAAGCTTTTATAAAAATTATAAGTTTGTTAGTGATTTTCCAACACCACGTAAGTGATTGAAGTGACCAAAAGTGATGTATTAATAATTCAAATTTTGGATTAAGATCCTACAACAATACAGTAAAGTGTTAGATATTATTAAACGTAGTTCACAAAATATATTTTTTCAAACATGTCAACAAACATACCGTGTCAAATAATTGCTTACAAAACAGAATGTTTTGAGTAATATGTGTCTACACCTTAAAACACTCATAACAATACATTACACATACGAAAAAGTTTAAGTTTATAACAATTACAATAACATATTCACAATATTACTAACCACACATTTAACTTCGAGCAATCATGTCAATGAATGCATATGTTATTTTTATATTTTCTGACATTACACACTTGCATCGGTGATTTTTAAAACTTTTCGAAATTCCAGTATTATTGACATTTTATTTTTGAGAGTTATAAAATGCATCTGTTATCGTGCGAGTTGTTTCGTTCATCGAAGCGATGATCGCGTGTTGCTACGTACGTATAAATTGCAGCCGTTGTGCAAATTGAACGAATTCATGTTCACAATTTCATATTTGTCATGCAAATTGTTAATATGGAATTTTTACGTGGTTTTATTAAGAACGTTATTACCTTCCTTCTAAAAACGACTTCAAATCCTTCTTTTACTTCATATATTACGTCAGAGTCTATCTATAAAACCATGTGCAAGTGAGTTGTGTCTCTGGTAAGACGCGTGCGCGGGAGCACTAAAATGCATAATGGGAAGTCTGGATTCCACTTACATATTCCATTGGAATGGACTGAATGTGTGTGTGATGTGTGCCATATAATTTTATGATTGAATACATTTTAAAGTTTAAGACGATATTTGTGTGAGAATTATATTCAGTTTTCAATCATTAAATTCGTCAGGGTCGTCTTTGTATGCTGTAGAAAATATAGTATTCATACAACATGTATTCCTTTCCACAATGTTTCCAATCTTAAAACCCTTTCAGCTTTACAACACATATTGTCCAATATTTAAACGGATTCGAGTTAATCATAGTATCATATCTGTTAACTGTATGGCAGGTGACCACTCCAAACCTCGACCTATCAAATCAAATCAAATCAAAAAATCACTTATTCATATAGGTAACATAATGTACACTTATGAACGTCAAAATATACTTTAAATGATTATGTATTACTATGTCTAGATAAATTTAAAGTTAAAATGATTCTCTTTTAGGTATGTTTCATGTGCTTTTATGCAGATGCATTATCTTACTGACCTTTGAGGGTACACAGTTATTTATTTATAAGCCCGCCTGCGTAGATTAAACATTTGTGTAATATTTTTTAAATTACTATTCTTCTTTCTTTGTACGTATTTATTTGGTAATCCTACAGCAAAAAAAAATTATATACAACAAACAACAATTAAACTAAAAATATAGTCAAAGAAGGACTAGATTAGACATACAATGGAGATGGTGTTAAAGTGAGTGTATATACGGATGTCTACGTGGAGTATGCTCATGATGCAGGTGATTCAGCGCTATATCCGCAATATCTTTAGTATTCTGTTTCTTGTTTTATTTTTTTGTGTTATATAACTAACACAAATAGTTGGTGCAAATAAATTAACTGTATATAGTCTTTAAAAGGCCGGCAACGCATTCGCGAGCCCTGTGATTGAGAGTGTCCATGCGCGGCGGTATCACTTAACATCAGGTGAGCCTCCTGCCCGTTTGCCTATATAAAAAAGTATATAAATGTTTCTTTAAAAAAACATAAAGTTAAATAATGTTTTAAAACCATTCATAATTGCTAAATATCCAATATTAACTTATTAGCATGATTCTTTTAAATTAAATCTCCTTCCTATTTTTTTTTTTGTTTCACCCAAAGATAATTTAATTTTTATGCCTTTATCAGAGTTGATATGCGTCAACCCTAATAACATGGATGGCCAAGGGATGACCCTAATTACGTTATATAGCTGCCCTCATAATTACGACATTTAATAGAAATATTATTCAAAATTAATGATTTTATTTTTAATTATTTCGTATGCTAAAAAGCTAAGATTCAAACAGAGGCAAACAGGCAGGGGGCTCACCTGATGTTAAGTGACACATGCCATGGACACTCTCATTGCCAGAGGGCTAGCAAGTGCGTTGCTGCCCTTTTAAGAATTGATACGCTCTTTTCTTCAAGGACCCTAATTCGATATGGTAGCTGGATTCGCATAGTAGTTGTGCGCGGCAAAAGCTACCTTGATGGCACTCAGTTTTGGGACGGCGGACGTCGAGGTAATAGGAGTGGAATATTGTGGACAGGGATTGAAATTGGGCTAGAATTATCCCCAGGTCGAGGATCCACGTAGCAGAGTTTAGAATTCAGCCACAAGGTTCTTCCGGTCCTCATCGACAATTGCCCGAGAAAAACGGTGCTGCCCCGGTCGTCTTCAAACAATTAGGCTGAAGACTGATTGCGTTGATGTAACAATCTCTGTCACACAGGCTAATTCACGAGCGGGCGATGGGGTCGTCACGTCCCAACGCCGAGACAATATTTTATTATTTTTTTTTATAAAGATGCAATTAAAATATATAAATTACGCGGCACGTCGTTTAAACTCCTACACTAAACTACTTAACCGATTTCAATCACATTTGAACTCAAACTCAGAATATCTTTATTCAAATAGGAAACAAGTACACATATGAACGTCAATAAAAATTCAATTAATGGTAAATTTACATTTACTACCAGTTCGCAAGTCAAGGGAGTAGAGCGGGCAAGAAGAACTGGCAAGAAACATTGCGCCACTCTTTTGCACACCGTGTGTAAACTACACTTACTAACTTAAAAGTTAGGATAGCTTACGTATATAATAATTCATACGTATGTATGTCACGGAACTCTTCTTAAAGGGCGGGGCTGATTTGAAATTGTTTCTGCACTATTTGTTTGGGTGGAGCCCTTGATGGTTTAGATTCACAAATGAGCCCCGCATCTGTCGGCCATCTGGCGCTGCAGTCAGTACTTTCATACTTTGTTTAATATCCCAATCTCTTGAAATATCATGCAGGACAACGTTTGTAGGGTCTGCTAGTAACATTATATATCCCAGCTACCCCTATTAAAATTATGTAATATACTTTGATTTACCTATAACTTAAACATTAATACAATATTAAACAAAATATATTATATAAAAAAATTTACGTATCCACAAATCTATTCTTCAATCGGATGTTGTATTAAATGGAATCGTCCAGATCGTCAACTTGGAATCGTCAACACCAATCCGATACTTTGAATGGCGAAATATTTATTGAATACCCCAATTAAACTTTTTAAATTAACTATATACTTCGACGATTAAAATGTCCTCAGCGACAATTATTTAGTAAAACATTTTTATTACCTAATATATATGTATTACAGTGTAGCGGGTACAAAGATACCTTTGAGAGGCCAGGCAGGCATCCAGGTAAGACTTGAGCAGAGTCAACGAGTCGTGTAAATTTTACCAGGATGTAATATATATTTAGCAAGTAAACGCAAGAACCCTATGCAGAATTCTTATTGGACGATGATGGCGGTCTTGAGACAGATCCAGCTAAGCTAATCAACTTTACATAATTGTTATTTTGCGTTGTAAAAAATCAATAAGATTTATATGTACACTATAATAATTATTATTATTTATTTCAAGTTTGTTTCACAGGAAAAACTTATATCTAATTACGCTAGTTATATAAACAAAATTAGTCAGGTTTATCTGACGCTGAACTAGGTGTGAATCTCTATTTCAGCATACAGCGTCTAACCCCTTAAATATATTAGACAAAAACTCTAGCATCAAGTACATGACTCATTGGCTAAACTTATATGTTGTAATTTACAATCAATTTAACACGTAAGCGTAAAAGAAAGGGTAGATATACTTATCTATCGTAAATTTGTTCTACGAGAGATTTACTTATTAACGAAGCTTGAAAAAAGTAAACATTTTATTCAAAGCACTATTTTCTCAAGATGAAACAAAATGCTTTCGTTAAATAGAAACGAAATAGAAAATTCTTACAATAAATCTAGTTGGCTAAGGTAGACTCGTAAGCTTATTGCGCTCAGAGTCTACAAATCTAGATAAAGCCTATTGGTATGTTTGGATTAGATTGTATAAAGACGTTCATTTATTTTTAAAAACGTTAAACCTCTATAATCTATTCTTAAGTCTAAGTTTATTATTAAATATAACGGCTGTTTTAATATTTAAAAGTATTAGCGTTATGTAGTTAAATCATTGTGAAGCAAGAAAAGTACGTACCAATACTTAAAAGGCCGGCAACTCACCAGCGAGCCCTCTGGCATTGAGTGTCCACGGGCGGTGGTATCACTTAACATAAGGTGAAGTGCAACTTTATCATCTGTTCTATGAAAAGGCGATATTGTATGTGTGTGACTTGTGCGTGCCTTGTTGATGACTTGCCCATTAATATAAATTATTATCCCGAAACAGATACAGAAATCTAAACCAAATTCAAAGGTCGTCGTGCCGTTGTATTTAAAACTATTGTTGTGTTCCTTTATAATTCTTCGACAATCTATATTTTATTTATTACAAGCTGCCCTCGCTAATTTCATTTCTCTTTAATGTGATTTCACTTAGCCCACCTTTTTTGTAAATACCAACATGAAACATCTACACATTGTCGTAAAATAAGAATATAGTTTACTATAACTAAACAATTACTTTAATAGGGTTAATTTTCATATAATATTTATGAAAATACGAACAAAATTGTTTAAAACGTGTGTAATATTTTATCAGATATATCTTTTTAGGAATTTCGTGCATTCTTCCTTGTTTCCGAGCAGCAGTTCGTGATTAAGTGGCACTTTCTATATTCACTCAATTTCATTGTCAGCCCATCTCTTCTCTATTAAGCTGTAGATACAGTGAACTCTATTATTTGTAAATTATATAACAACTTTTCTGTTAACAATAAGAGCGCAAAGTTTTGTATGACGTTAATTTTACGATTCTCTCAAATTTAGAATTTAATTTACTGACCATTATAATTTTATCGTAACAGTTATGACTAAGGCGACAAAACAATTATAGGTAACTAAAGTTCATACACGTATAGTATTCTTCATACTTATAAGATTTTTTTAAATCATCAGTACTAATTAATAAAGTACATTTCTATATCTTTCATTAGAAATATTTATATCAAGTAATAAATGAAAGTATACTCAATTTGGTCACCGTATTACATAAATGTCTGGCCACTTCAGCATTTTCATTTTAAAACCACGAAAAAAATTGTGTTTTTTTACCTAGAAGTTAAAAGAAACACAATTTTTGCGACACAAAAAAAGGTATTTTCAGATATTCCGTAGGAAAACTGCCGTTATATTTTCTTTGTTCCGTCAAGCGTGTACCATCTGGCGAACGTAAGAAATAGACGCATTTCCTTAACATGAGAACAACATGGAAATCAATAGGTTCACGTAGGCAAGAGCAATTTATTTACTTGACTTCAGACATTGAAAGTATTGTTCTGTTACAGCGTGGAGACAAAAAACAGTATAAAATTTATTTGCTTATTATGTGCAATGTCTTCCTTAAAAGAATATAAGCCGCGCTTTTATCTGCATTATTGATTCATGAATCTAATGAGTCAACTGTGTCAAAAGTTGTGGGTTTTCCATTCTCGGAAATTGTTTTAGTAAATATGACATATCCTATTTAAAAAATAAAGCCTCCACGTGCCATTGACGGTCCTATAAAAAGTAGAATATTTTTGTGTATTTCAAAACATACAACAGTTGATGGGAGCATCTCTGTCTTAACAGATATGCCGGGTACTCAAAACGAAACAAAAACCCTGGAAATTTATTATTATCTGTTGTTATAAATATATTATGTATTGTTATTTTTTCCAATCGTTTATAATATAAAGCAATAAACATTAATTATAAGCTTTTTTCACATTTCAACTATTACGCCACAAAAATCTTCTAATTATTCAAAAGTATTGACAATCACCAAATTAACATAAATGAACAATCCTTATCCATGAGTGCCAATCACACATCGCCAGCTGCATAATATGGTGCCGGGTCTGCATTGTAACTTTAGTGTTAACACAATGTTAACACAACTTAAAAAGAAATTTCAATTGTATTTAAAATCCAAAGGATGTTATTTTATATTACAAAGTAATAAGTCCAAGAGAATTTCTGTCCGCTTAATACATTTCATTTCATATAGATGACATCTATAGGCAGTTACATAGTAAGAACCATTATAATACATAAATAAGAATAATACATAAGTAATACATACATATATATATATATACATCTATATTAGGTTTTCCATAAAATGTTCAATATAACGAAATAACATTCATTAGCCACAGGAGGCCTTTACCCTTCTTTCCACATCAATAAGTATTTATTATAAGGAAAATGGACCTCTGGAATTACCCTTTATCACTTATCGCATCAAACAATCATTCCCAGAAAAGCAATTTGATTAATGCAAGTACCCTTCGCAATTCCAAATAACATTTATTAGAGGAATCGTAAATCAATGAAAAAACACTTTTGGTGATATTTGTTTAATTAAAGCACCACCTTTTATAAAATGTCATTGAAATAAGTATAAAGAGTGTTGGCCCAGAGCCTTCTTCGTGTTACTCTCATCATTAAGGTCGTAGTACACTAATGGACTGAACGGTGGAGGAAAACATTTTGAAGAACAAAAAGTTGTCGGCGTGTGTCAGGCACAGGTGGCTGACCACCTACTTGCTTATTGTTAGTGTATCTTCTGATCTATTTTTTATTATTACGCACGCACTTTCGAACACCACATAAATATCAATGTATTTGTTGTCATATTGTTAATCATCACCAGACAAGACGCCTGAGATGTTTATTTTTCTTTAAAGATGACTTGCGCAACAGCCATTATAAATTGAATATTTAAAATTGAGTCGTGAATTTATGAATTCAAAAGCCTGTAGCGACATTCGTAGCATGTGCTACGTATAGGCGTAGCTAATCACTCAACTGTGATGTAACATAAACGAACTTGGTTCCAGAAGTGTGCGTCTTCAATTTCCACTTCTATGAGTCACAGTACAGTTCAGTAGAGTTACCTATTTTATTGATATCCTAACAAATGTATTAAAATAAATACGTTAGCTCTTAATACTTAAAAATACTATAAAATAAGCACAGTAAAAGTTGCTCTTCTCGTAAGTATGAAGATTTCATCGCATCAGAGAGCTTGATATGTATTTTTAACAAAGCAGTAACTTTCTTTTCTGCAAAAGAAAATCATTTTAAGAAAATTCTAGAACATATTCTATTTTTTGAAACATTTTAAAATGTATGTAAATATAAGTACTTAGTGAACAATTTTTACTCATCGTTCTTCGATATTTATTGTATCCGGCCAAAGATTTAATTTACCTTTACATATTAATGACACAAAATATGCCTTTAATTAAAGCCTATTAATTAAAGTCACCGTCAGACACGTTGTTCAGTAGAGCGTTTAATTAATTAAGCAATCCTTTTATTACCTCGCTCAGAATTTTGTCTACTTACGCAACGTTTATGAAAACAAAATATTATACTTTTAATTTCATTAGCCTTGTTTAATAATTCATTGTGTTAGGCAGTATATTTGATAGACATCAGTTAAGACGTGACGATGTGACACAAACACAGTTTTAATACAAAACAAAACAATGCGAAATAGGAGCGGTGCGCCGTGATATGGCATTAATTACCTTGAAATCATATTATCAAAGTCATAAAATCTGATAAAAGCAATGAAGTCGGTTGCAGATAGGGGAAGGAGAAATAAAAAAAAAATAAGTATAAATTGATACCACTTGTGGTATCTTTAAAACAAATTTAACAGTTTTATTACATATACTGGGATATGCATAAAGATATACTAAAGTAATTAAAAATCATATCTTATATTAGATATAATTATTAGATATTTCATATAAGACAAGTTCAGGCAACATGTAACAAATTGCTGAGTAATTTTTACCATATTTCTGTATTTAGAAAGTCACAAAGATTAAATAACATGTGAAATAAAATACCAATTGATTGACCCTTTCAGCTCTATAGAAAACTAATGAAGTGAATTCAAAACCAATTTGAGCCTTTGAGCATTTTATGTACTATAAGTGGCGATCGGGAAATTGTAGTTCAATCTGATACTTATCTATGTTTTATAGTCAGATGTAATTTGCTTAATAAAGTTATCTTAACGTAGTACTCTCTACGACAACGACAACAAACAAATAAAACCAGTGATAGTATAATTTTGTAACAATTAAATTATATTCAAAGAGGCGGTTCACAATGTATTGATACATAACAGGTAGCCGATGTAGCCTTCTTACGGATGACAATAATAATCCAAATACAAGACATTTCTATTCTTATATAACACATTATTGTCAATTACATAATTGCTTTATTTTGAATTCAAAGGATCACTAATTAACACTAGAACTAAAGTTCATTTTGCACTTTGACAAAACTTTACTAAATCAAGAGATTTTGTTCCATTTTTTTGGTAATGTGCATGAATAGTTTCGTATCATCTGTTGTAAAAAAGGTTTCTATGTTATGATGTTACTACGCTACTTAAAGGTTTATGTGCAATAAAAAGAAAATGAAGCGAAAAATACACTCTGAAGTTTGTTAATTAGGTGTAACTATTGCAATTGCTGCTATTGTGCAATGTTGGCCTAGTGGCTTCAACATGCGACTGTCATCCCTGAGATGATAAGTTCGATCCCCGGCTGTACACCGAGGAAACCGGCTTGCCTAGACCCAAAAACTCGATGGCGTGCGTCAGGCACAGAAGGCTGATTACATATTAGATAAACAAATGATCGTGATACAGATACAGAAATCTTAGGCCCGGAGTTAAAAAGGTTTTAGCTTCGTTATATATTTATTTTACTTTATAACTATTGAAAAAAATGCAAATTATATTTCTTATTTTACTCAATGTAGTTTCTACTGTATTACTGTGTAAATGTAGGAGTGTCAGATTTAGAAATAAATAGTATTGTTAAAGTCAATAATTTTGCAATTTATGATCTGATTGATTTTACGGTAAAATGTTGAAAAAGGTATGGTATATTATTCCAGCACAAACATAATCTCTTGGGAAACCAATCCCTTCTTCCCAACTTTGCGGTTGTGGTAAAAAACAATTTCCTTAACACTTAATGTAGACAAGGAAATTTATTTTTCTCGTACCTACTGAGTTACTTAAAAGTTATTCTTTCAATCTTAGTACCAAAATATATTATATAATGTCATTTTTAGAAGTTAACTTAGGAGTTTTGTTATCTAAAAATACCTGTAAGAAATTTA
Organism: Pieris mannii; assembly: GCA_028984075.1. Taxonomy (NCBI): domain Eukaryota; kingdom Metazoa; phylum Arthropoda; class Insecta; order Lepidoptera; family Pieridae; genus Pieris; species Pieris mannii. The sequence continues at coordinate 611,608 of CM054784.1, forward strand.
AGATTTTAGTTAATTACATTATGTAAGTTATAAAACCAAATTGTATATAGCCTTTTTATTACTTACATCAATGGCTAGTGAGAGAATAATTGACATAAAACAGGTATAAATTTAATAACTCTTTGGTACCTTGAAGATACATAAAATCACAGGTTACATTACGTACTGGGCAACGGGCGGCCTTATTGCAAACATCAGAAAACCCTAGTATGGAAAAATAAATAAGAACTTGTCTGACCTTAAGAGGTAAGGAGTTCTTAATGATACCTTGCATCAATTAAAATTAGTTTATTCAGTTCAGATGCGTCTTATGAATGTCAAAAACGTTTACAAAATTCGCGAAAGAGCAAAACTACGTCATCCGTTCGCAAAACTATGAGGAGGCCTTGTTCTGATAGGAACAGGCAAGAAACTCAGCAAGATTTAACCTCCCTCTACATTACAATTATTGAAAGAAAAATGTTATAAACCAAAACGTCATTAAAGTTACATAAGATAAGATATATATATAATACATACCATAAAAATCTGTTCTGTGATTTACCACATTCACCATTACATACATATTCACAACGCTTCCAAGATAACAAAACAAATTATAGCAATATAATTAGAACTATTGCCAAGCGTTTTTAGCTATTAGTAGGAGTTCCAAAAATTAGTCGCTAAAAACGAACTTAACATTTTGCTTTAAGCGTATATTGAAGGAACTGAACTCGTTAGTAGAACTGTTTAAAGCTCAAAGACGATGCAGTCGAATGATAGCTATTTTCAATGACACCCATATGGACCCATACGTTTACACTTAACAATAATCGTGCGTGTCAGCATAGCTACAATGTTTCAAAAAATAATTAAGGTAATGAATACCTGAAGCCTTAATAAAAAAAGGAAAATATAAAATACTACGCTTTATAATTATACTCAAATAAATACTTTCTTTACAGTTTAAGCACAGTACCAATTGGCATCTCATAAAAAAACATAACAATATAGGAATCTTCATAGCAAAAGGTGAAATTAATATTATAATTTGATTTACTATTATTATAAGAAATCACGATGATAAATACTATTATAAAACCAATGTTAAAAGGCAGTTATTTTAATCACAGAAACCAATAATAAACAGAATGGGTGTGAAAGAGAAATACATAGACTATAAATGCTTGTCTATGATTCCACTGATACCAGACACGAGCATGGTGGCAATGGCTTATTGGAAGATCGTCTTCAGAGATACTAAAGTTTTCGGTGAGGACTTAGTGAACACAGCAGTGCTGTCTTCTTTGTGCCCTCATCAACTCCACAAAACAACAGAATCTTCTCTTGTTCATGAAACTTAGCCAAGAGCTCGATTTAGGATTATGGATTTTGGAAAGAAGTTTGCATAAAAGTGTGAAAACGGAAACCTTCAGGGCTCATCTTGATGTTGGGTTGTTCGGGGCGGAAGCAGCAATAGCGTACTACAAGTCCTTATAAAATACCGGTTTTGGGAGAAACGCAAGATATTTGACAGTTTTTTGAACTGCTTATATTTGTCTTATTTGTGTATAGTGAACAAGTAAAGCAAATAAGAGCCAATAGTTATCAGGCACTTAGACATTTTAAACATGATTCTTCATAATTAATATAATAAAATTACTTTTACATCTACCCGCATAAAAAAGATTTATAGAAATTTTAACACACACCCTAAAAAACAAATCAAATTAAAAACACATTCTGAAACCGTGTTGAGAGAAATTAAAATCACACAAACTAGTAAAAAAAGTGAACATATGGTTAAGATTCAGGTTCGTGACTTGGGACTAAATATGACTCCCTTGTATAAAAATCGTTCCCGAATACCCAAACGAATATACGTAGCTTCATAAGCTTACGAATTTTTGGGTTTGAAGCAGGAATTTTCGGGTAATAACTTGGGCCTACAATTTCTAAACTATATTTCATGGGCATCCCTACTAAAAAAATAAAAATATCGTTTGCAATATCAGTACAAAAGCATTAAGCGATACGTATTATATTCAAGTGGCACCGCATCAAGTTAATCTTATTACCCCGGGGTAAAATATTCCAGGCACGTACAGTATTTTGGTGATACTCCACCTATCGATATTGAATAAAATACATTGAAAATATGTATGTGACTTTAAAAGTTTAGCTTTTATAACATTTCTTTGACTACGTCTAAGCCTTAATGTAATTTATTAATTAGCTTACACACATTATTGCATAACAAGTTTTTTACGCGACTATACATATATGTAAACAAAACTAACTTAACTTCTTTGCATCTGCAAAGAGATTGTTTCACATGGCACAAAGTTTGAAATGCTGTATAATAGTTATATTTAGTAATTTAAATCCTTTTAAGAATTTTATTTCAATATTCATTATTAATATTTTTATTACTAGTATTATTAACTACTTCTATTTAGTTGTCACGAGAAGCACAGTTTCTTACAAATTTTATGGTTAATGAAATACTGACGATTAGAAAAATTCCGGTGGTTATCGCCAGGTCTTGTCTACAATCTTAAATAAGAACTTAAAGTAAACCTTTCATTTGTTTATGTAATAGGTATTAAACAAAATTGGTTGTTTATAAAATCGGTTAACGGACGATAATTTTATCATAAGAAAATATTGTTGAAAAATTTCATACTTTTATGAATTGAATTTGTATTACGTAAGTACAGCAGCAACCTTCTAATAATAACTTAGATAGAAGCATCACAAGGCAAACTTTTCGTCCGATTGTGCTTCTATCGCTTGTACCGCTGTATCGCTTGTGCAAGCGAAATGCGACGATGAAGCTCGTCTCAGGCGACTCATATAACATGACAAAGAGTCATGTTATTTCGAGCGTACATGGTAATACTATGAATTGCAACACCTTAGGCGTAACTTTAAATATACTTCACATAGTCGAAAACGTATAATTAGAAGTAGGTAGAATTTTAAGTATACAACGGCATAAAACATTGTTCCATAGACGACCTTTGGCATTAAATAAATTGAAAGTTCAAATCCTCATACCCGTTTGTCATTTTGGTTCGAGTAAAAGAGAATGTTTTATTTAAACGCGGGCTGTTTCAGATAACTAATAGTTAGCGTTGTGACAATAGATTAAAATTGTATCCGCGAATTGATAGCAACTTTAACTTTTCTAAAAACAGCATCACTACTTCGTTTTCTAGCTGAAGTCAAAAGATTTCCAGAATGAAATTAGCACAAGTAAAGTAGAGTAGACTCTAAAGACCCTGCCTTTATGTATTTATCATAAGCACACATAATATACTATATCTTATAGTTAAATAACGACTTTACCAGTGGTCTTATTCTCACGAAAGATTTTCTAGAAATCTAACGATACAAGAACGTTCTTGAAGTGCATGAAGCCGCACCTTAGCAATAAAATAGATAGTTAAACAATCTAAAATGCGAAGATTATAAAATATTTATCTTGACTAAATAATTTGCTGACCTTAAAAATTGAGAGCTCTTTGGTTTTCCAACGCGATATAAAGTTTCCTGTTGATCTTAAGGAAAATCTACTTTCAAAGGCCGCAATATTTTTATTCTTAAGGATGGTTACAGCTGTTAGTTTGCAGAAATCTCATTAAAACTTTAATTATCTTCATAATTCGAAAGAACAAGAAATCTCTGGTCCGTAATGATGTTCAAAGTATTTGTTTTTACGCGTTTCCATTGTTTCTGTTTAAGAGATACCAATATTTATTAAAAATTATTTACCTCAAATTGACATAATAAATATTTTTAAACGTATATGGAAGACAGAGATTCAAACATAGGCAACCTGTTTATATTATAGGACGTTTAGAAATATATAAAGCTAAGTTTCTGTCACGCGATGGGCCGCACGCGGCCCGCGAGATTGCGGTGTAGGAGTCCTATAGTAGGACCCACGTTCTGAGTTCTGAGTTCACATCTCCTAAAGGACAGAATAACGCAACCGATGGTATGGTTGGTGGACTCAGTTTCGACACTTAGACTCATACTCGGCCCATTGTGAGTTAACGCAACGGATATACCCACCTGTTAGACGTTGAGACGCAACGCTTTCCGCTTTCAGCAAACTTCTTATGTCAACGATAAAAAGTTAGAAGCGTGCCTCTCGCTACACGCAGCCCGCGATATGAGATATTTCGATAATTTTCTTTAAAATGTTAAACTCTCCCGCACTGGTTTGGCCAAATTTCAAGACGAGAATGGATAAAAATATCTATTCATGCCACTTCAACCCATAAAATCGGCAAAATCGGTTTGAAAAAGCGTGCTTCTCATATGAAAAACATTTTAAACTTCGCCTAAAAGCGTCCTAAACTTAAATTTAACTACATTATGCAGTTTCCAAACATACATCATTATTATTGGATATTGTATGGAAAATGGAGACCAGAGGTCGTAACATATTTTCACAGATCCAATGAACAGATCAATTTTCAGCTCCACGGCGCTAGAAACACCAAATTTCCATTTGTATGGCGGCTATAATATTTGCCACTGTTTTGAATTCTAATCTACACTATCTCTATTAATTGCTCAAGGTTCATTCAATTCTTTTTAACTACCCTTACGGTTTAAACAGGCCGTTAGGTTAGACCGGTTCAAGAGAAGCAAAAGTAAGGAAAGTTCCATATTTCATAATTTTCGACCTGATGATTATTATTTATTATGCCATAAATAAAGTGTCACTATTTAAACAGACTATAGATTTTATTTTGAATCATGATACCATGTACTTGTCAGATCTATCAAATTCCTCCTTTTTTTTGGAGTCTCTATACGTAGACATCAGAAACACTCCCTGAATCCCCTTCAAATTAAAATGCGATGAATGAACGAATGAATAAATAGAACGTGGCAATTTAGCTTTATGTAGTATTTTAATATGCAATAGTCAAGTTGAGATCGTTATTAAATATTTCTACTTAAGTTTTATAAGTTAGAAGGCTTCATTTTCTTTGCCATATTTCCAAGAAGTGTATTAAAGCGTAGAGTTATGACTGGCTTTTACTAAGTTTTCTAGAAATTACGAGAATTTCCAGAGAAATAACGAAAGAAAACTACTTAACAATATTTTCTTAATAAAATAGTCGAGTTTAATCTCTTTACGAATAGATTTATTAGCGACTACAAGGTCGAACTTTCGTTTTAGTATTCATAAAGCAATCCCCGCTGTCTATTTCATATTAATTAATTTTTCGAAGAGATTATTAGATCTATACGAGACACCTAAACAGACTTGTAGCAATTATAATTATTACTACGAAGAAAACATAGAATCTAGATGTGGCTTGCACAGCTTTATTAAAACTTTCTATCTCTATTCAATAAATATTAAAGCTGATTTACCACACCTTTACGCAGTACCTTTTTCATGTTACAGGAGGCAGACGGGCAGGAGGCTCACCTGATGTTAAGTGATACAGCCACCTATGGACACCGGCACTGTCAGAAGCGCGCTGCCGGCCTTAAAAAAAATGGTACGCTCTTTTCTTGTAGCACCCTAAGTCAAATTGGTTCGGAAATTTGAATCAAACGATAAATAAAATGGGAGTTCACAAAGTAAAAATAAGGGAAAGTAACGCGATACAATGCACAACTCCTAAGCTATTTACAGAATAAAAATGTAAGTGCGAAATACATTTTTTAAAATGATATTCTTCAGAATTGTACTTGGCAAACTTGTCTGAAGAACATTCACTCGGAGTTTATTACACCAGATTGTAATGGAAAATTCTAATATTCGTTATCAAGTTTGCGGTCTCATCTCATTTTTTGTTGTTATGAGGAATGCTGTGAAACTTTTGAAAAGTATTTGTATGTGTAATAGACAACGTCCGGTGCTGTTTGAGATTAACTCAACAACAGCTTCATTTTCACACAATTTAACTCACCACTAGATTAATAAATGAAAAGGGGGAAGATTTGGGTATACACATTGGTCTAGCGGTAGTAGTAGATCTACAATAATTAAAAAAAATAACGAGTTAAATATGGTTTTGTTATATTTCGTCATGATCTACACCAATAGTAAAAAAATAGTGTCTAATCCAGTATAATATAACACGACCTCCGACGAAGTAAAGATCTCCGAATTCATCCGCTTGTCTCTCCTCCTCATCCTCACCACCATTTTCCAATCTTTCCCCACTATCCCCTTTTATTGCATCTTTCCAAGTTTCTGAGCATCCCCCTTTTTTTTCTTTCCAATAGGCCATTCCAAGTAAGAGTCTTTTTGACCCAACTGTCATTACAAACTCGGGCAATGTGGCACATTTCCTTAACTTTTTTTAAATGTGTTCCGACGTGTTATGTTTGTGAAGTAATTTATATGCATAACTTAAAAAAAAAACAATTTACTAACAATAATAAGTAGTATACTTTATTTATGAAAATAATAGGTACATATACAAGAAAGCCGCCAACACATCGCATCGACATAAAAACTAGTCTTCTGCTTTATCTGTGTTAAAAAATTAAATAAGTCAAATCTAGAAATATGTTTGCATATATTCACTGCAGCTTTATAGGAAAATGATTAATCACGTTGCGAGCAAACAAAAAAGAGCAAAACGTTAAGAATGAAAAAGGTTTTAACTTGCAAATCAGATGGTTTTTTCAATTCTGTAATTTTCCACTTTCGTCGTTTCCATTTAAAAGTTATGTTAATAGAACACGAAGGGAGGGTTTAAAAGGTTGATTGAACTATTGTTGAATTAATTAATCCTTATCTGAGCAACGAGGTGACTGAGTTTTATTTTCTTTCGTAATCTCACATAAATTGTAATAATAATAATAATAATTTATTCATTGCACGAATAAGGTACAAAATGTCAAGGTGGTACAATTGTCAGTCGTTCGCATATTCTGCCACACACAGTGGCGCGCAAATTTATCTTAGTTTAGATTTTACATTATAGTCAGATTGTATACAGTTAACATAAATTATTAACAACAAAATACAATTAATATATAGCCAAACATGGAACAATAAAATACGAAAAGATTCAAAAGTTTACAAATATAAAAAAAGTAAACACGTAATGCCTAATTCGGCTGTGCTGAGTGATGATGTGATGAGGGTATTGGAGGGTAGGTGCTCGGTTTTATTCGTATCAATTATTTAATTCAATTTATTTTCTGTTATTGAAACAATGATTTCACTGTGTAATGCCACTAAAATCTGTTGTATCTACTTGTGCTTGCGTCTTTTTTTATGTAAGAAATGTTTCAGTACTCTCTTGTAAACAAAACCCGATTGTAAAAAAAAGTAATATTATTAGTATATTTATCTAACTTTGTTTAATTATATTCGTTAAGTGACGTCAAACAATAAGGTTCAGTTAACTGAAGACAACTCAAAGGTATTCAAACACTGTCTTTTGCTTAAATGGATATTAAATACCGCCAAGTTCAATTATTTTTTTTTCGTACCAACAAATAATGATAAATCGAGACTCTATATTCCATATATTCTCTATTCCATTTATACAATATATTAAGGTGTACAAGGAAAAAATTTTGCGGAGTATTATAGGGTAAAGTGTAAAATTTTTTTTCTTTATTTAAAATTGCTATGTTTGCCTATTTCGTTTTAATGTGATCACTCAAAATAGTTCTTTCGTTTTGTCTCTTTATAGGTTTGGTTCGCTTTAGTTAAAAAAAATACATGAAACACTCATTTTATCTTACAAAATCTATTATTGTATGTATATATTGTATACGTGAGAACGTATGCAACAGAACTATATTGATAAGTGCTCCGTCTAAGTTAACAGTCTAAACTAAGGGAGAAATTTGAAATCCAAAATGTTGGTGTGAATTAATGCATATGCAATTAATTATTGTGCGATATCAAACAAATATTAAATAGCACTCATGTAAACTATGCATAACAATGAAATCCTGCTATTTGTACGTCTGTTTACAAAATAAATTGTTCCATTCCCACGATATCTATCACGCTCTCGAGATAACAGTTTCTGCATAAAAATGATGGTAAATGTTGGAACGCAGGCAGCCGGGAGCTCGGACCCTCATTTATCTGCCTTTCTACCGCTGAATAATAGGATTTTTTATTGTTTTTACTTTTCACTATGAAAGAGAAATATTGAAAATCTGCTATATTCAATACCAAGTCCATCCTTTTTTTGTTCAGGAAAAATGTAGGTCGACAAGCGAAATCTGTTTTGCGACTTATCACTTTCTGATAATTTCCAGGGTATTAATATAATAAAAAATCCCAGGTATAGCGATTAAAGTGTGTTTGTGCTTTTAAATGGGTTTCAATTGTAAGAAACTTGAATTAATACAACTTTCTTATCCAAGCTGTGTACTTATGGATTTTTCTTTCTTGGACCGCAATTAGTTGCTCGTACTACGAAAACATAAATTCTACGTTGTTTTGTCAAACACAGTGTTGATCACATAAAATCAAAGAATCATCTGAAGCCAACGGTTTTATGTAGGGTGGTATTTTTGTTTTTATTAGAAATGTTATAAAAATACTCGGCAAAAATATTTTGTTGTGTTAATCGGGAATGCAAGAAGCAGGGTAGAATCGTTAAGAAATGTAACAATTTCGTTACAAGTGCGCCTCCGTTCACATCGATGAATATTAAACGGTATTATTGGATGAAAAATATTCCATTCTAACGTCAAATATTGAGGCTCCAATTTTTCCAGAAGTTTACGTTACTTATATTATGATAAAATGTAATAATACATTAAGTAAAAGATTTTGTGTATTGTCCAATCAAGAACCATTATTCCTTTAATGTGATTAAAATTCAAGATAGATGAATTTCATCCTAAAAATAAATGTGATCTGATCCACATTTCAAGGATCGTCATGCTCACTTAAATGTCATTGCTTGTGGCGGCGTCCATGCGTTGGGTTGGCTCTCACCCTAAAATATGGCGAGGGGGCCGATAGCTGGCCATGCGTCATACTCGTGAACGGGTGCGTGCATGCGCATGAGAACATGCGTCATACTTGTGGTGACTGGTCGTAACTGAATTCGTGTATGCGGTGATATTAGTTGTTTATACTACGTATGTACTCACGAGTATGTAAGTGCGTGCTCCTATTTCACCATGCCTCCTGCTGATAGAGGACAAATCTTTGTTTTTAATTCATTTTATTGTTCTTTATTACTCAAGATGTCATATGGAACATGGTGTAATGGTTGCAGGTCCTTACAAACATTATTTTAAAAAAAAACTTGGCGATTAAAAAGAGTGGCGGAGAGTTTATTGCCAGTTCTTCTCTTCCCTTGATTTGAGAACTGGAAATTTTTGTTTAGGCAAATGTAAAATAAGAATCATTTAATTAATATTTCTTTTTTTGACGTTCATAAGTGTACATTATGTTACCTATATGAATAAATGATTTTTGTATTTGTATTTGATCAACTATGTACATTCGACTTAGTTTCAGTGCACATAAGTCTTAATTGCTAAACAGTGGTAACTGGAAAAATAGAACACAAGAACAGATCCTTTCTCTTAATACAGACTGTAAGTTGTGTTGGATGTTAAATACCTTTTTTAGTGAAATAGGTTAGGCTTGAATTAGTTATTAGTCTTATGTTTGGCTAGATCGTAATGTGAAATGGTGTCTTTGTGTTGAGACAATTTACAAAAAAAATTAGGTAAAATTAATTGCTTAAAATTTCCGAAATATATTTCAATTGAAATGTAAGACTTATATACGACATACAATTGTTTTGCGACGAAATCTATTTAAAAAGAGTTGAGAGGATTAAGTTTATTAAATATTAATATCATAAAAAGGGGTTAAGCTGCCCAAGATAGAAACATCAAAACTTACAGAAGCTTTGTTATACGAGAAAATTGTCAGTCCCGTTTCAATTTTTAGATGAAAATATTATTTTAGTTTTACTACACTACATAATATGTGGTAAACCCAAACATTCCAAGATTCTGTAACTACAAACAGCCAATAATCTAGGCAAAGGTTTGTTTTATTTTCAACAGAATCAAAGGTCAGACAGACTTAAGCCCGCGCATTCTGTAAATAATATACTGAACTCGTTTATTAATGTTTACAGAACCGCCCTACTCAAGTTAAAGGTGTTAAACTCAGTTTTATATTTGAATTATCAATGCTGCGGGTTTTTTTCGAAATTGAGGCCTTTATCTGGTATCACATCATAGCTATTTCAGAATATATAGAATTTGCTTTGTTTAATATAGTCGAACTCGAAGGAGGAATATAAACAAGAAGATAAAACAGATGTTCACAATCGCGCTTTAATTTAATTTGTTTGGATGCAGAGTGAAAGAAAATCGAGCCTCACTGGTAGAGAATATAGCACCTCAGTATTTTGTAATTCAATGAAATTCGCCTCTCATTTATCCAAGTGGCTCTGTTAAGTATCAGACTTAGCTTCGGCGATACTGTTTACGTTTTCTTCAAACGTTTAATACGTTACAAAATTTACTTCTATAAGCACCAACTTTGTAAACTGGAATTCTGTTCAAAAAACTGTTTTTTTGAGGCTCTAAATTATTTTCAAGAAAAGCCTAATGACGTTTTCCTAGTAGCCTTTAAGCTTGGTGTCTTAGTGGTAGATCAGGGAAACGTCAAGGGTCATCAATGTTTATGTTATACGCGGTGAAATATAAACAATACTTTAATAAGGCCATTTGTAAAAGATATTTTTTCATTCATTTTTAATTGACTTAACACTAAATAATAACTACACTACATTGTATATGTAAGTTTTGTATTTTTTATCATAGATAATCTTTTTTCACTTACCGTATCTGCATTATTTTATTATTCAGTATTTTACTAATGAGTTCCACGTCCAAAACATTGCTATTTAGTGAGATTTTTCTTCAGAAAACGTCGTTGGAAATAATAATTTTCCATCATCTACCACTGAAAATCACACCATTCTTTTGTGTGACATAAGTATTCAATTATAATTATCTAAGTTCTACGAAACTATTATTATGTATCAATCCTAAATCTATAAGAGTCATTCTATTGTAGAATTATAATGACATGCTTAGTTTGAAATGGATGAAATTAAAACTTTTTAGCCCAGTAATAGAGTAGGCTATTGGCAACTATAGAGATTTAATTTGTCTAAGGCATTCAACTGATGCTGTTTTGTTTCAATGCTGGATAAAACAATTTCTATGAATGTGATAATAAAGGTAATTACCATAGCAATCAAAAAAACTCTTTAAAATATTTCTAGAATGAGTCACTAGTTTCTTGTCTATGGACGAAACAGAAAATGCGTCCAGATTTAATTTTACGACCGGGATGCATTATCTATGCATATTTTTAAGAGGACTAATGGGATAAACCTTAGACTTTTTGTTTTGGAAAATGATATGTTACGTTAAAGAGATCTATGCAAATGTTAAGTTGCTATGGTAATTTTAATAACAATGAACTAAATTCGTAAATGTGGTGTTTTCTCAGACATGTAGAACTTTATGATTGAATGGGTCTACATCATGCTTAGACCAAAGTGTCTTACTTTCTGACTGCGTTGTGAGACCTGGGAAAAATCAGGCAGTTAGTGGTTATACATGTAAGCCTCGTTCAAAGAAAAACACCGAAATTGGCGTTGTGCTGAGAGCAAGGTGCAATATTGTTAAGTAAACCTGTATAATATAAATTTTACAACATACTAAACTTACAAAATTAATGCAAAAATATAAATGTATATATCCAAAGTTCTACATAAAACTATTAATTAAAAATACGAAAGTAATGACCAATCAATAAGCATAATCAAATTGATTATATTAAAATGAAATGTTACTTTAATTCTTACTAAATTATCTTAGGTCAGTAATTTTCTCGATCCTGAATTCGAATTTCAAAAGTTACTTACCTTTCAGTTAAGCCAACCGTAAATTATCTGCATTATTTGTATTTATTAGTACATATCATAGATTAACATGGTTATTAAACGATATTCAAGTTGATTAAACAATTATATAAATTGTTTAGATGAACATGGTTGAGAAGTCTAAAAAAAGATCCTCATTTGTGTATTGTACAGACAAATTATTGAAAAATTTTGGATATACGCCATAGTGTTTCATTCGAAAATTAAATTTTGTTCTTGAGTTTCGTTTATTATGAAGTTCAATGTTAAAATATGTTTAAAATTTGTAGTCTAATTATAAATTATGATACCCCTCAATCCTCGCGTCCTTTTGCGTAAGAGCCCTTCACAAAACTAATTAAAACACTCTTACGTTACTCGGAATGGCACAGCAGCGGCAAAAGTTGACTTGTTGTGCATTTTGTAATCGTCTAGTCTAAAAGTCTATGTATATTTTGTTTATGGACCACAAGTTATGATCATAGAGAATTATTAGAATATTTGTTATGTAAATACCTAGGAATGGTTTTAAAAATCAACATTTCATGTTCAAAAATGTAGGTAGATATAAAAATACATATTCCCATACATAAATGGCCTAATTTTCAGATTTGATCCCCCAGATGTCCCCCAGATGATGCAGGTCTAGGGGCAACTGTTTTAACTTCACTCCATGTCATTCCAGATGCTTCCTTGACTTGGTTTGTTTTGGGCGGTCATGTTTCCTTTTGCCTTGAGAATTCCGAGACCTTGCTTGGTAATGTGACTTGAATCCCTCCGCAGCATTTGGCTCAAACACATCCACTTTCGGCAGTTATAATTCCTGTCATTTGGTACCTATGCATAGCTACCATAGTTGGTGATTAGAAATTCCCTCTGGCCAGAATATGCCGAGGATTCGACGAAGGATTACGAAGACCTTGGTTTGTTTTTTGACGCTCCTTACATGGCAAGTGCTCAATTATCTATTCTAATATTTTAATGAGGAAAGATTTGTATGTTAGTATGTTTGTAACGAATTGGCCTAAGGTACTGGACCGATTTTAAATTTCTTTTAACTATAGATATAATTCTAAACCAAAGTGAAATGTTTTTAAAAATCACCTGTTGATGTGATTTATTCTATTATCATTTTGTTTCCATCAAGTCCCGTACACAAAGGGAGCAAGCGATACACTATTGCTAAATTATGTATTAAGGTATGTCTCGCGCGTTTACTGTACGTTTGTGCTAAAATGTTAAAAATCATACGTTGGCATTTAATTAAATTATACTAAAAAGTTATGAGTAAAAACATAAAGCTTCCTAAGCAACATGCTCTGACCCTATTATTAAAACGCCACTGGGTCTAAGATAATACGCTACTAAATTTAATGTATTTCGCTTTCAATAAGGAATGACGTTATTCATTTAACGGGCGATAACCTGTGTATTAGCCTATAAAACTCACATTACGTAAATATTAGTTCGTTCTTCACGTTCGCTGCCTATTTTCTTGAGAAAATTGCTAGTGCCACCACACACGACCACATTTCATATCGGCTACGCAAACATCTCTATGTAAATAGAAAATATACGCGATTGTTTGTGTAAGGGTAACATTTCTTAAAAGTGAATTTCTGTGTATTTGTGATTACGAGTGTTTACATCTTATGAGGGTGAAATGTAAACGGGTCGGAGGCTTTTAAAAGTATATCTGGGCTTTGATGAAGTTTTCTGGGGCCACTAATAATTAGTAGCGTCCATACAATCAAACATAGACATAAAGATGTTATTCACGATTTACATTCGTTTTCAAATAAAACCTTTAAACGTAACACAAACCTTTTATTTTAGCGACGCTACGAAACCTCTGAACAGATTTTTAATAGAAATGAAAAGCATTGTTTAGTTGAGGACGCTCTGGGTTTGATACCCGACGTTAAAACTGTTCCAGTTATAAGAGGAAGCGGACTATTGAGTTGCCTGGAAGAAATCACCTACGGATAGTAGGTTGTAGGTTATTTCTTCTCAGAGTTTGATTGAGTAATTAAACAATACATTAATGAATTATATTCTAAATTATATACCTACAAAGTAGGAATGGACCAAAAAATATTATTAAAAATCCATTTTAATTTGTTATCGTTTCTTGCAAATCCAGATTCTAGATTCCGTTCGAGCATACAAGGACACAATTTTGGCGGCGTATTATCGGTTAAATTGCATCAGACAATGTTTTATTAACGGTTCTAATTGGAATATTTTTTATAACTAGTGTTTTTATGAGTTTAAGATATTTATGAATTAGATTTATAAAACTGTCCATGACAAAAGCAACTGAAATATACCTGCATAAAAAGCTTATTTTCATATATTTATCTATCTGTTAAATTATACATACCGTGTTTTATAAATAGAAATACCCGGTTCGGAAACGCCTTATGTGTTCAGGAAAATTCACATTTTCCCCAAACAGGAGACATGAATTTATGAGCACGTAACGGCTAGCGTGATATATGATCATGTCTTCACATTGAAAAGAAATATTGATGAATATCACAATCAATCAAGGTAGATATTATATCGAACCCTGCGAGTGGCTTAATAAATTGGTTTTAGACAACAATACAATTTTCATTATCAACAACCAAATGCTATCAGCGTAAGCTTATTAATTAAGGGATTCACAAGTGCGTCGTGGGGTTTCAACCAAGTATCAAATGTGTATTTTCGCGCATAATTAACAGTTGAGGAAACAAATTCAAGCAGTATTCTAGCTTCTAGGAAAGCTAAGTTTTAGAGTTCTTATGTTGTTAACTCTATAAATTACTTGAGTACTTAAAAAATTGCCACCTCGTATATGAGACTACCATGACCACCTCTAAGAGATATTTTGTAAGCTTTTTGAAATGAATTGTAGGTACATTAATTAATTTTATTTATTTATTTTAAAGTTCTAAAACAAAGTGTGTTCATAAAATTATATGAAGAAATTATGACATCACTAATTTTACACACACACAGAAATTATATTAGAACATAACAAGCAACAATAAAATATAATATTATCCAAACAAGATAGTTTGGCAGATTATTGTAAAATATATCAATGTAAGAAAGTTGTAAGAGCAAGATAGCCTATTCGCTGGTGCATTAAGAGAAGCAGATCGTAAGTAAAATGCGTTTTAGTAAGATATAATTTGTAGGTTTTATTATGCTAAAAAATCTCTAAACTATTCAGTTGATTAAGTTTGTTCCTATATAACAAAATGGCAAAACTATAGTACTTTTTTGTGTTTTTAAGGAATTCGTGTCCCATTTTTACAGCCTACAGTAATTTTGCAACGTAATGGCGAGTGGAGTGTTTCAGTGGTCCATCGACATATTTGAGAGTAATTAAAAACAGGTGTTACGGTGAACAAAAGCGGCGATTTTCGGCACCGAATTTTAGGTGAAAAATTTTTGAGTGCGTTTGCTGGTTTATTGGTTAAACGTTTTAGTATTTTTTACCTCTGATTAAAAGCTTATCCAGTGTGTTATTCCAAATTCGAATATTTTTCTGTTTTAATTCGTGTTCGTAGCTTTGTGAACGTAACATAATTGGTTGATTTTTTTTTGAGTTTCAAACATGCAAAGTTAAGTTTGTTTCGAAATTAATAAGCAAATTATTATCAGTAATCGGATACAATAATATTTAATATTGTTTATTAAAATGGCATCAGACACATCCAACAGGTTTCAATGTGTCAAATCAAGTTGTCACTAGCGCGTTGGATCGATCGTCGAGTAAAATTGCTCTGCGCCTAAAATCTAAATGTCTCTCTCTCTGATGACAATAGTGATAACTATCTGGCCTAATTTAATCGTTTAGAATTTTCTTTATATACAAAGTAGGATTGTAGTGACGGCCATACACAAAGTGGGTATGAAGCCATACTTCATCAAAAAATGCATTTTCATTCGTAACAGATCTTATGGCTGGACTAGGTCTTTGTGTCTGTGTTTGTGATTAAATACCTTCTAAACGGCTGGAGTGATTGGAACGAATTTGTGTGTGTCCAAGTGGATTCGAAAATGTTTAGGCTTACAATTAGATGTTTTTGACGTGACAACGTCTTATAAATTGGTTTGCCGGGTGACACTTCAAGAAACTGCGTTACGCTCCGCTCACGTTATGCGCTCACAATGAGAGCGAGTGAGAGGCACGCGTCCCTTCCACTCGGGCATGGTTAGCCCGCCTAAGAGCGAGAGAGACAGACATAATGTTTTAAATTGTTACTATTATTTCATCCTTCTTCCTACTATACGAATGAATATTCACATTCAAATTATTTTACCACTCAAAGTCGTTGTCACGTAAAACTTTCGCCCGTATACCGACTTTACAGGCAACCAATTTTTTTATTATTTAAGATGTGTACAAGACACCGCCCAATTTTATAGAGGGCTTGAGTATTTTCATAGATTATTTATTTCGATTCTATTCTTGACGACACAAGGCGACGTATGTTGATGGAAATCTGTCACAACATTCACTTAGTCCCAATTTGATCTTCAAACATAAAGTTATAACATTTTCGTTACGTTTTGGTTGAATCACATAGAGACCCCTCATTAAATATGTATGCGATGAGACTGACTTCGCGACTGAGTGAGAGTGCTTAATAGCTTTATTTTTATAAGCATGAAATCCGTCTTACTATCTCAACTTCTTATAAAACCACGCCATATTGCGGAAAGCTATTGGAACTAATCTCTTCAAATGGCAACAATTTTTATTTTCATTAATCATTCTTGATTGTCATTACCGTCATCTGTCTGTTTGGTGTCGATGGTCAGTGTGTCATTCTTGATGTGGTGTGTTAAAACGTCGATGACTATTAAAAGCCAGTTAAGAAAAGTTATTTATAATAATAATTAATTTGTACGAATATGGTGCATTCTAAAGCTCGCATATACTGCCACACATAACGGCAATTACATTATGAGTCATATCATTACAGTCAATTCTTATATTATTTTATCTCTACCTTATCACATTATTAAAATAAATTGTATCGTTCTCAAATTAATATTTCACGTATTTGTCAGAAAGTCTAAATAACGCATAATGATCTATGTATAATGTGTCAAATGCCATACTATAAACCAAGTAACTATAAACCAATGTTTTCACCCAGCTGTTGAACTATTTGACTTACAGTACGTCCTAAAACAGAACTACGTGGAAAATACCAAGGGAAAGAAAGAGAAGAGTGCGCACTAAAAGTAAAAAATTGAATAGAGAAAGAAAGTCATGGAGATATTCGGAAAAACATGGAGGCGACATTTCCCCGTAAAGGGGTTCCAATCAGTGGTGGTGAAGGAAGTTAGGATACAAACAAAAACATGGTTACAACATATGTAAACTGTATATTCTAACTTTGTAAATATTAGAAATAAATGGTTATTATTATATCATTTTTTTTGTTATGGCACATATTAAACGATTTAAAATTTGGTGGCAGACAAAATAAAAAGATAAAAACTATTTACTTACTACAACACACTCCATAAATAGTTTATGACAAAAGTTTTAAATATACAGAATAAACTAAAATGTGCTTCAATAATAATACATAATAATAATTAAAAGTTTATTACGAGATTAATTACAAGCTAATAATTAAAATATTTTTTTTAATTGATATAATTTAATAATATTAACATAATTATATGTTACAAAATTTGGCGGCACACAAAAGTGCCGCGGAACATAGATTGAGGATCACTGGTCTATGCCAATATATAAATATAGAAAAAAATGTTATTTAAAATTAATACAAGGAATTATTGTTATGAATTCAAATGTTACGGTTGAAAATAAATCATACATTTCAGATAACATTGCCACGCTATGCTTCACTTGGCTCTCAAGATAAATATTGATGCATAGACAAATTGAACACTTCACGGATGGAATAGCGAAGACAGATATAACGACGACAGAATAATCATTAGTTTTGTTTAATTGCCAAGTCTTGGGAGAATTTGCAAAATATAATTACTCTATTTGGTTACATACATTATTTGTAAGGGAATTTGATTAGAATAGTAAATGCTAAAGAGTTCTCCTTCAATCCTGTAGCAATTCTTAAAAGCCCGGCAACGCACTAGCGAGCCTTATGATAATGGGTGGTATCACTTTTACATCAGGTGACCCTCCTGCCCGTGTGCCTCCTCCAGTTCATAAAAATGAAAAAAACGTATGTCTACTTATGTATACCCGTTATAAGTTATACTTCTTTGGAGTAACAAGATAAAAATCTTTTCAAAATTTTTATTCTACGCTTGTAAAAAAAAGGTCACTTACAATAGGAAGAAGGTTTTTAAGGTATTTATGATAACGCTAGTCAAATAAAGTTTGTTTAAATATCACAAAAAACTAAAATGTTGACTATAGCTACAGGATGTCAGTTTTTTGTAACGGTCTGCGCGCGCATCGTAAAAATTTACTCTCATCATTTTTCCCTTACCCGCTATAAGAAGTATAACTTTAAAAACATTACCTGATTTGACATCTTGTATTATTAAATTATCTTGAAGATATCAAAACCCTGTTTAGTGTCTGTAATTTGAATTTAATCGTAAATAGACCACGGGAAAATAGAAGTTTTATAGTTATTTAATCGTACTCTTAATTTCACGGGATTAATTTTTATTCAATACCAGTTATTATTTTTTATTATATAATTATTTAGTATTATAATACGTAACTTATTTGACGCCCAATGCAAACGTTTATATATCTTAGTTTGCCAGTTTGTATAATATTGTTACTGTATATAAAATACTGTGTGAAGTGTGCGTAAATAAAGTAATTAGTAACTGTATTTTGTGTGTGTAATTATTTTATTTCTTAGAATAATTTGTGTTTATACATTCCTCATTGATTTATCAAAAAATAATCGATTGAAAAAATCTACGGCATTTCCTATCCGATCGGATTCGATCTAACGAAACAATTTTATGCCTAATTGTTAATAAACGTTGTGAAAACCTAAATAAAGTAAGGAAAAGTGTCCTTGAAACCCGCGAACGGCTTAGCTAGATGTGGCGTGGCATTTAAATGAAACCCCGACGGGCTATCAGCCTTTACACGTCATCAGTTTTCGAGAGCACTTCATCCTCCCTTAGAGGAAATTTCCATTGAGGACATTTACACATTATCAAAGGCATTTGCTGACACAGCCCTCTATTATAAAATAAATTTTAGCAAATTCACTCCATCGCCTTATTAGCGAATTTTACCCGAGTGCGTATACGAGTAGGGGAGCGCGGGGCTGGTACTAACAAATTCTGTAATATGATTTATATTTTCGTTGATAATAGACTTTTTCATTTTATTTTTTATTGAAAACATGCTTTGGTTATTCAGCTATGATATTAATAACAAAAATCATCAGGTATGTAAGTGGTTCCAGAAAGAGAGCCATGAAAACCAAAAAAGTCATTTGTTAATATTTACCCCGCAAGTGGGGCAAATATTAACGGAGCTGGGGTAAGTATTAACGTAAGGGGCGATTAATAACAGAGACTAAAATTTTATTAAATACTCAAATAAAATGTCACTGACATTAATAAAAATATTTTATTGCCTTTAATGGTAAACAAATTAGTACTTTCTATGATAGGAACTGAAAGAATATAACAAATTATTTTAAATCTTCACTTAATAATAATCATTGCTACAGTTTGAATAATTTTAAGGCTTAAAAAAATTAAACACATAATTTAAACTTAATGTTAATTAAATTTTTTAGGTTCAACAGTCTTTCAGTTTTTTAATGGAGTAGAAAAAATAGTATTTTCTTATAAATTCTGTTACAAACATTTTTTAAATACTTTAAACATAATAATTAAATAAAAGTCAAATAAACTTTTTAGTATCAACAGTCTTAAAAAACCTCGATGAGTTACCTTAAACAATAGTAAAATACTATCTAAATCTACTACGAAAAATTAATGAACATTAGTTCGGATGAAGGATGTTGCTCTGCTTAAGCTGGTCGCCTCAGGACTCCGAATAGACAAGGATGCGCTGCGCTTCATAAAACCAGCAAATCAATCTTTGCCAGCCTTTCCTTCTCTTTTCCAAGTTTCTGGAATATTATCTATCTTGTGTCGAATGTGAATCAAAAATAGATGTTAGAAGATTTGACTAAATAATCAGCTATCATTGTTTCTTGCTCAAAATTGAAAACTAAACGGTCTTTTTATAACCCACTTCAACAGAAGTGCCTTCCTTTTTATTCTTTACGTATTTAAACAGTGTTACATGACGATAACGTATTCAGTAGCAACATCCATATTTCTGTATTTCCTGTTTTTTACTAGAACTTTTTCAGCTGCCAGCTCAAATACTTTTTGAGACATAGACCCCCTTGTACTGTTCGTTTTGCAATGTCTCATTCTATAAAAAAATATACATATTGGAACAAACACTCGTTTAATCACTTGTTAATACTGACCCCATCCAATTTGTTAATTTTAACCCCAAGGTCACTTTTTATATTTTATCAATTATAGAAAATAAACTAATCAAAATAATTACAAACAAGTATAATGGTCTAAAAATCAATAAAATACAATTCCATTTAGGATTAACTTCGATTAAATTTAGCGTAAAAATAAATCTTAAATCAATTTATTACGAAGAACAAAAAGTTTGTTTACCTGTCAATTCGAGGTGATTACGCATAACTATCACTATTGATGGCCTATCGATAACCGACAAATTAGGACACGTTCGGCTGTACATATAGTTATTCTAAACCCAGCCTCATTTTTTTATCACTTCAAGTTTGGTGGGAATAAACTTGTTAATTCTTACCCCCGTTAAGACCAGCCCCGCTCTCCCCTACTTATACGAAAAATAGATTTTGGGGAATTTTTAAGTAATCATTGTTAGCGATCTCTCGATATAAGCATCTCTGCTCTGGGCGATACATTCTAACAATTTTACGATTATTGTTGTGCCATAGTAAAATCATATCATTTCTTATTTATGATTGTATTTCTTTCATAAAGACTGATTAAAACCTCGTTTTAATCATAACGTTTTTTATTTTAATATGATTTGTTCGTTAAAAAGAATTATGGTGTAGGTATTTGAGTAGTTCTTACTTCTGTAACTGTTGATTGAATAATTCTTGGAAATAAGTAAATTAAATAAAAAATCCTGTTTCACCAAACATCTCTGCACTATAGCAAAACATACATACAACTGGTAATTTATATATTTTTTTAAATTCCTTAAAAAGGGAAAGGCTATTTCAGTGTTATAGCTTGTTCATTATTATCTCCTCCCTGGGGTCGCAGTTTCGATGCGCTATGCGCGGTAAAGGAAACCATCGTGAGGCCGGCCTTAGACCCAATAAGTTGACGGTGTGTCAGGCTCAGAAGGTTGATCACTTGCCTATTCAAAATAATCACGGTGCAGATACAGAAATCTGAGGCCCTAACCTAAAAGGTTCAAATCAAATCAAATCAAAAATATCTTTATTCATATAGCTAAACATGTACACTTATGAACGTCAAGAAAAACAAATTAAATTAACTGTAAATTTACATTTACAACCAGTTCGCAAGTCAAGGGCGTAGAGCGGGTAAGAAGAACTGGCAAGAAACTTTCCGCCACTCTTTTCAATCGCCAAGTTTTTAATACAAATTGTTTGAACTGGAGCAAATCAATTCCAAGAATTAGGATCATTTAAGTATTCGTCACATTTATAAAAGGCTTTATTAATTAATTTACTTTTAACAAGGGTTTTCAATTTATTTAGTGTCAGTTCTCTAATTTCGCTTGGGAGTTTGTTGTAAAAACGAATACAATTTCCATATAAGGAGTGGTTTATCTTCTGGAGCCTGGTTGGTCGCACACTCAAATTAGTTCTATTACGCGTATTATACTGGTGAAAGTCACCATTTGTTTTGAAATCGTTTAAGTTTTTTTGTACATACAACAAGGCTTCAAGGCTGCAAGGTTGAAGCGCCATTCGAATATACTTTTCGAAATATTCTTGACATCCAGTGAAATTAGTAGATTAATACAAGGATGTCAACCGACGCTATTACAATATGTAATCACATTCGCGTCCCAGTTTATTGCGATTGATCGAAGCCAAAATAACGGTTGCAGGGTGGTTATTTTCAGCGACTCATTTGTCATTCGGCACTTACTGAAAACGTGGATTACGACCTCTGCGACCCTTGCTAACCTATATTCAAGGCTTAACCTGGGAAATTGAAATATTGAGAAAAACAATTCACTGTATCGTAGATGACATTTTATAAGATATTGATTTAGCTCATTGCATCGTTATCATTAGTTTGAAATAAATGGAATTAAGAAGTTTTTGGCCAAAGTTAATTAAAATAGAACACAAGACTAGCTGTACCGTATAAAATTGACCGCGTAAATTCGTTTATTTTTGTTTTAAAGCAATTTTGATAGACTACAGGTGGATGCTATTAATTTGAAGTGTGGTATTTATTAATTATCTTTAACAATCAATATTATTTGTTCCGACAAATCGCAACAAATTTTGCTTCGACATAAGCTAATTATATACTTATTATTTGTAGGAATCACGAAATAATCTTGAGTTTATATTTTATTTTTAAATATATAGTTAGATCATATGCGACGCAAATATACGTACTTTCATATATCACTAAGTCAATTAGGCTAAAAACTCCATATTCATTTTCCTAAAACCAATGTTCGAAAACAAGCGGGAAACATTGTTTTCCCGAATGAATCAGACTGATTTCGGATGTCGTAATCGTTACGAAAAGTGCACAGTCATGTATCAAGGTTTTTCACGATTGAAATGCCCATTTTAAAAAACAAGTGATAGGTGTCCGAAAATTGCTGTCGTCCAAAGCCTGTTCTGCTCCGTGTTTAATTGGTTCCAGCTTTGCGAATACGAAGTGAGCGTTGATGCGATCTCGTCACGAATCGCCTTTACGAAGTAACAAGCTTTATAATTGGAAGTGGGTACGACGTATAACGTGCGTGTTAATTTTAGCTATATATTTATCATATTGTTACTGTATATAGCCACAATTTATGCCTTGTATACTACATACTATATACGTATAGAGTGCCTACAAAGACCGGCTGTCCATAGAATCATAGCCTATGTATTCATAAAGGATTTAATATGATCGTATGAACGTCACTTTAGTTTCAGATTGCTATGAGTTTTTATACCGAAGGAGAATCTTGAGTAGCCTGATCAAAATCGTGTGTCACACAAAAGTTTTTGATCATCTTAACAGATGGTATAAAACAAATCAGACTAACACATATTCAAGTTCGAGATTTAGAATTCGTATTATAATTGAATGTATAAATTCAATAAGTTGTGACATACAGGAATCATATTTAGTTTATAGTTTTGGCTTCTTATCCTTAGATCCATGTAGTGCCGGTATATGTGTATATTTTGTGAATGAAATATATTTTTCTATTTTTGAACTATTTTTATTGTATTGTATTATAGTATTGTTTTTATCAGACACAATTCACAACAGAACAATTGACAATGCAGAGTCAATAACATCCCAAAACGAAACTATAGTATAACAATATTTTCCTTTATATGGACCACAAGCAATATTCAATTGGTCTACATACAACCCCTTTTTATCTCTCAGAACGTAGAATATAATATTAGCAAGTCCCATTGTAAGCATTTTGTTAAAAAAAGAACTGAAGCATGAAAACCCCACAAACTTCACCGACCTGGAAGATAGTTGGGTACGTTTTTCCAATATTTACGAGAATATAATTTGCTGTTGAGGGATCTCAAAGGCAGAAAAACGCTTATTTTTATTAGGGCATTTAGAGTTAGTTTGTTGGAAAAAATACTTATCCTTTCGTTTCTATAAAGTTCAAACAAAAGATAGAATTTATATTATTTTATAAAATTTATGTTATACTTTTGTGCAAATAATATTTGAATTAATTTTAGGGTAGAAATAAAAAGATCAACGGCTGATCTTTAGACATTCTTTCGCAGTTTTATGGGAGTATTATTATAGTATTATAGTGGACGAAAATACTATATTAAAAAGGTACATGTTTTTTTTTATAGAACAGGGTACAAAACGTAGTATCCATGGGTACTCTCAAATGATCTCTCTTAAATCAGGTTATGTGGGGCTGAGATTTTAGAGCTCACCTGCGTCATTGAAGTGTTTGCATGCCATGTAATTATTCCTCGGTAGAAATTTTATTCTTTTGGTATTTGTCGAAATTCGAACCTGAGATCTGCTGATGAATATCCTAACAATTATCACAGTTAAATATACTAACAATTTAACTTACGTAAGGCTTAAAGGACACATGAGGTTCACAAAAACGTAACATGTAAAACATGTTTGTCTCATACCCCAGTATGGAGCTCATAAATGGACTAAGCTAGTGAAGCGGGCTGAAAGTTCTTGACAAGGCAAAAGGGACGATAGTTATAGACTTCACTCCCATAAGAAAATTATTGGACCTTCGTCAGCCGCCATACCCTTTTCCTTTGGCGTCACATACATTGTATACATATTTAAATACATCACTTCTATATCCAATTAATTACTAATTATATCTTATAGGCGACCGAAAAAGTAAAATTCGTGTTTCTATCTTTTTTTTATAGAACAGAGGGGAAAAAGGGCAGAAGGCTCATCTGATGCTAAGTGACAACGCCGCCCATGGACACTCTCAATGCTAGAGGGCTCGCGAGTGCGTTGCTGGTTTTTAAGAATTGGTACACTCTTTTCTTAAACCCTAAGTCGAATTGGTTCGGAAATACTTCCGTGGGCAGCTGGTTCCACAAAGTGATACGCGGCTAAATCTGCCTTGAAAAACGCTCAGTTGTGGAAGAAGTCTATGTCTAGAATGTACCAAAAAAGAACTTTATTATAATATAAATTTAATCAAAGTGTGTTAGACATAAAATATGTTCTTTGACTATCAAATTGAAAATATGGAAAATAAATAAAAGCGTACTTAAAGGTTTAAAGAACTATATTACGACAAAGATATAAAGATCAATTAAGCGATAAAATTTACTGAGAGTAAATATCAAGTTGTTCATCTTTTAGAAGACAGATTACATCAAGGAAAATATTCTGTCAATGTCTACTTACATACATCTCTTAGTCTTAGACACGATAGGACACAGAACCATGTCCCTTGTGCAGAGCCTGTTCCAGCGTAGAGAAATCAGTTACCCACGTGGCAGGACCAATATGTGATGGTGGCTCCTCAACGAACTTCTAAGCATCTAAGTTAGCCTGTTTTAATTAGCCACGCCCACGAAACTAAGTAGGTGTCTTAGTACGGAGACTGAGTTCACACTACATACATACTTGATATACATCCATTAAGATAATATTAAAGTACAAAATACATAGACATTATATTAAAAATTGGCGGTCATAGCGATAATAACCGATACCTCCCACGCCTGAATATATATTCGCTATCACAATTTATTTCATTTGTATTACCAAAGTATTAGTATGGAGAAGATTTATACAACATCCTCTAAATAGCAGATGAACATTGACTCACCAAACGAACCTTTACTCCATATGGAAAAGTGGTTTATAAGCTCTTATTTATATGAAGCATTGAAAACGAAGATTTCAGCTTTCCGTACGAAAACGTTATATGATAATGTATTGAAGAAGTATGTTACTTCTTCGTATTTCTGATTTAGCAGCACTTTGTTTTGTATGTGATTTTTATTCGTCTGATTAACGAGGACATAAGAGAATATATAGAGCTCAATATATTTATGGTAGAGAAAAAACATCAGATTGCTTTGTTTGCAGATGATACGTCCTTGATTTTTAAAATCAAACGACAAATAACGAATTTTGACGATGTAAACAAAGCTCTCTCTTCGATTGTCCATTGGTTTAGTATGAATAACCTTCTGCTTAATGCAAAAAAAAACGAAATACATTACATTTTGTGCAAAAAATGCAAGGGTTATGGATACTAGACAGATACTAGATACAACTGGATTTCTTGGAATCACCGTGGATTCAAAACTTCAGTGGGGGACCACTTCATATCAACGGATTGGCGAAGAAACTTAGTTCTGCAGCTTACGCGGTTAAAAAAATTCGCTCACTGACTGATGTCGATACAGCTAATCTTGTTTATTTTAGTTACTTTCACAGCTTAATGACTTATGGCTTATTATTATGGGGTCATGCTGCTGATGTCGAATCTATTTTTATTCTGCAGAAGAGGGCTATTCGTGCAATCTATAATTTAAAATATAGGGAATCTCTGAGAGATAAATTCAAGGAAATTAATATACTTACCTTTCCCTCGCAATATATTTATGAAAATATTATACCGAGAGTTTTTTTACGCCGGCTTTTTTTCTCGGCCAACACCTTCTGTCTTCTTTGCCGATGAGTAGGGATGCCAACAGGCTCGAATTTAATGACGTGGAATAAGTGATACCATTATGATCCTATGTTCCAAAATAAACGTGTTTTATTTTATTTTTTTTATTTTATACCAATACCACCATAATTAAGCAATAATTTAGCCATTTACGCTGTGTTTTAATTTTAAAAGCATTGAAGCAAACAACAACATAGAATGTTAATTTTGCAATTTAAAAAGTAAGCCCTGGACCTCTCACATGAGATTAACCCTTCCAAGTAATTCGTACTTAATTAAAAACCTTAATTTTGAAGAGATTTATTTTCTCTTATCAATGTTAACATTAAAATGAAATAACAAAAATATTTGAGATGTATAGTGTTATTTGGCAGTGGTTTAGTGGTTACCATTTTTTTTTCGGTTCAGAGAATATGATCTGAAAACCAACATTAAATAGGCTTATAACTCAGAAGACCCTATTGTGTTTCAGCATCATTGAATCATTACTATGATATAATTAATCATAAATTAGAAATACAGTAAAATATCATCAAGTTTATTAATGTACTTTCAGTTTAATTTGTGTAAAAGTTTTGGTTAGCCGCACGTTTGGAAACATGTAATTAGTTTTGTTAAACAGTTTTGCGCGACAACAGAAAGGTCGAATACAAACTAATATATTTTCTGTCTTTTCACCACCAATAACAGTAATTCTAGTTTAAGATTGATGTATAGTTGTTAAAGATTATAAAGCCTAGAGAAAAAAACAAATTTTTTAATATTAATTTTATAATTAGGTTTGGTAATTGTCATCATTATAAAAAAGCGAAAATTCCCCGTTAAAAATCTAAAATGATTCAATAGAAAATCTACATTTAAGTTCTATAGATACTTTGTGGCAGAATTGCTGGGTAAAAGCGTATAGTTGATGGATCTGCTTTTATAAACCTAACTAATAGGCAATAAAGGGGTTACAATGAAGTACAAAGTGCTTCATTTTAATGCAACTATATATGGAACCAACAATTTGTTTTAATAAAGCTGCGGTGTGCATTGTAATATAGGATCAATGACCTAGGAAACATTAAAAATTAAGCTTTATCAATGTATGACTTTAATATAAAAATCCGCACAATCTGCCAAATATAAATAGGCATGCAAATGTCATATATTAATTTCATAATGTCATATAAAACAAACATCATAATGTCAAATTAATAGGTAAGTTAGGTTATTATGGTTAAACTTATAATCTAGATAGTCGCCCACGCTATCAGTTGCACATCAGTTATCTATAACTTCTAGGAAGGTGGTATATTGAGGTGTTGTACCTTTTCGGCTATTGAGAACCTGGTGGAACTCTCTATAACTAAAGATGTATAATATTATTATATTATTGAGGGCTGCTCGATTGTGAGGCAGTTGCTAGATCTGATTAGCGCTGCGCTATCGTAAATTCTCAAGTTCTTGTCATACTTATATCCTTATAAGTATCTGATTGCCCTAATTTTAACATGTTGATGTTCGAGAGCCAAAAATAATATACTTAATAAATGGGTCTGTTCTTGCCTCATAAGTACTTCTAGATTTTAATAAATAAAAGAAACGTCGATGTGAAGCTGCGACAACCATTTGGTACATGCATTTTCAAACAATGAATAGTTTAAAACGTAAAATGAATTGTGTTATAAAATTTTCTCGAGTTGATACATTACAATCTGCTCAAACCACTTAATTTAAAGAACTCAATGCGGTTTTCGGCGCTAAGCCGTAAAGACTTCGAATTAGCTTGCGCTAAGCGCTTATTAAACTTCCCTTATTTCATTAAAATGCTAGCTTTCATTTTGGTTTCATTTGAAATTAAATGTGTGGAATTAAGTAATTTAATAATAAGCTATAATTTATCTAGGAGTTTTCGATACTTACATTTCAATACGGAAGTCCTTAGAAGTTCAGCTCAAACCATAGAATAAGGAATGTTACCATGCAAACACTTTTATCAGCTGCCATTGTCATTATATGTCAAAAGAGTTCGTATATCAAAACCGTCAACGTCTTTTCTATCTAGTTAACTATCATTTACAAACTGGTACATAGCTAGCATATTTTCAGGAGAGAACCGATAGTCTTGACTATACTAAAACTTTTAATTCGATTCAAGATTTGATAATTTCAGTGTTGCAACGTTATGAAAAGTAATAAATAGTGACGTTGCGGAATTATTCGATACGGAAATGGAATATTTCCGGATCGATTCCTCTGGTTTATAATATATTTAAACAACTACTACTTTAAAAGAAACTAAGTATATCACGAAATTAAATATTTCTGAACGGATAATTTAATTATGACGATTAATTTCATTACTTTTTCAGTAATAAAAACCAAAAATATTAATGAATCGATGACCAAAAATACAAGAATCGATCCGGAAATATTCCATTTCCGGATCGATTCCTCTGGTTTATAATATATTTAGACAACTACTACTTTAAAAGAAACTAAGTATATCACGAAATTAAATATTTCTGAACGGATAATTTAATTATGACGATTAATTTCATTACTTTTTCAGTAATAAAAACCAAAAATATTAACTTTTTATAAAATAAAGCAGCGATTACTAATTAATAAATAATTATTGTGAATAATTACGTATTTATTTAAATAAAAATCAATAATTTAGTCTTTAATTGGCACACAAATATTAAATAAACATAAATCGCAATTGCTTATCAATTTTTTGTACATCACTACACTATTATATGTGGTATCATTATTTTACAAAATGACAGTAGCTAATGTCAAATGTGGAATCGAAATATAAGTCGTGGTATAGCTGGTAATGGTAGAGAGAAGTGATAGCTCGAGAAGTGGTGGTCAGCTACCCGTTGGCGAATAATACAGATTAGATGTAAGATGTACAAGAAACATTCTCTTTTACCATGTTAAAGGTAAGGTAAGGTTAGGTCGTGTTAGCCTTGAGAAAAAATGACTGTCGCATTTATGTCTGCAGAGAAAGTCGAGAATTCCATGAATATTTATGTAATTTTGAGTCATGACATTATTTATAACTTAATCATAGCGTTTGTATTGTGCGACAGTATTTGTTTAGCAAAGTTTCGGGTTGCTGTCTTAAATCAAAACCGGGGTTTGCTTAAGTCGATTTAATTGTGTATCAGTTTTAAATAATTCAGTTAATTATTTTATTGATACGTCAATAATTGGTTATCAAAATTGTATAGAATACGGAAGGCTAACTTGACACAAAACATAATTTATTTATTTATTTGTAAACAAAACAGATACATCTTTATAATAAAAAAAAGTTAAAAATAAAATCTAAAATAAACACATTGGATGTATCCACAATAGGTTTCACTAATAAAGATGGTAATATCTTTAGTGAATTTAGATAGACCTGTTGTGTATAGATATATATAATATAATTTGTAAGACATAAAACCATTAAAGAAAACACTTTTTCAATGGATTGAAGCTATGTATTATTATAAACTTATAATTAATTTACATAATTCTAAATTTTTCCGACGTTTCGCGACCGTGGCTGTGGTGTAAACTGCGCGTTTTTCTGGGCAGTTTTTGCCGCGCACCACCACTTTGTGGAACCAGCTGCCCACTGAAGTATTTCCGAACGAATTCGACTTAGGGTCCTTCAAGGAAAGAGCGTACCAATTATTAAAAGGCCGGCAACGCACTCGGGAGCCCTCTGGCATTGAGTGTCCATGGGCGGCGGTATTACTTAATATCAGATGTGCCTCTTGCCAGTTTGCCTCCGATATTTGCCCCCATGTTTTTCTATTTAAAAAAAATACCAGAATTTTTGTACTTAAAGCAGGAACAAAAATCATCGCATGTCGGGAAGTGGATAAAGCTCTGCTGTTACAGCATCCTGCATAAGGCAATAGTTAGTATGTGGCGCCTTGGTTTTAGTGGGTATGCACAATAGCGAGTCCCACATAACCGTTCCGCACCAAGCAATCGAGTCGCTGAAGGGTATGCGCAATGCATTTCTCAAGTAAAAAAAAAAGAAAAAAAATCATCAGCAAAACATCGAATTAGGTTGAGAAGATATACAAAAGGCAACGTCAAGACGTCTTTTGTCAAATACATTAATCAAATATTTTATTCAATAGGCAACAAATTGATTCGGATCATGAAAAGTTATTTTATGCGCTGTGTCAGCGAGAAAATACTAAAGCTAAAACATTCATTGCACGATTTGCTTAAAGTGAAAATTGTTTGCAGGTGACAAGTCGTCTGGAGAAATTGAACAATAGCCTAAAATACACTTCATTTAACTGACGTCGCGTTCTTTGAATAAGAGCGAATTTTATAAATAAATTATACGCAGTTAATTTTGACAATGTTATATTCTACAATACATTAAGACATGTTTGTATACAGTTTTATTGAACGTATCTAAGACTTTATATTTTATATCACCACTGATAAATAAATTTAAAAAACGTCTGGCACTAGGATTTTTTATCAAACGTATGCAATTATAATCGTTTTTTTTTATTTATGTAGTGTTTTTTTCTATCATATTAATTCAATCTACCACCCCTAACGTGTTAGTTTATCTTACTCTAACAAATATTTCACTATTAGAATTATACATGAATATAGAATCAAAAAAGTTCGGGATAAAGGTATGAAAAAATTGCACTAAAACACTTGTTACGCCGTACGCTGCGGACTACAAAATAATGAAATGTACTGCAGTTTCATAGTGCGAATATTACTAGTGCGAAGCCGGGACTGAATTGGACCATCGGAAGTACAAAATAAGTTACATTTTTCCTTTTAAAAGAACGCGTTTTGGACAAAACTCTCCGATATTCAGATTGAGGTTTTGATAAATAAGATCTGGATATCCATAGTTGCTGCCCTCAGACTTTGAAATCGAGTAGTTTTTACTATTGAATATATGGTTTCATTATTTTAATAAGTTTGTGTATGTTATGTTTGCGAACAATTGCTGTTCCATTGCTTGCCTCGTTAAATATTTTCTATTTTATTTTTTCTTGTATGTTACTTACATGTTTGCTAAAGTTTTAAGAAAGAAAATTAGTTAAAGGATTCAAAGCTATCAAAATCCCGAAAATACTACGTTATATATATAAATATAAGTAAAGCATAATAGTTATGAATTTTCATGCCCCGTTAACTCACTTGCAATTTGTTTCAGCGCACTGACAGCGGACTTTAGAGTATTTAATGTACGCCGTCGGAAATTCTTCCTGAACGAAAAGTTTTCCATGTCAATATTCACAGACATCACAGATAACTCATTAATCGTACGGAATACCTTTTGTATGGGAAGACGGGAATAAACTGGTAAATGCATATCAGTAAACGTCAGTTCACACGCGAAAAGTGATCAAAGAGAACAGAGAAAGGCGTGCAGTCGACAAATATTATAATGTTGATTAAATAGGTTTGTTGGCGCTTCACCGATATAACGTCCAAATATAATCTAGGATGTAATTTGCCTCTTTAAGTGGCTTACCTATAATTATAATTAGTGTTCTACTATCGATTGTTGAAGCATAGCTTGTATATAAATTAATTTGTTTTTTAATAATTTGATTTCTGAGAATAAAAAAAATCTATTAACCCAAATACTATATATTAATTTATAAAGATAACACTTAAATAATATTAGTACACGACCTCCGACGGTAATACTGCTAAAATTAAAAAAAATGTATAGCAGCTCGACTACTTCTATGATCCATATTTGATTATCTAATGATCAATTTTGAAGATATTTACGCGAGTTCAAAATGTTAGAACCAGGATTTCCTTAATTCCAACGTGTAGAATGTTAAGGTATCAAATGTTTATATTACGGCCATGACCGTTGATTTAAACTTTATAATTTATCGGCCTGTTCATTAAATTTGTTTATAATATGAGTAAAATTATCTTAAAACAAATTAACGCTTAGAATTTAACAAAGACAGAATATATTTGGTTTGTTTAGTGTTCTCTCTTGAACGTCGCAGCGAGAAATCATCTGCAGCGGGCAATCTTTTTACACTAGTTTCCTTCCAGCGCCTCTTTTAAAACAGTTATGTTAGGTTGTTAAAGGGTGACATGATCTTTAGTCCTTTGTGTTACCAACCATGATCCGTTTTCCCAAGGTCTCATTGCCTATGCGCAGTATAGTTTGACATTGGTCTCTCTCCATATGTGCGACGATAGCACAACACATCACAAATGCTTCTAAGAGCCGGTTTATTACTTCCTCAGCCTCAGGTAATACATATTTGATAAATGATTAATTAGAACGTAGATAGATCTTGTACCACTTTTCGTCCATGTCCGGGAGAACTACGCAATTTTATGACTACTAAAAGTTTGAACAATGAAGTTACACTAATTAAACGTGGTTGCTGAAACATTCTCATGCTGTAAATACGGTAATTGTAGCATTTTTTATGGCAGCCGATAATGTTGTTTAGTTCCAGCTAAAACTGTTTTTATTCGACAGTTGACATTGACAGTACTGCATATGTATTTAGTCTGGTCTAGATTCGGAATATTGCCTCTATTTAACCGGTAACTCCTCTGTCATTTTATTTCGACTATGAATAAAATGTCAGAAGAATTCGATGAGCACTTGGAGATAATGATCGTGGTTGGTAACACAGAAGACAAAAGATCTGGTGGCCGTTCACCAATCATATAGACCGAGTGAAAGACCATCATCCCTAAAACTGTACATTGTTATAGGACGCTTGTCCGCTCCAGATGTTTTCTTGATGACCACGACACTAAGAAAGCTCATTTCTTAGTGTCGTGGTCACCGACAGAAGAGAACGTCTTTGGTGGAGAAAAATAAGGCTTAATATATTATACAATCAAATCAAAATCATTTATTCATTTAGAACATTAAATACTAAATGCTTCTAATTTTACATTTATTGCCACTTTCAAATCAAAGGCGTTGAACGGAAGGTAAGAACTGGCAATTAATTCTCCGTCACTCTTTTAAGCCTGTTTTATTACTACTTATGTCTAGATAATTTATATTGAAGTAAAATATATTTTAGTGTCAACTTTAATTTGATTGGGTTATAATTAATAAACGTTTAACATGATATTTCATTTATTGATACAAAGTATTAATTTTGTTGATTTAACATTACTCAAAATTGAATGTTTATTTTGTTGATAAATTTATTAACATACATCACATTGTTAATGCATATAGACTGCGTCATATAGTTTCAAACATTAAGAATTTATAACATTTTATACAGCTTCTTAATATTTATACAAATAATTGCTCCGATTTCGTTGTATTACTCTTACTTTAACAGTAGTTAGTTAAATTAATTTTAGTTTAAATTAACGTTAGTTTTATTTTTGTATGAATTTTTTTTCGAAGGACACTTCTATAATTATAGTTCTTAATTTTGTATATATCTTGTATTTGTCGTGTTCCTTTTTAAATAAATATTAATTTTAACCGCACATAATGGGAATTTACGTATAGATTTTAATAAGCAGTCTCAAAACACACTCCTCATTAATTGACTGACAATTCTTAATTAAACAAAAACTGTTATAATTAAAACATGTAACATCTGTTAGCCATCGTTCAATCTGTACATTTAAAAATAAAACATTAGGTGATCTCAAAAGCCACTGGTACGGTAATGACATAAAAAAACGTGTGGCGCTCGGGGACTGCCGCGGCAAAGCAAAGGTAATTATTATTATTATTTTTTATTTATGGAGTATTTTTTTATACTAGTTCAAGTTTTTTCTTGAATATTAACTCTACCAGACTCAGACTAACACGCCTATATAGTCTGTCTCACTGCACCGGACGTGCTTCCGCTATATCACTGATTTCGTTGGAGTGATGTGAATACGCAGTATTCGTTCTGTTTCACTCTAATGCGTATTGGCCGCACCGACATTGTTACGTCACTGTGTTAGGTGTTTTTTTCGTTACGGAATTTCTTAATTAGGTCAAAACAATACAGTAAAACGTTAACACCTGTCTATTTTTATCTGATAATGAACGTACAGCCCTTGCGTTTATTTCTAATAATTTTGGTTCTTATACTTACAATTGAAGGTATAGTGCACCTACGATGGGAAATTACAAAATAATTTATGCGTTTTATATAGATGCTCCACTGTCTCAGTGTAGGTAATTGAAAAAAAGTAATTGACATCTATAGAATGTGGAAAAAACATTTTTAATATCCACAAATCTAGACTAATATGCACTAAAGCAAATTCATAACTTCTGTTAAAGCAATAACAGTTTTTAAATTCACAAATTATTACCTATGCCACGACTGGGGTACGGCCATAAAAATTTAAATACTAAGCATAAGAATAACAATAATATTTTCGACTTTTATTGAGCAAATCCATTAAGCGAATGAAATAATCAAATTTTATAGTTATGATATAGTTATATCTTATAGTTATGATATAGTTATGATATATTATATTATATAGTTACGATATTTAAAAGCTTTGTGTGACACAGAGTTAAAACACACATTTCCTCTTTAAACTGTACTAGTAGCCGAAGAACTTGTTGTTTGTAAGGATGTATCGTTTGGATTTGTTTTGGTTATTAATTTTGGTTGTTTATCTCACTCATTTTAATCGGAAAATTTTGAGTCATAAAAATTGTTTGAATTATCAAATGAATCCCAAGAATTAGGATCATTTAAATATTCGTCAAATTTATATTTTTTTATATTATTGTTTAATTTATGCTAAATGAGAGTTTTGAGTTAATTTAATAAAAACAAGAGAATCCAATAAAATATTACAATATAATACATACTCATACATATATAGATTTAGCGAGTTAAGCTAGTTTCAAGTTGATGACGATTCTTTAACTAAAAAACATTGTTATATTTAAACAGTATACCTATAAAATAAACTAGTGCGCAAAGTGGATTTAACGAGCTGAATAAAGCCTTACTCTCACTTACTTATCACACGTGTGTTTTTTAAAAATTAATTACTAAATTTAATTAACACCCTCTGAAGAACACAGTAATTATAAAGATTTGTGTATTGTATATTTGGTATAACTAATTCGGAACACCGTAAAAGCACGTGAAAGGTCAGCGCTGACAGGAAATGTCCACTCACGGGCTGAAAGCTGTGTTAAGCTTTATACATTTGATGAGACCACACCTATGTATCTCATATCATTGCTATTGTATAACTTTGTTTCCACTCCATTATTATTAATAACATAAATCGCAATTTAGGCGTTTAATAGTACACGTCATTCCATAGCTTCCGTGGGGGCGTGGGCCAGTGTACATTAGGTACCAACAACCAACCCAAAATAGTCAATTGTTTATCCGATATACACTTTGAAACGTCATTTGCGTTTTTGGATTTGAAGTGAGTTTTTTACATTACTAATGAGGGCAAGTTATTTTTGTTCAGTATTTCCTGGTATAACCTAGAAAACAGCTTAGCTTACGTAACTTTTAACGATTTTCTTTACTATCGTCTCGTAAAACATCATTTTTAGACATAGTAAGACAGATTAAAAAAAAACAAAACCACGAATTCTTTCATTGACAAAGATTGCGGCACGGCCCAAGCCCGTCTGACTTATTAAGATGCTGTAAAAAATCTAAGAAGAAATCTCAGAATTCTGTGCTATTCCAAGCAATTTCTCAACTCCTCGAGGAGTTACGTATTCACTCCGGACTCAATTAAACTGGACCGTATAATTGAGACGTAGCTAATTGGAAGCATCTCTTATCATTCATGGCAGCTACTGATAGCGTAATTAACCGAACAAGCCTTATAAATTACGGTACATAATGCATTGTTTGAACTAGTAATAACCTTGTTACTATCGGCTTTATTATGTAAAAGAATCCATAGAATCTGTTAATCACCTGCGGATATCGGTCAGTAGGTAACCGATACATGAAGGAGTCTATTAACGCATTTAATGAGTTAAATACTGCACTTTAATAATTCATAAATATCGAACCCGTAAGGAAAGCGGTCGTACAGTTGCAGATGGACAAAGAGAAAGGAGCTAGGTGAGTTACGAGGTTCCAGACGAAACTCAGTGGAGACTCTGTGGACGCCCTCTGCCTCATTTTAAAGGAAATTCAGTCAAATAAATCATAACCATGTGTACGTTTAAATTTATAGATAAATACATTTTTATTATATTCCAGATATATAATATCCGTAGATGGTTTTTGTAAAGTCCAAATTAAATTTACGTATTGACCTTGGTATGTGATAAATTATCGTTGTCCCCGGCGAGTTCAAGTTTACGACTCAGTCTAGGTTATATGACATGACCCACGAATTTATTGGTCTCTTGTCTTTATGCGACGCTCGAAGGTTCGTAATGAAATGTAGGTACATTTATTGCAATCATTAAATAGGCTTTTGATAGTGCTATCTGTATAGGTGTATCTATCGTTTCGCTTAATCAATTACTATAGTACCCGTTCTAATAAAGCTATATATAGCTTATTCGATCTA
Source organism: Pieris mannii (assembly GCA_028984075.1). Taxonomy (NCBI): domain Eukaryota; kingdom Metazoa; phylum Arthropoda; class Insecta; order Lepidoptera; family Pieridae; genus Pieris; species Pieris mannii. The sequence goes on from CM054784.1 coordinate 648,499, forward strand.
ATAAGAAAATTGATGATTCATTAAAAGATCTGGTCTGATATATCTACAATCAGTATGATGACGTCATTTCTACTGAATTGCGCTATCAAAGTGTTCCACGCAAAACAAAATCTCGACATCAGGGTTTAGACTAGGAGAGGATTCTAATTTCAAGTTGGATAGAACTATCTATCTAACCTAAAAGGTTATTGACCTAAAAAAAAATCAGTGGCGCTACAACCTCTTTAGATCCTGGCCTCAGATGTCTGAATCTGTTTCATGATCCTTTTTTAAACTAATAGGCAAGTAAAGTTCGAGCAAATGTTAAATGCGCACATAGAAAGTTTACCGAGTCGCACGCTGAAGCCACTAGGCTAACACTGCTCTCTTCCGTTAACCTCACATAATGAATATAAAGAGTTAAATTATTATTATAACAAAAATGCATGAAAAGGTTTTGATAGCGTTAAATCGAGACTTAGTTTACTTACGTATTGTCATACGTTTACGTTTCACGGTATTTTCGTCATGAGAGTGCGTTTGCGAAAATAACTGTAGTCTGTAAGTGTCGACGATAAATTATTATGAAAATAATATTTCAAAAATAAATAAAAGATAAAAGTCGTACAGTAGATATCAAATACATTTTTTGAAGTACGAAACTACGCTTCCCGAAACAGGTATTTTTACCGCGAACCAGTGCCATGTGCTTTTAGCACTGAGCCTGAAGCTCGCTTGTTCATATATTATCTAACTTGTTAATATTATAATAATTCTAACCAGTAAATTAGTATATTATTGAAAAAATTCTATTTATAGGCTCATTCATATTGACAGTGAATTTGGTCGATAAATTAAATTATTCACCTAAAAACGTCCATTAGAGTAATCGATAGAGCGCACATGAGAAATTTCATTAGCTAGTGAAGAGTTTGTTTGACAAAGTTGAACGTTCACGGAGCGGAAACTCATCTATCTACCGACCGAGATTGTGTATTTTCGTCGCACAAATTTAATAAATGGCAATAGACCTAGGAAGTATTGAGGACCGCTTAATTTCTTTAATATTTCATTAAATTATAATATGCTATAACTAACAGTTGTTTATTACACAACGGGTGTGAGTGGCTTTTTAATTTGATTTTCAAATATATTCGATGCTTTATGTTATAGGTTCGAGATATTTGCAATAAATGTATGAAAAATCGTACCTGTATGACCCGAATTGTGACGAGGTGACCAACATAAAGGTAGCTCCCGTGCTGAACCCTAATTTGACAAATCTTCCTTGACTTATCATGTATTTATTTATTGACTTGAGTATGATTTAATTTTATAATGAATGCAAACAAATGAAGTTGTTTTGCCTAGAAAGTTTTGATTAAAAGCGAAGTACATTAATAAAAACAGATTAAGATTGAAATGAACTTACGGTGCACTATTTTTACGGTAGCAGTGAGGTTCCACAAGAAGCGGTAAAAATTCACAAAGCGTTCCCCGACCGGAATCTTTTGATGGGTCGCGGGCTTCGCAAACCTTACGCTTTTTTTCACATTTCCTTTGTCGCTTTCAGTCTTTTTGCCTTTCAATAAACTCAGTTTTATTTAAAAATCCACTTTCTTCGAGCACATTCCCACTTAACGTATTTGATTTCGCGATATGAGTGATGTGATTGGTTACATTTTTCGATTTCATACACGAAACCTCTTTTGGCTCTTTGACCTCCGCGTTTCAAATGAATCGCGAGGAATTTCACCTAAATTTACAACGAAACACGTAGAGAAATAACTTTGTGTTTTATGTACACAATACAATGCGGTACTGAGTAGTGCCGTAACGCTAATAATTCCCAACACAAGTCTAGACGACACTTGGCTGTGTTTCAACTGTAGACTTCTAGGGCGCTCTTAAATATATACTAAATGTAGATAAGTGGACTTGCCGAGAACAAAATGCTATATCGTATATTAAGTATGTTGCATATTTTTTCATAATAATATCTATTGAAGTTTTACTTCTTTTGGGGCGATGGAGAAAAAGGATGAGAGTGAATTTTTACGATGCGCGCGCACACAGACTCCTAAATTCTACATCATAATATTAGGTCTAGGCATGGAAATTGATAACTGTATTCAAGTTTTATAGTTTTGTATTTTTATATTAGATCCTTACATATGAAATTGGCGTATTTCGTACTGGTCACTTCAATCACGATGTTCTCCTCTTTGGTAAGGAATTCCAAATTCAAATTTGTACAGCTGTTTACTCATGTATTTGTGCTTCGATGACCGTCATTCATTTGTTTTTTTCTGTTAGCATCACTCATTTTACAAAATGGAAAACGAGTTTCGCCGTGGCACTAGAGCTGCGGAAACGACTCGAAGGGTGAATGATGTGTATGGCAGTCATGTTGCAAAAGAAAACACAGTTCATTTTTGGTTCCAACGTTTTCGTTCTGGAAATTTCGACCTTGAGAACAAGCCCCGTGGACGGCCTGAGACCCCAGTTGATAATGAAGTATTGAAGGCTATTGTGGAAGCGGATCCATCGCAAACCACGTCCGAGTTAGCTGCAGGCGGCGGTGTTAGTGATAAAACTGGTTTAATTCACTTGAAGCAAATTTGGAAGATTAAAAAGCTTGAAAGATTTCGAATTGACTGAAACAAACCGGCAAACGCGCGTCGACTGCTGCGTTACATTACTGAACCGACACAATAATGAAGGTATTTTAAACCGAATCATTACCCGTGATGAAAAATGGATTCTTTACGATAATCGGAATCGCTCAGCGCAATGGTTGGATCCTGGTCAGCCAGCCAAATCCTGCCCCAAGGGAAAATGAACCCCAAAAAAGTTACTTGTAAGCGTTTGGTGGACTAGTGCCGGTATTGTTCATTGCAGTTTTCTCAAATCTAGCCAGACTATTACGGCTAATGTCTATTGTCAGCAATTGCAAACCATGATGGAAAAGCTAGCGGCTAAACAACCTAGGCTGGTCAATCGCTACATACCACTGCTACTTGACGACAACGCTAGACCACATACTGCACAACAGACGGCTACCAAATCAGAAGAGCTTCAATTGGAATGTCTAAGACATCCTTCGTACTCGCCGGACCTTGCTCCAACAGATTACCATTTTTTTTTCGAAATTTGGGCAACTTCTTGCAAGGGAAAAAATTTAACTCTCTCTCTTTTTAGTAAAGGGATCAATGAATACTTTGATTAATTAAATATATTATATTTAAAAATATTCGACTTTGTTCCTCCGATACAAAACGCCAATTTCATATGTAAGGACCTAATATTTAGAACACGTGTAACATAACAGTACAATTAAACAGTGTGAATAAATACATATTATTTTGGTGTTTTTAAATCAATTTCATAGACGACGGTGATAGTATTTGTTAATAATTTATTTATTTAAATAAAATCTTTTTGATTAATTTTAATATTTATCGTTAATCACTACTGCATTTTAGTTATTTTTTTCCATATGCCAAAGAAGTATAACTTCTAACGCCTGTACATAAGTACACACACTCTTTTTGTTTAACATTTATATAGAATATTGAAAACATATACTTCTAGAAACGTTGTAAGCACGATTACGCGGAAATAATTAAGAGTTTTAGACTTGGCAATTACCAATTTTTAAATAAATAATTGTTATTTTGTTATTAAAGTTAAAGGATTTTTATCGCTATATTTGATTCAGGAATTTTGGTTTGGTTTGTTGGTGTAGTAAAAATTTAAAAGATTATTTTTGAGGTAACTGTTTTATTATTGCTATTTCCGTCAACTTGTAATTTCAATTTAATTTAGTAAATTGTGAACTGTGAATGCTACACTTAAAATTGTACAAAAATTCAACAAAGGCTAATTTGCTTTCTTCAAATGACAAAGCAAATGGGCAAACTTATTTTTACAATAGAAAACACTAGGTCAGGTATTTAAGTACTTGTTTATAAGAATATTTTAAAGTAGCGTTTTTCTAGAATTTTAAACCTGAAGGCTTGTACCCATAAGAAACAAGAGCAGGTTACCTTGACCTTGTTAAAAACAAAATATATTTTGAGAACCCTCAACTTGTAAACGAGTCACCTAACTTAATTTTGAAGTATCCTAATTTACTGTTTTGTTGTTCAAAAACTTTTGCTACGGGAACAAAGATTTCTTATCGCGAAAATGTTGAGTCGATTAAAAATAATGGTGAATTTAAATTGGGTTTAAAATATTGTCAATATTGGATAGGATTGGGGTGTTAACAATGAATTATTGAGCTCATAGATAATTAAGAGCTCAAGATGTTAGTCAAACGAAAATCTAATAATATATTTATTTATTTATATTTACACTTCGTTGCAAGAAACACAAATAACACAGTACATAAAAATTACAAAAGGGATGCAATGGGCGGCCTTATCGCTAACAAGCGATCTCTTCCAGGCAACCCTAGTAAGAAAAGGAATAAAAAATTGTAAGTGCAAGAAGAATCTTAAGGATTCATGAATAGCTAATAGCGATTAAGAATTATACAGGTCATTAATCAGGATATGATTATATATTCTTAGTATATTATCATCTCGTATCTTATAATGTATTTGAAATACTGATATTACAAAAAAAATATTTATAAAATAATTTTCTTTACCCCCTTTTTATATTAGTTTAGTGTACACGAGCTTAACTACTGAATACTTTCTGTAAATTTGGTTTTGCGTATTCATTAAAGGACCCGTTTAAATTGTGTATGTAGACTACTTTACGTCCACGCTGGAATATTACTGATTAAATGAGTATTACCACACTATAGTTGAATATTACCTAATGCGAACTTGACGCCGGTCCATGCGGTGCGGACATACTGGAAGAGGCGGCGATATAGGGGACGCGGTCGGCGCCGGCGCACAGGAGCCTCCGCATCGGGCGCGGGCGAAGCTTCCGCCTCACCCGCACCCGCTCGTTCCTCCAACGAAGACGCCGTGGCTTATCGCGTCCAGCGTTAATCGAAACAGCTCGCCTGCTTAACGTAAGCACATCACTAGCATCTTTCACTCATATGATCACGATTGTTAACACACGTTTACACAGCACGAATTCACTATGGTTAGTTATGGTTATAGTTAGTGCGCGACAACCATTGTTACTGTCAGTGCATGCGGCAAGGGATAAAGCTGGAAAAATCTGCAACAAAATATGTTTGTTAGTGAGGAAAAGTGTTATTTTACAGTACAGCTGTTTAGTAATGTTTACAGTAAATATGATTCTTAAAATAAAATATGAAACGGTACGTAGGATACATTTTTATTTATTTCGTTTAGAAAAAAATCTATGTTATATTGAATGATCGCAGTTAGCGAGTCTTTGTTGTTTGGTCTACATTTGCATTAGAATTGAACATTGGCGGGGCCCATGCAAATGAAACGCATAATGTGTTTATGGATAAAACTAAAACAAATTTTAACCAGTAAAATCTGTTGGTCTAATGGAAAACGCACATTTTTTAGTATTAGAATTAAGTACTAAAAATATTATGTTTAATACCAAAAATAGGCAACAAAAATAAAAACAATAGTAGAAAATGTATGCATATTTTCGCTGGATAAGATTACGCAGAACTACGAGTCGTTGTTTTATTTCATACAGGAACAATGGGTCCTCCGAGACATTCGCACTCAGACAATTCTTTTTAACACCACACGACTATAAACCTTAAGCCGCCAGGGTATCGAGGCTTCATAAAGAATAAAATGCTTTGGAGGTGGGAATTAGACCATGCGTCACTGTCAGTGCAAGGTACAGAAGGGAAGCTTAGTAATAACTTGCAAAATGAACGTTTGATGACCACTTCCTTAAAATATATTGACGCTTCTAAACAGTGACGCAGAGTTATGAGATAATTTAAAGTCAATGGTTGACGATTTAATTTCCGGCTGACAATGCTAATGACGAGGTTTTCACGTTATACGGAATTACTAAAGCTTTTGTAAAGTTTCGTTTTCATTTTATAAATTTTAGACCTTAGGAGCTTAAAGTAACCTACAGCTTTCGTTGCGCATCAGATATATTTGTTATACAAGTCTACAAAACTATATAAGTCTACAAATGTATTACATAATAAACTAATATCGTAATAGACTTGTATTTCAGATACTAAACTATTTTAATTTTAAACACATTTATATTTCTGTCATCTCATATTTTTTTTGGTCCGTGTGCCCTTTTTTGGCGAAGGCCTCCTTCAAATCCCGCCATTCCTGTCTGCACTACCATGTACCACCGTCTGTTTAATATAATCTGCCATAAAAATTGCCATCCTCTTTTGTAAATCTAACGACAATTTGCTCCGTATATTGTTGGATAAAAGATAAGATAAATTATAGTTATTACACTTGTGGCTAATCTTAAGGCGTGGTAACTGTTCGAGAAAGGTTTCTAACTCGAAGTAATATATTGCCCGAAATAAAAAATATGTATGTATGAAATTCCAGAATATATTGCTTAACTGTATTTGGGACTTTAGAAGACCATGAATTAACTGTTGGCTCTGCAATAAAACACTAATTGATAACAAAAAACGAGTGGTTTTATTATAAGTATTGTATTGTTCATAAGTAAAAAGGGACTAACCTTTCAAACCTAATAAAAGTTTGCTATTGATTTGAAAGTGTGTTTATGTGAAAGTATAGAGTACACCGGGGCGGAATAGCAATGAAGAGAAGTTGTTTTCTATGCTAATCACGACGCTCGATCCCAAACAAACAATTGCGACTCAAGAGCGACTGGAGTGGCAGAATAGTGCTTTTGTTTTTTCATCAAATACAGATAGAAGCTAACATTCATATAGATTAGTAGTCGATTCACGTTTATAGAGAGAGAAATTTCTGTAAAACTTTGGATTTGGTATTTTCTAAAAAATTAAAATTTGTTCGCTTAAAATTAGCGCGATTGCAGAGATTTCAGAGAAGCTATCTTTTGCTTTGCTTTTCTTAAATAAACGTTTAAACTTAAATTAAGTGCACAGGGACGCCTATAAGACACATGAATCGGGGATACTGTTCCGGCCTCTACAGTGCGGCTGACCTTAGATATACGAAAAATAAATTATAGAAAATTGAAACAAAAATATTTGGTCCCATTGGCAGTGTACCGTTAATACTGGCAGCATTTTCCGGAATTAAGACTCATCTGAGCCTTTTATTTCTTTAAGGGTGATTGGCAGCTTTTTGACAATGAGTTTAACCATCTTCTAAGTGCTGCTACAACAAAAAAAGGAGAATCCTTAAACATTGTGTAATCAAAAAATTGTATTCCGAGAATCTAAATCTGTATATATATATGAACATTTCATATGAAAATATTTTGAAGAGACTTTCAGCGCTCTCGAAAAATATTTGACTCTTAAATAAATAGGGAATAATGAATATTAATGTAAAACAAACAAACGTAGACTACATGTATAACATATTTATATTTCAATTTATTAATATTACTGCAAGTGAAATAGATAATTCAAACACTAGAAACGGTTGAGCTCTTTATATGAAAAAAAAGGACTTTAAAAATGGAATTGACTTTTACGTGAAAGTGGTTGGACGTAGAGTATTATTGAGAAATTTTTTATTTTTTATTTTTAATACTAAGCTAAGATAGAAAATGTAAACTGGTTATATATAGGTTTAAAAAAATCAGTTACGCTACAACCTATTTAGATCTGAGCCTCAGATTTCTATATAGATTAAGATCATTTATCAATCTAATAGGCATGTAGGTAATCATCCTTCTGTGCCTGACACACGCTGTCATCTTTTGCTTCCAAGACAAGTTTCGGTTTCCTCACGATGTTTTCCTTAACTGTTCGAGTGTTAAATGCGCACATAGACTAAAGCCACTAAGTCAACAACGCTATTTTTTATTAATTTCATAAATATATTTACATTAGAGTATGTAAAAGACCAATGACAGATCGCGTAAATCACTTACATTTTTATTTAATTTAAAGCATCGTTATTTGCCACCAAATCCAGATCATTTACTTCAATTCAGGCTATTAAAGTGGCACTTTTGAAAGCCAAAATATTAAGTTAAGAATATTGAAAAAAGGACTGTAGTTGCCCCTTTCAAAACGTAAGTTAGTATTAGAATCTCTTTCTACTAAGACGTAGGTTAGAAGAAAGATACTCCATACTTACTCTTTTACAGTATTTTATTTATATTTAACGTGAATACCTAGAAATTTGGCGTCGGGACGTGACGACCCCATCGCCCACTGGTGAAATAACCTGTGGCAGAGGTTATTTCATCAGCGCAATCAGTCAACCCCTTCCTAGTGGGAGTGCCATACTGTTGCCTTCAGGCTTCAGCCAAATGGGCAGGCACGACCGGGGCAGTACCACTGTCTCTCAGAAAACCGGCGTCAAGTGATGCAATGGGTCCGCCTTATTGTACTCGCGTTTCGTCCGGTGAGAGAGATTCCCGGAGCCCATCCCCCTTCCCCCCCTCCCCCAAAAAAAAAATTATGAAGGTGCAGAAAAAAAAGAATCTACCCCAGGGGGGTACCACACGCGCCCGCGGTGGAGAATCCCCCTCTGGGCGTCAGTCACCGGGGCACTCTGCACCCGGTGGTGGACGCACAGGCTGCCCTTCGTATTCTGGGGGGGGCAATTCTGCGCTCTACAAAAATAATTGTCCTCGGGGCAAACGGAAGAACTTACCGAAGGCAACCCCTTCCACGCTCACAGTGGACTTCACCAATGTTAGGGGGCTCAATTCTAACCTAAACGCGGTTCACTTTCACCTTGAAACTGCGAAGCCGGCCTTATTCTTCCTTACTGAGACTCAGATATCCTCCCCGGCTGATACTTCTTACCTCTCCTACCCGGGGTACAAATTGGAACATTCATTTGTGCCGCGGGCGGGAGTTTGCGTGTACGTCAGAGAGGATATCTGTTCTCGTCGCCTTGGGACGCTTGAAGGAAGGGACCTATCTAACCTTTGGCTCCGCGTAGACTGCGATGACCATCCGCAATTCTATGCGTGCCTGTATAGGTCCCATAGCGGAAATGATGAAACTGACCGACTCATTGAGCACATCCAAATGGCTACAGATTCCCTGCTCGAAAGGGTTCCTACCGCTGAAATCGTGATACTTGGCGATTTTAACGCCCACCATGCCGATTGGCTCGGCTCTGAAACCACCGATCACGCGGGAAGATCCTTTCACGACTTTGCTTTAGCCTACGACCTGACACAAATGGTCCCTGCGATTACGCGAATACCAGATGTGGTTGGTCATAAACCCTCTTTGTTGGACCTTCTGCTGACTTCGCATCCGGAGAACTATCAAGTCTCTGTTGACCCGCCATTGGGTTCATCGGATCATTGTGTGGTCCGGAGTACTGTGCCATCTACGCGCCCTTCGCGGCCCCGCTTTTTTGGTTGTCGCCGTATTTGGCACTATAAGTCAGCAGATTGGGACGGGATGCGGTCTTTCTTTGCGTCCTACCCTTGGGGGCCTATTTGCTTTTCGTTGGATGCTCCAGATTCCGTCGCTGCCTCTGTCACCGAAGTGGTTTTGCAGGGCATGGAACTCTTTATTCCATTTTCTGCGGTGCCGATCGGTGGCAAGTCTCAGCCCTGGTTTAAACGTTCTTGCAAGGCGGCCTCGCGTCGAAAGCGAGAATGCTTTAAGGCATGGGCGGAAGCGGCGAAATCTCGTGATGCTAATACCAGCGAACTCAAAAAAGCATATAACTCAGCCTCCAGGTCCTTCAAACGGGAAATCACTAAGGCAAAGTCAGAGCACATTGCCAGATTTGGCGAGAGATTGGCCCAACTCCCTTCGGGGACTCGAGCCTTCTGGTCTCTCGCCAAAGCTGTCCAAGGGAATTTTTGTCAGCCCTCCATTCCACCATTGCACAGGGAGGATGACTCGCTGGCCCACACTGCGAAGGAGAAGGCCGACCTTTTAGGCTGTCTCTTCGCATCCAGCTCGACTTTGGATGACCGAGGGAGATCACCACCGATCATTTCAAGGTGTGATTCTTCGATGCCGGAAGTTACATTCCGGCAACGTGCTGTCCGCCAAGCATTATCTTCCTTGGACATACATAAGTCGAGCGGGCCGGATGGTATTCCTCCAATTGTGCTGCGTACTTGTGCTCCTGAGTTGGCTCCGGTCTTAACGCGCCTTTTCCGGTACCTGTACTCGCTTGGCACTGTCCCGGAGTGCTGGAAGATCGCTTCGATACATCCGATCCCTAAAAAAGGCGATCGCTCTGATCCGTCCAACTATCGCCCAATAGCGATAACCTCCTTGTTCTCCAAAATAATGGAATCCATTATTAATGGCCAGCTCTTGAGGTATCTGGAGGGCCACCTGCTGATAAGTGACTCTCAGTACGGCTTTCGTCGTGGTCGTTCGGCTGGTGACCTTCTTGTATACCTTACGCATAGATGGGCGGAGGCAATTGAGTCCAAGGGGGAGGCTCTAGCGGTTAGTTTGGACATAGCGAAAGCCTTCGATCGGGTGTGGCACAGAGCACTGCTCTCGAAGCTTCCAGCTTATGGGCTTCCCGAGAAATTATGCGATTGGATCTCCAGCTTTCTGGCCGATCGGAGCATCAAGGTCGTCATTGACGGAGCTTGTTCCGACCTTAAACCCGTGAACGCTGGGGTCCCACAAGGCTGTGTTTTATCCCCGACCCTGTTTCTTCTGCATATCAATGATATGTTGCAACTTAGCAACATTCATTGCTATGCGGATGACAGCACTGGGGATACTCTTTACATTGGCCGGGCAGGTATTTCTCGGGCAGATGTCGATGAGTACCGGAACAAACTTGTGTCTGAAGTAGAAACTCTACTACGTGGAGTCTCCGACTGGGGCAGACTAAATCTAGTCCAATTTAACCCCAAGAAGACACAAGTTTGCGCGTTTTCCGCTAAAAAAACACCCTTTGTCGCTACTCCTCTTTTCGAAAACACTCTTCTTAAAGCCGCAGCCAGCATTGGAATACTTGGCGTTGACATATCGAACGACGTTCAGTTTCGCGGTCACTTGGAGGGAAAGGCTAAATTAGCCTCCAAAAAGCTTGGTGTGCTCAACAAGGCGAGACGGTACTTCACTCCGGGCCACCGCTTGCAACTATATAAAGCGCAAATTCGGCCCCACATGGAGTACTGTTCTCACCTCTGGGCGGGGGCTCCCCAGTACCAACTCCTTCCACTTGACCGTGTTCAACGAAGAGCGGTTCGAATCGTTGACGACCAAATTCTCTCCGAGCGGCTTGATCCTTTGGCGTTGCGTAGAGATGTGGGGTCACTCTGCATCTTCTACCGCATTTACCATGGAGAGTGTTCAGAGGAGTTGTTCGGATTAATACCTGCAGCTGAGTTTCATCATCGGACGTCGAGGCAGAATACGAAATTCCATCCGTATCACCTCGACGTCCGCCGTTCCACAACTGCGCGATTTTCAAGGCAGTTTTTGCCGCGCACCACCACTTTGTGGAACCAGTTGCCCACTGAAGTATTTCCGAACCAATTCGACTTAGGGTCCTTCAAGAAAAGAGCGTACAAATTCTTAAAAGGCCGGCAACGCACTCGCGAGCCCTCTAGCATCGAGAGTGTCCATGGGCGGCGGTATCACTTAACATCAGGTGAGCCTCCTGCCCGTTTGCCCCCTATTATATAAAAAAAAAAAAAAACAAAAAAAAAAAAACAAAAACAAAAAAAAAATTACTATACATGTACAAAAATAATATAGGTGTTATAAAAGTAATGCAGCAGATAAATTTATTTTGTAGATACATGGTGGTCAATTATTAATTCTGGCTTTAAATATCTTTTTTCATACCTTACCAGCATATAAAATAATACTCCTATATTCTTACTGCTCTAAGTCGTATCTCAGGCGTTAATAATAATAACTAAATTTAGTGCAAATTTTTCTCCTATTCGCAATTTTAGCGGCTAATAGATTTATACTACGCAACGCATAGATTGTAAGGGCGCATAAATAACAGAGCACCTATGTCAGAATCTTAACTAACCCATTAAAAAAAATATCTGTATCTGAAAAAAAGAAAATATGTATGTATTGTTTTTAAATATAAACTTCTGACTTGATTAAAAATAATATTCGCAATCGTTACTTTTTCTATTTTCTATACACAACTCAACTATTTTCTACATTTAGCATGACGAGAAATATAAAAATGTTGCTATATTAAAAAAATATTGTGATAAAGTCATATTTTGTTTGAAGTTGAAAATTCCAAGTTATATTTGAACTAAGTACTCTGTTTGCACAGGATTTATTGTATGAATTTATTATCTTTTCATTATTGTAAAGTTAATGATATTTGCTCATCCCAAATGTGAGGGTTGAGAAATATTATGAAAACATTAAAAATAATCTGTTTCGATCAAATTCTAACAGTTTAATTTTATTTTTTCTATACTTATAAAATTAGTTTATAACTTGAGGACAATAAATACAGGTGTTTTATGAAATATTCGTGGTACGAAAAGGGCTTTCTTCTCCAGAATCAGACAGAGTAGTAGCAACCATATCTACGTTTTCTTTGTATTTGCGCATTTAATATTAACTCGATAAAGAAAAGTGATTCACTTAGCTCCAATTCAATGATGAGCATTAGACATCTGTTTGTAATACTTTTTTAAAGTAGTTTAAAAGTGTCTGTCCACCCCATATAAAACATAAAATATATGAATGTACTACCAGACTCGGCCAAGCGTTGCTGTGGCTAAGGTTTTTGTTATATGTATTACATAGTAGTAAAGTATTCAATCTCACGGTGTGCCAATTTAATTTAAAATCGGTTAAGTAGTTTAGAAGTCCATCGCGGACAAACATCGTGACAGGAGATTTATATACATTAATATATGTTTACACATTTCTATTATACCTAGTAAATATGCACCTACATACTAACAAGCAATAAGATGCAACAGCAGAAGCTTTAGTTGTGCCTTACCAACCTTGAAAAGATCGTAATGTTATTAAAGTATTAGTGCAGTATATTGTATTGTGTCAACAAGTGATACAATATATTATTATAACTCAGGACCCAACTGCTCACTATTTCCGCAGCAATTCGACTTAGGATTCTTTAAGAGAGAGCCTACCAATTCTTTGAAAGCCGACAACGCACTCACGAGCCCTCTTGTATTGATAGTGGCAAATGAAGTCTGTATCGCTTAATATAAGATAATTCTCCTGCCCGTTGGCACCCGGTTCTATAAAAATAAATAAAGTATTGTTTTCATAGTTTGTGTTTCATATAATTGGTAACACAATCAAAAAAAATTTAACCAAAATTACTTTCTAGTTTCTTATCTTTACTTTTACATATAAAAATCGCTACTGGCCTTGTAATTCATTGATAATTAAGCCTGCTTGAAGAGAATATTAACAATTCAAATTATCGATCCGATAATGATTATGTGTTTTTAATGATAATCGTTTAGTAAATATGAACCACAAGAACAGCAAATAAAAACCTTTTAAAAATGTAGTCTCCATTCAGAGGTTAATTAAAACGGTTTCGAAATTTTTCATTTTCATGCGAACTTGGTGTTAATTGCAATATAATTTATAAGGTACTATTTGGAAATGTTTGTTATTTATTTCGCAGTTAAAATGCAATTTTCATTAATATTATATGACGCAAAATTTAATTGCAATTTTTAATTTAAATAAGCTCGTTAATAAAAATTTAATTTGTCTATTAAAATTGGCGACAGTGACGATTTAACCTTTTAAGATCTGTGCCTCAGATTTCTGCATCTGTTTCATAATGATTAGTTGTAACTAATAGGCACGTGATCACCCGCCTGTGACTGACACACGCCGTCGACTTTTTGAGTGAACCCAATTTTCTTATAAGACAATCCGGTATCATCGCAATGTGTTCCTTTACTGTTTGTGCGAATGTTATACGTCGATTAGTGCACAGTCGTGGTTCTAATTGTGGTTGAAGCCACTGCCAACACTGTTTTACCCGCCTACTCTCACCTATAATATTACAATTTTTATGTAAGGCAAGTATATCAATTCTAAACTACATATTTTTAAAATCACTTTACATTAAATAAATAATAAACAATAACACTATGTAACTGCATTTGCCGAATTACATAAGTCAAATACACAAAACAATAACAAAAAATCGTAAATCAGTATAATATACGTCATACACATACTTTTTATACGTCCTTAAATTTGTTTACACATGGAACAGATTAAATGTGTGTTATTTGTGCAATGAAGTGTAAATAAATACTCGATACACACTCCTAGATTACAAACCGCGTGGAAGCGCTTAGAGGAACTTCTAAGCTCCGCGATTATATATTCTCAGAGGAACTATTTGAATTAGTGTTTATGCACTTTAGTCTTATGTGCTAAACAGTGGTGAATAGAACACAAAAAACCGGCTTCCCCTAAATAGTGTTATTCGACACTTACTTATATAAAACATCTTTATTAGTTAACTTCTTTTTAGTCTAAAGTTAGGTAAGCTGGTAGTTCCACGATGACTCAGTGAAGAGACACTGTATGTAATGTACAAAAAAATCCTCAGTAGAGAAATTTGTTAGTATTTTTTAGAAAAGTTGTCAAAAGCTAAATGCTACTTACAATCCAAATTTTTGTAGCTCATCTCAAGGTTTTGATCTGAAAATGTGAAAATTATATACACCATTAAATAAAAAAGGGTTTTGAGTATAAGACGCGCTTAATGTGTATGCAGGTTTTTTAAATAATAGGAGGCAAACTGTAAAAGTCAATCATGGACACGCATTTGTAGTGGGTTGCCTGCCTTTGAACCACGATTTTTTTGTTTTTTTTTTTTGTTATTGTTGGTGTTTTTACATTTATTTTAATTTTCAGACATTCTAATAGTGACCATACGAGCGATGCAAATCCAAATCATTTTACATGATAGATGATGTATCCTTGAGTATCTATAATATATACATATAAATTCCTTGGTCAAGACATCACGCGTCACCTGCTGGACCGATTTCACTTTTTTTGTTGTGTTTATGTTTGTCAGGAGAAGGTTCGAGAAAAATAAGAAAATTACGCAGAAAATTAGAAAATTTGAGAAATCCAGACTGTTGTTACAGCAATATTTTTTTTTCAGCGAAATGCCCAATTCAAACTTTTTGATGTAACCATATTATGGCGATTCACATATCATTGACAGAATGCGTGCTATAAATATCGTCAAAGAGGATGTACTAAAAATTAATATAATTTAAAAGAAATGCTTCAATTACAGTCGCTAATTGTTTGTGGCATCTTGAAAATCCATGTTTTTCCCATGGTCAGTTATATTATGCCACGTGTTCCCGTGTTGGAATACCGAAAAAACTATTTATATACGCGCCAGAAAAACCAACAAGGAATGTTGGTGAGTAATCAATAAAACGAAAATTACACATGAAAAATCTTTTGGGTGTTTTGAAGGCGAAAAGTAAACATTACATATTAATTCTTAAATAAAATATCTTAATAATATATGCGAAACTTTTTATAAGACGTGAACATTTCTCGAGTACATTATTATATCATTAGTACGTTTTAAGTATGCGAGTAACGGTGCCAACCATTGGCAGAAGTACCCTCATGTTTTGGAGAAAATTAGGAAGGGTACGTCAAACTCGTCAATGGTTCCGTTAGGCTCTTATACCTAGGTTTTGTGTTAGACATGAGAACTTGACAAAGTCCTACAGTAAATACTATAGTTACAATGTTGAAGATGATATTTTTATTTTATTTTGTTTTTGCTCTCAAACACCAGGATAATAATCAGATACTTTTTTTAATAGGTTATAGAAAGGATGGGAACATCCAGACATTCACAGCACGATTTTGTTTGGTTATAGGTTATCAGATTCATCATAATTGGCTGACCTTTTTATATAATAAGCCTGATCCACTATATTACTTTTATGAAATGTGATATTTGTATATTCTTACATTTATAAAAATGCCTTTCCACAGATGAAATTGAGATGATTGAGATTTGATTTGATTTGAATACTTGACGTAAAATAAGTCACAATTCTTCTTCTTATTCGAAATATTCTTGACAAAGCGGTCGTGATCTCTAGTTGTAGCAAGAGAAGGGTCAGATCTAATGCGCTTCACCACATTCCGCCATCGTAGCCTATTATAGGCAACAACTATTAGAAAACGAAACAGTGGAAGACCGCTCTCCAGATGGGCGGATGATATTATTAAAACGGCTAGCTCTAGCTGGAGGCAACTGACCCAAGACCGAGATCCTTTTGGAGTCCCTGCCGTAGGGTTTTGCTAAAGATTTAGGAAATAAATTTAAAAATAGAGAAAAAAACGTAATTTATTTCCTTAAAAAAATACAATAGGATTAAGTTAAAATTTATTCTTTTGCAAGAAATAACAAGGCTGTTTATCTACGATTTTTTGTCAAAATATGCTACGATGCATGAAAACTATAAACATACCGAAATGTCCTGATCCATCCTAAAAACTCTCTATAACTGAAAAGCTGTGTGTCCAAACATTTTGTCCAGCTTAGTTTTGAAACGTTTCATGTTTCGTTAAATAGTCCATGTCAAGTATGTACAATGGTGTCGCCAAGTCCTTCTAGTGCCGACCTCGTTAAGGCTGTATTAAAATAAAAACAAACCACATCTTTGTTCTTTAGCTCTTAGCATACTGAGCCCATTCATCCATTCTTCATACTACGACTACATGAAATGTTGATATATTTTTTTTATTTATTACAGAAATACATACATTATCCTTACAGACTATGCCAATACTAATGTCGAGAAACGAAAAGTCTATTCATAATATTAAATACATAATATACAAAATCGCTATTCACTCTGTAATAATCTAATAATCTATAATCTGTAAATATGCCGATAATGTCGGAGACAGCATTCAGTGGGCGCAACGTCCTAGATAACGGGAATATGTGCACCAGACTGGTTCTTACCCTTGGGATAGCAAATATCCTGGGCCTTCGCCGTCGCATATATCCCATAGTTACTAAGAAACCCAGTTCTTGGAATACAGATATATATTTATTATTTATGGCTTTCAGCAGTGGTGCCCGAGTGACCTTAGAGTGCGACTCACATACCTGAGGTCGTAGGTTCGATGCATGGTAGAAATGATTTTCATTATAAGTACGCATTTAACATTTGCTCTAACAGAGAAAACAGAGAAAATGTCGTGGGGAAACCGGCTTGTTGTAGACCCAAAAGTCGATGGCGTGTGTTAGGCATAAAAGGCTGATCACTTACTTGTCTTGAAGATTGACATGAGGGCCTTCCCTGAAAGCGCCAATGATTTCTTTATTTATTTTGTTTTATGGTATAAGTAAAAATAAGGAACACTCAGATATGGTATATAATAAGGTATCTTGAAACAAAAAATTTAAGTTAAAATGAACTACAGTTTTAATAATTTGTTTTGGATGTTCAGTCTGATTACGGATTAATTGGAGACTCTAATTTAAAATTTAACAAAAGAGGGAGTTATTTTATAGAGAACATTTTAAATAAAGAAATTCTGATTAAACAGAACGTAGTCAGTAATAAACTTTAGGAAAGAAACTAGTTAGTACGGTCGTTTTATCGCCTTATTATCACAGACCCTTTAGGGTTTTCTCAATTAATTCAAAGATAACAAAGACAATAATTAATTACACGAACAAATTTGATGATTGCGTGAGTGTAACGAAGAATAAAGTAAACTATGGTAGAAATGGGTAAATGTGATGTTTAAATTTTCAGTAAAAAACGTGTGTGTACATGCGTTAGCAGATATTTACTTCTTTGGTGTAACAAGATTAAAATCTTTTAAAAAATAAATACTACGTTTGTAGAAAAAACGACACTATTAATAGAAAAAAGGTATTTAATACATTTAATGTTTTACTATAGTCTTTGATATTTAAATAAACTTAAATATTAAAAAAAAAACTAAAATGTTGACTATAGCTAACTACAGAGTGTCGGTTTTTTGACAGTGTGCGCGTATCGTAATTATTTACTCTCTTCATGTTTCCCTAACACGGCAAAAGAAGTGTAACTTAAAAAATGTTGGTAACATCCGCAAACAGAGCAGTGTTAGCCTAGTGGTGTGTACCATTCCTAAGGGTATAGGTTCGATCCCCAGCAGTACAACAATCGAGCATCTTTCTATGTGCACATTTCAAATTCACTCGACTGGATAGGAAAGCATCGTGAGCAAACCGGCTCGTATTAGACACAAAAAGTCATCGACGTGTGTCTTACAAGGATTAAAAAAATACAAATGATTCAGAAATTTGAGGCCCAGACCTTTTAAAAATGTAGCACCACTGATTTATTTTATTGTTATCATTATGACATTTATTAATAATATTTTAATGTTATTATTAATTTCATATTAAATTAATAACCTATATAAATCCTACCATAAAGTTTAGAAGTTGAAAAGTTATGCATTGTGGACAGTCAACGCAAAATCATGCATGTAGGATACATTACTCAAGATAATACATTTCAGTTGAAAGGCTACGTCTCAGTAAAATATCACCAAACGCATTTACTCTTTAGAATGAGGTAGAAATAATACGTTTATTATTGTTTAAGTGGAAATCTGCGTAAAAGTGGTATTAGAAAAATTATTCAATTTTTTGCATAAATAAAAAACGCAGATTTGAAATCATTCCTTGACTATATAGTCGTTTGTAGTATTAAGTAACTTAGGTACGTCTAGTTATTATCATTAGCAAAATATGATTAGTTATTTGTGGGATTGGTATGATATAGTATTTCTGTTAAAATATTTTTGTAGTCAGGATTAGACATACTGTTATACTTTTGAGTCCAATGTAACAATTATTACCTATTTATATGATCTAAATCAACGTTATACAAGATGATAAGACATCACAAATTTTACACACATATTATTTTAGAACATTAGCAAGCTATTAGTGTTGTCCCTGAGGTGGTAGGTTCGAACCCGGCTGTGTGCTGTGGACATTCTTTCTATGTTCACATTAATTATTATTCGCTCGAACGTTGAAGGAAAACATTGTGAGGAAACCAACATATCTTAGACCCAAAAGTCGACGATGTGTGTCAGGCACAGGAAGCCAACTTGCCTATTAGATAAAAAAAGGTTCATGAAACAGATTCTGAAATCTGAGGCCTAGAAATAAACAGGTTGTAGCGGCAATTATTTAATTATTTTATATTTTAAGCAAGCTAGTAAGAGAAAGACATAAGACACTACAAACGAAACCTAATTACTAAAAATAAACCTCATTAAGAGCGCGATAAACAATGATATGGTAAGTTGGAAGACTAACGTAAAATATATCAATATTTTCATCAATGTTGGGAATTAAGGTGTAAGAGCCAGACCTATCCGCTGAAAGATTAAAATCAACAGATAAGTGTGCCGAAGGTACGTATAGAAGACTAGTTCTGCTAAGAAGTAGTTTCTGGTAGTGACTGTAGGATTACAGAGAAAGGAAAATTTACTCAATACTCTATTAGTGATTTGTAATGTGATAATTGTTTTATAAGTTGATTTGTATGACAAGCTTACTAAATTAAAGGAAAGCTATAATAAATTTAAGGGATAATAGACGTAATCACAGTTGAAAATTGAGTAATGATTTTGTTTAAGATCCCTGAATAATACATTTTATAAGCAATATTGTTGTTGGTTTAGGTGAGAATATGAGAACTTGCTTTATCTTTTAGTTTATTTCAGTTTTATATTTTTTGAAGTAAACTTTTAAGTATCTCGTGTGTGCTTTGTTTCTAAAGAACATTGTTATTTTGTTCAAAAACTCTCGTGCTTTAGCAGCTTTTATTGAGTCTATACAATTACCTCGCCAACTCTGTAGCAACAGTCCCGAAGAATTGAAAATATCTACTTTGTTTTTATAAAAGTGAAGTCCATCAAATATTTTGTAACTAGGTTTTGATTGTCTTACGAAGTGTATTCTTTAAATATTCATATAGAATTTATTATAAAGAGTGTCGAAAATAAGTCCGGTTTAAAAATTCAAGGGAAGATGAGAGTTTTAATTTAAATACAATATTCTCATTACTTTCTCATTTTTTTGGTTTCTTATACAGCTTATAAGAAACCATATGAGAATGTCTAAGTCATCATAATAGATATTCTTGTGTAACTCATTTTTCAATAATAAGTCGTAGTAGAAATATCAGAGCATTTCATCAGTGGAATTTTCTTTCTATGTGCACCATTAATACTTGCTCCTACTTGAAGGACCATTGCGTAGAAAGTGGGCTTAGGCCTAAAAATCGTCGTCATAAAATTATCAAAGAAAACAATTTGAAAGCTACCTAGGATTTTAGCGCCACTGGATTATTAATAGCATACCTAATCAAAATATACGTAGCATCTCAGTACCAAACATTGTGCGATAATTGTGCAAAGGAAACCTCTCTCATCTCCATTCCTTAGTAAATTTGCAATAATTATTCTCTGTGATTACTTTGATCTCGTATTAAAGTTTCATGAATGCTCAGCAGCTATTAACAGGCAGATAATGTACTTCGTTGTATTGACAGACTAGTGTGCGATGTTTCGGTTAAATGAAATTAGAGATACAATTTATTTAAATATGATAAAATTGTTAAGCTATTGAATTGATTAAATCGTGGGAGTTGAGTGCGGCGACCGAATCAAGAAATTCCGTAACGGAAATAAACCAAACATACGATGACGAATATAATCACATCGGTCTGATGCGATCGGTGACGTGCAGTGCAGGTGTGTTAGAGTGGGACAGAAGGTATAGTGCGTATTCACATCTCTATGACGAGATCGGTGACCGATACGCGTTAGAGTGAGACTGACTATGTAGACGTGTTAGTCTGGGTCTAATACCGTTACCACTCTATTAACAAGCAGATATTGTATATCATTGTAATGAGTGGTAGATTAAGCTAATATCAAAGAAAAAAATACTGCATAAATAAATAATTATAATTGGTTAAAGAATGCTACGTTGACTGCAGTCCCCGAGTGCCACACGTTTTTTTTAAATTAAAATATTGTTTACACTATTTGTTTTGTGTATAATAACCATTATGGTTATTGATTATGAAAAAATTGTTTGTATTGAATTCCTAAAACAATATCGTGATCCGATATCAGTTGGTCCCGAAATAAATATATTTCAAACGCGTTACATTGTGAAACAGATGAGTATTTACGATACGAGGTTCATTTTCTTTACAAGGCATAACTGAAACTTAGTCGGTATACTTTCGTTTTCCCACAGTTAAAGATTTTAGATTCTCTCTAGTTGTTTAACTAACGATTTAAAAATGTAAACAATTGTTATATTACCACGAAAATCTTTTAAAAGATTATAAAAAATTAATGAGTAGTAATGGATTCGAAAGTATATTTTTCATGTATGTTAATGGACATAGCAAGATAAACTGATCGACTTTAAAGAGAACTATATATGATAAGAGAACGATATGGAAAAGATCAAGGAGAACTGGAATCAATGGCAACCCTACAAAAAAAGCAAAAATTCTAAACTGTATTCGATTGAATATTAAAAGGATTTTTCATTTAAGCTTCAACTTTTTTTTTTTTATAAAGTTACACTGATTCCATTATGAGATTAACAAGAGATAGTAAATTGGTAGGTATTAAAAGAGTTGAAAATAATATCACAGCATATTTTATATACGAACTAAGATTTTAGCCTCAATAACGCACCAAAGTCAAACGTGTACCTTGTCCCATTAATAATTATACCGTGGAGCCTAATTTGAAGTCTACCTATTCAGAGCTAATTCAATTTAGCCAATGAAAATCGAAATTGCCGTCATCGTAATACTTGACCGAGCGTAGCATAAATTATTAGAATATTTTTTTTATACCCTACTCTATTTAAATATTATATATACTTTCAATCAATAAGAGTTTCACGAAACATACAACGTTTTTAAAAATAAATATATGGTAGTGGTTTAAACTCTCCGAACTGATTTTTCTGTGTGCGTAATTGACTTTTTCAAGTACAGATAGTGCAATCCACGAAGACGCGCCCCACTATTCTTCCTAACCCTTAGTAGTATCTGTGTGCACTTAGTAGCTTGCACAGCTTCGGTCAATGTTGAGTCTTATCGGTACATATGCTCACTAGAGTGAATAAACTATGTCATGGTCAAAGTGAAAGATGCTCTCTGACGGTTCGCAACTGATGCTCGGAACAAACTCCCCGTACCCCGCAATCCCCTCAAACAAAATAGGAGGGGCGCGTCTTCGTGATTTGCACAATCTGTATGGTGTAAGCAAACGACGTGAAGAAACCGGAATTTCACAGAATCAAAAAGCGAAGAAACTAAGATGGATTAATTAAATACGGATACAATCTGATGCCATTGTAAAGTTCAGGTTCTAAAATGACGCACAAATGTCGTATGCTGTCTTCAATCCTTATTATGTTAAAAGCATCTAGAAAAAAAGGTAAAATAAAAAAATAGGACACTGCAATATTTCGTCGATATCAAAACGGTAAGCATTATTCAACTGTGGAAACGGGTAAATAGAATGGAAGATATATTGTAGCGCTGGCCGCTCGTGGATGATATACGGGAGGGGAAAACAGAAACAAACTGATTCTATTGATTTACCTTGGTTTAAAAGGCTTGATATATAGCATTTATATAAGACAGACTTTGAAAACCGCCAATAAATTTAACATCTTTGTTCTTTGACGATTAAAAATACGGCTCTACAAGAAAACACTATTTTCTTGTAGAGCCGTCACAATAATATGCTTCTTTTAAGTAAATTACCTATATAGTTTGCTAATAGTGTGTGTAGACAGCTGGAAAGTATATGGTTTTCTAATATTGAGAAAATTGTAATTAATCTTTGTTTGTTTTGATTACTCCTTTAATCTTTAAAAGTAAAGAGATAGAAAATAAGATCCTTAGACTTTCCTGACGATGTTGTCACACGAGGGATTGAATTGGATAAGAAAATGTTAGTAACAGAAAAAAATTATTTTAATTTAACTGCCAAAACAAAATCTTTTTTAAATTCTTTTCTTTCCATACTTTGTGATATGTTGAGTGGAAATAGACCGCTCGGCCTTTATCATCAATCGCCTTCTCGAGTGCCCGACTTCAATCTAACTTTTGAAAATCCCCATCCCCTTCACTCAGTACTTTCACCAAATTCTCTTTAGGATGAGGTATTGAAAAACTTATATGGGCTACTATAATTTATCAATGTGTACGTACTTCAAACTTAAAACTTGTGTCTGTTAAAGTTAATTTTACTTGGGCGTCATAGATTATGCGTTTGATGATGATGCCATTGCGTTAGAGGGAAAAAGTCTAAATACATGCATTTGAAATTAGGTCGTACTAGGATACTACGATAAAAAGGATACTACTTTATTCCTCAAATAATTATATTCACTTAGCGAGAAAATTTAGATTAGGTTACTTATGTTCATATTGAAAATAAGCTATATATACAATAAATATATCAGTTTCTAACAATATGTACAATATTATTTACAAAAGTGCTGGTAGGTCGAATTGATGTTAAAACTTGCATTAGGTGACTATTTAATAATTAATAATAATTAGTAACTCCCCCTAGCCGACTGGTCATCGTGGGGCAAATGACCACGATCCTCTAAAGGTTTAACCTCTATAACGTCAACTTCAATACTCACACTCAAAGAAAACGAATGATATTCAAAAAGCAACCATCAACTGTCGATCTTTTAGAACACCCGAAAAACTTGAAGAACTTAAACTAGCTATACAAGAAATAAAATGGGATCATCAGCGAAACGAGAAGATTTGGAGAACATATAGAAGACCATGGAAAGTATATATTATATCATAAAGGAGAGACGCCGGGTATGTACGGAATAGGATTCATGATTAAAAGACATCTTATAAACAAAATAGAAAAACTTAGTATAGAAAAAGAAGATGATTGGTCCATAATCCAGGCGTATTACCAACGGATTCTAGCAAAAAGGAAGCCATAGCAAAAATCGAGAAATTTTACAAAGACCTTAGAGGAGGCCTTTGTCGGAAGACAAGTTGTAACTGAACTACAGTTTGCCGATAATCAATAGATATAAAAACTGTTAGTATATTAGTTAAACTCTAGTTTTAGTTCAAAATGTGTTTTTTAGAACTATCTAACTGGCTCTGACTACTGAGTCATAAGTAAATTAATTTTAGGCACACGAAACTACTCTGTGTAGAACTGTTACAACAATAAAGGCTTTATTATTATTATAATAATTAGTAATAATTTATTAGACTCTCGTTCTCACATATAAATAAACGCTAGAAAACCCTTTGTGATGTTTTGTACTTACATATTAATATTTCATTGATTACTATTGGACTTTAAATATTTTATATACATATTTAGATTTATATATGTGTGTATTTTTATTATAGTATTTCCGTATGAATTGAACTTAAGGTCGGGCCTGTTCCAATATAACAGCTTTTTTAAAATTTATGTATTGCCCCTGTACTTTTAAGTACTATATATTTATGTAACTCATTGTGCAGCAAGAAAAGAGCGCGCCAATTCCTAAAAGGCCAGAGAGTATCCACGGGTATCACTTAATACCAGCGGAGCCTCCTGACCGTTTGCCATCTGTTCTATAAAAAAATTGTCCTTGCTAAATTTGATCGAATTTAGCCGGAAAATTTATAAATTTTGCGAAGAATTTTACTTCAGTAGAAAGAGATAGCCCCGGTTGTATTTGATAGCGTCTTTGAGAGCCTCCTTATGCGTTAGGCGGCGTTAGGCTTAACGCATAAGGAGGTCACCACTTTTCGGGTGTAGTTGTGCCCTAACGGTTAGGGCACAACTACACCCGAAAAGTGGTTTACTGGTTATTCACCTTAGGTCACTTGATTAGCAGAGAGGATGCCAGCTGTGAGTTGAGTCCAACTTGTCGACTTTATTATTGAGTTACTAGAAGGAAGGAATTTAGGATGAGGTACATATTAGACAACTAGTAATAAATACTAGTCGTAATCGAAACAAGAGGAAGGCAGACACAAGTCAACTTGTTATCTTACAAGAACACTTTCGAATTCACTTTGAAGTTAAAACTTTGGACAGCTGAATAAAGGAAGTTCTCTAAAAGGGAAACGGATGGAACAACAAATTTTTTGACGTTATATTTAATTATTTTACATATTCGATTCGAAAATTATAATGCATTAATTGACAAATTAAATACAAAAAATAGCAATAGTGTCAATAAAAATATCATATATTTTGACACTAAAAATTGAGTTGTTAGAATATTTGTTATTAAAATAAACAGTGGTCATGAAATTACTAGACACACCTCACATTTATATGTAAGTCATTTGATTAATGATTATTAAATACTAAGAAATGTGTAAAAAAATAATGGAAATGAAAATTTTTGTTTTTAAGCACACTAATTTATTATATCAAACACAACAAAAGATCTAATAAAATTTCAGGATGAAACCCGAAATATTCTTAAGGTCAGCAGTCCTTTGTGCCTTAGACATGTTCCTTATAGTGACATCATTATAAGGGTTATACAGTTATATATATCATGTATATATCAGTCATATATATAATGTCCAATCTATATATTCTTAATAGGTAACAGAAGTGTCATTTAGATTTATGAACCCTTAAAACCCTTAGCCCTACCCCTAATTGCATGTTAGTTATAAGCTCATGTTTTAAACGATTAAAGCCAGCTGACACCCAGCTCAAACAAAGAGCTTCTTTTAACATACATTTGAACATCCGTCCAACAAACGCGCCCGAACCTAACTCGATGCATATATTTCTTTTCGATCTGAATACTTGAACAGCGCTACCATGCATTAGGGGAAACGAAGAAAAGTGTCTAACTCATATTTAGGTTTAAAGACATTTATTCTTATAATAGACAGTAATATAAGTATGAGAAAACTGCTAAAGATACAATTTATCAGGTGGTGGTGGTAGAACTTGGGTGGACGTTTATTTCCGTAGATAACTGGGATCACTCAATAGATGGTCTTTTAATGTTAATTGAAACATTGCTAGGCTGCCTACACTTTTTATATATTTTAAACCCATATGAAACCTACAATAATTAAAACTGTACTTGAAATCCTTTTATAAAACCTAAACATGGTATTTACAATTTCATTAACCTGCATAGTACATAGTTATAATAAAAATAATTAAAAATTAATAAAATGAACATTAAAATAAATTTAGAAAACATTCGTCCCTCTGCCACTTTTAACGCTGGCAGTATTCCCTTGCTGTACTTATTCGTTGAGCAAGAAAAGCACTAGCAGCACTAGCACTTCTATTAAAGGGAACAAAATCGAAGTTGGGGGAAAGACTTGATTATTTGAGCCATTTATAGTTTTCCGCCTGCTCTGCGGCAGCCCCGGCTTTTTTGCTTGTCCGAGGTTGTTGAGATGGGGCTAACGTGTCCACACAAATAGCATCCTTTACCAAAGCCACGGAATAAACGACTAATCTGTACTTAGTTTATCTAATTCATTCACTAGAACGGTACTCGTTGATAGAAAAAATCAGTGACATGAAAAATGCCGTTCCATTTTTAACCACCATTCATCGCACTATTTAAGCTTCACATAAAGCCAATAAAATATGATTTAAAAGCGCACGGAACATTACAGCAACAATACAAACGGATATACGATAAATCTCAGTTCAAAAATACGATACAAAATTGTCGATAAAATCCAATAATGCAACTATCTAACTATTGGATCTCACTTGACAAATGTGCCTGAAAATTGGTATCATTTAGTCACAAAGGCGCTTCGGCAAACCGCCAAGTTAGCGTATGTAGTGGCGTTCAAGTGTTTCCGAGACTCCGACGCCATATTTTTACTTCAAAAAGATATTTCGAACTATAGTGATATTACTAGAATATTAACAATATTATGTGATCCAAATCTACGAGTTTATTGATTTATACAAATATACATTAAAATTAAATAATAGGTCTGATTTATGGATGTCAACGATAAAATGCAGAGTATTTAATACGAACTTAATCTAGTTTTATGTAAAAATATACATAATATATATAAACTGTATATGTATATAATTAACAAGAAAATCTTCTCAGATCATCTGATTTGAAAAAAAAAAGCGTGATTTAAATGTTAACACTTGCTTTAAATTCTCTCAATTTCTTACGCTTAAGGCAAAAAAGGCATTTTAACACTTTAATTAACCATCGAAGTATCTGAAAGAATTTTTTTAAGTTTATTCGAAGTGCTTTCAACGAACCTTAAAAAGGTTCTCCTGTCATTTTATTTATTCAGTGTTTCACGAACTTTAAACGATTTTACTGATTTTACGTAACAAAAAAACAAAATTGATTTTTAGATCTATTAGAATGTTTTATAAGGGTTTCTAAGGGTTTCTAGTAGAATGTTTTATAGTGGAAATATACTAATAACTTGTGTAAAATGTGCCTGTCTGATTTTTTTTATGACGTGAAAGTAATTATATTATACTTATAACGGTTAAGTCTATTTATCACAAAAATAGAAGTCTTTTCGGCAACGCCAAACAAACAAACAAAATATCATTATTCATATAGGTAAACAAGTACACTTACGAACGTCAAAAAAATTAAATTAATTGTAAATTTACATTTACTGTCAGTTCTCAAATCAAAGGCGTAGAACCGAAGAGTTTATTGCCAGTTCTTGCAATAAACTCTCCGCCACACTTTTTAATCGCCAAGTTTTTTCTTTTACCCAACGTTTGTAAAGAGCTGCAACCATTACACCATGTTCCATATGACATCTTGAATAATAAATTAAAAACAAAGATTTGTCCTCTATCAGCAGGAGGTATGGTGAAATAGGAGCACGCACTTACATACTCGTGAGAACAGCACGCAAATACGTAGTAGAAACAACTAATATCACCGCATACACAAATTGAAGTACGACCAGTCACCACAGCCAAGAGCCAAGGGGTCAACCTTTCGAAAAGTCACTAGTAGAAGCATCTGGGACTAGGGAATTTCTGCCCAGAGGTGAGAACACTACTCCTGATGAATACATAGACATTAAAAATCTATATATTAAATTTTCATAATCTTTTATGTGAACAATATTTTTCAATACAAATTTGCTATCTATGAAAATTGATTATCTGAGAGCCACTCCATATAAAATGTATACTTTAATTTAATTAAGAAGATTCAGCTTTGCATTTTAAAGTGTTTTGCTCTGGAAGTACTTAAGTTTATTATTATGCTGGAACCTCGTGTAAAAGTTTAATTCTGTATTCATGAATGAATATCCTTTCTTATATTATGAGAATATAAGAAAGGATTAAATTTACATAAACAATTACGTTCTCTTGTACTTCATATTTTGGCGTGAAAATTCCACGATGTGGCACGAGGTGTTTATTATATTTAGGCTTGCATTCGCACAAATCAAATATTACTAATTGTTTAAATATAATAAGTATCTTAGTACACCTTAACATCAAAATATGAAATCAAAACAGACCGTAGTGAATGAGTATTGTCTAATTTGGACTTTATGGATCGAACGGGATAACATCTTGTTCGATCACACAACCCACAAAAATAATTTCAATCAAAGTTATTTTATAGTGCACAGAAAAACCCAGCATTTGAAATAAAGTTCAGTTGCATGCATCGTTACAAAGCCAATCATCATCATCATCATAATCAATGGCTATACAGCTCCTATTGGGCCATAGCCTCCTCAAGTATATTTCGCCATCGCATTGAATCTATATTCGTAAAGATGACAGCAAAAGAGTGTGAAAATCATTCTCATTAAGACGTAACTTGATGTCACAAAAAACGTCTACGTAGTGAAATGTTCATTTTTCCGCTGCAAAATGTCTAAAGCAGCGAAATGATATATGAAATAGAAACACTCGGGTTTTCATCTATTTCTTTTCTTTTGCACGTCTCTCATTTCGTTGGTGCCTTTCATTATAACACGGTTTCACAGTTCTGTGAGCAGTAGTAATGAGTACCTTTAAAATTCGAATATGTTCATGCGATAGTGTCGTATGTAACGAAGTGATGTCTAGTGGGAAATGTAGCAAATTGTTTATATTTGTAACATTTTGTTTTGAGAATTAAAAAAAATATTTACGTTTTAATTTTATTAGAGTTCAACAATTTATTTTTGGTTATTAATACTAAAAGTACTTCTTAGATTTTAATTTGAATCAGAGATTATTGGTTATTATTGATAAAATTTAGTTTTTATTATTATTATTAATTAAAATGTCGAAGTTAATATTTTACAAACTAGTCCATAATTTACTAAATGAGTAAATAATGAAAATAATTTACTAAGAGATTATGTATCTGCATACCTAACATATTTGATTCAGGAATTCATCAAAGTTAAATACTTTAAGTATACAGAAAGCCATTATGAAACCTTCAATAGAACCAGTTTCAGCCTTCAGCGAGGATTAAAGTTTAGCTAAAGTCGGCTGCTCTAAGCTCGTCGTGATTGTCTTTCACATTAAGTTAAAAACTTTAATTAATATAACCTCTCTGAATTCCTCGATAAATCACGTATATGATGATTTAATAAAGGCTTGGATTACTTGCAAATTGTTTTCGCTATAAATTAAACAAAAGTAACCCAAAATTCAAATTGTAGTTACTGATTAGATTCCTTGTCTATGTCTATTCTCTGGACAGCTAAGGAAATAAATGTACCCAATGTGTTTTTTTATAGAACAGGGGGCAAACGGGCAGGAGGCTCATCTGATGTTAAGTGATACCGCCGCCCATGGACACTCTCAATTCCAGAGGGTGCGAGTGCGTTGCCGGCCTTTTAAGAATTAGTACGCTCTTTTCTTAGAGGACTCGAATTGGTTCGGAAATACTTCAGTCGATAGCTGGTTCCACAAAGCGGTGTTGCGCGGCAAAAACTGCCTAGAAAAACGCGCAGTTGTGGAACGGTGGACGTCGAGGTGACACGGGTGGTATTTCGTATTCTGCCTCGACGTCCGACGATGAAACTCAGCTGAAGGTATTATTCCGAACAACTGCTCTGAACACTCTCCTTGGTAAATGCGGTAGAAGATGCAGAATGACCCCATATCTCTACGCAACGCCTAAGGATCAAGCTGCTCGGAGAGAGTTTGATCGTCAACGATTCGAACCACTCTTCGTTGAATAAGGTCAAGTGAAAGGAGCTGGTACTGGGGAGCACCCGCCCAGAGGTGGCAACAGTACTCCATATGGGGCCGAATTTGCGCTTTATATAGTTGCAAGCGGTGGCCCGGAATGAAGTAACGTCTGGCCTTGCTGAGCACACCGAGCTTTTTGGAGGCTAATTTAGCCTTTCCCTCCAAGTGACCGCGAAACTAAACGTCGTTCGATATGTCAACGCCAAGTATTCCAATGCTGGCTGCGGCTTTAAGGAGAGTGTTTTCGAAAAGAGGAGTAGCGACAAAGGGTGTTTTTTTAGCGGAAAACGCGCAAACTTGTATCTTTTTGGGGTTAAATTGGACTAGTCTGCCCCAGTCAGAGACTCCACGTAGTAGAGTTTCTACTTCAGACACAAGTTTGTTCCGGTACTCATCGACATGTAACTCGCACAAATCCACAAAGTTTAGAAAATCTAATAGTGACAAGAAGAAAGGATCAGACCTCGAGGAAAACAGCAGCGAGGATTAAAGTTTAGCTAAAGTCGGCTGCTCTAAGCTCGTCGTGATTGTCTTTCACATTAAGTTAAAAACTTTAATTAATATAACCTCTCTGAATTCCTCGATAAATCACGTATATGATGATTTAATAAAGGCTTGGATTACTTGCAAATTGTTTTCGCTATAAATTAAACAAAAGTAACCCAAAATTCAAATTGTAGTTACTGATTAGATTCCTTGTCTATGTCTATTCTCTGGACAGCTAAGGAAATAAATGTACCCAATGTGTTTTTTTATAGAACAGGGGGCAAACGGGCAGGAGGCTCATCTGATGTTAAGTGATACCGCCGCCCATGGACACTCTCAATTCCAGAGGGTGCGAGTGCGTTGCCGGCCTTTTAAGAATTAGTACGCTCTTTTCTTAGAGGACTCGAATTGGTTCGGAAATACTTCAGTCGATAGCTGGTTCCACAAAGCGGTGTTGCGCGGCAAAAACTGCCTAGAAAAACGCGCAGTTGTGGAACGGTGGACGTCGAGGTGACACGGGTGGTATTTCGTATTCTGCCTCGACGTCCGACGATGAAACTCAGCTGAAGGTATTATTCCGAACAACTGCTCTGAACACTCTCCTTGGTAAATGCGGTAGAAGATGCAGAATGACCCCATATCTCTACGCAACGCCTAAGGATCAAGCTGCTCGGAGAGAGTTTGATCGTCAACGATTCGAACCACTCTTCGTTGAATAAGGTCAAGTGAAAGGAGCTGGTACTGGGGAGCACCCGCCCAGAGGTGGCAACAGTACTCCATATGGGGCCGAATTTGCGCTTTATATAGTTGCAAGCGGTGGCCCGGAATGAAGTAACGTCTGGCCTTGCTGAGCACACCGAGCTTTTTGGAGGCTAATTTAGCCTTTCCCTCCAAGTGACCGCGAAACTAAACGTCGTTCGATATGTCAACGCCAAGTATTCCAATGCTGGCTGCGGCTTTAAGGAGAGTGTTTTCGAAAAGAGGAGTAGCGACAAAGGGTGTTTTTTTAGCGGAAAACGCGCAAACTTGTATCTTTTTGGGGTTAAATTGGACTAGTCTGCCCCAGTCAGAGACTCCACGTAGTAGAGTTTCTACTTCAGACACAAGTTTGTTCCGGTACTCATCGACATGTAACTCGCACAAATCCACAAAGTTTAGAAAATCTAATAGTGACAAGAAGAAAGGATCAGACCTCGAGGCCGATCCCCAACTCGTGGCATAGATCAAATAAAGGCTCTTACAGGTCTTACCATCATTACCCAGGTTCAGAGGCTTGCCGAAGATAGGGGAAAGTGAGGGAAGTTAAGTTGCGCCGAACACGACGTTCAGAAATATAGAGCGCGACTGTAGAAAAAAGGAGAAATGGATTTTCATTTTCATATGGCCCTTGATGTGGAACGACGAACGTCGAGGTGATACAGGTGGAATTTCGTAATCTGACTAGACGTCCGATGATGAAACTCAGCTGCAGGTGCATCTGACCACCTCCTCTCAACACACTCCATTGTAAATGCGATAGAAGATGCAGAGAGACAAGCAGGGATCAAGATAAAGTGACTCGTCGTAAAAAACATTATGAAACCAGTTTAGAGTTGCCAGAAATATACGGCCAAAGAATTAACATTTTAGAATTTTGGTCGTCAAAATACGTTAATTAAAAACCACATATGTTAATTAATCGTTAAGTTAACTGATGCATATTTGTAATCGATATTTCCGAGCAAATCTGGCCAGTTTCAAATACGGAATATTCCAATTAAACTACTTTTTGAATCGGAAATATATGTAAAGGCTCGGTGGAGATCTTTTTCTTGAATTAATGTTTACGGCTGTGAGTAATCAATGAAATATGAGCAAAAAATTATGTTTTAAATCTTAGTAGGTATTATTACATTTATTTTTTAACGAAAGTTTTTTAAATTTTACTTTTAACTAGTTATCTCAATTTTATACCGTGAGTGACTTAGCATTAACTTAGTGATATAATTATTACATTTTGATATTAAAATATATCATAATTTAAGTAAAAGTGTGTTTTGGTGGTATCATAAAAAATTGCAACTACGTACATAACTTGTCTTAAAAAAGCGAGATATTTTAATAACATTAAAAGATACTAACATGAAGAGATATTGTCTACGTGTGCATGTTACTGCTAAAATAGTGAAGGAAAACATCGTAAGGAAAACAGCATCGTAAAGAAAAAATTTGACACCGTGTGCACAGGAAGTTATCACCTATTTGCCTATTAGATTGACTAATGATCATGTAACAGATACAGAAATCTGGGGCCCAGACCTAATAGGCTTGTAGCACCACTTTTGTCTAAAGATGTAACCGCTAAAGTGTCTTGCTGATCGCGACTGCTGTGAAGCTAGAGAAACGTTTAGTATTCAGCCTTATATTGTATATGCTTCTGTGAAATAAATTCATACATGAACTAAATATATTCACAATTTATACGAAACTGCCGTTAATATTAAATTGAATCTAGCCTCTTGCTTTGTCTCCGATTATTGTATATCCGTAATGATTAAACATTATGTTCGAGTATAATGGAGCTTTAGTGCTTTGTACAATGTCTACGGCATTGTGTTGATACAACCTTAGTCTGTCATAAGGTTCTGGATATTTTGGTACAGGTATTTTGATGAAATAATAAACCTTTCGAAGTCTTGGTCATTCGAAGATTGATCGAAATATTAATTGTTTTTTAACTAATATTTATTTTATAGTGATGTCAAAATTCATGTGGTTGAAGTACTTAATGATAATAATTCATTCTCCAATCAGCTACTTTACATAGTTTAAAACTTTGTAATTAATGTAATTTGCCAAGTTTCTAAACGTTGAACACGTTCAAATGATAACAGAGTTCATAAATTGTCATAATTTTAAAACAAAAGATATAATAAATTTTTCTTTATCCTCTTAACATTCTTTCACTGGTTATTTATGATAATCGCTCAGTACTTAGATTTTAATATATACACTTCGTAATATAAATTTATTTAGGATTTTCCTCCAGATCTTTCTCCTTACATTTTAGAGAAAATAACGCGATTTACTCTAATATAAGTTATTGCCGCGCACCACCACTTTGTGGAACCAGCTGCCCACTGAAGTATTTCCGTACCATCCGACTTCAAGTCCTTCAAGAAAAGAGCGTACCAATTTTTAAAAGCCGGCAGCGCACTCGCGAGCCGTCTGGCATTAAGACGCGGCGGCCATGGGCGGCGGTATCACTTAACATCAAGTGCGCCTCCTGCCCGTTTGCCCCCTGCTTGTGTTCTATAAAAAAAGAACTTTAGATTCGGTAATCTATTAAATTTCTAAACATCAACTCAGCACCATAATAGTACCCTACCTTGTAACGGTAAACTTATTAAATGAATTGCCTTATTTCTTGCAAGAAAACAATATACGCAGTACGTTAAAATTTTACTATACTCAATGTTAGTTAGATGTGAAATATTACGATATAAAAATAATGTATCATATATTTCGCCATAGCTATCTATTTCGCCGTTTGTGCGTCCTGCTACATCTATTGCTTTCGTCTACCGGGTTTCCTCTTGCCATCAACCAGATTGTGAGTTCAGAAAGGACCTTGGGCTTCTGTAGTTCACCATTCTTTGCACATTCCCAATCACTTGAGCCAGTTGCATTTTAAGAAGTGGAAGATGTTGGCGTCGTCAAAGACGTCATAAAATTCTTCATTGTAGCGAATACGCCAAACTTCATCGTAGCAAACAGGGCCGAATAAAATCTTGTTTAGCGTAAACAAAAATTCTTGCATAACATGGCGTAATTGGGACTACGTCTGTTTTTCCAAAGTGGAGCTGTTTTCAAAGTGGGTACGCTTTCAGAAGTTTCTGAATCATAACGCAAGAAGGTTTAAGATTCATGAATGAATTCTTCTGTTGTTTTATTTAAAAATCTACTTTTACTACACGTAAATCATATTTCTCGTAGCTCGAAGTTAATCCCAAATGCCAACGTGTGGTGGCGAGCAGACAGAATATCATTTATTTAAAGTAAAATGCTATTTTAAATTTAAACATTTTAGCTTTTTATGCATAGCATAGAGTTTTTCAGCTCACTGAAAAGCGACTGAAAACGTCTAACACGTTTAGCATTGAGGTTGTACTGTCGATTAACTAGAAAAATATTTAAATAGTTTGCGCTTGTGTGCAGGTGTGTTCTTTAATGTGACTTTTTGGTTAGTGACACGGTACCTATTTCCATTATTTTATTTTATTTTTCTTTAAAAATACCTCGAAAGCAACAAGGCCTCGTTTCCCTCCTAGTTATTTAGTTATTATAAGTTTTACAAATTTTTGGAACGAAGTATTAAATAAATACATTTTAATTTGGTGTAATAAACATTTAAATCAATTTATATTCACGCCATGTAGATGTTTTACACATCATACATATTTTTTTATAGGAGGGCAAACGAACCTCCGGACACATTTAGTGACCCATATTTAGTGGGTCTGTTACCGACCTTTGAGGGAGTATACTCTTACATTGAGCAATTGAATGTCGTATCTCTCAGGCAAGTCGATTCCACAGTTTGCTAGTAACGTTCATTATAAAAAATAAAAAATAAAATACGTTTATTTTGGAACATAAGATCATCTAGGTATCATTTATTCCACGTTATTAAATTCGAACCTGTAGGCATCCCTACTCATCGGCAAAGAAGACAGGGTGTAGGCCGAGAGAAAAAGCCGGCGTAAAAAACTCTCGGTACTCTTTTAAAAAAGCAAATCATCAAACAATACTACAATATTTAAAACAAATATAGCAAATTAATTAGAAGTAGCCTGCCACTTAAATTTGACGTATCTTGAAATTATCTAACTTATGTTATCGTGAGCATACATAATATATGTACAGGTCAGGCCAAGAAATATCTTTGTAATTCAGTAAGTCATATAAAAGGTTGACGGTAGTGGAGAAGGATAGACACGGACGGTGATTGCCATTTATAGAACGTTCTTGGTTTACAAATTGTTTTCTTCTGTTATCTAACAATTTGGATTTTTTAAAACTTTGTTGTTTAAGGCTTTGGGAAACTCAAATAAGGTCCATTTATAGAGTAATAGAATAACACGACATACTAACAATAATAATAAATAGAAAATTAAAACAAATTTTTGTCCCCGTGTAACTTTTTTTTATAGAACAGGGGCAAACGGGCAGGAGGCTCACCTGATGTTAAGTGCTACCGCCGCCCATGGACACTCTCAATGCCAGAGGGCTCGCGAGTGCGTTCCCGGCCTTTTAAGAATTGGTACGCTCTTTTCTTGAATGACCCTTACTTTAACGATGTCATCATTTCCTCGCTGCATTGCGATACTCAGGCATTGAGCGAGTTAAACACCACCAATTCTATCTACCAGGCATCAACTTTAATCTTTATGATATAATATTCTGTGGTGCATTATTTGTTTGCAGTTAAAATGAATACCCTGTATTCATTATGTTTTATTGTATTTTAACTGACCATTATCAGAGAAGGAATCCGAAATGCCGAACTGTAGACAAATAATTAATTAAACTCTGAATATTTAATTTATTATGTGCATAATGAACGCTTTCAGACCATTATTACTGTATGCTTCAACTCATTAATTATAAAGTCAACGTTTTATTGATTTCTTTATTTATTATGAAATATAATTAAGCAGATAGCAATAAAATAGATATTCTTATTATATGTCTCTGCTTATATAATATAATAGACACTACTAATCCAAACGCATTCGGTAGTAGGCTAATAATTTAAAAAAAAAGGATTGTTATGCACCTGTCTCGTATCTAATCCGTGTTTTCCAGCAAATATTAATAGTAAAAACTAAAATTCGAAGTATAAATTTAATTGGGTTATATTTTATAAAATTTATGTTCGCCATAATTGTCATGTATTTGTATATTTAATATATAGCTTGTAATAAATACTGTAAAAAATGCATCATATATATGATGTGTATATGTGTATATGTATATGTGTGGGTAGTAGTGATGTAGAATTTAAAAATAGAACGTAAAAGAGGAAAAGAGAACCCTGTTTACAAATCAATATAGTTGAAAACCAGGACATATCACATATGTATAATTTTATATATACTGTATGAAAAAAGAGGCATTGTGAAGCGTAAATACACAGTGTTCAGGCTGTGGACAAAAAGCCTTTCAATAAATAGGACCGCCTGACGCACCGCTCCCCAATCACGCTTGACTGATTTTTTATATCTTCAAAAATAACTCTGTAGAGTAAAAAAGCTCATGTATTTGTTAAATACTGAAATACTTAACCTTTTTTTTACAGTTAGATGCGTATACATATTTAACAGCCTTCTGTAGACTGATGAATACAATTCGAAAAACATATTAGTAAGTGCTAAGCTGCTATGGTTGGGTTCGTTTGTTATTTTGTAGGACGTATCTGATCAAACTTCATTGAGTTAGACTCATATCAGCTGTCAACAATGGTACATTTTACCGTTTTCTCGATATCTTTCAGGGTCTTACGTCTGAGTGTCGTAATGAGCTGTACAAAAAGGCCAGAATTACATTACGAAATTAGTGGCATGCAAGCGAAGTCAGTTCTCGAAAGTAGTTTAGATATATCCGAAAGATTTTGTAAAATAATAGTGTCGCGAAATTCACAGTATCGCAGTAACCATAGCCTCATCAGTATCAAAGTTTTATTTTTCTATATTCATTGAATCTAATGAGATGTATTTCTATGAAGTGTAAAGACGTTGGTGGTTTCGAGGATGGTTACACTGTATCCGTTTGGGTGTAATGAAGTTAGTTTCTGAATTACTAGAGGAAGACCCTGAGAGGTATAAAAACTATTATCGGACGTAAATATAGTGTTTTACTGAGAAGAGTATCTAACAAGATAAAGAAGAAGTTCTGGCTTGCTGTCGAGAAGCATAAAATTTAAACTTCAAATTACGCTTAAATCTTTTCTAGCAACTAGATCCAGTTTTAAGTATATATCATACGAATTCAGGGTGTCATCATGTAGTGGCATCAAAATACACACGTCTGCACAGAACTGATGCTTTCGTGACACTAGTTTCACATCCCATCTCCAACATGAAACCAATTTCACCGAAAAGTCACGCAGGGCAGGCGTTCATGATATTAATGCATGCTTCTGAAGTAACTCCGGTTTTAGGAAGACGTCGAGTCGTTCATTTGATCGGTCCATCTCGTTGACGAGCGTCCATGCAATCTCTGCTGTTGGTGTACCCAACACGATGCTTCTCTAAGTTTTCGTTTATGTGACCAAAGTAAGAAAGGCATGAAGTTAAAGGTATTGCCAAAAAAAGTTGTATTAGTTGTATGGGTCCTTTAATAAAAGAGAGTACCAATTCTTAAAAAGCCGGCAACGCACTCGCGAGCCCCCTGGTATTGAGAGAGTCCATGGGCGACAGTATCACTTAACATCAGGTGAGCCTCCTGCCCGTTAGCCCCCAGTTCTATAAAAAAAATACAATTGTTAAAACCTACCTGCTAGTGTGAGTAAACTACTTGTCTTCAAGTATATTATATATCTAAAGAGCAGCTGATAGGTCAAGAGTTCATGACCTTTAAAAGTAGATTCATTTCTGAAAGTACAGTTTTTATTCGATAAATTATTAATTAAATAAAATTTCCACTAAGATTAAGTTGGTTGCTGAAACTGTAAACAAAACATATATTACTGAAATTCGAAATACGTGTCTACAATAAGATTATAATAATGTAATAAAAAATAAAACTTATGATGTTAAAAGAACATGAAGTAAACGTATATAAAAGTGCTTATTACAAGACATTATTCGGAATGTCGTAAAAAGTATCGGTTATAACTTGTAAGAGTAGTCTTTCATTGTAATAATTCGCGGTTTATAACTCGATATTTTCGCAATAAAAAGTGTAATGTCTTATTTTAAACTACTTTGAGCGTTATGACCATAACGTGAACTTATGGTATACGATATTGGAAAGATATTAAAATATCTATGAATTTTAAGATTGAAAATCATGCTATGCTAACAGTAACGGCGGACCAGGAGAAAGTCATGGGGCATGAC
Organism: Pieris mannii; assembly: GCA_028984075.1. Lineage (NCBI taxonomy): Eukaryota > Metazoa > Arthropoda > Insecta > Lepidoptera > Pieridae > Pieris > Pieris mannii. The sequence continues at coordinate 687,388 of CM054784.1, forward strand.
CCTCCCATGAGCTGGTTACAGGACTTAGGTGGATCACTTATTTAACATAATGATTTTAATTCAATATTTTGTCACCACCCAGGTTTACCTACATATCTTCAATATTTAATTAATGTAATATAATATAATAACTTAGTATGATGACAAACGTATTAGTTCTTGACTTGACCACGACTATGTGACCCCGTCCTGGCACCAAAACTGGATCTATGGATATATCCAAAAATTCTCAAAATGTAACTAAAATCTGTATTTTTACGAAGCGTTAGTAACGACAGAAAACGTTTTCAAACAATAGTGTTTACATAATCAATTTGATATGACGTACCGGGTGTATATGTTAGTAAACTACTGGACGTCAAATATATTATATCGTGATATCATAACTGACACAACTTATAAACATAAATTTAGAAACATAACGAATCTTCAAATTACAGACTATAAATACGGTTTAAAAATAGAACAAGACGTACCGGAAGTTGACAAAGCACTCCAACAAGGACCGTCAAACCTCGATTATAATTATTCCACACTGTCTTGACCCGGATCGATACAGAACCAACTGATGAATGCCGAAGTAAACGAAGAAACGAAATAAAAATCGGGATATATCGTTTCCGACTCGCTTGTTTATTATGTTTGGCATCCGATACGTAAATACTGTATTTGATTTTTGTCCAGAATACACTATATTATTTGTGTATTGTAAGTTGCAATGCTGTTACTGTATGATACTAAAATTCTAACCAAATTTTTAAAGAGGGTTTTTATCAAGCAAAGTAGCGTAAAGTTTCAGTAATCTTATGTGCAAAAAAATCCTCTTTAATAGAGAGAGTTTAGAAAGAGAAAGAGGAAGTTAACAAAACTCCATGCAGCTGTCATCAAATGAATATGTTCTTAAACTCAAAGTAGGACTCCACCTTTCAGTAACTCGATAAAGTAAATGTACTCAGTCAATCAGTGTCGTAAAGCAATAAATTAAGAGCAGATGGAAAACTTCATCCAACAAAGAAATCCTTAATCCGGATTTATCGGCGCTCGGCAATCGTCATTAAAGGATTTAACTAAGTTTCTACCACTAATACCTCACTTCGATTTCAATATAGTTCTCGGATATGGGGCGTGGCATACAAGGGTTTATTACGTGTTTATAAATAGTTATTCAAATATAACTGAACCACTCCTAAACTCTAAAGAAGGATAAAAAACACTATTTAAAAGATAATAGGCTTTTATTGTGAGGTTAGTTTAGTTTAGTGAAGAAAAAATGAGCAGGTCCAAAAAGCCAAGTAACTGATGAACTGCGACCACAAGTTATTTCTAGCCGTCGTTAAAAATGTTTTTGTGATTATTCTAGGAAAAAATATTGCCTTTTGACGTTAAGGCATGCATTTAAAAGCACAGCGTGTCTTTGTATCGAACTTAAGTATAATTTTTTTTTGAATATAGAACAAGGGGCTCACCTGATGTTAAGTGATACCGTCGCCCATGGACACTCTCAATGCCAGAGGGCTCGCGAGTGCGTTGCGAGTAATGATAATAAATAAAACAGTAAGTAACATTAACTATTTAGCAATCAGTTTTATGGTCATCTTATATTTTGACTTAGCCATGCTTTCTACCTGTTTTTCTATTTCGGGTTCCATAACTACGGAAAAAAATATTTTCGCTTCAAATGAAGTTTTTTTTTCGTTTTTTAGTCAAGTACTTTCTAATTAATACATATTAAATTAGAATGTAATAAAAATATGAGATTTATTTTTATAATGAGACTATTAATTATTTTTAATAATGATTCTTGTATGCTAATGAGTCTAGAAATAAAATTTGTAGAAGAAACGTCGTGTTATTTTGTTTATAATCGTATCAAATATAAATATAATGTATCCACCATGATTATTATCTTAAATCTTGAATATCAACATTTACACCTAACACCCACTTCACCACAATTTAACTGTTATTTACTGATTTTTGTATATACATCATTGTCATTGAAATTGCGTTTAGTTAGTCAGATAATTGGACAATAATAGCCAAGTAATTTATAATTTCTTGGATATCTCAGGGTTCAGCAGCATGTGCCACTCTCAACCGTAAGGTCGTGGGTTCGATCCCCGGCTGTGCTCCAATTTACTTTCTCTCTATGTGTGCATTCGCTGGGATGGCGAAGATCACGATCTTCCTCACGAGGAAACCGGCTTGTCTTAGACTCAAATGGTCGACGGCGTCAAGCACACGTGTCAACAGGCTAAGTACCTACTTGCCTATACGGCCAATCAGCAGATCATCAAATAGATTCAGAAATGTGAAGTACATACCTAACATGGTTGTTAGCGAGCCATGTAACTGAACCAGCGAAAAGTTTTTACATTGTTATTACGAGTATCTTTGGTAAAGTTTACTAATATAAAGCTATATATAATATAAGCCATACTATGCTGAATTGATTCCAAGACCATTATGACCTAAAAATCAAAAGCCATAACTCAATCACAGGCGGCACTTCGCTGCAGAATATATTATAGTGTTAAAGACTTTGCAGTTAAACCTGCAAAAATTTGTGGGAAGTGTCCGTAATATTGAGGCCTATGTTCTAGAACGTCACTCAAACAATAAGATCTTTGTCATTTTTCCCAGTGTACTATACTTATTGAAATTAAATTAAATCATAATTCTCAAATTTTTACATCAATAAATGAGTATGAGACAACCCCCCCCCGTAAGTAGTCGAGAGACACTTGTGTTGGGGTTGACTCGCTACTTCCCTTATCTATACAAATTTTAAAAAGAATAGCTATAAACTTTATCTATGAATGCGTGTTTGTGTGTGTGTGTGTGCTGTGTGTGTTTGTGTGTGAGCGAGTGTGTGCACGCTGTCAAGTATACAAATAGACTTGTCTCAAACTAGCGAAATCGCAATTATTGGCCTGAATCGTCTAATGAAAACGAATTCTTGAGGTTGTTTTTTATAGAACAGGCAAACAGGGTCAGGCCCCCAGTTTTAATTTAATTTAATTAAAACTGGGGGCCTTTAATTAAACCTAATTTTTAGTAATAATATAAAAATGACAAGAAATGTAATCGAAGAAACATCGATCAATGGAATTGGCAAGAAAAAGTCAACATTAATCACATTAGAACCACAGTCGGCAGTTAACTTGTATTAATGGAACTAGCCCAAAATGGCGTCCTTACAGATAAAACAAAGAAGAATTCGATTTTAAACTCGAAAGATAAGATTCAAGATGTCAGAATGAATAAACCATTAATTGCATGTCGACGTTTTGATAACATTGGATTCTTTTTTCCGTTTAATGTGTTTATTTTATGTAGAATGATGTAGTTGGTTTCAAATAAAATAAAGTTTAATAATATGTCACCGTTTTTTCTTTTTACCATTAAATAAAATAAATCAGTGGTACAACCTTTTTGGCCAGGCCTCAGACTATATCAGCTGTTTCATGTTCATTTGTCAATCTAATGGGTAAGAAGGTATCCGCATCCTGTGCCTGACGATGTTTTCCTTCATCGTCGAGCAAATGTTAAATGCGCACACAGAAAGAAAGTCCTTTGATGCACAGCCAGGGATCGAACCTACGACCTCAGAGATGAGAGTCGCACGCTGAAGTTAGTAGTTCAACAGAGCACTAAATACCATTTTACCAACAAAAAAATTTAAAAAGAGTAACTTTAATATAACCGCTCAATTTCAACAATACGATACTAATAGTAGTAATAATAGGAGCCTTCTGGCAACGTGAGTCTTTGGTGGTATCACTTAACATTAGAGCCTCCTGGTTTTTCACCTGGTATTTATAAAAAAAAACAATACTGAGAACTCGAAATCATATGAAGCGATTCCGGTTGACGCCGTTTATACGAACATCCGATACGATAGCGGGATTTATTTATTTATAACGGAAACTAAACAGATACATAGCATACAGATACAGGACGTTTCCTCCTGGTTAAAATTATCACGTATTCGTCAGGCCTCACTCTGTATGTGAACACCTCATGGTATGTGACGTAAATGAGCGTACGAGGGTGATTGATCGCCTCACTTACCGCAGTTAAATTGCGAATTTAAGGTCATTGACGAAATTTATAGATTAAAGCGAAAATTTTACACTTAAGCCTATCCGATAAGTTCTAAAACCGCATACGAACTTCTTATTCCCCTTATTAAATATATAACCTCTGAAAGTTTGTTATGGATGTAATCATAAAAATATACAATGTTTTTAATGATATTTTACGGAGAATATTTCAGCAGCATGTACGAAAACATTATGTGCGATGATTTTAGTTTCTTCTATAGTAAAATCTTTTCCATTTTTATGTTCACAGCTACACAACATTTGATGCAGTTTGCGTAAGTTTTATTCTGATACGTTGCGATTTTTAGTAACCAATGTATAGCCCGGGGCCAATGGCTAGTTTTACATTAAAAGGATTGAAGTTTATACGCATTTAGTTCGAACAGTAACGTATATGTAATATTAAATTTAAAACGTAGAACATACTGCTACTTTATAATATAATCAATTTACATTTCAACTGTTGTAGTATTAACCAGTAAATTTGTCAGTGGTATGTTAGTCGTCAGCGCATTTAGACCTCTCTCGGGTAAAGGCCTAACATGTCTTTACCAATAGTCTGCCAGTCTTTTCCTGCTATTAATATCAATTAATTGGCTTACCTTATTAGCCCGCCCACACTTTTCCCAGTCGGTTCATTTCACTGTGTTCCTTTAATGCCCATCTGATGTCTAGTTATTGCTAAATAACCAGCCCATTGCCATTTTACTTTTAAAGCTTGTGATGTGCCAGCAACTATTACTACATTACATTAACTACACTAGCAATTTATTTTCAGATAAATAGCATATATTCATGGAAAAAATCGATGCAATCAACTGGTCTGGGCCACAGATTTCTGTGTCTGTTTCATAAACATTTGCCTATCTAATAGGTGCAGTAGGTGATTAGCATTCCTTTGCCTGATACATGCTTTTTACTTCTTGGGTGTAAGGCAAGCCGGTTTCTATACGATGTTTTCCTTTATCGTTCCAGCGAATGTAAAATGCGCACACAGAAAGAAAGTAAATTTGTGCACAGCCGGGGATCGAACCTACGGATGAGAGTCGCACACTGAAGGAACTAGGCCAACAACATATAAGTATAGGTACTTGAGTATTTGCCCAGTACTTATCTTTTTTAAACTAGTAGTTGAATTGAGGATTAATTACATTTCTTAAATACGATTTTTATATTATATCAATAAATTTCAGACAAGTATGTGAACTAATTCTACTATGTAATGAAAGATCATGGTAATTTGTTTAGTTACATAAATATTTCTTATGAATTCCAATTAGACAGTAATCCAATTGTAGATATTAAATATGTCACTATGTATAATATAGTTTTATGTGTTACTAGGTGAAACAATTCATTTAAATTACGTCCAAGAATGTGTAATTTTACCCACGAGTTCTTTACAAAAGCAAATTTTTGAAGGGGAAGTGCGGAAGTCATAATTTATAATTAAATATTGTAATTATCTAAGTATTAACTGTAATAGATCATATAGGGTTTTATAATTAAAAGCTAATGTACTGGGCATTATTTTTATTATGTATTACATTATGTAAATTGCTTCATATGGGAATGTTTTGGAAATCAAATTACCAATTACGCTTACTAATGTAAATAATATATAATAATCAAAAATTATTAATGTAATAATGCACTGTTAAAGGTACACTACTACAAGGACTGGGGACAGGAATTCTATTAATTATTTTTTAATTATATACATAATGTACTTAAACGTCGGTAAAAATTAAAGGCTAAGTTTATAATAATACATAGCGTCAATCCGTTAAAAAAGTGTTTTCTCTAAACATAATGTTTATTAAGAAAATTGTAAATACTTTTTAGTCTGTTGGAATTAAAGATTTTAAATTAATGAAAAAACAACGTGCAACCTTTATTAGTTCATACACTGTGGCACAATTACTCGAACCATGAGTGTGACTTTCACTGCAATATATTATCTTTGTAGATATATTCTGCAAAATATATAACGTATACCATGTGAAAAAATATAAAAAACTTAAAAATATAGAAAATAAAATCTTCTGTGATTTTCACCCCATTAAATATTGGGTGTAACATGCAAATTTTTTCACGATGTGTTATACACAAAATTACACCATTAACAATTCTTAAGACATTACTTGTAGTATTTAAAGAAAAACACTTTTTTACGGATTATAGTTATGTATTATTGTATTTAAACTTATAATTATTTAGACATAATTTTAAATTTAACCGACGTTTCCCGTGCTTTACAGCGTGCGTGGTCACGGTGACTGTCACCGTGACCACGCACACTTTAAATGTGTAAAAGTTATGTTAATAAAAGAAATCATAATGCAGATTATTACCGCTGTTGTAACGTATCTGAATTTATTATATACATCTCTATTACTTTGAGGTTTATTAAATGAAATTGTAATGTCAAAAGTAACACACCCACACGACGTTATTTAAAGGTCAAAGGAACCTAAACTTAATCCAAAAAACGTCTAAAAGGTTCTTTTACGTTGTTTGTGTGCAATGATTAATACCGTAAAAGATTAAAGTTAGCTCAACAAATTACCCGAATGACACTAACATGAATACTAAAAAACAGGCGCTACAACCTGCTGAAGTCTCTACAAACAAAACAAACAAAAAATTCATTTATTCATATAGGTAACAATGTACACTTATGAACGTCAAAAAAAGAAAAGAAATATACATAAAATGATTCTAATTTTACATTTACTGCCAGTTCTCAAATCAATGGCGTAGAACGGAAGAGAAGAACTGGCAATAAACTCTCCGCCACTCTTTTTAATCGCCAAGTATTTTTTTTATACACATTGTTTGTAAGTAGCTGCAACCATTACACCATGTTCCATATGACATCTTGAGTAATAAAGAATAATAAAATAAATTACAAAATAAAGATTTGTCCTCTATCAGCAGGAGGCATGGTGAAATAGGAGCACGCACTTACATACTCGTGAGAACAACACGCAAATACGTGGTATAAACAATTAATATCGCCGCATACACAAATTCAAGTACGACCAGTCACCACAAGTAGCACCCGTTCACGAGTATGACGCATGGCCAGCCATCGCCCGCCTCGCCATATTTTAGGGAGAGAGACAACCCGACGCATGGACGCCGCCATAAGCAATGAGTAATTTAATAATTACTTTTCCATTTTTTTTTGTAATAGTAGGCAAACGACCAAGAGGCTGCCCTGTTAATTAATAATAGTGGACAATGGACATGGATACACACATTGCCTGAAGGTGCGATGCCAGCCTTTCGAGAATCAATACGCTTTTTTTTGAAGTCCTAAGTCGAATTGGTTCGGAAATAATTCAGTGGGCAGCTGGTTCCACATAGTGGTGGTGCGCGGAAAATCTGCCCTAGAAAATGCTAAGTTATGGAACGACAGACGTATTTTGTATTTTGCCTTGACGTCCGATAGTGAAACTCATCTACAGGTATTAGACCGAACAATCCCTCTGAACACTCTCCATGGTAAATGCGGGAGAAGATGCAGATATACCCTACATCTCTACGCTACGCTAAGGGATCAAGCCGCATGGAAAGTGATTGGTCGTCAACATTCAAATCGCTCTTCGTTGAATCCGGTCGAGTGAAAAGAGCTGGTACTGCGGAGCTCCCGCCAAAAGGTGAGAACACTATTCCATGTGGGGCCGAATTTGCGCTTTGTTGCAAGCGGTGGCCCGGAGTGAAGTACCGTCTCGTGTTGCTGAAAATCCTAAAAGATAAATTTGAGCTAGATGATGATAGATGATTTTGATTGGCGGAGAGTTTGTTTTTGCCAGTTCTTCTCTTCCGTTCTACGCCCTTGATTTGAGAATTGGCAGTAACTGTAAATTCACAATTAATTTAACTTTCTTGACGTTCATAAGTGTACTTGTTTACCTATATGAATAAAGATATTTTTGTTTTGTTTGTTTGTTTGTTGTATAAGTGGGACAATGTAATATCAACCTAAGAAGTTTTTTTCTATAAATTTATTTATTGTCGATTTGTCTTGAAGTAATAATAATAAATTTATGTTTGAGGTTTTTATGTTTTTACTTTTACTAAAGAAATGATCATTACGATTAAACGGCTATTTAAAAAAAAATATGAAGCCATTTGGGAGAATGAAACTGCTTTAAATATATGACAGTGCCTTGCATAACGATGTAGACGGAATAGGAGTCGGTCGAATATTTTGGCTTTATTTAAAAATAAACAGGCTTTGCAGCTCGTTTACTCATAACTCGGTTACTCACTTTACATAGCGGTGTTGTATCGTTATACTAAAATCCTAGCTGAAACTTAATCATCTTTATGACTTATACTTATCATTAATTATGCACTATAGTTTTAGTAATTATAAGTATTTATTATTATCTAAAAGAAATACTAATTGCATGTCATACAGTTCTAATTAAATTTTGAGAAATGTGTGTAATTACTTTATGATTTTAATCCAATTTTAGAGCTTAAGCATACATTCTTGAAATCCGCTGCTTTTGTTTAAAACCTACTGGTCAAACGAAGTTGCCGACATCATTTAGAAATAACCACTAAGATTTCTTAATAGCCCTTCAAAAAGTGGAGACAAAATGAATTTAATTAAAATTTTATGTATAATACATAGCCGGGTATAATAAATGGAAATGACTTTGTACTTAGAAAATCGCAAGTTCATGTTTTTGAATATTTAACACCGAGTGGATCTGAGAGACTATTTTGGGTAACGTTTTAAAAGGTATTTTTGAAAATACAGATTGTTTTACTTAGTGTTACCGTAAAAGTGTATGTCAGGATTGAAAAAAAAAATAATAATTTTATTTGGCTCATAACAAACATTACCTTTCCCATTAGACGTATATTGATTTTTATTGTTTATTGAACTAAATGAGGGTAGAATCAATTTAAGTTGTTGTAATGTAAGGTTAAACTGTAGTTATTTAATTTGACAAGCAAACACAACATACACGAAGAGATAATACAAATATTATACAAAACAATTTATCTTACAAAAACCAAATGAAAATCTTATCCTTTTCAATTTAATAATCTATGCTTGTAATATTAGCTTTTCAAAAGACAGCTTTTTTGCTTTTCTACACAACACTCGACTTTTCTTCGTTCTTGTTATTTGTGACGAAAGAGATTGCTAATAATGTGTTTGAAGACTTTATTAATATAGCTTCCTCTCACTAATAATGATTAGAAATTTATAAAGGTTAGATTATATTTTCATTAGATAGATTCTCAAGGGGACCGTCGATGTAATGAAATGTATAATTCACTACATTTATGGCAAAATGTGATCAATCACTTTGCGTGCGTTGGACTTCTTTATTAATTAACTTACTTTTATTACTCGAATAGCTAATACAAAACTGTTTTACTTTAATATATTTTACGGACTGTATTAATATGTAAACATATCAATATATTAGTAGCAAAGGTGCACAAAACAAAACAACGTTAATAAGGAATTAACAATTAAATATAAATAAAACGTATAAAAAAATATGCATGGAAAAATATATTTAATCGGTTTTGTCTATGAAATTTAGTTTGGAATATCTAAGACCGTGGATCCACAGACCTTGCTCTTACACAGATCTTTTTTACAATAGTCACATATTTTACACATACCAAATGTCATCTTAAATATACACATCGTTTAAGTGTAGATAATTAAAAAGAATGCTCTTTACCCGCATCATATCGAGCTTAATGAAAAATTGTAATTCCAGGAACGTGTGTAATTTAGTTCAATCCCACAGACTATACCATGACTGATTAAAAAAGCTTTCTGCATGGGTGTGGCGACGATATGGCGCGCCTTTTGTGAGTACTTGCCGGAAAACTATTGTCCAGGCCTGAATGAAATCAGTCGTTGTTTATTAAATTATATGTTAAATTAATAAATTTAATATAGTATTCACATGGACTGTCTAAAAAATTAAAAAAATTATATTCTCCACTTATCTAATACATAGCTGTTGTAATTAATAATTTAGTTCAGTAATGGCCTGAATTCATCATCAGACTCTCATTACTGAGATCGTAGGTTCGATATCTGTCTGTGCACTGGACTTTCTTTCAAGTGCTATGATTATAGAACAGAAACAGACATCTGTGATCTGAGGCCCAGACATATAAAGCTTATATTATGAATATATAACAGAGAACTTAATATAAAATGTATTTGGAATAATCAAGCGATAGTGTAGAAGCTAGCAATAGAAGAACGAAACAGATGAAATAAAATAATTGTTAACAAAGCAAATCACATTTGTCCCGTTTGTATAATTGTCCTTTCACCAATATTCTGAGTACATGCTCGAATTAAGACCACCCGCTACGCCTTTTCCTTCAGACCTTCATAAACCTTTATGTACCGCGCCTATATTAATAAAAGGCTCGAACAATGATCATTATTATATTTGACTTTGTGGACTCTGTGGACTTTAAATGACTTCGTAGCATATGATTCCACTTTGTTTCTGTATTTACGATGTTATTATATTTCGTTATGTAGTGCTTATAATATATTGATATATCTAGACTGATATGTAGAAAATATATAATAGTTACTACATATCTTAAAAGGTTTTTAGTAAATACAATCATGTCTTTCATGTGATTTACTAAATTTGCCGTTGTACACTAGTGTTCGATATTAGAAAGACATGCTTAGCTCCTCTTGACAGGTATATGTTGGTTTTATGTTGTAATTATGGACTAATTCAATTAATAAAGGTCATATAAGAACCATGCTGTCTAAGATATATTCAAAATATTTGTGAGTAGGATAAGGTCTATTACCCACTAGTTTCCAAACGTTTTCTGACCTTATGAGCAAAATGAACAGCACACATGGGTGGGGCAATACTACACAACAGGCTCAAGGCAAACGCTATTAAAAAAAGTATTTTTTTTTAATTCCAAGTGGCGTTCGTGTTTAGGAAACGCTTTTAAACTAAACAATTATGTTACATAGAAGGATAAAGACACACAAACAACGAAAGTTCTTAATTTTTAAATTGTTGCAATACAACTTTTTAAGAATAAATCTCAGTTCAAGAAATATAACAAAAGACGGTAATGTCTTGAACGATTTTGATTAAAAACGCATTCATAGATTTTACACAGAACACAAAGCTTTCTGAATAGGAGAGATTCAGGGAAAATCCCTAGTTGCAATATATCAAAAGAATAGCCGTTATTAACGCTATCTCCTCGGCACACTTCCACACGTCCCTACATAAAGCCTAAATGAATTCGATAAAACGGCCTTTCTAGGTTGTGGCTTGAATAATTCCTTGGGCGATAAATCAAATGACCAGGACTTACCATTTTGTACATCTATCATATTTCTAATGTAAGAACACAATTGGGATAGTACCTATTGTAAGTTATGAAGACATATTGTTTAGAAAGTACCAAGTAAAATATGTATACAGGTTTAAGATTTATTGATAGGTTTATTCCAACGACAAGAAATTAGACTTTATTTCTCAAAGAGGCAAAAATGTCACTTAAATGAGAATAACACTTTAGGTAAACATTACATTGTAGTCGTTCCCAAAATAATCACAATGAAACGATAGCCGTAAATGCAATAAACTTAAAAGTCAAAGTAACCAAAGACATATTAATAGAAATTAATTATAAGGAATGAAAATAAAATTTTGTTAAACATCTTCACTTAGCTTCGATTTGAATGTATTGAACGAAGTTATATTTTTTTATATTTGTGGGTAGTTTATTATTCAGCTGTGCGCCTTCGTAAGTAAAAACATTTTTTTGTCGTAGTTCGTGCGTATTTTAGTTAATGCAAGATTCTACTTATTATACTTCTAAGTATAACATATTTATCTAAACAGTAATTAATTATTAAGCAAAGGCATTTTCATACTGTCCGTAATGCACGCTACTATCACACGTATAACAACTATAAAACAACAAGATAGAACTACAAACATCATATTATGTATATATATATATGTGTATACGCGTTTGAGCTGATGTTTTACACAAGGAAACCTGCTGTAATCTATTTAAATTCTTCGTAATATTTTAATAATTATAAAGTCGTTTAAATATGATCGTATCTTTTTAAGTGGTCAGACAATACCAGTTTATCAAGTTATTTAATCAGCTCGTGACCTCGATAATTAAGACGCGTGTCTTTAAGTCTCTTTATTACAGCTAAACAAACATCGTTTCCGTGGTGTAGCGGTTATCACATCTGCCTAACACGCAGAAGGCCCCCGGTTCGATCCCGGGCGGAAACAATTTTGGTTTCCTTTTTATACATTTTTTTTCACAATACATATTATTGTTTAATATTTTGTTTATCTTAAATTTAAAATGATCTCTTAGTTTGATAAACACGATTATAAAAGTTTGTTTAACTCACCCTCGCTTATAGTATCGCTGACAATTTGATTTGAAAGGTTTCGAAACGTCGAGTTGAGAAAATTTTATAAGTCGCGTATCGCGAAAATGTTTAGAACTGGCCAGTTAAGACATTGCTAATAAAAACTTTTTTTAAATTTCAAATTAAGAACTCTTTGGTAACCTAATGCAGTACATTGCATTAATTTGTCATTTGTTTTTGTGAATAAGCAACAAATCTAGAACCTAATGCGAGAAAATTTTCAGTAAAAGATTTATTATGATTTTTGTTCTGGGCTTACTTAACAACAAAGCTACTATGATAGGCTATTATCATTTCATAACCAAGCCCCATCTCTACCACTATTTACAATTGGTTTAACGAGTTTAACCATGGACGTAGCAATTCAATTCAATTCTTTAATTATGTATTCATATAACAATCGCTTATATTGCTTGTTATAAATATCAGATGTGTTAAAGTAAGTTCTAAAAATTAGTGAAATCCTTCACCATATTTTTACGTTTCTTTTTCTCTTGAGCAACATTCATCAGTTTTTTTCCGTTATTACACCATATATATCTTTCATCCAATATATCTTTCCAGGAGCTCCATTTAATTGTTTCCAGTGTTCATCTTTTAGAACGTGCTAAGAAATATGACCTATCAATATCCATTTAGGCCTTGATGCGTGTACAAGTGCACTTGTGAGTCATTCTTGTTTTGTTTACTCTCCTCGGTATTATTAAATAATATACATATTTTTTTATTTATAAGCCCATTAATTCGAACAAAGCACCTAAATGCCAAGACAAAGAATATAAGACCGGGATTCAGATGTAAATGGCAAGACGTCGCAAAGCTGGCTACTAATGAACGCATATTGATTTTCCTCTTCCTCGCTTATGAATATTTATTACTATTATTACTTGGTACCGAATAAACGGCTGCAAGTGACAGCGTTTGAACGTTAATAACATCGTTAATATAATTGTTTAATCGTAAACAAATAATAACAAAGTAAATTTATTCCTTTTTTATGCAAATTGCATTAAATATATAATTTATATTATTTATATATAATAAATAATGTAAGAATTTACATCAGGGTTTTTGAGAAGGCAAACGGGCAAGAGCCTCATCTGACGTTAAATTATACCGCCGCTCATGAACACTAACCATTGTACAGAAGGCTCGCAAGTGTGTTGCCGGCCTTTAAAGAATTGGTATGCTCTTTTTTTTGAAGGACCACAAGTCGAATTGCTTCAAATACTATAAACAATAATTGACTCTATTATATACTTGGTTAATATACATACTTGGTTTTCATTATTAGATATGTACTTATCATATTAAATCATATGATATATATCATACTTATCATATTAAATATGTACTTAAAAAAATTTAAATTAGATTTAGTAACCTGTGTTCATTGATTTGTATTCAAAAAGTAATTTTTTTGGTTACCCGTTCGATTAAATCACAATTCTAAAACTGATGTAAACGAAGATTCAAAACAGTTAAAAAGTTAGTCGGTCTATGAATACGCATAATTTCTTTCTATTTTAGAACAAGAAGTCGATTAATAGTCATTTCAACTATCTTATATTACGTAAGGGGCAGATTAACACACACTTAGTACTTAATCCAATCTTCGCAGCCCCGAGGGGCCAGATACTCCTTTCCTTGTTGCGTGGTAGTAATACTGAATGTAACAAAGGAAATTAACACTTAAGTGTTATTGTGAAAGTTTTACTCTGTACTGTTGTCCTTGCGTGTATAAAAATTGGTTCAGGTGAGACCCTTAGAGGCTGTCCAGAAAGCGCGATTTATTTCTTACTGCGTCCAGATGCGGCTTTCAGATTTAGTCAGTTATAAACATGGACTTGTAAATATATGTCGTTGGACACGCACGTAAGTTGTGCTTTTTAAGAAAATGTAATGTATATTGTGTGTCTATTTCATCTATCTTGATACTTTCTATATTTGTGGCGGCGTCCATGCGTCGGGTTGTCTCTCTCCCTAAAATATAGCGAGGGGGCCGATGGCTGGCCATGCGTCATACTCGTGAACGGATGCTACTTGTGGTGACTGGTCGTACTTGAATTTGTGTATGCGGTGATATTAGTTGTTTTTACTACGTATTTGCATGTTGTTCTCACGAGTATGTAAGTGCGTGCTCCTATTTCACCATGCTGATAGAGGTCAAATCTTTATTTTTAATTTATTTTATTATTCTTTATTACTCAATACGTCATATGGAACATGGTGTAATGGTTGCAGCTCCTTACAAACTTTGTGTAAAAGAAATTTGGCGATTAAAAAGAGTGGCGGAGAGTTTATTGCCAGTTCTTATCTTCCGTTCTACGTCCTTGATTTGAGAACTGGTAGTAAATGTAAAATTAGAATCATTTAAAGTATATTTTGACTTTCATAAGTGTACAGTATGTTACCTATATGAATAAATGATTTTTGATTTGATTTGATGACCACTTAACAACTAAGGTCACGAAGCTATAGCAGTCGGAATAACTAAATGTTGAAAGAGCTATATCCATATATTGTAGATACCTGGGAACTGGCAGCAAATGTAAAATTAGATTAATTTAATGTATATTTCTTTTTTTTTGACGTTCATGAGTGTACATTATGTTACCTATATGACTAAATTATTTTTTGATTTGATTTGACCATTTTCTTTTCTTTATAATCATTTCTTTACGTACCAAACTTGATATGACTCATTTAAATGAATTGAATAATGATTATTGTTTGTTCCCTTTTGTGAATGTTTGACCCTTTCTGTAGGTAAAAATTATGTCTTCGCTCTCTAGCTATAATTTTTCGTGTAATTGTTTTTTTATACATACTTTTGTAACTTGTAGGATTACGAAATAAATAAATATATCCTAATGTTCCTGGAAATATTGATATATTTTACGACAATCTTCCAACTTTCCGTAACATTGTTTATTATGCTCTTAATGAGGTTAAAGTTTTATTTAGTTTAAGTTATTATTTTTTTTTAATTATGTGGTTGCTTGTTTCATTTTTTTTCTTGCTATCCTGCTTATCTTAATATATATAAATCTCCTGTCATGATGTTTATCCGCGATGGACTCCTAAACGACTTAACCGATTTTAAAATAAATTGGCACATCGTTGCATTACATAAAAGTAAAAAAAAATCATATATTTAATTAAAAAACATACTTAACAGAAACAAAAAAAGAAAGAAGGAGTTATGAGATGGGATTTCACGGATATAGTTTTCGGAAGAGCGTAAGCTATAGTTATGGGAACCCAAAAATTTGAAATCATTTTGAGATAGGAAGGAGTTTTAATTATTAAAGTATAAAAGACGAAATCTTGATATTTAAAATAATTCGAATTGAAATCCTTGGTAAGTACGTAAAAAATACCTATAACTGAAAAGTGAAATGTTATCTTCGACACTTTTACTATCTTGCCAATAAATTACACCAGAAAGTTCCATAAAGGTAAAAATTGGTTAGTGTGAATGTTTCTCGTGCAAAGTACGAGCTTCCGTAATTTATAGCTGACGGAAACTATGCTATAGGCTTAATAGAATACTTGTTTATTGGTTCTAAGAGCCTCTATTTATATATTGAATTAAACGAGAACGTTTTGATATATTACAATCTATTGTAAAGAGAGAGCATTGTCACTGATGCTGACGAACGTATTTGGTCAGTAAACGCTGTATGAAAATATTTTTCTTGTATTCTGTAAGATGAGCGTTCCCGTTTCCTTAACGTCTTTATTGCATATATCCATTTACAAGTTTTATAAAGTAAAAACACTTCTTAACCAAATCCAATTCTGTTCAATCCTTTTGTAATTCATGTATTTTCTTATTGCGTTTTGAATTGTGATTCATGAATTTAAAGATTTATTTTATTATATATAGACTATATTATTAGTAGAATAGTTTGCTTTTAGTTACTTTACTAAGGTTACCTGGAATAGATCCTAGATTATATTACCTGTTATCTGTAAAGTAACGAAAATAAAAAAATTAAATGAATCAATCAATCAAAGTACAGATAAAAATATTAGTAGCAACTGTTGAAAGTTTTATGTGAAGTGATGCTGTATTTTACTCAACCAATAGGACTGTGACCGTACATACTATAAGTGATAAATGCAGTATTAACAATTATTTTACTTTACCACACTTTATCTTGGCTTAACCAGAATATATTGTACCAAGTTAAACATCGAGAAACGCTTTGATTCTAAAATATGGCGCAAACAGAACGTTCTCAAGACATTCAGACAAACATTTGGTATTGAATTGAAGCTTGGCAAATCCTAAAACCGAGTGTAGCTAATGTTTGCTTCCAATGTCACTCGACAAGACTACTTGGCACCTTGCCATGACAACCGCGGTTTTAGTTCGCACGTCTCCAACATTACGGACAAATTTTGTTTACAATGTTGAACAAAGCATCCTTTCTTCTGAGATATCATTATGGTTTTTATATCCAATAGGATTGCTATTTAAATTGTTTATTTGAAATAATTTTGGAATAATATGCTTATAACGAATAGGAATGACAATGGGAAACGACATCCAAATAACCTAGACGACCAAAAACGCAATCACAAAACTGTTGTGTTTATGGAATCATCGGAATATTGCCTTGAAAGCAAAGAAAAAATTGTTTGATACTGGTAATTCAAATGTCTGAATCCTGGACAGTACGATCACCTGAAAGAAGCAGATTAGGTGCTCTGAATATGCTTAGCCTTTCCTGGACAGAAAAGGAAACAAAAGTGTCCATACTAAAATGATTTCAGGTAAAAATTGGTCTTTTGACACTTTTACCAATGCGTTCTAAATTTTTTGGACACCCAGAAAAAGGTTACACAAGCAGGTGTAAATTGCTCAGTTGGAGGATGATTTGAAGTCAAGGACTTCAGGTTTACTCGCGCTTAAAGCACTACATAAACTATATGAAGTGAAGTCTACTTTTAAACGGGTAAAAACGAGCTTTAATTATTAATTTAACCAAGCTTTTCGAAGTGATAGCCAACAAGCGGAAAATAGTTTTATGTGTAGAGTCTACTCACATTCTGTCACGGGCAAGCTCTCGAGTAACTGCATTAAATCTCGACTCTTTTAAAATCTTTATCATAAGTAACTCCAAGTATACATACATTTAAGTGATATTAAAGTTAGTAAAATTTAATGCCAATCTTACGTCCAAAAATTACCGCTAAAAATATATAGATCGTCATGATAATACAATTTTCATAGTTAAATGTTATTAGTTACGTAAAGTTATATAAAAGTTCAACGAACCCATATATAAGCAAAATGGAATTGGTGTATGTAAATTACTGGAATTAATTAAAAAGGTCGCAAGAGATGATATTGGCTACGCATCTCTTGGCCGAGTGCCAGGAGCCAGACAATAGTGGAGATACGAGAGCCAACGCTTTACTCTAATAAGTATTCTGTATTTCCGATTAGTGACTATAATTGCTATAAGCGGAAATTGCGCTCATTAAAACGGATGTGTTGATTACATAGTGTTCTATTTTTGAAACAGTTACTTTTTACCAGAATTAAAAATAGATTTGCGGTTGAATGGTGTTAATATAGTTTAGCTATCTATAAATATAGTTTTAGTCCTGGAATAAAAATCCAAACCAATCATCAGCTACAGTAATGCTTGGAGAAAATAGGATTATGGTTATGGTTAAAGAAAAAAAAGTGGAGCATACGGGTAAGGCCAGCAAAATCAGTTCGTTCACATAAAGAAGAGAAGTGCTTGCCTGGAAAAAAATTGCTTGAAAGCGATAAGGCCGTCAGATACACTCCTTTTCATTAAATTATGTTCATTTTTAATATTGTAATGTAACGAAGTGGTAATAAATAAATATTTGGTTACAGCATAATATTGGCAGTTGGAGCATGCTATTAATAAGCTTTGTAACACGAACTGGTTTTTAGGTAGAAAAGCCGCACTCAGTCTCCAAAATAAACTTCTCATCTGCGAAACTGGGTGTTTTTAACTTTTTTTACAAGTCAAATTCAAAAATCATCTCATTTATGTAACATATGTACACTTATGAACGTCAAAAAAGATATATACATTGAATGCTTCTATTTTACATTTACTGACAGTTCTCAAATCAAGGGCGTAGAACAGAAAAGAAAATTAACCTACAAAATTAAATTTACTAAGGTAATATTTTTGAAACTATGACATTAAAGGTATATAAGCTTCTATAATGTATCTGAATAAAAAATCTCTACACAACTATAGGTATGTTCCGGTCTATAATTTTTGAAGGTATTTTTTAAAATAGATATTTATCGAACATAACAGGTAGGCGTTGTAATAATAAAAAAGCTACCTTCTCAAATAAACAATAAAATATAAATTGATCTTAACTTATGTAAACTTAAGATAAAATAGATTTTTATTGCCTGTCTCGCCAGTTTAAGGTTTATTATTCTGTTAAGCCTTATTCAATTTAGCGGTCTACGATGCCGCTCTGAGCAGCCGAGACTTTAAAATATAGAGTTGCAATATCACCCCAGGGAAGACTAATTTTCTTAACTATCAACAGGCTTCGTAATTTAGATGTATATTTATTTAACTCGAAAAAATGTGAGCAAACTTCACTTGCTACTCACACATCCATACAACTCGCAATTTGCCGATCTAATATGAATTTGAACATTGTTAAAATAGTAGTGCAATCATGTTATTAAAGTTTATTATTTAACACTATATTCATAATAGTAATAATACGGCATTTAAAACCGCACGAATTCTGCTTTGAGAGTGACACGATCGACTTGAGCACACACTTGTTTTGAGCAGGCTGGTCATAGTCAAGTGCTAAATGCCGCCCATGGACACCGCAACACTAGGAGGCCAGCTCGCTTACGCTCTTCTTTTGAAGGCCCTAAGTACTCGCCCTATAGCATAGTTATAACTATAATCTTTACAAATTTAATGCTCGATTAGGTACCTAACTTCCAATTGGAGTTGTAATTTTACAGTACACAATACATAACGGTATATAATGTTATATCGTTATGTTTGTACCATATTTTTTAATGTTAAATAATAATTGCGTTTAAACCTATATAAACACAACTGTGTGGTTTTCAGGTAGTTTTTGCCGCGTGCTACCACTATGTGGAACCAGCTGCCCACTGAAGTATTTCGACGTAGGGTCAAGTAAAGAGCATTCTAATTTATAAAGGCGGGTAACGCGCTGGCGAACCCTCTGCCATTGATTTCCGAAGGGCTTGCAAGTGCGTTGCCGGACTTTGAATAAGAGATGCATCGGCTAAAGATTGGATTATTATCAAATGAAATTTATTATGCAGATATTTCAAAGAATTAATTTTTATGTGGTAAAATAATCATAAATGTGTAATCATTACTCAATAATTATATAAAATTACTACTATTAACTATTAGAAAATATTTTAACTTTAAAATCACTGAAGGACTTTAAATTATTTCTACTAATTTGTTTGAAATACTTCTTCAAAATTTTCATTTCATAAATGAAAGATCTGTGTTCTTTTTTATCTTCTTTGTAGCAGTAATTTAGGACGACGTTTTTATGACGGGGTGGTACAAGAATAAATTTAAAGAAACAGCAGAACAATAAATAAAATTAGAAGATACAAAACAGGAGACTCTGATGAAAACTTAGCATCGTTGTGACTCCGAATTACGCATTTAATGCCTGCTTCTCCTCAGTGTTGTATCCTTACTATAATATATTTAGTTAATTAATATATTGTCAAATGATTGCATCATCAGGTCATCTATTTTAATAGCGTAATTAATCGTTGGTGATTTATAATGAAAATTAATGTACTATTTGTTACGTGTTCGATTGTTCTTCGGCGACTTGGTGAAACTGATCGTGATAACACAGAAGGCAAAAGGCCGTTCACCAACCATATGGAGCTATCAAGTGCAAGGTTCATCGTCATCAAAACTATACACTGTTATAAGAGAAGCGCTGCGCAGAAGCCAGCGGAAACAAATTGTCCTCTCCAGATGTTTCCTTTGTGATCGCGAGCCTCAGAGATGAGCTACCGACTAAAGAGAGAGAGAGACTTTGTTTACTAAATGTAAAGAAAGTTTTTTCTTTTAAATAAATAAAATACCGATGACAAATATGTATAAAACCAGTTAATTTATTCCATTTAGTATTTGACAACTCACAACTCAAAAATATTAAAAAGCCGGCAACGCACTCGCGAGCCCTCTGGCATTGAGATTGTCTACACTAAATTGTCGCTTACATTTGAATATTTTTTAAAGCAAGTCCTATATCTTGGTCTTTATAGATAATATTAATAAATAAAAGGGAATGTAACTCAAGGTAATAAATATATAAATACATCTTTGTAATATCTAATACTTTATCGTATTATATATTAATAATTCATATGAATTTCGATTTTTCTTACGATGAAATTAAGGTAGAAAGTTCTAATGAGTTACTTGAGGCGGTCTCTCGCGGCATGAAGTGCACAAGCTAAAGATTTAATGATTAATATTATGTTTTATGAGCGCGTAACTGACTTCTTGACTTTAAATATAGTAATAAGCAAATTAACCTTTTTTTGCGAAAATCTTATAAGTATAGTCAAACGTGTATTAATTGTAAATTTGAGTAAAAGGAAAATTGTTAAAACTAAGTCCGATTTTATAAGATACAAATTGTAACAATTCATAACGAAGGAAAAAATTCAATTCATCCAAGTAAGAACCTTACAACGGACATTTGTTAGTAATATTTTTGCTCTTCCGTACAATTCCTTTGTCGACGTTGATTGATTGTTCTGCGCTGTGGAAAATTTTTCTTTCCTCAACTAAAATATCTAATAAGTTACGTTATTACCATTAAAATTAACGTGAGTAAGCTTAGCACAATAATCTTCATAATGCGTAGATTCAAAAAGTGTAAAAATAAATATTAATTACTTAATTTGACACAAAAAGTATTATTTGTTTGTTAATATATCAAATATGAGAATACTAAATTGTGAGAATAGCAGGCAAGTGGCACAATGCAGACAGGAAAAGCGGTACTTGTAGGTAGCCTTTGCCAAAAAGGCACACAGGTATCGAAAAATAACGGAATAGTGTAGAAAATGTATTTAAGTGTAGAAGCGTCAGAAATAAAAAGCTACTACTAGCTACTGTATTATTAGAAATTTATATAATTTTTTGTATATTTGTTTTACTATTTCTGGCCGACAAAGTGCGTAATGCAACGAGAATAAAAATGATACCTCGATTAAAATACTATTAATAATTTAGAGATAGGAATAACATTTATTACTCTGGCATTGAGAGTGTCCATAGGCGGCGGTATCACTTAACATCAGGTGAGTATCCTGCCCGTTTGCTCCCTGTTCTATAAAAAAAATAAGAAAACACACACATACAAACACACAAAATAAGTATAATAAAAAAGAAAAATAATAATCAATACATACAGAAACATTTTTTTTTCTTTAAAGCATAACTTAAGTTTTAAGTGTGTAATGCATGTGTACTGTAGTTGTAATTATTGGCCCTGGCTTAAGTAATAACATTGCGTTTCATCTTAAAAAGTAATTGACGTATTATATATTTGAACAGAATATATTTTTTCTTAAAGGTAAAACTGTCAACACATAAAACAATATTAATAAAAATCTAAACACTAAAGAAAATTATATACAAACGTAGGATCGTTCAAAGACAAGACCTATCTTCCTCTCCTGAGTGTCCATCTGAATCTAGCCTTCACTTCAAAACCTAATATCGTACAACGAACAAAGTTGTTCGCAGTTGCTTTGTAACAGACGTTTTAGTTCGCATCTGTAGTCACAACTGAAAACTTGCAGATATTGAATTTTGTTCTAGACCTAACTTGGGCTTGTTAGCAAGATACGGAGTGGTAGGGAAATTGGACGTACATTGCTTCGTTTCGTACAATAGTCTACTCGATAACAATGAGTTTACTTAATAGACTACGTCTTGTATCGGGTATAAAACATTGTGTTAGTATTATATTTCGTTAATTTAGTGTTACTGGTTACTGATTTCCTATTGATATTGATTGTTACTTATCATATTTGTAGTTATTAACACAACATTGTATACAATTTAAACAAAAAAACCATTTACAGTAGGTATGATATTTTTTAGAATTTACACTGTAAAATCTCAATCGTAAAAAGTAAGTTTTGCTCCAAGATTATTTTAATAAAAAAGAGTGTCTGTACTTATGTCCTACACGCGTTAGAAGTTATACTTCTTTGGCGTACCAAAAAAACATAACTAAAATGCAGTAGTGATTAACGATAAATATTAAAATAAATCAAAAAGAGTTTATTTAAATAAATAAATTATTAGTAAGTACTATCACCGTCGTATATGAAATTGATTTAAAAACACCAAAATAATATTTATTTATTCACACTGTTTAATTGTACTGTTACGAAATACGTGTTCTAAATATATAAATACTAGATTATACAACTTGAATATAGTTATCGATTTCCATGCCGCCTTTACCATTACTATTGTAGTGTAAAAATATTGTTTGACAATACTATACGCGAATACGGGGAAAGGCGGTGTCACAGAATTTCATTTAAGAAAGTCTGTAATTCAGCCTTCTAGAACATTATAGTTTAAAACATATGTAAAAGTTCTAGGTATACATATTTCTTAAGATAAATAACAAAAAATATATATGTGAGCCCTAGTGTATATACATAGATCTATCTACATTTAAGCCTCACGAAACCCTAAAGCAAATAGTAAGAGCTGTACTAATCTTCGTAATATGATTCTACTCTCATCAACTCACCATCCAATATGAAATCCAATTGGATTGTGGTTAATCTAATTACCATCGCTAGAAGAGTTTAATTTCACAAACAAGCGCTCTTTGCCTCTAGCATGTTCCGCTTAGTATCTTTGATATAAGAGCGGTGGGCGGAATATAAATTAGTTTTCCATTAAAACCTTTAAGTGATATGCTCATTGCGTAAAAAAATTTAAAAGCGTAGGATAATTATTGTCTTGTTTTAGTAAAACGGAAAAACTTATTTAATTTTCTGGTTTAACCAGAAATGAATAGAACTGAAACATAATTTAGATGAAAAAGTATTGTTACTTTCACAAAGAAGATTCGTCACTGAAAAGCCACAAAAATGGGCCATGAATTGCGTAGTAGACACTTATTAGTAGATATTTTATAGATAATGTATAAATTATAAAAAAATATGCTCATTAATACCTGAAATAAACTATACATTAACTAAAGTAAGTAACATTTTAGACATATCATATATATCGCTGAAAGTTTATATATTAATGACATTCATAAAATGATTATTCTGCATTTACATGCAACGAGACATGTTCTATGCACAAAGGAATTTTGTTATGTTCGCTCACAAAGGGAATCTTTGAGATGATAATTCATAGAATTTAATGATGAAATAACCTTTAATTAGCGTATTTAAAGAAGGTATGACTAAACCTATACTAATATTATTAAGAGGGAAACTTTTCTGTTGCTAACAAATAAACCCAAAAATCTATTAGATACATTCAAACAATTTTTTCACAATTACAATGATTTTTTAATGAAGTGAAAATGTGCTTACGCCGGCCACCACCATGGTCAAGTCAGGCCTATAGTCCATGCCCCTTACTATTCAGATGGGATGTGAGACCCTATCCACTTAAAACACCTCAGCTCTCCACACGACCTTAAGATGGGTCCTCGGGGTTTAAAAGGCATTCAACCCAAGGCACTATAAAATTGCCACATTATCCCTGAGCCATATTCATTTGAAAAATAAATGTCATGTCACGTTTTCAATAAAATACTTATATGTTGTCAAAGACATGTACTAAGTATTGTGAGAGAAATGATACGAGTTAAAGGCTATGAAGCATTCAAGCAGCAACTTACGATAATATGGAAACAAATCCTATACCATGTAAAATATAACGTGATCCATAATAAAAATCATATTCGAAACTTGAAAAGAAATAATTTTTTACACTATTTTATTTGTCAGTTATATATCATTTTGTGATATATGTACAGTCAAACCTGGGTAAGTGAGAACTGGATAAGTGAGAAAACTCTACAACTGAGAGTAATAGCCAGGGCCCGTCATTTTAAGCTCCCAAAACCTCTATTAGCGAGAAACAGAAACCTCTGTAAGAGAGAGTCGTTTTTCCCTCATGGACCTTCGTAAGTGAGATTGCTACTTATCTATACCTCTATAAGCGACAGACAAGCTTCATTTATTTATGTACATTATTAAGGAAGAACAAATGACAAATTTAACATCTGCTATTTTATGTCTCATTCTTAACTTTCGTGGAACTTCTTACCATTGTTAAGATCATTCCAATGAAGCTAGCTTTAAATGCGTTAGAGACGGTCCATCAGTACTTTGAATACGCGGCGGTTGTTGAAAAAGCAATATTCGACAAAATTTATGAGTTAGAGAAAAACATTCAAAGTACAAAAACAGAAAAGAGAGAAACGCTACACATGTACCTGCATTAGCGAGAAACTCGGGTTAGTGAGAAACCTCTATAAGCGAGAATGAGATTGTGCTCCCTTAAACTCTCGTTTATCCAGGTTTGACTGTATACCTATTTCCTACCCAAAAGTCGTAAATGAAATGTCGACTTGTGTGACTCAAAACAGAGTTACAAGGAGTAATGGTTATCATAGGATGCTATAAAGTTTAATTGTGCTGAAAAGTCTACATTTTTTATTTTAATAAGCCATCTAGAAGCAGATTACACGTTATGTAATAAAAATACAATTCAATAACGTCACATACATTCCGCTGGGTTCATAATAAACTCTCGAGTCAAGTAGAGACTCGTCCCCGCGCGAACCGTCACCCGCTATTATTTGAATAACTCGCACTTGACAGATATTTCCAGAAAACGTACGCTACCATGTGGTATGCTGTTGTCTATGTTTGATGTGGAATTTCTGTTCATTCAATGCCTTGATTCCACGGCATAAACGCATCTCAATTATAAACCAGGATTTTAATAATTATTCTCAGTTATCTCTAAACTTAAACATTCTCTAACCCTTTTGAAATTTTTTTACGTTATTTTATAGAACAGTGGGCAAACGCGCCAAATGCAAACTTTATGTTAAGTTATACCACCGCCCATGGTCACTCACTCTCAATGAAAAATAAAACAAAGTTGCTAGTTGTTTTTTTTTTTTCATAATTTTAAATGTCCGAAATGATGTTTAAGAAAATTGTAAGCAATTTCAGGATAAGAATCGACTATTTCGATAAAAATATTCAGCGCTTGAAAGTTGAGAGTTTACCAGGCATTTTCACCTTTATTTTATTACCGTTCTACGTATAGGAAGTGAGTACGACCTTATGGTTGAAACTGTTTTATTATTATATAGCTGAATTCCATATAGCTGAATTCCTGGTTAATATTATATCTCTCCAAACCGCTTAATATACGCTTGTATGTCGTAGCAAACTAATATTGAGTCAGTAAAATGCTGCGCTGAATCATTAAAACATTCAGAGCATTATTGTGAAAGTTGGAGTTGACTTTTAATATCGTACGGTTGACTTTAAAAAACTAATAAATTAATCGTTTTTTGACGTGACAACGTCTTATAATTCGATGGAGCCGGCTGCACACACGAAAAAACATGACTAATGCAGCGTTACCTCGCGGCGCGTCGTTACCTCTGATGCGTTCCATTTAAAGCTTGAAGTCCAAAGGTAAGCGTACAAATATTTTTTTTTTAAATGCAACCATTCTATCAGTATTTTCTTATGACGTCGCCACGTTCAACTATCGCTTAGTTTTGCTAGCTTTTAACTTAATGGGTTTAAGTACGAATATGCCCCAACATGTACCAGATAAGGGTATTATGTAGACTACGTGAAGGACTAAATCGTAGGATTTTCTGTATAAAATAATCATTTGCCCTTTCGATAGAATAAAACGTATCGTACCAATTACGCCTCGTATTAATGTAACAACTGCACAAGTAAAGTAGAGTAAGTGAAACTAAACTAGCACCAGGCAACTTCTCTTGCTACTCGGAGAAACTACAGAAAAATAAGAAAATGTGTTAAGTTAATGTGTTTTTGGACATTACTGTATTACTTTTATGTACGTGAAGTCATTTAGGTAGGGTAACGTGAATAGGTTTCCTAAGAAAAGTCCTCTTTCTTGCCTTTTCTTTATATAATAGAAGGCAAATGGGCAGAAGGTTCACCTGATGTTAAGTGATACAGCCGCCCATGGATATTTACATTGCCAGAAGGCCCGCAAGGCTGGCAGCCTTTTAAGAATTGCTTTTCGGTAACTTTTTTTAAATTTTTTAGTCGAATTGGTAACAAAATTACTTAAGTGCGAAATCCACATTCGTCTTGTTTTAAAAATATAACATGTAAGTTGTTTGAAGTTAACTACTTAAATAAAGTATTTTCGAACCAATTCGACTTAGAGTTAAAAAAAGGCCGGCAACGCACTTGCGACCCTTCTGGCAGTGTGAGTGTCCTCTGAGCAGCAGTATCACTTAACATCAGATGAGCCTCTTGCCCGTTTGCCTTCTATTACGTTTTTTAGGTTTTTTATAAAAATATTTAGAATAAAAAATACACTTACGTCTTTTAAAACGTCGTAATTTCCAGAGTTTACAAATTTAAAGTAGCTTGAAAAATATTATTGTTGGCTCAAGAAACTTACTCAACCACTGTAAAGTTGTGTATTTGAGTAAAGTTTGTGAAAAAGAAAGAAAAGTTAGAAGTTTCAAAGGAAACATAAAATTGTATTAGCGACTGGGGCATATGAAAAATAGTTCTTAAAATATTTTAAGAATACAAGAAAAAATTCTTAAGAAATAATTTTTATATGCGAATGTGGTTTTATTCGTTCGAGAATTGAAGGCATTTTCTCCACCTGTTTAACCCTTTTGGCAGGTGCGCATTATAACTTTAGCCACTTGAGCCTTTTGCCAAGTCTTTGAACAATTCACACGGCACTGAGTGGTGGAATTATGCACGATTGCATCGTAGATTCGAGCGAAATTGGATTTACGAGTGCTCATAGAATATGCGGAGAGAATTCGGATTTTTGGTGCCATTAAAGAGATTTTAATGTGAGCATCAATTCACTTAAATTTAAATGTAATCGTTTCTTTAATCATTTTTGTTAGACACAAGTAGGTGAATCGCCATATGTACCTGACACATGTATTCGATTTTTGGATTTGAGGCACGCCCGTTTCTATACGATGCTTGCCTTCACAAGTGGTTAATTTATTAATACCAAGCGTATGGAAAGACACATAGTTTTTTAGGGTTGGCGTTGCTTGTTTAAGCCACTAGCCCAAGACTCTTTTTAAGTTTACAATACAAATGTCAAGCTCTCATTAAAGTTACTAAATATGGAGTTTTGCTTAAATCCATAATCACAGACAGTACTATTAAATGCCATATGTATGACGTTGGAAACTCTAAATCATGTTAGCTTAGTAGAAAGAGAAGGAAGACTCAATATGAGTCAATCCCATTACTATTAAAGTAAATCTCTACGGGGCTTTTTGACTAATAACACTTTAATGACAAACAAAATTTGATAGAAATTGAGTTCAGTGCCCCGGTGAATGCAATCTCACAACAAATGGAATTAAACAATTATTCAAATGAAGGCTCGTTGGATGAGGATGATATGCAAATCACGTGGTGCGCACTCCGCAAAATATAACGCTAATCGTTCCTGCGGGGGATTATATTGAAAGTAAATTTTACCCGTATTTTATTTGTTTTTCATCCATATTTAATTTAATAGAATATAAGTATATACTGTAGTCTATCTGCCTTTCTTGGTATTTCAATATCGGGAATAAAATCTCATTAAATTCAGTATTTATATTAAATTATTGAAAACATTTAATCTACATAAATTAATACGCCATTATAAGAACCTATTATCTTATCTAGTTCATAGCATTATAATTAATTCAAAGGCATATTCGTTAGTTAAGATAGAACGATTTTAATGAGGGCAACATTTTATTTTATTTGTACGTCAATTAAAGGTTATGTTTAGTATTTAGTATATTTAATTGTGTCATCATACATTAAGCACTATTTTGAAATAAAATCTTTCTAAGGTATATTCTTATGTGTTCAAAGACTCAAACTACATCAGCTAGTATTAGATAATCCAGCTCTTAGCGGTCTCTAGAGAGAGATAGAGGCGTCTAATATAACAAATTGCACTATTTCTTTTCATATCCAGTACATGATAAATGATAATATAGCATCGAATGAAAGAGCATACTTCAAAAGGAATTCTATATTAAACTTTATTGATGTTGACGACATATTCTCATATGAGAAACTAAGATATAAAAGCAGTGTTCCCGTAACTCAGTGCCTAAGCATATGATTCTCAACAATCACAGCGTACGTTCGAATTGCTAGATTTTTTCCGTCTGCAATTAGCTCGTTAATTGAAATAAGATAATGTGCATCTTTAAGTCTAAAACTGGCCTGTTTTAAACTTAAAGATGCACAAAGGGTTGATCAAAGCAGACAATTCAGGAGTCCATTTACTTTATACAAGATATTACTGATTCTGTTTCATAATAAAGGTTAAATGCACATATAGAAAGAAAGTCCATTAGTACTTAGCCAGGTATCGAACCTATGAACTCAGTATGAGAGTCATACGCTGAAGCTCATGGTACGCCAGCATGAGAGAAACATATGCAGCAGATTACTTTACTGATATTTACAAATATTGTAACAATTGATTTTACATTATTCATCATAATAATATATTTCATTTAAATGATACTTTTGGCTGTAAAACTTTAACCCACTCTTTCTGCTGTATAATTTTATGCTAAAAGCGCGAGTTGTACCAAAAATGTTTAGAAATTTCATTAAAAACTCTACTAACTATGGATTACATTAAAACTTTATCTCTCGTTGTAGTTCATAAATTATAGTAACGAAATAAGTAACAACTCTTCTATTTTGTAATCTTCTATTAAATATTCGTACGCCTTTTTATGATTTTGTAAACTCGAAAGCCAAATTCATTGTACGATCTTACGGTGATTTTTGGCTAGCTGAAATAACATAAGATTTTTGTTCCAATTCCTTAATAAACAGTAGTATGGACTATAAAATAAGGTTAAGGTTAAGAATAACTTTAAGTATAAGAATTGCATACAAATAATAACAACTGTGTACCTATATTACTATTATTTATATTTCCTTTATTTGTAAGGAAAATGCTCAATAACTATTTTTTTTTTCCATTAAACCTATACATAGTCTGGCCATAAATACTGATACAATTGAAAATAAACCAAATATTACATTTAAATTTGGAATCTGTCATTTTTATACGATTGTTCATTGGGTTTTCTCATTTTGGCGCCCAATACCTTGTATAATATTTTGCGATATTGAAATGTAGTGAGAACCGAATCGCTGTGATTGCATTTCACAAAGTAGGTATCCTTACTTAGTGTAGTTATGGAGTGTTTTAAAAATTAAAAATTTTTAATTTTTAAAACACTCCATACGCTTGGTAAAATATTTATGAACCGGGCTTTTAATAGGTACAATGAGACCTCCTATGTATGTGACAGAAAAAGATCTGGCTGTCCACGTAGTGTTCCTACGAAAACGGTGGTCAAAGCAGAAAGGGAAAGAATCGAAGAAATCCTATCGGAAAGCAAAAGATTTTATCTCGGGAGATGAAGATATTACCTAGTACCATGTCGCGTATTTTAAAATATGACTTAGAACTTGTAGCCTAAAACAGACGTACTGGTCATTTTTTTACTGTTAATTTAAAAAAGAATAGGGTGATAAAATCGTCCTGAAGCGGTATGCAAAGGGAGACCTCCCTTCCGTTTCGAAAAACTTTGTTTACGAATTAGAATTTTTTTTCAATTGGGCAACATTTTACAAAGTGACCGTATTTATGCTCGGAGCTCTACGGAAGCTTCCCAATTAATCGACAGAGTGCAACGTGGGCACTATCCGACTTCAGTTATCGTTTGGTGGGGTATTAACTATGAAGGAGTGACTGAGCCATACTTTTGTGAAAAAGGTATCAAAACTTGCACAAGTGTATCAAGATACCAAGATATATTAACTTAGGGAAGCTCCTTAATAACACGATTTTTTATAACAAAGAATCGTCCTTCCCGCAAAACTCGGCGCCGGGTCTAAGAAGGCCGGTAGAATTCTCCCATGGAAAGAGTGCGTGCTTCTATTGGCCTTAACGTTAAAAGGACTGTATCGCAGCCAATGGAGACCACTTCGAATAAGCTTTTTATATTATAAATGGTTTTTTATTTATGGATTAAACGAACACACTGTAAAATAATAAATGTTATTTGAAAAAGAAAAAAAATATTTTCTTTGTTTTAGTATTTAGTATAGTAGTATCAGACTAGGTATATCTGAGAGAATCGGCTATGTACCTTAAATATACCCTCCAGCATCGAGAGTGTCCATGGGAGGCGGTATCACTTAACATCAGGTGAGCCTCCTCACCGTTTGCTCCTCCTGTTCTATAAAAAAAAATGAAGATTTTTTTTAGGAAGCTTTTGTCAATAAATTTATGTAGGTATAAGAAAACATTTTTTGTTTAACTATTTTTAAAAAACATAATAAATCAGTTGTGCAACCTTTTTTAGATCTGGGCCTGAAATTTCTGTATCTGTTTCATTTATCAATCTAATAGGCAAGTCGGTGAATCACTGATCAGCGTCCTATGACACCCCGTTGAATTTTTTGGTCCAAGGCACACCGGTTTTCTCACGATGTTTTCCTCGTTTAAATGCGCACAGAGAAAGGAAGTTCGTTGGTGCACAGTCGAGAATCGAACCTACAATCTCAGGGATGGGAGTCGCACGCTATAGCTACTATGACTGTACTACTAATTCATGTGTCAGTACAAAATGATGTAACATTATGGTTTTAGACATAGACATAACGTTTATTAGTAACAAACAGACACACAGAAATAAATATAATAATAACAAAAATCAATGAAAGAAATGAAAAAAAAATCCAGAACAAAAGTACTTTTTAAGTGTGTGTTGTGGTGGTAATTGGCCCTGGGTCTACATTATGCTGAGGAGACTCTTCCACTTCAAAATATATCTAAACCAAGACATATGTTTAACCCGAGTTCTTCATGACACACAAAAACATATCGAAACACGCGTTAACATTATAAAGTTATTTTCTTAATGGTGCATTTCATCCCAAGGGTAGATAAGGTTACGGAGGACCTCCAGGGTGTCGTACAAGTTTGTAGGAGGTCGCACTCAACGTTACTGTATACACTTCCTCATAATATTCGTAGGCATTTCTAGACAGTGTTCAGTTGAAGGTTCGCTTATTTAATTAAAATTGTTAGATTTTGTTAGATTAGTTAGATTATTTATAGCTTAGTTTTTTACATAATAAAGGAAGAAAACTAATACAATTAATAATTCATTTAATATCTTATAATGAATTTATAGAGTCAGAAAGTATGTCAGACTGACCGGTTACGGTCAGATATGATAGGGATTTCTATTGAGTTTTGCCATAAATGCAGGAGATTGTATAGAGACACAAGTGCACTTACTAAAACCATATCTCTCGTAATATTAATTTGTTTACATTCATTCTAATTATGGCTATGTTAAGCTATTGCATATATTAAAACGCGGGTTTTGAGCGTGGTGACTGAATCGAGAAATTCCGTAACGAAAATAAAATACATGTGCCAATACGCATTAGAGCGGGACATAAAACAATTCTAATCCAATTTATAATTTTGTAACTATTACGAAGAATCACTTTCACCCAGCCAAATTAGGTATTACTTATTAAGGCAGTTTTTGTAAATGTTTGAACCTTTTTGTAAATATTCTGTATTCCACCATTGGCGATGTTGTAATGTAATTTTTTGTAATTATATATAATATTTGTTTATCTGTAGGATTTCGAAATAAATAAATAAGATGGAGAACATTAAGCACTCTCTAAGTACAAATGATCTAAGCTATTTCGTTTGTTTCACGGCCTTTTGAAATGTTAAATACTTGAAACACATATTAGCGTTTAAAGGTTATGTGCGGAGGGATGTGATAGGGTGCGTGCGAATGGACTGAAAGCGTCTTGCGTCAGCGAATGGCTGGCGTAAGATGGAATTGGGTATACAAAAATAAATTAACTTTAACACTTATAGCGCGCGTAGCGGAATTCGTTACCTTAATCGTTATTCCTGAAAATTTGTTGTCGTAACTTGTATAATTTAATGACAAGATTTTATTATAGATAGTATGGTTATGTTGTCTTTGGGATTGGATGTTGCTTACGCAATGTGGTTTATTTTTCGGTA
The DNA here is from genome assembly GCA_028984075.1 of Pieris mannii. Lineage (NCBI taxonomy): Eukaryota > Metazoa > Arthropoda > Insecta > Lepidoptera > Pieridae > Pieris > Pieris mannii. The sequence goes on from CM054784.1 coordinate 720,390, forward strand.
ATAGCACACATATATTGTTTTTTTAAACTGCTATCAAATTAATTTTTATTTATTACTAAATTATTTTAGAGTGCAATAGCAATTTGTGTTTACTATTAAATAAATAGTATTTAAATGTGATTTTTTTACATCATTTCAACTATACTTCAAACGTTTAATGCCAGTGATGGTCTCTAAAAAGAGTCTCACTCTTTGATGGACACAGACTCTAAAGAAAAAAAAAAGTTTTTTCGAGCATAGACTCCCGGGCAAAAACTATTAATAATAAAATCATTTATTCTACCAAGAAACAACTATAAATTAAATTACGAAACAAAATGTCCAAAGGTTTCTTAAAATTTGTTTTTGCAGGTTACATTTTCGAGAAAATCTTAAGGAAATTTGGTTGGACATTTGCGACGTCATCAATTTTGAGGGGTTGTCGAGTCTTTAATATCGAGTCTCGAAATATTAGAAGGAATTTACAACATAATATGTAATTCAATGATGGATTGCAGGAACGCGAGAGTTTGCAAATTGCTTTTACTTTGATGCTTACGTACTGGTTTTGGAAATTTAAAAGGACCGTGTTAACAGAACTTCAAGATTTTTCTTTTTCAAGATACATTTTAGTAAAGCATAATTAAATTATATTTGTTCCTGTGCTGTTTATTTTCTTAATATGTATATGTTATACATATTTTTGCACTACTTGCCTACCTTATATAATTTATTAAATTTTTTCACAATGGTAGCCTGGAAGAGATCGCTCGATAGCGATAAGGCCGTTACCGTCCTATTTATCTAATTATGTTTTTTTATATTGTAATGCAACGAAGTGTTAATAAATAAAACTGCTGTTTTATGAAACTATGTATAAGTTCTAGTAGTTACAATTATTGATACACAATGTTCTATGAATCGTATAAAGTACGACTGGTTATTTCGATATAGATCCCGGGCGTAACTATTCATTGTCAATATTAGACGCTGAAGTTTATTTTCTTATAGTGCCATCTCCTTGCGGAGGCTGGCGATCATCATGGCCAGTTAAATTTTGGAAGCCGCCATGACATACGTGATAATTTAAATGACATTTGTATGCCTATTTTTATATGGCTGATTTTTATAATTAATCTATCTGAATGTACCACTTTCTTTGCAAATAGACGATTTATATATTTAAGTTTAACTTTAACTTTAACCGTATTTTTTAAACTCCAAATTTAAAAAAAGTATCAAGTATCTATATTGATAATTCTTAGGCCAATGGAGTGAATGTGACTGACACACATCGTCAACTGTTGGGTCTAATAAATGTACGTGCACAACGGGGTTAAAAGTCCCATTTCCGCTCCTCAAATAACACAATCTTAAAAATGTATTATTGATAAAAGAATTTTATATCTCATTACAAAAAAATATAATGTAGTTGGTGATACACGTAGGCTGTTTCTCTACCAATAAATGGCGATATGCCGACATTTTTGGAATCAAACACCGACCGCACTACATCATACACAACGCAAAACTACACAAAAAAATCTGATGTAATTTTTCATCATATAAAAATTCTATTAAGGAATAAAGTTTATTTAAATGCAAATGCTTTAATTAAAGAAACGCTAATATTAATTTCTCTCAGTAAAAATATTTTTAGTTTGTTATACAAACTATGTATGTATGTATGAAACCGTCAGTCCTTATTCAAATACATTAACTGAGTCTTATTACACTGTCAAATTTAATATATAATAAAAATAAAACAAATAAGTGTTTTAAAATAATCAGTTAAACTAGTCTGATTTACTTTTCATAAATGGGTTACGTTTTTCAATTAAATACATACATATTTTCACGGTAATCCTATCCCAAAAACTTTCTATAAATAAAAGGATAATTAGGATATATAAGTAGCACTATTTGAATTTAAGATGACGAACGAAGATGGTTTCATCTAGAATCAAAGACTGTGAACCTTTGATCATTGTTGAGTGCCACCTCTGCGATTCTGTAAGTGCATGCAGGAGTAGGCAGCATCTGTTTGTTGTCGTCTGTGATTTGTAGAGCCAAAATTGTTCACGTATTCAAAATATTGTCACGATTTAGTTTTAGTAATACCAGTACTTAAAATATAACACTTTCACTCAGCATGCAGCCATCTTGAACCCCATACGAAAATCAATATTTAACAGTTTTCATAATTAAAATAATAGTTGATTGCTAGGAAAATGCGTTAGTTAGATTATACCTACTATTAAGCCTAGTCAATAGTTAAAATCAATGGTATTACTTAAGATTTACAACATAAAACTTATTTAAATTCAAACCAACTTAAATGAAATAAAAAATCATCAATGAAAAGCTTGTTCTTCGTGAAAACACTGAATTACATACATAACTAGTCTAAGAACGTTTTGCAAGGAAGTCATTAAATTTACACTCCAGTGACGGCACAAAACAAATCCCTGCCAAGTCACCCTCTCTTCGTACAATGGAAAACTTTGTAATTACTATGGAATAAGTTTTTGAATCGTAATGAGATCCCTTTATTGGTTCTCGATATACTTCAATGCCCAGTTCTAATAAGTAGGCACTTGGCTTTGAGTAACTTCGCGTATTGTAGACATAATTAATCTTTTCTCTTTTAATAAAATAATGCTAAATATAACACCAGCCTCGAAACGAGACTGAAAAATTTATATTCTATATATGTATGTCGTGGTCATATTGTATTATTCATTAATTTGTCGTCACGTACTGTCTTCTATTTGCAAAATAACTTAAACTGTCATAATTCCAAAAAGACTAAAAACACAACTCACCAACGATCCAAAAACACATTCAACATCCACTTCTAATGACACAATGTTATAAGATACACTGTCAGCAGGATGAACAATATGAACATTTTAAAACACGTCACGAAGTTACATCTAGCACAAACACGTGACACGTGCGCCTGGGACAGTGGGCAGCACCACACTGGCAGGGATGCTGTCGTTGCTATGATACACCCACCCTCAGATCGGCCGCCGCCCTAGACGAGTGGAGCCGTACAACCTAGTTTAACGTATATACAATAATAGCTCTCCAGTTATTTCCTGATAAAACGATGTTGATATGTTTTGTGTTCCCGTCAATTTACGTTTTGCGAGTGCTTTTATTGATATGTTCTTGTGCAAATTATGGGGTTTGTCTTTTAACAAAATCCTCTAAGTTCGGCGAATATGGTTTCGTTTATTCTACAGGCAAGGGGAACCAATTAAGTTTTTTAAATCGCAATGCCATTAAGCTTATATTTATAAGTTTTACATATAACCGAATTTTCTACTTGTCTTTTGGATTTCTATATGATTACTCAACTATTTTTCTGATGATGCTCATCATTCAGTGCCTAAGGTACGTCGTTCATATTAGGTTCTTGAACAATGTGGTTTTCACAGAATGCTTTCCCTCACCGCAAGTATGGGTTTTTGACGCTCACAAAAATTTGGTGTATGGTTGAAATTCAAACGCTTATTCAGAATTCTTGGAAATACTGACATACATAGATGCGATAGAGAGTTTTACGGCTTAAATTTGTGTTTGCCTTTATAGATATAACAATTTTACATATTTCGTTAGCCCTCTATTATGAGTTATAGTCAAGGAGACGTCCTGGAGAGGTTCAAGGACGTAACATTTTCATTTGTCAACGTCTATTGTTCACCTGTATCTTCAAAGAACAATGGCAGCGAGATAATCTGGTCCAATTCTATTAACGTAATTGTATTTGATTGAGGATAGATAACTATAAATATACTCTGTTGGGTTACTACTCTTACTTATTTATAGTTTGGTAGTTTATTAATATATTAGTATTACTCGACTTCGATAAACTATATTAATTATTAGCAAACTGCTAGTGTTGAATTTCATGCACAAAACATATCATCCAGTGAGGATAACTGTCCGAATCTAAAAATTAATTGTTAACAAATTGTACCAAATATATTTTTTTATAGGGGGAAACTGAAAGGATGTGATGTTAAGTCTCCATATACACTCTCAATGCGAGAGGGCTCGCGAGTGCGTTGCCGGCCTTTTAAAATTTCTACGTTCTTTTCTTGAAGCGCCCTAACTCAAATTGGTTCAGAAAGATTTAACTTACAATATGAATTACTTATTTATTAAAATGTAAAGTAGATTACATATTAGCAGGCATCGAAAAAAACCATTCAATTCAGTGACTTATTAGATTTGTCACGAATAAATTGTGAATGAAAGATCCAAAAACCTCCATATGAAACTGCAATAAACCTTCAAGAGCCTATAAAAGCTATTAAAAGGGTCACAAGAAAGGGCCGAATAATCGATGGTCGGAAAAAATGTAGTAATGTACAGGCGCGGCCCATCAATTAAGTGATGTCAGGAAATGGGGGAATGAATTTCGACGTCGCTTAGGTGACCTTTGAGATTGATATAGTGGTATGATGAGCCTCATTTTAGCGTACCTATCATTTTTTAAGACGCTGCCAAAATTTTTGATTATATTTACAAGATGAACCTTCCTTGAAGGGAATCTTAATTCAAATATGCTGGTTAGACTGAAAAAATATTAAACGCATACACAGAGACGCACAGAGATTTCGAAAATGTTATTTCTCGGGGCCTTCTTCGTCTCTTGTGTTTCTTAAAAATACAGTCCGTATTCGTATGACGAATAACGATTGTGGAAATAAACCACGTTCGTTAGAATCGGTACGATCTTACCTTGAAAAAACCTAAATCTCGTTGGTTTTGAAGTACTCAAAGGGATCCGACGATTTTGATGTCGTATTTCACTATATAGGCAAGTAGAAGTTAATGTTCCTTTGAAGAAAACAATGTTGCTGTTCACGTAATCCAGGACCTGATAACGTTTTTATGTTCATCAGCATGGATGTGTAGTTAATGTAGTATGTTTAAGTATTGATATACTATAAAGGTATTTCGCACAACTAAATGTTAACCTGTTATGTACGCTGACATCTCAACCAAGTTTAAACGTATTTGCTCTATGAAATTGCAGAACTCAAATGGAATTGGCATCGATTTTGTGTTGTCGTTGTTGTAGAAACGACAATATGTGTATATTGCGAAAGAAAGTTCAATCCGCTAATATGTTTAAACTTTCCAATCGAAAATCAGTGCCCAAGTGTATGTAAGTTTTGTTAGTCTTCAGGAGCCATGACCCTACGACATGGATACGTTTCATTGATGATTTTGTTTAAGAAAGTAGTAATGTATATATATATAAAATTCTCGTGTCACAATGTTAGTTCCCATACTCCTCCGAAACGGCCCGACTGATTCTTATAAGATTTATTATGCATATTCAGTAAGTCTGAGAATCGAAATTATCTTTTAAACCCCTAAGCGATAAGGGGTTTTGTTTTTAACTTTTTATGATACAACATACTACTTGCAAACCTTAATTTTCACCCCTCTACAATTAACCCCTATTTTTTATGTTTCTTAAAAATTTATGACATGAACTCTGAGGTTAATATAGAGAAAAATAGACAGAACAACCTAAAAAATTTTCGTTCCGGAAAACCGAACAGTCAGCAAATGTTACCTTTATACTACCTTTTTAGTATATAACTAGAATGTACTAAAAAGGTAAGCTAGGCATTTAGGAGAAACGAAGTTCGCTGGGGTAGCTATTATATTATATAATATTGTTTCTTAAATAAAACTATCCGTTCACATGTCTTTAATCCGTTCTGTAGTTTACGTTAGTAACTAAGTTCGAACGAAAGTTCTTTCGATTTTTATAAAATAATTGAAATATTAAGTATTCAAACCATACATCTCAAATCAATCAAATATATTTTTTACTTATTAATATTTAAGAAGCATTTCAACGGAATGTAAAAATAAAATTCTGTAACTCAATGAATATTTTTTTGTTCCAATATTAAAAGTATGTAGATAAGAACGTACAAATCGTCGGAAATGTTATGGCAGTATGATTGATCACCACGTGTGATGAAGGTTTTAAAGTTTAGTAGGTAAGGGACGGTTATCTCAGGGTAATACACTACTTCGTAACTTTTATATAATGGCTTTTGTTCGACCGAAGGAAGGTGCGGTTAGTTGTAATTTGTTAATGCCTTCCATACATAACACAAATATGATGTCTGCAATGATATCAGTCACACACATCGCAATTTAAGGACGAAGAAAAGAAGAAAATTTCCATGCTCTGTCCACTATATCGTATAAACGAATATATATGTCAATAATGAGTGATTCGAATCGTGGACGACGGAGTTCGTCTGCATCTTCTACCATGGAGCATGTTCAGCAAACCACCTGAGTTTCAGCCGGAGGTTAAGGCAGAATACAACATTTCACCGGAATCACCTCGACGTCTGTCATACTACTGTCTTTCTGGAAACTAGCTGCCTCCAAGGTCCTTTAAAAGAGCGTAACAATTTTTAAAAAGCCAGCAACGCACTTGCGAGCCATTGCGACGTGTGTCTATTGTATCCCCTAACATCAGATGAGCTGCCTACCTGTTTGCCGCCTGTTAAAATTACTAATAATATATGTAAGATACTAGACATTTCATAGCAGGCTATCCGTTAGAAAGAGCCATTCAATATCATATTTGTATATCTAGGAAATTTAGTCGAAGTTCAATAACATTGGTATGCAAATCGTAGCGAAGTATTCCACGTGTTTGTATAGCCATGCCTGTAGGTAGTGTCACATCAACAATCATTTTATAACTTTCATCGCAATTAACATCTTATTTACATATGGATAGAGTTTAGTTTAGCATGAAGCGTAGATATATGTCTTAAGGCAAGGACATGCAACGGAGTTACCTGAATTAATTGAATTTCTTGACGACAGCATGAGGCGATGCCCACGGAGTGTTTACTTTAGGGACAAATTGCTCGCAAGCTGTTATTACGACGGGTTTATGGCAAATAAGGAGACAAACAAAGATTTAATACTCATAAGCGAAACATAACAAAGGTTTTGTAATTAAGCGAGGACTTAAGTTATGATATTTTTTTTCAGGTATCTCACTCTTCTTAAATAGTGGCTGAGCTGCGGAGGAGTACAAATAACATTATTGGTCTTTAAGAGTTGGATGTATATCACTAATTAAGCTTCCCAAAGGACAGAGCGGAGAACTCGTAAATTGCTAACTATACATAAACAATAAAAGTGTTAGAACTATATTTATTTTGTTATTGGAAATTCTAGACTAGTCAATTGTTTATTCTAAACAATTTTTTTTATTATTATTTAGTATGGTTCATTCATGAACGTACCTCAAATAGCGATTAATATATAAGCTTTATCACTTTAGTATTCCTTTGAGATTAAATAAACGTATAAATTGCCGTATCTAAGTTATATAATTATGTACACTGACACGTAAGGGTAAAAAGGATAGGTCAACAGCAGCAGCTATCTATGATATATATTATGATAGAGAAAAGATAAATATCTATTCGTAATCCTAAAGAAGGTAAAAAGTTAATTAAAAATATGAAATACGGTTATACCTACTTCGACTGTGATATGTGATGGTGTGTGGTGTGGAGTATGCTGATGAAGCAGTTAATAATAATAATAAATCATTTATTTGCCAAGATAGATGACAAATAGATCGATCAAATACAACATATTTATTAGCTATGGATATTCTTAATACTCCTTTTAACCATATCCCGCGATAGCTTAAACATGTCAAAGTTTAAATAGTGGTCATTCTCTGTCCGGGCTAGAAAGAAGAAGAAGATACAAAGTTGACTTTTATGACATGTCAAGTATATCTTCGAAATATATGGCCTGGCGTGTCTATCGTAAATATATATAAATAAAACTCAATGTGCCTTTTATTATTAATAATAAATTATGATGTTTCACAGCGACAATAAATAATCAATAAGGGATGCCTACATATTTAAATTTGATTCAATTTCAAACAAATGACGTGGAATAAGTGATACCTGTATCTCATGTTCTATAATTAACATATTTTATTTTATCTATTTTATTTTGAATGAAGCATAATAGTACTAGTACTAATTACAATATGTTAATATATCCGTATACGAGCTTGAATTGTACACAAATGAACAACAGATATCGATTTTGTTGTGAAGTTTGTACAACTACGGGAGTAATCTAGGTTTGTTACCAAGTTTCTGGAACGTGCTAAAGTAACTTAGACTGTTGGATTACACGCGCTTATTGGCTAGCTTATTTAAGTTATCAGAATATCATACGCGAGGATATTTCAGAATAACTTCGTTTTCCTTGAAGGAAACTACAACTTACCTTAATAAGTTACTGAAACTTCGCAAATAGGTTTCAAATGAGTGTTATAAATTTAAGATATATATTTTCCGATAATCTATATTACAGACAAAGACAATAAAGAAGATAATATATACAAACCTTCTCTCTTTTTGATGTTATTTTAAAATTCATAACTATAAATAATATACTCTCATACCTGTGGTCGTAGGTTCGATCCCGGGCTGTGCACCAATGGACTTACTTTCTATGTGCGCATTTAACATTTGCTCTAACGGTGAAGAAAAACATCGTGAGGAAACCGACATGTTTAAGACCCAAAAAGTCGATGACGTGGCACTGGAGTCTGATCACCTACTTGCCTATTAGATTTAAAAATTGATAATGAAACAGATTCAGAAATCTGACGCCAAGACCTAAAGAGGTTGTAGTGCCACTGATTATTATTAAATAAATATATGCACATATTTCAATTTTAAAGAGGCACGGATGACTGACGAGCGTAAAGAGTTTGAACACATGGGAGAGAAATGCTCAAGGTATAGAGAGATCGATGGTTGAAGGCGGCTTATACTAGATGAGAAATCTGTTATTACTGTAATTTTTAAGTGTGTGTATCTTTTGTAAAGATGAATAATATTACAAGAAATAAATGAGACTTAACTAATATTATATTACGATATGAAGTAACTATTCTGTTTCACAGCCAGAATATCAATGCCGTGCATTAGTTGTGATATTAAGACGAGACGGTTACCATAGCAACAAGTGATCGCGGCACACATCTTACGTTCAGGCTGAGTTATTGCCTAGATTATTTCGCAAAAGCTGTTACTTTATTCTTGACATATGAAATTTCATATTAACATTTTGGTGAATGTTGTCATATGTTTAGCATATTTATAAGCCCGAGAATCGTTTTCTTTATAAGAAGATATATGTTAATAATAATTAAGGAGTTTTTTTATTTTTATTTATGCCTTTTCCGGGTAAGTCTACGAGTAAGTGTGTAAAATTAGTAATTATTTAAAAGAATCAATTAACTAGCAGTTAAAAGCCTTGAAGTTTTTACTTATTTAAATTAAGGGAAAATGATAAAAATATATGTATCATGTACTTTACTACTGTATTATAAAACTTTCATTAAAGACAATAGTTATTTAAAAAAAGAACAAACTGTTTAAATAAAACGAAATGCTAAATAAATTTATTCAAAAATTGGTTCAATAACATTCTAATGTAATTTAATTTTCTTGGACTCCAGACGAACAAAAACTATAACCTCATCCCGAATATAATCAATATATTACCGTTATACCTTAGAATATATTCCAATTTTTATATAGCAAAAACGCAATGAATTGAAATCATTTCAAATATTGCTCTATGACCTAAGTATATTTGACAGATACATTTCAATGAAACGTAGTAAGTTTGATATTAAACATTTACCGTTTAATATTTAATATTTTCAAAACGAATTTAGAAAAATGGCAGTAATTGTAAATATAGAAAGCATTTTTTGGTTTGTGTGTTAATTGGTTGTGTATTTCCCTATTCATTATTTCTCATCTGTATGAGTTTGTGTATAATCTTAGGGCTTTGCTTCAACACTCACTGAGTTGGTAATGGTGGGTAGAAGGTATGATTAAAGTAAAATAAATCAGTGGCGTTACCACCTTTTTAGGTTGGCCTCATGCCACATGATGTCAACTTTTTGAGTTTAAGGGAAGCCAGTTTCCTCACTATGTTTTTGTTCAGTTCCGTTACAGTTCGAGCGAATATTTACTGCGCACAAGGAAAGTCCAATGTTGCACAGCTGGGGATCGAACCTACGACCTCATGGATGAAAGTCGCACGCTGAAGCCACTAGTCCAATATTGCTGAAAGAATAGTAAAATTAGGATTAGTTTGAAGATAGTCATGCTTTCCATTTAATTGACAAATGAACTTTGATACAGCATAGTAAAAGAGGTAAAAATTGTTCTTCATGCTGATGATGAAATTTCAAAATATATTTTATTTCACGATAAACAAAGTATTTCTGAAGAAAAATAAGTATTATTCCTAGACAAAGTGCCTCTATGACAATGCTATATTCGTTCGTATAAAATTTTACTACCTTCACCAGTAAGACAAACAAATCTATAAATTTTCGGATTTTGGATGAAAATGCATTTTTCTTCGCATTACTTCTCATTTGAAAAATTTTGTTTACATAATTTAAACAACCTGTTTAATCTATTATAAGTATCTCTATATTTTATCTATTATATTTATAATTATTGTATCTAGCAAAATAAGTTTATTATGCTAGGCTTGGTTACTCAAACTCAAAATATCTTTATTCATATATGTAGGTAAACATGTACACGTATGAACGTCAAAAAAAAACAAATTAAATTAATTGTAAATTTACATTTACAACCAGTTCACAAGTCAAGGGCGTAGAACGGGTTAAGTTTGTCTTAATATTATCCAACCCTAATTTGCGCTTAAAGTACGACACGCATTAACGCTAGCATCGCGTAAAATCTTATTGCCATCGCTATGAAAGGTATTTTAAAATACATATACACATCGACTTTTAGTATCTTTTTAAAATATATTAACAGTCTCCTGTCATGATATTAAGTGACTCTTGCAAAGAAAAGTAAGTTAGAGTAAAAAATATTTTAGCAATACCAAAAGTTTTCGTAAAAGAAAATTATTTTTAGCCATTGAAGAGAGCTCGAAAGTTTATCCACTTCGCGTAGCACTTCTACGCCAAGCGTAGAGGCCGACCCACCTTGCATTACAATAGACTGCGTTTCGAATCAATCCTTTAGTAGGAAGCAATTTGAAATATAAAAGCTTTTAAAATCCCTTTATATTCTCCAATATAAAATTGAGCTGTTTTAGCAAAACTACCTTTATTAATTATATTTTAATTACTACTTTGATTAGAACGCACCTCTACTCACGTTTTAAAAAAAAATATTCGTGGCTTGTAAAAAGATTATTATATATATCGCAGCCAACTAGCTTAAGTAGCCGTACAATATATAAGTCTAGCCGTATAACTAAACGGCGCCGTTTAACTAGCGGCCTGAAAGATGTTTAGCCAGTTGATCAAACAGCTATTCAAATGACTTTGATCGATGACGTTTCATTACTTGCCTAGCCTGTTAATTGTTCTTTTAAATTTAATTTCACTTTCCCACACTCTTAAACTCGAAACGAAAATCTTTAAATATTTGTGTTTGTCAATATGGCGTCAGCAAACTCTTTGATGGTGTTTACAAGAAAAACTTAATATTAATATGTCTATATCTAGTTACAATAATAGTATACATATTTACTATGCGATATGTTTCCTCTTTTTCTTCTGCCAAATAATGACTCTATTGCATGATTGGTTTTAGCATTAGCCAGCCAGTTACTTAAATGTTGTATAAAATACTACAGCTAAATATCTTTCAGGCCTCTAGATAAACGGCGCCTTTAAGTTAAATGGCTGGGTTGTTAATTGTACGGCTAATTAGTTAGCTGCGACATAAAGACGATCTATTAAAAACTTCGTCCTTCCTCTTCTGCAAGTTCGTTCGTCGACGCAACATAAAACCTTATGATATAACATTAAACATTATGCATGTTTTTAATATCTTATCAATTTAAGAAAATGTTTACAGGACTTAAAAATTATATTTCTTATACAACTAAAAATAATAATTGTTTAATTTAAATGAAATTGAATTACCACGTTTCAGTGTTACTAGCGTTATGATGATGTGACACGAACATTAATTATGACAAAAATTGCGTCTGATACGAGATATATGCTATAAAAATGACACAATCGTAAGGAATTTTCTTATTCTTAAAGCACACACAAAGAAAATTTATTGGAGTGTGGACAAGAGGCAAACGAGCAATCGTGAGTCACTTAAGCTAATATTAAGTATTTACCAACACCTCGAGACACACGAACTAGAAAATGGAGGTAGCCTTTAAGGAATTGGTCTCTTCTGACGTGTGATCGGCGGATATTAAAATTATGTCTACGAGTTTGTTCTAGGCAGAGATATTTACTGAAACAGTGTTTTGCACTACAACGTGGTGTTGTTAAAACATTAATATAGCCATCCAGTTTGCTGTTGCATTATGCTGGACCGAAATGGCATTTAAATTGTTAAAATGATAGGCATACAGGTTTATTATATTATAACTAGCAATATCCGAGTAATTATCTAGTATTCCTTTGTTCGTAATTGTCAGCATACTAGGTATGAGAACGGATAATAAACACCGGAAATATCTTCAAAGGTTTATTTTTAATTAATAATTGCATCAAGAACAAAAGTTACGCGGAAAAAACACACTTCACAAAATAGTTCAATTACGAGCACTTTACACTTTCACAGTACTTGATCACTTATCTTCACTATTTGCACTTCTCTTCAATGTTACTTGCAATCGCACTTGAAACTGGTCGCGTTTTGTTCTGCTTATAAATATATATTATATCCATTAAAATGATCGTGAACAATATTTCAATGATAGTGAAGATCATTTCTGGGAAGGATTGTCACTGACTAGCTGGTATAAGCGATACGTAATAGCCGATAAACGCACAATTTTACTTCGAGAAGCTTCTGACCTTCCCTCTCTTTTGTGTATCATTCCGTCACTGTCGCACAGAAATTTTACTCTAGAATGTTACTTTATTAAAGGGGGAAAAGTCGATTTTGTACATTGAGTGTTGTTATCATATTGAAATAGGGTTACCATAAACCTTGAAACCATTTTTGCATATATTCTCACTACGTTCCAGAAATATAATTGATATAATTAATTAAATGAAAATGATTTTTTTATTGCTTAATTTGTAAGTTTTGTGCCTATTTTAGTATAGTAGTTTTATTTTAGGAATACATTCTTGTTATTATTTTACAAATGTATACAAAGTATTGTAAAACCTATTTTAAAAGGTTAACTGTGGAATTCTTGCCCATTCTGCTCCACCGATGAGGCTGAACACCTACTTGCCTGTAACACTGTTTAAAATGATTCAGAAATCTAAGTGTAGTGTGGAGTTTCATGTCCATTCTTATCTACACGAAGCTATTTTTGGAAGGGGAAACTAGAATCATTTTAATATTTTATTTAACGTCCAAAAGTGCAAGTTTAGGTATTCTTATGGAACAAATTTGATATGAGGACAACTGGTGGACTTTTCACTTTCGAACGATCGCTTCCAGGCAACCACTGTGCGACAAAAAAACAATTAGTAAGAAGTGCAAAAATGCATAAGACATATAGTCCTTAGATAAAATAAAGCGATGAAAACTTATGCAAACACACATCAGGGCAAGATTTAAAAAAGAACACATGAAAAATGAAAAAAATGCATTTGAATCACAGCAGTTCTTATTGTTATTTTTAAGAAATAAAGCCAAATAGCTTTTTAACAATGTTTTATTAGTTAAAAATTATTTTTACATAGAGTGAATATTAGTTAAGCGGTATTGTGGCAACTAATTTTTTTTACTCGTCATCTTCCATGTCAGTACCAGGAGTAGTGGCGTTGAAAAACGCTCTGGTAATAGCTTTGAGCATTTTCCTGGTTCCCTGTCTTAAAAGAGTCAGTTTGAATTGCATCAACACTATCAAGTATGTCGACATAAAAGAAATATTCTGAAATAAAAAAAAAACTGTTGCAAATTCTTAAAAGGCCGGCAACGCACTCGCGAGCCCCCTATTATATAAAAAAAAAAAAAAAACTGTATTACTGAATTATGACTGTAAGTTTATAATTAATAACTGCTGCTAAATAATGATTTCACTTAGTTTTTATGGTAACAATGTAATTGTAAATTTATCCCCGCTAATACCAGGATAGATAGATTCCCCTTTTTAGTATAAGTATAGCTAAAATCTTCTAATCACTTTCGTTTGAGAATCTTCAAGCTCAACGATTTAAACCAATTGATTGAGCAACGAAAGTGGTCTCTTGTTGTAGTAATCAAAGTAATCTATTATGAACCTAAATAATAAACAATACACTAACCGCAGTAAATAACTCCCTGTTAATATTAGTGAAGCCATCCAAGTTCATTATAGGAGGATTCTTGGCAATGGCGACTAGGAACATTTCAACCTCGCGTTGGGCGTTTCGATCGATGGCACCTAGATTTACGTTCAGCAAGCGAACTTGGAATTCCAGACCGACCTAATGGACAGGTAATAATGCCTCACCACAGCACGTTATTTCATAATAATCAATAACAATATTATACACAATTATAGTAATTTTTAAATTTCTAATATTAACATTTTTAATAAAACATTTATTGAGTAAATAGTTACACATCTCACAAACTCGCCTAATAACAAACGTACGCACAGACACTCCAATATTTATAATAATTATAATTTAGAAGGACAGGCCGTTCATGGTAATTCTGGTACGTCTTTTCCTTCAAAAAAGTTTCTAAAATTCAGTCAAACAACAATATAAAAAATACTTGGGAGCTATTCATGTAAATAGCATTAAAGAAACACGAGTAATAAATTGAAAAATAATATTTTCATTTTTCCAATCACTATAAAAGTTCATTCCAATATACATTCACATCATGCGGTTGCCTTTTTGTGAAAAGAGCTATTCATTTACGATAACCATTAAAGTATTTTTTAAATTAAATTGAAATTGAATAAATTGCGTCTAAAAAAAACATATGTTTAAAGTTTCTCTGCATCACACACACATATTACTGAGCATGATGATAGAACATTTTAAAATTTTTGTTTCTTATTTTAAAAGAAAGAATACTTACTTTTTATAATATGGGCCAAAATTCTATGGGTTTCCTTAGAGTAGAAACTTAATTCATAAAACTTTTAACTATGGAAATCATATCATTAATACGACTATACAATCAATTTACAATGATTATGGCATCTGAAGCGAGTAATAACTTGCATAAAGAGAAAAACCTATTTTTTACAGTATTCATTCTTGATTTAATTGTATCTGTGTGATGTTCATCGCTCAATGGGGAACGGTGGAGACATCTTACAAGGTTTTTTATGGTTTAATTGAAGTAAATAAATTATCTTACCTTTCTCGTGGCATGATAAGCTTCGTTACATATGATAAAGAGTAGGGTCATGCAATACCCAACTATAACGAAGAGGCCCATTTCTTTATAACTAAGCCCATGTTCTAATATTTCAGAGAGCGAGCCATATAAGGATATAGTAGTCGTGAAGAAGATGACCATGCAATAAATACCGTACATGTTGGAATACGCCCTTCCTGGAGACAATTGCGTCATATTTTAGAAGGCCTATTTCCTTTATGTTCGTCTTGGATATGGCATCATTAAACTAATGGGTAAAAGTTTGATTCCTCTGGGGCGAAAAAATGATATTCATGCTCCTATTATAGATACTAATTGTCGCCTTTAAAAGTTCCAAATGTTTATAAAACAGCTGTTAGATATGCATGCCTTTGTAGCACTGCTAAAGTTATTTTGGTCTTAATTAAGATCTCTGAATCGCTAAACCCAACTTAACAAACTAATAAAATATAAGGACAGATACATTGCTCAAAATGTTTTAATTGAAATATATTTCAAACAAAACCGCTAACAAATGAAGGAATGATTCCAAAATGCAATTTCATCGTATCGTATTTATTACAGCAATAAAATGCTGTGTAGGTCTAAAATAATTATCTTTTTCAGTGGGTTCAAAAAGGTTTTAATCAAATCAAAGCACGTAAGTCATAAACATAAACATGTTTTATGGCTGTGTCCTGTCCATTTGGCAAAAAATCCATATTTAAACAAATGTCACGGGTGAAGAGAAATAAGTCGGCCAAGTTGAAAATATTCTAGTCGTCTCTACACTAATAGTTTTCCAAGCTCTTCTGAAGTGGGTGGGTAATAAGATAAGTTTTGTGAGAGGAAGACGCCAGCTTTAGAATAAAAAATATAAGCATATCCTTTTGATGTGTTTCTTTATTTTTTTCCTACATTTTATATGAAACTGGCATAAAGTTATAAATTAATTAATAATTTATTATAATTGCCATAAAATTTAAAATAAAACACAAACTCAAAATACTTTTATTCATATGGGTAAACAAGTACACTTATGAACGTAAAAAATAATTAAATTAATTGTAAATTTGCATTTAGTACCAGTTCGCAAGTCAAGAGCGTAGGGCGGGCAAGAAGAACTGGCAAGAAACTTTCCGCCACTCTTTTTAATCGCTAAGTTTTGAGTAATACAAATTGTTTTTAATTGTAATTATAAATTTGTTTTGTTGTGTATTCAATGTTTAGTGTGCGTTAGACGTTATCTGTTGTAAAATCAAAACTTATCACTCTATTTTATGTTTGCGTGCAAGTGATTTTCAAATTAAATTTTGTATTCAAAAGTTCTTGTATCAATGTCCCCGAAATAAGCCAGGTATAAAGCTATTGTATAGATTTTATCGCGGCAACCGAAACAAGAAATTCCGTAACGAATATAAACCTACCACGATGACATAATATAGGTGCGGCAAATACGCGTTAGAGGGGGACAGAACATATACTGCATCTCACATCGGAATGGCGTGGTCGGTGACGTAGCATAAGCTCCGATGCAGCCGGTACGCGTTAGAGTAAGACGGACTATATAGTCTGAGTCTGGTAAAGTGGTCGAGTGGTAGATTGAATGAATATCAAAGAGAAAAAAAACAATGCATATACTAAAAAGAAAGAAATAAATATCATTTTTTGTAATAATTAGGATTTTTACAACATCATCATTTTTTTTTTATATTTAATTTTTTTTAATGTAATGCCTATTATAAAAATTAATATTTTTTTCACGTCTGTACATGTTCTATATAAAAAAATGAGAACTCAAGAACAAATAATCTCCCTTTCCTCGGTAAAATAATATGAGCTGGTTTGGCTGTCGCGTGTTATTATAATAAAAAAGGAATCCAATAATTGATGACAAAAACTAGCACTTACCATCAACGGTGGCGTATCTCACTCCAAACGCTAGATCCTTAATGAATAAATAAAAGGTAAATGCCATACGGTATGCTTCAATATTCAATGCGCACGCGACAGCGGTTAGAGGTTAAAGTTAATGGAGTTGAATAACTCTCTTGCGCCATTACGCCGGAACAACACCTACCATCTCCGGCTCGTGTGTCAAAGTCAAATCGACATTTATCATCCTTCTTTAACTGACACCGATTTAGAGCGAACAGTACAAAATATCGTTAAAAATTATATAAAATAGTTATAAGTTAAATACTGACCCAATTGTTGCATCATGTGTGACAAATCCACCCACAGATGGCGGTACTGAGCAAGTTTCAGGGCCGGATCTTCCGCCTCAAGAGCCTTATGCAAGTTTGTTGCTAATCCTTTTGACGCTGTTCCAAATGCATTACAGTTTATATACCTAAAAATAGGAAAAAATATATCAACAATGATTACAGGAAAATTACGTAAAAATGACTATAAATTTGTATCTTGCTTTGTTCTTGATACAATGGGAAGGAGACGCTTAAAAGGATCTTCAGATTATTTTATGTTTTAACTTTAAATAAAGTGCGATGTACACCCGTCACGCGTGCGTGTGTATTGCCAACCATTAAAGGAATGGTACACTCTTCTTTTAAAGACAGTGTTAGTGAGAGATCGTTCTCCAAATAGTGCTGTGTTGTAGAACACCAGGTCAGGTGATAAGGTAATTAGTCCGAACAATTCTTCTGGTTATGATAATATATGTGGTACACAATGCTCAAAAATTTTAGTTCTCCACGCAAAGCTACAGGAAGCCGATGCAAAAAAGTAAAGCAGGCGATTCGAGCTTCCCTGAATTGGATCAAGGCTAAAACATTTATTTATTTATTTATTTATTAACACTTCGTTGCATTACATAAAAGGAAAAAAATTACACATAATTTAATGAAAAGCAACTGGCGGCCTTATCGCTTTAGAGCGATTTCTTCCAGACAACCACTTTGGGAGCCTAAGAGTATTAACTTAAATAAGAAAATTAAGCAAAAAAACGTGTAACTTAGTTAGAAGATAACTTGTGAAAAATAATGTTTTCTACAGAAATTTTTGATTCATAGAAAATAAAGTTTATAATAATAATTGTCAGGAAAACTTGCGAAAATGTGATTAACACAAATAGGTCATTAAGGAGCCCTGTTTCACTGATGGCGTAAGCTCAGATCGATTAGAGCCAGCTGCTGATCCTTAATCTAAGGACACTTTGATAACGCGTAGATTGATATTGTTTAAATAAAATAAAAATAAATCGAAGTTAAAACTCAATTAGGTTATTATAAGTCACTCTTTATATGCATGATCTAGTTAAATTTGAAACATTATGTTAAACGATATATTCTATTAATTAAAAAAAAAAGAGTTGGTCTTGCAGCTTCAGCGTACGACTCTCATCCCTGAGAACGTAGGTTTGTATCCCCGGCTGTGCACTAATAGAATTTCTATGTACGCATTTAACATTCGCTCGAACGGCGAGGAAAACATCGTTAGGAAACCGGCTTGCCTTAGAAATATTTAAAAATAGATAGAAAAGATCTAAAAAGTTGTCCACAATTGCATATATTCTAGTGATTTTTTTTAATTGAATACTTTTCTTTTTAGCTTTTTATAGAGCATATGCATTCTTAAAAGGCGAACACAGGCTCATGAACAATGCAAACATTTCTTTTGTATTTTAATCTATGATTTCCTAACTTCAGTGGATAAAACTAAGAAGCATCTCGAATATACAATAAAAGTGGTTGAGAAATCAAAAGTTTTGTTATAAATGAAATTCTAGTTATAAAGAAACAGGAAAATACAAACCATAGAGAACAGAATCCATCCAGCATAGCAATAATATGATAGTAAGCGAGCGAATGCCACAATTCAAAGTCGTCTTGTAAATAATGCTGTGATAGTATTACGGCGAAACTGAGGGCCCAAGAGAAAACACACAAGCCCCACGTCAAAGAGTGGAGGTTCGGAAATATTATCGGTGTTCCAGTTATTTTGAGATACTTCAACTGAAATTCATAGATGCACATTCAAATATCTATTTTCATATCTTACATAACTACTGATCTAGTCTTATGTTAATTAATATTTGAAATAATGAGGCGTTATTATAAAACAACAATAGTTTGTAATATTTAAATAATCAAAATTTTGTAAACTCTTTGTGTGTAATAAAAAGTAAGTATATGTTACTCTAGAATATATGAAAAGTCACGAAATGACGCAAAACGACCTGATAATGTGTCCACATATTCTTAAATATAGCCACTTGAGGTCCATGACGCCAAGAAGCCACTGGTATTAGAAAATGTGGTATCAGAATACTTAGGAATATAATATTGTATATCACTTCATCGAATCGCTTATTCGAGTTTTGTTGAAAGTTTGCGAACCGGTCTTTGCCCACTGCAATAAAATATATTTATTTGTAAATAACCAATTACAATTTAAGAAAGAAGATTTAAAACACTAAAGAATCTTGTCATTATACAAGTTTGAAATGCGTAAAAATGAGAGTTGAACAATAATACATTTAGATACAAATGTTAAATAATATAAACCTCTTATCACAATGATGCTTTCCAAACACCAAACAAGGTAAGCCCAGAGAGTAGATTTCGATATCCAGTTAAATGTAGTCCGCTTTGTTGTTTGCGCGTCTGGAAATATTTATTCAATTTACTGAATTCAATTTTACATACATTTTATCTAGTTCGTATAAATGTTTGATAGAACCGGTTACGTTCTTAAAGTAGTTCGTAAATTGAAAGATAGCTAAATAATAATAATACACTGATCCCTTCTATAACACGGTAGATTGGTTACAGGAAACGCGTTGTAGGAGTATTGTATGACCTCATGTTCAAATCAAATCAAAATTTATTTATTCAATTTAGATGCGACTTAAGGCATGCTTATGAATGTCAAAAACGTTTACGTAATTCGCGAAAGAGCAAGAGATTGTTGTACAAGTGATTCAAAACTTTTCTCGTTAAAGGAGATTTAAATCGAATATTAAGAAACACTATATTATGAACGAAATAAGTGCGTACAAATCATTAGAAATGTCACTTTAATATAACATGTGAAGTCCTCAGGCTATTTGGGATAAGACCCGCGTTATACCAGAGACTGAAACCGCGTAATCAATGTGTAATTTTCTTTATCACTTAACGCACATTATAGATTTTGTTAAACCACAATATAACTTATTTATCTTTATTTAAATAAAACCTAAACATATGAATCAAATATACAGTATTTAAAAATTTCTTAACCTATATAGCAATAATAAAACGTAGTTAAAAATAAGTAAAAAGAAAATTTGTGGTAATAAAGGTAGTTTACTATATTGCGATATTTATTCGTAACTAAAAAGAGTGGCAGAGAGTTTATTGCCAGTTCTTCTCTTCCGTTCTACGCCCTTGATTTGAGAACTGGCAGTAAATGTAAAATTAGAATCATTTAATGTATATTTCTTTTTTTTTTGACGTTCATAAGTGTTCATATGTTACCTATATGAATAAATGATTTTTGAATTGATTTGAGTTCTGAGGTCACCGGTACTATCTACTTAAATATATCCAGTCTTTACTACAAAGGAAACGAAATCGAAGTTGTAGGAATCACTTATATTTCAACCAGCTTAATTATCTAGTTTTGCAGCTTTATAGTTTTTAGAAGGGTTGGTTATCTTCATTGGAAAAACAATCCACTTCCTCTTTAATATTTATTTATTTCAGAAGACAAAATATATACATCACAGCTATTGTTTTTGTTAATCTACGATAACTGAATCTGTGTACCCACGGGCAAAGGCTTCCCCCATTTTTATTAGTGTTAAAATTTAAATTTGAAATGACATGACAATCTTCGAATGATCTTTCACTATTAGTAAGTATATAGTCGATCTCATTTTTAAAGCGCCAGTCAGGGGATGACCATGTCCTTCTTCTGTTTTGTTTTTCTTGTATAGTTAATTTAAGATGACTAAGTGCTGTTCGAAAGCTAAATCTATTAGTTTCTGTCCATTTCTGTCCGGTCTTTTTTCCCTCGTAGTGAGGTCCCATTGTGATTTCCTGGCTGTCTTTCTTTCTCCTATCAGTCTGGCTGTCGTTCCTAGTTATGATGCTTAAGCATTAAAATCTCCCATCAGGATTAAATTTGTTGAAACTTATTTAGTTAAAGTGTTGTTTATTTTTTTATAGAAGAATTTTCCGTAAGAAAAATCCACTTTAATAAATGAAATACAAATTAATATCAATATTAACTGAAAAGTACAGTCACTAAGCTTTGATATAACTTAAATAATTTTCAAATGAGAAAGTTTTAATCTTGACTGACATTAAGCAATACGTGGAATATATTAAGTCTATATTGTGTTGTTATATTCTAAGTTTTAAGCGCTTTAGACCCGAAGTTTCAACATTAAGCCTCTGAATGGATTCTAAAGATTTGAAAACGGCCTTTTACGAAACAGATGGTTAAGTAATGCCATTTTGCCGAATTTTGTTAAATAAGAATTCTTTTAGATACCTTTTTAGTTTTAGACTCGCTTGTAACAATTAGTATCGATTGTATCCTTTGGCTCATGCCCAGTCCAGCCAAAAGCTCTGTTACAAATGAAAATTGCATTTTTTAAGCAATTAATGTAATATTTTAAAAATCATACCTACATACTTATTAAAGTCTCAGCAAAAAATAAAAATATATTGTATTGCAAATGGTCTCTTTTGGCTTTAAAACAGACCTTTAATCCGTTTAGCCACAAATCGATCGATTTACGCACTCTTTTAAATACATTTCGCCACTTTCGTCGTTCAGCGCAGACCATATTCTCTAAAACTGATCATAATTTGAAGTTTTAAGGGTGGCGGTGTGGGCTAGATGAGGATCACTCTTTAGCTCTTATAAAGTCCGGAACGTTGGTTCCAAACCAGATTTGGGTAGTTCGTCCCTTGTGTCCAGGTGCAGAACCCTACTGGAAAGTTCCCGGTTTATTTTTAAAAATTTTCTTGCTGAGAGGTTTCGTAACATGATTTAAGACTGTTTCTTGTTGTTTCTTGTTGAATGAATTGTTTAAAATGAATTGTTTCTTGATACACTTTGGCTGTTTTCACTGCTTTTTACAAAAATGTAGTTTTGTGACTCCTTAATAAAACTGCCCAACCAAACCATTCCTGACGCAGGAGGAAGACTTCGTACCTTTCCGACCACTTGAGCAGCTTCTTTAAAACTATGAGCGTACACTATATAATTTTGCTTATTGTAGTGTTCTTCAATCGTGAAAAATTTTTCATCGGTAAAGAGGGTATTTCTGTTATATTTTCTATGATTTAATCAACGAATTCTGGGTTTAAGAGCCTTTATAGTCCTAACAGCACGGGGCCTCCCCGATCGTTTCTGGTCTTCGACAGACGAAATGCTGTATCTGTTGATAGTACGGTACACGAACATATTACGACTGATGTCTAGCTGTTAAAGTGTCTGGAACATGACCGACGGATCCACACCCACTTTGCTCACGCGATCAGCGTAAT
Source organism: Pieris mannii (assembly GCA_028984075.1). NCBI lineage: Eukaryota > Metazoa > Arthropoda > Insecta > Lepidoptera > Pieridae > Pieris > Pieris mannii. The sequence continues at coordinate 743,287 of CM054784.1, forward strand.
CATAATTTAATACCCCATTCCATATTGTAATTTGATAATGAACACGAAGAAATATGTGAAATCGCGTAAAATCGAAATGAGTTTTTAAAATAATACGAGTATACGTGTTCGAAATTCAAAATAATTAAAAAGTTAGAAAAGAAGAAAAGTTTTAATGTACAGTATTTATGACCAGACTAGTTATATTATTTTTGACGGTAATTACTTTTGGATTAAACAATGCACTTACGTTTAGCTACTCTCATAATCGGCATAACTCCCATTATTTGAAACAAGACCAACAAGCTTTTAGTGGTTATATAGAAACTGTCATGCTTGTCCAAAAGTTCGCCATCTTTATCTGTAATTTGGGGTCCATACACCTCCTTGGCATCATATTCTAAAATCAAAAGTGCATTCGATTTACAATTTTTTTTTAATAACAATTGTATAGATATTGCTATTGATTTACAGAAAGAGAACATACAAAAATACATATGTTTATTCTGGCATAAATATTTATAAATTACACATATACAAACTCCCTCTGTGTATGTATCTCTAATGAAACAAGCGCTAGAAACATAATACTTTTAAACACTATTTAATGTATACATTTTTCAAATTCTTATTAAAGTTACGATGATAGGTTTTTCGTTCTAGACAAGTAGGACATGAACCATCGGTTCCTACAAGTTGTCGATCCTTGGACATTTACTTAGCCAATTTACTTACGATATACTTACCCTAAGAGGGTACATATAAGTATATAAAATAAAAAGTTTTTAATGAACAATAGTCACACAAATATCGCATGATTGATCTACCTTTTACAGCTTTTCCATTAAATTCTTTGTATGCATCGAATTTTCTGATTTGTTCGATACGAATTGGATTCATTTTAAAGTTCTGTGAATCGTTCATATTGTAATCGATTACTTTTCAATATGAAATTCAAATGGCTACGAGCGCACACTTCAAATGTGAATAACGGTTAGCAGCTCAAATAACAAAACAGCATAATCAATCATAACCTTTCCACCCTAATGCTACTTATGTCTCGCTAAAAATCTGTAGAGTAATCCTAATAATATTATTGTAGTGGACTCAACAATCTTATGCTTTGCGTACTTAGAATTATCTTTTCACAGATTCATTAAGTATTAAATAGGATTGTCAATTATATAAATATTAATGATTTCATTAAATAAGCTAATTTATACGTGAAATTAATTACTGAAAATGGCTTTATATCCTACGAGCATTCTGGCAATGTGAATGTCCATGGGCGGCGGTATCACTTCAGGTACGCCTACTGCCCATTTGCTCCCTGTTTTATATAAAAAAAAAGAATAAGTTGAACAATAATGCAGGATAAGAACCTTGAGGAGCTCCAGATGATAGCAAACGATCTTGTTAACTAACAACCCAATGGCTACCATGTATTTCGTTCCCTTTTTTCATATACACGTTTTGTGTCTATCCTTTCTACATTTTCTTGTTACATTTACAACAACATTATACACACTGATTAATTCTAAATTCTAAGTATTGATGCGAATTCTGGGCACAAATTATTTATATGAAAATGTTCTACCGCTTCCATACATTGGCACTATTTGTGGAAAGTTTGTTACGAATTCAAAGACACGGAAGTTTGATTACCATCTTGAAAGAACAATAAAACAGACGTACACTATTTATACTATAAAAAAACAAAGTATTGTTGTTCATTTAAGTCCACAACACATCTACCTCCAATACTTTCCCTGTGCTACGACACCTCTTAACGAAACAAATGACGCCACAAAGTCGCCGGTCATTAATTCATACTTCATATTAATGACGAGTTTCTAAAACAGTTAATAGCGACCTAAGTGAGTTGTTGACTTGAAGCATATTACTACATTATTGAGGATTGCTTTAGCAAGACGGGCGCCTACTTTGTAATTTATTTATATCAATTACGCCAGCACGTTGTTAGTATTAAAGACTAACGTATGTCTATTTGTCTCTTCTTGGAAAGATCTAAGGTGGGAAGTCCACGGTAATTAAAATACATATTGTAATTTCTGGAAGATTTTCAGCTGTAAAGACGGCGCCGATCATTGGGCACTTATTCAGTCACCACCACAGGACTATTTAAAAATATAGATACTACACAAGTATATGACTGATTTATAATATTAATGACGACATTCCAAAGCATATATTATTTACTATGAAAGGGCTGTCAACGTTTATCTAAAGCAGAATAAATAGCTCATAAATTTTTATTTTGCACGCTTTCCGAGTAAACGATTTAAAATGATTTTTTTCTTAATTTGTGTTAGGCAGTCTATCTGGAATACCTTGCGATTTTTACCTATGTGAAATATCTGTATTACTTTCGTTAATAATAATTCATATTAATTACGCGATCAGTCTCATCAGCAAGTCAATTATTATTTCGGTTAAACATATGTCCAAGACTTTTCGATAAAATTATATATATTGATATAGATATTAATAAAAGGAAATACTTTTAAGTACTGGTGACTACTGGATACAATTATCTTGTGTGAATTTCTTTTAAATACTATAGTGTCATGTGGAACTATGAAGACAACAGAAAAAGGTGTGATGGCGTGCTTCTTATTTATATTGATCTCCTCACGTTTATCTCCAACTATCATTCTAATTTGGAGTTCTAGGCTTCCCTAAACAGAATGGCTAGAATGCGCTATCGGCTGTACCCGTATTACACACACACGTATTACACCCATCCGATTACAGGAAGGCCTTTTTAACTTTTTTAGATTCTTATCTTTATAATTTAAGTTTATTCTGTAATATTTATCTTTATAATAACAAAACAATACACAAACCACTTCAACTCACATTGGACACACATCATATTACTAGATTCCCTGTCATTTCCGTGAATGTACTGAGATGTAAGCGGGCTAACACGTGTCACAGTGAGCCTTGTGATTTATGTACTACTGCAGCTGTGGCTATTTATGTGATTGTTATATCTCATATATAAGAGAATAGTCGATTCAAAATATCAAATTACAGTAATAGTATATATCATTAGATTAGTATTTTCATTAAATGGTTGGTTTTTGGTTCGGTAATTCGTTTCGGTATATAATTGTTGGTATCGAGCAACAGCAGCGTTACATTATCGGATGTCATGGCAGAAGACAAAACCGTAGTTTCACAACTGAGTGTTTTTAGGGTTTTAAGCTTTTTCCGCGCACCACCAGTATGTGGAACCACCAGTAATCTTTCCGAACCCATTCGATTTAGGGTTCAAGAAAAGACCCTACCAATTCTTAAGAGGCCGGCAACGCACTTACGAACATTCAGGCAATGTGAGTATTCATGTCCTCTGTCATGATTTCACAGGGAGCCTCTTGCTTGTTTGCCTACTATTATATAAAAAATGAAACAAAATTGTTCATGAGGCCAATCGAATTTTACTAAACGTAATTAGTATTCTCTGGCTTAACAGGAGGCTTTGTAGTTAAAACAGAATCCATTCTAAATTAGCAATATATGAGTCTAGAATGTCTTCTTTCTGTTAGACACAAACCACTGGCTTTGGTTAATATTACTTGAAATAGCCAAGTGAAAATAAAAAGTAATTCTCCTCATTGTTTTCTTTGGGTATCGACTAAGTAAATTAGTTTTGTAAATTAAAAAAAGCATATTTTGAAATGTATAATATTCCTTGATGTATATAAAACAATTTTTCGATACGTGCTGTCTATATTTTCTTATTTAAAATAACATTTTCAACGTCTGATTTTAATTTAAGACCCTTTTGTTCTTCGTACAGCAAAACAAATTTGTAAGCGGATCAACCTGGCGTCACAATGTGTTGCTAAGCCAACTGGAAATATTTTATTACGGATTTAGCTTTATTTCGTTTATTTATGGTACTCTGTGTACGTTAAGCTTTACGCTTTATAATAATTTATATAAAATAAATTATACAATTAGGTGACAAACATTTTTCCCCAAACCCTACACAAAAACATGAATTACATAAAACCTCCTTTTTGGCACAATATTAGAAACATATGAACTTATTGTCATTTTGTCGTACTGGCCACTTTGACCTCAAATATATTCTCTATGGTTAGAAATTCCAAATTCAAATTTTCGTAAATACCTCACGAATTGAGTGAAGGCAATCAATAAATCGTTACAATCCTCAACCAGCACAATAATGAAGTGACTTAAAATCGAATCATTAATCTTACATCTGGCCACGGCAGATGTCTATTATCAGCAACTGCAAATTATGATAAAAAGCTAGATGCTAAGGAACCAAGGCTGGTCAATCGCTCTAGACCACTGCTGCTTTACGACAATGCTACTACACACTGCACAATAGCCTGCTACCAAATTAATTTTTTTTCCAAACTTGGATAAATTGCAAGGTAAAAAGTTCTACTCCAATGTGGTGTCGGAAACAGCCTTCAGAGATTGTATTGATTTTAGTTCATTTGTTTTTTTAGGAATTATGAAATTAGGGGATATTGAACTATCTACAAGATGGCAAATAGATCAATGATACATACTTTGATTAACTAAATAAAATAAGTCTACTTATTGTTCCTCCGTTAAGAAACGCTAACTTCGCAATCAGCGCATTCAACAGCGTATTTAATTTTTATGCACTAGAGTCGAACTAAGCCTAAGAACAGCTCTTAACAAATATATACATCTTATTGTATATTTCAATTATATACGACCAATTAAATTATGTTAATTAATTGCGTAAACGTAATGAAATTCCAGACTCAATTTCCCAGATATTAGTATAAACAGACTCTGAGCGCAGTGTGCCTGACATCTTGGTTTCTTATAGAGCTTTTCTTAGTTTTATGAAATTATTTTTTCCTTTCGTTCTCCTCACTTTCCATATTCTTTAATTAAATAGTTCTAAGATAATTAAAACTGGATTTAAGAAATAAAACTTTGCGCTAATCTTTGGTACTTAACAACATAACAAACAAAATGTTGTTATTTTATTTAATGTAATTGGAGGCAAATGAGCAGGAAGCCCATATCGCCCATGGACACTCACATTGCCAGAATGCCAGTTGCAAGTGCATTGGCGGCATTTTTAGAATCGGTATGCTATTTTTTATACGATATATCACCTGCAATCTATATTTAACATTGATAATTTTTTTCACAATTGTATAACTAATATACGTTTATAGTATCTTATCCTATAATATGCGGGTTGGTTGGGATCGTTCCCAAGTATCGGATTATCTCGGGCAAACTGACTAAATATCTCATAGTAAGAAGAAATCTCAGGGGACTTTTATCGAGATATTCACGTCTTTTACCGAACCGAACAATATTTTACGATCAATACTAACCAATATTACTATTGTGTATTGTATTGATTTAGAAATTCGATCCGATGATTTTTTTTTATTAAAACAGGAAGCCATATCAAAGAACTAAGAACTATCTAAGTAATAAACTTCATATGAGGAGTTCTTAGCCTTGTAAGAATTGGAACGTAGTCTAATAAATTAGGAGATTCTTTTATGGACAGTGGATTGGTATTTCATTAATATTAAATGTTCCTCTATACAAGGATAACGTGCATTTAACAGGAGATCAAATACACGACCAAAGAGTTGAGAATTACTTAGTCTCTAGTTGATTTGTAGTCTATTTATATTAACTTATTCTTAGATACGAAGCATTAATTAGTGGAATTGTGCACTATAGACTAGTTTTTAATAACGAACCCTTAATTACAAGCGACGACTCAAATTACTACGAAAATTCACAGAATGTTATCAAAGCTAGTAATTATCGCTTGGAACATTCGAGAGCTGGAATATTATTTAGAATATGATAATTTTCATGTTCAAATGTTTACCTTTGAAGTATTTTAGTTAGTAAGTCTGATATTTGTATTCATTAGAGAATATAATTTTTTTTCATAGTAGGTACTGTACTATTTTAACTTTTTAAACGTCGTGGACATATCAACTTATGTAATTATTTATTTATTTATACATATAATATTTATTTTTTCTTTGATAGGTACCATTTCAATCTACCACTGGTAGCACTGCCAGACTCAGACTAACGCAGCTATATGGTCTGTCTCACTCTAACGCGTACAGGCTGCTCAGGTCGCGCTTACACTACGTAACCGATCTCATCAGAGAGATGAATACGCTATATGTGTTCTTTCCCACTCTAACTTACCTGCGCTACGTCACCGATCACGCTAGACCGATGAGAGACATGCGTTTTGTCTCGTTCTGAAGCGTATTGGCCTTACCTATTGACCATATTACGTCATCTTGTGTTAGGTTTATTTTCGTTGCGGAATTTCTTGGTTCGGTCGCCGCGCTCAAAGCCCGCGATAAAATCTATGCAATATCATAAAACTTAGTTATCGACAGATGAAATGCATTGCAGTACGAACGGAGATCCGATGATAAAAAAAAACTGAGTAACTTTATATTATTATCTAAGAATTTGAATAAAAATGCACTTTACATATTATTTTTCTGTGAGAACTGTTTTTCCAGTTTCACAAAAAAAAAGGTTGTTGAGAGGTTTTGAATAATTCATACGTCCCTTACGTGGCACAAAGACGCGGATAACGTAACGAACCGCGAACATGCTTGTGGCTAAAATAATAAATTTAAGTAGGTTTACATTTTAGGTTAACAAAAAATGGCGTAGAAGATCTTGTAGACCTTAATCTAGAATAGTATTTTTGAAGTGAAACTTTTTTAGAATCGTAATTTTAAACCGGATGCAATGGAAAAAGCGACAGTAAAAAGAGACAGAAACATGAATTCTTAAGATTTCACGTGGGAGAAAATGAGATAGGAGGCATTATATAGCCTCTTTTTACTGCCGCTTTTTCATTTAATCGAATTTCAAACTTTCGTTGTTTCAGTTTTTGTCAAATTAAAGATTTATATTAACACGAAAAATTAAAATTTATGATTAAAATATACTGTTTTTAATGAAAAGTTTAATACATTTAGATAGTGAAAAATGTTTAATTAAAATATGATTAATTATAAAAACTTAGTTTTAATAACTAACTTGACTTCTATCACGTGTGAATTGCACATATGTTTTTTTGTTTTAAATGATAATGCTTAGATTGGAGCATTTACGCAATAAATTTAATTATACATCTAGTATATAACATTTATTAATGAGCTAAATTGTTAAGTTTTCTTCAAATGCAGCTATAGTGCAGTGGAATTAATGCACTAAAGTACTGGCGTAGTTGTTCATTCGTGTGACTCTCAATCACTTTACGAACTAATTCAATACCAGTTCATGAATGTATTATGAAAGGAATTTCAAAGGAGGCCCAATTATTTTAGTATTGGCCCGACGAATAATTATTTAACCTTAGAAATTTATTTAGCTGTTATTAAGTACGTATATTTAAAGCTAATTAATATTTTCTTAACTATAAGCAAAATAGATGCTACGCCATCATCAGTAGGTATATCGGAACCAGCATACATACAAAAATACGTGCAACACTTATGCCGCAGCAAATAGAAACCGCTGATGACGCTGATACACCTAATCATCTTCAGAAATCATCAATCTCAGAAATTGTATCTCCACCTCGATACCAACAAAAAAAGGATCATAATTGGGCTATCTGTTTAGGAGGTACAATAGCAGAGATAGATAAAACTTTTAAAAGGAGTTATTTCCTTAATAATTAAGCTAAAATCAAAATATGATGTATCCATATAGGTAGCTTTGTCAACGCCAGTAACAACAAACTTACATTTGCTGCCAGCTCCCAAAACGCCTAGAGATAGAAGAAGTGGCCATTAATTCTCCGTCACTCTTTTAATGGCCAATGTCTTTTTTTTAAAGGGTTGTAAGCACTTGCAACTATTAGATACATATCTTGCCCTCCAAACTGAGAAAATTCCATCGCCCCCTCTCGTCCTCCTCGTCTTCTGCCCCCTCCGCCAAATGCTGGCAGACGCAGCAGGTCCTCCACCACTCAGTAAATCTAGCAGTACCTAGGCCGGCTCAGGTAAGCCTTCACCTTTCCCCATGCGTTCAAGGCTCACATTTCTTGTCGATGTTTGCCGTGCGTGACCGATATCTATTACTGAATATTGAAAGAGGTAGTTTTGCAACAAATTAATATTGTAAGAACACAAAATTGCAAAATAATAATTTGGAAAGTTCACGCTGGGAACACACATTGTGAGTTATAAGTTTCGATACCGTTTATTGTTCACTGCATTAAAGTTGAACAAAGTTGTTACGAGTTGTTTAAGTGCTTGAAGAAATTTAGGTGATGGAGTTTCTAGAACGGGAAAATTAAGCTCTAATGTAAACATAATCTCATTTATGCCACATTATAAATTTGTTTTAAAATATAAGTAATTAGTTTTTCAATTACTCCACAGGGACCGAGAGTTATGTATATTTACACTAAAATTTTGCTATTCCTTGGAACCTAGTGGGAGGGGGGGGGGGAGGAATTCCATATGATTGCTCTGACATAACTAGGCTCGCACGTACAATGAAAATTAAAGAAATAGGGGAAGCAGAAAAAAATTACTTTTAAAAACAAAGCTACTCCTGTTGGTTGGTACAAGTTGGTTTTCAGAAAGTTTAAATGCACTATAACGTAATATTTGGTCGCGTAGTACAGTATACATAACCTAAAATTGAACTGAGTTAAAATCACTTCCTTTTAATAATGCATAATGTAGCTCAAAAATTCCAGTAATCGACTATCACAAGCCTTTAGCTAGCGCGAAATTAATCAACAAGTCTTATTTTTCAACTGTTATATATATTTTATACTAAATCGGTAGCAATGAAGACATATTTTATTTTAGATAATAATTTATATATATTCCTCTTTAATAAAAAATCTAAATAAAGACAAAACAATAGAGCTCATTTTTACATTTTTTAAGATAACTGTCATAGAAACGTTGTATTTAAAAAAGCGCCATCTATGGTACCATAAACGAACTATTACAACGATTTTAATCTACATAGATTACACAACCTCGAACCGATACGAAATTTTTTATAGTGATCTGGCTACTCAACACTAGAGTGCTTGATCTCACATAGTTTCCAGGATCCTTATTTTGGTTGCATAAAAAAGTACATTATTAAGTCTCACATAGATTGGATTAATGTATATTTACTAAATTTAATACATAAGATTTGTTTAATATAATTTCTTTATCTCTAAGTTAAGGGTATTATTTATTGTTATTCATATGATGTTGGTCAACTTTCGTATTAATAATATTCACTACGATTCGGGGCAAAATTAAGGCTTCAGACAAGTAAGTTCTATTAGGTATAATTTTATTCACTTGATTCGTTTTAATTTATATTAATAAAGACATTGTGATCTTATTCATAATAATAAATCGCAGCGAAAACACAAATTTACAAAGTTAAAAGAATGCAGTTTGAATAATTAATAATTTTGCGTCGTGTTTTTAATATTTATTTCTTGATAATACACTGATTAAAAATGCAAATTACACTATACACGACGAACATTATGTATTGAAAAATCAAATCAAATCAAATAGTTTATTTGCTAGAACAGTGGTACAATTAGCTACACCTCAGATCCGCCACATATAAATAGGTATGCAAATGTCATCTTAATTTATAATGTCATATATTATAATACAAACAATAGTATCCAAGTTAAGTTAGGTATTTAAAATCTGTGTGAAACTTATAATCTAGATATTCGTTCACGCTATAAAACTCTTTACACTTTGCCTTTAAAAATTCAATCAAAAATTCATATAACAAAAATTTGTAATTATATTAAAAATATGCAAAAACCTAAAAAATAGTTTTTGTAATTTTACAATTTTTTATACAATTTTTATAAAACAGTCGTGGTCAGCGACTTACACTTCAAATATACACGACAAATATTATTAAGACAATGTGTTAATAATTTACTTGTTGGAATGTGCTATGTCTAAGTGTGTGTAAGGGTTATAGGTACTTACTTACTGTTAGATGAAATACAAGGTACATCAACATTTTATTTACAATCCTCCTCTAAACGAAGACTATACAAAACTATGTTTGATCAATTTATATAATGTATTTAATACATTATTTGAATTTGATTTACATTGATCGGGATCCTCCTAGGCGTATTTTTTTAAATAATATAATACATTCGTAATTACAAAAAAACGACATTACTCTGAATATTATTTAAATATTTTCATCTGGCGACGCCATAGTTAAAAGTGCCGCCCCTTTCCTTCAACCAATGCGCTCGCGCATAATAATATGCAAAATTATCCCCCCAAGCGCTGCGTTTCGTCAAATTATACCTCATTTAACTTATTTGCCTCATATGCTTAACACATAATCATTATATATGTCGCTTTATGTACCTAATTTGTAATCCGTTAAAAAGAATTTTCGTATTTAAAAACAGTTACAAATATTAAGATAAAGTTTTTTATTGACAAAATTTTAAACATTTACCTCACTAAATATATATTTATTTGTCTAATTATTAACACTGAGTTGCAGAAACATAATACAATTGATATAATTAAATGAAAAGGAGGGAAACTGGCGGCCTTATCGCTTTCGAGCAATCTCTTCCAGGCAACCACTAGTGTATATTATATGTAATTACATCATGGTTTTGTTTTAAAGACTTGTAATCCATGAATGATTTTAAAGGCAAGTATTTTGACACTAGAACCTCGGGATGTCCGGATGATGACAGCCAACGACTCCGACATAAACTCAATTTAAAATTGAGAAATCAAATCCAAAAAAATCTATTTTAATACCTTCCAAACATTTTTACTATATATAAGATAATTAGCAATATATACAACATCAGAACTTTTTTCCTGGGAATAAAAGGCTTACCCTGTCTTATAGGAGTTAAATCAGGAGCCGGCGGCAAATTACTTAGTAATTTGTCCACAAATGACAACCTACGATTCAGGAATGTTATTTTGAAAATTGTCCTTATTATCTGTTTTGTATAATTTACCCGATCACGCATCAGAGGAATGCAACATTTGTTGAGAATATTTATTTAATGTTGCAATATTTTGTATAATTTAATGTTCAAAATACTATTTTGCTTTAAAAATAAATAAAAAACCTTTTATGTACATCTTAAGTTAAAGTGTACTACGATGTTATTAATATACTATCAATTACAATTTAAGCATTTGTAAAACTTATAACTAAAAATCTCACATTAAACATGTTATTAATATTATTAGACACTTTACCAAACTAAGGAAACTGCATACATGGCAGAGAGTGGCAAAGTGCAGACAAGAATGGTGGGATTTGTGGAGACATCTGCCAAAAAAGGGCAGACATAGAAATAAGTATCTGAAATAAAAGGGTTATAAAATAAATGCTTTGTGTTTATATTGTTTAGATAATAATCCAAATGGATATAGCTTTTGCGTGATGGACTTAAATATTAAAAATAAATTCGCTTCCTATTTTTTTTATTTTTTTTATTGATAAAGTTTGCTAACGCTCGGCACACTGATACATTAGTAAAAACAAACACAAAATACAATTTTTAATGTGACGAGCACATAGAGGCAAACATGACATTCATTTAGAGCACACACAAATATCAATGGAAACAATTATTAAACAAAAGAAACATTACAAAAAAGAAACAATTACAAAAAACAAAACAAAAATCGATTTTAGTGTGAGGGGTGCAACTATGGATATCCAGACCTAGCTTGTTTATCAGAATGCTTAATCTGGATATCGGAGAGCTTTGGCCAAAACGCGTTCTACGGAAAGGAGGGACAAATGGAATAATGGGATGCCTGGGGTATCGAGAGGGTACATGAATCTTAAATTTAGAAAGAAGGTTAACTATTACCGATAGTGTATTGAACACGTCACGTTTGTGTTTTAAATAATAAACTGACATACGTGACGTATATTTATAAAAACAAACAAAAGGATAATTACCTACCCCAATCTCAATAGCATAAGTTCCATCATTTAACAGTAAAAAACCAAACAGGTGGCTAGCCTCAAGTCAACAACCTGCTTTCATGGAATTGACTGTTATATTTAAATTGAAACTCAAAATCATTAATCAAATTGTACGTGATCTAAAAAGGTAATTCACTTTCACTAATAGCCGTGGAGTTCACAAAGACCACAGACAGAGTGACGCCTTGGCTGAAAGCGAAGGTGCTTCTTGGAACCACAGATGAAGCCTTATTCCCTGGAACCTATCCTTGTATTAAGTTAATTTCTACGATTCCCGTAATTCCTTTCATCGCACCCGCTTTCGAATCCTTCGTGACGAAATGATAATATAAATTAAATTTTGTCTAACAATTGGGGCACGTGCTTTGCCACTTGTGCATTTTAAATGCTTGTAGCTGTTTGAGCGATTAAATATTATTTACTAAAGCTAGGGTTGCCGTATGTCGTGTAAAATTGTATTTGTGTTTGAAACAGTACAGAAAGCTCAGACATCACTTTTGGTATGGAATTTACTTAAGACTTCTTCGGTAGGAACTGAATAAACTAACTTGGATTTGGATATATGGATATGGACATGGACCTCACAACTACTTACGGTTAAAATTCAGGCTTCCAGTTATTTCCACAACGAACTTATAGGGGTTCAAAAAACTGTTATGAAATAAGGATGATACTGCCGTGCCGATTTATTGCTCGACTACCAATGTAAGTATTTATTAAAAATAAAAAAGAGCATAGTCATACATTTTTACTTTTTTTGGAAACTTTGTATGCATTTATCCAGAGAATTATTTTTTAATTAATGGAAAATAATTGAAATAGAATAGGAGAATGTCCTCAATTAACTTTTACAACACACCTAAAAGATAGTAATTTGGCTTAGACGACATATAAATTTTTCACAAATCCCTGTTCCAAATCATTAGCTATATTTAATATAGATAATAAACTATTTATGTTTCAGACTAGATTATGGGATTGGGCAGCCGCGTTCCTTGATGTAACTTCAACTGAAGTGAGAAGCGTTAAAGAAGTACATTGAATCATAAATTAAAAACGGTAATAAGTTTTAAAAATGTTGTGGCCAAAGAAACCATCCTACAATTTTTAGGTCTGGGACTCAGATTTTGTGATCATTTTAATTCTTAGCCAAAAGTACTTGTGTGGCTGACATATTTCATGTCTGTGGCATGCCACTTCTGACGATGCTATTCTTCAGCGAATGAGTGTTAAAGATGCACAGACAGAAAGTCCATTGGTAATCAGATGGATTTGAATCTTTGACCTCAGGTTAAAATTTCATACGCTGAAGCTCTCATTGTATACTAAAAACAATCTCCAATACTTCTAGGTATATCAGACACGTCTAGTCTTGCCCTGATTCTAGCATGTGATCACAAAAGAGCATTTTGACTAATGTCATTGGAAGAAACATGACCATTTCTGACGAATTTTTGATGTGAAACATCTATAGCCGCACGTTAAACCGATTTCTGGCGTGGCGACGCATGCCGTGGCGACGCATCGCCACGCTATATGATGGTATATACATACAATCTATATGCAGTAGTAAATTTTTGTATTTAATGAAAATAAATGTTTGTTCAATAAATAGTCATCGTTATCTGGAAAACAAAATCGTAATATTTTATTTTATCATTATGACATATTTAGTTCCTATCACAATCTGTTCTTTTCTGCATATTACTTCACAGAATAATTTCGATGTTTCACATTTGCCAGGCGTCCCGTGACGGCTCACATTTGACGTGACGCGTGGCGTGACGTGACGGCTTTTTTATAGAACAGGGGGTAAACGGGCAAGAGGCTCACCTGATGTTAAGAGATATCACCGTCCATGGACGCCTTCTATGCCAGTGTTCTCGCGAGTGCGTTGCTGGCCTTTTAAGAATTGGTATGTTCTTTTCTTCAAGGGCACTAATTCGAATTGGTTCGGAAATACTTCAGTGGGCAGCTGGTTCCATTTGGATTGAGTTGCTAAATAAAACAGCAGTTAATTTTTTATACCCAGCCGCAGGGTTCTTAAGGCACTCCTTATGGCGTTGTAATAGTCTGTGGTGATAACCCTAAAGCAATATTAGATGACCCAGTTCAGTTAGGTCACGCGCATGAAGATAAGCGTCCTGCCGTGCTAATAATTATAGGCTTGTAAATGTCATAGTTTTTTACACATATTTATGTGTAATCGATTTATCGTTAATTACTTTTATTTCGATTTTTATTAATTAAAACCCTTACGTGTGTTCGTGAACTTATCTAACACAGAAATCAGGAAGAAAATATAATAAGTTCGTCGTTTCTTTATAGGAAATGCGGGGAAAGGTTTCGCCTTATTATATCCATTAACGCCTTCCTATATTACATTATTTTGCATATTTATAGAATCCATAAAGACAAAAGATTTTTCATTTGTTTTCCCACGTATATATATATATCCTCTCCCACTATCACACACACACACACACACACCCTTACACACATTCATACAACTTTATTTCTACTAACTTCTAACTAGTTGACTGCTTTGTTTTATTTTTCTTTCCTCTAATTCTATTCTCTAAATTTGTTTGCCTACCCATTTTATGTATGTACTTTTTGTTACTACTCAATATGACTTTGCTATGGAATGGAAGCCGGGCTATCCATATCACAGGTTCTTACCTAGTATGGAAACCAGTCTCCCAATACCATCACAACTGTAATCTTATTTATTGTTGTAAATGTTATATGGGAGAAAAATAAATAAATTATTATTATTAAATTATTGAGGCGGAAAAATGATAAAACAATTATCTTAATCTTGAACTTATTCTTAAGAAGTGACATCAATTATGTCAGATATATGAAATCGGTCAATATAGTCGGTTTCAAATTATTTCATCGAGAAAGTTTATGAAAAATTCAGTATAAAATAATAATTAAGTTTACTATTGTAAAACAACGTAGAAAATTTCTTTCATAATAAGTAATTTATTCATTTTGATTATTTTATTCATTCATTTTCAAGTATATGAGGTTTGGCGAGGATATTTTCCGTATTCATGCGATTTTCAGCGGTCAGTTTACCTGTTGTGTAACTTCTAAACGAATGGACTGATTATGAGACTGTTGTATAAAAAAAATGTGAGCCGTCACGGGACGCCTGGCAGATGTGAAACATCGAAATTATTCTGTGAAGTAATAATATGCAGAAGAGAACAGATTGTGATAGGAACTAAATATGTCATAATGATAAAATAAAATATTACGATTTTGTTTTCCAGATAACGATGACTATTTATTGAACAAACATTTATTTTCATTAAATACAAAAATTTACTACTGCATATAGATTGTATGTATATACCATCATATAGCGTGGCGATGCGTCGCCACGGCAAGCGTCGCCACGGCATGCGTCGCCACGCCAGAAATCGGTTTTACGTGCGGCTATAGATGTTTCACATCAAAACATAAGCTTTCATCGATATAAGGCGTTCCCAATCCTGACGTCTTTGTATTATTTAAATATTCGTTGTGTTACGGCAGATATGAGTTCACGCGGTACAAAAATTTAATAATGAATTCGGAATCACTTTCGGTATAGCAGTAGGATGATAC
This sequence comes from Pieris mannii, assembly GCA_028984075.1. Lineage (NCBI taxonomy): Eukaryota > Metazoa > Arthropoda > Insecta > Lepidoptera > Pieridae > Pieris > Pieris mannii. The sequence goes on from CM054784.1 coordinate 758,938, forward strand.
AGAGTACATACTATACAATTGTCATGTCGTAGAATATTTTTCAATCGAACAATTCAATTCAATTTCAATTTTCTGAAGAAAAAAAAACGCTCTTTCACTAAAACAAAGTAAGTGGAAGTAAAATTTCGTTAATATTTAATGTACTATTTTAGGTACTTGTTTAAGTTGTTTGAAAGGAGTTCAAGAAGCTATGAAAAAATGTTAAATAATATAAAAAGAAAAACTGAATAAATGTAGATTGAGTTTTTTAACTACACAGTAACAAATGTAGTGAAATCATATTGGAATTACTTGATTTATTGCATCATAATTCGAACGTTGATTCAAGGCAAACTCCATGTACGTTTTTTACTTCTTTTGTCCTATATTAGATGTGTTGGAACCAAATAGCTTTATACTGCGTGATATTCTCTATCAATCTTTTTAAAAAAGTGCTTACAACATAACATTTAGTTATCGAATACATCGTTATCATTCTCTGAATGTACGTGGAAATTTATGACTCTAATTTTATTCTTAAAAGACCGTCAACGCACACGCGAGCCTGTTAGTCTTTGTGTACATGGGCATCCTGTGACATAAAAAAAGAACAAAATAGTAAATTAAAAAAATCGTTTCATTTAGATTATTATTCAATGATTGAAAATACATTTACGTAATATATACATACAATTTAACTAATTTTTACAAATATATAACAATTATATTTAAAAAAATCAGTGGCTCTACAACTCAAACTCAAAATATCTTTATTCATATCGGTAAACAGCTAACTTCCGGTTATGCACTTCTTGCAGTCATCATAGTAAGCAAACAATAAATAAATTGTTTTCTTATCTTACTAGGGTTGCCTGAAAGAGATCGCTTGTTAGCGATAAGGCTGCCCGTTGGATCCCTTGTATTTTTTATTTATTGTGTTATTTGTGTTTCTTTGCAACAAAGTGTGAATAAATAAATAAACAAGTACACTTATGAAGGTCTAAAAAAATTAATTGTAAATTTACATTTACTACCAGACCGCAAGTCAAGGGCGTAAAGCGGTCAAGAAGAACTGGCAAGAATTTTCCCGCCACTCTTTTTAATCGATAAGTTTTCAGTCTTACAAATTGTTTGAACTGAAGCAAATCAATCCCACGGATTAAGATCATGTAAATATTCATCAAATTTATAAAAAGCTTTATTTTTACTTTTAACGAGGGCTTTGAATTAATTTAGTGTTAATTCTCTAATTTCGCTTGGGAGTTTTTTGTAAAAACGAATACAATATAAGGAGTGGTTTATCTTCTGGAGCCTGGTTGGTCGTACACTTAAATTAGTTCTATTTCGCGTGCTATACTGGTGAAAGTCACCATTTGTTTTAAAATCGTTTACATTTTTTGTACATACAAGGCTTTAGGAATATATTGACTGGATAGTGTTATAATACTTAGTTCTTTAAACTTATTCCGTACCGATTCCGTCGGAGAAACACAATAAAAAATACCCCGAACAGCCCGAGTCTGCAGCACAAATATGAATTGAACCTCTGCAGCAGCACCCGTTAGTAGAATACCGTACAACATAACGCTGTGAAAGTAGCTATGATACACAATTTTAGCCGTATCCTTATCAGTCAGCAGTCGGATTTTCTTTACTGCACATGCTTCAGAGCTCAGCCTATTTGAAAAAGTCTCCATGTGTGGGCCCCACTGGAGTTTACTATCTATTGTTATGCCTAGGAAAACAGATTTGTCAACAATGTTTAGTTCACTGTCCTTAACATTAGTAGTTGTAAATCTAATACATTTTACAAAAGGTTGTACACCTTTTAGGGCCTCACATTTCTGTATATATGTTTCATGATCAAACAGGCAACTAGTATCAGCTTCCTGTGTGTAATAGAAGCCTTCAACTTTTTGGGTTTAAGGCAAGCCGGTTTCCTCACGATGTTTTCCTTCACCGTTCGAGTGAATATTAAATGCCCACAGAAAGAGAGTCCTTTGGTGCACATCCGGAGATTCCAGGGATGAGAGTCGCACGCTGAAGCTGCTAGGCCAAAACTGATCCAATTAAATAATAATATATTGCATTCAAAATTTTCAAAAACATTTTTTTTATTGGAAATATATATAACACTAGTAGACAGGGATAATATATACTCACTGATCAACAATTTTCTACCGTTTATAATTTACATCAAATAAAACAAATCTAGTCTCGAGTGTACCGTGTGTTAGGTTAACAAACCTCAAATTGTAATTTTTCGCAAGGCAGGTTGATTTTATTTCATTTTTGCCCTCAATAATCACATGTTACAAGAATACACACGTGTGAAAATATAAGAACTTAAGAAGGCGCAACGCTAACCAACTAGCAACTACCTCACTCTCTTCACAATCGCAGCACACCACAAAACCGGGCCCTTTGTTGAAGTCGCATAGGTCGAATGTAGACATATAACATACCAATGTTTCTAAAACGACTCGACGAAAGATATCCTTGGAGGTACAGAAAATTTCCAACGCAATTTTATTATGAATCCGACGCAATTTTTTAACAAGGACTATTAAACGATGATCATAAAAAGACAAAGCATACAATATTAATGATTTATTTAAATATATTTTTTACAAACAATAGGAATATAAATTACAAATTTGTGTTTTATAAGAATCAAATATGTATACTAACATAAATTTTGTTTCAAGCCTAAATAAACATAGCATTCGTTATATTAATATAAAGCTACGGATAATTGTTTAAAGCCCGCCAAATAGCGATCTTAGATCACTCAGAATAAAATATGTCATGTTTAATTGACATTCCAATTGTTGATTCCAACGTCAATTAACTCTACACAGTGTGAATACAACACACAAATACTGTTTGTATACATTAGCTATTTTACATGATTTCAACCTTGTATGTAGCCTTGTAGGGTATCTGCTCTATCTTCAAAGAAGATAATGCGACCGAGATTACTTGATACTTTTACGATGTTAATGATAAATGACATTATTGTTTGATAACATTCCGTTGCTATAAGGTGTCTTTAACTACTTTATACATTTATATAAATGAATTTTTCTTAGTTCTAAATTAAAATTAAACAGAACTAAATTGATGGTTTTTACAAGTGTGTTTCGATGTTATTTAAATATGACTTATATACAACCAATCACTGGCATGATTTCAAATACTGTGATCTTCAAGTTTTGATACAAAACTAAAAATACAAATAAAAGATGCTGTGAAATACGAACCGCTATAATTGAATTCAAATCAGGAAGCAGAATACAATTTGAAATTAAACATCGAATGACAAATGGGTGTGGCTCACGCACACGTTGTTTAACCATATTTTATGAGGATGTTAAAGTAACGTAATTATACAATATCAAATTTTGTATTATTATTTAGAAGACATTATGAACAACCCTAACAAAGATAATTATAAAGTGATACACATAATTTTAAACTTCAAAGAATACAATTATAATGTTGAAGTCATAGTGATAGTAGGTAAATTATCGATTAGTTTTAGCAGCAACAAAGGCTTAAATAAAGTATCAAGGCTGTCCAATCACAGTACACACCATGTTTTAGCGTTCAGTAGCGGCCCGCGCGAGCTATGGTGTGCTAGAAACAATATAGGCAGACTAAAATAAACCAAACTAGCGCCGTTGTTCAGATGAATCGAAAGTTTCAATCATCGCCCGTATTACGCAATATAACACAATGTGTCTATAATACACATAATACCGGTTTGGGAGGCTCTGCATTTCGCGTTTATTATTTACCTATCGAGCTATAACGATAGACGTGAAATTTCGTGGTGTATGTTAGTGTTATTGTGATAACGCTAGGTATACGACGTGCTGAAAGGCGGACATTTATAGTGGCCCGTGAACTTTTGAGTTGACCACGTTTTGACAACAAGTTCGTCGTTACGGAAGAGGTTAGTAGCCTTGATTTATTTTAAGACGACTTATGACCGGTGTGTTATATTTTTAGTGTTATAGACTTATTAATACTGGTTTTATGTGCACATGTGAATTCCACGTGGTCACGTTTTCAAATAAAATGCATAATCTGATTTCAAGGCTAACTTACTCACTATTTACATACAATTGTAGAAAGAGTAACGACATCGCGTTTATGATTGTAAGAAACACTTTTTTATAACCTCAACACCAAAGATACACACTATTTTGAATATTATTCTATCAATTCATTTGAGCTATTGTAGGATTAACTTGTATGCCTGGAATGTGAAGTATAATTTATGCAGAGAATTTATTGAGAGTAAGAAAACAGAGAACAATGCGATTGTACTTTCACTTGAGTCATTATTATTAACGTCATCCGTTAGTTATAATACTAGATTGTCACCGCTGCAACTGTAAAAAATATTAAATACGTAATACTGGGCTGTGTGATGTTGTGAAAGTGTGAATGTATGTGAGAGTGTGTGTGTGGCTCATGCAAGTGATGGATAATCCTTATTTTTTCCTTGTTAGCGACAAAATATTTCCAAACAATATACTTGAAAACTGTATATAAAAATAGTGATTTAAGTTCAATAACTAAATAGACATACGTAGGCTCATATTTTTGACAATGTGTACAACTTTTATAAGAAGAAATAATAACAGTCGTTTTATATTGAAGCCGATTTACATAGAAAGGCCAAAACGCCGCCTACAAACATTTCCCGACTATGAATTATCAAATGCCAGATTTTCCAGACAACTTCTTAGTATCGAGTTCAGGAATAGATTTTCATATTAGACTACGCTGTTGAACATCTGTTCCAATAAACTACTTATTGGTTAATATGTGCAAAAAAAAGTTTTATAAGCGGGCAAACGGGCAGAAGGCTTGTTCTTGGAGGACAATAAATGGGATTGGTTCGCAAATACTTCAATGGATTCTTGACCGACCAAAAAATTAAAACATAAATTTGTACACTTAAGAACAGCGATTAAAATTTTAGAAGTTCTTTTAAATTTACATCTACTCACTTCTCTCCAATGCATTGAAGAAAAACATTAGTCTAGATTGAAACATCTTTGGAAAGTGTTTTTCAATAATAAATAAAAATAAATAACACCCAACTATACATTATTTATAACATTCTAAACCTGCATGGACATACTATGAGAGGAGGATAAATGGAGCAAAATTGTAACACTATGGCAACCAAGAGGCCATATAACAGACCGAGGTACGCAATTTAAACGATGGGTCGACGAAATCGTGTAAAAGGTTGGAAAGACCTGGACCAGATTGATATACAATAAGGAAACATGGAGAAAAATGGGGGCCTTTGCCCGTGGGCACAAAGAATCAGATGTCGTAGATTAACAAAAACAATAGCTATAATGTACATATTTTGTATTCTGATATAAGGCTATAAATAAATAAATAAAAAGCATGTATAGTTGTAACAATAATAATGAAAAATTGATAGTAATAAAACTAAATATAACAGTATTTCCCGCTGTATATTATTCGTTGAGTGAGTAATATAATACAATTTATCGTATAAATTAAGTAATAATTTGATGAACCAAATTTATAATTGCTCCAATCATAAGACTATCAGTTACAATTTCATTACGGATGAACTACACCCACCAAATTAGCAGGAAACAAACGTTTAAATTTATTGAATTTCTAGTAGAAATCGTAAAGCGCGATATAAATGTATTGTCATTATTATTATTTTTTGTCATTAAGTTTAATATATGTTTATTGTATACCTACTGTATGTAATGGTTAATATTTAGTAACCCAGCAATGAAGATGCCACTAAATTGCTGTGTACAGATGTTATTGGACTTTAGGATTTCAAATAATAGATAATGAAATAAATAAATAAATTCATGGGTAAATTGATCATTTAAATTAAATTTATCGTATATGTTTTCGCTTTAAAAGTAGAAGAGAACGGACAATGGTTTTTTACCAATCTTTACAAAATTATGAGTGGCCTCGATGGTGTGTCTGTATTAACGCGATGAACTACTTCACTTTAACTTTTTGTTATCACCAATATTCCTGAGAATTCATTTATGTCAGCAAAATTCATCATACACTTATTATTGCCTGAGAGATCGCAAAGCCTGCCTAAATACACGAAACCCACGAGAGCGGTGCTGTGATTCAAGTTGGTCTGTAATTAAAACTATTAGATACTTCGAAATCATATGTTCCGAGCCATGATGTCAACCATGTCTAAGACTATGCACAAGCGTAAACACTGTCAATTCCATGTTCTCATCAGGCACAGGGCAGTGCTAGGCAATAGAGAGCAGACGGGTTCAAACTGGGCCGTGTCAAAGCATCGCCAACTTTCTTACTTGTACCTAAAAGTGAGGTCCGATCGGTATCAAAAGATCTGTAGTCAGACATTTTCACCGCATCAGCAGTAAGATCTGAAGGTAACTTTGGTGCAAAGCTTTAAACCCTGGTTAATTTACATTGCAACATTGGGTTAGTAGTTAAAATAGAATCAGTGACTATGGAAATTTAAAATTGCTAAACGCTACAATACAGAACAAAAATCTTTTAAGGGATTTTGTCATCGTCGTCCCTGATTCATTCTCAAACTTTGATATCATTTTCCAAATTCTAAAAACCTGTCCAGTTCAGGCACCTCTCATTCCAATTCTTCGCGAATTTAATATAGCTTGTGGTATAAACGGTAGGTATAGCATTTTTTTTATTATTAATTTGCCAATATCCTCCGACTCTTGTGGTGCGGGAAATGCATATATTACTACAAATTTATATTCATGGGCTAGTGGGGCCCGTCTCACCTATGCTACGCTCTGTGAGTGACACATCTCACTACCCCACCGCAGAAATCTTCCAGGTGCGATCTGAAGTTTCTTAATATTTCCGGTAAATTCTCGGTTGTTACCTTTATATTGATTTGTTGCTCGAGGTCGCACCGTACACCGGCCGTAGGTATAACATTGTGAACTTGAATAAAATAAATGAATAAATACAGTTTTACGTCATTGCAGTATACATTCTGGATATTCTCATATTAATAAGAACAATAGCTAATTCGCGTATAATTGCAACCGATATCGGAAAATACAGATTATGCAAATTGTTCCACAAAGTAATTTGTGTAGTACTTTGATTATTGCGTGTTAAAAAACAAGATCGTGGGAAAATTATGGCTTTGTAGTTAGAGCAATATTGGGACAACTCAGATGTACGATATACGAGATACTTGTGAATAAAATCATATAGATTTCTTTGACTCACTCACAATGAGAAATTCAATTATATTTGGCATTATATTGCATATGTACGATTCCTTGGTCAGAGGAATTATTTAAATAATGATAAAATATATTGTACCCTTTATCATCTTTTTCATATTGTTTCAACGATCCTAAATTAAAAACTATTTATCTTAAATAATTAAATCAAAGCTAATTGAATGCCATGCTATGCTTATCAGAGTTGAAGAGAGTGCCTGCGTCCGGCTATACTCTCAGGGCGTAAGTCCACGATTTAAGTTTTGGTTCGGAGACATTTACACATATAATAATAAATAATAATAAAGCCTTTATTGTTGTTAACAAGTTTTACACAGAGTAGTTTCGTGTGCCTAAAATTAATTTACTTATGACTACTATCTAAAAAACACATTTTGACTATTAACTAGAGTTTAACTAATGTACTAACAATTTTAATATCTATTGATTATCTGCAAACGGTAGTTCGGTAATAACTTGTCTTCCGACAAAGGCCTCCTCTAAAGCTCTCCAGTCTATATATATATATACACTTATATGTACATATACACTTATATATATACATATATATATATACATATATATATATACATATATATATATATACACAGATAGAAACATTTTTAAAATGTTTTTCAAGTTGAATCGCACCATAACCCAAAAACTTCTTACTGGGATTTGAACCTAGACCATGCTTGCCGAGCTACAGAGGCGGTAACGGTAAATACGTGGAAAGCAATCATGCGCAACGCTAACGATGCTCGGATCCACATTGCGTAAAATATTATGAGACAAACGCTGTTGCATGTCTGTATCAAGGTTAAAAGTGTAATAACCTCTAATGCTATAATAATGTTAATGAATATAGATGTAAAATCGATCGGAATAGTATTTTTAAACTAGTACATTGAATCTTCTGCATTATTGGAAGGAGGTGGGAAAATTATCGATATTAAACTTTTCTAAATAACTAAACCAAAATTGTTGTTTTAACGTGCCGTTGGTTTATATTTATGAATATATCAGGGGTCTAAATGGACACTCACACTTCAAAACGCTCGCAACTGCGTTGTCGGCGGTGCGCCGCAAAAACTGCCCTAAAGAACGCTCAGTTTTGGATCGTACAACTTTATCTTTGTTGTTTCGCTTAGTTATTTAAATTGAATTTAAGTTTCATTAAAACGTACCTGGACAAGGCAAATAAACCAATTAGGTGCAAGCATATATGATCCGTACAAACTATAAAAATATAGAGAAATAGCGGAGACAAGAAAAGATTTTTTTATTTTTTACTATATACGTTGTAAACGTATATAATATACGAAAATCTTCTAAGACTCTTTTACGTACACAATTAAAGTTTTTTCTTTAATTATTCCATTCTTTTTTTGCATCTGATGCGCAAACTAGCTGTTGTGGTGTCTGGCAGAATTACCAGCTCTGTGGAACACGTCTGCTCCACCAGCTTTCTGATTATTAGGTATAGGTAGGTAGGTATTCTGTGCGTTTTTCTGTGTATGATTCTTTTACTTTGAAATCTTCATCACTGATCACAATCATCTTCACTAATTACGAAGAATAAAATGTGTATTATAACCCCTCTATACTTTTAAACAAAAGTTGTGCAAATACAGAAAAAATCACCTAACTCTGATCAAAAGCAGAAATAATTGTCAATATAAATATATTTTCTGTTGTTCAAGTTTGTAAAACTTAGAACGTTAGAAAAAACCGGCATTCCTAATCCTACGCACTCGTCTGCGTGGGGTATATAGTATCTAATAATCTTGCTCACCTGTCATTATAGAGGCCAGCTTAAAAAGAAGTTCTCCAACCTATAGCGAAATCTACAAAATTGAGATTTCTGTATCACGTCATATAAAATATAGTCATAAAAGACCACGGTACTATATGCGTCGCACGAGACATGCCTTCAGTGCTACGTGCTCTACGGGTCTTTGAATAATTATTTTATTCTATCACCAATTAAATGTATTTGGAAGGCATAGAGTATCTAACACTCTCTACTATTTTTGCGAATTATTTGTATAATGTGTGTTTTTATGTGTTCCTAAATTATTTTTAAATCCGCTGTTAATACAAAAAATCATTATTTTTTTAAATAATATATTTGCTTGCTTTCAAAATTGCATTACTACGTCATAGATTTGAGGCAAGTAACAGAGTTCATCACACCGGAGAATAAATGATTACAGAGAAATACCCTGCTGGTAAGTTTTTACTAGTCCTTGATCAACTCCCGTGAAATCGTTCAGACGTAACGTGCAGTTAGTTTTAGGAACTACAATTGTACTATTTTTATCAAATTCTTTTCAAATGGAATGTCAACAAAAAAATGTTTTTAGAAAAATTATAAAAATAGAAGTGTATTAATACTTTTCTAACTGCATACCAAATTTAGTGAAAACGTAAAAAGTATCGCGCAAATCTTAGTTAAATTGTTGCTTCTATTTGTCGTAAGATGTCGCTTGAAAAATAAAATTTTAGAATTTATTGGGGAAAAATAGAAAATGTTAAACGTTTCCCATTTAATTAGTCCTTCTTAAATGTAGTATTTTGCATTAAAATTATATTAATTGTAAGTATCAAAACATATTTATCTGTTTCTTGAAATGTTGGGTTGCGTAGTTGAATCTATCCAATACTAGATGGCAGTTATATGCCATTCTAAAAAATCTCAATAGATGTCGCCCAGTGCTTAAATAACCATGATAATAATTACTGTATCCGAGGTCAGTTATAATACATTATTTCGGTTAACAGTACCTTACTATTTTAATATAGTTTATGTAATGATATTTTTTAAGATCTGGTATCACTTCACAAAAGATAATTAAGCATGTTTTTATTTTTTTTTAAGTACAATTATTTGTTATTATACATATAATATGATTAAAATTAAAATAATAACTACTGAGCTTTCACTGCACTGTACTTAATTAGCTATTGTTAACTTATGGAGTTTGATTCTGAGGTCCAATTAAAGTACGGTTTCAAACAGTACTTAAAGAGTTAAACTGTAAATTCCGTCCATTAACCAGGATCTGAACCCTCAGGTTCTAAGTATCAAATGACGTTATCGATTTTCGTGCAATCTGGTAAAATCCCATACAAGTAATAATAGTGACGTCGATCATGATTCTATGAAAGGTGGCGGCTGTTGCGTCGCGATACGTCGCAACATCACGTCGTTTACGTAGTCTGACGTCACGCCTCGAAGGTCAGTGCGAACGTATTATAAAATACTATTATGACATTGGTTATGTCATTTTTATTTGCTCGTTTTTAGTCATATGGAACGAAATCTGCAACTTGCTCTTCATTTAAATTTTTTTTTTACGTTAAATCATTATGTTTTGTTATTTATGTCAATAAATAGGATTCATATTGGGTGCTAAAGGTTTAAACTCTTCATAATCTAATCAGTATTAGTAAAACCTTCAAAAAACCAACATATTCCCGAATAAACCCACCTTAATTATACAAGACACTTTTTCTAAAAAAGTATATGGTCAAACGCTTTCTCTAGTTGACTCGACTATAAATCTTTGTCCATGGGATCGGTGTGTAAATAAACACATTAACCGTACTAAATTTTTATGAATCTTTATAAATCTAATCGGTACCAAATAAGTAACTCTCAGATGTTATTAAAGAAATGACTCTGTGTATGAAATAACAATGGTATAGATTGTTATAAGGAAATTCAGATGGGAAAGGCAGATACAATGTCAACGCAATCAAAGTTCAAGGACGGAAAAGGTTATCATATGTGGAAATATGAACAAACTTTTTACTTTACTGTGAATCGTGATATCATATTGGCGTCATTGATTACGAAAGTCTGGTTGTGATCGCAAACTGGGATTTACCATGACCGTGGCAACACGATTTCAAAAACGTATAAATTCATGGAAGTAAAGTGTTTAATAGAAATTGTACAGAAAAACTTAAATCGTTGTTGTCAATTATTTATAAAGATATTTACATATTATTATGATAATGCTGTTATTATATGGTCTTATATAACGAATGAATCATAACATAATATATTGAAATAAATCTTAAAAAATAATAATTAAAGTCACCTGTTAGTATTTTTTATATTTAATTTCGTAATTAATCACTGTGTTAAATTTACCATCTGTCACGATACACGCCGATTTTTTGAGTCTAAGGCAAGCCGGTTTCCTCACGATGTTTTTCTTCACCATTCGTGCGATTGTTAATTGCATATAGAATGTCCATCGGTGAATAACCGGTGTTCGAACCTACGACCTCAGGGATAAGGCTCTAAGCCAACACTGTAATGACCTAAGAAATACGTTCTGGTAGATAAGAACTTTAGATTACCTTATGACGTTATCAATTATATAAACAGAGAGAAACAATTATTTTTATGACGTGGTTGTATCTTAAACTTTCCTCTATATTATGACATGTTCAATTAATAAATGGAAATTGTTAAAAACGTAGTCCCGGATGTAATTAAGGTCATAATGTTCTCTGGAATCTTTTGTAAGAGAGGTTTTTCCGTGCACTTTCAGTAGTTGAATGGAAATTATGAATGAATGAGTCATGAGCGTAAAATCGTATTATATGTCATGGAATCATTTTTCAATGACTGTATTTCAATTTTCCACTGTGATTTACGTGTCTCAGTTAACAGAAAACCTGGATTTTTCCAACACTGTACTGAGGCTCTGTTACTGTATCCAGATACCGACTTCTTTATGAAGCGAAATAAATAGTCACTACGTTAGTGATTAAAATAAATAACTTCTTCCATATTTATTTATTTATTATTATAAGCGTTACTGATTTTCACTTTAGAACACAGTTTCTTTAACTAATTTTCTTAACGTTTAGACACATGTGAGAAGGTTCTAACGTGCTATGACTAATGATTGTTATATGAAAACTGTAAATGAAGTGTTATATTTTAAGCCCCATTTATTCCTTGAATATTGATCCATCTTTACAAATGTACAAAATTGAAACCTCCTACAATTGGCTCCATCTCTCTCTTACTCCTCTAAGATATCCTTCTTGCACGGTGGGCTGACGTATTTCTCTTTTCTCCGGTAGCCTTATCCACCTCCTCCTCTGTCCATATAACATTATTCATGCAATTATGCTAATATATAGATACGTATATAGTTAAGTAAAATTTTCAAAACGACAGGTCTTTGATCGGAAAATTCCGTACATCTAAATAGGGCATGGTTTTACCAAAATTTAAACAATGAATTCGAATTCTGCTCAGTCATCAGATGAACGTACTATCAGCAAATGCTTCAAAAAACTAAATAAGAAAGCAAGTAGAAACGAATCTTTGCTCATGTTACCTAACCTAATTCAATATGTTTTGTTGTCATCTATTTGCAAAGTTCCTTAGTTATGTAACTTATTATTTAATATCAATTTTATAGGAATTTATTAAAAATAAACCAACATTTTCAGTTAAAATGTAGTTTTCAAGAACTAAGTACCGTGTCAGTTCATTATTCGAAATTAAAAAATTAATTAATGCCTGTGATCTGTTGTTATTTAATAATCCATACGGTACTTGAAAACAAAGAATGATGATTGAAGAATGATTTGGCACTAACAAATTTAAAAATGGAATATTCGACAATAAACGAATGTTGCTGATTGTACCATAATGTACAAGCGTGACCATTTAGCCGCAGGTTTCTCCCATAGACTACGGATACTCTATGTCCGTTTACTTTGAGTCAGTAATGATTCATTCATTCATCTGAAGACCTGAATGAGCGTAAAATCGCTTCACGGGCGAAATTGAAAGCGGATATCATTGTTCGTTTTTTCTGATTGTAATGTGCATCGGTACCATTTCAGTTAAATCAAATCGTTTATTATGTAAAAATTTAAAAAGAATGTGAAAATAACTTACCGTTTCATACCAAAATTTTTGATTTAATTTATAATACAGTATTTCAAGAATCAAGTTTTACAAAACCTTTTTATATAATATTGATATTACGTCGTTCAATAGTTTCAATTTAGTAGGTTCCTAAATTTAAAAAAAAAATACACTTTGAAAAAAAAAGATATTTCAAACCTCAATACTCGTAGCATAGCAGTTAACACATAGGGAAAGTATTTTTTTTATTTTTATGTTGTAAAGGGCCTACCGACAAAAATAAATAAAACCACCTCCCATAGGCACTCACATTGCCAGAGGGCGCGAGTGCGTTGCCGGACTTTTTTGGTATGCTCTTTTCTTGAAGGACACTATATCGAATTGGTAACTGCTACAAAAAACGCTCAGTTCTGCTATGAGGGACGTATAGGTGATACTGATAGAATTTCGTATTTCGCCTCGACGTCCTATAATGAAACTCAGCTGCAGTTATTATTCTAAACTAAATATTATCCATGACAATTGGGATTATTTTGAAGTATCAGAGGGTTATACCTACAGTCTAGCAGTTTAATTACCATATCCAAAGAGAGTCATTATATTAGAACGATTTAGAAGGCGACCGTTTTCAAATAGGCGTGACATAAAGGGATAACTGAAGCAAGTGATCAAGTCTATTATTAGTCTTATCAACAAATACCACGCGAACCTACCAGGTGAGGTCATGAGTAAGACGTGTCAATATTTATACAATTAGCTATACTTATAACATTGTTTGAGTTGTATAACGCGACACTCATGTTTCTATGTTCAAAACAGTCTCAACAATGTTTTCATCCTTAATTAACTCGGAAGTAGGAGAAGTATTAAAAAGTTTGATTGAATCCTAATCATAAATTTGGTCACTGTCAACCATGTTACGATGGAATTAAAAACGGTCTTTCAATGTGATAACTTTTTTAACCGCATACAGTAATACTTAAACCTTCCTTAGCAACGTAGACTAAGGCAAATGATACCAACCCCATACCATGCACTGGTAGACAATTATGATCCTTTAAAACTGAAATTTATTTGTGAGATATAAAATTTCCCTATATATATAGGAATTACAATATATAGGGAAACTACGTTTAAGCATGTCTACAACCATTTATCACAATAATACATGTAATAATAATAAATAATAGATCATCCAGCCGAGTCAGTCATCAATATTAACATCTGCCTCTTTTCTTTAAGATAATAAACTATTTATATTCAACACACAATTAATATAATAAATAGAAAAATTAATTTAATATTGAAATATTACAATACAATATATTGCCAGGGTTTTGGAAATTATTAGTTTATACTATACCTTTCCAAAAAATTTAATTAACAACAAATATTAACAGGAATATTCATTTATTAAGGAAAGATGCTTGAGATAGCAGTGTTGGCCTAGTGGCTTCAGCGTGCGACTCTCATACCTGAGGTCGTAGCTTCGATCCCCGGCTGCGCACCAATGGACTTTCTTTCTATGTGCGCTTTTAACATTTGCTCGAACGGTGAAGGAAAACACTGTGAGGAATCCGACATGTGTTAGACCCATAAGTCGACGACGTGTCAGGCACTGGAGGCTGATCACCTACTTACCTATTAATTAGATTTAAAAATGATCATGAAACAGATTCAGAAATCTGAGGCCAAGACCTAAAGGTTGTAGTGCCACTGATTTATTTTTATTTTAAGATTCCTGAGAACTAAACCTTTCGAGTTAATAAACTCTGAAGCGAATATAACCCCAAGTGCGGTATCTCGGATATATAATAAATAAATCTAGGACAATGTTAATAAATATTATCTTAGTTTAATATATTCTCTAGTATTGTAAAAAATTAAGTCAACAACATAATATTACTTATTAGCCGTAATATAGTATAGGCTAGATAGTAAGTAATAATAAATAATAATAAAAAAGTGTTTATTCATTTTAGTAGTACATTTTCATTCCTAGGTGTAAGATTTGAAAACCCTTTTAAGTAAAAAATACATGTAGTAAAATTATTTCGTGTAGTCCAATTTCTTGTTTGGATAATAGTTACATTAGCTTTATGCAAATACGCATGCGTGAAAGTATGCTTTTCCGGCTGCAGACGTCAATTGAATCACGTTTGTCTTTGAGATAAGACCCTGACCGCAAAATCTTTGACTGACTCACGGTGGTAATACCGATTTTTTATCGACCACCAAATAGGTGTACCACATTCTTGTTATAGCCTTTGACATATATTGTTTACCAGGAACATACTAGGATTTTACGTGTATTTTTTAAATAGTTATTCATAATACCATGACGGAGTACATCGTCAAATTCTATACTCTGATCTCATGATGATGAAATCATCAAATATAAGCTGTCAATCAGAACACTTGTTATGATTGCACTTATTAAAGCTCGATTCCGGATCCATACTAATTGCTTTATGATTGTAAACGCCCGAATATAAAAAATAATTACATGATTACTAGGTATTAAAAAAAACTATGGTTTGTAAAGTATTTAATAAAAAAGACTCATGTGTGAGTGCTCACGATGAGACACGCTTCAGTTTCATTTATTTATTTATTTCATTAAAGTATTCAGCTACAGCTACTCATTAAACAATATTCAAACAATTATATTACACACAAAAGCCAAAAACGGAATACACATTTAAAAATAAACATAAAGCACAGGTTTTACATATTTAAACAAAAAAAAGCACAAAGTCATACTCAATTCTAAATTATAATTAAATTTTGTAAGTTTCTAAGTGTTTGTTTCGTTAGTAATAAATGTTATGTCTATGCCTTTTTGAATCGTATTTTGTAATCACATGTTTAGAACTATACTGCTACCCGCTTATTATGTAGATAAAAGATATTAAAAGTCCTTTGCGGTTCTTCGTGGTAGTTCTAACAAGGCAATTCAATAGTGCGATCCAAGTTCTTTAATTAAAAGTTTATGACAAATATTTTTTTATCATCATCATCCTCTTTAATAGGACTATTTCTGGATGTAGGCCTCATCCATTTTCCTCCAGTATGCATTGCACTGACTTTTCTATATCCACTGGAAGCCAAACACAAGAGTGTGTGGGTATTTATCGAATATCAAGCAATTAAGTTTTCTCTATAACAAGTCTTGATTACGCTTAATACGTTTTCTCTTTTTGGGTACAAGGTCCTGTGGAAATTCTGTAGAGCATAACCATTTCATAACTGTGTGATATTTGTCAGGTATGCCCAAAACTCTGGTGAATCACAGAGAAAGTGCTTCGGAAATTGGCGAGATACAATACACACTGTGACTCAGTGTTGATATGATCTGGATTATAATTTATGCAAATTATTTCATAGAATTCTAATGTCAATGTTAGCGTATATTTGTGGCACGAGATAAAGTTTATCTGTTCATTATTTATGCTGTAAGTTGATTTAGTAAACAGAAATTTTAATAGCAATAAAATTATAAATTAGAATATTGTTTATGTGTTTCTATTGAAATATTATGAGAGATTTCATTAGATGCCACACAGCAGCGTGCTCCTTAGTAAGTAAAATGGATTAAGGAAGGATTTTTACGGAAATAATTTTTGGTTATTAAACACATTATTATTAATAATTGAAAGCATAAACTTACACACCAAGGAAAACAGTGTAAAATTATGAAATTATTTACTATTTACTGGTATTTTATTATTCAAACAACAGCAAAACCTTGGCGGATCGGTATGCCTAATTAGGCTTAACTCGGAAGTACTAACTCCGAACTTTGCTTTTTTTCTTATAAGAAACTAAGCCACGCACCGTCACTATATGGAACCATAAACAATTTTGCAACCAATTCAACTTAGGCTCTTTCAAGTAAAGAGCCTACCAATTCTTAAAAGGCCTGCAATAAACTGGCGAGTCTTCTCGCATTGAAAGTCTTCTTGGTATCACTTAACATCAGCCACTAGCCCGTAGAAAAAAAAAGAAAACGAAGTGATCGGCCTTCTGTGCAAAAAAAATAATATAATGCGGCCAATGTGTAAGTTAATACTCATACGATGACTAAATACGTAAAACTTATCACAGATTTCATTAAAATTTTACATCATCTAAACCTCTTTACGATCTCGAAGTCACGTTCACAACGACTAAATGGTTATGACAAATGTTTGTCATATATTGCAAAATATTTAGGCATCCGATGACTTTTATCTCAACGGTATAATCAATTATTTAGGGCACGGATTCACGTAGTCACTGACTTAGTAGAAACAGCATAGTAATTAATAAGATATAGTATTAAGAAATAAAAATAAATTCTGAAAATAGAATCAATTAAAAAGAAAGCTATTTTAATATTTTTATCTGCTCTGCTCCCACTGTGACGACCTTGACTTTTGTTTATCTAAGTATATTAACTAATTTAAAATAACTAAAAAAAAAAAATTATCGCATTATATCCATTTTTGACACTTGTGATTCGCTTAAATTGACAGTAAATAAAACAGTTTACGAAGCACAATACAATATTTACTGTAAGAGTATATTTTGAATATTAGTATTATGTATTAAAGCGTTAAAGGTACACTGCCATACTTTTTAAATTTGTTTTAATTTAATTTTTAATTATTTCTAGTTGTTGGTTAAGAAAATTATGAATACTCTATGTTTATTACTTGGTTGTTATATTTAGGGTTTAATAAACAATATTAATATGTATCTTACAACAAGTTTATACTTGTAAAATATTATTTAGGTGAAGGCTCAGTAGTACGCACTCTAAACGGATTTCGATTGCGGATCTGCGCGGAATCTTGACATTGCGTCATTTCCGATCGCACTTGTATGTTACCAATTAGAATGTCACCGACGCCTAATCAAGCTAATTAGGACGAAAATTGAATAGTTTAAACACGTTTAATAGTTTAATTTTTAGATATTCTTACTTTATTGACAGATATGATGCGTTACTTGACAATGACAGTATCCTTCAATGCCTATATCAAACAGACGCTAAATAAGAATAAAGGTCAATAAATCATAGAAATAATATTATTTGTGACTAATGTATTGCATGGTACCGGAAAGATGCGTCAGGTTTTCATTAGCAAGAAAGGTTTTCTTTTCCTTTGACACTTTCCATGTAAATTGTGGTGAAAGTATTAATGTTTAATTTTCAACTTAATCAGGGGAGTAATATTCTACCAAATTAGCCTTAAACAACACCGTGCAAAGTTAAATAATACAGACAACTAATACTGATAATTAATCGACGATCGTTATCCCGCTCAGGTCATTGCTCTGCGCAAGCATAGAGACATCTCGTTCAAGGTCACTCATTGATACGTAATTCATTGATAGTGTAATAAAGTGTGTTTAATATTGGATTTTTTATCGGAGTATATTAATAGTCCAGTCATCGTGCGGCTGGCCTTTTTTGATATCTAAAAATAAATATAGCCTTTGTACTTTAGGACAGCATAGTCTAGTATTTTTTTTTTAGCCCAGTTCTCTTGGGTAGAATAACTAGCGAACCCCGAAGGCCCATTTTAAGGGCGTGTGTTGGGCTGAGGTGTTTTTAGTGGGTGGGGTCTCGCTACCCCTCCGAATAGCAGAGGGATTTGAGTGAAGACCCAGCCCCACAGTCCCCGCGTCAACATTTTTGATGCGGGCCTGCATAAGTGCATTTTCACCTCATTCAAAAAATAAAAAATAGTTAAGTAATTTTTAGGAAAATATTATACAAACTTATATTTATTTAGTAATGGCAATATCGATACAACCCTTAGCCAGGGTTTCAGATTTATGTATCTATTTGTAATAACTATATATATATATATATATAATGTATTTTGTGTCTAAGGATTCCACACGATAGTTTTCTTTTCCGTACCAGTGAGATTTAAAAGCGCACATAGACATCCACTGGGACACTGGAGTCCAAACTTATAATTTCAGGAATGAGAATTCCAAGTATTGGCCAATACTTCTGTTAAATGTCTACTGCGGTTTAAAGTAAGCACACAAACAATGCTATCACAATAAACGAAATGTATATAATATAGTATGTAGTTTAAGAATCTGACGGTATTCTTTCTTCTAGAAGGCTCATTCATTTAAATAATCTAAGTATAGAATAAAAAGAAAAAAATCTTAAGTACTAAATATCTTAACCCTAGCTAAAATAAATTTGCTTCTGGTATAGGTTTCTTCTTATTTTTTTACAAACCAAATTAATATTGGTTGGAAGTAAAACGCACAGCCTTATAAGTTGGTTTTAAAAATCACTCCAAAATTTGTATATTACATACAAAAATAGACTGTATGCAACTGCATTCAGTCACGTACTCAAAGCTAATCAGGTATATAGCTTAAGTGTTATTATTACATAACAGGCGAACATAGATTGATTATGATATTATTTCTTTCAATATTTTAATTATTTCATTTATTTTGCAATAGTACTGTTAAATAAAGGAAACATCCTCATCCCCGCATTACTTTGTCTTCATTTAAATAAAACAAGTGTATCAAATAATAATGGCTAAGTTGCCTTCCCATTACTTGGTTGGCCGTCAGTCTATTGAATCATGTTCATGAGGCATTTTCATGATTACTGACAACTAGAGTAAAACATTGGGCAGTGGTTTCCTGTTGCCTTCTGCCAGAGATTTAAGGGATTATTTCCTTCCAAGGTCGCTGTAGCCTCTATTGATCCGTTGCCGGATGTGATTTGTGGTTAAACCGCTACTGGTCACCAGAGCCTTGTCCGTTATCAAGGAGTAAGAACCACGATACGTGGTTTCACCTGTCGCGCCAGCAGGTGAGGCTGACAATGGGCCTGGCATGATGTAAATTCCGTTCTCTCCTTACTATAAAAATAAATAAAGTATTTTTAAATTATTTGTTCCAGTCTCACAGGTACCTTAAAAAACTTTGTGCCCGTAAGCTGATCTGCAGTAACGAACTTAAATACTAAATGTCTCCCTAATCGAAAAGCTTTCTACTTTTTAAATCATACAACCGCTAAAAGCTTTCGTTACTTCAAATTACTCTCATTTATGACGTGCGAAGTCGCGGGTAAAAGTGTTCGATTAGTATGCGCGTGTGCATATTTGTGACAGGACGCACAACAATAGCCGGAATAGGAAGTGACCAGCAAAATGGCTGCTGCTTCTTCTGAGGAGTTCCGTACAATCAAATATAAGTTTTACCAAACATCTTTGGCTTACTTATCCCCAAATTAGACAGCTTTTGTTAATTTTACGTATCATTTTCAAAGGGTTTGGTAACTATGGCAACTAGTATACGACGGTTTATTATACACATATTTTGATGTTTAAATCTATCCGTAGCATATCTCCACATGTATGCAGGGCATGTAATTATTCTTATAAATAAAAAACCCTAAAGCAATGTGTATGGTTCACTAGATACAGTTCCGTGTCAAGCACCTAAACAGCCTGATATAGTCAATCAACTTTTTTGCTCTTCATTGTTTGTAGACATATAGATAGTTGCTAATTACAGTTAAATATAATAGGTAAGAAAACCACTGTTGGCCCAGTGGTTTAAGCGTGCATAACATTTTAACATCCCCGGGTTTGATCCCCAGCTGTACAACAGTGGTCCTTCTGCCTATTTGCACATTAACACTCGGTCGTACAGTGAAGGAAAACATCGTGAGGAAACCGGCATGACTAAGAAAAAGTCGGTGTATGTGAGGCACAGAAGGTTGATTACTCATTAGAAATGATCACAGAACAGAAATAGGAATCTGAGGCCCAGACTTTAAAGGTTGTATTGGTATCTACCTAAATTTAATAGTTTTTCGTCATAGAACTTAATTTACAAAATGCTTACGTTATGTTGTAATATTAGTAAATTAAATTGATACATAAGATAATTTCGCCTAATCTGTACTTGAAAATCAAAACACTTAAATAGATCAGATTATCTTAATATATTAAAGCCTTGTTCAGCCTCCTCGACTCTCAATCGACTTGTAAATATGAACATTGTACATACATTTCACCAGTATATAATACTTCATAACACACTAACCACTTTCTTAATTTTAGTCATAATTGAAAATGTCACGTTCAGTGTGAAATTATTTTTATATTTAAAACAGTCATACAAAAATATTATATATGACTGAATAATACTTGGTAATTAAGTAAAAAAATAAGTTTCATTAACACAATTTTTAATAATTCAAACATATAATATATTATTATATACAATATTATTTACATATCTTTGCGAAAATATGACTGAAAAATACTTTTAGTTCAATAATGGGAAGTTTATCTAGATTCTTAGTATTTCACGACGTAAAAAACGTTTCATTCACACAGTTTGAAACTATTATTATAGCGTTATTTATATTTCGTCTATAAATAGTCTAAACGTAACGTTAAAATTCAAAAAAATTAAAACACTTCGCCCCTTTTTTATCCTCGGATCATTGCTCTGTTTGACGTCAATCCATCTTTTGTAGTGTTTTTACTATGAATATCGTAATAATAGGAAACAAAATAGCAGTGACCATTCGGCGAGTAGGTACTTACCTACGCGCGAATTTAGAGCGAACAATTTTTGCCGTGTTTTAACCGGTCACCAAAATTCAAAAAATCACATTGTTTGTTTCAATTTTTTGTAATCGCTGTTTATGTAGGGCGAATGGAAAAAAAAAATATATATGTATACACGATGTACATAACTTTGCTTGGTAGAAAAACATCCAAACATAGCCAAATTATACACGAAGTATTAAATCGCAACTCTGGAAAAATTGTTATCAGTTTATATAATTAAATTAATTGTAACTCCATACAAATGCAGTTTCTCCGAACCAATTCGACTAAGGATCCTACAAGAGAGGGTACCAATTCCAACCGTCTCCTCTGGTATTGAGTGTCCATGGGCACTTTATTACTTAAGATCAGCTGAGCGTCCTGTATATATATATAGATATTTCTGATCCTTATAACGCTCGCTATGAACTGTAAGTAGGTACCTACAGATAGAATACTGTTTCGTCTAACTTTTTACGAAGTTTTTTTATTTGTCTATCAATATAAACTTTCTTATTGAAAAGAGCGATTTGCGGCTTATTTTCACTTTGACAGTTTTAAGATGAGGGGAATTTCCGAACAAAGATAAGAAAAAATTAATACATAAAATCAATTCTGCTATTCTTGATTGGACTTTTTATCATATTATGAAATAATGAAATAACTGTAGGTGACTTAATAACTTGATTTATCAGCTACAACGAACCAGATATCCGGGTTCAAATTATTAATAGTATGTAAAACAGATTTAAATTGGTTCATCAAGAAGAAACTTTATAAATAAAATGAAAAACAACTGTGTTTAAAGTAAAATAAATTCACTACACAAAGTTCATTTACAACACTCGTTTAGTCTTCTTTCAACACTTGATTTCAAACAATTATATACAATATCCTATAAATTTAAAAATTCATAAATAAGTATATTTTTTAAACATGATATTTAGGGTGCACTTACAAAAAATAGGGTGTACTTACAAAAAAATAGCGCAAGATTTACCCGTAAATTCACGTACAGGCTATCAAGTATAACTTGCCGTTCTAGTGGCAGCACTTTCTACACTGTGCGTTACCAAATATCAGTATATAGTATAACATAGCAAAGAAATCTCTATGGAAATAGTACAGTTTCAGAAGTTCGTGTTTGTTGAACTATACGAAACGTTCTTGGCAAATTTTAACCACGTTAATGTGGATTATCCACACGCCATATTATTGGCAGACTTCAGAAATATTGAAAAACAATAATTCCCTTAATACGTTTAAAGGTTGTCGGTGGCTGCTAGCCGTTTTGAGTGGAATCGAACGAGAAATTTGTCATGACCTTCTCATGTACTCATGGAATCGTCTGAGTTATGACAGGTTGTAATTTCGACATCGTAATGTTTAGCCAATTTAAATTCAAAGGAATTGGAGTCTTACTAAATGTATTTTGGATACAAGAAATTGAAAAGTCCTTTGACTAGTATTTGTTAATATCTAGGTCACGAATACAATTGCATCCCGCCCGAGGCATCGAAATTAATATTAAATTATTAAATCCAGACTAATCATAAGTTTCGTTTCTCAAATAAAAACTGCTTCCATTTTGATTATTTTTTTCTTTTTTTACAGATCCGATTGGCTGCAGCGATTAAGGTGAGCGAATTTGATCCAATCGTACCATGCGAAATTTACTTAGTTTGTTTCTACGCTTTGAAAACCGTTAAACCGATTTTAATGAATTTTCGTAAACTGGTAAGTGATTTTGAACCTAATTAATTATTTATTACATTTTAAAATTGGCTCCCAGGCAAAAACATATTTGTGACAATTTCAATGTTGTTTCAAAATAAATTTCTAGAAAAAAGAAATTAGCTAAATTAGCTTGAAAAAAGCTTGGTGTGCTCAGCAAGGCGGTATAAAAAATAAATAATAGTAAATAGAAAAGAAAAAAAAACCTTTTTTATTATGGCCTATAGACGGACTTAATTGCCTTAAAAAGTTTTATCTTATAATTTCAGAAATAAAATGTTTGCCTTTTTATGTTTATACATGCCTACAATTATTAAGAAGTCTAAAGTGTGGACTAAAACCTCTTTTGTTTATTTTCAAACTCGTTGGCTATGCTCTTATTACCTGTGAACGTTAACACTGACGTGATGTGAGTTGACTGACGACCTTGTCAACGTATAGTGACTGAAATTTCGAATAGGTTTTTTGAATATTTTTCGTGTTTTTGATGAAATTTATTTAAGCGAGGTCATGGTAATCTATCATGTGTTATAAATTTCTTTTGGGAAAGTTGTGTACGGGTTTTTCACTTCAACATATTGAAAACGAAGTGATTGTATTGTCATCATGTTGAACGAATGGTCGCATCGAAGAAAAGAAGTAAAAGTAAAGAAATTTCAGGTAATTTATATAAATTATATTTTATCATAATTAAAACATAAAGCGTGTCTGATATCTTTATATTAACACTGAATTCGGAATACAAAAACGAACTTGTACTTAGAAATGAGTAAATAAAACGTAACAAGCCGTCTAGAGTATTTTTCTACTTTTTTATTGGTCAAGCAGGTCAGGCAGACGCCACGAGGTGCGACTAGATAAATTTATAGGCCAGGTAGAAGTGGAAATGATTGATTTTAATGATAAAGTAAGTATTTAAATATCAAATAAAAACTATTATATTTAATATTTATTATATGAATACAATTTTTTCGTTGCAACAATAGCTTAAAAAATGCATATGAATAATGGCTAGATTTTGGATATTTTGTTTTAATAACTTATTTTCCCCAAACAAAGAACTAAAACTTAAACATGAATTTATATTTATTACAAAAAAAAACGTATGAAATTTGGCACGTGATACTCCCGTAACGAGCTTATTCAGTTAGTTATTTTAATTTCGAAAATGGAACACAAAAACGCCAGTAGGGCCCAACCGCACTGTGCCCACCCAGTTGGATCGCTGCAGTCCTTATAATGCCATTTCCTTGCCATCGTTGGCGAATACCGCCAATTCCTTCCCAAAGCTTTTCCAACAAGCAAGGCCGTAAATCTCAGACATACGTATAGAAACCTACACCGTTTTGCAAATAAATTAAGGCCGGAAGTCCAGTGAGCTAATGTCACTAATTTTCCAAGATAATTATGAAATTGTTTCGGCATTTCACAAGAAATTATGCTGTTATATCTTGGTTAATAACCGCAATTTAAATGTTAGTATGTATAACTGTCACTATGTGGATTGCTCCTACTTTGACCTAAAACCCAAATTTGCTTGTTTTTTCTATAGTTCTTGCCTATTGAAAAAATAATTACTCGGAATGAGTCAATCACAACCAAACCAGTTGTTGGTATAGTTGTCTGGACTTTGGCTATCTAACAAAAGCTTGCATATGCAACAGGAGCTATGATACAACGGGAGATTAATATAACAAGAAAACGTATATCTATATAACATATCCTTTATAGATGCTATATAGCCTCCGTTACTTAGGTCTTGGTTTAAATATGACGTCACACTTTCAAGCAAAAACACATAGGTAATAAATTATTATACACTACTTAAAGATATTGCGTTCAAAAACGTAAATAAAAATTACCTTTATAATAATTTATGACCTCAAATTAATATTTACCGACACTCAACATTGTCGTGATACAAAAAAATTAAATACGAACTAAATTTGTAATTCATACGTAAACTTAGCTAAAGTTTTAATAAATGCAAGGAAAATCTGACTTTAGTGAATGACCGCCGATTTCGATAACAGTATTTCAATACCGAACGGTAACCGCTTCAGCCGATCAATGATATTATAAAAACGTTAATAATATCTATGAAGACAAGGAAGTGCTTGTAAAAGAGTCAGATAAATTATTAACTTAAAGCTTTAATTACACGATACAAAGCGCCCGCTAGACGTGCTCGTATGAGCTTGCTTCACGTTCTCTACGCGTGTAGTATGAGTTGTCATCGTATAGGCGCTCAGTTAACGTTTTTTTTTTCTTTCTATAGTAACATGTGCCCCTTATTTATATTATGTATATTTTTATTTACATCAGTGATCAATTATCTCGGCAATTGAGTTTACACAGTAACAAAACAGTGGTTTTGTGATAATATTGTATCTAAATTATTTTTAAATGTGGACAGTTTTAAGCTTTTTAATGTGTAATTTTGCTACTGTATATCACCTTTTTATTTTAATAAAATAAAAGGGTAAAGTCTAAATTGCATTTTACATAACATTTTTATAAATGGGCTGCATCTCTGTAGCCAGTAGTTTTGACAGATCACTCTGTAGTGCCAGATGTGGCTGATACATATACTTTTGTTGTGTATAAAACCAATATATATAAATAATTCAACATAATGATATATACTCGAGTTATTATCGTATTCAAGGCCCCTTCTGACACCCGAATATTACATAGATATCGAGCGAGTAGTCGAGCGATAAACTACTTTCGTATATTCGATGAAAACTCGTGGTACACCCGCTGATCAGACTTGTATAGAAAGGTTTTTATATTAACGTGATGATACAGATGCAACTGGTGTATTTATAATAACTAGTCAACAATGTTGCAGTGGGAAATAGAGACGTTTATCAAGCAAAAACTTAACAATTTGCTTTTATCATAAAAAATAACGTGTTACGAAGAATTCTATATTTTTAGAATTAAAAAGATACAATCTTTAGTACTTTTATAGTAACGAAAATTATTGCCACCCGTATCACCTCGACGTCCGTCGTTCCACAGATTAGCGTTTCTTAATGCAGATTTAGCGCGCGTACCAACACTATGTGAAACCGGCGGCCCACTGAAGTATTCCGAACCCATGCGACTTAGGGACCTACAAGAAAAGAGCGTATCAATTCTTAAAATGTTGGCATTGCACTTCTGGCAATGAGTGTCCATGGGCGGTGGAATCAATTAACATCAGATGAGCCTCTTGCCCCTTTGCCTTCTAAAAAATAATGGTTTTATCATACAAAAAAACATTTCATAAAATTATGTATATTATTCAGTTCTTCAATAATTTATATCTTGTTCAAACATACAAATCAAGATTAACTAGAATTTTAATGTGTTTCCTTATCATTTGTCCGACGTCATGGTGGTTCCTGTAACGTTGAGGGCAAACCATCATTAAATTTACATGAGTCAAGATACGTCATAATCACGCTCCTGGAACCTGTGTCTGGTGTTCATTATGAGTCACGGTTAATAGTCCATTTATGGCTATGCTGATTTTTTCGAACATGTCAGGCATCTGAAAAGTTGTATAATTATTAACTCTGGATAAAAGCTGGATATAAAACATGCAAGTCATTGTTAATGTTTGTTTTTATATTGCAAAAAAATATAATGACGTCACGAAAATTTTGGACTCAATTTTTTCCCGTAATAATTTTCTTATAACAATGTATCAGCCAGCCATGGTGATCAGGCTGATAATTCCTCCAA
The DNA here is from genome assembly GCA_028984075.1 of Pieris mannii. Classification (NCBI taxonomy): domain Eukaryota; kingdom Metazoa; phylum Arthropoda; class Insecta; order Lepidoptera; family Pieridae; genus Pieris; species Pieris mannii. The sequence goes on from CM054784.1 coordinate 786,174, forward strand.
TTTACCAGCGAGAGTTATTTGCGATAAACTACAGTTTCTCACTTGGTCACGTGACAACTGTTTATATCTTTTATACGTGTTTTCTTCAACTGAAAAAACAATTTTAGTATAATTCCTCTTTTAATTAATTTTAATCTGGAATTGTAATTAAGGCACTATAATAATTAAAAAAAATAGAAAATCGATATGAATATGTTTCTTAGCCACACATGACACATTCATTCATATGTGACTAAATATTCATTGTGTTTCTTTGAAATTTTTAAGATGGTCATAGCGGAGTTTCCAAATCGCAGACGTAATGTCATCTTACAGAAGTAATCTTAAAAATCTATTTACGGTATCCTTGTTTAAAAATAGAACGCATTTTATAAATCGTTGCAATTAATAATTTTTTAAGATTCTCTAAAATTTTATTTAACTTTAGAAATTTTCATACTGTATTAAGAATCCATTAAACGCTTTAATTTAATTGATTGGTTCTCTGAACCGTATCAAATTTTAACAAACTATTACTAAATATGTTTACTCAAAAGCCGCGCACCGCCCGGGGGCGTATTGTTGACGTGCAATTTATCACACAAACGGCCATGATAGATCTATTGGTACATAAAAAAACGAATTTCACGGTCCATACTTGTTCAAACTCAATTGTGCACACGAAAGGACAATATTGAGTCCGACCGGTAACCAACAATACGACAGTGAAAACGACCCGTTCAGTCGCACGCTAGTTTTTGTACCGATTTTTATAGACCTCCTCAAAGCGGTGCACTACCGTTAGTAAGACAATGGGACAGAATTGAGTTTTGAAAAAAGACAATATGGACAAAAGATATATCAATTTATTACGTCATATATAATGTAGTGAAAGTTGTTCAATTGTTTTAGTTTTGTTTACGGTAAACAAAACAAGGCGCTGACAAAGGTGCCGCTCTCGTACAGAAGTCGGGTTTTACAATCGCCAATAAACAGTTTGCGAAACTTAAATGGGATTTTTATGGATTTTTAAATTTATATGTCAAGCGAAATTGCTGACACGTATACTAGAATTGGAACTGTTTACCGATGAACAGGCCTTTTGTGACGAAAATAAAGCCAAATATTTGTGCTTAACTATGACTCATACGTTTTCGTTTAATTGCTATATACATATAAAGAAAAACACTTTTTTACGGATTATAGTTATGTATTATTGTATTTAAACTTATAATTATTTATACATAATTTTAAATTTAAACCGACGTTTCGCGTGCTTTTCAGCGTGCGTGGTCAATTTAAAATTATGTATAAATAATTATAAGTTTAAATACAATAATACATAACTATAATCCGTAAAAAAGTGTTTTTCTTTAAATGTCTAAAAGTTATGTTAATAAAAGACAATACTATGCTATATACATAGCCAAAACACATTATATGGAATATAGATTAACAATACGTATGAAACAGAAAACATAATAGACAAAATTAAAGAAAACTGAAATATGAAACAACGACAATTAATACTTAATATTTCAAAGACAAAACTAGATCATTACTGCAGCCGCCTCTTCAAATATTTCCTCACATCCTCTTTGGTGATGTGGAAAATATCAATATCCTCATAATTAGTATCATGGCTATATAAAAACCGAAACATTGGCGACTTACGCAGATAATTCGTATTTGTACGAGGTAAATTGAACAATTATGAGTATCTTGTCGCAAACGGTGTTGCGGAGGGATTCTTAAAGAAATGAACGACAGCAAATAGGGGCTATCTATCCGCCCATTAAGAATAGACATTATACGATATTATTACACATTACAATGCGTATATCGCTAAGAATTGGCATAACAAGAACTGTAGCTGGCAATATTAAAACACGCTTAAATAAATAAAATACTTTTATATAGGTCAATTATAGCCATAGGTACATAATCATCATGTAAAACGGGCCCCTTTTTTTGGGTAGCGCGGGCAAAATGTTTATGAAATTAAAAAACCACAGATTTTCAAACATACAAAAATATACAACCCAAACCATTAAAAGATAAGCTATTTTTCGTCTTGAAGCACGTGAAACGTCAAATTAATTTCGAAAATATATATATCTAGTATAAAAAAATCTGAAAGGACAGGGTTAGCCTCGTGGCTTCAGCGTGCCACACTGAGGTGGTAGGTTCGATTCCCAGCTGTAGGTACACCAATGGACTTTCTGTCTCTGTGCGCATTTAACATTCGCTCAAACGGTGAAAGAATACATCAGGAGGAAACCGGCTTGCCTTAGACCCAAAAAGTAGACGACGTGTGAGGCACAGGAGCCTGATCATCTACTTGCCTATTAGATTGACAAATTAATGAAACAGATACAGAAATCTGATGCCTAGTTGTAGCGCCACTGTTTTTTTTATTAAAAAAATATTAACTAATTGTTGCAATTTAAATGAATGCATATATTCTTTGTGGTTATATAGTTGAGATCATCGACAATGTATATGCAAGTGTTATCAAAATTATAATTATTCTTCTAAGGCAACCTTTTAATAATAATTCTCATGCAAATACTTGATTACAAGTTACGTTAAGTAATAGTTTAGGATAATACGTGGCTTAGGATAATATTATTAATTTAATTTAGACAATATTTTAGCCAGCAAAGGCTTTTTTGAACTGTCTTTAAATAATCAAATTGTCTAAAATTTTTTCTAGATTAACAAATAAAAGAACTTCTGAACGATATGCACAAGCACATTCTTCGTTTTTCCCGATTCTTCCCTTACTAGAGTTGCCTGGAAGGGATCCCTTGTTCGCGATAAGGTCGCCCGGTGCATATCATTTTTATGTATTATTTTTTTTTCTTTAAATGTAACGAAGTGTAAATAAATAACAGATTAGAAACTAAATAATATTATATACTCGTAATTAAGCCCTGAAGTTCCCTAAAAAAATTTAAACAATATTACTCTAAGTTAAATTACAAAAAGGTATACTTTGAACTTCAATCCGGTCATTTTTTATCAATAGCTGAACGAATTATTTTAATTACATTCACTACTTTGATCCGGGTAAAAACCCAATTGTTTACAAAAAATAATTACCTATGCATATCAAATGATACCTATCTCGTTAACAATTTATTTCTTGTGACAAATCTTGGAGTAATAAAAAGATTTATAACAATTTATGATCTATTTTGTTTTAAATGTAATACATTTAAGTCTAAGACATTCCAAATGTGAGGTAAATATCATAAAAAGCGGTTTATAGTATAATAATTTAATTTATTCGTGTTGATTGACTGTCGTTCTTGTCGTTTTTGTGTGAATCTTGTTGACATTAGTTTAATACCAATTCAATAAACACTAACAACCTTTCCCAAAATGTTCTCTATTCTGTGTCAAATAACTCCGTTGATTTTAATGTGTAGTCAGTACTCTCGGTATGTTCATTATATCTAGCAAGTATGACATATAGAGTATACAGTTGAGCTCTGACGAACATTTAAAAACACTTCTGGATTACCACAAGGCTCAAACTGCGTAAACTGTCTATCGTCATATAAATATAATATACATAAAAACAGTCCTTGCTTTTTGTAAAATTTATGGACTGTAAAACATTTTAAAATAGTGAGTCATCTTGAGATAATAGCTATATTAGTGGGACAGCGATGTAATAAGAGGATTATATCGGCAAAATGTAATTAAGTAATCCTCGCCTTTGTTTTCCCACGGGCCTTTTTTCGGACATGATTTGTACTTGAAAGTTTAAAGACTTGTTTAAAGAAAGAGTGATTTAGTGGCTTTTAATCTTAGGAAAACCACGATTTCAAATGGCAGCAGACCCACCCTAGATCTTTTATATAACCTGTATTTAAGATAGATTAAAAGTGTTATGTTTGTTAAGTTCAAATTATTTATACAATACGTACACGTACGCGTTAATAATAACGACGATGTTTTTGTACTAACCTTTGTTCCCTATAATAGCAAGATCTTTCGAATACCAGTATAAGGAAAATTTTCTTTTGATATTTACACCATAATTGTCACCCCATATAGGGAATCACTATGTAGTTGCATTATCACCATTACAATTCGAAAATTAGTATTCCAAAAGCATCTTTAAATGTTTTCCTTCTATTACACATTTTACGTTAATATGATAAATGCAGCTTATGTTAAATCGCCCTGAAGATGATCTATTAGTACAATAAGAAACGAGAAGTCTCTCACTTACACTTCTCACGAATATTTAAAGAAGAAAGCCAATATCCATCAGGAACCATACATTATTAAATTACCTGTAATAATTATTGATTTCTAGAGTTTATTAGACAGCAAACGATTCATATCTAATTGTTTATAATTACGTATACAGCGAATGTTTTCTTATTTTGGCCATACAATGCGCAGAGGTGATGAGAATTTGGAGAAACTGATCTAGGTTGGTAATACAGAAGACAAAAGATCATGTGGCCGTTCACCAACCAAATGGGCCGATCAAATGAAAAACTTATCGTCCTCATATCTCTACGCTTCTAGACAGATATCACGACGCTCAGACATGCGCTTCCGATTAAAGAGATAGATGGGAAACACGAGTATATTGATTCAACTGTACTATTTAGAACTCGTATAGTTAACGAGTGACAAATTCATAATTTTACGTTATGGTCACGATGATACCGCAATTGCTTAACAATCAAATAAATGATTCTAAGACATGATTAAAACATTCTATGACTCGTGTCGTGCGAACGGGCTAATTAATATCAGTCATGAACTGTCTGCACAGTGTCAATCTGGTGAACTCTTGTCATGTCTTTTGGGGAACAGCTTTTATCTCGCACGACAACCTGATTGTTTTTATGTAATATGAGGGAGACTCGCCTGATGTTCAGAGCCGCCCATTGACAGAAGGCTCGCAAATGCGTCGCTGGCATTTTAAGAATCAGTAGTTGGTTTCTTGAAGGACCCTTAGTCGGATTGGTTTGGAAATACTTGATTTGGCCGATGGATATTTAGATTTTTCCTGATTTTAAGGTTTTATAATTTTTTTAATCAAAGGCTAAATATCAAAAACTAAAACATTGTGCTTTTATTTGTGATTTTTTCAATTTCGTGAGATTAGTTTAACTAAACAGATTTATATATATGATAGATTTATAAATTAAAATTAAATGTAAAGTACCCGCCCCCTCTGACGTCATATTAAACATCCGTTAATGGAAACGTTTCTATAAATAGAGCCTTCTAAGGAAAAGCCTTTAGCCTACGTCACACATTACAGTTTACTTCGAGTTAGTATTGACCATTACGTCAATTCATTCATTCTTAGTAACAAAATTTTTACGAGTTTTTTTAGAGTCGCGAACTATTGGACCTGGTCTGCCTCGTAAGACATACAAATATTTGTCTGTATGAAGGAAACAACTATGACGTCTTGGGTAACAGATTTTATATTTTCGCAAAGTGCTAATTTTACAAAGTGTTAATAAGATTATAATATCTAAATAAATATTGATATGTAAAGGTTTTTTCATACGATTGGATGATATCTTATTATTAACGTGTTTTTGCAACAAAACGAAGATTATTTATTTATTCACTCTTCGTTGCTAGAAAGAAACACAAATAACACAATACATAAAAATTACAAGGGATGCAACGGGCGGCCTTATCGCTAACAAGCGATCTCTTCCAGGCAACCCTAGTAAGAAACGAAAACAATAAATAAAAATGATGATTGCAAGAAGTGCATAACCAGAAGTTATATAAAAAAAATATATATATATTAACCTATAGAACCTTAATCTAGAGAAAATAAAAAAAAACAATATTAATAACTAACTAAAACTAAAAAGCTAATCTTAAGGATTCAAGAATAGCTAATAGCGATGTAATACAAAAGAAGAAGAGATACAAAAATTATACAGGTCACGATTGATCAGGATATGACATGGTTAGGAAATGTTTATATAGAAGAGTTTTAAAAGACGATAGGGAGGAAGCCAATCGTATAGAGTCGGGCAGCTTATTCCACAGCCTAATGGCGGAAATCCTAAATGAATTGCCTATAAAGGATGAGCTGTGGGATGGAATTTCCAATAGACATCTATTGGAAGAGCACGGCGTATAGTTAGAAGGACCTAAGAATTTCAAATGATTTTGCAATTAAATTAATATTTCTTTTTATCTATAGTAAAATTCCACATGCTTTTTAAAATGATCTGTCAAAAAAGACGCGTCTAATTGTAAACCTCCGTAGTTTCTGGAGCGATCATGGTTGAGTCGTTTACTAATTTATAATATGTTTGTAATGTTGTTATCACATGACAAATTTCACATCGACAAATATTAAAAATTTCATAGACCTAAGCATTTTATAGTTTATAATTTAGCTAGACAGCGTGTCGACGGAAAAAGGATATCGTTATCAATTTCGTTGTAACTAAGTAGCCACTAATTTTGCTGATAATCCAAAGTCTGTGGCACCGGTAGTTTAGGTATCGCTTTAATTTAATTACGTTGATAAGACCGGGATTAATTTCATAACTTAATTTTAATACCAATACGTTAATTAAATATGCATGCAAATGTAAAGAATGAAAATAAAAAATGTTTTATTAGTCAAAGCAAACTGTTTGGAGGCTCATCTATTGTCAAGTGATACTCTCAGTACCAGAGGGCTCGTGTTGCCGGCCTTTTAAGAATTTTTACGCTCTTTGAAAGCCCTATATTAAACTGATTAGGGAAAGACCGTATACTGTTATTCTAATAGAACTGTATATTCCAAATTTCCCATAAAACCAAGGTGCACTAAATCACTACGATGTGTGATTCCTATCACCTTAATTCTCAGTATACTGATAAGAATATAGTAATTCATCATTCAGGATAAAATTATTAAGCTACTTATAATTGTGAATGAAGTATTATCGACAGGAAACTCCGCGCTGATATAGACACAGGTGTAATGGCGTGACGGGTTCATGGAACTGAAAAGTGACGTAAGCATCCGGGTTCCAAATATTTTGAAAGGTTATATTAGGAACTAAACAACAACACTAAACTAAACTTATATATTGCAATTTAAGAATAGGGTTTACATAAAATTTGAGGCTTATTGGTGGTCTGAATTTCGGCTAAGCAAAAATAATCCTATTAAGATTTATTTAATATTTTCACATATTTGACTAAGTGCCATTTATAACAATTAAATTAACGGAACAAGTGTCTAATGTCAAGTGTTATCTTATAATAATTAAGAAATGGTGTGCTACCTGAAGTAGTTTTAATAAACGCTTTGTTAAATTACAATTTAGTAACGATCATAGAGTATATTATCTTCCAATTGCACCGGCTTATCTATTTATTAACTAATGAGTTATTTGCTTTATTCAATTTTCAATAATTATAATTGTTCAGTTATCCAACTTTTTTACTGTATTAATATCAGTTTTTGAGCAGTGTTGGCCCAGTGGGTCCAGCATGCGACTCTCATACCTGAGGTCGTAGGTTCGATCCCTGGCTGTTCACCAATGGACTTTCTATGTGCACATTTGCTCGAACGGTGGGGAAACCGACATGTCTTAGACCCAAAAATTCGACGACGTGTGTTAGGCACTGGAGGCTGATCACCTGCCTATTAGATTGACAAATGATTATGAAACAGATTCAGAAATCTGAGGCCAAGACCTAAAGAGGTTGTAGCGCCACTGATTTATTTTATAATATTTTCCATTCAGTTTGTTTATGATTTCTATTTAAACTATGCTTAAATCTTGTTAGCACCAGCTAAAAAAAGAACGCTTCCTAACTTTTTGTAGAATTTCATAGGACTTTTCTGTTTCGAAAACTATTTGATTTTCTTAACAAGAGCTATGATGAAATAGTGGCTTCAGCGTGCGACTCTCATCCCAGAGGTTCAAGATCTGGCTCTGCACCAGGGGACTTTCCATGTGCGTATTTTTTTGAAAACCGGCTTGCATTTTAACCCAAAACGTAGACGGCGCATGTCAGGCACATTCAAAGATTGACAAATTATTATTAGCGCCACTGGGTTTATTAAATTTTTATACTGTGGTATTTCTTATCCCGAAAATACTGACGTTGTTAATAATCTACAAAAATATATAGATATCTTACAATAAGTATATATAGTAAATCTATGCACAAGTCTAGACTACGCTCGTATAATGAGTTAATTACATCAACAATTATGTTTTTTTTATAATTATGAGTCAAGTTCATTGATTTGGTTAATTTTTATACGGGAAATGACTGGTCGGGGGGAAAATAAAGCCATATCCGGCTATCGGCGGTCTATCTACCACGGAAAATTAAACGAATCATTGCAAATGATTAAAGATGGAAATTTATTTGTTTCATTTATCTACGTATTTGTAATTTTATGCAGAAACGTGATATAGTTCGTATCGCGTCTTAGATGACGATGTATTTGAATGTTTAATGATGTGTTTATAGGCGTTGCGGTTATATAATTAAACCGGCAGTATTTTTCTTTGATTGAAAGGACATTTCTAAAAGTACTGCGACTGTAAAAAAATTATTTGTAATCATATTGTTTCACTTATAAAGTAACAAGTAATAGTAGTTAATATATTTTCTGTTTAAAATATACTCATGTTTATTAAATATAGTTAAAAAATTTGTTTTATCAAAATATTACTCGGAAAATCTCGGGCATTGGTGAATATAGAAAGACTTAAAATTTTTATAAATTATTAAACAAAACAAAAATTTATAGAAAAACTACTGGATGAATAGTTATTTTTAGATTTTTTAATTATAGTTTTGTAAAATAAGTATTTAACAATCTAAATATCATGTTTAATTGTTGTGTAATTTTTCTTGAATAATGTTTCACAAATATTGTCAGAGAAAGTATTATAGAGATGTGTTATGAAATCCGTGGGATTCTGACTCAACTGAAAAATTTGAATGAGTAATTTAAAAGGAATATGACTCAAACTGAAGTGAAATAACTGAAGTTTTAACAGATGCCACTAAATTATTGAGATTCATAATTGGCTATGAATCAATTCGGAAGTTCGGTCATCTTAGATTTCATTTAAAAAAAATCTAATAAATAAAATATTTTACGTATGCAAAAATAGTTTCGAATACTTTACAGAAATAATTTCCCTCAAAACATCATTTTTATTTTATAAATATTACACCAAGTTAAGATGAATCACGCCAAAAAGCGATCAAGGTCTTTACTTTCGCGGCTAAAACGATTACGTTTATATATTTGTACAACGGAAAAGTTATTTAGCGCGAAAATTTTCATCCCTCAGAGGGCCCAGACCCTAAACTACATACAGGTAATCGACTGGGTGGGATCGAGACCCGCCTTAACCACCATTGGTCGTTGCGGGCCTACTCGAGGATCCCTTGCCGCCATTCGCTCTCCCGCACGCGCGCCCCACTGCTAAAGTCACATGCTCAGCACTCAGCTAGGCTTTATCATTCGCGCCATCAGACCATTTCATTTAGTCGCTCACCTGACACGACGCGCGTGACATCAATTTTGGGGATGTCAAAGGCGATCAATTGTTATGGATTACATTAGTATCCCGCACTTCGCGACATTCAGACAAGCCGGCACTGTGATAATTAGATTAAAGATGGATGTGTCTGACAGCTGTTGTGGCAGCCCTAAGCTCCCTGCGTACCTGGGCCCTGTACATAGGCCCTCAAGTTGTGAACGATGTTCTAGGACCAGAAACCAATATAGTGACTGTGATAGTGAATTAGTGGACAGATGTCGAACCTACAGATCGCGCATTGCCAAAAGCAGTAAGCCTTTTCTTTTCTTTTTTTATGTCTGTTGGGAATTTTATTTCGAAAAGCTTTTGAATTTCTGGAACTTTCTCATTTCTCTTATACGTTGCTATAGCGATGTAGTGTTAGTAGGATTTTTTTATTATGATATTCAAGATTGAACTACATAGCAAAGTCATATTTAAAGAAAAATATAGTCACTTAATAATCAACGCATATTGTACGTTCGGATTATTAAGTTGTAAATGTGAATAAAGTATTATTTAAGATACGTAAAGCTTTTTGGGAATTTAAATTTATCTAAAATAATATTTAATTTTTAATCAAATATTAATAGAAGGAAAGCTAAATTAATTGTTATCAAATATATATATCGGCATATAAGATATTTGGACCTTGGCTTGACGTGAAGATATTTAATCCTATAATGTAAACAATAAGAGGACATCCCACGGAAGCAATTCTTATCTCAGCAATTATACATTGTATTAGATATCATTGGTGTATTAAATAATATCCGGCTAACAGGTGTTTGGGCATACAAATTTAGCTCTACAATGTTAATTGAACTAGACTTAAACTAATTAAATGGACTGTTACCGGAATTACATTTCTGTCTAAATGTTTCAATCCTTTAGCAGCCGTACAGTTATGTGAGCAGTCAGGGGCTGTTTCGTAATTAGTACTCACTGCAGTCCACGATTCTATATAGGGCCAAGAAATGATAAAGTGTCATGCTATAAAATGCGTAATTTGCGATACATGAGCATATTTGACGAAGTGATTTTGAAATTTAGAATGACATCTTTTAAATTCAGAATGTTAAATATTTTGTACTTAAATCATTCGGTATTTAAAATATAAATTTGCATTTGTGTTAGTTTAATTATTATCACACCATTTAAATCATATACATTAGCGACTGACTATCATTAAAGAAAAACAATACAATTAATTAAGAAAATGGTTTCATCGATTTGACAATATGATACATATAAACATTATCTTAGATCCGCTTTTAATTGTAGTATTTGGGTCACATCCGCGTTTCTGATATTAATGTATTACAAATTTTCATCTTATATTATATAAGTATATGTAATTAGTATACATTTTCCCGGAAGTAGATATTTTTTGCGATATCTCTGACTAGACACAAAAAACCCAAGACATCCGTAAGAAACATGTTAAGGTACTTCACCTAAGGTTTGTTCTTAAATTATTTATTCTATGAAAGTTGAATTCACTTTTAATTATTAATTTTAGAAATATAATATTGTCTAGAATTTTAGGTAAACATGCGACATAATATGAAATATTATTTATAAAATATTATTAAATATTATTATTATTATACCATTTTAAACAAAAACTAATCGCTAATCATTGTACAGTAGATCCTGTATCCATATACCGAAATACAGAAATTATATAATAATATAACGGAAACAAAGAAAATGTACTGAGCGATTATACAATTTATCCATAATATTGTTAAGTCAATGCACCAGCTAAAAGTGTTAACTTAGCTTTTATCGTAATTGAATAAAAGTGTTTAAGTTAGATATTTCTATAAATCTCGTCAAGTAAATCTTTTTAATTAAAGGTATGAAGCCACAAGATGGATGTTTTAAATCGTAACAATGCGGCGATAAAAAGAAAAATCTCTGTAAAGACAGGAAAAAGTCCATGTTTATAGTTTAATGGCGGTACGCTCAATTTCATGAATTATGTCCAACTCGTTATAGCTGCAATCCTTTTCGTCATTAACAACATTTTCAAACTAAACCCTCTTCATTTACCCGCACAATTAGAGACAGTTATTCCAGGGAGCTGGAATCATCACGATTATAATTGCCCGTCACACATACCTTGGAGACATAGATACAAGAGACTATTACGCTTTCTTTCATGGGAAACAAGTCGTGTACTATGCTTTTAAGCTCTGGTCGAACGCTTCATTTGTTTGGGTATTTAATTTGTTAATGGGACCTCGCTATTGACGAACTTCCTCAGCCTGCTGAGGAAGGCATTTCAATCATCGTTGATAATGTCATAAACCCTCTGCATAGTTTCAGATTTTTCTTTTCAGTATATACTCATGAGTTCGATTATGGGATTTATGTAGTATTTCTTAATATCTTAATACATTCATTTATTGTTTAGTGAAGCTTTGTTCTTTTTGCAAAGTAAATACAAAAAAGATAGTTGTAATTTCTAAATGATTTATGGTTAGTAATTACGTATTGCGGTGTAAATTTATGACGTTTTATGACCGTTTTCTGTTTTGGTTTTGTTATTGTCAAGATAAGGGTCGACATTAATACTTCAAATTAGATTAAATTAAACAGATTTATAATTGAATTTCATGTTATATATCGTCGAGTTTCGTTCGGTCAATTGAGAATATAAATACCGTGAGATAAGTTATCGCGCCACGCGCTACTCTGCGATAATTTGTCTTATTATGCGCAGTCAAATTTTACGACCACTTCGGTTGTTAAGCATTTCGAACAAAATGAAGTATACGTTCTCAATTTAAAACACCCAATTTAATGTTCATTTAATGATTTTCTTTGTTCAACTAACGTGTCTCTATTAATAGCCCGTAAAATCGATCCCAATCGGATAACTAATGAGTTAGACATGGATTGTCGCATATATCTCCTCTTTATTTACATAATCACTCGAAGGCGCCTACCACGAAGCCTGGCCAAACGGAATAGCGCGTACTTTTCTCGGTTTTGGAGTCGAAATTCTAGTTAGCAGCGCGCGATTTCTTTTTAAAAAGGTTAACAAGGTGCTCTCGTTTGGGTCCTTTTTCGTGCCGCACAGCCTCCTTTTGTGTACGAGCGAGCTGTTAAAAAATAAACGAATTCTTTGTTTCTCGGGTAGTCGAGCCGACCTCCGACGCGGTCTCTACTTTTTTATGCCCCCTTATAACCTGTGTATTACCTACGTGTAGGTATCCACGGTTTATGGTCGGTCAGATCGTCAATGGGCTAAGGAATTCGATCGAGTCTCCTCATTGTCCATTTATATTTTTTAACATAGTAATTACCGATCCTTTAAATGAGATACTTTTGGAATCTTGTAATTCGGTCTCGAAAATTTTTGATGTTTTGACGCGAAAAAATTGCATCGACGGAAGGACGCATACTAAACATGTTTGCATTTAGATTGCGATTATTAAAAAGAGATTAGATGTGAATTATTTTAGCATTTTGTTGATTGAAGGCTCGAAAAATTATATGACGTTACGATCGGCGGCTCTACATCTTTTTACGAGCTGACCTGTTAGTTTTTTTGGTTGAACTTTTGTCGGTGAGCTGCGGTTGCTTGCTTTTGACCGGCGCACTAATAAAATGTTATGATCGTGTGTTTAACGCGTGTTGTGTGTCGGACCTTCCTTTTGACATGATCATTATTGCCCGGCTCCACCTTTGCGGTCGTCTTTTGTACCAGCCTTGTTATTGCATCAATTAAGTAGTATAGTCTACAACTAAATCGCATCTAACTAGTTAGCGCTCTCACAACCTTATTTACGCCATCATTAAAAAAGCGAAATGAAATGGAATATATCGCGATTTCCTTTCGTCCCAAGGGGCGTGTGATAATCGAGTTCCGTTCAGAGCTTAGTTAAATAATAAGCGGTGCAGCTTATAACTATAATTTTCTTTTATTTGGCCGCCGCTTGAGCCGCGGGCTAAGCAACAAAATCGCCACAGAACTCGCTAACGAGAGGTAAAAATAAAAAGTCTCACAACTTTACACGATCGGCAATTCGTTGGCCATTTTAGGTGGAGTTTGTGTGTAAAATCAGATGTATTTTTAACATCTCATTGTCTAAATCTAAACATTGTAGCTTCAATGAAATGGCGTAAAATCCTATAACGTTAGTCACTAAAGTAGACATAACACATGTGATTCACACACTGAGTCAAAACAGTAAGAGTAAATAAGGGGCCATCAGTGAGCAACGCCGAATCGGACGATTATGATCTAGGTAATTGTATTTTGCGATAATTTATCCCCCATGAAGGTTAATTATATTGTTTCATATGCTTTATTTGATATTGTGTTATTCTTTTGAAAAAGGTTCTGTAAATATATCCACGACACCGTTAAATTTGCCGTATTAATGATTCACGCAAGTTCACCGGACAATTAGCAAAGGCTGCCTACCTCTGGGCCGCGATGTATTTATTCATCGGATGTTCAACGATTACCATAATCGATACAATAGTGTGCGCGCCGCATACGCAACAAGCTTTTTAATTTCATTGACAAGATGCAACTGAATTTCGGGTAATCAATTAATGTCATCGTCTGTCACGTGATTGTGCCTACCACGATGTAGGGTAGATTTGCCAAGGAGAGTGTTCAGAGGAGTTGTCCCATTAATACGAGGAGCTGAATTTCTTCAGCGGACCTCGAGGCAGAATATTAAATCCCACCCGTGTAACCTCGAGTTCCGTCATTCCACAAGCGTTTTTAATGCAGTTTTTAACCACCTGCCTACCGAAGTATTTCTGAACCAATTGGATTAAGGGTCCTTAAGAGATTGCACCAACTCTTCAAAGGTTGGCAAGGCACTCGCGAGCCCTGGCATTGAGAGTGTCCATGGGCGGTATCAGTTAACGTCAGTTGAGTCTTCTGCCCGGTTGGCCCGTGTTCTATAGGTATGTCAAAACCGCATTGAATTTCATAATTTCTTGCTTGGCGCTGAATCTCGATTCTTATCATCAGCGTCAGTGGACGCTTAGATACTTGTTATGGCTAATATTTACTTCGGTTATGTGTAAATAAATTATTTCGGTGCAGTTATTGAAGAGTTATTACTATTAAATTGTTACTATATATGTTTTTGTTAGGAGTAAACTGAATATTACTAATTAATGTATGAATGTACTTGATATATAGAATTATATCGTTATTAAGTTGTCGATGTTGATATTGGAAGTCTCCCCTTGACTGACATCTTATGGCGTAACATCTTAGTAAAATTTATATTAACGTGTTATTCATCTGCAGGATACGTCAACGTCTGCGCAGCAGTTTGCCTTGTTCTTCTGGTGGGAGGGCTCTCACCGCAGTCGACAGCGGCACCCCATAATCGAATTATGGACAGACAACGTAGGTCATCCTCCCAGGAGAATCACATTTGGGGAAACCCTTGTGATTATGGCTCTGATGTAAGTTGTTACATGTTATTTTGGAATTAACAAGTGAATTGAATTTTAAGTTTTGTGTTAAGTTTTTGAATAAATTTTTAATGATTAAGAATACTCAATTTATGAAATAACAATATACGTTTTAATTTTCAGAGCAAATCGTTAAAATACTCAGCAAAACTAGCTAAAGAAGTAGAGATTCAAGCGAGGAACGCCCTTAATGCGGCATCGGAGTACAAAGATAAATTTGTAAGTACATACATACTTGACTAATAATATAAAATTAACTAGCTTTGCCCGCGTTGATTTCATGAATTTTGACTTAAGACACTATAAAACTAATATATGGTAAGTAATACATACTATTACATGTATTATTCGTGAAAACTGTATATAAGTTTTATAGTTTATCGCGTTCATAAACACAAGTCTCTACGCTCACAAAGAACCTTTAACCATCCGACTCCCAGAACCGACATTGGGTTCCGCGAGCCTCTTCACAGGATGTGTTCTTCTTTAGATTCTATCAAAAACATCGACCCTTTTTCGCACTCCTCTACTGCTTTACTTATTTAAAAAAAAAACAACTGTTAACTCTTCCATGTATATGTGTCGTTGTCATGTTTTGTTTTGTTTTGCTCTGTATCATATAGTTATATTAGTGAAACCTATTGTGGATACATCCAATGTGTTTATTTTATGTTTTATTTTTAACTTTATTTTTATTGTAAAGATGTATCTGTTTTGTTGCCAAATAAATAAATAAAGTGTGTACGTGATATTACAGGCTACATATAAGAAACAATCTGAAATAAAATTTGCCACGAATCAAAGATAGATAATATTTGTGGATAGAGTCAAATATTTGAAATATTTGCTTTCATTGACGGTGCTGGGCGAGTAACAAGACAATTGCAGCGTAGTAATCGCATCGATATTCCCGCCGCGTAGCGCTAAATGAACGGACGCAGCCTGCGACCGGCCAATACCTATAAAACCGAACTAAGGACATCGCATGCCTTTAGGGCTCAATTATTATTTATTTCTTTGTGTATATTGCATATTCGATAACATAATTTTGTGGGTGTTAGTTGAAATCTCGAACTAAAACGTACTCGCAAAATTTCAGTCATTAGCAATTCTTCGCGTGCACGTTTTTAGCGCCATTTTCTCACCACGTCGGATGGCGTGGAAGAGATTGCATCAGCGCGGGCGCCGCCGGTTTCGCCTCTGTACGTCCGCTGCCGCTTCCTCCCTTTTAATTATAATTTTGTACTGCGTTTATTTTATACCAAATCACCACATCGGCAGACCTCAATTTTGAACGCGTTTTAAACCCCCCAATTACGTTAACACCCAAAAAATTACATATTACATTCACGCTCGGACCCGATGCCGATCGAATTTGCATTCAGGAATTTTTACGACCGCACGTTGAGTAATAAGAATCCCAATGGGACAATTCAATCATTATAATCCCGAGAATATTATATTTCCGAATCGGAAGTAAGGTGGCCCGAGCAATGAGCAGTAATGTGATGTCGTCGCGCCACGAATCATTTATGGATGTCCTTCTACCACGGCGACACGCGTGGCATTCGTTGTCAAAACGATCGGTGTACATTTCGATAACAATTGGTATTAACTGAGAATGATCGAGTGTTGGACGGTCAATGGAAAGGGAACAATGAATGAATATCCATTCGTGTAGGCCAGCTGTGTTGAGTGACGTTCGCGTATGAGGTATGGTAGCATTTGTAATAGGCTCGCCGGTCGTAACGACGGCGACGTCCTGTCCGCTCACTGCTGCCTCTCCATCGTAAAATGACATTATCAACGCACAGTAGCCGGAACGAACTACAGGACGATGCGCATACGCACCGAATACTGATTGCGCATTAGTATTGCACGACACACCTGCTCGACGATTTTTTTCTGTCTCTCCCCATAATGTCGGTCATTCGTTAGTAATGTATCATTTATTGGTATTGACACTTCACTATAGTGCACCTATAGTCGTACTACTCGCAAGGACGTTAGTATGTAGTATTTTGACTTTATTAATATCTTATCTTGCGGCCCAAGGTATTTTGAGTACTAATCTAGGTTAATAATGGTAATTTTGAAAAGTATCGTAAGCATATTGTATTAAAATCGACGTAGAAAAAAAATACCGTGTGATACAAAGCACAATATCCAAATTACTCGAGTTATCCGTCGTCAGCTCATTCCTTATAAATAACTGGCCGTGCTTTACCGAGAACGCAATAACAAATTCAACGAACCCTACCGGTACTGTGTGACTCCGCACTGGCCACCGTGTGAATGTGCCACAGCATTCGTGTTTTTAGACTACGCCGGTGTCAAATTATCGCATCATATTTTGACGGTTGAATTGCTCAGATATTCATCAAGATAGCCGAAACCTTTGCTTTAAAAATGTAATGAAAAATGATAGAGGCGAGTGCCGCGTTCTTTTACGCTTATCGACTCGTTACGTTTGATACATAAACATTGAATTATACATGACATTACATACAATATGTACATACTTAGTGCGATAGCGTTGTTCACACAGGCGACAGGCTGTCTGCGGCGGTGGAGACGTGTGCGAGTGTAAGCGATGTGGTGCGCTTGTGTGGGTGCTTGTTTATTTGATAAGCTTCCGATGTTTCGAGCTAGCTATCCGGATGCTAAGTCGTCGAATTTCTTAGATCCCACCCACGGGACCTGTGATTGCATTATTGCATGCAGGTGCCTCTTCGTCTCCGAGTATTCAATGATATTTACTTTTGAATCAACATAACAAAATTTATTGAGAACTTCGAATCAAACTACTTTTATTAACCATACATTAATATAAATAGGTCAATAGTTGATTAAATATCTTCAAAATCATTATATATAATTTTAAAAAATTTTGACATTTTGAAATAAAAATTATTCCAGCATACACATATTATATGATATATAACAATCGTCCAAGGCTTTAATATCTACCGGACGAACACCTGCGTCTAAACTTAGTGCTCAAGTACATAATTGTCAACACGACACATTCCTCTTATGATAATTACTTGAAATTTAATTTTAAATTATTTTCATCATACAGTGCGCGGCAATTAACTGAACAAAACATTTTTTTAATATTTGGCTATAATACTTGTGTTGTAATTAAAATTCTCTTTCAAAACATTCAATATAGATAAAATCTTTCTCAATAATAATTTTAGTAACGATTTGTATGCGCTTAATCAATGTTATTGTTATGCAATATTTTACCGTAATCGCCAAATATTGTAAGGGACACTTTAAAATAAATGTTGCATCTGCTTCCCTTGCTGGCGCAAATTGTACTGTTACGAATGGGTATATGGTTTAAATTTGATAAACATTTGCTAGTCACGTATATTGGGATCGTAGTGTCAAATTTTAATGTTGAAACGGTTTTATTACGTGACATGTCGGCGGTAGTGGACAGACCTCCTGTTTCGATCTCATCTTTCACACGACCTTGGTTGACCCATGATAGTACTTATCAAAATTTATTTGTTCAAAATTTTCCTTATATGCTACTGAATATTACGATTGCAGCGAACAGTAAATATGCATTCAGGATTAAGTCAAAACAATTTTCTTTTGAGATTTTAGAGAGACAGAAAACTAAATAGTAGAATTAATTATACATATTAAATAATAGGATAAATAATTCACTTACATGAGAGGTCGAAATATCCCCTAGTACTAAGAACCAGGACAATTTGTGTTCCTTATATACTGGAAGAAATCTTATCGTTCCCTCAATCTTCTTTTCCATTGAAGTCAATCAACGCGTACGAACTAGTCTCTATTTTTGTCATTCAAAGAACCATGCTGATTCACAAGGGTACCATACTTTTAGTATAATTTTGGACCTCTTTTCTGATCATATTCCTGACAATTTTAAGGTTATAAAGTATGGACACACTACTGTCACGCATGAAAAAATGAAATAGGTGGCTTTTGAGTAGTAGCGTTTATACGTTTGCTAAATACATAATATCATTGACAAGGAAGATTGTGGACACTATAAACGAATAATGATTCCACTTAGAGTAATTTCTGTAGTTAATATATCTGTGGGCGGAGGACAATATTTAAGTTTTTAAGAACGCTGTAAGTAGAACGACGTATTAATTATTATATAATTATTGTTCTAGGTAAAGCTTCATAGTTTCTCAACATATGAAGATTTACTCAGCACCTGGAGTGGCACCGATTGGCTCAAGGGCTACAGCTGGTTAAATCAAGAAGTTAAAGACGGTCTACCGCAAGGAAATCTCCGTTACAAAGGTGTCACTGAGGAATACCTGGACAATCTAATGGTATGTATAACTCATGAGTTATGCTTTTATAATATTTTAACTGATATAATAAAGTATCAAGAAATTCAGATAATGACTGGTAGTTACTTAACAAATACGATTTGATTGTTTTACAAACGAAAGGCGGCGAATTCGCTGATGCCAAAAACGTGCATCCGTATGTGTTTTTCAATCGATTTCAAAGAACCGGCATCGTCGGTGGCACTCATTGTTGTCAGCCGACTATAGTTTACGTGAGAACACAATGGTTTCGCAATGTGGATGGTTCGACAATCTTCGAAATTGGATTGATAAAGGTTTTGAAACCGCGGAGGGAATTGAGCGCAATTTGATTGACGCGATTCCATATAGCATTTTCATAATGATTAATTCTTGTCAACGTGTATAACATTATATGTTTTCTTACAGAATAATATTGACAGTCATCTGCCGTCAATGTACAGGGGTCTGAAGATGGTAGTCGCTGGACTGTATCTCGTAAGCACTGAAGGCTTGAATGATGACATCAGGTCTGATGCTGAACTTAAACAGAACATCACGAAGACCATGCACAATGCTCGAGCTGTTCTATGCTTATTTAGTGTAAGTATCAGACATTTTGTGAATCTGTTTTTATCATTACAGTAATATATATGCCGATTACGTGTATAACATTTTTTCATATATACGCTAAAAACATTTATTAAAATAAGTTCAACTACCCAAGTTGCTGAAACTAAAGTTATAGGTACTATTATCCCGTACTTTTTTAATGATATTTTCTTTTGTTCCAGGATGTAATGAGATCTCGTAGCCTCGAGGTAGCTCCACTCCTAGACTCGGAACTTCCGGATTTCAAGAACGACAAGGTTCTCTACGCATTTCTAGTATACAGGGACACACTTAACTACTTAGACTACCTTTCTGATGTCTTCAAGAAGATGTACGTTGTGGACTCACAGAAGACTGATTGATTATTTACAATAGAGCGGAATGAGTTACATATGACAGTAATTCCATGGTGATAAGTGTTACGAGATCTGTAAAGAAGTACTGAAGTGTGTAACTTGTTCACGTCTGCCCCATTTTTGTATTATACTCGGGCTGTCTACTTAACCGATGGTGCTTTTAAATGTAGTTAACAATTTCAGCCGAGAATCGCTGCACCATCAATAGTAGTGAATTATTTTGCCATTATATTGCCATTTCGGTCCAGAGCGAAACAGCGAAACAGTTCCTGTATGTAAATAGTTGAGTTTAAATTATTTATTAAGGAGGCAGCTTAATTCTAAATTTTCCGCTAGTCAAGTTTATTTATTTCGTACAATTCATAGTTTCAATTTAGAAATTTTGTAGTTTAAGAGACTCTCATTCCACCAAACTTGCGTGCTAGTAAATTATTATTTGATTGTTTCATCTGAGTGTTTTGATATGAATGTTATCGAGGGAACGATTGAAGCAGAAATAATTTAATTTGTACATTTTTAATTCTAGTTTCCTTTTAGTTTTACTCGAATTCTTTGTTAACTATTTATATCGCTGTTACAAAACTATGACTAGCTTTAATGCAGCTAATTATATTGTAAAGTATAGAGCCAGTGTATTTATGACTTAATCATTATTTGTATAGTTCAAATAGTATTTATGACTGCGCAAACGGCTATGTTTGTGATATTAAATTATTACATTTATTATTTCTTTTTATTTGACCCTAAGAAATATTATTATTACCTATGTACAAACATGTGGTGAAAACGGAGTGTTTTAATATCGAAATCCAAGGCCTAAATTGAACAACATTTAATGGGTCTAATCAATCAAATAATCAAAATAGGTACAAGAGATTGATCTTATTTTAAAGATACAAAATCATTGCTATACATCGTTTAGCAGTTTCAAAAATTGTTTCATTGGTACCTTACTATAACTAAACAAAAACAAAGGCAGTGAAAATCCATCTCATAGCCGAAACCGACGCTTTTCACATTTTCTCTTAATCTGGCTTACATTTGAGTATCTTAAAACCTCTTTTCTTCCAATAGGGTGTTCGTACGAGTCTCATTATTTACACAAGACATTCACACGCCAATGAATATTTACGTTCCCTGTGTCCCTCTGAACGAACGAACAAAAATAAAAAGCCAAGAAATGTCGTTCATTCATAATTATCGTTCGTACGTGACCATAAAGCTTACTATACACAAATCACCCAGAAATAAGGAAAAATCGTTAAGATTTTTAAAAGAACTTGCATTAAAACCTTAGTGATAATTTATTTATTTTTTTGGCTTATTTTACTGTTTACAACATGCAAAAATATATCTTTTACACTTTTTTATGGAATTATTTTACGTTTTATTAACTTGATATAATGATGATCCCTTTTAACTAAATATCTTATTAAAAAGTAATTTTATTAAATTATTTTTGGCAAGTTAAATTTTTAGTTAAATTAAAATTTTGTATGTAAATTTCAAATATGTAAGCCATTTAGAAATGTTGGATTCCTATAAGGCAGTCCACATCACAAGTATTCCCCTTGTACAATTAATTAGTGCAAACTGGGCTTGTCATGAAAGAGAGTACCTATAGGGTGATGCTGGAGCGGGTACAAAACAAATTTATGAGGCAACTGTATTGCAGAATGTTCTATGTGTATTTTATCTACTCTATTATCCAACTTTTTTTATAATACATTATGTGGGCTACAACGAAGTTAGAGTCGCCATGTCCCCTTACCATGTATCTTATACAGTTGTTACGTGTTATGAGAAAACAGTCCAGCCGTGCTGTGGCGTCAGGGTGCTGATATGTAGGAAACGACTGGTTATTACTATTCCCTGAAAACTCTCTTAAACGGCAATCATGAATGTATAGAAATAATCAAAGAACTGAATAGATTAATAAACATTTTTAATTGTCCGTTGAGTAAAATGACAAAAGGTCTGCTTTGTGTCAGTTCGTATACTGTAGGAAATAGTTAGTCTTTTTGTGAATATTTTGAACTACTGTTAGCTTATTATGTTATTAAATAAAATAAAAAACTACGTATACATTTCATGTATGATTGCCTTAATGATCAAAAGATGCCGTGTATTTATTTAATAAGTTAGTAGTAGTAGGTTGTCGCCGGGAGTTCGAGGGGTGCAAAGTTTGGTTTGTAAATTAGATCACACGATGAAAATACCATTATGGTTGACCTCCTTGGTGTACAAAAAAAATAGCTTACCACCCATACATTCGAATTTTAAAATATATATCCGAACAGCTTGCAATATTTTGCCCATTCAATTCTAGGCTGTATTCCTAATAAGACTCAACATTTATCAATATTTCAATTAAATTGGGAGGGGAAATGATGAGCAGGCGAGAAACAGGAACATGTACCATGTACCACTGACTAATTGTTATTTGGTTACCCAAAACAGGGATTCCGTAGTGTGGGGACTAGCGATATTTGAATTTTGTCACAATCTATTTGTCATGAAATAAGTTCTTATTATGATGATTTCAAATTTTATAAAATTCAATATCTAAATTCGATACTTAGGTGCTTCAAGCCTTTTTAATTTGCAGGTTATTACAATTAGTCATGATTTGCCGCTACTCAATTCAACGACAAGTTTAGATAAATCGTTATAGATAATTAATTATTTTATTTTTAATATCTTAATTGTAGTTGTTAGAGAGAGGATATTACGCCTACACAAATCTATTCCAAGGCGAGTGTGAACGAAAACAAATAGAATTGTCTATTTTTCCTTCCGGTACCCGGGAGCTAATAATAAACATACCTATATATTTGACGTATTTTAGAGAGAAGTAATAATTCAGTGATATTATAGCGGGTTCATTTGATTTTCAATGGTCTTAAGAAGGGAACGTGTTTTTGATTAACTGTTGATTCTTTTCTGTAACCAATTACAATCATATAATATGCGCTTGCATTTAGTTTTACTTATTAGCTTTTTCAGAGAGTTCTGTAAGTAGTAAAAACAAATGATTTGAAATTAAAGCAGGTTTAAAAAAATATTTGAATTTCGAATTTCGAGCCAATCCATAGATAGATCAATCTGTAAATAATATTAGTTTGTACATAACGTCATCCCTGAGATCCGAGGTTCGATCCCCGGCTATGCAATGGATGCGCTTATATGCTTTCTCTATATGCGCATTTAACATTCACTCAAACGGATAAGAAAAACTGCGTGAGGATACAGGCTTGTCTTAAACCTAGAAAGCTGGCGGGGTCTGTCAGGTACTGGAGAATGATCAACTACTTGCCTGTTAGATTTAAAAATGATCATAAAACAGATTCAGAAATCTGAGGCCCAGACTTAAGGCGCCGCTGAATATTTTTCACCCTAGAGAACGTGAAATGTAGTCACTTCCAACATCTTTACCTACTTTTTAATAGCGTTTTCCTGTCATGACGCAAGCAATATCAACATAAGTAAATCCTAAAAACAAATACTTTTACGTATAGATATCTGTCTAAGAAATCTTTATGCCCATCATCTCTCCTTAACTAATTTACGAGCAACCCCTAAAGTCTTGTAGCGCTTAAAATATTTTCACATTCGTTTAATGACTCGTCGGCGCAGCTCAATGACGTTTAGGACTCCAGCGCTCATGAACTCTTTATCTCACTCACGTTCCTGTGTTTTATTTATTAGATTTATTATTTACAGGGCAGTGCTCACACACGTTGTGTCACGAAAAAAACAGGTTATGTTAATGACCGCACGTGACGATCGCATTTAATTCGGTCCGGGATGCCATTTATTTCCTGGTATCTTTAATAAAAATATTATATGTATTACGTTGACTGAACTGTCTTGTTCTTATGCATATAATTGATTAGATTTGATTTAGAAAAAGTTTTGTTTTAAGCTTAAACTCTCCGTCTGTTAGTGCCACTATGTTGCTAAAGGTTGGTTGTTAACAACTTGAATTGCCAGGTATCTTACGCTAATCCAAAAGTTTGATCGACGGATGTGATGCCGGTCCACTCCTTTACGTTCCGCAACAACCTTCTACCTACACTAGCCTGGAATTTTTCCGTTCTTCAACACTACACAATTTTTATCAAAATATTTTTTCCTTTAGTCTTATATGTCTAACACGTCAATTAACGGTTCAAAGACATGCCTGACGATATTATTCGTTACCATAGCAACGTGTTAATTGCGAACATAGAGCCTAAATTTGTGAAAATCGAGGGTTGGAATGTAGGTTAGAATTAATGCCAAAATACCATAATTTTTCCTTTCATGTGCATTTGTCCATACAACAGTAGGTCAACTCAAGTCTGAAACAATACTCGTTTTCTATTTAATAGTTCTTTAATCTATAAAGAAAATTTATCAGAACAAATGGAAAAATTAAATTTGTTTCGGGACTTTAAAATTCCGCAGAGTCATAATATAATCTTCGCTAAAACGGATCTGCAATAAATACATTCACAATAAGCGTCATGAAAAATCCCGCGGGGCTTACGTATTTAAAAATCAAATAGAATCGTGATTAAGACTGTACTTGACCTGTGAAACCGCATGTCTGCCGTGACCGAACAGACAAACATACGAACGAAGAACGACTGACAACAATCCTTGTTTGACATTATCTGTGTGCTTTGCAAGCCTTTTAGACAAATATTTACTACTTGAGTTTAACAGATTATTCTCACATGAGATGGTATATGTAATATTCATTCACCAATAATATATATCCAAAGAAATTATATTTCTTAGATTAAATT
Organism: Pieris mannii; assembly: GCA_028984075.1. Lineage (NCBI taxonomy): Eukaryota > Metazoa > Arthropoda > Insecta > Lepidoptera > Pieridae > Pieris > Pieris mannii. Next base: position 811,250 of record CM054784.1, read on the forward strand.
TGTTGTGTTTAACAACTGTCATATTTTAATATATTGAGAATTTGTTAGTCTGTGGAAGAAATTCTGGCTTGTCATTTGAATTTTAACAAAAAAAATGATATAATAAGGGGGCAAACGATCCTATCGGACGCCCAAAAAAGGTAACCTTTTAGTGAAATAAGAACTTGATTAGAACAGTTTGCTTTTTAATTAGGGATACGAAATATACAATGTTGCTTGCATTTGCACCACTTTTCAGTTCCTATGCGGCCCGCCCATTTCCACTCTAGTTTATTTATTTTGATTGTAACATCTGTTACCTTAGATCTTTTTTTTAAGGAGTCATACTTAGCGGTAAGTCTCGTCTCTGTTAAGGAGTCGTGTCCAATCCTAGTTAAACATAAAAACAAGGACCATAAACATTGTAACCGTCGCCGACCGCCGTAACGACAGGAACATTACAGACGTTTATCTTATAATTACAACTAACTCTCACTTAATTTAATTTTACTTTAACATTAATTACGAGTGGTCTAGCTAAGGTTTTTCTCCCTGTAATTAAATAATACCGGAAGGGTCAGTTACATCTTGCAGCGAACAAGAACGGCGACGACGCATTTTTCGTTCAGGAACTGGTTGGGTCCTGTAAAAAAGTTAAATGTAATTGAAACTAGTAAAAAAATAAACATCGCCACCATCGTGGCTTAGTGGTGGTTAGTACCTGGATTTCATTGCTGAAACAGTGTTTTAGCTAGGACTGATTTCCTTCTGAATAAACAATGAATTAATCTAATTCCAATATTTTAAGTAAATAATTGCTGCAAGTTAACTACAAAATAGGTTACTTGCAGCAGGTCCCGAGTTGCCTTTTAACTTATGTAACTAGCATATTTTTCTTTTTTAATATGTATATACCTATTATGTACGTGTTAAGGTAACAAAGTGAAAATATATAAATAAAAAAATTATATAAATGTATAAAGAAATTAATAATTTAAAGAACGGCTGGAGTAAACCTGTGAATGTTTGTAGAAATCGGAATCGAGGTCTCCCCAAGAAGCCCCAGTGCCCCAGGCCCCCATAAGCCATATAACAATTGTTTCCAGCTGTATTTTTTTTAAAGGTACCTAGTATCAATAATCTTCGTTTTCACTTGAAATTGAACACAGTTTAATTCATCTGTCAAAAGTATATGCTACGATATACATTTATAATTTTAAAATAAGCTTTCGTTATCATTGCAAGTGTCTATCAATTCTTTAATTCCTTCTAGCCTTTTTATTGTGCAATAATTAATATACTTCATTCGTAAGTGACGCATTAGTCGGGTGGTGAATTTGGAATTACCTTATTGTCTCGTAAGGTCATACACGAGCTGTAAGAGGTAAGTCCTTGTAGTTACTCACGTAAAAAGACGTATACGCCGTTTTATCTGTATTGACTTAGGCCGTAGAGCGTTCTCGCAATGCGAGAACGCTCTCAAAACTATGACAGGAAGTTCGGCGCGTGCCTTTCTTCAGGAGTTTTGAACTTATGAAATATGTAAAATTTAATTAAAACTATAGTCAAAAAATAATTTTAAATATGTATAATAATTGATAGCCTTATTATCAATATCAGTAACATGAAAAAAAAATTAAGTAATTAACCAACCCAAACTTTTCTATAGCCACATTTGTAGATGTAACAATATCCTATAATTCAGGCTTAAATATAAATATTGTATTTACACGAAATTTGACGTAATATTTTACTTTCTTTTTATTAAAATAATTACACAAAAATTAAAACCTTCTTTACCAACGGTATATATTACAATAAAGTGGAAAATTAAAAAAAAAAACTTTTTTCATTAGGGAAACAAAAAATGTTATCCGCTTCTGTCAATGATGTATGATGTTCCGGTTAACTGTCACCTGTCAATTTAATTCATAATTATTATCTGAGAGTTTAATGAATAGTTTTGTAGTTATTAACACCCAATTATTTTAATATTCGTTATTATATTGTACGGTAACGAAATTAGGGTAATTTTAATAATATATAATTGTAAAAACACGTATAACTTAGGCTTGCCCAAAATGCATTATTTCCAGATTTTCAGGTCAACCGGATGTGGATGCATTCTTATTGATACAACCTTCTCACGGCCTAATGACATGAGGGGCTATGATTCATTTCATACTCCATGTAAAAAGGTTGATATCCCTTGCATAAGTGTCGCTAATTTCTCTAGTGAGTCACTGTAATATATGATCACAAATCTCACTGTAAACACCAAGCATGTAACTTAAATCGGTGTGTTTTAACGATAAGATTTTATGAGATTTTATAAGTGTTGAACGTTGCTCTCAAGTAAAGTTTAGTCATAACATACAAATAGGCTAGGACGGGATTTTTCTTACATAAATATATATATTCTATAAGTATCGCAATACACCGAAAAAATGCGAGCGTTAGAAGTACACTAAAATATACTTTTTAAATTGGTTTTAAGTCTATTTGAAAATAGGTTAAGAATATTATAAATAATGTATATTTGTGTGTGTGGTACAACCTGTACGACATACGACATTTTTAAGAAATCCATATTTAGGTTAATAACTTTATGGTTTTAAAATTTTATTCATATTTATAGTAAAATTCAAGAAATAGGTATTTATAAATATGTTTGATTTATATGTTATTTTAGGTTATATAAATAATTGTCACACTTTTCTTTTTGACAGTTCATATACCTAAATAAAAGTATAGCTAATAAATGAGTTGGCGGAACAAGCGGAAACCAACACAGTAAATGATGAAGAGGATAATAATTAATACTTCGATACTAATAAAAAGTCATTGTCTCTACAAATAGGGCTGTCAAGTAGAAGCTTAATCAACTCTTATATTTGGTTTCAACTTTCTAAAAAATATCTCAATAAATTATTTCTCTTTACATTATTTTACATTTATTTATATATACAAATAGCTTTCATTTATATATATGAAAGACAAAGTAAGTATTACTTTTAGTACATTACATATACAAGTATATATGTATTTATATATATATTGTACTTTTATGTTTAGGTACATAACTAAAATATGAAAACAAATAACATAATACATAAAAAATATACCTAATAACTAACCTTAAAATTTAATAATTAAAAATATTATTAAAAGGAGTCCATTTAGGCAAGGTTCCGAAGATACTGGCAGCGTTCCCCCTTTGAATAGCTAGACTAATTCTTTATATTACACATACCCAGGTGAAGTGGCGAAATAAAGGGAGCGGTATATTAGCTGCGGTAAAAGAGATTAAACATAAACATACCCTTATAAGCACATATGCATATGTCACATAATCTACAAAGTTGGTAATGTTTAAATTATTAATTGAGAATTTTTAACACAATTTTGTAGCATGCGGTAGATCCACAGCTAACAGCCATGTTGCAGGCAGCTTTACTGAGAATAAACGAAAAATATTTTTATTAATAATAATAATTAAGACGTGATGAGAAGCATATCCTAATTGTATGTTTGATAAAAAAAGAGTTTAGTTTAGTTCTTCTCATTTGTTTTATATCGTTGAGAAGTCAAGTACAGTGTTATGACTTTTTATAAATAAATGCCATTTGGATTTTTGATATCTCCATTTTCGTGTAACCTGTCAACCCTACATACATCATTCAAAATCTTTCACGTCATCAGCCGATTGGCAAGGCGTGTCACGTCGCCGGCGCTGCGATTGACTTCCGAAGACACGTCCAACTTTTTTCACGATATTAATCTGTCGCTCATGCTATAATTAAATTAAACGCCGCTGTTTGAGACGAATAACAAGGCATTACTTGTAAGATTAAATTTAATTAAAAATAACTCATTAATAATCATTAAAAAAAAAGATAATTTCCAAAATATCAGCCATGAGCATGATAAAGATAAACAATGTTATAGCTATTTATGGCTTATACCACGTTTTTAAATTAAGAGATTGTAGTCTGGTTTAATTATTATATAGTAATTTATTCATTTGCAAGAATATTGCATTATATTATCGTCATAGTCAAATCTTATATTATTTAATCACTACATCATACCATTGTTAAAATATATTATTAAATAAATATTAATTATAACGTTTCATTCAAATAATCGTTAATAGAATATTTTTTTTCCCAAAAGTAGTATTTAGTTGATTTTATAAACCGCTATGAATTATTTTGGTAAATTATTATAAACCATTATTTCCATATAAAAAGTGTATTCTATACAATTCCAGATTAATATATGGCATAACAAATTTTTCCCCAAGTCTATTACGGCAGATTTCTATTCCCGTTGTATTACAACGAAAGAACAGTGGCGCTACAACCTTTGAGGTCTGGGCTTCAGGTTTCTCTTTCGGTCATTTGTTTTGTGGCAAGTAGGTGTTCATCCTTCGGTGCCGGACACACTTCGTCGACTTTTTTAGGTCTATGCCATCCCGGTTTCCTCATGATATTTTATTTCACCAGTATTCTTAAATGACTACTCATATTAATACTTTCATAATATATTAGCGCTTATATATATATTTATTCCGTAAACCGTATCGATAACACAAATTATACACAACAAAAAACAATTATACATATGGCCAAAGATGGAATACATAATATATTAAAGGTTCAAAGATTTTAGGAAAAAAATGATTAAATACGTAAAAACTAACTCGACTTTGCTGTGTGATGGTGTGAAAGTGAGGATTTGTACGTGTGTGTATGAAGTTCTATAACAGTAAAATGAGTGTATTATTAATAACGTTTTGTTACGTATATTTTCTATAAGTAAATTAAAACTGTACTAATAACCTTAATTTTAAGTTAATAAGATTTATGTAAACAAGTGATAGAAAAGTCTAGATAACTTGATTTAAATTACGTTGTATTACAAGAATTACGGTGCCTGTACACTAACCGTTAAACCGTTTTTTATCTATTTTTATAAGTATAAAATAAATTTAATTGACATTGACATATACTTTATTAAGAGGGCGATTATGCTTTATAATCTTTAATAAAAATATTTTAAAATCGTAAACACAATAGTACAATTGCCATAATAATAAAAACCGGTTTTATAGAATTTTACTATCGCAAATTATATTAATAATAATCATAAAATGCAAAAATCTTAACAATCTGTATCCTCGTATGTTATTAATATATGTGTTGATTGTACGTAGAGTGTGCTAGTTGGCTTAAACAAATTGTTGCCCACAATCTTAACAGTTTTGTCTATCGTTTTTTTTTTGTATCGTCCGATAACATAGAAAACCAATACCCATGTAAAAGCCTCTTAACATCGAACACACTATGGTAATGTCGTTTTAAACTTTTCCTTTCAACGTAATGTCCGCACACATATACTTGTTGTTTGATCAATGACCCGATCGTCTTAATTATATTAATTGGCCTTCTAATCTTGAAGCGAAAATGTCGCAAGGAATATGGCATGGATCTAATTGTCTCATTTTCGATAATTTTGTGGTTTATGTGCTAAATGTACGCTGCATTTATGATCATTGTGAGCTTGCGTACTCTTTTCTCTGAGGCCTGCGGTTCATGGCCTGGCACCGATGTACTTTTATTTCTATGTTCCATGTGTACTCGCACATTCATTGTAATATTACATCGCTAGGAAACCGGCATGCCTCAGAGATAATAAAGGCGCGTGCCAGTTAATCAGAGATCATCAGTTCTTTGCCATTTAGAAAAATAAATAGTAATTAATAAATAGTATATTTAGATTTGATATCTGTAAAACTGTCTAAGAAGCAGTAAATACATTAGCTTACTTTAAAAATCATGGAACACATACAGACATTTCAAGCCTAGTCCAAACTTTTTTCAACTTTAATTATTTAAGCCAAATGAATAGTGTAAAAATCTTTCTTTCTATGGAGGGGGTGACAACGGAAGTTCGTATATACTTGAGAAAAAATTCGGCATCGCTAAAATAATGCTATGCTATTACTATTATTGCGATTACAATTGAAATCGTCGCACGATGAATCATACGCTGATTCATTGTGCTCACCTGCTGCTCTCACTAAATAAACTTGTAATTACTCGAACTATTTTCCTTATAAAAGGCTTTCCATTCAATAACCTTAAAGTATCAAAATTTATTCAGAAATTATACCTATTATGGTTGAAACAGTATGGTTTTTGATAAGGCTGCTAATTATTTCTTAAGTTTTCTGTTTATACTATTGTTTTAATTACTTTAAAATCATTCCTTTTTCAATAAAATCAAATAAGTCAATACATGTCTTATGTTGTATATTGTGGAAAGTTTATATTTGATATTTCAATAATAATTAATTTTAAAAACTTTCTTTCCTGCATAGTATATATATACACCTACTACACAGAGAAACAATGATGCGATCCATTTAAATACATATATGAAATTAAAAAAGATCAGTGGCGCTATAACCTTTTTGGTCTGGCCTCAGATTTCTGATTCATGATCATTTGTTGATTTAATGGTCACATGCGACTTTTTGACTCTAAGCGATGTTATTCACCGTTCTAGCGCACGAAAGTCTATTTGGGCACAACCTGGGATCGAGCCTACGACCTCATGGATGAAAATCGAACGCTGAAGTCACTAGGCCAACACTTATCACATTTACTAAAATAATTAAAGTAATAAAGATATAAACTTTTAAAACACCTATCGGGTCAAATTTATCTTAAAATTTACGAATTTAAAATGTATGTAAAACACGAAACGTTATCAGCTGATCAAATGCTTATTTGAACACAAAACATTTAAATGCGACAAAGAAGCGTCAATGATAATATATTAGCAATCCTTATTGAGGTTTCTTTCAACATGATACCTGTTATCTACAAACTTGTTAAGTATTTCACAAAAACACTTGTTAAAAGATAAGGAAAGGCACAGAAGTTGAAATCAGTATTTTAAGCTGAGGATTAGATGTTCTTTTTTTAAATATTCCAATCCACAAACAATAGACGTTTGTTCGTTAAAAGTGTCATGGACAGCATCTTTTTTAGGAAAAAAAGCTACAGAATGCCCTTTCCCATAGACTAAAGTTTGTTTTGTCCGCGCTAATTTTAAGATAATCTGTGGCCGTGTGAATGTGTGTTTTATGACAACATTTTTGTTTTCTCTTTCATATTTATTTATTGCCGGTGAGTTGTTTTGTTAGGCTGCCGTGTGCTATTTCTACGTTTCATATCTTTTGTTTGTGTCCATTTCACACATTTGACACGGTGGTCCAATTATCGCACTTTTTGTCGTAACATTTTTCGTTATAATTAAAGTTTTAAAATCACAATGTTCATTTATTTATTATGGAAAATATACCGAATTAAAGCCTAACATGTTTATTTTATTATATCTCTTTTTCCTGACAGGGCAGACCACGGATCTCCACTTGTTACAGTCTTGACATATCTATCTCGCTTCATGCATAGCTGTATACTCTCTCTACTCTCTGCTCTCCCAGGCCCCTGTTGGTCTCATCCACGTTATATCCTTAGCCTTTTATATCCTACTTGTTGATCGCTGCTCTTTCATCCGTTCTACATGGTCAAACCCTCTAAGCATTCCTTTTGTAGCTCTGTCATTACGTCCTCTTCTATCCCAAACTGCTACGTGTAGTAATATTCAACATGAAATGTTGTACCAGTTGGATACGATATAACACGAAATGTTCTTAACGCGCTCATTTTCGAAGCTAAATTTTTTGCTTATCGTTATTAATAATGAAACTACAAAAACATAAATTGGTTTGCCGCCGAATTTTGACTTATTTGCGTAATTTTCTAATGATATAAAGTAACAAATGGAACCGGAAGGTAAATTGATATTTTAATATGATGTATTCTTTGTTAGGGAAGATAAATACCGACAATTTAATGAACTATATTTGCGGTAAGAAGTATATCGAATTACAAACAGTAACCCGTGGGTAATGCAGTGTAAAATTAGTAGATTTACAAAATATACATAAACGTACATCATTTGTTTCTTTGCTATTAAAAAAAACATATTACATTGTATATGAACATATGTATAGGGAAGTTCACAAGCTGTAAGTAGGCAGAGGTTCGTAAAAAGTAAAGACAGAAGACCTGCCTTTTGTTGCTAGCGAGAAACATCAATATTTCGGCCCCGGATATGCCATTTTCTTTCCAGCATTTTCATTTACGTCACGAATTCAAATTTGTATCAATTTCTCTCATAACTAAATGCACATTCTTGTAAACGTCTTTAACATTATGAACATATATTATATCTGTTAATACTAATGACAATTTACATTTCCGAATGTTCTCGTTAGGGTCGTTACAAAAAAATTAAGTCCAACATCCTCTTGAGCGGATAATTGGTCAGAGATGGCGTTATCGCTAGATCTATAACATATGAACAAATAAAAGTTTACATTCGTCGCACCGCAAAACACGAAATTCCTCACGGCATCGTGTAGGTCAAATAAAAGAATTTGGTCCTTTAACAATAACATAATCGGATGCGCCGGCGCCGGTTGGGCGAACGCGTCACAATAGCTATAAGAAATATTATATCGATTGGCTAAGCGCGTGGCGGAAAGTCAGATTCCGTATTATTGATATTTCTTGCGTACAAAGGTTTAATGTCAATTTTATTTTTATTTTATCAAATAGATGATCAAGATATTAAAAGAAAAATGCTCCAGGTACCCCCTACCTAAGTTAGGTTAGGTTAGTTAGTTACTCACCTTCTTTATAGAACTATCTTTTCAAACTCCTCCTCAATTTTCAAAAAGTTAGCAGCTAACCTAATTAGTAATTAGGATTTTATCAGGGATATTCAACAAATTTTATTCGATTAATTTTATTTAATTATTTTTGTAATGTTTTAGTTTTTGCTTTTTTTATCTTATTTTGATTATTTTTAATGTGTGTATAAGCTTCATTAAATCAGAATGTTGTATGCGCCTATAATTGGGGTAGTACTAGGCTTGTGTTTGTGTTACATGCATGTATCAGTGTCTACTTTGTTGGTGCATCAAATAAATAAATAAACACTTTCTTATTCATTGATCTATTTTGTCAACATCGGGCTAAGATAAATTATAAATATAACAAACACAATTAATTTAAACATGGAATAAATATTATATACAAAAAGGTTCTACAATTCACGAAAGCAAAAATAAATAAATCATTGAACTAAGTAACACCTAATTCGGCTGTTTTGTATACTCGTGTACAAGTGTATGCTCATTATGCGGGTTATTTAAACAACATATTCTTAATAAATGACTTATATGACGATGTTGCTTAGAAAAGGTTTTAGATTCATGCGGGTTTATATCGCGTGTTTTGCTATAGATGAGTATTTCAAGCAATGCAAAAATTCTAGCGTAATATTTCCTCTAATGAACGGACATTAACAATCCATCCATATTTATTTTTAGGACATAAACTTTCAATCAATAAACCATCGCATTAAATAATTACCAAATGTAATTTTAATTAAATTTTTAATATATAAAAACTCGGATACGGATCTCTAAATGGTGATATTAATTTTCTACGTGTGAATGAGGGACAACAAAAGGTGAAATAATATAAATCACACTTAGTTTTATGACAGGAACCGCCACCAACCAATCTTGGTTCAGTAAATTTAGATAATTCATTCCGTTGAATAACTAGATAGATTTTTAATAAAAACCATTTTTGTTTTTTTTGTGACAAGGGGTAAATGGACAGGAGGCTCAATTGATTTTAAGTCATGCATTCACATTGCCAGAAGGCTCGCAAGTGCGTTGCCGGTCTTTTGGTACGCGCTCTTCTTGAAAGACCCTAAGAAGAATTGACTCGGAAATACTTTTAAATACATATGAATAGATGAAATAATTAACATATACAGATACACACGAATGAAATTAGGTGCTTTATACTGTATAGTATATACAGTATTAGTGGTTAGGTGACTCACATCCTGGATTTCGCCCGTTTGAACTCTAGCTCATTCAGTATATCTGAATCCCAAAAATTGACAAATTCTTCCAGAATACGAGAGCAAATTAGCGCACTGTTCTTTTAAACTGTACTTAGTTAAAATACTATTGCTTACATGAGTCATTTTAGTATTCAATTATTGTTTTGTGATATCATTTACTCATAATTAAAATTTAATTCATGGGAATTCTTGTGATCTAATTTATGACTCTTTCTAGTGTTGATCAATTGAAAATTCTTTAAATACATCTCAATGCACGAAAAGTAAAACTTATTTGGGTCTAGACCGCGTAACCAAAATAGTGTCAGAAATATAACGTCTACTTGCCAACAAAATTGATCAATGAACAAATGCAAATTATATGTCTCACACCCCATTATAAGTGAGTGAGACAAGTTTAAAAAAATACAAAAAGTTGCAATTTTTTTTGTTTATAGACATATGATTTTTGTTTAACACGTTAAACTGCATTTTTATATTAAACAAAGTGAGTAATAAATGAATATAACCAACTGTCAGAGCGGTTTATAATTATCAGTTGAAGCACAAAACTAAAAAAGGATATTTGCATCGCGTCAGACGAGCCGTTTCTGAATTAATCGGACATAATTAACAAAGCCTTAAAACAAACTTCACTCGGCTCCTGACCGAGTTTCAATAATTTTATTTGTTATACCACTAAGACAAAGTTTTGAAGAGTCTAATAATTGATATACAGTCCTTATTACGTTACGATAAGGTTGATTTTCCCTTGTTTAATTTTTCGTATAAGAAATAAATGGTCTATCTTTGTGTGTATCGGTGAGAGGTTTTTGTAACAGCATTCCGGACAAAACGCGTGTTGTAAAGAGCCCCCGACGCGGACGATACCACCCATTCATACAGTGGTGACCTATTGAGAATGATCGTGGTAGAATTATATGGACATTACTATTACTGTTTTAAAGGCCAGAAACGCATCCACTAGAATGGGTGTCCATAGGCTACGATGTCAGTCCTTCTTGGGCGTGTAATAGGCCCGTTTTCACATGTTATAAATTATGTAAAGTAGTAATAGTTATATACGGACCACGAAAAATAAATGCTTTGTCTGCATCGAACTATTGAATCTCTCATAAAAAACAAAACACTTTTGATTTTTTAATATAATTGGTATTATTTTAACAATCTATATCGTACTTGTAGCGATTGAAACAAAATACGGCGTTATTAAACAGTGTTATTAAATTTTTTACTATTATACTTCCTTTTCACAAAAAAAATAATGCCTTTACAGGTTGACTAGGTCAGTCATAGTTACCTAACTACAACCATAGGTCATGTCGGTCAAACCTTGATTTTAAACGTTCTGGACATGACCTTTATGGTTTACGTTCTATATTTGAAAACCGGAATCAAAAGGTCGAGTGTGGAACAAAAAGGAGTCAAGATAGGTCCTCATTATGACATCGTTGGCCCACACGCGGTTTGAGACTGCCTCTTGTAAAATCGACTTTAGAACGACACTTGGCTTGTCTTTTGTTAGTGATGGCCTTGAAGGGACAAATTTACGATCCTCGAGAACATAATGAGCGTCAGCACTTCTATTAACGCCTCAATGAACAGCTCACTTGGACTTAGTTTTAGACAGTTTATGAGAAACAAAAGGTTTGATGAATGTTTAACTGATTTATATGTACTCTATATGTATAAAGAATTATATTGTCTTTTGAAGTCTAAGTTTTTAATTGCTTTTATTAGATTTACTTTACAGCTCTCCTTTAACTTTTTTTTATTTATTATTTATTAGCTTTAAATTTATTATTTTTTAAGAATTTTAAAATTTGTATAGTGATTCAGCTTTACCTAAAACATCACTTGTACTTTAAAAAAATGTAATCTCTCAATTCTCATCCTTTTTTTTTTCTTTTTTTCTATGATTATTATTATTTTGTACGTTTCTGTGTGTGTTTTATTAATAATAAATAAAAACACGGGTTTTTTTATAATCAATAAATATATAAAAACTGTAAAAAGGCAGTTTTTATATATTTATAATAACAATGGGTGACATTCATAAATTATGAAAAATATTACATTAATACATATTATACTTCAATACAACCGTAATGATATGGATATTTGATTTGGCATTTCTATAATGAACTGTTAAATTTTGAGTCAAAACAAAATAAAATCCCAGCCCCAGTCGTTTTTTCGAATTTCAGGCTTTCAAACATCAATGGACCAAGGAGCGTGTAATTAACAAATGGATGGTTAGCAACAACATGACACAACGGAACACCTCCCTTGACACCTTTCAATAAACCCACCGTCGAAAATCATGATTTTTAAAACATGTCCAACGTCCGATCGGAAAAAAATAACAATTTATGAGCACTTCACCCCCTCTGAAGCCATTCAAAGCCCAATAATTGTATATTCTTAAGGTTGTGTGCCGTTTATTTTGTACGATGAAGGCAGTGGAAAAAAATGCATTCAACGAAAATCACAGGCGCCTTTAATCACCGCTATTGAGATCTATCGCCGGATCAAAGCGACCCGGCGCCACCACGAAATCGCCCCTCAAGATATTGTCATAGAGTCCAATTTGAGATTTGATTCGCTTGTCTTTTTTGCGCCAGAGCGGATGCTCGTGTCAAACGGTTTAGTATTTTGAGTTTGTTTTGAAAATTCTTTTATCTGATGCATTATTTGCGTTTCCATTGTTACGCTTGTTCATCTGCCCATCGGAGGCGATTTGTTGGTGCAGGGGGTAGGCTCAAACGTAGCAATAATTTAGATGTCAAATTGTGCTTATGTGTGCGTTAAATGTGCGTGATTCTGGTATTGTTTATGGGCTGTGTGTGGAGGCCTGTAGCTTTGGAATAGCCGCGGAGGCTCGTTGGTGGTATTTCCGTTAATATAAAATTTCTTTAGACGTTACATTATAATTTTTATTGAAATATATTAATTTTATAGGTCCTTAAGTATGATTTATTTTAATTATGCGTTTATTCTTTTCGTTAATCTTGCCTCTCTTTCTAAAATTATTAATTTTACGAAATAAAAATTCAGTGAAAAGACAAAACTCATTAAATTTTTCAACCAAAAAAATTCAACCTTTTTATTAACACATCGTATTCATCAGTATATTTAGTTTTAAATTTAAATGCATTTATAATACAAAAAGTATAATGTGTAATCTCGTAGCGCAGCTTACTACGGGCGTAGCTTCCAAGTAAAAGACTTCAACGCTCGCTTAAAAATCACTTTTTCAAGTTACCTTACTTACACTATAACATAATGTCATTAGCATTAATAAGTATAGAAAGATTTGTTTGAGTTTACAGGCACAGAAAAAAAATATTCCCGCTACAATAATTGTCTTAGCCCAATTCGCACGTTTAAAAATAAAATAATATAGAAATCTGTCTGTACTATAGAGATATTAAATCAATTATAAATCGAATTACCGAATTTTTTTATATTACATTAATATGATTTTTATGCCTATAAACACATAATCAAACACTTCTTCTGAGTCACTTAGTATCTGTACCTATAGTAAATAAAATAAATTTATACTATCAATTGTATACCTATCAACTATGGATTGGCTTGATTTGATCAAAAATATGATGATTACTGTATTCACAATATTAATCGCACAATCAAGGTATAATTGCAGATGTTGGTGACACATGGGATGCGGCCAGGTGGCTGGGCATGCGCGTAGACAGGTGCTTATTTTAATATGGTGTTTTTATGTTAAGGAAATCTTTGATGCAGCGTGGTTTATTACATTTAAAGTTGAAAGAAATGAGGAAATATACAATTTTGGAAATTCTTAATAGGGACCTAAACAAGATCCATAATTAAATCAGAATATTTATCATAAAATTATTATAATATTATATCATGATTAATATAGATGAATATTAATATTAAGACTTTTAACAAATTTTCAAACGGTACTGTGTCATGAAATTCAAAACAAATAAAATATCGTGCAAAATGTATCAACATACATAACAGATCCTACATGCATTAAATCACGTTATAAAGTTATAAAATCTACGATCGTGAAAAACACATGTATCAAATTAATACCTACATTAAATTAATTAACACTTAGCAGTCGTTCCGCATACTTCGTTTATCATAAAATTCGAAACAAAAGCGCATCGTTTCAAAATATCAAATTACCCTTGTCCAAACATTTGGTCTCATAAAACCAATTTAAACTAAATATATTATAGCACAATCGGAACATACCATTTGTATTCGACAAAGATAAAAGTTATAAAAAGCTTATGTTCATTTTAACTTCTTTTGTGAGAAATTAAAAATCTTGTCTACGCTAAGATCGCGCGTCACGTACGAAAAAGTTCGTCTATAAATTATAATAAAACACTGCTATAACCTTTATGTTTCCCTTCAGAAATATGCACAAATGGTTCACGTAATAGAAAACATAATATCTTTAGCCTATAATATGAATATTAACATATGAAAACGCTAGGTTACTAAAAATTTAAAATCGATTTGGTACAGCCATAAAAAACACATAAAAATCAATTTATGAGTACGCGATATAGTGACGCTCGTAATCCTACCGCTACTTGTCAAACGACGGTCTTTATAATATTATGACAATAAAAAAGTATTCATTGAGACAATAGTGGAGTTCAAGAGCACACAAATAAATTTTGACATTGTCCATTTATCACAGGTGATAATCATCGTAAGAATGCTCGCGCACGGGACGGACATTCTTTTAAGATTTGTTCACCTAATTCTGTCGATTATTTAATGTAAATGAACTAAGGAAATGTTTTATATGCATTTTTATTTTGTGATGAAATTCATTATGGATTTTTGTATCTTTATACTTCAGATTCTTGCTGTTGTTATTGTAATTATTTACTCAATTAACTATTCCGTAATGTAATTACAATATTGTATTCTTATACAATAGCTTAAGGAAGCGTTTTAAGCTTAAAAAGACTTTAATGTTTTATCTTAATAACCCTTTTAAAAAACGATTAAATGTGTAAATCATGACGGAGAATACAAATACACAAACACTTGAGTATAAACAAAGGGTTACATTATTTATGTTTCCCTTCTTTTGGACGACCAATAGCTCTTCCCTAAAGATCTAACCCCATCCCACAAGTTCTCCTTTTACGCCCAATTATTCGTTCCATTATCGCCACAAGAGCTGGCTTGTTTACGATACTGCTCCCCGCTTTTATTGCCACTAAAGGATGAAATTGCGCATTAGTAAACCTTTCACATCGCACCATCATATCATTGAAATACATAACTCGAGATTTAGTTTGAGCGGGTGTTTTGTGTACCGTCAAGATGTCAGATATTTATGATAATATATTATTCTACTGTAATCGTCTGTTCGTTTTATAGCTTTTTAAGTTTTTACCACTTTGTTCGCAGTTGCCGAATGCGGTGATAAAAAATGTCAAAATAAAATTAAGTTTAGCACAATGTTAATTTGTGTTACAAAATTCTAATTTACGTACTTTGATTTAAACGTGTTAATACCTAAAGTAGGTGGCCTATGAGTCAGCCTGGAAACTGAGATATAAAAGCTGGCCTTATAAATTTAAATGGCTTATGTCGGATAGCACAATTAACAAAATACTTCTGCCGTACAACATAATATAGTTAACGCGTTGTGGGACTGGTTGGTCATAAATTAGGCGTCGTTTCAGACTGGTTTGGACAATGTCTCGCTTGATGTTCCGACACACTGATATTAACTATCTCACGGAGACCCTTGCTTTGTCTCATACGAGCTTAACCTAATGAGCTGTAGGTCAACACTTTTATGAGAATTAATGTATGCCATTTAATCCTTTAGAATAAATTTGACTTCCGTAATAACCTTGAATTGAATAGGTGTTGAAACCAATAAGGGTTATTCTAGTATATTTTGAAAAAAATGTGGAATGACTAATAAAGATACCGCTGTTGAGTGATGGGGCGAAATAGATGCCGCTAATGTCTCAATTTCGGGAATAGACCTCCATGTAAAGCAAACAATCCGCCCTCTGAAGGATTCCCACTGAGTGCTGTAACTAGATAACTTATACAGTTGCTGTGTGCAATAAATTAGATAATTACGTGACAACAAAACCCGTGAGAGATCGCACCACGGGTGAGACGAAAAATCGTGAAGCGAATAGCCCCCTGCTGGCCAGACCTCACTGAGCGGAGGCACCCAACTTCTGTCACATCACACCGCCTTTGTTCCCTAAATTCGCCATCCCTTTTCACGGATTGAAAACCCACTTGAAAAAAGAGAGGTTCGATGTCGGCAGAGCCTTTGCGTCGCGCTCATCATTTTTCACGTCTTATTCAATAAGTCGCAGCGTAGTCGCCGAGATAGTGATCGAGTTTTGAAATATTTCGATGGGAGAGCGCAACATTCCCAAGGATATGGTGTTACTTTGCGTGCGGAATGTCGGTCCTGTATTGTTATGTATTATTTTGCTTTCATATTTCAACTGGAGTTAAACGATTTCAATTTATTTTTGCTAAGCCACCTCATTGCATCCATTACGCACTCGCAGTCTTTGATTCAGTCATGTTTATACCAGAACTAATACTGATAGTTCACCTTCCTATTGTCGAAATATAAAACTATCTATAATTTCATCTGTGTGTGTATATGCTTAACTAACACGATCGATAAGATTTGTGAAGTAAGACAAAACCTAAATTACAATTACAATAAATTTGTACTTCACCTACCTATTGCTATTTACCCTTTTCTTATAAAAATTAGGTCAAACTATAATCCAGCGAACATATCGCACATAAAATTTAACAAGCTAACTAGACCGGACGTGGTAACCCAAAAAATTAAGAAAGACTTCAATGAATCATCTAACGTTTTATTTGCATCAGTGCGCACATTATGTGTGCGACTCAGAAGCGTCAAGGCGTTGCAAATGCCATTTACTAACAAAATACACAAGCGAAAACCCCTTTGTACGAACATAATAAGGCCCACACTTTGTTTGCTCCAACAATTGTTAAGAATGATTATTTGCAGTCGGCTACTTTAACAGATTAAACACCTTTGTGTAGATACGTTCAGAAACTGTCCAGTTACTGCTACCATTGAGGGTTGGTACAGATGGTTATCTATAACAGAGTGGTTAGTTTTGCAAACTGTTATTTTTTGTTAGTTTTTATCTCTTCATCTTGTGGCTTTGACGAACCGCTGGTGTGATTAAGAATTAAGTTATATTGTGCGAAAGTAATGTTATCTTTTTGATCTTTTTCCAGATTTTATAACACTGCGGTAATAACCGTACAGTTTATGTTTTTATTTTGTCATTAACAAAGGAAAGATGCGTTATATTAAACGTAGCTTCCGTTGGTCAGTTGTTTATACATTAGTTAACATTGTATGAGTTCGGAGACTAAGATATTAGTATAGTCGAACGAATATATAATTGTTTTAAATACTAAATAGTATGACTACTTTTTACTACTTTTATTTGTTAAATTTATTATTGAAAAATTTGTGACATTTTACAGTGGCTTGTCGTAGTACTGTACCTAACCGTTCTTGGCGAAACTAAGCAATGCTAAAAGGCCCAAATAGATCACTTATGATGTCTGCAATTAGACATTGGACTCTGCAACTGCATCTGTTTTATTATTAGTTTAGGCTTACGCATATTAGTTTTATGACATCGTTGTCCTTCTCAATACGGGTAAATCCATTGCGCAGACAGAAGGAAAAATGAATGATCCAGGCTTAAATCTAAGCCTTAAGGTGCACGCTTAAACGTGGGCCTATCTTGTTTTTTATAATATTATTACCAACTAAAGGCATTTGTCAATTTATTTTAATTTTATTTATATATTCTATCGTAGAGATAATCTAAAATAAAAAAGAATTTTGTGTGTTGGAAACGCAAACTGGACACAGTGATTTAACTCAACAAGCATTTTTAATACTTAAAGTTTAACGTGAGATCAAAGTTAAACCGCAATCAAAACGAGTCTAATATCCAAACTTAATTATCTGTTGATAGACGTTTTGTTGCGGTTAATCACAATTTTCCTTCCTTGTTTTAATTAAATGACGCCTAAAAACCACAATTGGTGGCGCTAAATATCCTAATAACTGACACACCATTGTCGAATTGTGGACTAATTCGATTTGAATTAACACTTTATTTGTTTGTTCAGCGCATTGCAAATAAGCAGAAATATGTTACTCAAAGCCAACTCGATGCAATTTTTATTTAGGTACTCATTATATTCGCGTTCCCCTTTCAATGTTAAGGGTCAATTCAGGTATTTAATAAAAAAACTATGATAAGAAATTAAAGAACAGTTGCAATCATAAATAAATATTAACATTGTTATTTCATTTCTATTGAACTATTTGAACTATGTAATCGATAACAAAATCTGACTTTCAATGATAAGCCTCCAAACGTCATAATCTAACGAATCGTTTATAATCCCATGCTTTGAGATAAAAGAGACCGTCAAATTAGGCTCTCGCGCCGATGAAGGGTCATAAATTTAAGTCTGTTTAAACTTTTAAGTATATGGTTGCTCGTTATACATACATATCCAGCGGCCATAATTGTTTTATAGATTTTTTTCTTCTATAGCTTTATTCGGGACTTTATTATGGTTTTAAAACGTCCATAGATTATCTTATAGCCTGTGATCATACCAATCAATTATTATGGTAAAAAGTATAGTGTCATCTACCGGCAAGTAGCAAAACTAAATAAATAATCAATATTTTTTTTAACTATTATCATTTGGATGTCTTTGACATTTCTCTTTAAATATTATGACTTGTTTATTAATTTAAGTGCATTATGTATATATAATTAAATGGATCAATTGGTTTTTCAAATTTGTAAATAGATGGCGCCACACAATTATACTTTGTGACTAATGATAATTATTTTTAAACATTACATTTCAGCTTTATATATTATATCCTAAAATTTTATAATAAAAAAATAGTAAACTTTGGTCATTATGTAATAATATATTATACAAGCTACCTATTGAATAGATTACATCAGAAATGTTCTTATCAAAGTATATCATTCAGGATCTGAAAACTACATTCAGTACCAACACAAAACCATAGACATTTAGACACTTTATGAAGTTCATGATAAAAATAATGGGCTTGCATCTGCAGTATTACTCATTCTGTAAACAAGGATGTACCTTCCAATAGGATATCAAAAGTAATCCTATAAAAATGGGGATACAAATCTAGCATAACCATCAACTTATTGAAACACCATGCATCAATATACCTAAGAATAGTATAGCACAATTTTCGTACACTACGTATTAAATTTTCAAACGAGAGTTTTTCAGGTAAATGAGTACTTACATGTGTCAGGAAAAACATAAGTTTCAGAAAAATCTTTGGCTTGTCAATTTAATCTGTATGGTTTTGTGAAAGATGTTGTTTTTTGTTAATCCCTATAATAAATATGTTTAAATTTAATAAGCACGAATACTTAGTCCTCTTACTAATCTGCCATTAAATTCTACTTAAGCTGTTATATTCAGCGATGCAAAGATCATCCAACTAGATTTTAAAAATTGTATAATTCTATTATAATAAATATTAATTTGATAACGTTATAATATTTAAATAATTTGATGATGTAATTATAAAATAATATAAGAATTGACTACAACGATATGACTATTTCTTTTCTATTAATTATTAAACTATATTTTTGCAAATAAATTATTATTTTACTACTATAACGCTAAGCCGTCTAAGCGTTCAAAAATGTTTTTGATTCGTTGTCAGAGATTGTCTTTGAAGATATCACCAAATGTTGTATGAACTTTATTCATCAGCTCTATTGAACGTAAATTAGATCATATATAGTAGATAATTTAAGAAATGTAAATAGTGTAATAAACATTCAATCATCTATATTCTATACGTCTATATACAGGCCATCTTTTCCTTAATGTCGGCACATTCACAGAATTTCTAGCTAACCTAACCGTGAATCAAAAAAACCCCTTATCTTCAATCAGCACCCTGTTACTCGTTCCACGCGAAGGTTAACACCGAATCATTAAAAAAGAACGCTTGTAGACCCCCAAAAGACTGTAAAAAGATGAGATGAGCCCAAAAAGACTACATTTCGGTTACCGAACGGCGCCTAGCGGGTGCTGCGGCGTCTGTGAATGTATTTTATACCTTACGATATTTATACCTACTTACGATTTCGAATCGATTTTTTTAATAGCATCTGTTATCACAATATCATAATACAATTTTACCTTTATTAAGAGCTGATAATTTTGACGAATAAATGTTTTTGTTACGTACATTCATTAAAATTATTACCTTTAATGAGGTGTAAATTTGTTTAAGCATAGTATATCTTACATAATTTGTATTTTAAATCGTAAAGTTGTTTTGAATTTATGTTTGTTTTCCTAAACGAACTATATGAAAATAACAAGTAATTCGTTCAAATTTATAAGGAATTAACAGTTTCTTAATAGATGGCAGAAATTAAAGTATATACGTTGAATCTAATTAAATACCTACGTAATACTTAATTGTTGGTAACTCACTTTCCGCACTTAGACTCTCAGTAGGTCAGTTTTGTGTAGGCAGGCTAGCTTCTTCCATAAGTGTCCTGTGCACTTCACATTCAAATAATTAATACATTGAAAGTCACACAGAAAAGCTAACTAGATGAAATTATTAGTTAACGACAATTAATACTCAACAGTGGAAATACTGTTATAACCGACTTACAAAAGTCGTACAGTCAAAATTGCTTATTTAGATTATAGGGCTGATATTTGCCGTGTGGTTTTGTTGATCGTCGCCCGTGGGCGCTTGCGCATCTAATTTATAAGCGTTGACTTCGACACAATACTCTATTGGTTATACATGTGACAACCATGGATATTTAATCGACAAATTTTATGAATGAAATATATTACAGATTTATGAACCTACTTTAGTTTTGTTTTGAAAAATATATAGTTTCTAGATAGTAGGTAAATTTTACATAAAAATCAATTAGCTTAGTTATAACTTTGCGTTTAAGGCAGTTTTTGCCACGCAATATCCAGCTCCCAAGCGGAAAAAGCTCCGTCAAAAATCGACTCATTATAAGCATTGTTATTTTACACCGGCGTTTGAATTCCAAAAAGGTTACCGAATATTTTATTATATTCTAACAGAGATTTGTGGTCAAAGTACGTGTCTGCACGTTCGCCTACTTCAAAGGTTAAACAAATGTTTTTCGTTTTGACAGACGATATGATGCGAGCGACCGCAAGGAATGAAAGATTATAATCTGTGGTCGCCATGAATGAACCTTTCAAATTACAGATAAATTAAGCGTTAATAAGTCGTGGGAAAGGGTGAATTCAGGTTTATCTTACTTTAACTGATAACTATGTAAGTTGCCAAATTTCTATAAGTTTTATTAAATGTATTTTTCTCTTATATTTAAAAATAAAAATATTAAAAAAAAATAAAAAAAATAAACTACTTATTTATTCTAACATTCCTTCATCACGTTATTACGAGTATTATACTCGTATATAAAATGTTGATAATCATCATCATCGTGTTATTGAATAACACATGTATAATATATGTACTATAAAAAATGCCTTAGTGAAATGTATAACAAGTTATACTTAACTACGCAACATCGAGTATTAAAGGACCGATACCATTAAACATGAAGCTAAGATTACAAGTCCGTTATTCTCGCAATCTCATACGGAAAACATATGAAATGTTATTTGGTCCCATTTTTTGTTGCATTATTACTGACACATCAACATCTTACGCATGCATATTGGATGCACTTTAAAATGACTTGCGCGATCATTAGAATCAATTATTTCTCCATTTACGACTCTGAATGTGTCGTGCCAGGTTCGCAATTTTGATCATGATCGCTTTTTATACGTTATTAAGTGTGCTGTAGGTAAGTTAAACACGTTTAATTTTATGCATGCCTGTATAATGACTATCGCATGCCGAAGTATTTTGAAAGGTTGAAAAATGTATGAAGAATTCAATCGCGATGGCTGTGCTAAATTATGTATAATGATATTAAATTTATGATGAGAGTTCGATACTTTAAAGCGTTAGGATTGTTAGTCTTGTCTTTTGTTTATGGTTTTCTTTTTTGAATTCTATAGAGATCGTTCAAATAATTGTTTTATGCATTCTTCGCTTGGATGGAGAAAACATAATTTCTGAAACAAATGTTCATTTAATTTTTAATATAAACACATTACTAATGAAACTATTCGACTGAGGGTTCTTCGAAAAAGTGCAGTGTAACTGTCCATGGGCGTTGGTATCACTGAGCATCAGCTGAGCCTCTTGTAACATTAAAAACTGAACCAAAATACTGTATAGATATTACACAATGTACTTAGGAACGAACATGGTGTATACAGTTTTATCAAGTTGATTTATAATACCTAACCTCCTTATTTGTAAACACACTCCGAGTCTTAAATACCTATTAAATGTTTTGTCTGTCTCTCTTATGTCACTCTGTAATAAAAATGTCAGACTTGACATTTTTAATTTATGCTCCAAAGTACTGTACCATACTGTCTGACATTATGCAATCGAATTGTCACAATTGTCATTGAAATGGAAATGTCAAGATGTATTGTATTGAAAGGGACGTGGGGTGCGGGTAAAATTGGAGTCGTAATTGGGGCAATTAGGCATATCCTACAGGATAAGGTGGGCGAAGCTTATTTTGCTGTACAGCCAGGTTATTATTTTTTAAGGGCCGAAAGTAGGTCGACGAGGGAAATATTTTGGACAATACGTTTCTGAAAGATTTCATGTTTTAGCACAATTAATATGAATGTAAATTATCTTACTTTTTAGTTTTTTATTTGTTTAATGTGTGTTTAAGCCTGTAGTATCTGTCTACCCCTTATATAAAAATAATGATAAACATATTTAACATTGAGTTTAACTTGTATTTTCAAACATAAAAACTGTTTATAATTCTAAAATATCTTTATTTTCTTTGTCATAGTATATAAGCAGCGAAAAACAATCCCCCGTGAAACTTTTTCAGCGTGATAAATGGAACAACAAATGTAAATAATGTAAAGAAGAAGTAACTCCATACTTTATTCTAGGTTTATAAATAGTTTACAGACAATGCACGCTAGATGGGGTTTGTGGAAGTACGAAAAATGACGGCGATTTCAAAACGCTAGACAAAACACCGATATACCGAACAAGGGAGTTTTTTCAAAGAATTATTTCGCTTATAAATGAGAATTGTACGAAAATAGCCACTTGGTCAATGTCAAATCAGTGTCATATTTTCCTCAAATCATATTTGTCCTAGCAAACGATCAAAGTAGGCAGCCAGGTCATTGACCGGTACTATTGCAAAATGTGAAAGTAAGTGTGGGAATTAATTACGTTTTGCAGATTGTAACGAGCAATAACGAAAATAATGAACAATGTCATTAGGTCATATGTGGGCGGTGGACGACATTTTTAGTATCTGTGCCATAATTGTTTATGATACACGAATGCCTCGACGTTTCTCCATGCATTATCTAAAAAAGGGGGAGAGTGTTCAGAGGAGTTGTTTTGACTAATACCTGAAGCTGAGTTTCACCATCGGACGGCAAGACAAATTACCATCCGTATCACCTCGACGTCGTTTAAGGTAGTTTTTGCCGCGCACCACCGCTATGTGGAACCAGCTCCTCACTGAAGTATTTCCGAATAAATTTGACTAAGATTACTTCCAGAAAACGTACCAATTCTTAAAAATCCGGCAACGCAGTTGCGAACTTTTATGCCATTGAGAGTCCATGGGCGGTTTCAAATCACATCAGATGATCCTCGTGCCCGTTTGCCTCCGGTTACTTTAAAATAAAAAAGTTATTGTTGATGAATTTTATTTCAGTCTAAAATTTTGAACTGATAAAATATCACAGGTTGTCAGTACAACGCACTCTGCTGCAGACAGAGAGAGCAGTGAATAAAAATACAAGGTGAAACACATTCTTCAAGTCTTCCTATATAATTTGTCACTCCGCTGGCACTTAATAGAAAATGAATTCATCAAAATAGATTTTTAATAACAAATTTGTATTACATTTTGTTTTTTATAGCCTAAAAAAAGGCTATGTTTATCGTGTTACCATTAAAATCGAGTTGTACTACAATATAAAAATGAAAAAAAATATATTCATAAATCACTACCTTTAGGTAGCAAAAACTTAATCGATAAAACTGTACCAGGTAACAAAACCTAATTATGTTAATTCATCAACAACCTTCTTCAAATGTGACATAATCCCTATTCTAGCCTCGAAACCCGAGCTAACAAAAACATCGGTGTCTTTGAAGTGAAATCGAGTCAAACATTCATTATTTTGCATATTATTGACATTTTATTTGTTACCAGTGACTTCATCCGCGGCAAATTATCATGAAAATCGCATAACAATTCTTAAAAAGCCGGCAACGTACTCGCGAGCCATCTGGCATTGAGAGTGTTTCGCGTTCATTGGGCGGTATCTTAACAGCGAATGAGTTCAATTCACATTTAAGATAAACTTATGTACTAAGTGATAGATGAATGAACCGCGAATTTAATACATTACTAATATGAACTCGTTTTGAGAGCTTTTAGACAAATATTGTATTCTGTAAACCGTTTCATTTGGAAAACTGCAGATAGGCCATGCTGCTCTTAGACGATGCTAATCATGGATAAATATTCCGTCGGCTTTTACTTAATTATATGTATAGTCCTAAGATATTTGGGAAGTATTTTTGATATAGAAACAAAACGAAAACGATTTATTGCCTGTGTGCGAAATTTATATCGGAGCTTTAGATTTTTCCGTTTGAATTACGGATCGTTGTGTCTGTATTTGGATAATGAGTTATGCGAAATCATTGATGCATATTTAGTGTTGTTGCTACCTTTGTAATGTAACGGTTTGACACTCCTAAACGGTTCAACTCAACATTATTTTTATACCGGATTTACGCTAATTGAAATTGCCAAGATTTTTAAGAAAAATGATAATCAGTACTACATTTTTTTGTATGGGCCTCAGATTTTTGTACTTGTTTCGTGATTGTCAATCTAAAATAGGCAAGTAGATGACCCTGTGCATTTCACACGCCGTCGTCTTTTTGGGTTTAAGGCGAGCCGGTTTCCCCACAATATTTTCCTTCACCGATTAAGAAAATTATATATTCGTTCATCGAAAGAAAGTCCATTAGTGCACAGCCGGGAATCAAACCTGCAACCTCATGGATGAGAGTCCCACGCTGAAACCACTAGGTCAACACTACTCTCACAGGTTTTAATACGGTTGAGGAACAATTTTATATTATTATCTCTTAATAAAAGATAAATTAATTAAAATTAAGATTGATCGTATTACAACAGTTTATTCTTAACAATAAATCCAATTAAAATATAATTTTGTTTTTAAACAAAGATCCATTACTGTAGAGACATCTAATACAAAAAAATATATAAATTAAATATTTCCAATCTGGCAGACATTATTTTTTTTATATATATTTATTTCCTACTATAGATATTAGACCATTTTTTTATTTACGATACAAAATAATATCAACTTGTAAGCTTTTCGGATGTCATTAATTACTAATAGATTCGAATTAGGAGTTAACGACAGTCCGATCCGTCGCATGACATCATCTAGCGAGCGAAAGCTAATTAGCACACTTAATGATGCAAAGAAGTGGTCATTTGTACACTTATCCTATTGATATTGTTATTAAATAGAAAGTCTATGTTTACGACTTTCTTATATTAATTAATTACACATTTCTTAGCGTTCGTTATTAATAAACGACCTTCTGTCTGAAATATTTCTAAGTTAGATAATTTCTTATTTGAAAGAAGGTGACAATTTTGGATGTTAGACGTCGATTTCCAAGAAATATCTTGAGTACTAAAAATAGGTTGGGAGAAAAATCTTTGCACATAGTATTGTCTTTTATTAACACTTTTTACACATTCAAAGAAAAACACTTTTTTACGGATTATAGTTATGTATTATTTTCTACAGCTGTGATACTTTTTGACATTTGACACCTTTGTCTTCAGTCACCGTGACCACGCACGCTGTAAAGCACGCGAAACGTCGGTTAAATTTAAAATGATGTCTAAATAATTATAAGTTTAAATACAATAATACATAACTGTAATCCGTAAAAAAGTGTTTTTCTTTAGAAAAATCTTTAGTATGTTCGTTCCCATACTCCTCTGAAACGGCTCGATCGATTCTTATAAAATATTTTATGCATATTCAGTAAGTAGGTAGTAAGTCTGAGAATCACCAACTATCTATATTTCAAACCTCTAGGTGATAGGGGTGTCCACACCAAACATATATTTTTTTTATTTTTGTAAGCTAGCCATTAAGGAGAATTTCTCGGGGGCAGCTAGTATCAAGTATGATATATAATATAATCTAAATCATGATTTATTTATATTATTAGCATTTGAAAAACCACCTTCTTTTGTATACCATAGGAAAGCAAGTAGGGTTTAGAAGCGCAACAAATGAATATAAAAATAATTCTTCAACTTATTTTGTATGTTGCTTAACGTAAGCGATGTAATCTAATAAACTGCTACACAGAGGACCTAAGGCGCTTATTATGGCGCTAACCTATAAATTTAAGAGCGATCTTGGTCGTAATGGAACTTAATATATACCTATACGATTAAGTAACTTATACTCATTAAGTTACCTTAAAGTCTCTTTGATGGAGCAGAGTGAGACTTCTTTTCGGTCTTGAGGTTACCTTTGCTTGCTTTGTCTTTTCTCTGTACTTAGATTAATTGACTGAGAATTAACTATTAGAATTCTGTTGGCTTATAAGTGAGCTTATGGAAACTTTTAGCATATTGTTCTAACTGTTCCTATGAGC
Source organism: Pieris mannii (assembly GCA_028984075.1). Taxonomy (NCBI): domain Eukaryota; kingdom Metazoa; phylum Arthropoda; class Insecta; order Lepidoptera; family Pieridae; genus Pieris; species Pieris mannii. Next base: position 838,251 of record CM054784.1, read on the forward strand.
AAAACTTATTGAATACATTATTCACAGAGTACGATTAGCAACTATGCTGCTACTGTTAATTTTATCATTTATTTGGATATTTCAATGTTTTAATAAAAATTGAACGTCACTTTAGTCTTGTTTATATTTTGAATTTTGTCACATTAAAAAAACAAGATATAAATTCCAATTCAAAAATCATTTATTCATGTAGGTAACTTTATGTACATTTATGAACGTCAAAAAAGAAATATACATTGAATGCTTCTAATTTTACATTTACTGCCAGTTCTAAATGAAGGGCGTAGAACGGAAGAGAAGAATTGGCAATAAACTGTCCGCCACTCTTTTTAATCGCCAAGTATTTTCTTTTACACAACGCTTGTAAGTTTAAACTTAAACGTAAATGATAAAATATTGATCCACGAATACTCTGTATACATTTGTTAAAAAAAATATTTATTTTATTATTTTGTACTGTCATATGAACAATAAGCTGGACAAGCTGGTTGTAGTCGGCAAGGAAAGCAAAAAGCCTCGGGGCGAATCGCAAACGCGCCGGTGACACCTAGTCATAATTCTTACGATCTCTCACACTCTCCTCGTAACATGTGCGCTAGGGGAAGATATAGACTGAACAAAGTTTACATATCACTAGTAGGGCAGCAGGCAACTTACTGATACTTATATGATCTTCAGCAATAAAGAATATGACTAGAAGAAGATCTGAGATAAAATGTGTGTTATTAATTCTAGTATAATGTAATGAACTTATCTAACTATATAAACATATTTAATACTAAAATTATATTGCAGTTAATAAGAGATTAAAGTGGAATATGTTTATTAAATATCAAACTTGCTGACTGTACTAATACAAGTTGCGACACGTATGACTCCACCCACGCGGCAAGTAGATGTTTTATTGGGTGTAGAACGCCTGCAGACTACAGTATACATACGTAAAAGCGAAATTCAAAATTCTATTTTCAAATAGTAGGAAAGTGTTAAGTACCGTTGTCAAATATTGCAACGAATTATATTAATATAATTACAATATTCTTAGTATTTATTTAGAAACCACACCAAAGCCATAGCTTATGACATAGACATGTATAGATAATATGCCATTCCAATCAAAAAATCATTTTTGATGTCACATTCTTTATTCTTTTATATTATTGTTAGAGTCAACAGCGACATTTTGACAAAAATTAAAACAGCTTCATTACGAAACAATACTCAATATGAAATCCCCATCGACTTTTCATTTTCGTTCAAGAAATAGTTTGAAAAAGCGTCGAATTCGTGTGTAATTCGGAATTGTTTCAGCGTGCAATGAGGCATTGATATGAACTCAAATAATTGTGTCATTTGTGAAATCATTACAAAAATAAAGCCTAATTCACATAAATGTATTTCGGTCATGGACACCATATTAAGATGTGAACAATATACATCTTATCTGCCCTCCGACCCGTTACATTTCCCGTTAATTATCGAATTATTACGAATCGCTAACGGTGCCCTCTCACGAGACTTTCATGACGCATCGCTGTATCGAGATCAGAAATGCATTGGCTTATAATGAACTGAAATGAATTAATTTTATACTTACTTATGCAAGTACATATATATATACATTCAAGTAATTTTTCTTAATTTATTAGTTAAAAATTAAGATGCCTTTTGTTAAATAATACTTTGATTCTTCATATCTCTATAGAAATATTTTTTTCACTTATATGTGGAAATTTTTCAATAGCGACTTATTAGATATCTTTAAACGACCCAAACTATGCCTAAAAAGGGCACTCATCGCTGCCCATGGACACCCATATTTGTGTCCATTGACGGCTTTTGCGGAAGGAACATACTCCTACTTTATATGATAGAAGAAAAGTTCACAAAAGAAAGTGGCATGTGAATCGGATCATGGAAGACTTCATCAATGCTAAAAAGTTTTATAGCCTAGTAATATAGTTCACTCATATGTTTTTTTTTTTATTACTATGATTCTAAGAGACTGAAACCGCTAGTAACAAGTGTATTGTGCCTAAAAGAGTTTTGCAAAACCCGAATGGATATAACTATAACTAATTTCATCTTATTTATGATTTTTATAGTATGGAATTAAAGTGGAGTTATTATTATTATTAGTAAGTGCATTACCATTTTGATTCGTGATCTTAAGTGAATCATTTAAGTTCACTGAAAGCTTTGTTAAGTTCTGACATAAATTCAGGAGTAATTACAACGCTAATCAAATAATTATCAGAGAAAAAGTGTATCGATTTGAAAGTTATGAATTTACTGACTTTGACCGCGTTTAATTATTATAATTAATAATAATAGAAGACCACCTTCAAAGCAACTTCATCCTGAAATACTGCTTAGCGATTTGGGACATTAATATCTTTAGAACAGTGTTTGGAATCGTACATCTGGGGCTAATATCAACTGCTATCAATAACTATTTTCTATTCTATCTACCAACGAAAATTATATACCTAAAAAATAACCTTATAGGTTCTCGGACTTTGAGGGTTTTGATATTGTGCAGTGGCAAAAAAAACGAAACTAAAAGCTAAAATATATTCAGAAGTACCTACATGGAATCCAGTTACGAAGATATGCATATATTTGGGTTTAACGTGTTTGAATCTTGTTAACATTAACCAACATTGGTTTCAGAACGTTTAAATGCTCCGACAATACCAGTAAAAATGTTTAGTAAACATAAATGATAAATTTATTGTCGTGCTCGATAATTTTATTACGACAACCCTCATTCTAATAATATAAATTTAAAAGTTACCATTTCGTTTATATCGATGTTTATACAGTTATATACTTTTTTAATTGTGCAAAGAATACGTAGTCAATTTTTAAAAAATATTCTTGTTGATATTGTAATAATGACAAATCTATAAAATTATGTATGCTACTTATAAGGTACTGTAAGTCTTCTTTAAAATTTCGACATGACACGATTTCCAGTAATAAAATAAATAGTAACGTTCACTTGTAAAAGGAGTAATGGTAAGTAAACTTTTTGAAGTTAAATCCTTGGACCAGCAGAGCCAAAATTTTAATGAATATAGAATACACAACAATTTCCTTTGCCACAAAGATGTAAACATTATACGACTATTAAATACTTAACACCTTTCATACAGTCTGTAAAATAGACATTCATACGTGGTCTATCCGGTAAGCAAGTTCGTCGCAATTTCAAAAACTAATAAACAAATATAACTGTCTAATACGAGAAACATAAGATTCCCACAGCGTTTAGTCGGTTTAGAAACTGGCGTTTTATCGTTTTAAGTACAGCATTTAAATAACAACTATTATTATTATCTTGTACTTTACCCTCAGTTGGTGTTTCTTTCTTAATATTCCATTCTAGGGTTGCCTGGAGAAATCGCTTGTTAGCGATAGCGCAAGGGGATCATGTGTATATTAAAGGTAAATAAATAAATACTTAACCAACTTAAGTACTTAAATAAATAACTTATATGTAACTATAACTAATAGTATATTAGGTTATTTTTGGATCGATGAGACAGAAATGTAATATCTTTATTGTTTACATCGAATACAAAGTTTATATAAAATCAATCTTGTAGATCTGAGCCTAAAATTTCTATACAAATTTTGTATTCTTTTATTTTTATTAATAGGCAAGTAGGTGAACAGCCTTCTTTGCCTGACACGCCTTCGATTTTGGGGTCTTTCGCACATTCAATCCGATGCCAACACAGCTACTAAAAAGTATACAGTCATGTATTCTTCTCCGTTAATGAAAGTGTTTATTTACATCAACAGAATGTTTAACCGTTTAGTCAATAAGCCTCCTAAATTACATACAGCAGAGTATAGTGCGTCGATAAACATATTTCCGATTTTATTGCATTCGCCCTTCACCGTGAAATTGTGTGTCACATACATTTGATATTTATATAATTTGCAATGCCGAGTAGAATTGGATTGCATATACTTATGTAGATTAGCTCGTACGTGGCTTTAATCTGGCCATTTATAGAAGTAGTTAACGCCCGTTATTGTCTGTAAAGACCAGCCTCAGTGCTTTGCAACTCCCTGATAACAATTAAGATCCTGGTTCCAATGTAAAGTTTTTCTACTATGTAAATGTAAGCTACATATTTAGAAATAATTAAAATAAAGTCTATATCAGGATTATATTTTTCCCAATTTTTTTTTAATATTTTATGTTAAGGACCGGCGTCATATAAACCCTCACCCTGACCCTTTTAACTCAGACACAAATATAAGTAAAAAAATAGTATCTTAAAATCTAACTAGTTGTATCTCTAGAATATAAACATAGTATTACGGTCATGATATAGATTATCTAATCTCTGAATTAGTGCAACAATTAAATTATATTAATAATTTGCGTAAATAATATATATTCTTTTCTGTAAATCTAAAAATTTACATCTGTTATCGCAAGCAATGTAGTAATAATGTCAACCAATTACTATAAAGCCTTTATCAATACATAAAATAATATATAACACTTTAAACAGTATAGGGAAGTGTGAATTATCATAAAACAGTAATTTATTTTATCGACAATGAGTAATCTCTTTGTGTAACAATATCGATTCTCACATATTTTATTAAGTGAATGCACAAATGTGTATTTTAAACGTTTTTATTACGCCAAGCACGCTCCTTCTAAGCGTACCTGGGCCAAGCGTGGCGCCATTACCACCAAATCCAGGGTATACGGCGTGTTGATAAATGTATAAAATCTTCGTAACGTTAGACTAGTATTGTGACTGTGGAAGAGGTGCTACTCGTTTCATGAGACTCACAGCATACCTTTAGTGAAGAGGCCACAAAAGAGAAGAAGGTTTTTCAATGAAAAGTCTAATAACATTTTAACCTTGGTGTTAAAGTTTTGATTATGTCGCTGGAGTATTGTCCTAAATACACCTACAATTATACCAGTGAGTGCTTCCGGTGTAATCAAAACAATTGCTAAACAACGGCATGAGCAGTGGCAGTCGGCTTATTTACTTACTGACACTGCCCATGCCAATCTCTTCCTTACCGACATACATGTATTTTTAGGTACATGACAAACATGCCTACGTTAGGCCGTACGTAAGACTAATGAATGTCAATAGTACAACTAAATTCTTTCATAAGCTATTAACACTAAAAATGTTTGATTTAGCCAAAGGATAAGTGTTACAAATTTCTTTTTACATTTATAATATAATATAATTTACAATTCAACTCGTGAAACATAAGATTGGACAATATCGGTTATTATTACTTATTTTGCCGTTTGCCATTGACGATTGTATTCTTAGGATTAAAACTTAGGCAGGTTAAATGCTTTAACATAAATATAGCAACAGATAATGTTACATTTAGTCCTGACAGATTTTGTAGCTCATAAAATTTTATTTCCCAACATTTTATGATACAATAGTATTCTTTGTTGCAAATAGTGGTGGTCCTCGCACGCATTGACAATAAATACATATTGTGAGTAATCGATGTTTATAGTAGTTTTTCTTTACTTGATAAATGTAGGACTTCCTGTTATAAAATGTCTGGGTGTTGATTTTATTCATTTTAAATGTTCAGACTATTATTAATCTATTAATCATTTTGTTTGACGAGAAGTGTTGAAGTATCCATAATCTAATATATAAAATTCATGTGTCTCAGTCTTAATTCAAACGTGCGAAACGGCTCAACCTCTTATCTTTCAGACCCCTACGAGGTCCACCCCTAAACTTTTATTTTCATTCTCACGACAATTTTTTGATGATACAGCATACAAAAATTTATCTCACCCTTAATTTTCACCTTTCTACGCATACTCTATTTTTTTTTGTTAGTTAAAAACTTAGGCATGCACTACGAGGTTTATATAAAGAAAAATTCATAGAACAACACCAAAAAGTTTTGATTCCGGAAAACCATACAAGCGTAGCAAAATGTTTCATATTGGTATGTAATACACATGTAGGCTCAGTAAAATCACATTCAGGAGAAACGAGTACAGGCAAAAAGATCACCTACTTACCTTAAGTTGTAATCAATGAACCCAACCCGACATAGGATTGGCTAGCGAGATACCGGCGTACAGGGGGTTAGGAACTATATTACTAATGAGTTTGGTGAAAAGGTACCTAACCCGAGTAGGGAATTCTCAATGGAAATACCTGTGAAATGTAGTAATGCACTCAAAGAGTTAGTCTGACACTTTCCGAATTTAGAATATCCTAATTAGGGGAATGTCACATCTCTTAAAGGAAGGAGAGAATTCCGTATTGGAATAATAGAATTATTAAAACTTAATCAAGCACTGTTCGCTCCCAGCATAATGTCGAGGTTAACTGTGCACGCGTGTATGACCACATCATATTTGATTAGATAAATAGATTAAATTGCTTAAGAAGAAGTAAGCGATGACCATTTAAGCTTTCAGATTGTTTATGTTTAGACAAAGCCTGCACGCAACCTGAGAGTTGCAGTTATAACAAAAATGATTCAAATTCTCCATTAAACGCTTTCTGCTCTTAGCATTTCCTTAAGCCAAGGGTAAAGGTACGCTGGGCTGGGTAGTCACTGCGGGTGCAGTCTGAGAGATATGGGGCTGAACACGGTTTAGCTTTTAATAATAACAGACTCAACTCGCAGATCCTTGGACCTTGTCTTACTTGTCCCATAATAATTTTAATGAACCAACTTATTGGGCGAATTTCACATATATTTATCAAGATTTGGTAGAAAAGCGAGACCTGGCAAACACCTTGACCGAAATCTAGCATGGTTTTGTAAAAGCAAAGTCATAATTTCGTATAAATGATTTTTAATACAATTTCAATCTAAGTGATACATTACTGAACTGTAAACTTATCTACTAAAATAAAAGATTTCTATTAGTAGGTTCAAATCCTTAGCTGATGAAATTTCGAAATGTGCGAGATAAAGTGCTATTAAGCACGAAACTCACGAGTTAATTATTAAACCAATTACTGTAGTTTGTTACACGAAGGAAATAAATATTTTTTCTATATTATTAGAAAGTAACTTTCTATTAACACTACCAATAATTATTTTATGTATGATTTGAATTTGAGGGTCAGGTGTTCATTTGCTTTTTTAACTTTAATCGAGTAAACAGTTGTTCTAATGTTGTTTTTAAACAATTATATTTAAAAAAAAAACATTGTTAAGTACAAAGTCTCTCTTACTATGAAAAGTTAATTTCAGTTTAGTTTTAGTAAAAAAATTAGCCAAGTAAATATATTAAACACAATTTATTATTTCAAATAAAACACATAAAGTCTTTCTTACTATGCAACGACAATTGTTATTTATGTGTGCATGATCGCTTTTAAACGTATTTAATGTCTTAATTTATAATACAAGAAACTTAGTTCAGTACTTTTCATACACACCTCGAAAAATTACCAATCCTAAGTTTTATTTAGACACTACAGATGTTTATAATTATTATCATTAGATAAAAGTGAAATAATGGCCAAGTGCACACGCGTTGAAATCTTTGGAACCGCGAATTAACTTCAATTACCATAATATAACTGGCTCGCAAAGTAAGTCAATTTATAAAATACATCCGACAATATCGTCCCACGTCCCAATATGGCTCCATTCATACTCCTATAATCCCTGCAACATTTCTTTAATTAAATAGTATTATTAAAAATACACCTTACACACATAACTTTAGAGCTGAAAATCTAATCTAACCTAGTTAAGGTTCGTAGGCGAATAGTTTTCTTCAATAACTCATAGAGCTTCTGCTATATCGTGACAATATCCCAGTAGTGAGCAATTACATTGAGCAAAACCCACTAAAGCGTTGCCACCTGTTTGCTATGATATTGTTAATAATTTCCTTTCATACGCGTATTTATAGACCATTTCATGTTCTATTTACTCATCCTAAAGCCTATTTTTGTCTGAAGATTGAATCTTAATGTGAAATCAGTGAAATGTGAACTATAATGTACCATATTTAGAGTTGAATTTTCTTTGTAGGCGTGTGAAAGACGATGTCAGGATAACGTCCCACGCGCTTTCATTCATAGAAAGTCTATTGCTTTGTTTTGTAATGAAATTGTTTATTTCTTCAAATAAACGAGATGTATTTGTTAGAGCTCTAGTTGGAGCTGATAAGGTGAGCGGATATGGGTGGTCTTAACTGTGTTATGTGCACTGAACAAATAATGATCTCATTACTAGAAAATAGAACTATTAAAATATAAAATAACGAATAAACTTTCTTTGCATAAAGAGTATTAAGTTAACAGGAAGAGATTGTATATGCCATAAGAATATTACACTCAGAATTTAAATTACTAAATTTGCAATGCTTTGAAAAATTGGATGCATTTAAAATGTATATATTTTTGATGTTCATAAGCGTACATTGTGTTATCCAATTGAATAAATGATTATGATTTGATTTGATTAGATTTTACTGCAAAGAAGTAAATACAAATTTAAATATATTTTTTTCTAGAACAAGCAAACGGGCAGAAAACTCACTTGATGTTAAGTGATTCCGTCGCACATACGCACCCTCATAATTTAAAAAATAAACTCGCTTATAACATATAGAGTACTGTAGTAGTAGTTGATATATGTAAGAATACCGCAACAGCTGCAAATTTCGCTTGACATTAAGCATCATAAGATACATAAGTTTACATTATTGGCAGGCATCGTACGATAACCACAGCAATAACTCTATAGCCCATTGGTAACCTTAAAACCTAAACCAGCTGGTTGTCATCGGAAAGGTCGCCCGCTGATGTGACCAACGATTCTAAAGTATCAGCTGCACTGTCGTAAGGTTCAGCTAAGGTGGTAGGTTCGATCCCCGGGGGTGCACAGTTGGACTTTCTTTCTATATACGGATTAAACATTCGCTCAAACGGTGAAGGAAAACATCAGGATAGTGGACGAGGTAGGTACAGGAGGCTGTATTAATTAATTAGATTGACAAATTATCATGAGACAAATACATAAATCTGAGGCCCAGACGTAAATGAATACAACTATAAACGCCATAAAAGGTAATCAAAATGTCATGTAATATTAACATTCGAAAATTTATAATCAATTGGTATTTTTCAATTATCTTGAAGTGAAAGCCAATACGCACTTGAAACACTTACAATGTCTTGTTCAAACAATTATGTATAACTTCCCGTTACGATAAACCTACACAAATTAGAAGCCTTAAAATTATGTACTTTCTTTGTTTACTTGTAACAAAAGAAATTCGTAAGCAGCAAATAAACAAAAGAATGACGCTAAGTCGTAGTTTTTTGGGTAAATTTGTCGGATTACGGATGCATCTTTGAACAGCTCCAATTTTTTTTTCTATATATTTTTATCACTCGGCAATGGTGTACCATGCAATAATGTGGTTGCGCATGCTCTTTAACCCCATAGAAATTATTTAAAAAAATTTAAAAGTTTATTTTTTATTATCTTATTATTTTTATTGTGATTGTGGTCTGTGATACTGGGATTCACTAGGAACTGAGACAATATCATTTATATAATAATAATAATAATATTAGTGTGTAATATTATCAGTTTTTTATTTTTTTCAGAGGTTAAAAGTCATACGGCCCCTCTACAGACAAGACGTAAATATAGAAAAAAATTTGAAGGTGTTTTAAAAAGGAGCCGTGATTCGAAAAAATTTCCATTCTTTTGCTTCTAATATTTAAAATCACAACATTATATGTTTAAATACGTAAAATACAAAAGCGTAGAAGGATTGGAATAGTAATAATAAAACCCCTTTTAAATTAAATTAATTAAAACCTATATACTATATTAGTATATAGTAAGTATATAGGTTTTAAGTAGTCTTAAGTACTGTCGATCGGAACCTCTTCACTGGTACCTGTACCCCCAGTTGGAAAAAGATGAAAGAGGCACAGACCTCGTTTTCGTCCAAGGCTTACTTTCTTCATTTGCTTCCTGCTACCGCTTCCATTTCATCTATCCACCAGTTTTCGGGGCGCCCTCAACTCTTTCCCTTGTTCGTTTTCACATAGTCTTTTTTAAAACATAAAAATAGTCCACATTTATCTTGCCCCGCCTTACCACTTCTGTTTTAAGACGTCGTATAAGGCATCTACACTTTTGTTTTTCAGCTTATATCAAATAGATAGGCTTTATAAAAACAAAAGTAATCTTCGCGCTTTAATTATATTTTACTAGATGTATTATATGATTTGATTCAAAAAGGCACCAAATACATATGCAAAATATCGTTAATATTGCAATAACAAAGCCAAAATTATTTATTTCTTAAGATTAACTATTATGTCTCTGAACTAAGAATTAATGTACCATAAATAATAACAGATTATACTATTAATGTTTCTAGGTCTAAAGCTTTGATATTACTTAAAGATAATTTGTCTGTGACATTACAAAAGCAGATTTGACTCATATGGTAGGTACATTGGTTTGTATAATTTAAATAGCTAAAATTTAAACTAATCAGAAACCCATTCTTCTTATTTATTTATTTATTTTATTTATTTATTTAAAGTAATCTAACAGCTTACTAATTAATACATATTATTATACAAAATACTAATATAATACAAAAAGCCAAAACAGATTACATAGATTAACATGTATAAAAAGCAGAAAACAAGTAACGCGCATTAAAAGAAAATTTTACATTAAGAAAAAAAAAAAATAATAATAAAATTAAAAGACTGAAATTTGATATTTAAAAGCAAAACAAATAATACTAAGAATTTAAAACTACTACTTAAAAAAACTACTATTTAAAAAAATCAGAGTCTTCTCGCTTCTCCAAGTACTTTTTGACATCTCTCTTTTTGTGGAAGAAAAGATCAATGTCTTGACAATGGCTGTCATAGTTCGATAAAACCCGAAACATTGGAGAATTACGCAGGTAATTCGACTTCGTACGAGGCACACTGAACAATTTTGAGTATCTTGTCGCATACGCAGGAGGAATTTTAAATGAAATTAATGATAGCAAATAGGGACTATCTATCCGCCCATTAAGAATAGCATGTAAAAAGAACAAATCTTGCTGACTCCGTCGATATTCTAGTGAGTCTAAATTAAAATATGAGCAAGAACCTGAATAACTATCGAAACTTTTGTATTTTTTGAAACAAACAAATTTGATAAACTTTTTTTGTATATTTTCCACAGCTTTTTTGTATTTTACATAATATGGAGACCAAATAATACTTCCGTACTCCAGCACGCTTCTGACATATGCAAAATAAAGGGTTTTTATGCAATTTATATTTTGAAATGTCTTGCATGACCGCTTGACAAACCCTAACTGTTTATACGCTTTGCCTGTTATGTTATCGATATGTTCTGATAGGCCCATTTTTTCATCTAATAATATTCCAAGGTCTTTAACTAATTTTACTTGTTTTATGGGGATGTTATTGATTTTGTAAATATATTGTATTTTTTTGTTTTTACGTGAAAAAGTTATCTTGTTACATTTGTTTATATTTATTGTAAGTTTATTTTGTTTGTAATATATTTCTAGTCTATTAAGATCTAGTTGAATTTGATTGCAGTTATCTATAGATTTTATTCTTAAGAAAATTTTTTTGTCATCCGCGAACATAAGATGTTTGGAAAAGCGAAAGCAGTATTTTATATCGTATAAATAAGCATTAAATAATAACGGGCCAAGTATTGACCCTTGGGGTACTCCTGATGTGATGTTAGTGAACATGCTTTTGTACCCGCATATTACTGTTGCTTGTCGTCTGTTAGTTATGTATGACTTTATCCATCTGTAAAGATCGCCACGTATTCCCAGGGAGAAAAGCTTATGTAAAAGGATAATGTGATCAACACGATCAAAAGCTTTTTCTATATCCGTGTAGATAGCATCAATTTGTTCTCCCTCATCCATACCTCGCAGTATATAGTCAGTGAAAATAGTTAAGTTAGAAATAGTTGAACGATTTTTAGTAAAGCCGTGTTGTTGTTCCGGTAGTTGTTTAGAGATTAATGGACTCATAACATTATGGACTAGTTTTTCGAACAGTTTGCTAAAAGAATTAAGAATTGAGATTGGTCTATAGTGGTCAATTTTGTTTTTGGAGCCTTTTTTATGAATTGGAACGATATGTGCTTCTTTCCATTTTAAAGGAAATGTGCAGAATGTGTTAAGGGATAAATTATAGATATATGATAGTGGTATTGCAAGTGCCTTACTACATCTTTGTAGGAAAACTGCAGGTATTCCGTCACTACCTGGACCCTTGTCTATATTTAATTTTGTTATAGCTTTAAAGACATCATGTTCCGTTATGTGAATGTTGTTATATATAACATCTGACTCGGGTAGGTCAGGTAGATCATAAGTATCGCTGGGAGAGTGGTAGACGCTGTTGAAGAATTTGTTAAAACCATCACAAATCTCAGGCTCCGATTTGTAGGACACATCGCCAAGAACTAGCATGCTTGGGTACTCAGATTTACATTGCCTCTTGTTTTTTAAGTATGACCACAACGCCTTAGGATTTTTAGCCATGCTTTCTTGTATATTCTGTTCATAAGATAGCATGCACTTTTTGGATAAACGCTTTTGCCTACTACGTAACAATGAAAATTCATCATAGTCTCGCGGGTTCTTATACATTTTCCAGCGTCTGTGAGCTTTTAGTTTATCCTTGATAACATGTATCAGAGATTTAGAGTACCACACGGGGTACTTATTATTACAATTATTACGACTCATTGGGACATAATTTACAATAATCTTATTCAGAATATCGTAAAACTTTGCAGTTACTTCGTCAATAGTATCTCCATTTAGAAGCTGCGTCCAGTTGACCTTGCTTAGTTCCTGATTGATAGCATTATAGTCAGCGCGGTAGAAATTATACTTCAGATCTACTTTTGGAGACATCTTGCGTATAAGCAAGTCAGTTGCATCTATACTCAAACAGGGATGATGTATATCGGGCTTAACCAGTGCTATATCAGCTCTGGTATTATCTAGAGAGACGTTACTTAATATTAAATCCAACACGTTATTACAAATATTGGATATAAAATTATGCTGTGTTAGGCCAGAAGAATGTAACTTATTTATAAAATCTTCGGAGATTTCTTGTAAATGGGTCGTTCCCTGTTTTAAAATAATAGGTCCCGTGGGAGACCAATTAATGTTAGGAAGATTAAAGTCACCAACAATTATGAAGTTGTCACTTGCATTTGATTCAATTATATGACTGAACGAGGAAATAAACGTCATAAGTCGTTGCGGCTGCTTAGAATCGGGAGGTATATAGACCAATCCGATATGAAGATTACGCCGATCATTAGCTCCAAGCGAATTCTCGGGTATAGTTATCCACAGAGTTTCGACATTAGTGCAGTTCCATTCAGGTCTTTCGTATGCTTGCAATTTACGAGATATATAGATTAACAATCCTCCCCCATATTTTTTATGTGATGTTTCTTTTGATCTATCGCGCCGAAACATAGTATAGTTACCCCCGCAGAGTTCGCTATCGTAAAACTTATCGTTTAACCAAGATTCCGTTATTAAAACTATATCAAACGTAGACAAGAGTAGATTACGACAAAATTCACTCGTTTTTGTCCGCAAGCCTCGCACGTTTTGATAAAATATGGTTAGGGTTTTATCAGACATTTAAAGAAAAATGTAAGTGTACCGACATTTATGCAAATATTCTTATTACGGCGGGAAGACCTCGACTGTTGTATTACTATTGCTGTCAAATTGTAAATCAAAAAACAAAGCGTTACTAAAACTACTGAACTAACAGAACACACGAATGATGCCGTAAAAAAATTGATAATATTATAAAAATACAGATGGGAAGTGGAATAGGAAATTTTTAAGAAATTTTTGATAAGTCTCGCTCCGAATTTATTGTAATGGCTGGGGACTCTTCGTTTCTGCGTAAAAAAATGCAACAGTTTCTGACCCAAACAAATTTGTAACCTTTGGTCGTAGCCAGTGTTTTTACGTTTTTTAATAGGTATTTGTTTTCAGGGGTCAGGTGCTCGTTTACAAAGAATTTCTTTGAACTTCCAACCAATCCAATGTCAGATGTTTGAATTCCTCGCCGTTTTCTTAAACCAGACAATATTTTATCTTTAATGTCGCGAGATCTGAGACGCACCACAATTGTTTTTGGCTTTCCTGGTAAAGATTGTTTCGGCTGTACACGATTGGCGAATTCAATATCGCCCGGCTGCAAATCCACATCAGCATGTTTTGCGATTTTGTGTATTAGTGAGCGTGTCGACTCGTTGCTAGTTTGAGGTAAACCTACAATTTCCAAATTATTCATCCGGTTCCACTGTTGCTGCTTCCCAATTTGAGATTTTAGTTCACTTACCATGGCATTGCAATTCAAGAGATCATTCTTAAGTACACTCAATTCTTCCTTTAGAGATTTTGTTTCTTCGACGAATGGAATAATGAAAGACTTGATCTCTTCTCGCAACTCCATAATAAGAGAAGCTTTTAGAGTTTCGATCAGCTTATTCTGTATATAACCTAGTTTAGTGTCTATTGCCTGGTTAATTCCCTCTGTAATTACCTTCTGCAAGTCATCCCTTGACAAGTGCTTGTCGCTTTGTCCTAGATCCTTTTTATGACGCCGCGTGGAGGCTTGCTGCTTTTCAGGCGATGCATCAGGGCAGCGCAGTCCTCTTCGCGTGCAAGGTGGACATATCCAAGTATCACTTGATTCTTCTATTGTAATTCCTGTACATTTACTGTGACAACCTCTAAAGCACTGTATACATTGAATCTGCGTACTTATGTCTAGGTCTTTAGAGCATGCAATGCATTTAAGCATTTTATCTATTAGCTAATTCTTTTTCCTTATTATATATAGAAGAAAAAGAAAAAAAAAATGCAAGTTAAAAAAATACGTGTGCTCGCTCAGAATCGAACTGGCTTCAGTTGTACAAGGGATAAGAACCTTATGAACAGAGCGACGGCGTCCGTGACGGCAAACTTGAATATATCTTATAGTATTTAAAATTTAATTTACGTGAAGGTCAATGACTAATTTAATCATTATTTAATAGTAATTGTTCTTTCTTCACCTTTGGCTTTCGATTGCATAAACGTATTTACTGGTGACTCCGAGCCCTGTATATTCATCACATAAAGTGTGCAAATCCCTAATTAATTGCACGCATAGTGACAAAGTTAACAGCTACGTAAATAAATCATTTCGACACAATTAATGGCTGATTGTCTGAGACACGTTTGGCTTAATTACGAGCTTGAACTGAAATTGATAAGAGCAACAAGGATCAATACACTTAATGTCGCAATTGTATTAATAAGGCGAAAGCTTAGGCCTTATTAAGATCTTAGAAGCCTGTTACAGTACTACCTATCATGATAGCGATTTATTTAATTTTTACGTCACTACTAGGTCTAATAAAAATATAAAAAATAAACCAGTGGCACTTCAACCTCTTTAGGTCTTGACCTCAGATTTCTGAGTATGTTTCATAAACATTTTTAAATCTAATTTTCCTCATGATGTTTTCCTTCACCGTTTGAGCTAATGTGAACACTGCTACACTAGGTCTAAAGCCTAACGTTACGTAACATAATAAACGAGTTCAAAATATATTTTTGTATGTGACTGTTTTTTATAGAATAGGGCAATCGTGCAATTGGGGATAGATTTTTCACATGTATGTTCTGTTTAGACAGAAGTTTAGATATTTTTTCGTCTGTACAGACAAAGCTATTTCAATCACAGAGTATTAATTAATTGAATATGAAGTCACAAGTCGTGCTTCTGATTAATGATAGCGAAATTTAATTCAATAATTTATTTTACAAACGCCAGGTCAATAGTACTTAATTTAGAAACTAAATGTTATTAGCATATCATTGATCAAGTAGGTATTATGTGAAAGATTTATTTATTTGATCTCTAATTATAATTGTGATCTTTTGTACTATAATTATTAAATGTTAAGTATTACATGAAGACCTTAGGTAGAACAACTTTGATTTAAACAATGTCACTTTCGTCTCGTTTGCTCCTAAGCTTTGTTGTTTATCTAATGAACAATATATAACCATATTACAAATCACAAAAGTAATTAAATAATACAGACGTAAGGTTCTTCAAGAAAAGACCTTACCAATTCTTAAAAAGGCCGGCAACGCACTTGGGATCCTTTTGGCTATGTGATTGTCCATGGGCAGCAGTATCACTTAACATCAGGTGAGCCTGTTCGCTATAAAAAAAAATGTGAGCCGTCACGGGACGCCTGGCAGATGTGAAACATCGAAATTATTTTGTGAAGTAATATGCAGAAAAGAACAGATTGTGATAGGAACTAAATATGTCATAATGATAAAATAAAATTTTACGATTTTGTTTTCCAGATAACGATGACTATTTATTGAATAAACATTTATTTTCATTAAATACAAAAATTTACTACTGCATATAGATTGTATGTATATACCATCATATAGCGTGGCGATTCGTCGCCACGCCAGAAATCGGTTTTACGTGCGGCTATAGATGTTTCTCATCAAAAGTCATTAGACTTATAAACATAAAAACACAATTTATAAGAGAAAGTAGAAAGACACACTGTTCATTTTACTAAAAAAAAAACATTAGTTGAGGAGGAGGTAAAGCAGGAGGCTTACCTGATGATAAATGATACTGCCTATTTGATATTAATGATATTAATGGGTATTAAAAAAAAAATTTTTTTTTATTGTTTCTCAAATTTTTACATTAATAAATGAGTATGAGGCAACCCCCGTAAGTAGTCAAGAGACACTTGTGTTGGGGTTGACTCGCTACTTATCTATACATATTCTAAAAATAATAGCTATAAACTTATTCTATGCATGCATGTTTGTATGTGTATGTGCGCATGTGTGTGTGCTGTGTGTAAGCGAGTGTGTGCACGCTGTCAAGTAAACAATTAGGCCTGTCTCAAACTAGCGAATTCGCACCAAAATGTGCTCAGTTTCCTCATATTTCTTTCTTACAATCATACAAAACTCTAGGATGAAGTCGAAGTTTAGAGTTTATTTGGTTGTAAATATATGCAGACTGAGTCTCGTACTGACGGCTTGCATGAAATGGTTCGGAAATACTTGAGTAGGTACCTGAGCTAATTGTAAATATGTATAAAAAAAAACAATTAAATTTCGAGTAAAATACATAGCAAAAAGGTTTCCGTCTCATTATTTATTTTTTATTTACATTAATAACAACATTTGTCGGAAAAGCAAACAAGCCGAAAGCTCCGCTAAGGTTAATTGACCTAACGACACTTAGAGAAGGCAAGCAAGTGTATAGTTCAACTGTCTGTGTGCTTTAAAACAAGCAAAAATACGCAGACAAGGCGTTCATTCTAAGTCCTCTTAATCGATTTCGTTACGGAAATTCCACACATTCATATTAATCATGAACTAAACCAAAACGATAAAAAGTTAACCAAATAACTCGCAAATCATTACCCTATATTTATTAAGTTAATAAAGGGCCCTGAAGTTAGCAATCATGTATCGAAATGCCAACCTGATGACGTCACCTATGATGTAATATCATCAATCGAAACCGACAGTTCATGATTGTATGCTAATGGAAATAGAGCAGTAGTATTAGATATATATAATCAATAAAAAATTGTTTTTGCATATTTGGCACACGCCTATATAATGTACGGAGTCAATTGTATAATCTATATTATGTAACGAATATTTTGTAATAACGGCCGATTTAATTATTCAATTGTATTCGTTTTTATAATAAACTCCCAAGCGAAATTAGAGAATTATCACTGAGTGAATTAAAAACTCTCCTTAAACCTAAACTAATTAATAAACCGTTTTATACATTTGATGGTTATTTAAATGATCCTAATCCTTGGGATTGATTTGCTGCAGTTGAAACAATTTGTTTTAAAAACTTGGCGATTAAAAAGAGTGGCGCAGAGTTTCTTGACAGTACTTCTTGCCTGTTCCACCGGCAACTGCCGGACTTGCGAACTGGTAGTAAAATAATTTAGTATCAATTTAAGATCTTCTCTTTTGACGTTTATAAATGTGACGTTTAAAAATGATTGGTTCCCTAAATGTTTTTTTTTGAGTTTGAGTTGAGAACCGCTTAAGATTTCAAAACTAAGTTTTAATGGTCGAAGCTAAATACTACTTCAATTTTCCCATTAAATTTGAAATATTTAAAATATTAATTGATGTATGGAAAGACTTTACCTTAAGTTATTTATTGACTAAAAATTTTCCTATAGAAAATATCCATTCACGTTATATCATCAAGACCTGAACTAAGATTTATCAAACGTTCTTGACATTCAAGTCCACCGTAAATATCTCACGAGATAAGTTATTTATTCATAACAAGAGCAAGATATATCACTTGCAATGATGAAGCAGTAAATATAAATCGAATTATCGCCTTGATAAAGCCTACCGCAGGCTCACAACTCGCTTTGCGGACAGTAAATATATAAAAGGAGTATTATGAATGCATCTGTTAATAGTTTTAAGTTCGCTTATAATTTTTACCATAAAAATTATCAGTTTTCTGTTTATTATGAATGAAAATACCAATTAATAACCCTTATTGGAAGTTTGGAAAACCCCGGGGGCTTAATTACGAAACTAACCTAAATTTGCGGTCTTATTAGTAAATTTTTGAATAACTTATTTGACATAATAATTAGGAGATAAAAAATTATTCACATCATGAATTATTACAGTAACTGGCTACATGAGAAAATAAGTATAATAAGTTTGTAATTTTACTTAAAGGCCATATTTTCCTTTGGTATTCAACTAATTGACAAGCCGTGTTTCCAAGGCGTGGACCTCACTTCAGATTTATTTATATAGAACTGCTGCAACTTAAAGCTTGAAATTTTTGTGTCGGTTTTGTGGGCTCTTTTCCTAATAGACAAGTAGGTGAACAGTATTTCCTGCCTGCAGGCCAACAGCTTTTTGGCCAAATGAATGCCGGTTTTCTTTAAATGTAACTGTTCGTCTTAGTCTCTTTTCTTGGGTCCTTCAAGAAAAGAGCGTACAAATTCTTAAAAGGCCGGCAACGCACTCGCGAGCCCTCTAGCATCGAGAGTATCCATGGGCGGCGGTATCACTTAACATCAGGTGAGCCTCCTGCCGGTTTGCCCCCTGTTCTATAAAAAAAAAATTGTTTCGCACATTGAAAGAAGTCGTTGGGTGCTCAGCTGTGATTCTATTGCATGACCACAAGGTTTAAGTAAACTCACAGTTAACTCACAGTTAAGAAATTTTTGTTTCCAGTTCTTCCATACACAACTTACACTTTTAAGACGCCAGAAACTTTTATAATTTACGTACGTATTCGATTTGGTTACTTTACCGCTTAATGGGGTTCTCAACTCTTCACCGGAGAGCGTTATTTGGTAAGCGTATGGGGGTAGTATACTCTGATTTGAGAGTATACTTAGAAGGGATTAGAGGATAGCATTTACTGGCAATTTTGTTAGTAACTGAATTGTATTGTATTTTATTTCCTCTTATAATTAATATTTTACATTTATATGTTTTAGTATTATTTTATTCTGAGTTTGGGTTGTAAGTAAATAAATAAATATTACGAAATACATTTTATTCCTCATACAGTTATACATACATACATAATAACAGATAACTTAAATATACGCATTGCTTTATACCTTCCTTGTTTTTATTATGTACATGTAAGTACAGTAAAATCAAATACATTGGAAGTTTAATAGTAACATCTCTGTATATATATTTAGTTAAGAGATATTTACAGTATTTCAACGATACCAGAAACGCGAGTGGAAACATAACCGACAAGTGAGCGAGTCAATTGGGTCCTGACATATAATTTGTCAAGCAATTTAAATAATATCCATAATTACATATCTATCAAAGGCGAAGCGTGTTGATATACCGCTAATAAGGCATCGGTGACTTGGCTTTATGAAATTTGCACATTTTTCTACTAATTATCGCTGACTGTCGCAATATTAATTATATTAGCTGAGATATTTTTATGAGCAATAATTGCTTAATATTATCTAACCGTGTCCGCAGTACTCGTTGCTCTGTGATTCAATACCTTGTATTATCCAAAAATGGTCGGCAGTGACGAGATATGGAATATAAGTGGAGTACAGGAGACAGAACGAGAGAGGGAGCGCTCAAGGACGAATTCTAGTCCTATGCAGTGAGCTCTGACTGACCAAGAATAAAGTTAACTAAATGTATTTTTTATCTTAATAGACCTTATTTATACTGTAGATTAATAACGCAGGGTCCGCCAACCTAGAGAATTTCGTATTCCACAGGTGGTGCTATCATAAATTTAATTTTAATCCGACCGAGAATAAAAAAATATTTACTAAAAACAGAACTTAATTTCTGTTTAAGTTTAAAGTCTTAAAAATTCTGATTCAAAATAGATAAAAACTCACTCAAATACGCAAAGCTTAGAAATAAAACTACTATTTCAATTGAATTTCAAAGCCTAGGTGTTTATGTCTCATGTAATTGACTTGTCGTTGAAAATTACTATTTATTAATGTTGGCAACACAGCCTTATTATGGGATGCTATATTTACGTAGTGGTTATATAAATACGATTATTATGTTTAATTGGTTAATTAGGAGAGCGGTACTTGTAAAGAAAGTAGTAATTTCCTTTCTGAATACTTTCGAAATGTTTTTGTATTTATGCATTTTTAGTTTAAGTAAAAAAATAGCGATATGACGTTTGTCCTTTCTGTAGGTATCATACGTGAACGGACATTTTTTTTTATGTAATAGGAGGCAAACGTGAAGGAGGCTCATCTGACATGTGAAACCGCCGCCCATGGACACTCACATTGCCAGAAGGTTCCAAAGTGCGTTCCCATGTCAAACAAATTATATATGTTAAATAAATACACTGCAAAGCTGATACTATTAATCATAATGAGGATAACAGCGTGTAGTGTAATTTAAATCGAACATATTTAATGTAAAAATTATTAATTCATTATTTGCTTACATAGAGATTTAAAGAAAGATACAGAAGGAATCTTCCTTTAAATCTCTGTTGTACAAACATTTTCTGTCCACAACGTATTCCCACGGCCACGCTTTCTTTTTCTTGAAGCAGTTCTAAAAAGCAGCTCTAAAAAGTATGAATATAAACATTATTGAATAAATTAATTACCAGAAAAATAAGTTAGAACACGGTTTTAAATGTATTGTAATAACTTCTACAACAGAAAATGTGACTAGCCTAAAATAAATTTTAAAATCAGAATTTGATATTGTATAATAAAAATGAGACATTGATGAAGAATTTGCAATTTAAGAAATGATATTATAACTACCGATTGAGATCAAAGGATGATGATAGAATGGAATCCGAAAGTAAAAAGTTCGCTGCGGCTTATAATTTTGAATTAGACCAACATTTTTGCTACTTAAAAAGGAGATTTACATCATCAAAAAATGATTTCGGTGGTATCATTTCCATTCATAAATAACATTGTCAGAATTATTTAATTTTTACCAAATGAAGCACTTCCTATCGTATATTATATTAGTAACTTATATATACCAGATACTTATCTGAAATATATATTATATATATATGAATAGATTCAACTTTACTAAACCACAAAGTACTAAGTTAGTAGATTTATGATGTAAATAAATAAACTTATGTGAAAATGGGCAGGGCACATGACAAGAGGACCCGAAATGTAGCAACATAGTATTAAACTGGTGCCCAAGGTACAATAAAAGTAAAAGGGGACGACAATTTAGCAATTGGATGGTCCAGATTATGGAAAAAACGGGTGGTACATGCCAGCAAGTGGTACAATGCAAACAAATGTCGAAATTCGAAGGCGGCCTTTGCCAAAAAAGGGCACACGTATACTTTGCAATGAATGAAATGTTAGAAATTATGATTATTATTATTAAACCACTTAGGTGTCCTATATGGGTATACATAATGTATCCTCCAATAACAAAATTGTATGTAATAAGATAATGTTTTTATAAAAAAAAGACCAATAAAATTCATATTTTCACAAAACACGGTGCATCAATTACAATACCGTACAAAACGGTTAATAAATTATTTTCTGAACGAGCAACATATATATATCGAATTAAGAACATTTGACTCATCTAATTGCTAATGGATGAGACTCAGACAAAATAATAATATATTATTTGTTGAGAATTATGTATTCAGTTATTTATCATCTTGGCATAGAATCTTGAATGCTGAATGTATCCAAAAAACTGGAAGTGTTTTGAGGTCGAGGGTTCAAGAGTTTAAAGACGTATGGTGAACTACAAATCTGCTCGATAGAATCTAGAAGAACAAAGAAGTACTTACGACGAATAAGAAAAGGAAACTTGGATATTTCGGACACGTCTTACGTAACACGAAAAGAAACGAGCTCCTTTAACTAATCATTCAAAATAAACGGGAAGGTGACCTTAACGCATGTCGTAGGCAATGGTTTGGTCGAAGCACCAAGTCGTTTTTCAGAAGTGCGGCACCCAATATTCAAGTAGCCATCGCATAACTTTGATAGGATGCACTACAATAATAAAAGTTATCTGTATTATATATAAAATAGGAACCCGTTATAGGCAGGATAGAAGTTATCAATGAGTGACATATTTCGCAACACGAATTTTATCGGAATACGCCATGTTAGCGGGAAATATCTTAGACCTTAAGTCGATCATCTAATAATGTGTTTTAATCATTAATATAAGATCTTAAATGTTAAGTTCTTTATGGTTTTTTTTTTCAAAAATTAATTACAGTAATATTAAATTTACAGTATTCCAGAATATAAGTGGCCCTACAACTTTAATATATTATTTTAGATATTTTAAAATCTGTGCGCCTGTTTGGCAAAAGCCTCCTCCTAATCCCGCCATTCTTCTCTGCATTGTGCCAATCTCTGCCATGTACTTAAATATGATGAATTATTTGTTATTCGAGTTTATAATAATATTCACATTTATTAGAATCACAGCGTTATATTTTTAACCAGTTTTATGAATTGCAACGTCTTAGACACATTACGTAAACGACTAAAGCTGTATGCACATAATATACAGTCTATGAATACTTAACAAAGCCACTCTCTTATATAAACAGTATCGGCTGACATCAACAAATCTTTGTCGACGCCGTTCGCCACAAGTCAACGGGTCTTACAAATTACAAGGCACACTATGGCCAATAGTCATCTTTCTCTATAACTATCTGTTAAATAGCACCTAGGTAAGAGGTATTTCTTATTAACTGGACTCATGATTATAAAATAAAGTTTGACAGTCGTAAACAAGCATACATAATACGAAAAAGTTCACACTAGTCCAATCGGATCACTACGTTGGCTTTTTTAAGATTTTAACAACAACTCACACTTTGAAATCGATTCGATTGATCGATCCTTCTGGTTTCAAAATTTATTTATTTGGTTTATTTTTTTATATCTTGGCGTAAGTTATGTTTGACTATAATTGCTTGTTACAATAAATATTTTATTTTAATTTTCTTCTGCCAATATCAGTGTGCCGAGCGATGGCAAGCTGTTATATATAAATAAATAATATCAATAAATAAATAAATTCTAGCTTTGGGAGCGTTCTAGTATTACATCGCAATTTTTGGAGATTCTTGAACCCCTTCCCCCCACGTAACGCGAAGTAACGTTTTTACATTAGAATTTTTACGGAAAAGTTACCATTATGTACTGGTGTAAAGTACCAGAAATTCGAAAATAATATTATCAATAACAAGCTATTCAATCCCCGTCGGGCATCGTATACGCTTTATAAGAGGAACCCAATTCTTTATAATAATTGAACGCCAATTCCAAAAAACTGATCCAATATTTAAAATTAGCTGATGTTAGAGATAATATACCTATAAATATGCACCATGACGTGAAAGTGAGATACTTAGTAAATATAATTGTACAAATTTGAAATTATAAAGCAATATGACTAAATCGTACAAGACTACCTAGTAAGCTAGAATGCAATTGAGCTAAAATCCATTTTCCAATTAGGGTCAGTGCACCAGTCAATGTGCATAGGGTCGTAGGACGGCCCTTTGGCCCGGTGTCACATGTCTGTTTGAGTTAAAGTCAAACATAGCCTTGACGACTCGCAGATAAAATAAAACCTGACGGAAACCATAGACTATGTGCACTTCATTTATAAACGTACAATTTTACATATTTAAAAGTATATGTTTACGAGGATATTGATATTTTCCACCTCACCAAAGAGGATGTGAGGAAGTATTTTAGGAGGCGGATATATTTTAATTTTATTTGAAATATTAAGTATTATTTATTACTTTCAATGGTAAATTTCAGTTTTCTTTGGTTTTTTTATATATATTTTTTGTATATTAATGTACTAACCTACTTGTTTTCTGTTTTATTTAAATACTGTAAATTTATGAAACCTGTTTTGGGTTTTTATATTATCCAAATTTTGTTTTATAGGATGTATGTTAGCTGTAGGATTACTTACTAATAAATCAATAAATATTTTGAAAGAATTACAATTGTGATAACCTGTAGCCATGAATATAAAGCAAGTTGTATACTGTAATCATAAATTCAACTAAAATACTAAAAGTCTTATTAAAACAAAATTTCTGGTGATTTAAACTAAACTAGTGTTAACTAAATAAAAACAATTAATAATTTAGATTTATTCCACTCATTTGGTCTTATTTTTTACAGCTATTTTATATTTTATTGGCTTGGATCTATACCGTTGGATTCACACAGTGGAGGAGGACCTGCTGCAGCTCAAAGTCAACTGACGGTATGTGGCAAAAGACAGAGAACGGT
Organism: Pieris mannii; assembly: GCA_028984075.1. Lineage (NCBI taxonomy): Eukaryota > Metazoa > Arthropoda > Insecta > Lepidoptera > Pieridae > Pieris > Pieris mannii. The sequence goes on from CM054784.1 coordinate 863,211, forward strand.
GGACGATTCTCGTTTCGGAGACCCAGACAAATTATGAGTTGCAAAGCCAGCGGAGTGAGTGAACGTATTAACTCGTAACCTTTAGACATATGTTTGTATTTTACTTTTGGTAAATATTTTGAGACTTAAGACGATTACGGTAAAATGTTCTTGTCTGTAAATGTCCTTTCACACGATGTGTTAATTGCGCACTTTTATTTTATAGAACAAGGCAGAAACGGGCAGGAAGCTCACGGGCAGGAGGCTCTTAAGTGATACCGCCGCCTATGGACACTCTCAATGCCAGAGGGCTCGCGAGTGCGTTGCCGGCCTTTTAAGAATTGGTAAGCTCTTTTCTTGAAGGACCCTAATTCGAATTCGAATCGGTTAATAAAGAGAACACTATCGGGGTTCAAACGTTCGACCGCCAATGACACGGTTAACCACTAAGCTTACAACTTACAAGCCAGTTATTTTAGTAGTAAATGTGTTTTATGATTACAAATCTATGAATCATAGTTTATTATTAATTTAAATAGTAATTGCGTTGATCAGTTTGATGAAACCTTCCAATAATTTACACAGTTAGGAATCCAGAAAATATTCATTACAGACTATCTGCGCCCCCGGCTTCTTCTCGCAACACATCGCTATTAAAATACAATTATTCTTCTTTCTTGTTCTACATATAAAAAACAGTAGTATTTCATTATTAACACAACGTTTTGAGTGCTTTTTAGCAATCAGTTAACCACAACTGAGCGTTTCTTAACGCAGTTTCAGCCGCGCAACACCAGAATATGGAACCGGATGCCCAATGAAGTATTTCATATTCCAAGTCGACTTAGGAAATTTGGCAATGTGACTGCCCATATTTTCATATTTTTAGTTTTATAAAAAAAAATGTAACACTAATCTTCATGATTTTTATAAAACTCCAAAGTGAAGTATAAACAACTAACTTTATAAGTCTTTAATTAAACAAAATAAGAAGGTACAAATCGAAATCTCGAAGATTTTGAAATGTAGTGATACCGTCGCACGTTTCCTATCAGCTGGAACTCTTTCAACTTTTATGAAGACTGTAAAATACGCTTATAATAATATAATAATAATAGCCTTTTTTTTATCGGACATGACAGCGTATTCTTTATTTTTTGTAAATTGTTCCTTTTTTTGCTTAATAAAGAAAAAAATAAACAAACTCTACCCAAGATGTTCCCTCTTGGGGGTACATGGACAAGCAAAAAAAAAAAATACGCTTATAATGAAGGGAAAAATTAAAGCAATAGACGAGCAGGTAGAAGGAAGAAGTCGTGGTTAAGAGGAACTTTTGATTTCAAGTCGTAAACAATCAAGTGGCACCAGAAAAAGAATAAGAAATATTTTAATTAGTTAATCTTACATTAGGAATACCAATGCACAAACGGTACCTTTGTATATAGATAACCTATTGCTAGAATTCCGAAAGCATCATGTATTTATGTCAGCAATACTAGAAATGTCACCAGGCAAATATTGTAATAAATTGTCGTTAAGCGTGAGAATAGTGAGATTGTTTGATAAATTAATTTTGAATATAGAATAACTGTGTTTGGAAATTTACTAGACATACGAATATAATAACAGTAAAAAAACTTTGCAGTTTAGCGATTAACAGAACATTTTCGTTTTTTTTATATTGTTTAGGTTTTATTAATAAAAGTATAATATAAAACATAAGAGCACTTTAACTTTCTATCTATGTGCGCATTTAACATTCGCTCAAACGGTAAAGGAAAATATCCTGAGGAAACCAGCTTGCCTTAGACCCAAAAAGTCGAAAGTAGAAAAACTCATTATGCAGAGTGGAAGGAACCAGGCCGAGGCCGAACCCTTACTCACAGGACTGTTCCAGAAAAGTCCCTCACATGTCTTACCATCACCGAGGCGAAGAGACTTGTCGACGACAAGGGAGTGTGGGGATTGTGGAGGAACAACCTTCAGAAATTATGAGTGTGAAGAAGATGTTGGTAGCATTATGCGTAAAGCTAGGACGTCATACCGAAAGATATACGAAATTAACTTCGTAAGTAGAATTTTTAAATTCAAACTTTATATTTTAATATATTGTTGCATGTTTTGTTACATGGTTTAACTTGCAAACTGGGTTAAACAAATTCAGGAAATATTAAATTGCGTATTTTTAACAGCTTGTTTGTTCCGAGTTAATATTCGTTGTGTTGATAATTTTAAAATGTGAGAATCACAGATTAAAATATTCAAATTATCCAAATGAGAAAAAAATGGTTTAGATAATATATTGTTTAAGTCTCTTATGTGAGTTCAACTTGATGCCTAGGGTTCGCAAAGCTGTGTTATCAACTTATGTTTGCATAATCTTGATGATAGAGACATAAAACCCGTCCCTATTGGAGCCTTACACATCTTCAAGTATTCTTCTTAAGATTGCAAACGTAACTTGCTCATGTTGTAAAAATGAATTTCTGTTTGTTTATCCTGCTAAAACTCAAGAATGGCTGGACTATTGTGGCTAATTTTGGTCTGGATATTTGTGGAGTTTAAGGAAGGTTTATAGGTAAAATATAAGGATATTAATATAAATATATTGCTGTCGAATATATTTTGATTTGTAAAAGTCGTTGAGTTGAGTTATTGACTGTCACATTGTGTCCTGTCAACCGATTTTTTTTTAAATTTAAGTTAGAATTAGTTGAAAATATTTTTAGGCAGAAATCAATTGACTCAAAAAGTGAAAGTTTCAAATGTTACAATGTCAAAAAAAAAACTTCAAACACAATATTAAGTTATTATAATTATATATAATTAATATTACTAAGAATAAGGTCTGCCGGGTCAGCTACTAGTAAATATTTTTTCTTATTTAATATTTTCTAATTCATTCAGGCTAGATATTAAGTTAATAGTTATTAAGCTTCAAATCCAGTTCTTAATACTATTCGTAAAACAAAGTTTCTCAATACACATTGTTACTGGTTTTGGCGACTGATAAACAATATGGCTAGATAAAAGCTTCGGTGACATAATGCTCACGGACTCCACTTTGGATTCAAGTCAATGAACTTAAAACATTGCCATACAAGTAAGCTGGAGCGTGATAAGTTTCGTCGGCTAGACGATTGATCACTGAAAAGGCATTGTAATACTACACGTCCTTAAACCTTGTTATATAGAAAAGGAAATACTTTTTACATTATCTTATATCGTCTTTGACGAATACACATGCGATGTAAGCAGCGATTGCAAACCATACGCAGCCGGCTGAACTAAATTCGAAATACGGCTCGCATACGAATCGCCATAGATCGCGCTTTATATATATACTAAATTAAAAATTATAACGTTTCAAGCCGCGATATACTTCGCAAGTAAACAATGATTCAGCAGAAAGCTTCTTATCACGATATACTATTCTTATCTAATTTACGACTTCCATGGTATATTATTACAGTATCTCCTACATAATTTCTAAAAAATAACTGACCTAACCCAACATAATTTACTACATAAATTATTACTGGTTTTGTAACAATTATGTAAAGCAAACTATATCAATATTTCCTTATAGGCTTAGGAGACTTAAAACCAACATCACACAACATGACCTTAAAATCGAATATTTCTATCTAATAATTGTTTCGCTTAAAAAGCTGCTGATCACCTGCTTCACTAAAATAAAAATGGTAAATATTCAGACGCAGAAATGTGTAATAAAACAGATACTAGATTGAATGCTATGTTCATCGTTCATTAATTACGACAACTAGCGAAATAGGAATGAAATTATAGATTACATTTTTATGTTTAAATTCTCTGTTTAACTTTTAATGTTAATATTAAAATTGTAATCTAGCCGTAAAAGATTTCTCTAAATCTTTTACGAAAAATTACAAAATTTACAAAATTACAAAATTATTTGATTGAAAGTTTTTAAATAAATATTTTATATCATTAAGGGAAGGAATCATTAATAATAAATAAATTAACTAGAAAACATATAGTGCAGCCATTCACAAAATCTTAATATTCTAACTTCTAACTAGAAATAGAACAATTCGTATATACAATACTGTTATACGACTAGTTTTACTGTATGCATCACCACGAAAGAGTAGCAGAAGCTACTGATGGAACATAAGATATTGCGAAAAATCCTGGAGCCAACAACAAATGATGGGTCATGCTGAAATAGAAGAGATAGTTGCTGCAGCAACATACGTGAATACAAGTCCATCAACCACGGTGACTGGGGCATGGACCAAGATCGGGCAGCGAAGCTCACCTGAGCCGGTCTGGTCAGGCCTATGTTTCACTGGATGGACAGAGTGAACCTATTAAACCAATTATTGGCAGAAGTTGTGTCACAAGTGTGGACAGAGAGCTTTGGAAGTTTCTCGTTTCAGAGGCCTTTTTAGGTCATATAGCCAGCGGGAGTGACTGAGAAAAAAATATAAAATGTTTAGAGCTATCTATTACGTCGGTAGTAAATCCCCTTAACAATTTCAGTGTAAACACACGTCAATGATGAGTAGTTGTATGCAGTTCATATCAATGCGATAATCAATATGTTATTCACGATCTGCAAATAGTGTTACAATTATGAATGAATTCTAGTTACGTTAAAAAAATAAACAAATTGTATCAAATTATTAGTGAGTCTTTGTACAAAATAATTTTGGTATTTTAGGTCTAAGACAGGCCGGTTTCCTCATGAGTTTTACTTCACCGTTTGAGCTATTAAGGACCTATCCGGTCGCCGAACTCCAAGAAAGTACATTGTGTCTTTCCATTTTTGTCATCGTTTCTTAAAGTAGGAAATGGGCAAATGGAATAAATATATGGTGGAGTTGAGTAGTTCATGTACGAAATCAAGCCAATTTTTGACACTTTGAACTCATTTTATGATAAACATGATTTTGAATCTAACACGAAATATATAACCATTTAAAAAAGAATACAAAACTACATTAATTTAATGTTTTACTAATTGTGATTAGGAGCCGTCACGCCTCAGTGCTCTAGGTCTCCACTGCGCACCGCTTTCCCCCCATAGACAATGACACAACAAGTCATGCTGCGATAGGACTTTAAATGCGCATATAAAAGAAAGACAATTAGTGCACAGTCAGGGATCGAACCTATGACCTCAGGGACAGTCCCCCGCTGAAGCCACTAGTCCAACATTGTTTAAAGCGCCATCCCTACCAAACTATATTTCAGTAAAAGTACAAAGCCAACCAACTTCGCACTTTTTATATTAAGTGTTCAATCTATTTACAATATTACTAAGAATAATTCGGTATCCGCCTTGCTGACGTACAATATTTATCAACATTACCCCACCCATATCACTTCGAGACTGAAAATTCCTAGAAGTAAAAAATTGGTGGCTTGAAACCGGCCGGCGCGGCGGGTTCACACCTTGTAGCGTCAAAAGTATGACGCAAATGCGCGTGCGATGATTTGCGAATCAAACCAAATATTTGATTACGATGATTACCGTATATGGCGTTAATAGAATTGAGACTCTTCAGCTATGTATTTACTTTTATATTTATTTTAACCTTCAGATTTTCGCTATTATGATTTTGAAATATTGAAACATATGCTACCCTTTCAAATGCTTTTGTTGTAAATAAAACTTGGCTTGGCGAAGGGCCCCACAACTAAGTATACATCTTTTAAAATATGAGGCAAATTCAAATTAAAAAAAATCATTTTTACAATTTCAATAATAATACTTAATAAAAATAATACGCACCTGGAAAACTACGATTTCAACTTATACCTGCAATTTTGTACTCAAAGCGGAAGGAGTAGGTAAAATTAAGATCGAACAGTGACAATACCGAGTGATAGTATTGAAATACAGAGGGCTCTTGCTCAACGCAGCGGGGGCCAGAGATTGGCATCGCTCGTAGGCTGACTGCACCGGCCTACGTGCTGGTTATTCACGAACCCAGAGGAAATTGTCGTTGCCAAGTATATACATTCGTATCAGTCACTAAAAATATCTGCTTAATTCTTCTTATAAAACGTTATAAGGACCACAGATTTCTCATTTGCATTCTGTTTTTGTTTCTTTATGAGCAAATAAGTTAACATTTGACACCCTATCAACATTTTAAGTCTAAGGTATATACAATAGTAAGTGTTGCACCAAAGTCCATGTTTTTCCTGCATTAAATCTATGTCATTATCAGAATATTTGCAAGATGGAAAATCCAGTAGGCCAAGGTTTTCAATGAAAATAAACAATAGGGCTTATAATTGATCTTATTTATTTATTAATGAACGATATTTGAATACTGAATTTATCGTCAAAATGCTAGGTTTTGTAGACTTCTTTAGAATAGTCTGTCTTGTACCGCCATCAAATTTAAAACCCACATCTAATTTGTTTTCTAATCACCTTATTTAAAATAAAATATAATAATTAATTCTTAAATCATGGACTTGGTTGTGATTATTAACTTTTTTTTTCATTAATTCGGAAGTATAACACGTCATACTTATAAGATATGAAAATATATATATACATATATCATTAACTGTACTTAAATTCGTCCTCAGATAGGATTTTGTTTTATAAAATTATAATACAACTAAAAAGTAAGAAAACAATAGTCAAGAAAATTTGGAGTACATGCAGAAAGACAACACAATAACGATTATAAAAATTTTCTTAAAAGCTTCTTGGAAGCGCCAAAACATATCAACTTTATTAAATGTATTTTAATACTACAAGGTATTTAAACAATCAACCTCCAAATCACTTTCAATCTCAATGGGAAGATATTCGAATTTTAAAAGTACAGGCCAAAATCCAATCGGGTTTCCTACTTGTGCCATTTTGCCAGAGAACCGAATAGTCTCGACAAAATGGTAGGGAGGAGTTATAGCAGGAATAGTGATAGCGATGATGAGATAAGACAATTCTCAACATCGCTAATGCCCTGAGACAAGCTGATAGAATATTGTTAAGACTTTTGAAGACAGGCACAGGCAACACAAAGATAATGAAGACTACGAAGAAGAGCTGCAGACGATACAGTTGTTTTAAGTACGGCATCAGAATTGTCGACTTTTTTAAATTTGTTTCTCACATATATGTGAGACCCATTTGTCTAATATGACATCTCATTGCACCTCTTTTTATAAAATCTATTTAGATTTTAGCACCCTCGCAGTCGTTTGCTCGTTTCCGCAATAAGTAATAACCCGTATATGTAGTTATGGCGAGGTTATGGTCCATTCATCTCGCGGACAAATCGAAAGCACAGCACAGCCTCTCATTCATGCGCATACAGAATATTCACTTAAAGCGAACAATCGTGAACTGCGGATATAGAAATCTCGAAGAGAATCCAGTTATCCCAGATTCAAATGCATTAATTTTAGCTGAATTAAATAAAAATGACGATAAAGTATTTCACTGTTAAAAGCTCGAAGTAGTTTTTTATTAATACGCGGTTCCTGAGTTAAATTGCCTAAAGAAACCACCGGACAACTAAAGTAATATATGTTTTTTGAAACCACACAAGGGATTTTAAGGACACAATAAACACTATAAAACAAATAGTCGCCCAGTAGTCTGCGTAGCAGCGATGCAGGTCAGGCATCGACGTGGGCGACGTCTGGCACCTTTAAACGGAAGCTGCAAGGCGTAAGTCGACACTATCGCAAGCAGTTGCCGATATATGACACACCATTATGAAATACGTATTAATTAATACTGTTTATTCTTATTTGAATTAAGAATTAAAGTTCTGTAAAAATAAAATAAAAAATATGAAAAAATATCTATGCTCAGAATAAAGATGACCAAAGAGTTTTGATTACCATTTTTGTACTAGGAGGTGCACAATGTCTATCACACGTTTCCAATTTATGAGATTAATTATGTGTAGTGTATGAATCTGTTCGTAACGATCAAATTTAAACAAAACTATTGATAAAATATTTGTGTTTTAATTTTTTGTATTAAATAAATTACAAGACTCACTTAAGATCATATTTCATTAATTTAGTTTATCACAACTTGTGACATGTTTTGTGTTAACTACACACAGTATAGTTGAAACACATTCCGATATTTATTTGAAGAATCAAAAACCAACTCATTTTTACTTATTTTTGATGTTATACTTCTTTTGGTGTTAGGGAAAAATGATATGAGAAAATTTTTGCGATGCGCGCGCAAAAACTCACAAAACACCGAAAAAGCTAGTCAACAATTTAAAATAAAAAATGACCATTTATTTTAGATAGATATTTAAATAAATTTTATTAAACTAGATAATGCGTTGTAATAAAACTTTTAATGTATAAAATATTTTCTATTGTAAGTGTCGTTTTGTATAATGGTTAATAAGGTGCAAGGTGTGTAGTGTTAATAAGGCGAAAGATAAAATAATAAAAAAAATATATCTTGTTACGTCAAACAAGTAACTTCTGACGCGTCTAGGTACATTAGTACAAACACGGGTTTTTTATATGTAGTATAGGAGGACTAACGAGTCTATGGGACGCCCAAAAAAAGCAGTAATTGCAGCCAATGGACTCGCAATTTATTGGGTGCGTTACCTGCCTTTGAGAGAGGGTTACTTTCTTTAAACAATTGGAGGTCGTACGTCAGAGGCAAGACTTCCACCGAGATTCGATTCCAATAAAACCCAAAACCTTAACAGGAAAGACATTCTACAAATTTTAGCTAATCTATGTACGTCATATCCGTGTGTGAACCATAGACAAACTATTTTTGGCGCCTATTTCTGATTCATGGCGTGGGGTTGGCGGTATTTCATAACGTCATTATAAACGTCACCGTGTGGTTATATGAAATCATTATTCATACTTTGGCGGTTGCATATCTTATTTACGTAAGATAAGATACTACATACCCAAGCTTTAAACCATAATACTATGTTAGTATATTCAAAGTAAGTGTATTTTAATCGAGTATATACTTATATGCATAATGAAAATCTGTAATATTTTTCATAGAGATATGGCATTCTTTATTTTATTTAAGCTTACATTTAAAAATGGAGTATAATAATAAATTAAGAGACATGTGAAAATCATCATCCACGGTAAATTATATTGAAGGCGGTATTTTTTTTAATTCTTATTCAATCAACTTTTTTTTTTAATTCTAGATTTTGTTTGTCAAATAATCAAATGACAACTTAAAACCAAAAACGAGAACCCTGTCTTCGCTTACGCATAACAGAAAATATACATAGACGAGAACTTATATGTTTATAGAGCTTTCTGGCCATTAAAGTATATAAATGGTGTTATATACGAATAAGGTACAAGCACTTAACGGAATAGGTTAATTAATTAAATATCAATTATGTATTACGATGCTATAAAGTACGCAATTATTAACTTTATTGTAATTAAGACTTTGACTGGTTTAAATTTATATTCTTATTATATTTTATGTTTTTTTTTACTCTAGCAATATTCTTGTCGTAGTTTCGATATCAGAACTTATACACTGAAGTTATTCATATATTTTTTGCACCGTTTATTACCAAACTTACTCGCGGTATTGAGCAGAATCGGCCTAGTAGCTTTTTCTTTCATTCTTTCTTTCTACTTTCATTCTCATGGGGTTGTAGGTTCGATTCCCGGCAAATACAAAAGAAATTTCTGCCTATGTGCGTATTTAACACTTGGTTTGGTAAAATAAAACATCAGCCTTAGACCCAAAACGTCGACGACCTGTTAGGTAAAGAAGGCTGCTACTAGCCTATTAGATATGATCACGGAACAGATAAAGAAATCTAAAAGGTTGTAAAAAAAAAAATTGTATATATATATAGGTTGGGTTACAACCTTTATATTTCATGGGCTTACCTAGATCGTAACGCCACGCGGCGCCACGGCGATTGTCAATTATTTTTGCTATAGCCACACATTATTACACGCACACGTCTACACCTACATAAGCAAAGTTATTGGGGAACCTGTATGAATAAATAAGCGTAGGCATAGGTCCAGCTATCTAAAATTTCTCGTGAATCATCAATAGAATATATACAAGGCCCTTGCAAATTTGTATGTGAGTTAATTAAACTAAAGTTATATGACCGTATAATCTATATGAAATAAGATAAATGAAAGTATCTTTTAATAAATTGGTGAATACACAGTTTAATAAAACTGTATCAATTACACTACTCCCTATCATAACAATCAATGTTTAAACAAAAGTCTTATTATTACTCTTTGTAAAGAAACTATTACATACGTCAAATATGTTGCAGTCAAAAATACGTATTTTGCCTCAATTCCGGTCTTATCAACTATTTTGAGCACTTTAAAGTGTTGTCTATAGACAAGAGATTGGATTTCTATTTTTTTTTTTATATATAATAGGGGGCAAACGGGCAGGAGGCTCACCTGATGTTAAGTGATACCGCCGCCCATGGACACTCTCGATGCTAGAGGGCTCGCGAGTGCGTTGCCGGCCTTTTAAGAATTTGTACGCTCTTTTCTTGAAGGACCCTATGTCGAATTGGTTCGGAAATACTTCAGTGGGCAACTGGTTCCACAAAGTGGTGGTGCGCGGCAAAAACTGCCTTGAAAATCGCGCAGTTGTGGAACGGCGGACGTCGAGGTGATACGGATGGGAGTCTAAGAGTCTAAGAGTTTGTAAAAAATAAATAAATATTCTAAATTATCAGAAGCCACAATTGTAGTTTGCTCTCAAAAATAAATTCCTCGTATTTCTATAAAACCATTCCGTAGAATAGTCCAAAAAAATTTAGATAGCTAAAAAAAAATCCCCAAAATTTATCATCTCTACTCACAGTTGCGCAGAGTATCATTTCAAAAAATTTACAGTATCATGTCATTTATATATCTCTTTATTTAGATGGTTTGAAAAATTATGTTTGTTAGCAGTACTAATTTATATACTATATAGGGAACATCAGGTACATGGCGGGATTTGGAGGAAGCCTTTTCTAAAAAAATACACAGATCTAATAAAAAAGAGATTATAGAAATATAAATGAGTTTTAGTCTAGTATCTGAAATAAAAGGCTATTATTATTATAAAGAATGCTGTGCTGGTGAAATAAATCAGTTTTTATTGTTATTTTTCCGTTGTCAAACTTTTTTTAAAGAAATAAAAATCGTTAAATATAAAAATTAAAAAGAAAATACCACTCCATTACTATCAATATAATTTCGATCTGACTCATTTTACCAAAAATGGTTCTACTACTGATTTGATCGCAAATCGTCATCAAAACCGTAACAATACTTAGCAATAGCTGTATTTGATCGTTTTAATTGGTCCAACCACACGAATATTCGATTTATCTGTTAAAAACATCTTTTTTGTACTCATAACGACAAATCTTTGACTTCCTGCATATAAAATGTACTTTTAATTGTTATTAAGCGTTCAAATTGAATTGTTTTGAACCGAAAGAAACCAGGTTATATTTTTGTTTTACAAAATTCACTACGAACTGAGCTATAAAAAAAATCATTGCTACTATAACCTTTTTAGGAGGACTTATTTATCTAAGACCATGCCGGTTCCTCACGATGTTTTCTGTGGCATAGCCAGAGATCGAACCTACGACCTCCGGGATGAGAGTCGCACACTGAAGCCACAAGGCCAACAGCACATTACTAAGCTATGGATTTAAAAAGTATCACCATCGTATACAGCATATTTTTATGAATTTTTATTTTAATTTTTACAAAAAATGTATCTGTACATTAACCACTAAGATATAATGTTGTATGTCCTCGCCACGTAAAAAGAGCCTAAGCGGGGAGCAGGGAGCACACGCGTTTAAAAGAAGGGATGATGACCCTCCACTGCAAGTACTGGACCCGATCTCCCCTAGCTATTTGTATGTGTATGTGTATTTAATGCGTATGGCCCGGTCTGTGAAAGATGCTTGCTGTGTCAAGCATCCTCACAAACCAGCAATGGCCGTGAAGAAGCGGACTCAACCGCCGCATCGCATGTCGAGAAGCGGATAAGGCTCTGCTGTTACCGCATCCCGCATAAAGCGATTGTTGGTGGGGCCTTAGGGTTGGAACTGGATAAGAATGTAATACAGTGGTACCAAAGGAACGGAAAAGAAAACGACGAGGTCAAATCAAAAGGATGGAGAAGGTCCGCCATGGATAGAGAGACGTGGAAATAATTGGGGGAGCCAATGTTGACTGACAACCTTACCTGTGGTTGCTAATAAATTTATTATTTTGCTACGTGAATTAGATTTAAGAATACTACCATATTATAAGAAAAGCTTGTAACTTAAAAAGGTCAGCGAATAAAGGGCTTTTATTATTATTATCATTTAAGGTATAATGTTATATTTTATCTAATAAGGTATTAATAAAGGTGACAGGTCATCTTATTGGCTTAGGAAACAAATTGTTGTCCCTGATTACACATTCGTCGCGGATTTCATCTCAAGGCGTGGGTGTAGTGTGAAAGTACTGATTGACTACGAACATGCAGACAAGACGTAATGTAGAGGTTGTGTGGCGAAAACATGACTCATAACCGATAAACGTTTCAATCGAATTCAAATTTAAGGCAGTAATATATATACTAATCAATGGGAGCAAATAAGTAAATATTTCACCAGTTTTACACATATTATAGAAGATAAAAAAGTAAAATTTCAGATCTCTCTCGATTAAATTATTAGTGGTAAGGGTGTGGGATTCACACTTTGTATAGCAAGTCGTTTCGCACAACCAAAGAAATGACAAAGAAAATAATAAATGTTTTAGAAAATGCTATTTTCTAGTCTACTACATATTACCATTCTGATCTTACTATTAAGTAAAAAGGTTAAAAAAGGTTTACCTAACAGTAAGCACAAATACCGAAAAGACGAAATATTTAGACAAATATTGTACAAGATTGTAAATAAGGTAATAGAGTTCACAGAATTGACTATTGCTATAATGAAACATGACTAAGTTTTAAATTATACACTTTTAAGAGCTGTTGCTTGGGCCTCCCAATCCTGTAAGCGTACGCTCGAATATTTCATAAGGAATACTCTCCGTGGTCACATCTAACTCGAATGAAGAATAACATTGTGAGGAAACATACTTTAGCAGTACAAATATATGTCAGTCACAGAGGGCTGATCACTTAAGATGAGGGGTACTAAGAATTTGCTTGAGTTTAAAACTTAATCGGTTTTAAGTTTATGAAATTTGTTCTTTATTACATTATAATTTATGAAATATAGTTATTATGTACAGCAAACTCTCAGGCGCTTTGGGAATTCTCTATGCGAATCTACTATGTATTCAGCAATTTAAGCAATGTAATATACAAAATACCTATAAAGAAGAGATAGTGACCATATTTTCTTTAATTGTTGAAGGTATACTTCTTTTGGTGCGTTGAGAGTAAATTTTTACAATGCGCGTCACAAAAAATTGACACCCTGAAGTTAGCTATTACTGTCGTTTTTTCTTCAAACGTAGAATAAGGCGAATGATACAATTTTAGATTTTAATCTTGGTACGTGAAAGAAGTATAACTTTTAACGCGTGTACCTTTTTACGAATACATGTGTTACCATCTCGTTCATTCAAACTTAATTAGTATTATTGCATGCGTAAAATGCGCCGGGTATATAAAATATTCATGTTTCTATGCAATTCTCACACTAAAACCTACATAACTATAGACTAAGAGGAATTACTGCTTAATGTATAACGTTTTGTCTGCGTTTAAATAGCAGTTTTTCCGCACACCAGTATCGGTACCAGCACACTGAAATATTTACGAATTAATTCAAGTTCTTTAATTCAAATCGAAACAATTCTGCGAGACTTCTGGCGGTGTCACTTAACATCAGATCGGCCTCCTGTCCACATAGCAACTGATCTATATAAAATTTCTTTAGTAAAGGTACATCAATGTCACAAGAAAAGGTTAATTATTTACAGGGTACATTATACATAAGTACAAACACTCTTTTTATATATCATCACGCCCTTTTCCCGAAGGTATATTTCCACTTGCTACGGTCCTGACATAACTCTTTCGCTTCATTATTCCAGCACTCTGGATTTAATCCAGGCATACTACAAGGCCAACCCAACAAAATAATTTGCAAAATTTGCTTCATTTTACGCTTGTCAAAATTGATTCGCATAAATCAGACATCGGTGTCAAATGATTAATTACTTGTCAACGCGTCACCGATCTTGTCACCTGCGTTGATAAAATACATTGCCTTGATCACGCCTACGTGAATTATGGAAAACAGTGGGTCAGAGAGGCTTCTGCGCTAGATATTTGACTCATATAGTCTGTGGGCGCAAGGTCAACGTACCCAAATTTGCGGTGCCGATTTGTATGTTAGAAAAAAGTGACACAGTCTGAAGAATTAGTATCAAGGCCGCTCTCTCCTTTACTAGGTAAGTGTAACGCCTAAAATCAATGGCTTATGATAAATTGTATATTGTGATTGAGATAAGTGTCGTTTGAGTGCTTTCCGATGTCGGAGAAAGCTTTAAACGAAGGATTTAGGATAGTAAATAATAGCTAAATTGAAATAATGATTTGTTACTAACTAGATTGCGGCTTCATTTGATCGGGGTATTAAACACCAGTTTTTGATAAAGCAGACACATTTGCAAACGAAGCTATATTTATCTAGAAATTCAAATGTTCTATGTGTGTAAATACATTATGTATAGCATTCCTTTATTACCAAATATATGTTCTATTGTCGAGCCAAGTGAACTTCAGTTGCAACATACATGCATCACTGAATTGTTTACATAAGCATTTAATACAGTAGGTCTAAATATATTTTGTTGAATGAAATGTTTAAATGACGTTCTGGCTTTACAAAACTTGAATAAAACAAATGACTGTAAAACAAACGAATGAAGTTCAGAACCTCTTTATCCATTGTGTTCTGAAAAACATTTACTGTGTAATGATTTACAAAATATGAAATAATTTATGTATCCATTTCTTTGAACTAAACGTTTATATATTAGTATACGTTATTGGTATATGTTTTAAACCACTCGGGTTGGAATTAATTAATCACTTATTCCGCTGCTCTGCTCAATTCTGCTGCTCGCTGAAATAAACGAAAACAATCCTCATGTATGTTCTACTAGCAATTGTAGGCTTCATTGATATCGCGCTCCATTATGAGTTTCAACTAAAGAGCCTAGCTGACTGTCTCGGGGTAGTATTTTATCTGGCTAAACATTTTCTTTGAATCCAAGCTCATTTCGATTTCGATTCGATTTCACACGATTTCTCTCATATTATCCCTATATAATGGTAAACACAAACATGATGTAATAATCGTCGTGTCGTCCATTCTAAAGCTTTAAGTTAACGTCAATGCCATTTCTTAATTCCAAAAGACGCTAAACGGTTGTAAACATTTATTGGTCTCTAAAATTAACGCATATTTTGTTTTACATCACGCCAGGCATTGTCATACAAACAAATAATCAATACGACAAATATGACAAACAGTTTTATTGCATAGTTTTGTAATATGTAATTTGTTAATAGACGGGTAGGCGGGATATATAGATAGATTGTATGATAAATTAACGACTTTTAATGTGAATGTCCATGGGCTAACTCAACATCAGATGAGTCTTCTGCCCGTTTCATAAAAATCCAATTTTTTTTATTTAGTAATTTTTGTTGCAGAAATGTTGTTCAAGGAGCCTGAAAGAGTTGAGAGTTGTAGCAGTTTTAGTTATTTAAGAATATAGAGAGCTCAGTGCAGGAAAATGGAGGAAATGGAGGCAGCCTAAAACCAGACATGGACCAAATAAAGAGGCTGATTATGAGTCCTGAGGTCTTCCTATACAAGTGGCTCGACCTGTGTCATTGACTTATGCTTCTACATTGGGTTGGTATCTGTTGCGTAAGCGCTCAGCATGGAAGACACATGGAAGACACTTGCCTCCGCAATGAAAAGTAGTAATGGCCTAGAGTAAGGACCAGTAAATCAATTCATTTTATTAAATTATTTTTCGTTTTCTTCTAATATAAAAATCTTTGTAGATCTGGGGCTGATATTTCTGTATCATGATAATAGTCAAGTATCAGCGTCCTGTGACACATGAAGTTGACTTTTGGCAAGGCAAGGGTTCCTCACGATCGGTCGAGCGAATGTTAAATGTGCACATAGAAAGTGTATTGGTGCCGGGATCGAACCTTAGACCTCAATGAGAGTCGTACGCTGAAGCCACTAGGCCAACTGTACTTTTTTTTTCTAGTTAAATTTCACATACGGCTTTAATATCGAATCGTTTTTTGAGTCCTGATTGGATAGATAAAGGGTATAATTGCACACCTGGCACCGAATAAATATTTATCACACATCATGCATTACAAGAACTAGTAAATTCCCGTAACAACCACTGACATCCGTTGTTTGTTTTATTCATCACGTATACCAAAGCTTATGTTATTAACTCGTATAAATATTTTCACATTTCCGCAGATCACGAGGAACTAAGCAAAATCAAAAGAATATTGCTACCGTGATTATGAATGGCTTGTGTAAAGCTATATTAAGGAATTAGTAGTGATTGATCGTTCTTCAGGCATTGTTGTATATGATGTAATGTGTCTAGGTCCAGGAGGCATCTATCCAGCAAATTACCAAAACTTGAATAACTTTATTTATTTACACTTTCTTACATTTATAGAAAAAGAACTTTAATAGCTAAAGCTTATAAGGGATTCCAGGTAACCCTAGCCTTCCTTTATAAGTAAAAAAAGTGCGTGCGTACAATGTACACATGTCAGAAGCGAAACTTTGTAAATATATTATTACTTATCTATTGGGGGAATAGATGATCATGTTCCAGTATATGATCACTCCATGTATTTGTATATCTATATTCACACTGTTCACACACTGTATACGTGCTAACAATAATATGTATAAATAAAAAATCTGCATTTTCTACAAAAGAATTACCATCTAAATTTCTAATATGTAAGTACTAAACGAATACATCAGCCAATAGCGTGCATTTTTTTCTCCCTTTCTTTCAATCGGTCTCAATCGCTTTTTCTCTTAACTTCAACAAAAACGCTGCACATCTTCGTGACGTTTTGTAAAAATTTTACCCTTATGCACATATAGAAGTTTCACTTCAATTAATATGATGGATAAAGTGCAAGATATGCATAACAAAAATCTTAACCAAAACCTAGATATAATAAGGAAACATGACACATCACAAATACAAGGATATGTAAAAAAAACAAGTTATAATTAAGTGTCCTTAAATTGTTTTACAGATAATATTTTTTATAAAATTATCAGTAACACAAATAACATAAAATTAAAACAATAGGCACGAATAGAAACAGTAATTTGTAGTATATACACAAAAGACAAAACAATTACAACAATGATTTTAAAAAGCCCTTGAAAACAGTAGGGTAGCGTGATATTTCCACCAGAGGGCTTGCGAGTGCGTGGCAGGCCTTTGAAGAATTGGTACGCTGTTTTCTTGAAGAACCCTAAGTCGAATTAGTTCGGAAATACTTCAGTGTGATAAACATTCATAAACTTAGAACATTATGTATTTGTGACAAGTCACAATAAGAGTGGTTGTTAGATTAAGTTATAAATAAATAAAGTTTAAGTGTCTGTTTCTTAAATTAGTGAATCATTTTATTTAATATTACTATTTTATTACAATATATTTATCCAGCACACATATGTTTATAAGTGTGTCTTGTGCTAAGCTGTAAACCTATAAAATAAATATATATGCAATAAAAAAATTTAATTATGTTGCCTCCTATCACAAACAATAATATTGTCAAGAATTTTCATTATAATACAATTTTATTCAATTTTTCTCTCAGGGAAACCGGAAATACAGGCCAAGCCAGTAAGCAATCACGAGCCTTATCAAAGGAAATTAGCATTTTTTTCTTGAGCTCGCTAATGTACTCTTTCTTTATGTATTATATCATATAATTTTATATATTTATACATTCGATATGGTAGTGTAAAAAGTATATTATAACAATTTGTATAAGTTGCTTTTTGACACCTGAAAACCGTTGTTGGGTTGCTTCGACGTAATAACTTAATTATTTTAATTTTGTTTTTTTTTTATAATAATTATAATTAAGCCTCATTCATTCCTTGAAGCATTAACAAAAGATACAGATTTTATAAACATACTTACATAGATTTATATTATAGATTAAACCTCCGGATCCATCTCTTTCTTCACTGATTTTAAACTCGTCAGCCTATCATATACAAGCTCTTTCTTTTCTACCCTGATACTTTCCAGCTTGTTTTTTTAATCGTATAAAATAATACAATCCATTGCCACTACATCCAGCCCTTCGCCTACCTGGCATCATTAAGCTTTTATGTAATATATATGCCCTAGAAACGCTGGTATCATTATGAGTATGAAATGAAAATTCATAGTTAAATCGTACGTAATTACGTAAGCTATTCTCGAGTCGAGGAAAATGAGCGCGTGGGATCGTTGCACCGCATTTGAATAGCATTTATAAAAAAATAATGCACACTTTCCAGTTTTTCCGGTAATAATGAATGTCACGGTCACGATTAAACAATTCCTCAGGAACAAGATTTGAATAATTGTTCAACATATTCAAATCACTCTTTGTTTGCGTATTCCGCTATTTTACCATGTTTTTTATAACTCGTCTAATAGATCCACTTATGGAAAAGTGGAGGGAATTCCTAATGGACTCATGTTTGGACTTTATGTACTTTTTACATACAAATTATTCAAATAGAAAATCACTTTACAATACAGCCTGATACAGTTTGACAATAAAGTGTCACAGCGGCTCCAGTCTCAAAGATACCTCAATTATTAAGATTCACAGATGTAGGATTTTAGTATATTACAATTATAAATATACCCGTTAAAATCTCTTCCGTCTTTTGAAGAATAAGAGAACTGAAAAAAGAGTCGAAGTGTAAATGTCTAATAAATTTATCGTATTAGATGTGAAATAAACACAACTAAACTAAGACATTCTCTTCGCGTAGTTAAAAGAATGTGATGGTACTTCCTTAGACCCCATACCTGCGTTTCATATTTTTCTTGGAACGTCTAAGGTCTTGTTAGTCATCGAATGAATTAGGCATTATGACCTCGGGGTACCGGAATCCTTTCTCTTAAGCATCGAAGTCTAATTCCTAATTCAGCTTACGAATAGGTACCAACGTTGTAGCTCAATGTTGGATTTTGTCAGATCATGATGTACATGATTTCAAGAAATTGTATCATTAACTTTTATATAAATTGGGGCAAGTAGGCTCGGCTCACCTGATGTTAAGTGATACCACCATGGACACTATGATTTGGTACTATTCTTGAAGAACCCTTAGTCCAATCGTTTTGGCCATACTGTGAAGTAGCTGGTTTATTACCTTGTGAGTTGTATGATATAAATGTACTCATTTTAATAAAAAATGTACTGATTTTTATCAAAACTCACAAGGATTTGCTGACCATTTTACAATCGAGCCACTTGCTCTTATATCGAAAGAAATTGTGTGAAGGCATTAGAAACAAAAGCCGACTAGCGTAGTGCTTAACACAGGCAATCCTTCGATATTAATAAAATAAATAAAGATGTAGGTTACATTTCTAAGCATTGATTACCACTTTAATGAATAAAACTTTCCTTTCAATTCTCACAACGAAATGAAAAACTTTCTGAGCGTAAAATCCTTAATGGATTTTAGATCCATAAATGTAGCTCCACATAAACAGTTAATATTAATCAAATAAATTAAAACCAACCAAATACAGCTAATATACGACCGTGTACAGATTTGTATCACTTCCGAATGTATGAATTAATTAACTCTAAATATATTTATAAGACAAATATGGTTATTGGTTCTGAGTTAAGATAGCTTTGATATAGAAAATTAATACATAGAAGTTACATAATTGATACAAGAGTACGTCTTTTGCATGCTTTCTATTTATATTTAGATATATAGATGTCGTCTGTGACAATTAGTTTTACTAATTGCTTAATACGCGTTGCCTCATAATTAATATATATATATATATTAAACAAGCTAATAATAAGCTTCAATGTACCTGATAGATACGTCAGAAACCGACTTCATGTGCCCACAGCTATGACTAACCTTCTGAAAGGGGCACATATGATTCGGTGCATTAATTTAGTTAAAGAATTACATAGGTAAACGGACCTATTTAATTGTCATTTGAGTGAACTGCCAAAAGTTCTATTATTTGTGTGCCTACGAGTTATTTAATTTCTTGTAATTTTATTTTGTGATTTAGTTTTACCTAATTAATTTTGTACGTTTGAATTTTATTCACTTATTGTGCACTCTTGTCAATGTTGGGTCGCCTGTTAGGGCAGGAGTAAAAGAGATATTAATAAAGATTTGCACATAAAAATGCCTTTAAAGCTATGTAACTTACATGCTAAGTTATTACTTAATTTACTTAACTTACTAATATTTAGACCCTACCTTATGCAAACGATTATTTATTTATTTGCAGTTTGTCTTCCTCTAAATTGACGTGCAATTAAATTATCTAAGTAATTCTAATCCTTGTGGTTTCAACCTGTTGCCTGTTCCCCTCGCTTTGCATCGTCTTCTCTCCACCCACAACATTTCACCAATCCACCTAGTCGGACTTCAGAACTTTTTTGCCCCATCGGCCATCCGGTTTTTCGGAGATGTGGCAATTGTAATCTTATTTGAATTTTAAATTTTTATCTTATTTTAATAAATTTTCTGTGTCAGTAAATCATTATCTTACTTGACTAAAGAGAAATCTTAGTAAATTATAGTAGGAAAATGATAAATGCGTAATGTCGGATATGACTGCAATAGAATAGAGGATTTGCATATACAATGACTGTGTGAACATTTCAGTCGGGGTTTTTTTGTGGGGAGTAAATCAGTTTCTCTGAAGCCTATCAAGGATATTTGAATAACTGTAAAATACCTGTATTACTCATTTAACTGAATCCCACTTTTTGTTAAATCATTGTATTACACCGTTGTGTAACGTGGTATAAGATTCAGAGATTCAACGAAAACAGTAAGAATTTAAATAATGTTATAGAAACTTTTATAATGCAGTTTTAGCTTCAGCGTGCGACTCTCATCCCTGAGGTGGTAGGTTCGATCCTCGGCTCATTCATAATCGCTCGATCGGTAAAGGGAACCATCGTCATAAAACATGCATGCATTAGACCCAAAACGTCTACTTGCCTATTAAAGTGGCAAATGATCATGAAACAGATACAAAACTATGAAAACCTGAAAAGGTTATAGGGCAACAGGATTTTTAAGAAACTATTAACTTTAAAGAATTTTGTTCTCATGAAAGAGTCTATATAAGTCTATGTTTCATCATAAAAGTTAGGTAAATTACATTCTAACTAAAGTACTCTCTCTGTCAAATGTGTCTTCCTGTGATATATAACAAAGTTTAAATAATCATTCAGACTCAGTCTGTTTTTAGTGAGTTTTTTCCAACACAAAAAAAAATTTTTTCGATAGCTAACCTAAATTGTGTTACGGTGTAATAGGAGCCCTGTAATGGTATAATTGGCTCTTTTGTTTCTATTAATAAGGTATTGACGATTCGTATTAATTATAACGTCGGTAATCGATTGGAAATACTGTAACTATGTCACTAAGTAGATTTTGTGACGTCACTGTTAAGGGTTTTCTGAATTATTAAATAAAATTACGATAACCCTGAGGTCTTAAGTTCAATTTTCACTCATTTTCTTTGTATACCCACTTTTATTTTAAATATATTTCCAAAGGGGAGAACAATTTTATATAGTTAAATAAATTATTATTAACGTTATTTTGTAAGGACGGAAATTCTTACGAGCGTAATAGTAAAACGTTTCTTTACTACAAAAATATTCGTAAAGTCTAATTCTACGTAGTGTACGTAATAGGCGAAGAGATCAGCGACCAATCAAGCAGGACTATTTTGGGATTTAAATCGAGAGGCGGAACGATCATGGAGGCGGGATGAAAGAGTAAGCAACTCCCCCACTGAAAATACAAATGGATTTAACCGCCCGCCAAATTTTTTAATTCTAATTTTTAAAATTCTCACTAACCAGTAACATTATAATGTTAGTTCCACAGACTCGATCTTTCTTGGCGTTTACTTTTTTAAATTAAAAAATTCGAATTACTATTCCCAAACAGTAATTATGTGTGAATGAGACAACCATATTAAAAAGAGATAGACTACGAGATGTTAGATAATCTGTAATAGGTAATTGCGGAATACTTTATATACATTAACGAATCTGGAATATGTCTATATTTAAGTATTGTTTACATTTTTAAAATGTGGGTTATATCCGCATTCTATACAGATTTACGATTTCCAACCCTATCCGTTTGTAATAAAGATTAAATTTTAAGTATACTAAATTTTTAGGTGCTAGGCCATGATACATCTGTAAAGCACTATAGTAAAATATTTCAAAGATTTCATTGAATATAAAGAAAGACTATGCATTTAAAAAAATAACTTTTTTTATTATTTACATTCGATTCGACATAATCCCATTTATATCCAAATATAGCAATCTCCTAGTTATAATTTTCGCACACCTCTCCAGGATCCGGCTCGGGACCACATGCTTATATTTATTTGAACAGCGTCTTGCGTAATAGCATGTGCCCGTTTACGTTTAGATCGCGCGCGACGTCTTATCTGTGACGTAATTGCGGGCCCTCTGCAAACAATCCGTTTTTTGCACCCTTTATCACAGGAGCGCCGGCGAACTACATAAAAGCCGTGGAAATCCGTTCAGGACATACATTACACGTAACGCGGCGAACTGAGCGTAACCGCGCCAAGCCTGACCCGAAACGTTCGATTTTTAAAATCCTTAAATTTCGTTTATTTTAGTGTTATGTGCCAGTGACATTAGACTGATATTAATCTGTGTACCAAAGAATATTTATTAGCTGTGATATAATTTATGACATCAAAGATGATAGATAATTGTGCATTGTGCAGTGGATGTTCGAAGGCGCCAAGGATGAAAATTAATTATCGTAAGTAATTTCAATCGAAATTAATTTTTATTAAACATCGAAGCAATCGTATTGAATTATTATATTCCTCTTTACACATTATTTGTTTACCTTGCTTTTGATTGTTTTATTTATATAGAGGAATATATATATATATATATATATCCGATATAGCTTTATCCTGTATATTAAAATCGATTAATAAATAAAATAATTTATATTATACTGATCTGTATTAGTATAATATAAATTATTTTATATTATACACATATTACTTTAAGCAATAAAATTGAATTCCGATAATATTGCTACAATCCGTTTAATTTTTAACACAAATATCTCAGGTTTTTTTTCTTGTTATAACATAAATATTACAATAACTAAACACGTTACTATACTCTGTGCACAAAGCCATAAACTTGCACAGAATACAATCATAAAGTTAACGTTTACTTATACTATTGTAATTTTTTTGACACTCCCCTACTCTGTGGCATTAACAGCTAACTGATGGAGCTTAAGAACACAGCGAAGAGCTCAAAAGTCAAGTTTGATTTATATTGCGGCCGAAACACCATTTAGTTGCGCCGGCGCGGAAGCTACATTTGCTTTACGGTAAACTTAAATTACTGAAACTATGGTTTGTTTTGAACAATACACAGTAAAGTTAACCTTATTAATCTTTATTTTACCGCGATTTTCAAAAAGTATTGAAAATTATTGATGAGTAATATTAGAAACATGACACCGCTCTTGTAGGCTTTCAGACGATTTCCACAATGACGTGGTGTTCGGGAAAATTTGGGAAATCCGTGACTCATTGCTTAGACATTGTTAACATTTTCGTTACAGTTCGATGCATTGTTACAGTACAAATATTACGCGCTATAAACACAGACTACTATAAAATTTTACCTTATGCCAAAGGCTTAGGATTCTACAAGCATATTTAAGGGTACCGATAATGGTAAAATATACCTTCAAACAACAAAATTTGCCACAAGGGGTCTTTTATGGTGAGTTGTGAAAATGCGTGAAAACCCACCACAGATGAAGAACACATTCTCTTTCTTTCTTTAAACCTCTTAACCAAGATATACACAATATAGGTATACCCGTTCGTTCCCATAATTACCTCATAATTCCTATGTAACTATAAAAACATCAGTGTCCCCAGTCGTCAGTATTCAATCTTCATCCATCGCCAATCAAAAGATTCCTCCATTCGACAATTAACCATTATTACTTTCAACAGATAACATTTTATATTCACGTCACAAGACACCGTAAAAACCTGACGATTCGTTTGAGTAAACGTTGAACACAATCGCCGACCGGAAAGCCTCTACTTAAGCTAATTACAAACTTATTTTCACATAAAAACTCCTAATTGACGAAAGCTGTGTCATCATGTCACGAGATGGAATGATGGGAATCTTCTGCACCATAAAACCCTTGTTATCATGATATATTAATTAAAATTAGTATAAACAAATTAGGTAGCTAGAACACTTTTAAAAGTTATCATCGTAAAAGTTCTTAGGATGACTGCAGCCGCCTACATTGCATAAACCTCATACGTATCACAGATTATCTACGAAAATGAGGCCTTTATACAACTGTCAAAATTTCTAATTTCGAACCCTAATAGTCATTGGTGAAGTATCTTCCAGCGTTATGTTCTTATGCAAATTGTCATTCCCAAGGTTTAAAATCAGAATTTTCCAAATTCCGTATGCAAAACCAACCTAGATGTTCAGGACTTTCATTTGAATTCTTCGCATAATAATCCAAAGTATTATTAAGATAAAAATTATTAGTAAAAATAAAAAAAAAACTTTTAGTATTAAATGTAAAATTAGAAGCATTTAATACGTATTTATTTTTTGACGTTCATAAGTGTACATAACTTATATGATTTATGATTTTAATTTGATATTTTTTAACATTTATGCTTACCATAATGGTGATGTATTTTATATTTAGCATAGATGTAGCATTATATATGATGTGTGAAACTTTAAAAAATAACCTGCATTCCGCCTAATATCTTAAGTCAATCCCAAAACATACATGTCTCCTTGTTAACCAGACAACACGTGTCAATGTAAATAAACCGGGACACACAAATAAATGTAACCAGTACGGCAAATAATAATTTTGCATTTGTATCTTTTATGAGCACTGATCGCTGTCGCGGTAGACCTATCTTTTACTTTTTAGTTTGTTCACGTTTCGTCTTTGCCTTTTTTCAACGTGTTTGCTCGGTCTGACTCGGATAAAAAGACAAAAGTTATTGTATACCTTTGACCAAATATTTGTTTTATAACTTGAAGTTAACATTCCTTACTAAATAATTTGAGGATGCGGCTGAAACTATAGTTTTTAATATTATATATATATATATATATATATATATATATATATCTAGTATGAAAATAGTATTAAGAAAAATTGTTCCTGACATAGTTGGTATCTTTAGAAATAACTTTGTTAAAATAATTTAAATCATTAACTAATTTAACAAAGTAGAATGAGAAATATATATATATATATATATAGTATATATATCCATATCATAATTAATTAAATTATCAAATCCTATGATGTAACTTGACAGGCGGTGTAACAGGTGGATTTTTTATTTGAATAGTTAAAACTGTCGCTTGCTCTGTGTAACCCATAAAAAGTTTAGACTCATCGATGAATCAGCAAAGTGGTCTAATAATTGCACAATTTAGAAATTGTACAATTTATACAATACTTTTGACTGACACCTTCTTTTGTTTTACGTAAAATTATTGAATTAAATAAATAATATTCTCAATATCATAAAAATACATAACAAATAATAAAACTGTAGATACTTTATCAATAAGTTATAGTTAACAATTCACAAAACTTTCAACACATTTCACGTGGATACATTATCATTGCTAATCGAACAAAGCAAAATTTATTAAATGTAGTGTAAACAAAACACTTTCTCTAGTTTGAAATACTACTTTAACGAATAGTGAGTAATAGTCATGACGTAACATGTGATTCAACAAATTAGAGTTATGAAATCGTCGAAAAATTTGAATTTCCGTGGGCGGCAAATCACGCCGACCCAAAGGAAGGCTTAGGGTCGGAGTTCGTAAGGGTTTTCGCATAGGCCGGCTATTTCATGTACGGTCCCGCATTTCGGTGCTCATTCAACGAGCGACGATTGCCCGTGCGCCGGCCTCGCACGCTCCGCGGTTACCTCGTATTGAAATGGTCCTGATAGACCCTTGTGACTAAGTGAATTGTGATTTCGAGTTTGCATGAATATGGACTTGGCTAAGGGATCTCCATCAATGCGTTGTTCATGGATGTCTTTTTAACTGGTGTGTTTTGTGTTTTAATTTTTGGTGTCAATTGTGGGTAGAAAGGGTAGTTAGTGTTTCGATAAGTGGCGTAAAAAACGTTGTTTTCTTTTGCTGTTTAAGAGCTGAAGTTTTAGATTTTTAAACCGTAAATTATTATAAAAAATATTTGTAACATAAATAACGGAATTCTAATTAGATCGCCACTTGAATGCGTTATGAAATCTCAATAACCAGTACGTGTTAAGCGATTGTTATTGTAAAGACAGATGTATTGAATTAATTAATTTGGAAGTTGACAATACAAATTAAGAAAGAGTGCGGCTAAGCTGAGCCAGCGATTCGTGTGGGAATGTTCAACAAACGTCGGCGTTTCAAAGTAATTCCTTTGAAAGCGTCGATGACAATCGATTAGGTATATGTAAATATTGTGTTTATTGCAATTAAAAATCCGTTGTTTACGTAGGCTCTAATTGCACTGACAATTTGTAACAAAATCATAGTCCGGTTGACGATAAACAAATGGGAAATCCCCAGGTATCGCGTCATAGTCGCAGTACCTTAGTTTTCGTGGTAAAACATTGTTTGATCACAATTAATAGAGATAACGATCAATCACAGAGTAAAAAAGTTGTTTGTAAAAATCACGCCGTGTCGCAGTACGACATCGAATCACACCTCCCGTTTTTTTATCTACGTAAGGCTGTTTACTTAACATACATCAGATTGTCAACGACTCGAATTGACCTAATGATTCACTGACCATAAACCTCCGCTTATCCTCGTTTGACGTAACTATTGTAATAGGTACAGCGCCAGTTCCTCCATCATGTTTCACTTAATTATAACATTTTACAATTTAATCGCGATTCTAGTTACTAGACAGACGTAATGTTACATATAAGTAATTATTTAACGGAGAATTTTATTCGGAATTTACCGCAAATATTGTTTGAAGAAACACTTATGTTTACAATTCAGAATAAATAGTCTTCTATTTAATAATGTAAATGTGCACAGCGCTTGCGTTCAACACATCAAAGGCTAACTTTCTACGTTTTAGCACATCGGACAAAGCCTATATCTCTTAAAAAGTTTGAAAACGTCGCTTTTAGAATTACAAGTCAGAGTACGAACATAAAATATGTTTTATGAGGCGGCGCAAAACATCAAAACCTCCAATAACAGTCGGACGATAAATCGAAAGAATAGTGCTCGCCATATTTGTGCAGTATGGGCCTGTGTCCTATTTGAAAATTAAAAAAACTCGTTTATCAGACATGAAAAAATCACGTGCGTGCGAGAGGTAATAGCCGGTGAGAAAGTCGCTCGGAGATAAAGATTATACCTACGCTTTGTGCACATGGTAATAAGAGACGGAGATGCGCTTACTAAAATCACGGAGCTTATTATTTTTTATGTGACTCCCGTACGCTATGGGAACAAGCCGGCACAAGTTTTACGCAGATTGATCTATTTGTAAGATGAACGTGCTATGACAATTTCGGCTTCAGAGCTAATCGCATTCAATTCAAATACAAACTTGAAATCTGGTTCTAAATAATGTTCAAACTTCAATCTAATTTGTAGACATACAACAGACGATGAAATAAACCAACAGATTAGAACAGACAATTTTACTATGTATTTAAGATAAGCCACAATTGTTGCTCGTAATCGATTACCGGTTCGATTTTGTTTTAAAATTCAAAAATAGAATCGATAGCCATAATAACATAACGTAATTTCCTTTTTCAGGTTTTCCCAAAAGGCTATTGGTGGCTGTATCCATAATAGTAATAATAGCCATGTGTTTAACATCGGCCGAAGCGCGTTCCGTGGAACACAGGCGGCGGCATCAGAAACGGCAGCCAGACATGGCACAACTTACCAAAGAGACGCTGAAAAGACCAAAAAATCCCACAGTAGACAGTTATAAGAACGCAACGAGGAAAATCAAACACAAACTAAGAAATACGAAGAGGTTTTTCGACCAGGACAGGAAGTTGCTCAACGAAACGCGGGACTACAGGGATGGAATGCCGAGTTGGCTGCCAACAGTCAATTTTGTGGACATCCACTTCCATGACTACAGGATGACAAGAAAACCGGGGAGTTCGATCACAGAAAGAAAGGTAATATTTTTTATTCAGTTTTCTCTGGATTAAGATGAATAGATGAAATTACGTTTAGGAATCCTTATAGCGCGTGACATTTTATTTATTAACTGCGATAATTAAGTGTGTTTTTTTTTCTTACATGATAGCTTTAATAGAGTTTAATATACATACAGTGGTAATAATTCGTAGCAAAAAATATGTTTAAAATTGCAATAAATATATTTAATCTACGAGTGACCGAGATATGCTAAATTAATGGGTATCAATTTTAAATCACAGCTTATGATTAGTTTGAGAGCATATTTGATGAGCTAAAGCACTGACAGTGTAATTACCAACGCCGACGATTCCGCGTCTGATGGGATGAACCAGCACACCCTCTTTTTGTTTTCTCACTGTTTTTACATCATTTTTAATTTATTTTCGCCTTATTTGAGACAATGAATCCTTTGAGGCTGTACCGTTGCAACTTAAATGAGGTTTCGCCGGACCAAATTACATGTGGCGGCCTTTGTGCCCCGTTTATTTACTTCACATTGTACTTAAGAGTAATAACGATAAGAAAACCCTTAATCTTTAACGCCGCGCTTGATTTAAATTTTTTTTCGGATCAAATATTGTAATTTTAATAACGGCTAGCATTTGTAATTTATGTATATATCACTAATTGTTTGTTCTTACGTGTTACACTTATATAAGAGGAATGGTGTACATTAAATAAAAACCATAAGTCAATAATTACTTTTTAATAAATATTCTTTGCACAGACACAAATTAAAAATGATATTTAACTTAAGAAAGTATCCAACAACTACTTACAGTGTATAAGGGCAAGACAATCTATTCTTGTGTCCTAATTTTCACTTCACTATATCACTTTATACTAACGTACACTAACACTAACTCGAATAGCTTCGTCAATTTCAATCTAGTAAGAAGATTGAAAAGGTAAATCAATAATGCCTAATGACCGCAAATAAATCTTGGATTGTTGAAATACAATAATAAGCGAGGGAAAAAGTTCATGTAAGGCTGGTGGCGCATGAATGTGAAGCTTCGAGCTTGGGGTCTAAGTAGCCAGTAAAGTGTTTCGAAGAAATTTGCATAGATGGATCCTGCACGCGATCTGTAAATGCCAACAACTTATTTAAACTAAAGTTTCGCTCATTACAATGTAACTTATTTTTCTCCTTAGTGCTGATTCTGTAAGCTTTGTAATTTACGTGATAAGTCATCTTAAGAGAATTGGCCGTATTGCCTCTGTAAACACCACATTCGTCAATAAAAACTCTAAACGATAAAATCAACAGCTTTATTTGCAAATGGATTTGATAATTAAAAGCTCAACTTAAGCTTTGCTTTGTTTATATTCGACCCGTATCACTTCGACGTCCGTCGTTCCACAATTGAGCATTTTTAAGCCAGTTTTTGCCACTACTATGTTGAACCAGACGACTTAGGGTCCTTCAAGAAAAAAGCATACCAATGTTTAATAGGCCGGCAACGCACACTTGCGCTCTGACATTAAGAGTCCACATCACTTAACATCAGGTTAGCTTAAGCACAAAGCTTACAATGACTCATATAATACAGAGGATTGCTTTACTTGCATAATCGATAAAATTGATACATATATATAGATATTCCAAGTACCATAGTACTGTTTTTTTTAATATTCATAATTCCACCTCCGCCTTAAATATCTATTGTAACGGATCTTTCAAAGCTTTTTTATTTACCGAACACACATCTGGACTGCGACTTTCTATTAGGTATGCATAATAGACATTGGACACCCACTAATTGGTACACAAAAGTTAAGTTAGACAATAGTGCAGTGTCGAATGTCCTTGTAAACAAAAGCCTTGCCCAGTACGGTCATAAATAATCTTCTAACACACAAGTGTTGAGTCTTATATGTGACTGAATTAATTCTTGTGTATATTTCGACAGTCCGTCAATGCGTGACCACTTAAGAAAATTAAATATTTAACTTTGGGCAAAGGAAAGCGTTATTCAAGTGCGTTCGTTAACTTATTAACGATTTGAAAATTAAACACTTAGGCCGAGAGCCCTCTAATGAATATTGAAGAATGCACACAAACTTGACAATAATTAGGAGGAATATTTTACTTTGAATTTCATATAAATTGGGTCATTAAATAATAAGATATTTGTTTCAGCTTACGCTAGCAACCATTATTGTTACAATTGAGTCAATTTACTATTAAAATAATAAATATAATATTTAATATTATACTTTACTATCTATTAGTGAAAACAGTACGAAAATTAGCTGGGTTTTTTATAGGTAATCATAAGTTCATAGAGATTGACGAACTTAGCCGTCTTAATTTTAATAAATGTAAGCATAAAGATTGCTTTAAGTCTCTTAAAACTTACCTACGTCATGTATATTGTCTATGTACTGAGGGTTAAGTAATCGCGTCGTAAATAAGGATTATGTATTTCAGCTATGTAAAGGGCAGACATTCCTCTAACACGGCTTTCGCGTCGACGCAGAATGTTTGTACAGTATTTACGATTTAACAAAACAACATGAAATGTTAAAAACACATTATTTGTCCAAGTGAGACTAATGTGGACTTATGATTCCGGCGCGACGCGTTTGTCTTCGACACGTTCCTCGGTTTAAGTTCAACTTAGCGAAAATACGGCGCATTGTCGGGCCAGTTTTATCCTAAGTATTTGCTGAAGTCTCGACGCTTTTATTAGCACTCGACAATTTCTCCCTTCACAATGCTCTCATCTCAATGGTTTTATGAAGCGTAAAATAATCATCATCCCTATTATGGGTTTAAGGATTGTTAGACTTTAATGAATTGTTAAAAGCTAAAAGGTTAAAACCAGTATTTGAATATTTTAACAGTACTTATAATAAAAATTCTTTATAGTAAGGTTAGTTTTAAATTTATTATATGTCTTAAGTTAGATAAATTTTATCTATCTTATTTATCGCTAATATTATTACTAGCTTTAATTAATACATTCACTCCTAACTGATCCTGATCACACTTGGCAATATGATTCAGAACTCACGTCCTGAGCCACAAGTGGCGCTTCGTCTAGTCTGAGTCCCCGTTCCGGGAACGATGAATGAGATGATTTCATTCATTCATTGACTATTTTCCTGAAACAGTTACTCACTGTTATGACCACTGTTTCAGACTGTGACATAATTAATTAGTTAATATTTCCGTTCGGAATTCCATTGTAATTACAAATTGTAGCCATTTGCTATATCACGGTAAATTTGGATTTTATTAACACTTATAATATTAGATAGTATTTCTACGTATAGAATAAATAAAAATAAAATAATAATTTGTGATCTTAGGTACAAAAATGTTATTAGGATTAGAATTTTTATTAACACTTTTAATAGTGTAATAATCTGCGTATAAATCGAATAAAAAATAAAATAAAAATTTGGCACAAAAGTATTATTATTAGTATTTAGTCATGCGTTAAAGAAATAATGACGTTACTTGATTTCATTTGATACCCGTATGTATGTATGTATGTAGGGCCTCAGTTTCCGGACTTAGATTTGATACCCGTAGTCTTCCTTGAAAAGCTAAATACGCAAACCAATTTTTTAACCAGCAGATTCTATTTTACTCTTTAAATCATCAAAAATATCACTTCTTTTACTTCGAATACTTTTTATTTTATGTATCAAACATCACACATATTTCAGTGCGGACAAATATGAAAAAAGTTTTATTAATATACACGTGTTAAAATGACATACTTGTAAAAATAGTACATTGTTAGTGGCAGGGAAATATAGAATATAAAAACGCTAATCTTGCAAACTTACAAAAACATAATACAATTGTAACCGGTTGTTCCTGTCTACCGACTTCTGTGGACATCTATCATAGCTGTTACGGTCTACTCTGTTATTGTCCTAGGTCTGATTTATATATATTTATTAGATTGCGTAGTAAATATATAAATAAGATTGTGATTAAAAATTGATTTGAACTTGAGACAATATATGTTTAAAGTCGCTCCATGGCCGAATTGAAAATATGAGAGAAGTGCAACCTACCTAGATCACAAATGTTGAAAAAACTTTTGCTAATAATTTTCAAAATCATTTTAATATCGTCAGATAAAATATATAATAATCAACTTTCGTTATATTACAGTATAGTACATTAAATATCGATTGAGACATGAATAAATCCATTTGAAATCGTGATGATGTAAACACAGATAAAACAATAATTAATAATTGTTGAATGTCCTTCCTAATCCATAGACGATTAACCTTATGTCATATCTCGAAATACCGTGTTGCCAGTTATTAATAATAACTTAAATAACAACCTAGAAACACCATTTTGACCCTTCACAACCGAGTACTTTTATACTATTAAAATATATTACCCTTATTACGCTTTTGATTTATTATACTAAAGCAGATGGTTTTAAGATTCGTCAAATTTCAATCAAAACTCCCTACTTATAGCAAAATTATAGCATCGTCGTCGAAGATTTTTGCTAACAAAAGCCATTGATACAGCGTTTGAGACTGAATGCATTCCAATAGTTACACGGATCAAGACACTGGATCACGAGGCCTCGACACCAATTAGCTGCATCGTTAAATATTCACGATAAAGGGCTTTATACGCATACATTGTCAATGTATCATAACTTAATTATTTACTAGAGAATCATTCCGAGGCAAGCTTCCCCAATACATTAGAATTAAATTATTACAACTAAGTTACATTTTTACAACTGTTCCGCACTCCTTATGCACTTTAAAACTCCTTTAATATATACATGAAATTATATTATTATATTGTGACAATTCAAAGATATACTAATATTAATACACTGGCTCCCTCCGCGACCCAAAAACTGTCTTGGCTATCGAAATTAGAATCTTCCAGCGCTATCTGTACTGTATTACCTCTCACCAATTACTCGCTATACTTAAATCTTTATATTTTAACTCCTACTATCCTATGCCTTAATATATCTATAAAATCCTCAGTTCCTCATTAAATTTATTTCTCCTTTGTTACAGTTCACCTATCTGATGCCGAAGCTGTACAAGGCCCTACGCGAGTACGAATTACTCTTTAGAAGACTACGCAACGTCCAAGTAAACCTATCCGACGACCCGTTCAACAACTATGTTGCGTTAAGGGAGAAGATCCTTGACAACACGATAAACAGACTTCGTAGCACAATGGCGGAAATAACCGAGAACATGGTGGCTGTGAAAATGCCAGAACCGTCGTTTGACAAGACCAAGATACAACTTGAAACATTGGAGATGAAAGTTGACGCGACGCAATGTCTCAAGAACGACTATATTGCGTTTAGAGGTTACGGAAACTTACTGAATAACTGGTATTCGGAGTTCAGATGTCCGCTTAGTAAGAAGGACAAGAAGTGCACCGCATATCACGCGAAACTGCGAGAGAAGAAAGGGAACAAGCGATATAGGAATAGAATGGCAAATTGAAGATTAGGTAGGTTGCTCTCTGACGTTTACTGAGTGGCTCGAATTTCGATGATTAAGTATTGGGTACTCGCTCTGTGATATTTAGTATTCTCTAGTTAGTGATTTTAATTTATTGACTAAGATAAGTATGTTAGTTCCTTTTCTATCTGTTTTGTCTGTCCTTATTTATTTTTCTGTGTGAATTTCACAAATATCTCAACTAGTATTACTAGGTGGCTGTTAAGCCTTTTTAGAAAAGACTTAGATTCATGAATGTACGGCGCGAATTTGTAATTGTGTACGTCTGAAAATGACATGACAAAACATTCAACTATTTACGGCGTTTATGAATAAGATGTAGTAATAAGGTGCTTATTTATGTTAATTTAAATGTACTGTTAGTGAAATCACCGTTTAGTATCAGTACTTGAGTAAATTATATTTGGAGGAAAGGTTCGCGTTTCAGTTGCCTGGAAGCCCAAATGGCTCCACTGAATAACTTTTGCTAAGTGTCGGTGACTTTACCTACACACAAATATTGTTAATATTGTCATCCCGAACGTGTAAATGATTTGTAATTTTTACAATTTAATATGTTTTATACATGTGATGTTAAAATACATTTATATTTCTTTATGTAATATTCTTTGATATCCGACTATGTTGATAAAATGCTTAAGTACCATTTGATCAACACGATTGTAAATAATTACAATATAATTATATTTTTGTATTATTTATTGACAAAATAAACTAATTGATGCTGATATTTTATAGTTTTTATTTATCAAATATACATAAAAATATTGGAAAGCAAATACTCGTTTATCTCGTTATCCTTGCATAATACAATGTATCTAGACTATTTGAATGGTTTAAATTTAAGGGTATCAATACTATGTCGTATATATAATAATTTAAATAAAAACAAGAGATATAGAAATATAAATACGTAACGTAACGTAAATTACGAAACAAATTCACTTTTTAAACATAGAACCGACACCATAATGCATACAAAATAATATTATATAAGAATTATTTGTATTGATTACTCTTTGAATTTATAGGTAACCCAGAATAGTGAAGTTTTCATTGATTCTCTTTGTGCTTTCAAAATAACAAACCCAGGTTTTATTATAAAAATAAATTGATTATTATATGACATTGATTATGAGCCCGGTCATCCAAACAAAGCAATGAGATCGTCATTTCCTGTATATAAATAAATAAATAAATTATCGTTTAATACAAATAATTCAACAAGACCAAATCAAATCTCATTTCAACGATCATACAGATCACTTCACAAGCCACACTTAAACATACACAAAAATAACATGAAAAATAACCGCCTTTTTTAGTCATTTAAAATTATATTTTCAAGTGTCATTGGTTCATTTTGCCAAAATGAACTTAGCGAAGTATATTAGTACTCTCTTATATTATTTATATCTTATTTATATTGTCTTGTACTTTAAATGAATAATATTCTCGTTAATTAATAAAAAGGATTTGATTTTTTGCTATAGCTATATATATATATATATACATATATATTATATTTACATTGGTGTAATAAAAGTATTGCATCAATGTAAGTGTGTTATAGTACCTACTGATTTCTTTTATTATAATATATACATTAGTTAATCCAGCGATACACATCTTATGAAAATTAATTATTTTGTATCATTGACTACAATAGTGTGTTTACCGATTTACATATCAAACTATTTATTTATTTTTATAACAAAATAAGCTACTAACTATTTTACATTAAGCAATTAAAAACATTAAACAGTAACATTTTAAAATATTTACAAAAAGACTTACTTCTGTATAGGAATTGACATGAAACAACGTCTGTTAATCTATCTGTGCAGTTCATTTATTTAACCGATTACCTTCTTTCTTAAGTTTGTTTAAACTTTAAAGTAATTTTCACGACTAGGCGTCACTGCTAACGCCATCTAGCCTTTGGCTAGAAAAGTTTGAATGCTAGTCACCGTTAGCAGCACAAAGCACGATGCATAAGGTAAATATTTTGATAAAAGTATCAGACTAATACAACAGGTGGCGCTTTACGCAATCACGCAATTCATTAATCATAACGGATTATAAATGGAACTTGAGTGTTGATAATTTTATTGATGTGAAACATCTATAACCGCACGTAAAACCGATTTCTGGCGTGGCGACGCATGCCGTGGCGACGCATCGCCACGCTATTGCGCTAATATCGTTGGTATATACATACAATCTATGTGCAGTAGTAAATGTTTCTATTTATTGAAATAAATATTTATTCAATAAATAGTCATCGTTATCTGGAAAACAAAATCGTAATATTTTATTTTATCATTATGACATATTTAGTTCCTATCACAATCTGTTCTTTTCTGCATATCACTTGACAAAATAATTTCGATGTTTCACATCTGCCAGGCGTCCCGTGACGGCTCACATTTTTTTTATAAATTACTCTGAATTTTAATTTCTTGACGTTGAAGTAGCAAATTACCACGCCATCTTTTGATGCGTAGCCATATTAGGTAACAATGGAAACTTTCTAACAATAACTATGGCAGCCAATAGGTGTCGCTAATAATATTTAAAATTGTTGTTTTAAACAAATTGCTTTATATCTGCTTTAAACTGAATTCAGTGGCTACTACATATTATTGTACGATTGTTTTTAAACGATATTATATTCTGACATATCTCATTGAGAAAACATTTCTTCTGCCTAATTTGTTATATATTAGTATGTTATAATATTTTTAAGTAAGCTATAAAAGTGATTCCAAACTATGTAAGTTTCTTAAAAAATATATATTTACAATCGTGGACTTTTAATTATATGTGAAACTGCGTGTACATTTAAAAGCTCTTTTCATTTTCCATGCTTTCTAAGCTGAAACAACAGTTTCCCCGGAAGTCGAAATTACTTCGAGTTTGATCCTCCTAGAGCTTTTCTTATTCGCAGTGGCCTACGCCTGATACTTTGCATTGGTGCGTGGCTAATGAATCTACTGCGGTCGGGTCGAATATTAATGAATCAATAAACCATGAAAATTAGGTTATTATTTTCTAAACATTTTCATACGCTCTATTAACGTCAAGGAAAACAATATAATATATAAATTCAGACTAAATAGGCGTTATTTTCTTTTTTTTTTTTAGTTTATATAGTTGTAATCTTATATTTTAAGTAGTAGGTTGCGTATTTTTTTCTCTTCCTCGCAATTTTTGTTTTACTTTTCCTTAATTCGAATTTAAAAGGCCGGAAACATATTTGCGACTCTCAACAAGTCAGCATAGGAGTGTTCATGGGTATCACTTATCAACTGATGAGGCTGCCCTGAAAAAAGAATAATTTAATTTCCCTATAAGCAATTAAGCCACCATGCACTTTTATTTTTTCTTTTATTAAAATAAATATAGGTTATGTAAAAAATCAATGCTTACAAGAACAAAACAATTAGCTTATAATAGGAAGAGATAGCTACCAAGCAATCTCTTTTAAGCAACCCAAAATACAAAATATTTTTTTTTACATACAGTTACATAAGTAATAACTTAAGCCTAATCAGGCAAGGGGCAGATTTATCGCTCATAAGCGATTTCTTTCAGTCATGGAGCCTTTCATACCAGGGGTATGAAGCAATAAAAATAAAAAATAAAAACTTACAGAGGATATAATACAAGAAGTACATAAATAACTTACAAAAAGGAACATAATATAACATGTCACTAAATGGAACTGAAATTAGGTTTCAGTAGGTTAGGTTAGGTTTCAGAAATAATAATATAAACAAAAATGTAAACGCTAATCGTAAGGTGAACAAGTCATATTTTACATATTTAAGAAGCTAATTACAGGCAGAAGTGATCAAAAAAAAGATTTAAAAAAAAATTCTACTTCTACGAGAAATATACGGATTCGATACCTTGTGAAAGAAAGCAACGTGTCCTGAGATTTTGTTTTCGTTTATTTTTTGTAAAGAAGTGGACAAACGATTGGCTACAATCCCACCTGATGATATGTGGACACGCCTGTCTAGAATTGCCTATTGAAGCGACACACATATGTGTGTAAAAAATAAATAATTAGTATTGCTTATATGTACGAAAAAGTATTTTCTAAAAATATAACAATAAATTAACATTCAATAATAATAATTATATGCTATGATGGCAAATTAAACAATTCGATCGCAATGAAACGTTATCTTTGCCGCCACCGCGGTGCAATATTGCGTCTGTACTGATAGAAAGTCGACGCTTGCTTACTCAACCCCCAGTTGTTGACAGGCCTCCGTTGCTGCACGTTGCTTGATGCAAATGTAAATAGTATAGTTACAAAATGAGTGTCAGTGTCAGGATTGTCTC
The DNA here is from genome assembly GCA_028984075.1 of Pieris mannii. Lineage (NCBI taxonomy): Eukaryota > Metazoa > Arthropoda > Insecta > Lepidoptera > Pieridae > Pieris > Pieris mannii. The sequence continues at coordinate 901,675 of CM054784.1, forward strand.
CGCGTGTCTTCTTATTACGTTAATCACGGCTGTTCCGGTGCAGAAGGGTCATAATGGTGCGTATTTTTTTTAGACTTAATCCTGGGAAAACTGGTAAGAATCACGGGAAATTTACTTTTCTAGGAATTGAATTAATCTGAAAATTTATATAATATGTATATAATTTAAATGAATAAATCCTCCTTTATCTCCATATTTAATATATACTTCTAAATAAAAGATTTTTGAATATAACTTATTAAATTAATTAACAAATAAAAATGATATTAGAAGAAAAAAAATTGTCATTTTCTCATTTACTCCGCGAAATTAACGAAAAATATTTAAGCTTTTTTAAATTAAATTATTTTTATTTTTTAAGTTCAATATTTACAGCAATTAATGATTAATCAATTAAACAAACATTTAAAAGCTATACCTTGCTCAATCGCCCTTTTAACTGTACAAAAAAATTACGCAAAAATGTCGCAAGGGTTGAATTGGTAACAAGTACGCTCATAGTTAATTTTCACGCGAACGAAATCTGTCGTTGGCACCCGCCAATGACAATGACCTACTGTGCGGCTTTAGTTCGATTACTTTAAGCGTCTAAGCAAATTCTTTAACAACCAAAATGTTAATTAATATTTAAAATCATTACAATATTTAAAAAAAATCAATGTATTATAAAAATTACTCTTATGTCGTATTTGTAAGCATTTTATCACATATACAATTTAAACAATAGTTTGGTATTTAAAAATACACCACATTATTTATATACTAAGATGGTGTAGCTATGAAAGAAATAAGAATACAGAATATCAAATATTTTTCTTAAACCTATTTTATAAACATTTCTACTATTGGAGACTAAAAAGCTTTTACTAGCAACTTATCCAGTGCAAAAAATTCCGTGCAATTTTTGTGCAAACAGACATACAGATAGACCCGGCAGAGTTGTGTATAAAAATTAGACAAAGACTAGTTTGCACATTATCCGCATCATAAGTACCGAACGTTGTAAGAAATCCGTTCTTTTGTTTACAAATTGCATGCTTTATCACAACGATCCCTCAATATCGCAAGATATTAATAAAATACAGCAATATTTCTGGTGCAGCACAAGACGTCAGGCGAAAATAAGAGACTTAGGGTCTGTTTCACAATGTCCGGATAAGTTTCAAATAAGCTATTTATTACTTATTGGTAGGATAAACTGTATTTTTGCTTTTCACGACTGTCAGATAGCGCGATTCGTCATGAAACGCGAAATATCTTATTCGGAACTTTTATCTTTCGAATAATTTAGGTGTTGCATAGCTATTTAGATTTTATCCATACATTGTAAAACAGGCCCTAAGAATTGCGTTTTATGTAATTACTAACACTAGTCGAACAAACTTTTTCTTTTTCTCATACAGAACATTATTTTTTCCATTTAACGACAATTCTCTTTAACGATAAAGTGTTCACTGAATATTCTTATTTTCGTTTACCTATTCTATGGAATTAAACTAGCATCATATAGCTGATTAATTATTTCAAATTTTAGGAAATAAATCTAATGTTCTAAATTCGAATGGTGAAGGAATCGTAACAAGCTTTCGTTTATAAGTAACAATAAACGTTATAATTTCACAAACCCGTTAAAAATTTAACAACTATACCGACCTAAAATAACAATAAAACAATGTAGTTAACAAATTACGCATATTGATGTTTTCACTATCCAAGGCTCCTCAATCCTAATGTTGCTTAATTGTCTAACCGGTAAGCAACAATGGAAGCCAAGGTAAATGCTTACTGCTCGATTTTTCAACAGCATTGTTTAAATTGTCGTTATAGAACGGAACCACTCACTTCGGAAGAGTTTCTTCATATTTAGGTTCAAGTGCAAGTGTTAGAAATTATAATTGTTTTGGGGCATTCCTCTTTTACCTTCTAATTATATCAAAGTAAAACAAAATTTTTTCGTCGACAATCGAACTCAGGTCCTCCGAGCTTCCCAGCAATCCTATGTATTAACTGGATAAAGTGGAACAGTGTAGTGACAATAATCATGTAAATTTGACTAAAGAAATTTTATGTTAAAAGAAATATTTTTTATGTCTGCCAAATAATGAGTCTATATTACAAATGGCATAAGCATTAGTTTATTAAATGTTCTACGCTACGACTGAACATCTTTCAGGCCACTAGTTAAACGTTAAACGGCTAGACTGTTAACGATGTGGCTGCGACATATACATTATGGCATGTTAATATGAGTACAATTACAATGGTATGAGTAATTAAACGTGTGACTCTATGTATAAAGTGGTTGTGTGTTACCACAGATATGCATACATTTTTCAATTTAACTGCTCAATTAATACATTCTCATACGTTATTTTAGATTCAGACATAAAAGTATGTCAAATCCTATGCTCAATCATGGGTAGCGTTTGTCAGGCACATGTATTACTATAAAAGAAAAATAATCAAAGAAGCAATTGCAATCTGAGACCCATAGAGATTGGTAGGGCCACTGGATAACATCGCAATTATGTTTTAAAATTACTTTAGAGAATTTCGCAACTGTGGGCGGCTCTTGACCGTTATAAAATATTGGGACCGCGTTAAATAAGCGATGAACCCTTTTATTTCCATACTTAATTTTACACCGGACCATCACTTGTCATATAAAATTAATGGCCATCAATTTTCACTTCGGATAGGCTGTAAAACTCGCGCGTTACTCACTGCTGTATGTTGACCCTAAATTCATTGTTATTAAAAATTACGTAAATGAAAGCTTTATGTATTGCCAGACATTACATAAACAGTAATGACTCTTCCGATATCCAAAAGATGAACGGTCTATATCTTTTTATATATGTAATATTTATAACTTATACAGCTGATTTTTATCAGTTGTCGTGGTAGAATACGAAATTCCACCATCAGTTCGAGTATCACCTCTTCGTCCATTTAACAATTGGCGTTTTGTAAGGTAGTTTCTGTAGTGCACCACCACTTTGTGGAACCAGCTGCCTACTGAAGTATTACCGATTAGGGACAAAGAAAAGAGAGTACGAATTCTTAAAAGGTATGCTCTCTTCTTGGTCTCTCTTCCGGCACCGCATTCGCGAGAGAGGCATTGAGAGTGTCAATGGGTAGCATATCAGGTCAAGTTCCTGCCCGTTTGCCCCCTGTTCTATAATACTAAAGATACATATTATGTTGTTATAGTTTGAGTTAGAAGACTTAATTTTTTCTCATATAAAGTCAGGTAAACCTATCTCTAATTTTTAATTTTTCCCTAATATTTTCTAATCTCTATAGAAAATTTGCTCCCCCCTGAATGCCTTGATTAGTGGGAATAGCGCCCGAAACCGACTAGCTTTTCGACATATATTACTTAAAACTATGATAAATAATTTCATTGTATGTCATAACCGTGACCGCCTAACAGGTGTACTCGACAAAGATAAACCACGTTTTTCCTATCACCTTTCTTTGTCAACATATTTATTCGCCGCAATAATTCAGAGAAAGCAATCCAATTATCGCGGTTATGCAATGATTATATAAAATATGTTTATAGCTTATCAGAATTGCTATTTATTTTATTGAAATTGCGCAATTACTTTTAAACATTTTATTAGTACTTCCAAATTTTAAATGCCTTGATTCTTATCATAACTACTACGGACGTATATCGTGAATGCATCATATGTTTCTATGTATTTAATATCACTATTAATTTTAATAGTGATACATAATAATAGTGATACTAAAAGGTGCGTTCCTCGCTCAACGAATAAGTATCGTAATACCGCGAGAAAATACTGACAGCGTTGAAAGTACACATGGACCATTTTTTTTAATTTTCTATACATTCAATTATATAATAGAAATTACTTAGTTTATTCTTTTCGTTATTATTGTGTATTTAATAAAAGATTGGTGGAGAGATTGTTGTTCCCGTCCGTTCTACGACCTTAATTTGAGAACTGGCAGTAAATGTAAAATTAAAAGCATTTAATATGTATTTCTCTATTGACGTTCATAAGTGTACATTGAGTTACCTTTATGAATAAATGATTTTGAATTTGAATTATTCACCTGAATTCTATTTGTCAATCCCTCTAATTATTAAGTACTTAATGTTTTTATTTGCGTAAAAAGTTGCTAACATTTTTTATGCTATAAATCTTAAGAAATAAAAATAAAATCGTTTAGTTGAGGTAACTATATTATAAAACTACGTCGTTTGCATAAATTAAGGTCAATACTGCAATTATTGTAGTCAGGTAAGGTATTCCTACGGTAATCATAATGACACACATTTATATTCACAAAAACTGTCAACTTTGATTAGGTCAATATATTAACTAACGGTCTTAAACAGTGCTTTAAGCCTCAATTAGTTATATAATGTTTATTTATTTACAAAGTGACATGTGAGCGATAAGAACATGATTCAACTGATAAGAATGACTTAAGGAATATATCTTTAAATTGTTGTTTATGTATTGTTTTGAAACCGTTACTGCATGTCGCGTCGTCACATTAAAAAAGGGTCTTGCGTAGAGAGTATACATTTCAGAAGTGAAACTTCTTTGTAAATACATTATGACTAAGGAAAATGCCCCAATAGATGCACTAGTATATGATCACTCCATGTATTTGTATATCTATATTCACACTGTTAACACTTGCATACGTGCTAAAGATAAAACAAATAAATAAAAAATCCTCCTTTTGCGACAGAATTGCCATCTAAAGCTCTATGTAACTAATGAACGAATACATCATCCAATAGCGTGTATTTTTTCTCGATCTCCCTTTCTCACTCTCTCTCAATCAGACTCAATCGCCTTTCTTTGACAAAAACGCTGCACATCTTCGTGACATTCCGGGAAAATGTTACCCTTATTCGCCTAAAGCAGTTTCACTTCAAAAACGCCTGATTCGTTACAATATTTTGTATATATATCAGAAGTTGGCACGATTTCCTTTAAAAAAAGAGTACATGCGAGCCTTCTGGCAGTGTATGGACGCCCATGGGGGCGTAAGTATCACTTAAGTTCAGATGAGCCTTTGAATTGTTTGGTGTAGCAAATAAGAGATGTAGTAGATGCATATGAATTGTAAGTTTTCAACTATTATATCTTTATCTGTTATTTACATTTTTGAAATTACACTTCTTTTGGCGCGATGGAGAAAAATGATGAGAGTGAATTTTTACGATGCGCGCACACCAACACCTAAATTCGACATCGTAAAGTTAGGTCTAGGTGGCATGGAAATCGATATCTATGTTTAAGTTGTATATTCTAGTATTTTTATATTAAGACACGTGTTTCGTAACAGTACAATTAAACAGTGTGAATGAATCAATATTATTTTGGTGTTTTTAAATCAATTTCATATACGACGGCTTAATATATATTTATTTACTAATTATTTATTTATTTCAATAAAATCTTTTTGATTAACTTTAATATTTATCGTTAATCACTATTGCAATTTGGTTATTTTTTTTCCATACGCCAAAGAAGTATAACTTTTAGCGCGTGTACATAAATGCACACACTCTTTTTTATTTATTAGTTCTTTCATAATTAAAGAAACTGATGAAGCAAATGTAAAATACTAGTTTCACCGGAAATAAAAACAAGAACCTACGGGAACATTTAAAGCGCTAAGTTGCGCGCGAAGTTGATAATGTATTATTAATATGAAAATTAAAGTATCTTTGATCTTCTCTTGTACCCATTACATTTCATGGGCTCTAAAATTAAATCGATCCGTAATTATTGCAAAATGTAACTTTACGTATTTCAATATATTTTACGACGTACATATAGCATTTTATTACGAACAAGAAATGTATGAAGTCGTAAAACTTTGAGTTAAAGGCTCTCATGGTGTCCTCCAAGGGTATGAGGTCAATGCCCTCGCGAGTGAAAGTAGAATCGAAAGTGTATTTGAAAATCGAATTCTGTGTTTTTTCGCTTATAATGAAAGTTAATCATAAGCTTTGATAGGCAAATTTTTTCCGGGACTTTGTGTATAGATTGTCTAACAATTCTTTTTTATTCAAACATTATAATATAAAACAATAACATTGCCAAAGCCTTTTTTAACGACAAATAGTTTTTATAAATAAAAAGATTTTGTAAGTCAATTTGATTCTAGGCGAAAAAAAAAGATAACAATATAATTTTACAAGAAAGAAATATATGTATAAAGAAAACGAATATGTTTCACATACGCATTGGATGCTTTAGATAAATGGGATTAAATAAACACATAACATTATAACCCAAGAAAAGTCCCTGGACACAATGGCAGTAGAGGATATTATTATAAAAAAAACATATATATCATATTATCTTAAATTGTTTATAACCTTCGGGGTTTGCACCACATTAATAAACTAATGAGGTGCAATTGTATTTGAAACATCTTTACGATTGCAAAGTCGTTAATTGGCCTACATCTCACATATGTTAATTTGTACTAATTCCTTCCATCACATAAGGCAATCTATATTTCATAACTTTCTTAGAAATATTTCCTTCATATAGAGCTGTAGCGACATTTAGAACCTCTGAATAGAATCAATAGAATCACGTCCCGGTTGGCACTAAATGATTATGTGTGTGTGTCGCAGCCAACTAGCTTAATAAGCCGTACAACTAACAGACTAGCTTTTTAACTAAACAGCGTCGTTTAACTAGCGGCCTGAAAGATATTCAGCCAGTTGATTAAACAGCTAGGTAAATGACATGGATCAATGAAGTCTTATTATTTATAACAAGCTGTATGGATAACTGCTTACCTATTTATATTTATCCCACACAAAGGCTGTACTAGAACCAGGATAACCTTGAAACCCACTATTTCATTCATGCAAATTCAAATTCTATCTAGAATCTAGGTTATTTAAAATATGTGGCCCGTTTAATTACGATGCAAAATAATATCCCCACGCTTTTAAGATTGTTTATTCGGCCATTGCGAGATAAACCAATGAATTATGAATTAACTAATTAAAACAAAAATTGTTTATTTGACTAGAACCAATGCTTTCTAAAATTAAGCAGAAACAAGATAATTTATTATTAAAAAGTATAAAAGTACATAAACAGTTTTGATTCACGCAGGCCGGATTTACAACGACCAACTCGTACATATTTCACGTACGGATACATTTAGCATATTTTTTTTTATAACAAATAATTCATATGCTATAACTGAACATAATAATCAAATATATACAGTATTTACTATTTTCTTAACCTACATAGTAATATATTTAATTTAAAGAATTGGTTTTCTGTAAAGTCGGTTTACTGACGATAGTTAAACGTGACAGTCATAAGAAAATGCCGATGGAATGGTTGCATTTTTCAAAAGAAATTTTTAATTTTATTTGTTTGATAGAAATTTTGTATGGATATAGAGATGGAGGTAAATGGAAATCACAATTGTATTCATAAAGTTACATTTATTCTCTTTGGGTTCTGCGCTCTCGCTTGCACTTCAAGCCTTAAATGGAACGCCTCAGAATGAGGTAACGCCACATGCGTCTTGCTTTTTCGTTCATGCAGCCGGCCCCATTAAATTATAAGATGTTGTCACGTCAAAATCAATAAAAAGAAAACTAAAACAAATTTAAAAAGTTTAGTCCTTGTGGCAGTGTATTATATATTTTATGTTAAGTGTAAGAAATAAATTAAATAATAAGACGAAGCCGGAAAGCCGGAAGTTGGGTAAGGTTTTGCCCAAAAAAGGCAAACAAGCCCGAGCCTGATAGTATAATAGATCGAGTTTCTTTATTTTACCAATAATTTGTGCCTGAATAAAGGTTACTATTTCATTTATTTAGATAGACAAAACAAATGACAAATGTAACATATATGAAGAAATGATTGGTATATAAGACTCATTTCTCTTCTTCTGAGATTGTATACGCAAAAAGCGCTAAATTATATTCAGTAAAAGTATTCGTCCGTATTATTTGAATAATCTTTACAAAACGTCATAAAATTTACGATATAGCCATTTTATTACCGCATTAAATGTACGATTACCAATTTTATACGTATTCGATGCTTCGATCAAAGTGACAAATGAAATCTGATTGTCATACAATCATCCAAATGTCGTAAGAGGAATGTCGGAACTATGTTGCGAAACAAAGCCGTGTCGCAACTGATAAAAGTAACGAGGGTTAATCTCATTTCTGCACGAATGGGTTTTATAAGTTTATCCTTGCATTTCTTTAACATTCAATATTGCAAGATGTTGTAATAGCATTTAAACAAAGTTGTTTCAACTGTCTCTTTTAGTCTTGAAGTAAATACATTTTGGCGGAAAGAGATGTATACTTTACATCTCAATAGTTTCTTCGACTAAGAAAGTTGAAGATGTAAGAAAAAACAGTTTTACTAGGGTAAGATTAAGCTCATTAAAATATGGTTATTCATTTGACAACAATTCATTATATTGTGTTTGACTTGGGTTCCCCAATTTTTTGTTAAAAAATACATGTGTCATGGTTCCCAGCTTTTACATAACAAATATAATTATAAATTCCTTAATATATATAGTGAGTGAGTGAAATTTGTAAGTACATATTAGGTTTCAGAGGCATCTCCAAGACTGCGTGACGTGTGTTCATAAGCCAGTCCTTTAATCCGATTTTTAAACGGTTTTATTTAGCTCACCCCGTTTGTTTTATTCTTTTTTCTTGGGTCAAATTTAGTAATTCAAATTTCACCCTCTTCCTGTCAACCGATTAATCTGAAATTTTGTATCCACTTTGGATTTTGTTGACAATCTAATTATGTTTATTCATTATTATTATAAATTCAAGATGGCCGCCGCTACAAAATGGCCGATAATTTATGTTTTATTAATCCCATCAATATGGGTATCAAATGAAAGGGCTCAACAAGCAGAATACAATATGCTATAAATAACGGGCAAGAAACCTTGCAATAATGAAGCACTAAATGAATTAAACAGAATGCGAAATAAAAACTAAAAACTAGAAAATAAAAATAGGTAAAAAAACTTTTTAAGTTAAACGGTTTTATGTTAAACATACATTGCAATGATTAAGATAAATGTACTAAAAACCAAAAAATAATAAAATAGATACAGTCGTGGGAATTATAAACACATGCATAGACTAGACTAAAATAATACCGTGGGGAATTTCCATGAGCAAGAAAATAGTAAATAATAAAATAATTTCCTCACCGTCTGCGGGCCAACTGCCTATTTTAACGATGAATTAAACGATTCTTCTATCGCACATTAAGTCGATAATTTGTAGACAATTGACGTGCCCCACGGTTTTATTTTAGTCTAGTCTATGCATATGTTTATAATTCCCACGACTGTATCTATTTTATTATTTTTTGGTTTTTAGTACATTTATCTTAATCATTGCAATGTATGTTTAACATAAAACCGTTTAACTTAAAAAGTTTTTTTACCTATTTTTATTAGATTGTAGACGATGAGCGGGTAGATATTAAGCACCCTATTCAATTTATTAACAAAACCTCGTTTATCAAAACCGTATTTGGGTTTGACATACGGTAGCTGATATTTATTTTGTAATTGTTTTGTATTCGCTATTGTATTTAATAGATAGTACGTGCCAAAACCTATACTTAAAATAATAAGTTTATACGATAGGGAATCATTATCTTCTAATCTTATCATTATTTTTATTATTCATTGTGTTGAAATACCAGCAATAAAGTCGTGATGTTGCGAAGACAATTTGACAATCTATTAAGTGTTTGTAATGTTATAGAAAATTATAATTTCGTATTGTCCCGACAGCTAGCAATATAACCTTGGTATAAATTGTATTTTGCTATTGTCATCGAATAATCGAACATCTGTGCAACTTCCCAAGCCGTATTCTGGTTCTTTGTGTCAATTGTCATTTTAAAGAAAAACAACTGAAAGCATGATCGGCTTTGTTTTGATTGTATAAAGTTTAGTTCCTATTGGAGTCGTTATTATGTAACTGATTATTTAATATGTAAATGGTTAATTTGAAAATGAAATAAGAAACTTAGATTATTGATTGTTGTCAATTATTATTAAACTATATCTTCAAATACAATGCATTATTTTTACAAAAATTCAAAGTATCAGCAAACTTTCTTCATTTTTGATTTAATGAAGTGTATTTTTTAGCCAGTGTATGGTTTACTGGTAGTTAAAGATATCTGAAAAGCAAAGAATTCATACCATTGAGATGTGGTGCTGGAGGCGACTGCTAAGAGTACCGTGAACTGTCAAGCGCACCAATAGATCGATTCTGACCCAACTCCGCACACGGACTATCATATGCTGCCAACAAATTGAGACGATGAGAACTAGAAGAAACTAATTGTGGTTGGTAACACGAAAGGCAAACGATTGTCCACTTCAGATGTTTCCTTGCTGACTACGATGCTCAGACATGAGCAACCGGTTGAAGAAAGAAAAAGAAATAAAATTGTTTTTACGATAATAATTTTTGTAATTTTTTTTTATTGTCAATTTGCTGATCGCATTAAAGACGCAATTAATCATAACTTCCTAAATGTACCGGATCGTTGCAATAACGATTTGCATAGACTATAAATGACTCAACATGAAAAGTGGTTCAGCTGCACATTTTAGTTAGACCTTGAACTGATATTCGATTTAGTTTGCGCCATTACTTTGATTGAAACGTTTAGAAATCTGACGAAACAATAGTTCAGGGCGTAAATATGATAATAATATACATGTATTACCGACACGTAGTAAAGTAAAAGTTATAAAGAAACATTCATGCTTTAATCAGAGGATAAAAGTCTTTCATATGTCATCATTGTCCAGTCAATATGTCTGTTTACTATATCCCATTTCGTAAACGATATTTCAGAATTTCTATTTATTTATTTTGTTTGCGTTATGACCTTGCTCGGGTAAAGCAATCTTCTACTAATTCATTTAAGAATAAGTTAAAACTATTAATGTCCTAAGTCTTGTATCTTTCTTCTTTATTATAGCTACTAGTTTATCGTTCTCCTGATTTCTAAATTTTTTGCATGTTTGGTTTTGCTTTGTATTATATTTTTATCAGTGAAACTTTTTGTGGATATGTCCAATGTGTTAATATTATTTTTTATCTTTAACTGTATAGAGATGTATCTGTTTAGTTTCCTTGGTAAATAAATGAATAAGTCTACACTTTTGGGAAACCAGAGCTGATACTACTCTTGCATAGCGGATGCCTTCGCAATCCAGTGGCACTGAGGTTACAAAATAATAGAATATTAGTAAATAAATAGTTAAATGCTGTTGTAATTACGAAATTGAATTCAAAGTGAATGTAGCGACAGTCTGTTTTTATTTATAAAATTTAAATAAAATAAATATATTAAGTAAAAAAAAATTAAAAATATAAAGCGCCAAATTTAACCTATTAATATAAAAGTCATAATATAGTAGTAATTTTATAAAAAGAATGAGCATTGATTGATTGAAGTTAAATATACTATATACTATAGCAAAAATAAGGGGATTATTTTAAGGTAGTTTAATTTACATACTATGCATTTAACTTAAATGCATAGCGAGGTCAAGAGAGGTCAAAAGATATATAAACCTTTATGAAGAGTATGAGTCGTAGCTATAAAATTATACAATAGCACTGCCAATAAAACATATTTTCATATGCTAATCTAAGTTTTTTTACTGATTTCTACTGAATATTATTTCTTAAACTTAATTGCTCAGTAAATGATGAACTTGTTATATTTTGTTAATAGCGGGAAAATGGTCATTGGGCTCATCTTATGTTAAGCAATACCGACATGGACACTCAATGCCGAAGGGCTCGCGAGTGCGTTGCCGACCATCGATCTCGAGAGAATTAATTTACTAATAGTATCGCAAAAATACGTAACATTTAGCCCATACCTAAGTACTTTCTTCATCCGTTTTTCAAAAATGCTGTTCGTAAATAGAAAAATAATAAAAAAAATTTTACATATTGTTGGTAACGAAGCTTTATTTTGGAGGTTATATATACCACGTGTGAGAGAGGACAAATTATTCACGAGTTCAAATACACAGTGAAATAATAATTTACAAAACTCAGAAAATAATTATGTAACTTGTTAGTGGTTTTTGGAATTTTTTATTACTAGACTTAATATCCTATAGATGGCGCAAAAGCCTTCCACAGTGAGTCTCCATTGCGTTTGGTCATGAGCCTCGTATATCCACCTCGCTCCAAGTCTTTCTTCTTTGCCTCATATGCAAGTGCACAACGCCGAAATTGCTTGAGACAGCCATGCTTCCGCTTCCCTTACGCGTTTCAATCAAACGCCGGGTTAGGGTCCTTCAAGAAAAAGGCATACCAATTCTTAAAGGCCTGCAATGCACTCGCGAGCCCTTTGGCGTTGAGGGTGTCCATGGGTGACGGTATCACCAGCAGGTCCGAATACAACGTTTAACTTTGTAAACTTGGAAAAAGATATTGTGGCCCGCTGTCTGAGCACGCTCAGACATGAGCTGCCGATTAAAGAGAGAGAGGGGTTTCAGTATTGCTATATTGCAAAGTGTTTTATGACATGAACTCTGAACCCATTAAAGTTGACCTCACACTCATTGTGTCGGACAACAGTTAATTAAATAAAAATAATATTAATATATTATTGTAGTTTTTAATTCCCAAGGGATTATTGATGTGAGATCTTAGTATACCTATACGTATTTTTAAATAACAAATTATACATTATTGTTTTAATAAAACGTTTAAATTATTTTTGGTGATATAATACATATGGTGATATGCAAGCTGCATCCAGACCGAGATGAATGTCGAAAAAACAAAAATTGCAGAACATTAAACTACGGAAAGTTGCGTACTTGGGCCACGTGTTGCGCTACCGACCTATCTATGACCGCTACCGCCATCTTAAATTATATTTGATAAAATCCAGGGTATACAGCGCGTTGGTATAAATAAATATATAAAGTATAGAATCGAAAGCATTTTACTTAATATGTGTGTTGTGATTACTTACTAAAATATTAGAAGTTTCAACAATAAACATACCACACAAATAGCTATTTTTGACCCCATTTTCTTTGTTCAAATTCCTCGTTGACCTGTAGAAAGGATTACTCAACATTTGATAAATCACTCTTAAGAATTATCTTCCGTCATATTAACATAAATGATTGCGGTAATTATAATTTTTAATGATGACACGACCCCATAAAGTGTTGTAACTTTGGTTTTATTAATCTAATTCAACCCTTTTCTTTCGCAAAGTTTATTTATTGTCATATATCGCAACGCTTTTAATGTTATGCAAATATTTAACATTATGTTAATTTTAATATATATGGCTATTAGCACATTATAAAAACTATTTATACATAATTGAATAATACATTTTTAAACGTTGTTGATTGACACACTTTTCCAAAGACTCAAATTCAAATATTCTACTGATTTGAGTATGTTTTTTTTATAATATATTTACTCATGTTTACCGTGTTTACGTAATTCTTGTTCCGCTTACAAAAACATAAAGTACGTACTTTCATGTTAAGTTTCAATTTTAAATTCTGACTTCAATAATATAATAATGAGAGAAAACATAGTGTATAGTATGATATAATAATTATGAAAATCTACAATCGAATACAAATATCAAATGACGAGACAACATAATTAATTTTATAGAAAGATGATATAAATTGTAAATAAATACACGTGCATTTAAGACCTTGATCCAATGGCATTTATCGGAGTCAATCACCTAATAATGTGATTTGATACATGCGATTATAGCATTTAGTCTCGATAAAATAGGAAATATTTTGGTATAATTTTGAAAACGTATTTTGTTTATGCTTTCATTCAATTTAATTGATTGTATTGGATTGACATTTCTTGAACAAGGTCAAGATTAAATGGTTTATATATGACCTTATCTAACTTGAGTTAAAGAATACTAGTGTAAAGGCTGTGATTATAGTACACCAGACGAACAAGCGTAGGCCGGTAACGCACTCGCAAGGCATTGAGAGTATCCATGGGTGGCGGTAGCACTTCAATTCAGATGTGTCTCCTGTTCGTTTGCCCCCTGTTCTATAGAAAAAACATCAACTAGAGTTACTTTTATGATAAAGCAAAGTTTATTTGCAATCATTGAAAATGTTGACCACATTTAGATTTGTTAAATACATTTTTTTCTTGTAACTCGATATATTCCTTACTTCCTGCAGTGCCATTGATCTGAACCCCTTCTCGGGTCTTTTACCTATGAAGGCCTTTGCCTCGGCAAGCTTATTCCAAATTTCTCTATCCATGGCTTTCTTTCTCCATCTGCTAACTGCAACGCTTCTTTATCTTCTATCAACCTAACTGGGGGGGCCCTTTTCTCCGTCTTCCTCTTAGTTCCACTAGCAACTCCATTATTCGCATAAATTATATTACGTTGTGTATATTTTCATATATGTTAAAAAGATTCTTTGCATAAACTAAGTGATTTTATAAATAGAGATACTTTACTTTCTTATATCCAAAAGAACTACTGAAGCTTGAAAAGAAACGAAGCCCCTTAGCAAGAATCCATGAAATAACCCATTTGGATCTTCATTCTTCTTGTGAACAACTTAATTCATTTAATTGTAAACCTTTTATAAATGGATCACCTACAATCGGGCAATAGTGATTATGCTATAAATACTAACAAATAAGCAAACATTATATAATTCAATAAATCGAATGTGTGAAACAAACCAAATGGTGAAACTGCATTCCGACGTAATATGTTAAATATTTATGAATGTCATATTGTCGGAAATAAAAACCATTCACGCGATTAATCCAATAACTTATATATAAAACACATATATTTATGAACCATGACGGCTTCGAACGGATACCAGTAAACTTATAAGTTTTACGTATACGTTTAGGACGTAATTCAGTAAATACTGAAACATTAACTTTCTGCCAAAGATCAAGATTTCAAGCGTTGTAGATAAATAATGTATACCAAATTTATTTGCTGTCTTAATACGGCCATCACCTCATGGTACGATGTAGTCAGTTAGTTGTCATTGGGTGTAGTAAGCACGTTTTGAATAAACAGTTTATAATCTATAGCTGTTATTGGGTCTTCATCAATAATCTGTAGCTACTAAGTAAGCTAAGCCTTGCTTTTCTTGCTTAGCTTAGCTCTCTGTTTATGACCTCCGTGGTACTAAATATAAGGTTATATACGTGGTACTGTTTCAACTATACTTTGACAAATAGTGTATGACGACCATGGTTAACATCTATGTTGGAGCGATAGAGCCGGTTTTAGCTGTCATTGTTGCCATTTGTCACAAAGCTCAAAGTCTTATGGGTTTCTAAGCATTAGTATCTGTAGTTCATTTAATTTGTCAATGTTGCTAGTATTAACGGTTTTAACTTATATGAATTTCATGTTATTAAATTATAATGACAATGGATGACACTAACACCACTGCCCCTATATTAATAATAATGACTATGAAATTACTATTAAATAGTCTGTAATTTGTAGATTTAGTAAAATTCAAAAAGCGAATAAACAATCATCAACGCTTATAAACTGACAAAACTTTATTGTAGCTAATTTAGTAGCTTCAGTAGTAGTGACACATAATAACAACGTCAGCTGACACTAGCGCCACTAATGAAGTCACTAAAACAGTCGAATGGAACTACTACTTTTGTCAGATTAAAATTGGAATTTCAATAACCCAGATTAGTGTAATAATAGCAATCTATTACCGGTTCCGAATTGGGATCAATATTGACCTACTGATTTGAATACGAGTGACCTGTTACATTAGAGAAACGATAAAATGGCGTCACAAATATTTGTTATTATTTTCACCGTAACATTATGTAGATTTAATCTATAATTTCATGGTTCCTATTTAGTTTTAATAACGAGTTCTCACGCTCGTTAAATTATTTCTAGCCTAAGCCTAGCTAACCTTTATTAATCCAATACTTTGATAACACGATTACCACGCTGCAACAAAAGAAAACTCTATTAACAATATTAAGCATTAGGATTATTGTACAATCTTTTTTGTTATCCAAATCAATCAATATTTACTATCAACAAATTAATTATTGACAACAGGCAACTAGAATTTTATAGACATGTGTTATATAATTACACAACACATTTTAACTAGTCACTGACAGACGACATTTGTAATACTTAAAGTATACGTTTGTTTGGATTGTATTATTTATTCAAACTTCGTTGCTAGAAATAAACACAAATAAATACATAAAAATTACAAGGGATGCAACGGGCGGCCTTATCGCTAACAAGCGATTCTTTCCAGGCAACCCTAGAAAGAAAAGAAAACAATAAATAAAAATGATGAGTGCAAGAAGTGCATAACCAGAAGTTATAAAAAAAATGGATTATTATTATTATTACAGAAGTATACGAACTACATTTTCTTAAAAACACAAATAAGATGTTTAGGATGAAAATTTCGTTAAGGCCCTATCCCAGCACGAATTTCTGTGTCAGGGGTCGGGGTAGAGTGCGCAGTGGAGAGCTGGAGCACTGGGGCGCGCCGGCCCGTAATAACAATTACTTATGTTAAACATTAAATTAATGTCATTTTATCATTAATTTAATGATATTGTATCGGAAATGGATTACTTGGTTTGCGATAAAATATATCGTTTAAATTTAAAATCATGTTCCATGTAAATTTTCGTCAATGAATTCAAAGTGTCAAAAATGTTTGGATTTTTTATATCGAGCAAAGTTATTTAAATCGTGTATCGATCTTCAAAAATGGATACATAAACTCCTCAACTCAACCATATATGTTTTTCCATTTTTTACTTTAAGAAACGATGACAAAAATGAAAAGAAACAATGTACTTTTTTAGAGTTTGGCGACCGGATAGGTCCTTAATGCTTTCTTTCCTTCGATACAGGAGGTCTTCCTGTCAAATGGACAATTGTAGAGTAATTTAGGAATTATTTCAGTTAACAAACAAATTATGTCACCAAGCCTTGTAAAGCACGCGAATTAAATACCAAATATGAACAATACTGAGTGAAAACGCGAAAGTGAAACTTCCATACATTATTATGGGCATTGGACACGACACGATGCGCGATCACGTAATCGGATCTCGAGATATTCGATGCACGCGATAATGGATATTCCGGGACTCGTTAAGGAAATTGTATTCGCAATTCGTGATTACTTGATAAAGTCATTAATTATTTATTAATTTAAATCCCATTGTGGGACATGCACATTTTAAGTTGAATGCTTACAATCTTGCGTCAATTCTTGGGCTGGTTACGTTAGTTATGTAGGTCAGAATTGTCGAAGGCTTTTTATATATTTAGCAAAATAAGATACCATAACAGATTACTCCAACACGGTAATTACATTTATCACATACAGAACAAAAAACTCATAAGTAAATAACAGAACATTAAACAGTAAGATAACTAAATATTTACAGAAAGATATACCATTTCTTCAAGGAACTGACATATATTTATTAACAAGAGCATTAGAAGTAGCGTAAAAAGGGCGTATGTGTAAATTTCGTACAAAAAACCTTGAACCTGTAACCTACATAATACCCGATAAAAACGGAAAGTAACCAGACAAATAGATGAAACGAGTTCACCTTTTGTAAAGAATCCAGATTGTATCTCAAGGCACTCAACTATCCTTTCTTAGGTTACATAATTGTAATTGCTTTATCTCTTCCTATACTTCCGTAAAATTGGTGTAAGACCGACTTAAATACCTCGTAATTGCTTGTTTATGCTTCTCATATAGACATTGAGAAAATAGACATTTTCTCAATATTGTATGCAGATTTCAGTATTAGCTAACATAATTGTTCATAAACATATTTGTATGTTCCTTAAGAGCTTGCATATTATCTTCCTCGCCTTTAAAATACTATAGATTAAAAAAACAGATTATACCATCAATATTGATGATCAGCGGCGATACAAACTTTTTATTACTGGGCACCAGAGTTCTGTATTTGTTTTTTGATCATTTGTCAATCTACTGTGCAAGTGATCAGGCTTCCGTCGTTGTTACCCCATTACTATAATTACAGTTAATTCAAATAAAGTCTACTTTGTTTTGATTAGTATCTGTGGCAAATCTTTTGATCCTAAGCTGTAGTTTAATTTCTTTAAGAAGCTTACTGAACACGACTGTTTGTGTATGCATTACCATTGAATAAAAGATTTCTAAACATATGTTAATACGAAGGCAAAACGCTTATGAACTTTGGTTATGAAGCCCGCATTCTGACAACTACTCGGGATCAGTAAATTCTCAAGTCTAAGGGATTTCAAGCTTCAATAATGAATCTGAATTTACTAAACTAGGTGGTCACGCTTTCACGCTTCTGCCCTATAAACGTATACCAATATACAGCACTACATATATGTATATGTATAGATGAAAACACAAAAGAAACTGCAGTAATCTAGATGTACCGAGGAGTATACCACTGTAATAATTATGTAAAAAGTATTTTATAAACCGATGATAACTTTATATATGATGTCAATAGTATGTGTCTAAAAATAATAATATTAATCAGTCAACAGTTTCGGCAGATTTCGGAAATAATACTTTTCTGATTCTTTTGTATTTTTATGCCTCGATAGTTGAGCAATCAATAATAACAATAAAAATGAAGTTATAGTAATATCGGATATCTAAATCGGATCGGATGTATTTCTTAAGATTAACAAATACATTCATTTTTATGTGCAATCATAAAAACTATGAGCCATTAACAATTGCAATAACACTTTCTAATTGTTAAATAATGAACATTTTATGTTACTCACAGAAATATTGCCTCAAGTTGATACACAATTTTTTTTTCTTTATTTGGAAATTGAAAAGGACAGAAGCCCCTTCCACGAGAGGGAGTAAACGTCTTTAATTGGGAACTTTGAAATGATAAGGGAATCTTGATGTCTGAGGAAACTCAAATACAGATAATATAAATTCGACACAATTATTTTGAATTGACTAAAATATTCTTTTTTATGGAAGAGCTGGAAACCCTGACACAGGTATTTCAGACTAAAAGGGTAACCAAATACATATTAATAACGTATAATATAATTGACTGCACAGTTTATTGTTAATTATTATTACCTAAAATTCAGCAAACAGCAAACTGTACAATACTGTGGATCAATGGTAAGAAAAATATTTGTTTAAGATTTTGATGATTAAATAATTAACGACATTATTTTTAAAGCATTTCGAGATATAAAGAGCATAGAATATAAAGAGTCTTTGCATCATACAATATAGATTTTTGAATAAGAATAAAACGGGTTTTGTGTATTCTAGTCTGGTGTGAAGTTAACCAATAGTAGTGCACGTTATAATGCGGTGAACGCGAGGCATCGTGACAATGGAATTGCAAAACAAGCCACGACTAATTATAAACATTTACATTTTTTCGTAAGACTTTAAGCAGTTTCAATAGGACCATTTCCACAATTTCATTTGCAATCCTACGGTATGTTTCAAAATATTTTTAGGATTTTTTTTTTATAGAACAGGGGGCAAACGGGCAGGAGGCTCACCTGATGTTAAGTGATACCCTGACACTCTCGATGCTAGAGGGCTCGCGAGTGCGTTGTCGGTAATAATAATAAAAAAAATATTTATAGTAATGTATGTTTTACTTTTGTAATAACAACAAATATAATATAATTTCTTTTTTTAAACATTTTATAGTGCATTTTAGCGACGCAATTATAATAAAAAGTAATGTATGTAAGCATTCCTATCTTATTTCAATACATTTTATGATAGAACCAGTGAATAGTTTGTGTGTGCAATTATGACTCTGAAGTTCCAAAAACTAACACAGAACGCATATAACTGTCAGCTTCTCTCTCCAATTTAAAGACACTCACTCATTCTCATACTTACATATTCACGCGTGTCAGTCGTACAGACGTGTGTTTGATTACTTGTAACACTAAAGCTACTTTTTTTTAACTGTTTTAAAAGTGACTACCACTAATTGTTATCAAGTTACCCACAATACAGGGATAAATACATTTATTTTGTCACAACCTATTTGTCATTGTTATTTTATAATTTTTTTCCATTTTCTAGACCTTTGTTTACATTACTGTACGGTATCGAAATTAATCAAAATATCTTAAGTATAAAAATGTCGCTTTAATATCAACAGATTGATTTTTTTTAATTTTTTAAACTTTTTCAAATTATTCTCATTTAATAATGATTAACAATGCAGTTTAAAATTACAATGCTTAATTACTAAAACCTTGTCGACGGCCTCACATCAAAATAATGTTTGAGATAATACACGCAGGCTTTAACCTACCAAATAAGGCTATACTTATCATCATTAGTTACGCTACCTTCTAATTGCTAGTGATTTTTCTAAACATACTTTATGAAACTATCGTGATACTTACGAGATAAAAGAAGCAAAAATGGAAGTGAATCTTAAAGCGAGGCTTGTGGTGGACTTATCTGCCTCTTTTGTTACCCACTTCGTGGTAACTACGTGGTAGAGGCAGGCAGATAAGAAGATGGGAGCACGATAAGAAAGCGGTGAGGTTTCGAACCGCTAGAGAACGCCAAGATTTGAGGAACTTTAAGGTGGCCGTTGTGAAAGAACAAGCTGTGAATAAACAAATAACTCCGGGGAAATAAATACAGATAATGTAACATTCAACACCTTTAGTCTTTAGTCACTGTGACCACGCACGCTGTAAAGCACGCTGTAAATTCTGCCCATAACAGGAATGTCTGCTAGTCAAGCACATTTTCGAGATGACACAACAAAACGAGTTGAGCATGACTTACAAACCGAGCTGTAACGCAAAATTGGCTCTGTACATTGAGAGCTAATAACGTATATGGCGAGAGGACGTTGAGATTTTTGTTACCGCGGCTCATAAATGGCCTACCCAGTCAGTTATCTAATAATATATTAGCCTAACGTTAACCAACATAAAATGTAAATTAAAAAACTTCTTTTATATTTCTCGCGTTCCTAAACGAGTGCTATCCTTACATTTATACAAACCACAGCAGTTTTCTAATGTAATATATTATGATTTTAATCATGATCATACTAAGCGTTAACTGTATGTAAATTGATACTTAAGATAGCTCAAGATGGTTACGTATTTCCGTGTTACTCGGAAACTAACGTGTGAAACATCGTATATTTTGACACGTTTTCAACAATTGACGGAAACTTTGCTTCATTCCACGTACACGTGTCTCGTCAGCCACCTATTGGACTAATATTAGATTTTTTTTAATCAAAGGTACTTTATATACGAACAAGGTAGACGTCGCCATCAGGCATCCATTCAAATTTAAGACTACTAGCCTCATTCTGAAACGTATCTTTAATACCCTTTTGAATTGGTTAAACACGCTAAAATTACGATTTTTAAACCGTAATTTATTAAATTAATGCTCACTCTCATAGTTTTTCAATTACTTTACACATAAACATATTATATTTCTATTATATCGTTTTTTTGTGTGCCCTTTTTTGGCAAGGGCACTGTACCATGGAGCACCTGCTTTTGCCTGCCAGGACTACCCACCTTTTAATTGTTTTTCCTCTTTTGCGTTTATTGTACCTTGGCAACAGTTTAATACTCCCATACTCGTCCATTCCCACTTAACTTTTTTGTGTTGAAAAAATGTTGAAAAGTACCAAAAAAATATTTTTATGAAATGCCTTAATTTTTTCACAGATTATTTCAAATAACACAACTAAAAATAAAAATAAAATACTTAAACATACTTTACACTCATGTGAAGCAATTTTGCATTCCATGATGAATTTTTGAAGAGATCAGGTCAGTACCTACTGTATAACTAAAAAATATTTTTTACAGCTTATTCTAACACAATACAGATTTAATATAATATACCGTTTGTAATCTTATGGAAACTTAACAAAATAATGACTTTTTGTGTTATTTAAATTCTTAAAAAAAATAAGGACTAAAAGTTAAACTAATACTTGTACCGTAGAGTGCAATAAACTTACAAGTGTCAATGTTCGGGTCAAATCAAACAGAAACCTGACTCATTGTTTGCTAAGACATAAATAAAGGGCCGCTAAAATCAATCACAGGCAACAAACAAGTTTTATTGCATTTTATGACCAAATATATCACAATCATAATTTTATATGTTAATTTATGATACCGGTGGTGAGGCACCTCAACCTCCAACTATTCAACCAGATTTGTGCTGGACAGTCAGATGAGCAACCTAAATCTTCGGATAGCAACCGCTGCGCACCTTTGAGATCGCTTTGTATTCTACCAGCTACATTTTTATGATTGGTAAATGCTGTTATGCCTTCCCTTCGCGTGTACATAATTACATAACTAAACCCCAAGATCTTGACAGACTGATGATGATAGCAGCGGGTCTTGGCAGAGCCATCTGGCTTCTTGTTCTCTCAAGTCCCGATGACTCCTCAAAAGCCTTATTAATAAAAACCAGAAATTTAACTGAACTTGGTTGCTTGGAATGTTGATTTATATGCCTCGAAGTTTTCCTCAAAGGAGTTCGACGAAAGATTTTATCGTCAACAATAAGACTTCAGTCTTTACAATAATAGTCAAATTATTCCAATAAGTTTTGGGCATTATTTGCCAAATTAAAAAAAAACCATACCACGAACCTGTAGCTTCCGGTTGGGTGTATGTTGAAAAATATCGTTAACTCATAACGACCAACTCTGAGTTCGTTCGTTCTAACATACTTAATTTTTTTCGGATTCTAAGGCAAGCCGGTGTCCTAACAATATTTTCCTTCACCGTTCGAACGATTGTTAAATGCGCCAAGACAGAAAGTCCATCGGTGCACAGCAGGGGATCGAACCTACGATCTTAGGGATGGGAGTCGCACGCTGAAGCCACTAGGCGAACAGAATCTATTTAATTTGTCAAATCAGTGCAGATTTTTCACCGCATGTTAAAATTTCTGTGTAAGCTGGGTTTAAAGAGTGCATTTGTGTCCTATTTATGCTCATGTGTTTATTAGGTATATATATATATATACCTAAACCTATGCTAAAAACTCAGTTTTGTGTCACGCTGCCCGGACATACAATGACCACTATTTAGGCCTTGACTTGTTTAGGTTATCGCGGAATGTGGTTAAAAAATGTATTAAGAATATACATAGCGCAAAATCATCTACAACATAAGCACAGCCCACATACACACCATCACGTACATACCCACACTTTTACACCATTACACAACACAACCAATTTAGGCTTAATTAATTAAATTTAATCACAGTTAGTTAATTGTATTAATGTTATATAATGTATCATGTATTCCATCTTTGGCTATATTCTCAGTGTATTTGTTTGCTATTATATATAATTTATGTTAGCTGTAGGAGTACAAAATAAATAAATAAATAAATATATGCATAGGGCATAAATAGAGGTATAGTTTATTGCCAGTTCTTTTCGTCCGTTCTACGCCCTAGATTTGAGAATTGGCAGTCAATTTAAAAAAAAGATTTAATATATATATCGTCGCTGCGCGTGCGGATCCGCGTAAGAGCAATTTGTAAAGACCGCGTATTTGCTTTTTAATGATTTTACAGGAGGAAGAAAAAACTTAATATCTCAGCGATTTTAATTCTTATTACCGACTGAACTTAATAGCTAGTTCTTTTCAACTTTCTTTCTTGGAAAATAACGTAAATTTACTCGTAGTTGCCTTAGATTTTGTGTAAAGTCACTTACGCGGTTTTGTTTTAACTAATTACAAAATAAGTAGACGTTTATTAAAAGTACGCGGTTTTGAAATAAAACAATTTAGTAAAGGGTTGTATTTATTACTCGAAAAATTAAATTGAAAACAATATAATTTAACAAAAATATTATGTATTTATTATCGAAATCAGTTTACAAAAGGATATTACTTATTTATAATTTTTAATAGAGACCTTATTCCAAGAATTCAGACTTCTTATGTAAGAGATCAAAATAATCATCTAAAACTAAAAAATAATAACTATTTATTATTATTTAAACATTATGCATAGGTAGGTACATACATACATACCTAATGAAGAAAAGAAAATTATTTTTATAAGAATAAGAAACTTGGAATAACAAAAATAAACCTTTTCCTAGGTTCTTCCATAATAATCACAAAACCTACATCACAAAATCTTGTGTCAGGTACTTAAATGTTTTCAATTAAAGTTTTCATAAACAAATAATAATACAAGAATATGTTTGGTATAACAAACAACAAGAATATGTTTGGTACTTTCTCTTAAATTCTAATTAAATTCTGTTAATCACAGCATTTCACAGTCGAAATAGTAACTTAAAATTATTTGAAAGGTAAATTATCATAAAAAGTATGGTAGTCTTTAGGTATGACATTCTTTAGCTCCTGTAGGTGATCATACTTTGTCTTGGTAATTGGTTGCCTGGATTTATAAAGCGAAGGCGTACTGTTAATCAAAGACGTAATCTTCCTTGGTCTTCTAGGCAATGGGACAAAATCATCTGAAAAGTGGAGTTTGTATTCTATGGTGCCATATTTTGGATTATATCTCAGTGCTTTTATATCAATAACACAATGATCACCAGCTCCTCGGCCAGGTCTTATTGATTCATAAATCAGATAATCTTTAAGACCAAAGTTTTTAAAAAACGTATAATCAGGTGTAATAACTTCATAAGGACTTGGTACTTTTCTGGCCTCCTTTGTTATTGTGGCGTATTGTGAGGGTAAAAATATTTCCCGATTTTTCAACTTCCTTTCAATCACCGAGTGGACTGAATCAACTTCCATCTGTGTGTGACCTTTCTCCAAGTACTTCTGAGTTATTACGACGTTCCTAGCCATAGCCAAGTGCAACAACGCATTCGATACAACATTATTTCTATTCTGTGCTGTACAACCATCTGTAAATATAACAACATCCTTGCAATCATTATCCAGTAATTTAGTTACTTAGTCTACGAAAAAAGATGCGTAAGTAGTGGCTTTTAAGTCGCATGCTGTCTCATCAAACCAGTAACACGTGACTCTATTATTGCCAAGATTGTACACAGAAAAGTTATGCACGGCGAGTTTAGTTTTAAAATAAAGTGCACTGGCATTGAGGAAAGGACATAGTTTGACTGCCTGAAGATCTGCTGTTAATGCATGTATGATTCCTTTTTGTGCTAATTCTTTGTCAAAATATTTTTCATCTCTAGCTAAGTTTTTTCGTTCGATATGTTTAGCATACTGTTCATCTGATAAATTACCAACTTTGTGAGCACAGCACTGGTCGCAAGCATCCTTTTTTGGTTGAAACAATCCAATATTCTCCTCAAACAAAACATTTTCAAATACTTTTCTAGATGCCACAGGTTTATTTTCTGAAACCGAGTAGTCAACATAAAGACGATACAATTGTGATTTTGATTGTATGATGGGTTCTAAGTACAACTTTGAAGTAGATTGTCTGCAGTAATGGGACGGTAGTTTCGGTAGTGCAGTTAAATATTTTTTAGCTAATTCTTTTTTGGATATTTTTTTTATGACTTCTGTTGTTTCAGGTTCTTTATTATTTGTCCCATCTCCAAGCCAATAGCGAACCGTCCATTCTTTTATACCCAATGTCTCCAAAAATGTTTTCAGGCAAACTCTTTCTTTTTTATCATTAACTTTTAGATAGTACATTTTAGTATCACTTCGTCTTGAATTTGAGCTCTTGGTTTTTCTAGATGTAGGTTTTTTATCCACCATTGAAGATATGTACATTTTTTTTTCTTGCCAAGTCATCTTCCAGTAGTTATTAAATATTTCAGATCGAACTTTTTCTGTTAATTTTGAAAAATACATAGCTTTACCACTGAAGCATTTTGTTGACATACATATTGGACCCATTATTTTTGCTGGCTTAGGATCGTTCTGAACAAATTTTGTACCCTCTTTTTTAAATCCAATGTACTCTTTTCCCATCATTCTCTGTCTCTTATTTTTCATTCTCTTCCAATTATTTTTATCTCCTTTACGTTTTTTTATATTTTTTTTATTTTCTTCTATTTCCCTTTCGGGGAACCACTCTATACATTTTGGCGATAATGGCTTTAAGTTTGTAATGTCTGATAAGTTGGCAGAAAAATGATCATCAGACGTAAAATCAATGTCATTATTGTGATTTTCTGCCACATTATTATATTTAATCGGTGTAGGAATATTATAATCTTCATTTTGCATCAATTCTGGAGGGTTCAAAATCGTCGTAAGTGTAATAAACTCGGATGTTGAATTCTCAGACAACGATAGCTCTCGCAAAGTTACGACGTTTTCATTAATATCCGCATTTTCTAAAGTAAAAATATCTTGGTCCTCCATCATTTGAGTATTTACTTAAGAACGCAAGGATTTATCTATAAATAAGAAATGAATAGTTATTAGTTTCAGTAAAATGCAATACCACGTAACTTAACAAAACAAATAAATCAAGTGATGTCAAGACCGCGTAAATACTTCTTAGGGGTTATATTAGTCAAAACCATTGAATTAAAACAGAATTACATCTAATTTAAATATTCTAGCATGAGCATATTACAAATGAAAAATAATAAACATTTAAAACATACTTACATGATGGTTAATCACTGCAGAATAATTATTTGTGGGAGCACACACTAATTGCGTTACATTCGTCTCACGGCCGTAGTAAATACGCGCACTTGCTGCCAACTTCAGGCCTCCTACTGTTCCGCGGTATTGTTTCGATAGCACAACTGACGTTTCTCATTGGATAATTCAAGTCAGATGAAGTCTAGTATAAGCCAATAGGCGTTTAGAATCGGCCAGCACGATATTTGAATTTTGCGCGTTTTGCTGTTACGCGGTATTTACAAACTGCTCTTACGCGGTTTCGAACGCGCAGCGACGATATGTAATACTTCTTTATTGATATTCATAAGTGTACATTATGTTAGCGAAATTAATAAATAATTTTGTTTTTTTTTTGTACACTTGAACATCACCTGGCAAATGGAGTCCAATAGAGATGTACATATATGAAAACCATTAAGCAGATATATATTATAAACCTTACCGCTATTTCATTTAACCTATAAATTAGTACCGGTACTCTCGATATGGCTGTCAACACTTTATTCAAATATCAGTACAGTTATTGTGTTATGATGAATCCTTAATATTTGCGAATACAACCATGACGTGGCTATACAGTTACTTTTGTAAGTTGATTTATAATCTTATGGCTATTAGAAATATAAAAGCTACTGGGTCATGCGGTCAATAAGACAAATAGTAGATACATAAATAATTTGTATTTATCATTATTAAATTCTTTTGATGGATTTATTTATTAAGTATATTATGATAAATTGTTGCTTACAATTGTTATTTTTCACCTATTTACGAGATAAATAGGGCTTGAGACACGTTTTTTATTTTTACCCATTTTGTACGGTTTTTTTTTCGTGGAGAAATGCGTCACGCATTCCGTTCCACTGCAGGGTTGCCTCGTGGTGAAGGGCGGTGTCTATGTCCACGAATGCTGTGGAATGGACTTTGGCATAACACCATTTACATCGACCAATTCGCCCTGACCTGTGAAGCTGGAGGAAATTGGGTACAATGCTTGCAGGGATGTGTCAGCGTCCTTTCTTTTGGACGCATGAACCCCTGTTCCCCCACTCAAGCGTTTTCTTCTTACTGTATATATAAATTGATAAGAAAAATGTGTCCTTCTGTTATATTAACCTAACCTAACCTATCTCAATCCATTTTTGATCATCTGAAATAGACATCTTAACACATATATTGATAAAAATGTGCCAATAACCAATCGACGGATTGTAAGAGCCATCTGTCGATACAATCTATCCATGATAGGTCGGATCGGTGTAAGTGGATAGACCTTGTATGAAAATGACAGTTCAACTGTGCCAATATCCTATCTTAAGATTTTAACTTACTCCAGTTTAAAAATTAATTAAAACGCTATTTGATATGTGTTAAACATAGACATGTATGTATATTTCAATATTATTTGAATGGTTTTATTTACTTTATTTTGTTCATATTGATTATCAAACATGAGCGAAGAGTTTGCATTTTATCCGTCGCCAAAAATGGATTGTCTTACGAAGGCAGGGTTTGGTTATTGGGATGCATATACGAGATCGATCGACTGTCACGGTGTGATCTCAGATTGCTTTCAATCTGAGATTGTGTATTAATTCTTGTTAATGAAGACTTTATTCATAAGTATGCATAGACATGATATTTGTCAATCCAACCATGCCTTTCGTTCCAACAAATACGCTTGAAAATACAAAACATAGGTAAATATAAATACTTTCATAAACGATAAATATCAACAATTAGATAGAGTTAAAAGGCTAACGAAAAAATTCGTCTGTGTATCGTTTTGAATTGATGAATAGCAGTTTAATTAAATTACGTAAAGCCTTCCAAATTCACTTTATTCCGGAAATAACTTCGACTTTCTATGTATTTTTAGTACTCATAAATTTATTGATGTATCATTACACGACTAAGTTACGTCGTTTGCTTATAAGGAATAAAAGGATTGCATACACAATTCAATCCCGTATTTGTGCTTATCAAAATTGCAGTATTATTTTAATATAACACTTATTAATTAAAGTTCAACACATCACATATAATGCAATATATACAGTACTTGTTACTGGCTATCTTTTCCAAAATGACAGTCACGGTAAACATAAATGTTACAAAAAAATTAAGTAAAATAAAAATATTACACTATCAATTTTCTATTTTGCAAGTAATTTTGCTTGTTGTACAATAAAAACAAGTGCAAGTACAAAACTGATTTGCTTCTCAATTGAGATAACTTTTTTAATTAAGTTCAGCTTATGCCAAAAAATTATATATTATAGACATTTAAATAATAACAATTCAAGTTTTGTATGACACAATTCGTTAACCGTTCGTCTATTGTTTTAACTGCGGTCAAGGACACGCAATTAAACCTTACCTGCCATGTTCACCAATCAAGGATTGATAGAAAACATCAATTATGTTTTCTATACGATTACAAATAATAAAGGCATTTAGCAATATATAGTGTGATTCCTGAGGAATATGTAAGAATTTTTAAGTGACCGAGTCTTTATGATCTCTGGTGAATATGTTGCAAAAATCTTGTCAAATACACTTTATATAGCCGTTAAAGAAACAAACTAAACATTTATACAACAGGGAAAGTATAAATTGTGATTTATCCCCTTCTTTTTAACTTTTTTTTTATAGAACAGGGGGCAAACGGGCAGGAGGCTCACCTGATGTTAAGTGATACCGCCGCCCATGGACACTCTCAATGCCAGAGGGCTCAATATAATCAACTGTCCCTTTCTCTCTACAAATATTTTATTTGGTTTGTTTTGTGTTGGCCTGGAAGGGATCACTCGAAAGCGATAAGGCCACCATTTATTTAATAAATTCAATTATACTATATTGATGTATTACTGCAACGAAGTGTAAAGTATGTGCAATGAAGCTTAGCTTTTAAGCTGTCCCTTAGAGAGGGAAGAGACTTTTACAGCCCCCCCCCCCCTAAGCACACTTAAAAAACATTAAATAAAATTGACCATATCTACTAGTCACGATATAACTTATTTTATTTTACCTTCTTCAAGAACTTTTACAGAAGTTTCTTAACGTTTATCAAAAGAGAAATCATTCAGAAATGCCAATAATAAATCCAAGGATATTTGCAAAAAGCATATCGAGTATATAAGTAATTAAGCAAGCAATAATTATAACACTCTACATCGGAACTTTGAATTAACCTTACCACGATATCTCAATTACATTCTTAAACGCGATGCAATTTAGTTTAGAAACTACATTGTTCAATGTCTTCGAGCAAAATGTGAGACAATTATTTCAATAAACTTTGTAAATATACTTAGTTTAAAATCTGGAATGTGTCGTGTGGGTATAGAGTTGCTGCATCTATGACAGGATGCTTCACGACACTGACAGCCAACCTCCAGAATTTTAGGGGCACCAAAAGAAAAACATTTTTAAAGAGTCACTATACGTCCCAGTCTCCGAAATAAAAGAAAAACAAAATTAGAAGTCACTCATTCAAACTCAAAACTCAAAAATATCTTTATTCTTATAGGTAAACATGTACACTTATGATCGTCAAAAAATAAATTAAATTAATTGTAAATTTACATTTCCAACCAGTTCGCAAGTCAAGGGCGTAGAGCGGGTAAGAAGAACTGGCAAGAAACTTTCCACCACTCTTTTCAATCGCCAAGTTTTTAATACAAATTGTTTGAACTGGAGCAAATCAATCCCAAGGATTAGGATCATTTAAGTATTCGTCACATTTATAAAAGGCTTTATTAATTAATTTACTTTGAGTTTATTTAGTGATAGTTCTCTAATTTCGCTTGGGAGTTTGTTGTAAAAATGAATACAATTTCCATATAAGGAGTGGTTTATCTTCTGGAGCCTGGTTGGTCGTTGGTCGGTCTTGCAGCTTAGGTAGGAGCTAGCCACACATTAAGTTGATTGACCATTTGGTCACAACCAACCCTACAATTTATAACTTCGACTGTAAACGGTGTAACCCATGGCTAGGCTTGTGTTTGATACATAAGCTGAATTCATCTGTTGAGTGATATGTGAGTGACAATCACAGACAATTTCACAACTAAGGCGTTCAATATGACAGCTATTATTCATGATACAGCGATCCAGTCGATTGTTAGTTTATAGTTACAAAATACTGGCTTCTTATAGGTCATGCAGATCTGAATGCCGCGGAGATCACGCCTAACCGTTCAAAGGTACTTCGATTCAACCCATGTAAGGTTAAAAAGGTTGAATCTAATTGGAATAACGAATCATCAAAATAGGTTAAACCACGGTTTAATTTTGTGGAAGGTTAAACATTGATACACGATTTCAATTGATGAACGTTTTTATGTAAAACACCTAGTAGTTAATGTTCGCGATTCGTTTTACGCTGTTACTTATTCTATAAATAATAATACGTTTATTTCCAAGATTTTGGTATATCAATCTTTAGTAGGTGTTTCGTTAAAAAAGGAAACTCAGATCTCCTGGGTTAACAATTCATCTTTCATTTTGTACGGGGAAACGGTTTTTACATATAGGTCGCTATCCGACGAAGTGTCGAGAAAACCATTAGTATGTTTCTATCGGTGCACTAGTTAGAGAAGGGCTAATTATATTTTAACAAAACCAAATCATGTAATGTCCCAGTATCTTGTGCGATAATCTAGAAGGGAGTCTTGGGAAAGGTTCTGTGAACGGATTGTTCTTTTTAAAAATGCATTAATCGCACAAATCGTTCACAGGGCAATTATTATTTAATATTTGCCTATATTTTGCTGTTACACAAGGCTTTTGAAATAAGTAACATTTAGTACGACTATTTTATAATAGAGGTGAGCTAAAATAAATTTCAAATAAGGAACACGGTTTTCTCGACACTTAGTCGGATAACGACCTATATGTAAAAATATATGTACTGATCATTATAATAGAGGTGAGCTAAAATAAATTTCAAATAAGGAACACGATTTTTTTAAGGAGTTTTCTTTATAAAAAGGTTGTATTACTCCATATCAAATAACAATTCACAATTGAATTTGGTTTTGAACACTAGGTGAGAACGCCAGCAATCCATCTACTTAATTGATATTTAAAAATTATTTGTCTTTGGAACGAATTTTTACGTTATCTTTTTCGTAGTTAGCAAACGGTCAATTAGTGCATCTGTATTTATAATGTTCAACAAAATGATTAAATACGTATAACTTAACTAAATATGAATGTTAACAATGCGGTCTTCACGGTGTTGCAATTCTTTGTTATCAAATCATCAAAGCATGACGTGTTTTCAATGTTGCAAATTTAACATCGTTTCATAGTTCACTACAACCTTGAGTGTTGCTTTATAATGAATCTAGCAGTTAACTTAACTTTATAAAGATATCCGCTAGGTGAGATGTATCCGGTTCGATTCCCGATCGGAGCGCAAGTTTATTTCTATAAATTTAAATTTGTGTTCTTCATTTGGGAGAATTGAGCTACCGGGCAAGTGCTTAAACCATTGAGCGCACTAAGAAAATAGACTGTGAGTGTTTTATCCCAGCAGTTCGCCAATAACTTTATATTTCTGTTTGCGCAATTAATATTTTACTGTAAGGGAACAATATCGTCTATGGTGTGAGACACACCCGAAAATTTGCGGTGTGTATCAGGCATCACCTTCTTGTCTATAAAATTAAAATTAATGAACCAAAAACAATCTTGGACCGTGAATAATTGAAGTGTTTGTTTTTATTAAACGACCTAAGTTTAGCTTTTACAAACACAAGAAAAGATATCCATATGCCATTATTAATTACCATTTGGCTTTAACCTCATATTTAGTTTTGCAGGTGTAAAGTTGGATAAACTTAACTTCTTATAAATCATTGCATTTCATGACTCGTTCCTTCCGCGTTTTCGGCGCTACCAACATTCCCAAATACCACAACCCATAGAGTAAAGATCAAACAAATCACATTCGTTATACAAACGTCAAACATTTAATATTTACTCACGATCTCGTAAATAAGCAACGCTTTCTTTTTATTAACTGACATGCTAATATTTGCAGAAATGTAAAAAAAATAGCAGAAATAACCACGGTAGACTAACTCGTTTGCAAGCTTTAGTCATGGTGTATTTTTAGCATAAAGGCTTATAGAATGGATGTTTTTGTTACTTTTTATAAGATTGATCAACAGTACTGCTAAAGTTGTACCACGTCTGAAGTAGCCACTAAAATTGTATTTTATTGTTGGTTTCCTTTATTAAAATATGGATATTTTTATTACAGAGTACTGCACGTTTCATTAAATAACTTATAACTATTCTTAGTTTAGAGAACTTTTTAAATAACATATTTAAAAAAAATAGCACAGAACACATTTGATGAATTAAATTCTAAGGAGGATTATTGGCCCAGTAGAACTCAAAAGCGCCCGCAACTATATGAGGTCCAGTCCAAAGTACACTTGAGGGCTTCAGCTATCATTAGACTTCGAATACGAATTTCAATAGTATCACGTCAACGTCTGTCGTTCCGCAACTGAGCTATCGAACCAGCTGCCTTTTGAAGTTTTTCCGAATAGACCTGACTTAGCCTCTTAGGTAACGCACGCCAGCCTTCTGGCAGTATGAGTGTCTATCGCTAAAATCATCACATCAGAGGAGCCTCCTATCCGTATCCATTTTCCCCCTGACAAAAAACTCACCCACTTATCTGAGCATCACAGAGCCGAGACTGGATCAAGTTCTATATGTAACTTAATGGTAAAGTCCTTGTGACAGCATGAGGGCTTTTTTGATCATAGATTTAAGTACCAGAATAATGCAATTTAAGACTGAATGGTAACTGTGAATAATGTTCATTCCCAACCTTTGTACTTTGCTCTCGTGGGTAACAAAGAACCTTTATATAAACTTAATACATACCAAATACATATAATAGAAAGTGCGTACCTGACACTATCATTAATTTTAATAATCATTACGAGCGTTTTCAATACTGTAATTTGATATATTCATAATGACATTTGACATGAAAGTTAGATTATGTGAGCATAGACATTACGACTATGACCGATAATAAGTGAGTAATATTTAATACTTGTGTGGACAGTTGTTTACCACGATGCCCTAAGATGTTGGCACTAATAGTGGGATGGCTAGATGGAGGCTGTAATACATGGTTAATTGCAATTGGCTAAATAACAGTATACTGTGTGTGTGATATTGTTGCGGTGATGTTTGTGTAATATCATTAATTTTTATTTACTTCTATAATATGAGGGGCCCGTTTCACAATGTCCGGATAAATTCCAAATAAGTTATAGCCACGAGTATTTATTACTTATTGGTATGATAAACAGTATTATTGCGTTTCACGACTGTCAGATAGCGCTATTCGTCATGAAACGCGAAGTATCTTATTCGGAACTTTTATCTTTCGAATAATTTATGTGTTGCAAAGCTATTACTTTATCCATACATTGTGAAAAAGGCTCTAAGGGTAATATCGTAACTAAGACACATGTATATTTGGTCTGCTTAAATCAATGTATTATTATGTTTTAAGTAGGTATATCGTTAACACATACATAATTTTCACGTCCGCTTCTATCCGTATGAACGCGACAAACTATCGAATTTTTTTTTAGGTTTTAAGAAGAGTGTGTGAGTCATTGGGAAAGTTAGTTCAAACTAAGCCTATTCTATTATAATTTCATCTAACAAAAAGTAACTATTGCTGCAGAGGTCGCAAACTAAATCAAAATCGCGTATCGTAAATTAAACTGCGGGCGGAATGAAAGAAAAAATCTACCTAACTAGACAAATTTGTTTAAATAATACTATTAATTGAAATAAAATAATTAAAAATTCATTTACTTATTAATTTTAAGATTATTATTGGTTCCTGTGCGGAAATATTTTATGTTGTAACAGAGACACGGTTGTGGTAATAACGAATCAAAACCACATTAAATGTAATATAATATCATATTTCTCGGAAGTTTTTGAATTTAATTAATCCTTAAAGTCGTAGTATTAACTTTTAAAATACCATTTCGTACTCGCTTTGATAGTAGAAATAAAATACAACTGAATGATGTTCTGAAATGTAAGGAAAAAAGTTAAAAATGGTATTTCAGTATTTTATTTTTTTACCTGCATAGTAATAATTAATAAATAGAGAACTAAAACAAATTTAAATAGTCTGGTCCCTGTTGTAGTGTAGCTTTAACACTGGCAGCATTTCCTCGCTGTATTGGATACATATTCGTTGAGGGAGGAATGCACCAGCTCGGGGGTCGCCAGTACTATCTACCAGGCACCATCTTAAATCTGTACCGCCTATTGAACCTGGCCAGCCATGGTCTAAGAGTTTTGACACCAAAAGGAACAAAATCTGAGTTGATTTTTTGAGTTATATTGCTCTTCTTCGAATGAAAACTTTGGGAACCTTTCGTTAATTTTCTTTAAGTAAGTCGTTACTTATAACAAAACCAAGTTTACATTGATTTACAGGAAAAGTGTGAGAAATGCAACTTCCTGTTTACTTCCGTGAGAGTTTATTAGAAAGCAAATTTGCATACACCAATGTAATTTACAATTTATTTACTATATCTGTAAAACGTCGTTTAATCTGGGCAAAGATATTTTTGGTTATTGATTTTTGTATGTCATGTATTATTTGTGCATTTGTTATGATTTCCATTAGACTCGTGTATCAAGGTACGAATAATGTCTGAGCGTTTATCAAGGCAGTTTTTGCCGCGCACCACCACTTTGTGGAACCAGCTGCCCACTGAGGTATTTCCGAACCAATTCGACTTAGGGTCCTTCAAGAAAAGAGCGTACCAATTCTTAAAAGGCCGGCAACGCACTCGCTAGCACTCTGACATTGAGAGTGTCCATGGGCGTCGGTATCACTTAACATCAGGTGAGCCTCCTGCCCGTTTGCCCCCTGTTTTATAAAAAAAAAAATGTTATAAAATAAATAAACGCTACAACATTTTTTGGTCTGAGCCTTAGATTTGTGTATTTGTTTTATGAACATTTGTTAATCTAACAGGCAAGTAGGTAATCAGCTTGTGCCTGACACACGCCGTCTACCATTTGGGTGTAAGCCACGCTGGTTGCTCTAGATGTTTTCTTTAACCGTTCGTGTGAATAATAGATGCGCACATAGAAAGAAAATCTATTGGTACACAGCCGGGGATCGAACCTACGACCTCGGGGATGGGAGTCGCATGCTGAAGCCACTATGCCAATACTTCTCTAACTCACTCACTAAATCTTTATACAGTTCTATTGTTACATTTAAAAAATAATAATACTATATTATTCTAACAAGAAGTTTATAGTTTATAAATGCATAGAAACCTTTTCAAAGAAAAACGAGCAAACGTAGATTATTTTTCTCAAGACCATATAAATATACATTGCATACATTAAAACAGGTTTAATAGTAATGTTGGACACTTGTCAAAGGTTCAATTAAATTCCATGCCGGAAGGGCATAAGACAATAAATCTTATGATTACATAAAGTGTTGTGTGTTATGTAAAATATTTGTTTAGCCACGCCCAAATAACGTATGCTATGGGAACTTTTTAAAACCTGTGATAAAGGTCAGATTTGTTGACATTTAAATGACATACGCATTATTTGGGGAAAGTTTATCGAGATGTTTTATTAATCAACAGTTCATACATAACATTTTATTAACATTTAGAAATTAATTTATTAATTAACTATTACTCATGAACCACTATTAATGATGCATTAAAAAAATTATACACTTTTTTTATTATAGGTATAAATAAAAAAAATCTTCAAACAATAAAGCAATCGCTCGATAACACAAAATGTCACCGATAGCAAGTGCAAAGAAGAATTAAATATTTTTATTACATATTTGTATTTTTTTAACCAAGTTTAATGTTATTTATTTTTCCTGTATTATTTATTTTCTCTTTTACAATTGTAATCAATAAAATAAATTCTCTTAGATATTGTGCCCACTTGTCATTAATGCACATGTATTGTGTTTTTGTATGTTATATGTTCCCTGTGTCTATGTATAACTTCAAAATAGATCATAACTACTACTTTTTGGAAAAAATTCATAACTAACATTAAACCAATTTGACACGTTAGACTGAATAAGTACATTTTTTTGCCAAGCTCACTTCCTTAAAACCTGATTACTTAATTTAAAAACGTAGGTCACGATACTATTATATGCTAACAAATTACATACATCTTAATCCTTCACTTCCGGGACAAAGATTTGACACTTGAATAATTGTCTATGCCCACGTTTAGCAACTGACAATTGTCATTGTAATGCAACAATACTGAACTTATAATATCTGTGCAGACGTACTAATTTATAGTTGCAAAATTGCGATTGCGCTCGTAATAATTATATATCAAGCAAAAAAATATATAACGGAAACATTATATAGAAATTACGTTATTTTAATATACGAACGCCTGAATTTCGTTAAGTATAAAGAAATATAGAATACCTTTTACGTAGATATTAATGTTTTCTGTAAAACTGTAGTACATCAATTTGCTCATAGTTTTCGCAGCGAACGTGATATAGACATATACATCCTGGGTTAGTTGAAATTTTCATAAGGATTCTTACCTTTTTGAAAATATTCTACCGCCTATGTTCATCATGGGAAAAACATAATGCATATGGCGCAAGAGAGTCCAGTCGTTTTGGAATGTATTCTATACAAACAATCTCTTCTTTATAATATGAGTATAGATAACAGAATACAATATAATAAGTAATAAGTATATTTAAAGAGTTTAATGAATGGTTAAAATACTAAACATTTATTTCTCCGATTTTGTCTCTTGACATAGCAATAACAAAATAATAACACGCAGGCATTGAGCAACATTAAAAAAGCCACAAGGGGGGAAAACAAATGAACGACTAGATCGAAAGTGTATCGCCTGCTTACGTAATCACATAACATGCTAAAACCGTGAAAAACAAATATTATCGAGCTAATACTTATTCATGTTAAGAGCATCAGTTGACATAATGTATGAAATCGATGTCATGCTCCAGATTACAACATCTATTCACTGGGATGAGTTTGGAAATCGGACTTTGTAAAGTGTTATAGAAAACTACTTCACACTTATGTTGTACCTTTTGTTTCATCATAGTTAACGATGTTGATATGTAAAACCAAACGCACTTGCAACGTCTTGTAAATAATTGACGCGTTAAGGAAGCTTTGGGATTCTTTAATAAACAAAGGCAAATGGGTAGACACTGTTAGAAAGCTCGCAACTGCGATGTCGGTGTTTTAAGAATTGATTCGCGCTTTAAAGACCCCTAAAGTATCTTTTTAAATAATTACGACATACGTACTTTATTTTCGGGTATGTCTTAATATAAATTGGGTACCAAATTCAATTAAACACAAAAAGTAGGGTTAATTAATTATTAACCCTACTTTTTGTGGAATCTGACCTGTCATCATCTCATGTCATGCGAATCAAAGTTTCACATTATATTATTTTTTTTAATTTTTAAGCCTTGTAATTAAGATTATGGACTAAGGAATTGTTTTGACCAAAACTCACCAATTTGAAGATTTTATAAACTAGCTAGCCCTTGTTATATATAGTTGCTTACTTTTTTTTCTCTTCGTTTTTCTTATGTTTGCCTAGTAACAATTAATCAGTGTACCGAGCGTTGGCAAGCTTCTGCCATAAATAAATAAGACAAACAATTAAAATAGTAACTATAATAGTTTAGGCGTATTCATATTAGTCTAAACATGGCTACTTAATATGTTATCAATGCCATTTCCATATTAAACATTTACTGGGTACTGTATCGAACAAAAGGAATAAACAAGATATTTTATAACAAATACTCTTAAGACGTGTATAAAATAGGTTTAATGTTGTCATACGACTGTAATTTACTTTATTATAGCTTCCTCCAACGGTTATGACGTTTTCCTGACTGCCGCGGGTAAAACGGGTATTGTAATGTTGCCTTAGTGGAAATCCTTTCTATTTGTATGATTTGATTAACCTCTATAAAGTACTTAGTGTGCGTACCGCTATATTATATATTTATAGTGTTATTTAAATTACTAATCTACTCCCGTACGTGCCTATTAATTATTAATATAACTATCATATATAAGGGTATTGGATCTATAACAGTTTTGCTTACGATACATATAAGCAAATATTAAATGCAAACAGAGATGGTGCATAGTTGGATTTCGTACATATCACCTCTAGTGAGACACCATCGCTTTAGAATAAAACACTGTACAATATTTAGACGGCTTGATTAATAATAGTACAGTTACATAATTTTAATACCCAATTAGTCAATTGATTTATTGTATAGGATAGTGAAAACTTTTAGTTCTATTGGTACCTTTGAATTAAATTAAATTTGCGGTGCATAAACTTTTTGATTTATGAATAACAGATACTTGATAGTATTTAAAAAAGTCAAGTAAATGTTCAGCCTTCTGCATGTGACGCGTCGTCGATTTAACGTTCGTCGGGGTCATCCTTCGTTACATCGTACACATGACGGATATTACAGAGATCCGTTAGTGATTCGACCGCATTATCTCAGTTTTGAGGGTCATGAGAGGTCGAACATAGTCCT
The DNA here is from genome assembly GCA_028984075.1 of Pieris mannii. Classification (NCBI taxonomy): domain Eukaryota; kingdom Metazoa; phylum Arthropoda; class Insecta; order Lepidoptera; family Pieridae; genus Pieris; species Pieris mannii. Next base: position 941,104 of record CM054784.1, read on the forward strand.
AATAAAAACAACGTCATAATCAATGTATCAATCATAGACCTATATTACATTAAATCTGATGTGTATTTAAACAAGTATATCACATGGCGCAGATCCTGACTGGATACTGAGCCTCTAAACACTTACACATCGTCGACCTGAAGACGCACGCGGGGCTTGCGTTCGATTGCGACAAAAATACCAAACGGTGGTTCATTTACTTGTTGACTGTCTGACTTTTGAAAGAGCCAGTTGTGATCGATTGACATGAGTGTGCCAGGCTATCCGACATATTGCTCGAGCTCAGATCTCAACTGGAAAAATTCTACTAATTGTCAAATATGTCAGTAAGAGGGCTCCAACTCTCCCATAAATATCATGAGGATATTTCCGAAATATTTGTCACGCGGGCTCGGCGGGAGACACCAAGCCCACTAATAGCCCCTTTTAAGAAAAGATTTGACGCTCCCTTGCTGCCTAGTTTCTCGGCCACAGATCTGCCTGATGGACAGCTGTGGAGAGGTCCTATGTAAAAAGAAATAAAGATTACGAGTGAATTAGAATCGGTTAGAGCATAAGCCTATGGCGAGAACGTTTTTACAATACTAATTAAATTATACGTAACATGGGTATTGCATTGAAGCGAACACAGGAATTATAAACGTATTATGAGAATTACAAAACTTGTATGCATAATGCACAGAACGATGTGAAAATGTAATATAAAATACGTGATTTACCTTACAATATAATATAGTCTGTAGACACATTAATTGTTACTTAACTGGTAAATAGGCTTCGAACGCGGAAAAGTTTTTTTTTATAATATTAAAAAAACACCAGTGGCTAGAGATTTAGATATCAGTTTCATGATCATGTCAATCCAATAGTCACTTATCAGCCTGGCTGCCCCCTGTTCTATAATCACAAATCATAGCGCTCTATTGCGATAATGATTTCATCAAATCCATCAAATTAGCCAATATCGTGGAAATGTACGTAACATCACGAATTATAGGGCATGTTACATGCTGTTTTTTGAATCGGTAAACCACAATATTAGTTGCGTTCCCAATTTGATAATTATTTTATTACGCAATAGTTGACATGCTTCAGCTTGGCTTTGTTGGTAATAAACACAATAAATTGTTATATAATATAGATAACTTCTTGCGATGTAAAAAACACTTATAGGCTCAAAATCAAAATAACTTTATTCATATTATAGGTAATTAAGTAAACTTATAAACGTCAACAGAAAAGATAAATTTAAATTGACTACCAGTTCACGAGTCAAGGGCGAAGAACGGATAAGAAGAACTGGCAAGAAACTCTCGACCACTCTTTTTAATCGCCAAGTTTTAAGTCATACAAATTATTTGATATGGAGCAAATCAATTCCAAGGATAAGCATCATTTAAATAATCGTCAAAATTATAAAAATCAATAAATGATTAATTAACGAGAGCTTTGAATAGATTCACTGATAATAGTCTAATTTGGTTTGAGAGTTTGTTGTAAAAACGAATACCATCTCCATATAAGGAGTTTATCTTCTGGAGCCTGGTTGGTCGTGCGCTTAAATTAGTTATGTTTCGAGTAATTATACTGGCGAATACAAAAAAAAATTGTGTCACCATTTGTTCTCAAGTCGTTGTAAAATTATATTTCATTAGAAAATAGTGCCCGCGTTAACGAGTGTATTTAAACAAGTTTTATGAATACAATATCCATCCATGGATCTAATATAACTATTAAAATATCTTATTAAACGTACACAGAACAGTTAGCGGTTGTCTAAAATTCAACTGCTAAAGCTTCTAAGCTCTGGGGTAAAGTATTTTCGTAGGTAATGGTAGTATTTTATTGCAAATTTGCAGATAGGCTGGACTCATTTTTATCACGCACTTAATAATAATTATAAGTAACTAAAAACACCTAATCAAAAAATCGAGTCAAATTACTAACAGCCGTGGTGAATAAACTTGACTATTACTACACTATTATAGATTATCTATATCTATAACAGATTATCTTTCCATCTTTCCAATCAAACATCGCGTATCTTAAATACAATCAGATAATTATTAAAATATGTTATAAAAAGGATATACATGTATGTGATTGACATGAGAACTTAACATGGCGTAACGCCATCCAGATCCAGGCAATCGAGTAGCCCGCAAGCCGCACACGACTAACGAGTGTCCGCAAAGTATTGAAGAACTCGCAGTCCGCCATCATTCGCAAAGATATTTGTGACAAAAAGTGATAATAAGTAGTAAATCATTAAATAATAAAGAACAAAAATCAAACCAATTGGAAATGGCGTCTTGTACATTAAGCTACACCAAGGCAACAAATATATAATATTAAAATGTATAACGTGCTCTAAAAATTAAATTTAACTTTTGCCGCTGATCCTCTCCCAACAGAAGCCAGTCCTTAAGACCGGGTGGTTCTTTCTGGTAATGCAAAGGTATATAATAACAAAACCATTTTTCTTATAATGCATCTATGTATGTATGTAGTGGACTCAGTTTCCTAGAAGTACGTAAGCTCCTAAAAGCTCAGAACCGGGCACTTCACAGCCTTTTCGGAGCGACCTTACTGCTCCGAGGCTGTTCTTTTGGAAGTCACATTATAAAGAAAATACAACTTCTTATTTGTACATAGTTTAATAACTTATGTGTTAAAAGTAACGTCTAAAACCATTGTATAACAGATAGCTATCTGTGTTTTACGATTGGGCGTATGCTATTTTACGGACTAGCTTTCACTCTATGTTAGTACAATGTCATTTACGACATAAAGATACGAAGTAACCTCAAAAAAATCTAAAACGTTAGGTGCTGATTTCAAAGATCTTTGGCGTGACGTAGTATAAGTTATCTAATCCTAACCTACCTAAAAAACCTATTAATAATTTTCGTTGTATATTATATTTTAGCTATAATCCGCCTCATTAAAGAAAACAGCGCTATAACCCTTACATTTCTGTATCTATTTCTAGATCATTTTTTCGTAATTGGCACGTAGATGCAGATGTAGATGCAGCCTTCATGCGTGGGCTCAGGATTGAGAAACACACGCTGCAGCCACATTGCCATCACAACTTTTTTAACTCAACATCAATACAAATAACGAGAGAAGTACATAGGTAATAGACTTGCGAGTTAAAGAAAATAATTACTGAAAACGTAATATTGAAGATAGCAGATAGAGGGCGACTATATTTTATACGTCAGAGCAATGGCGCTGGTGTCAGTTGCCAGTGTCATTATAATTTAATAACATCCAAGTCAAATCAGTTCAAAACCATTAAGTAGTTTATTTGATTTGTCAACGTTGCTAGGTCTACAAATTAACAGACTATTTGATAGTCTGTAAAAAAATATAATTGCTGTGGGTTTTTTTACAGCCCGTCCGGGCTTCGCACTAGTGGATATTTAATTTTTTTTAAATCTTCGTATGTTCATTATTATTGTGGATAATTTTTTTGTTCCATCATCAATAGTTTTCGCAGTCCATGCAATGAAAGATATTTTATGGGCTTTTTTACACCTTGGTTAACATTATTGTAGATTAAGTAGACTATTATATTTTTCTGACAGTTAAATAGTTGCTATAATGTAGCTATAATTAGTAAAAATGTAGTAATGAAAGAATTTTTACTATCAGTACTTTTTAAGCCAATCTGTTATAAATATACTTACATACTTACAAATCTTTCCTCTTTATAATACTACTAATAGATGGCTTATTCTAGAAACCTTTCATTTAAAAAAAATATTAGGAAACTAAAACTACGAATTGAAAACTGCATACATGCCAATTAGACTGCATAATGCCTAAACGGCAGACGTGACTAAAATAAAACCCAGATAAGCCAATACAATGCTCATTATTTACGGTAACCCAACGCTTTCTACTCACCTTTGACACAGTTTCAAAACCTTGTTTTTATATTAAAAATGTGTAAACATGTCAAAGGTTAGAAAAATACATAATCCGTCTATTTATCATCCACTGTTACAAATATACGTAACTAATAGACTTATAATAATGTGTTGTGTAACAAGGAACTACTTTGGCGTGTGTTAATCGGTTTCGAAAAACAAATTTGGTTATTATAATCTATGTTAATCAAATTACCATTATGTTTTACATGGGATTGCAATTAAATGTCTGGAGAATTAATTTAAATTTATAATTGAAGTAAAAAATAATTGTCAAAGTGTTACTGAAGTCGTCTTCGATGATCTTTAAATTTTTTATCTTTCGTAGTTTGTAGGAAAAACAGCGCTAGCAATAGAAAAAACGTATTTAATACATTGAAAGTTTTATTATATCGTATTATCTAGTTAAATAAAGTTTATTTAAATATTTTTAAAAAAAATCAGCAAGTAAAAAAATTGCTTTTTTTATTTTGAAATGTTGACTATGCTAACTTGAAACTTCAGAGTTATTTTGTGTCGCTGTGCGCGCGAATCGTAAACACTTACTTACTTCATTTTTCCCTAACGCCAAAAGAAGTATAACTTCAATTAAAAGTTTTTCTTTAATCGCTTAAATGTACACAGTCTATAATCTAATATTAGACAACTTAAATTCCAATATTATTCAAATAAAAACTATGAATTTGTGCTAACAAGCACACCCTTTTTGAGTCAGTAATTTTGTTTTTTATGTCATTATTATAATATTACACGGTCATGCAGTACATATACTTATACAATTTTTGTTTTCTAGTAATTGTAGCTATTCTATAAGAATATTTGTTAAATATCAGTCAATATTTTTTTATGCTTCAAGGAAATTATTATTACACTGAGGTGTCATTAAACATATCTATTAAATACAATTACCGTCGTTACCAACGGAAACCACAGACTATGTAATTATTAGCACAGACTACGATTTCTTGTGTTTTTTAAATCTTTCCATAACTCCATAAATAAAAGATTATTAAATATAATAAGTTTTTCGATTTTTCTTTAAATTTATTACTAAAGCTTCAATTCTTTTCTTTTAGTGCCTGAATACAAAAATATATCAATTAGTTCTTGTATGACGGAAACAAATTGATTAAAACAATACTTTATCTACGGTATACGCTACAAACTACATTTTCTAAAATATATGACAATTATGGTAAATATAAATGATACAAAGCTTTTTAAAAATCGCATAATCTTTAATCGAATTACGTTACCATTGTCATCAGATAGGGGTTTTAATTAACCGGGAATTCGATCGGTGAAGTAATGCAGCTAAGCTGATTGTATGTATTTTAATTGACATATTTAAATATTTTATCGCATTATTTATCTCTTTATTATTTAAAATGGGCTTAAAGTAGTAAATAGCGACCGAGCGCACGGGGCTAACTCATTTCAGTTTGTTTAATACTTTTTGAGCCGAAACATTTGTAAGTAGAAATAGACTTAAATATTTTGTTAGTGGTTGCCTGGAAGAGATGGCTCGAAAGCGATAAGGCCGCCAGTTGCTCTCCTTTTCATTTAAATATGTATGTTCAATTTTTATATTGTAATGTAACGAAGTGTTAATAAATAAAAACAAATATTTTGCCATGAATAAAGTTTTTATTATTATTTATATTATTTACTAGCATATTTACTACTAGGAATGTCTAATAAGTTGGACTACATTTTTTTTGTTATCATATAAGTTTTCTTATTTTTTTAATTTCCTTTCAGACGATTAGATACACACTTGCATTCATAATCTGATCAATAAACAGATTATACTTTACAACAAATACACATTTTTAAATTCGTAACATCATGTTAGTAGAATTTCCGACATTAGTCAATTTAAAAATAAGCTACAAGCATTGAAAAATTATTGATTTCGAGTAGGTAACTGAACAACAACCATTCAAAATGTAAAACATTCGTCTATAATATTAGAGATAATACATTGTCTTATAACCTCCCTATACACAAAATTTGACGTAGTTTTATAATATTAGTATAGATGTATAAATCGTTCAATCAATTCATAATACACAAACACAACGAATATTTATATTATTATTGACTTAAGTGTACTTGAAAGACGTTACTATAGATCGGAACATATGTATATATAATATACACGTATTCTTACTTCACAAAGAAATGTCAATTGTCAAAAACGAAAAGTGAAATTTAAACATTTTTATATGCGACTCAATTAACATAACTCACACATTAAACACGTTATTACCACATAAAATAAACGTAGTTTTATTTCCTTGAACATGTGTACCAACAAAAAATAAACTTGTGCACAAACAAGATGTTGAACACGGAAACAATTTCTAAGCCTCGCTTTTCCCGGTTACCTCACATACATTAGTTATTCGACCAGGAAGAATTGTTGCTACCTACTTAGACATATGTCTCGTTACATATGACGTCGAGACCATAACTTATAGTTATTATTCACTTCTGAAGTCTACAGTCTGAATACAATACTAAAGTTTGATCGTAGGTGGCAACTACTGATTGGAATTGACAAATTCCTTGTCCACTATAGTCTATGGATGCTGTAATGTAAATGTTATAGTATAAAATTGGAACTAAACTAAGTAATTTTATAAAACGTGCTGGGAACTATCATTGGTGCATCATACCATATAGGTAGGTAACATCTACGTTAAATCAGAATGGAATTCGTTGTTTCTGGTTTTGTGAATATTAGGAAATTTATTGGCGTGCATCAATGATTCAAATTTAAAAATCATAATTATTATTGTAGGTATAATAATGTAATGTACATAATGTATACTTATGAACGTTAAAAAAGAAATATACAATGAATGTTTCTAATTTTATATTTACTGCCAGTTCTCATATCAAGGGCGTAGATTAGTTCCCAGCCTGTTTTTTTAAATTAATAAGTTTAGTTCCGGATTATATATAATTACATTTACATTACAGCTTCCTTAGAGTATACTGGACAAGGAGTTCGTCAATTCCAATCAGTACTTGGAATCTGCTGTAAATCAAACTTTAGTAGCGTCTTGTGATTCTTTTATAATTTGTTATGGGCCAATATATAAATATGCCAGCGAACAGGCCTCAGGAATCAGAATGCCGTTAGGAGGCGACATCCACTGCCGTAACTATTCGTAACTTCAGCAAACTAAGTTCTCGAAAAGGGAACACACAACACTAATGTATGTCAATAATTAATGAACTCGATAGATTATCAAATATTTTTAATTGTCCGTTGATTGAACTGACGAAAACCCTGCTATATGTGTTTCGTCAGAAATAGTTAGTCTTTTTGTAAATATTTGAATATATTATTGTTTATCTTTGTGTTTTATCTATTTGTTTGTTTGTGACATAAATGTATATATAGCTTTTAAGCTTTGTTAGTGTGTTTTTTTAAAAGAGGTTGTTTTTATTAATTAAATCAAATACTTAAATAACACTATTTTACAAACATTTTAGTATCAGTACATTATTTGTTATCACATACGTGTATATTTAATACCACCAAGTGCAATAGTATCGCAATAATGAGGTCTTATACATAATGCATCGGATATGCAATGCTTCATCAAATTTCTAATACACATACTCAATCTAAGTAACAACAAGTTTCAAGATTTGTATTCCGCCCATTGGTGTAAAAAATAACCTTGGGTTTAGTTTTTACTTGAGACTCACTTTCCATTTCACACCACAATACGATCCCACGTAAAAAATAGATTGGTCTACCAATAATACAAAAAAAAGGTTAAAAGATAATAAGAATGTTGAACATTTATATCAATTGTTTATATAACAGTATTTTTCTTGTTTCAGATAATTCCGGAGACCTCAACGCTGATTCATCTGATACTATATCAGAGACACTTCTCCCACCATCAAATCTGAGGAGACGATCCAGCAATTTCGCTAGAGAACCTGACCACTCCATTGAAGTTTTTGGTGATTCGCAGAACTTCTTCCCATCATTTGCCAATCTATTCGAGCCAAGACAGCAAAATAACTATAAATTAGGTTTCGGCAGCCAAGAAGCAGCTTTCAGCCAACGGCCAAACTCCTACAGATCCTTACTGAACTATCCCCTATTTGGGGGGTACAGAGCGTTAGAAAACTTCGCCAAGCAAAGTACTCCAGCAGCTGAACCCCTAGTCGAAGCCAGTTCCAGCATCCTCGGCTCTGGAAACTTTGGCATCATAAGAGGAGGAACGTTTTTCGCCCAGAATGATGAAGATGACTTCAGCGATAGCTTGTCCTACTACAACAATGGCCACGGTAGACCGTCACTGAATCTTGGCTACATAGCAAATCCAAGGCCCAATTACAACCACGACCAGTTCGCTAACTTCAAAGACTTCGCCGATATAAACACACCATCGAATTCAGACTATTCTCACTTCGTTGTAGTGTACGCGAATAAAAACGGTACACTGGACGAGGTGAGTGAAGAAACAAGACAGGTGGTCTCGAAACCTAAGAATATAATTGAAACATTGGAGCAACTCGACACGACGGCTCCGCCAAAATTATCTAAATCGAAAGCGAAATTGGCAGCGACGAAACAAAAGATGCAATCAAAAAAAGAGCAATGGAAAAAGGCGAAACTTTCGATAAAACACGACCCAGAGGAACCGTTATTAGCGTTAAGTTAAATGTAGTTACAAAAAGACTTGTTGCGTAAGTGTTATAATAACTTAAGGTTTGCAACATTTTATCAAAGACGTGATGAATGCTCACTATCTAAGTTAATGTGTAGATTATAGTGTGTACAGTTGAATGTCGCTAAATTTAAGGGAGTGATTGTGAATATAAATTAAAATTTAAGTACTATTAAACAGAGTTTATTTAAAAAATACCCTTTTTATCCATACAATATTAAGCGCTTAATTTATAAAAACGATTAAAGGGCTGGCGAGTCGGTTAGGTCTTTATTAGGATGAATGCACTGGTCTTAAGAAGTAGTGGTTGGAATACAATGCATATGTATGCATTAGATAGTCTACATAGTATAATTAAGCAAGCAAATACAACATATTCGTTCAGATAAATAAATGTGTCTTGTTAGAAGTATGCATTACCTTCATAAATATGGCACAAAAATGTTATGGTGATACAATAATATAAACATCGCATATTCTGCCACACATTATGGCGTGCAAATTTGTCTAAAAGGCATGTCTACGTATATTCTGAATAATAGTAGTAAGTTCTTGAATATAATAAAAATATGATTATAATATAAGTTATCAAATCAATATTAATTATAATCTTTCACGATTTATTCATGAATAAATTAATATTATTTTTCCATTAGTAGTACATTTAGTCGTTTTTTAAAAACTCTAGTAGAAAGATCTTTTATAGTTTTTGGAAAATTATTGTAAATCTGGATTGCCATACAAAAGGCAATGCCATGTTCCAAATAACTCGTACTCATTCTAAGCTCTTCATCTTTATCAATTAAAAAAAATGTTATCAACCGTTAGGTTCATAGGCTAATATGGCTAACCAGCCATATTACTTAAACGGTATATCTTATCATAACTAAATTTTGTAATTCAAAAATAAAAAACTTATATCGACCAAGCATATTACAAAAAATCTATATATAAGAGCAGTATTTTATGTCGGGTTAGTAATAAAATACTCATTGACACATAAACTTTTTCCACTCTCCATTAAAATGGGACTAAAGTATACAAAATATTAACAGATATTAACTTCATATTTTCATCAACTTTATTTTACTTTTCTGGATATTATTTTAACGTTAATTAATTAACTACTGCCATCTAGTACGGATCTGTAAGAATTATATTCCATGTCAAAGACATAATATTTTGTGAGCTACTGTGTATTTAAACAGGTATTAAATGTTTTTCGCTAGATGGCGTTAATTTTTGTTTCAACACTAACGTCAGTAGAGATGATAATTTTCGTAGAGTGGTCGCCAGTTAACTCTGCGCGCGACTGGTGGCGTAGTTAATGTTGCTAGTTATAGAAAATTGCATTTCGATTATAAACATAAATGGGAGATAAGGGAATAATGTGACTAAGTAAATCAAGTGAACTAGGACCAAATAATAACAAGCAATGTCTGCTTTTTATAATATCGGGTCAATTTCACCATAGCTCAAGAACGCCAGGACCTTGTGGATTTTAAGTGTTTGTACTTTATAAATTAACGAAAACAAATAATATAAATATTTAAAAAATAAAATATTTAAAAAAAAATTATTAGGCATTTAACGGAATTTATACATTTTGAATAAGTGTGGTCTTCAAGTGGGTCAATGCCTTCCATTGTATTGTTTGAATCTTCACTCATTTCGTCGTCCGAAGAGTCTGAGCTTCCATCGTCACTTGTAGGATCAATTATAAATTTGTGTAATTCTATATCCAAGAGCCTATCGGATACACATTAATCCATTCCTCCGTAGTTATGGTACTAAACGTTGCTTCAGTTATTGAAGATATTTTACTTGTAGTATGACTAACTGTTGTCTTTTGGCTATAGCCCATATTTTTTCTTTTTATAGGGAGGTAAACGCACGACCTAATGTCCATGTTGATTTAATAAATATTCGAATTCGTACTACTGTGGCTTTATCCAGTAATCTGTAAATGGAATACCTTTATTTGTAAGCCATTGCTGCAGTTCTACTTTTAATTTGCTAATTGTGGATGCTTTGTTTTGTGTATCTTCTTGAGTTATTTGAGTGACCGTGCGTTCAAAAATACCTTAAACAAGCACATGACGTATGAATATCCAACAATATACTTATATAAAAAATTACCCCCCACGGAGGTAGAATACCATGCAATGGTCACCCCAAAAATTAACTGTCAAGACAGCAACGAGAGCCCGTACTTTAGAAAACGGAACAATTGGACCCTTATTAACCCGTTCTGCTTCACAAGAACGTTTCACTTTTAGAACAATCTCTCGGCCACACAAAATTTATTCAATAAATACGAATAAAAACACAACGCTTACTTAACCTATCACAACAACAACATGGCGGCCTGGGATTACTTCAAATTTTGGCCGCTCGCAGACTTAACTGGCGCGCACTCTTCACAGTACATATTCATTTGGCGATAGACGGTCACGCCTATCGAAGTGTTTTAGACTCACGCAAAAAGACAAACCGAAATAAATTGTCTTTTTCTGTTAACAATAATAATAAAGTCGTGGTGTTGTCCATTCGAAGTATCTATCAGACATGGACTAATTTAATATATAAAAGTAGATTATATGCAACGACAGTCCTAGTGGTTTGCGCTCGCATTATCTACACAAAATTGAGAGTACAATGCATAGTGGATTGTATTATTTCCTCATACAAAAAATAAATAAATTGACTAGTAATTTTAATGCACCTTTGAAAAAATTATATAATACGAATATCCTGAGGGAGGCCATGTTGTGATACCGACTAGTTATCAGTGTAGAATTAAAAAACGAGACTCAGGGTTAGTCTGAAGGGAGTACGTCCAAAACTGGATTATGACATTTGGGAGGCAGTTCGCGCTGCGTCATGTTTCGAAATCTCAACATAGGAATCGTCAATCGGTCACTGCCCTTTGAACATGCTGTGCTCACATCTGTCATCCCTTATTGACAATTCGTATTTCGTGAGCTGTGGACGGTGAACTTATGGTAGCCGCCGCGAGTTGTCGCTTGCAAATTTTTTCAGTTTTGCGTGTAGGCTAAAATGTTAACTTATTCAGTGACTATCGAAAGGTGATAATGTTATAAATCATAAGCTATAAGTATTACATTACATTAAATAGGAATACTGAATATCAAATTGTGAAAAAATATTTAATGTAACCATGTTCACTGGTAAAGATGCCGCTAACTCGGCATATCCCACGCAGTGGGCCCTTAATCCTACTGCATATCAAAACATAGATGCGAGCCAAGTAGATTGGGCGGCACTCGCTCAACAATGGATTGCAATGAAAGATGCTGTAGCAATCGTTGGAGCCCCTCCAGCGAAAATAGAACCCGAAGGTGGCGAGGCACCCATGGAAGTTGAAATCCCAAGTGAAGCTACAGGTCCACCCGGTGCCGAGTGGAATGCCAGCACCAATTCTTGGACGGGAAACTCTTGGAACCAATGGGGTAAAAACGACGACTTAATACTTTGCAATTAGTATTACTTAAAGAATATGGTCAGCACTACTATTGGTGCAAATAAATATAACCCTTAAACTTGTAATTTTCCTAAACTGTTTCATTCAATGCAAATTTTCAATATATTGTTTATTATAAACTGACATTACTCAATAATAATAGGTATGTGATTACATATTCTTATTAAAATTTTGTAAATTTTTATAAAATACTGTACATTTGCAAAGTGGGAAGATAACTTTATTTGGATCTGAAGCTAGCTTAGTATATTATTATAATTTTAACATATGCATTATCTTATATATTTAATGCCTAAATTGGTCAGAATGTTTTGGTATCCACCACTATGTATAACATTCTGTGTAGGTTGGAATTGGCCTGGATCTGGTCCAATAGATCCAAAGGTAGCAGTTGATCCTGCAATGGCTATGGGGCCAATCATGGAAGGATATACTGTTCCTGAAAGTGGTGCTCCAATGCCCGGGTAAGTAATTTCTATAATTATTAAAAAGTTAAACATTAATAACTAGAACTTACATTATCATTTGGAATTAATATTTTTAGTTAATTTGTATTAGTAAACTGTTTAGGTTATGTAGAATTATACTTAATCAATTTACAAGTTCTTACTTATAATTTCCAGATACACAACCGCTACAGTGCCAACGCCAACATTTCAACATGGCTACTGGACAGCACCTTCATCAGAACAAGGTGATAGAATTAGAGGTAGAAGCAGCGAACGTCGATCAAAAAGCAAGGGTCAAGAAACTAGGCCTCCAAGAAGCAGGTCACAAAGGTATTATTTTTTATAATCTTTGTATTCCCAAAAACTTTATTTAGACATAACTATTACACATGGCTGCATTATGTCCTTTCTAACACTGATTGCATGTTTATTATTTTGTTTTGTATGCTAAAAATTCACCTTTTTTATTACTTCTTATTCCAGGGAGAAGCCAATCCTTCCACCAATAATAGAGCCTGTCGCACCTCCTGTACCACCTCCCACAACATTAGATGCTGCTAAGAGGAGACAGCTGCCGGGTTGGATAAGAGAAGGTACTTATTTCAACATTTAATCAATTAATAGTTAAAAATTACACAATTTTCTTATTATATTGAAAGAGAAAGGTATCAATAAATTGGGCCTTATGTTGGTCACACTTCCTTATGCCTTTGAAACAGACATTTTTATGTACCTGTATTATAAATTATCAAATTTAAACTATATTAATGTTTGTAAATTGTTTAGGATAAGCAAAGTCTATTTGTTTTTGGTATCTCTATTTTTATTATAATAGAAGAGAAAAGATTTAATTGCCCTGACTTAGTGTTGTTTTAATATTTCTCAACCCTTCATATAAAACAAGGCAAATGTAACTATTTCAAATTCTTTTTTGTAATATAAATTATTTACGGAATGGATTGGATGTTTTCTGATTATAATGCAAACTATACACCAAGGCTTTACTTGAGTAGGAGATGAACAACAAATTTATGATGAGCAATGCGTCTTTTGTTGTTTTTGTTTTATGTATTGTGTAGATATTGTTTAAAATGTAGCTCTGGGGATTTAATAAATAAGAAATATGATTTATTTATTTCATTTAGAAATATTAGCAAAGAATGAATATAATATTGTCTTTAACTTATTTTTCTTATTACTTTATTTTTAAATAATGCATTCAGCTGACATTCCAAGCAAAAGCAAGATTTTTCTATTATTACTTTAGTTTGATTTAATTGTTATGGAAACATTGTTGCTGCATTGCTATTGAATGGATGATTTCAAAGTTTTATTTTATTTCAATCTCTTAGAGTTGTTAATATTTTTGCTCAATTTTTGCGGGATCTTAAAACTATTACTGTCTGGTTCGCCAAATAGCATATCCTTCTTGTAAGACTAAGACTGTCCATGGTCGGCGGCACCACTTCACTTCATCCACCTGCCCATTTTCTCCCTGTTTTATAAATATAAAAAATGTTTTTTTCTGAGAAATCTAAGATCACACACATACTGGGAATCCTGAGTTAAAAAAATTGAAGAAAATATCTAAATTCTACATTACTTAACTGTAATTTTGTCTTTTTTATTTATTTTAGGTTTAGAAAAGATGGAACGTGAAAAACAGAGGGCGATAGAACGCGAACAAGAGGAAAAGGCCCGAGAGGAAGCAGAGGCTGAGAAGAAGAAGTTGGAGCTGGAGGCTCTACAGAGAATGAAGGCGGAAGGAGCTCCTCTGATTCCTGCTAAGAGCAAGTTTGTAAGTATTCCCTGCTGCAACACAATCTTACCCTGATAGTCAAAAAAGGTCAATCTCTTGTTAAATAAATCAGTGGTCCTTTTGACAAATTATAAAAAAAATCAGTGCCGCTACACATAAATGCGCACATAGAAGGAAAGTCCTTTGGTGTATAGCCAGGGATCGAAACTACGACCTCATGTATGAGAGTCGCACGCTGAAGCTACTAGGCCAACACTTGCAAAAGAATACTTTTCTTCGAGAAATGATCTCATGATAAATATTTTGCAATTTAGGATATTGTCCCCACTTTGATGAAATTTGGTACAGTTCAAGCAGCGTTGACCTAGTGCCTTCAGTGTGGGACTATCGCCTCTGCATGACCTTCTGTCAAGTGTGCATTTCATATTGGCTCGTACGGGGAAGGAAACCAACATGCCTCAAACAAGATAGCATTGTCAGCCAGATGGCTGATCATCTACTTGTCCATAAAATCGAAATGATGACCCGTAGGGGTTCTAGACCCACTGGATTATTATTAGTTTTTAACAATTCCTCTCTTTCTATCGAAGTATGGTTTAAAATCATATTCAACTAGGATCCGAAATATAACATTTATTTTTACAATAGGATTCAGATTCGGAAGCCGAGGAATCCGATAAAGAAGAACTAGTTAAGCCAAAAGAAGAGATATTAGAAATTAAGGAAGAGATTGAACCGGAGATGAAGAGGAGTAAAGAGGAGATTATGCAGGAAGTCGTGAGTTTTATAATATTTTTTTTGGTTTTATTATAACTTTTATATTTATTATAATATTGGGCACAGTGGCTAATCTCTCAGTGAGTCTCCTTCCGGTTTGTCTTCTTATATATAAATATTAAATAAATAAAAAAACCAAGGTTCAAGGGGATGGTATTTAAAAAGTGATAATAATATATTCAGTACAAAACATACTCGTTGATTGACCACATCAGTTAAAGGTTCAGTAAACGTAAAATCTTATTTTCAACCTAAAGGTTCCTCTAAACCTTGTTCTTCTTGAACCTTCCCAATCTACCAGTTTAACCACTGACTGCTCCGAACACCCCCTGGCTGAGGTAGGGGCTTCAATAACATTATTGACACGATCTAACTAATCACAATATTAAAGAAATATACTCACACAGAAAAACAATGTCAGTTAACTGAACACACATACAAAAACCACATCATAATCCGCCCACTCGTTTCGGAGCGACGATGCCACAGATACATCAAACTTATCACACATGTCTTCGGCGTGGATTCAAACGTAAACAAAGAAAAAAATTGAATCTTATGACCATGATAGATCTGAACTGATAAGTGTTTATCTTATTTCTTATCAACGGATTTGATTGCGAGCCCAAACTTATTCCATAATTATGTAGAACAAAATTCTATTGATTAATTATTAATGTAATTCTTATCTTTTGTTTTATATTTGATTTGATTATACCTACAGTAATTGAAGAGGAGTCGACTTATTTTAATAAAAAATATTTTATTTTATATAATTAATTATTTAAATAAACAAAACACATTATAAGTAGTATGTTAACTATTGCTTTGTACGTTTACATCGCATAAAGTAGATCCGAGTTCAAATTCCAATGTGATAAGGGATAGATAATTTTATTATAGCGGGGAAGCAATCAAAGGGCATGCCCAAAATATTGCTGAAAAGTTAATTTTAAACAATGGTATGCTATAGCATACCTTTTTTTAAAGCTATAGCTTAAAAAAAAATACCACAAATTACAGTTATATTAACAAAAATATTCGCTTATTCAAACCAATTTCAAATCACATAAAATTTTCAGCATTTACTGACTGAAAATTATAGTTTTTAAATCTAAATGTATTTGATTTGGAAACTCTCCAGGATGGGAGCAGGGTAATTTTCGAATCAGATTTTTTTAATTATTCGGTGTCTGAAAAAACACAAAGAATTAAAAACTTTATGACAAATAAATGTATAGTTATTAAATTGTTTTAAAGCTAAAGTTAAAATTGACGAATAAACGTTCTGTGCTCAGATGTTAACGGTGCGCCGTTCGCTAACTGAAATCCTGCTGGAGGTGACCGACCAGGAGATCCAAACGGTGAGCCAGGAAGAGTTGGCCCGGTATACCTCCGTTCAAGGTATTTCCACTCTTATTGGCTTTTACCCGAGGGAGAGATTGCTCTACCCCACGCGTGTGAACGACTCCAATTACATTAGTGCCATTCTTAAACTAAAGTGTTCAGCGACAATCGTGCATTGTGATAATATTTCAACGCTAATAAAGTCTTATTTCAGATGTTCCCCGTTCAATGAATACATGTATTGTGTGATTAATATTGGTTTTATTTATATGGTAAAAGCGTCGCGCCTCAACACTATGAAAGCGTCTCAATCTAAGGCATTCACCGCTATTTCGTCTGGGCTCGGTGAGTGCTACTCCTAAAGACTGCGATTATCTGGCAAACGCTCTCCTTTGCGAGATACTCGCACTATACATGGTGTTACGGAAGTTCCTCGGCGGGTAACACCATGTATGTGGTTTTATTTCAGCATCGCTGTTTAGGTTTATATTGGCATTTTATTAACGAGTTTCGACTCTGGAATTATTGGTAAGAATAATATTTATTATTGGTGTTAGAATTGTAACGTGCTTTTACGCGATGACATTACTCGGTCCGGTTTCGCATTTATCTTCGGTTTTGGATTAGTCATTTTTAAACAAATTTATTCTTAGATTGTGATGTTACGCAATAGCTTTTTTAGTCGAGATTTATTCTCTATGATTAACTTTAACTGGACAGGTCAGACTTGACAGCTATTCAGTGACGTCATAATTTAGTAAACGGCTTTTGTCAATTGTCAGTTATCTGATGCGTTATGTTCAGGGCTTGGCGCGTACGAGAGCAGCAGCGACAGCAGCGGTGATGAAGGGGATGTCAAGGACGTCACTGATCATCAATTGCAGGTTAGTAGGATATATTTTATAATTAAAGTAACATTGCACAAGAGAAATACTTTCGGTGTCAGCATAGGACATTGAAGATTGTTAGTGAATGTATACAATTTTAATCGATAGTTTAAGTGAAGCTGACTTTATATATAGTATGGCTTTTACAGTAATAAAACAGCAGCCTCTGATTTTATATTAAATTTTAATTTAGAATTAAAAAGCTATTTTATGTATATGTGATATTGTAAACCGCAAAAGATTTTCTCCGTTCTGAAAATTATAATTAAGCCATTTTACCTCATTATCTGCAAAGTTTCTTTAGTTTTTTATTACTTATGCACTGACATATATACTATATTACTACTTTTACGTTAACTACCAATTCTCCAATCGAGGAGGTAAAACAAAAGAAGAATTGGCTAAAAATCTCATTTTTTTATCGCCAAATATTTTCACTATAGACTCTTGTAAGGAGCTGCTAACGAATGAGATTCTACTAAAAAAAAAAACTATATAAACCCTTTTGCCTCTGGAAATTGGACCACATTTTTCTCACTATAATGTCACTTGCTATTATACTAAACTAAATAAAAACACATACGTTCTTTATTTATCCGTCTCTATTCATCACAGCGTATAAACAGTGCGACTGAAAGAGACGAAAAAATCCTTTAAAACATTTAAACTGACTTATTGTATGAATTACCTATTTTGAAATACCAGGAGATAATAAGACGCAGGCGTTTGGAGTTCGAGCGGACGTCGCGCGAGATCGAGGCGGAAGTGAGACGCGCAGAGTTACGGGAAACGGGAGAGGCCACGCCCAGTGACACGCCCGAGAAGCACAGGCGAACTCGTAAGTGTCATACATATATATTCGATATGAACATATGTAATAAAAAGCTTAACAAAAGTCAATAAAATCAAAAGATTTCAAGGCTTAAAAGGTATTTAGCTATTAATAAAGTGTCTCGCTCGTTTGCCCCTTGTCCCATAAAAAATCTGCAAAATCTTCTTTAAAACAATTATTTATAAAATAAACGTACTAACACAGACTTAATTCTTGTATTTTATGAAGAGATTAATCCCCCATTTTAATCTCAATGCAAGTCTAAATATAGTCCTTGTACAAAAACTATAACTTGTTAAAAAATATATATTTTACTTATTAATTAAAATATATAAATGCTATTATTACTAGAATACAAAGTACATTACATATACAAATATACATTAAATATATATTTTTTTCTATGTGGCAATTTAAACATTATGTTATTCATTTAATTAAAGCGTTAAAAAGTAACTAAAATGGATATTGCAATAAATCACATAATTAGACTGAAGAACTAACTATCGCATTAACTTTTTATGATTATTTGGCAGAAATTACAATCTAAACTAAAACTATCTTTATGGTTGTTGCGTTCTACTTCGGGAAAGGTAAAATATGGTAAACGATTACTGAGATTATGCACAAAATATTTTTTCGGAGAATAAAGGCTTTTTCGTATTTTTTTATAGTGAAATGTTTTGCAAAAAAATACAGTTATAGTATATCAGTATCACCCAAGTAAGTCAAAAATGAGAAAACATTAAAACTGTCGTCATAGTGCTTTATGAGATTGTTCCCTGGGGCAAACAATGATGCGAGATTTTGTATGATTATAATTTGATACTTTAATGTCGCGCAAATGTTTTATCAAAAAAAATCAAAACTCGAAATCGGGTTTCATTAACTCAATTTGATTCGTTTATTAAAGATCCATTAGCAAAATTAAGCTATTCGGTTCTGAAATGCAATAACAAAATATAATTTATGTACATAGTAATATGACCTTTCATTTGTTATCATAATGTCGTACAGACATTGGCGAAACTACGATTACCAATACTGACCCATTAATTATGTAATTATCCCCAGTTCGTATTACGTGGAATTTCAAAACCAAACCAAATTGGATTACTTTATCGTGCGTATCGTAAAAGGATAATTAGGTATTTTGATTTCCTTTCAGGCTCATCAGTTACGCCACCGCCGATAGACGGAACGCCGGAAAAGAAACCCGAACGCCGTCTATCTAGGGACAAAAGATCTAACCACAAATCATCCGACAAAGTTGACGGTGTTAGGAAATTGGAAACAATAGAGGAAAAAAGGGAGGGAAAGCATAGTAAATGTGAAAAAACTCCGAGTCCACTGAAAAACGCCAAAACCTCATCTTCTAGCAATTCGGATAGTTCCTCCTCATCGAGCAACTCATCAGACAGCGAACCCGAAGTTGTAGAAACTCGACCCAAGAAACGCAAACGTAAAGACTCGAGTTCGAGCGAGTCTCAGAAAAAGTCGAAGCGTCATAAGAAAGAAAAACACAAAAATGACAAAAGTCCAAAGTCGAAAGAAAACAAGCAAGACAAACATAAAAAAGACGATAGACGTAAGGATTCCGAAGAGGAAAAACCAAAACGGCGTTCAAAAAGATCAACATCCATCAGTTCAGGAAAACGACGTTCCAGAGACAAGTCCGAGGAGAGATCGTTCAGACGAGACAAGAAATCTTACGACAGAGATTCTAAACGGGACAGGTCTTACGACAGACACGATAGAGAATCTAAACGGGATAGGTCTTACGATAAATCCGGGAGAGATTACGATAGGGACTCGAAACGGGAAAGATCTCACGATAGGTCCAGGGACTACGAGCGGAGCGATAGGGATTCCAAACGGGACAGGTCTTACGATAAATCTAGTCGGGGTTACGAGAGAAGCGATTCGAAAAGGGATAGAGATAGGTCTCGCGACAGGCACGGCAGGGACTACGACAAGTACGAAAAGGAATCGAGGCATAGGGACAAGTCATATGATAGATCCGGCCGGGATTATGTTAAAAGCGATAGGGATAGGCGGGATAGGTCTTATGATAAGTACGACCGTAGGGATTACGAGAGGAGACGCTCGCGGAGTACCAGCCATTACAGACATCGGAGATGAACATCAGGTTACGACAATAGAAGGTGGTCTTCACTTTTTCTAGTCTTCATTTCAGTTTTCAGTTGGTTTTGAGTGTTCTTTGTATCTGCTTTCAAAGAATGCTTAAATCATATTTTTGTTTCATTTTAATTATCAATATTGTATATTATTTTGTAGATATTTTTATTACAATTTTATAGACAATTTATTTGTTATAAATTAATTGTAAGGAAAATTATATTAGCCTAGCGTAAAATAATTTAGTTTTTAGCATCATTATAAAATATTTTTTTTTTTGTATAAATTATATTTGAAATTTGAAGGATTGCCATCATAATATTCTTATTCATACATTGTTTTGAAAAAAAAAAATCAATGTTTTGAACAGTTTTTCCTTAATTTTAAATAATGAAAATAAAATTAATATTTAGTTTTTTAATCATAAAATTATCTAATTTCATTAGAAATAGGACAGGAAATTACTGATATATAATAATAGTATATTTTCTTTCACAGGTTGGTATGCGGAGAAGTTAGCTTCTTCAACTGTAAATAAAGTTTGTGAATATTAATTTGCTGCTTTACATTATATTATTAAATTTATAAGGAATCCAGTTTTTCATTGGTATATAATTTTTAGTGGTACCTGAACATTCTGTAATTTCATATAAATGAAACAATTAAATATAGCTTGAAATATATTGACTATGGAAGTACACTTTCTAAAGACATAGAAGTTTAAATATAAATTATTTTCAATATATAGGTTAGTTTTCTTGTCACTACTTATCGATTCACATTGCACTGTATAACATCTGAAGCACAATAAATAGTTAAAACTAATATGTAGGCCTGCTACCATTTACATCATTTACCAAATCTAAGATCACATTTATTATACTTATACAAAGCTCCTAAGTAGTTATTCACAGTTATGCTATGGTCAATAGAAATTTGTATAAATTCTGTTAATCTTATATGCCATGGTAAAAGACCATATGTACAACATAAAGGGCCTGAATAGAGGACTAAGTTTGGATCAGGAATTGAAGGATATATGGTTTTTAATGTCCAGTCTAACTCTTGTGAAGTAAACTCTTCAGAGCTTCTAATACACAAAGTTTTATCTTGAGATATTTGTTGCAAACACTTAGTAATTTTTGGTCTACCATCATTGTAAGATAATATATTGACAGAAATTGTATTTGCTTGAATACCATTTGTATACCCATTCAAATTAGGCTTATCAGACCATTTTATGCAGCCTGGTATTCCTTTCTTCTGCTTTTCCACTTCAACAAATAAATTTTCTTCATCTTTTTGCAATTTGCCTGAAACAAGTTGATTTATTAGATTTTAAAGAAAGCACTTTTATAAGATAACCTTGCTCAGTCAGTTGAGAAAAATAACATTTATATAGTGTTTCTGTTTTAAGAATATACCCTTAATATAATTGAGATGAATGCTGCATGTTGCCAATGCAGGCTAATATTGCATCGTCTTATGTTAAAAAATTATTAAAAGTATTAGAAATATTTTTACCTGTTATATCGTGAAAACTGACATAAGATATTCCAAATACGAGACTCCAGATAACTACTCGGGCCAGGTCAGTGAGGGTATGATGATCGGTATCGACCAATACTACTAAATGCTTTAGCTCCTTCGTTATTAAAGGCACATGCCCCAATACAGTCATCACTTCATTGTTCACAGTCTGATTTTTGGGTAAATTAGACATTTTAACACAGAACCGGTGATAAACATTTTGAATAGCAACAAGTACACTCACAACTAAATGCAGAAGGACAAACAAAATTTGTCGTAGTAATCGCGATAGCATTATAAAGGAGTTACGGTACACTAAACACTCTTATATTTGATCATCCTCTATCAAATTAAAAGATATTTTCATAAATCAAACCGCATCGTCAATATTCTGTACATACTTAGACCGTTTTAAAACTAAAAAAGGCACGTAAATGTACCTACTAACAGCCAATCACGAGCTCATATGTGTCAAGCATTTGGCAATTGACAGAATCGATTACTGCCAACATGATTGCTAGAGTACCTTTTTAACATCAATCAAACATGCAAATTTGTCATCACTTGCTTTTTATTGATCTTTTTAAACTACTAACAGCTATTTAGTTAAAAATTAATCCAGTAATTAATTTAAGATTTAATAATTAGTAATATTAAAGTCTACGTTAATAAAGATTTTGTACTTAAAACTTTTTTTTATTATTTAAAGAGAAAATAAATCACAAGTTAACATTTTTACATTCAAATTATAAAATAAGATGTTAAGTTTTTGATTTATAGAATGTTACTGGCTGTATGGACTAAAGTCCTTTGCCTTTCCCATAAGGGATAAATTGAAAAAAAAAAAAAAAAAATTATAGAATGTTAAAAAAATTATAACTGCATTCTGTACAACTATCCGATTTTTTGCTATCCGTTTCCGCGCCGCCATTTTTGTTTCTTTCTTTCATTGTCAGACTTGGCTGATAGGTTAGTTTTGCCAACTAAATAACAAATTACATTTAATTTTATGATAAATTACTGTTGCAAATATAAACTACATTATTGTTTTAAAAGTGTTATTCTAAATTCGATAATATAATTTGCATTGCCAAACATATCGTGAGTGGTATAAAAGTGACCACGCCGTAACAAGGTACTGTTGTTTTATTTTTCAGATTTTCCAAGATGCAATTGCACATTCGGGGACAATCAACACACGTCCTAGACGTAAATGGAGAGGATTCCATTGGTCAGATCAAGGTAAATATTTCGGAGCATATCATGAACGTGTTCTAACCTTACCATCACTCGCAAATGCTTCATGTAGTTATCATTAGGTGTTTTTTTTTGAGCTGTCGTAAAATTTATAAACTGTTTTAGGATCGCATCCGCATACTTGCCGATGTAGGAGCAGAGGAGTTCACACTTTCCGTATGCGGATCTCCACTTGAAGATGACGTTCTGGTCTCGGAGCTTTCTGCGACTGATTTGGACCTTAACATCCCACTTCTTGGTGGTAAAGTACACGGATCCTTAGCTCGTGCTGGTGAGTATTTGAGACAATTTAGCGGTAATTTTGTTAAGCTTTCCATCCAGTCAATATATTGCATTGCATTATAATTCCATGCCGTTTTCAAATGAAGATTGCCAAAAACATTACTTATGAAATGCAAATAATGTTTAATTTTTCAGGTAAGGTAAAGGGACAAACGCCAAAAGTAGAGAAGCAACAAAAGAAAAAGAAGAAGACAGGCCGTGCTAAGCGTAGGATCCAATACAACAGGAGGTATGTAATCAGTATAAGGTGGAATTACTAAATTGGTTACTTAGCTTTTTGATATATTTAAGCTAAAATTTGACCTCTTGCTGATCTCTAAATACCCTTGATTATGTAGTGATCTACTGAAGCTAAACTTGTCTCTTTACAATTTATTTTACATAGGTCTCTGCTACATTAGGTGATAACTTTTTATACCATTTTATTTGTATGCCTCTCTAATATAGATTTATTTTTTACCGAACCTTCCAAATCTTTCACTTAGATCAAGAACTTTTGGACACACATATATAATTATTAACACAATATAGTGATATTTTTTTGTAATATAATTGAATTTTTTAGGTTTGTCAACGTAGTACAGACATTCGGCCGCAGACGGGGACCCAACTCTAACTCATAAGCCATTAAATGTACAATAAAATGTCAATAAATAACATCTAAATTGACTCAAATATGTGTTTTATTTAGTTTTACGGTATCATAAGTAATAGGTGTACCCTGGATTCTAACAGATTGCCATTTTTACAATATCTGCATCATATAAAACAATGAAGTTTTATAATATTATGTTGAAGTGTAATATTCCACAGTGTGTACCCGCTGCTTATAGGATCTTGGTCATTAGTTGGTGTGTTGCAGAAAAGTTAGCTTATTTAAATGTTATTTATTAAACTTATTCTGAAATTCTCACTTAAATGAGCTCAAGAGAATTGTATGTGGAACAGAAAATCAAATGATTATATAATGATATTAGATAATAGAAATGCGAAAAACGCGTCTCTTGAAT
This sequence comes from Pieris mannii, assembly GCA_028984075.1. Taxonomy (NCBI): domain Eukaryota; kingdom Metazoa; phylum Arthropoda; class Insecta; order Lepidoptera; family Pieridae; genus Pieris; species Pieris mannii. The sequence goes on from CM054784.1 coordinate 965,519, forward strand.
GCATGTATTACGAGAGAATGTTTTGAGGGGTTTGGTCCCAAAGAAATAATTGCAAAAATTGAAAATCTGAGAAGTATTGACTTAAAAAAAAGAAAAAAAAACCCCGAAATACGATTATTGCTTTTTAAATTCTGTTTACACGGACAATAAATTTCCTATTACGTGGCAATTGTCACTAAAGTGCAAGAGCGACTGGTGTGAACTGTGAATGTTTAGATGAAACTTTTACAATCGGGAATCGTACCTTCGAGTCCAGAAACTCCACCTAATCGGGCTGGATAGATACTTGAAAATTGCAATGATTTTGACGCCATCTAACGGCACAAACCAAGATCGAAGTAGTTCCTTAAATATCCGTAACGCTGATTTTCGAGTTTGGAATTGCTATGTTAATAAAGAGATCTTACTTTAATGATTAAATAAAACAAAATTATAATAACAACAAGTTTATTGGATATACTGTTAACTAAATCTAAAGTAATGTGGGGAAATGTTACCGAATTTTAACTTATAGCACTGTGGGGTTTACTGTTTAAATTGAAGTAAATTCATAGTCACAATAGTTAAATTTTTTATATTATATACATATATTTATGGAAAATACTAAGGCACAAACTAAATTTATAAAAGGAAAAATTCTTGAAGTAGTCACCTACTTTATGAAGTTTCTTACTTTTTTACTCTTTCAATCGGACAAGTGTATTTAAAGGAATAATAATTAAATAACATATTTTAATAATAACCCAATATCACAATTCCTGTAATGCTGAATTTGTGAAATTCTTAAACAATAATAAGAAGCATAATATGACTATAATTTTACATATTTATTTCTACAAACCACAGCCACAGTCATCTTAATATCAGTTATTATTGTGTTCTGCAAACAACAAAGTAATAATCAATGCCTTGTATATATTGCCTTGTATATTTATACCAAGCAATTACCTACTAAGCATACAAAAGATTTGTGGAGAAATGACAGGAATGAATAAAAATTTACAAATTACATTGCATTTTATTAACATTATATTATGTGTTATATACTGCTATTGATTAGCTTGTTCTGTAAAAACTTAATAAATCAATTATAAAGGAATCAAGTACAATAGGCATAATAAAAGTAAGAATAATCCTGCATGTAGACAAAATATAAATTATCTTCAATAAAAGATAACAGTCTACGTCATAAAAACTTAGTATAAGGCACATACATTTAAAATATAATTTATAATCACTCATTTTAAACATTACACCCTAATCTAATGATAAATTGGTTTAAGGTTCATAAAGGTATATAATTCAAAAACTCATTTATATTCACATCAAGAACTTTAAACATCTGCGCGTAGCAAACGCAAAATTTGTATAAAACTAGGTACCTACCTACTTTCTACTCATACACATCTTTAGCAATTATTATTTTAATTAGTAAGACACTTCAAATTCGGTTTCAGTTTCCCTAACCTGACAAGATTATTCTCTAAAATTCGTAAAGCATTTATGATTATTTCAATTTCCACATTGAACATTTATTGACGTGACTCAAATAGATATATTGCACGTCATAAATATATTCCCGCTTTGTACTTTTAAAACTAAACTATATACGTAACTAATTTAAATGCACAAACTCTACCATCACAATTTTTGGGCTTCAATGTGTCACTCAACTCTACTATTCGTATATTCAAATAAAAATTAATCTCTAAGTGATGTTCGTTTAAGTACAAAACTAGAGTTCTGATTTCTTAAAAATAATTTGGCTGCTGACTATAAACGAGTTGCAAAATGTGACTTTCTTTATCCCGATTTGGCTAAGATTTGGCCGTTAAGGAAAATGCCATGAACGTGTAAATGTCAGATGGTAATTGGTATTGACAGCTGTGAATTTCTGAACTGGAGCATTCTATTAACTATACACGACCGGCGCATTATAAGTACAAAAATTAATATACATATAAAATAGGTTCATGGAAGGATTTGATTCGTCAATGGCCACTTAAAGAATAAACCGCGGAGAGGCAGTGTTCACCTAACATGAAAGAAGTATTACGATATGGTGTCAACTCTTTCTTTTGTTCTGGGATTATATTATTTCTAAGTATATTTTATTTATTATTATCATTACATTGTGTATATAAAGTTATAGAGCCTATATTTTTATAAATATGCTTTGACTACAGAGTACAATCTCAATAATTTATTATTATGAAACATGTAGTCAATTTTTTTTATTTGGAGAACCTTTTCGCATCTTTCACTTACGTCCTAAAACGGACTAAAATTTCAACCAGAAACCTGGTGTGTTAGAATCACAACTCGATTTCTCATATTTCAGACTTTTGGGGTGGACAATTTGCTCCTAGTTTTCTCCCACCGACTGATGTAGTCCACAGGGTAACACATTACGGCAGAAAAGATTAAGAAACCACCAGACACACAGAATGATATGGTGTAGCTATGTGTTAGGTCCATTAGAGCACCTGAAAAGATAATAATTTTAATTGAGAAATGTATATGAGATTTTTTTCTGCAGTAAATTAGATTAGCAAAAAGTACATTAAATAGGAATAAATGAATACCTGCTATGGGAACACCTAACACAGCTCCGAGTCCCTGGAAGAGCAGGAACAAACCGAAGCAGTTGGTCAACTGCTCTAGACCTATGTACTCCACCACCAAGATTGAACGAAGGGATGCGAAACACGCTGAAATAAAAAACTCTTCCGTGAAAAGTAATAAAAATTTATGAAGTCATTGATATATTTTTAAATGCACAAACATAATATTAAGTTCCGTCTACAGAAATTTGGTCAATGGAACAGATACCTAAATATCACACGCAATAATTATCTCACTTGTTACTATCAAATAAATATAAAGAGCTTTGTCAAAGATTTGTGATATTAAGAATTAAATTATATTGTTTCATTATAAGCACTAAACTCACCGACAGCTAGCCCAAAGATGGCGCAGTATCCGAATTGAAAGATCTCATTGAAGTATAGTCCACTCATCATCGTAGCCACGCCCCCAGCAGTAAGAGCGATATTGTTCAACCACAGAGGAGACACTTTCGGCATAGAGGAAACCAGCCCACATCCAATACGTCCGAGGATGTTTGTGATGCCGATCGTCGATATCAGCCACACGCTCTTCGATTTGGTCCAGCCGTTGTCTTCTGCCCTCTGTGCTACGTATGTGTAAGGCACGAAGAATCCCAACATAGTGAAGAATCCGCTTATCGCCAGTATGTTAAACGTCAGCGACCGGAACAAGCTCACGTCCAGCATCGTAGCGAGCGCTCGTCGCACTGCCTCCGGACAGAGTTGACATTTTCCAGACTGCTCCTCTTGTGTTTCCTCCTTTGTGGGGACGTGCGTCACGGCCAAGTGGTACCCGAGCGATGTTCTAGACGTGTATTGAGGCAGCCTTGCGAGACTGCCCCCGAAAAAGATGTCGTCTCGATACAGAGGGCGTGCGACCAAATCGAGGTGGGAGCGGCGAGGCCGAGCCTCCCGCGTGACAATTTTAACAGAATTAGCAATCAGTGGCTCAGCATTATCGATGTTGCTGTTAGAGTCCTCCTGTTCGTCTTTCTCGGCTACCGAACTGGCGATAAAGAGTGGCTTACAATTATGTTTGATCGTGCCGGCCGTTGCGGACGACCTTCTGCTGAGATGTGAGTTGCTTCCCCGAAAGACTTCTTCGGCGGTCGGGTACCTAGTGTTATTGGCGACTCCCATCCACGTGTGAGGGCTGACTCGGTTGGTGAATCTCATTTCTGGGGGCATTGAGATTCCTGAGTCCAGTTTGTTGTGGAGTTTTAGCATGGAGTTAAGTTTCTCGACAGCTTCCTCGTGTCGCCGTGAGGTATCATCTTCTTCTCTTTGGTCAGCTAAAGTCACCCTAACAGGTTGTATGGGTCTGAATGCGAGACCGCAAACCAGACAGATGAGAAGGAACGCTGAAACAATTTGTAAATGTTTGTGTTTCGTAACCGAGCTTCCGGTATTATTGCGTGACCTCGAATTTATCAAGCGTGTGCTTTTAATATTGTGCGCAATATATAAAAGTATATACCCTTGTAATAAGATAACATAACATTGGCTTGAGGCAAATCTAAAGCGAATAATTAGAAATGATTTCATCGACTAATAAATGCCTACAATAGATGACGATCCTCAAATCATAAACTTAATAAAATCTCTATAACTCGCATCTTACTTATTAAGTAGATAGCACCTGCTGCAAGTTGACGCATCTTACATATTAAGTAGAAAGCACCTGCTGCACCATTATCTTCTTTCATTAACAAAATCTCAAAATCGATTAATTAGTATTATTTTTACATCGATATGAATTGAGCTAAAAAAAATTTAACGAAATCAAATAATAGACAATTAAAAGCTAATCTCAAAATTCCCAAAACCCTTACCTCCATTTATCGCAACGGCAATTCTCCAACCATAGTTCTCGATAAGAGAGTCGGTCAACGGTGCAAACACAAAGGTACCAACTCCGGAGCCACAAAGCGCCAAGCCTGTGGCTAAAGCGCGCCATCTCTCGAAGTAGAAACCGACAGTCAACACGGCCGGCATGTATATCATACAGAAACCAATACCTAAAAATCAAACATATTTTTAATACATAAATCTAATCGATAACAGTAGTGTGACTGATCCGCATGTGCACCAATGAAATTTATTTCTATGTGCACATTCAAGAAATGTTATCGTGTAACAGTTTCAGAAATCTGAGACCCAGACTCGAAATTAGTAAGTAATTATTTAAATAATTATTTTGGTAGTTACAACTTTTGCCTAGTACCTGAACTAGTTACATTTTGACGGCGCCTTCTTATGAGGCTAAACTTTTACGTTTTTGTAACTATTTGTAATATTACATGGGTAAACTGATTTATATATAAACTAGCAGACTCGGCCAAGCGTTGCTGTGGCTAAGGTTTTTGTTATATTACATAGTAGTAAACTATTCAAAGGAAACGGTAAGAGAACTTATGTGAAACGTTGGTACTTTTAACACAGCGCCATCTGTTAGAATTGTATGAAATAGTAAACAAATATTTGCAATAAAATATAATTGCGACTATGATTAAAGATCTAAGCTATCCTATCTCTTAAGTTGGACCAGACTGCTCACGGTGGGCCAATTTAATTTAAAATCGGTTAAGTAGTTTAGGAGTCCATCGCGGACAAACAGATGCGGAGATTTATATATTAAGATATAAACATAGGTAAAAAATGTATACAATTACCTCCCATTACTCCATAGATTAGGTACAAATACTCAACGCTGGTCGCAAAATATGACAACGTAAACGCACTTGCCGTTATCATACTTCCCAAAATCGTCACAACACGAAAACCATACCTAAAATGGAGGGTAAAATAATTAATTTAAATGTAGGCCAGAGATAAGATAACACGATAATGTAGGTAATTAGACTACTTTGGCTAAAACAATTATTTACGGCTTCAGAGCGTTAACTAACGATTAATTATCACTAATTAGAAATAACGCATTCAAGTTGAAATTTAGTTTAAAACAGTTGTGTGTTTACGATTAAAATGCTTTTATGATTAAAGACAACTTTTTTATCTTGTATACTCCAAATTGTCTTACTTATTTGCTAAGGCAGAAGCAAACGGACCAGCGATAAGATAAAATCCCTGTAGTAATGAGAAGACTGGTGCCACTACTCCCCCAGTCACCTGTGGACAATATTACAACGAATTTAGTCGATATCTTAAATATTTACATTATTTTAAGAGAATATGTTGCTTAAGAAATTAATAAATATTTCTATTTGTCTAACAGAGAAATGTCTGCCTCCAACCTATATCGAAATACATAAACTGTAGTTTACGCTTTATCAATGAAAACCGGTACTAGAAATAAGCAATACGGAAGCATATATTTCCACATAATGTCATGTGATAGAATTTACTTCCCAGACCATTATTTCCGATTTCGCATTACAAATTCTCGTTGACCGCTTAGCCTTGTTTTTTGACATGTTGACAGTGACATACGCGATTAATTTATTAGCTATAAAGCATCAGTCTGTCGTCCTTTTGATTATAGAGTTGAAATTACAGTCTGTAAAGCATAACTTGGCGTGTAGTAAAAAAGGGAACTAATTTCGACAGTCATCGTAAATTCTCAGAACTATTATATGAAACGTTGTTTTAAGTAGTATTTAACAAAAAATAGTGTATATAGTCGCGGCACGTAACAAGACTCGAAAACGCAGTTACACTTGAGACCTTATATATTACGTAGTATATATGTAACGTAGTAGATTTAATATAATAAAATAAACCGGAAATGGGAAATCTATGTACTTATAGCTTTTAGTACCATACATAAAGAAATATATTTTTTTAATATTATCTTACAAAACATATGTTTATTAATCTGAAAAGTTAAATGTTTTCATAGATGCAAAGAATAACAATTTTTATTCTACAAATCAAATAATGAATAAATTTATTTTGATTTTCTAAATATTCTATTAATCTATATGCCTCCGCTGTGTGGTTAACAACAACAGAGGACATTTAACACAGTTTGTTGGTTCAACGAAACCCAAAATATATTAATGACTGATAAAACGGAGTGTCCCATACCCTTGAAAGGTTACGTGACAAAATTAATTGACCATAATCGATAAATGACCTTCACTTGTATTGCAAAGTTCATTCATATTACCTAGTTAAGTCTAGCTAGGCTCAGACACTAACGGGACTAAACGTCTAAGGTAACAATGCAAATAGCATTACTGTAACCAGGCATTTATGAATATATGTATACAACAAGTATTTTAAGCAACATATACTAAATGAAGAATATCGAAAAAAATGTGAAATTTTAAATACGATAAAGAAGTATTTTTTGTTAAAACAAGCTGTTTGCGTGTTAAGCATGCGACTCGAAAACCTGGGTCGTCGCTTTAAACTCCATGTACCGATATTTTGTTTCTCCTGTGTATGGAATAACCTAAATATCGACGACGGGATGAGTACAAATATTGAAAACAATGCTCCATAAATTGCATGCAGATATGAGGCCCAAATGGAATATATACGACAAGATTTTCTTTTATTTTCTACATTAGAGTTTCTATATTTAACCTGATTGTTATATAAGTTATATATTTACCTCTACAATAGAATTCTTTAAATAACTTGAAGCAAAAATAACATAATTTTTACGACACATCGCAAAGTTTAACCCCGCCCACATTATCAATGGTAGACTGGCGAGCCGCCAAGCTTACTACCGATTTAAAAATCGTCACGATTCAAACTCTTCTACTTCTATTTATGTTTAATAAATCCAAGGTTCTACAAAAGTACTTAATGTAATCGCTTCAATTGTTCATAACTTTACATTTATCCTCATGGCTTGCAAACGACGAAGATGTTTTGGAATGGATTTGCCACGAATGTACCACAGATAGCATATACCTTAAAACGCCTTGAATGTTAATCTCCTTCGGGTTTTTTGAACATCAAAAATGCCTGTTTACGTTGTAAATTTACAACGTAAATAGAACCGGTTTCAATTCATATTATAAGTAAATAAATCAGTGGCACTACAACCATACTAGGTATGGCCCTAATGTTTCTGTATCTGTTTCATTTGTCAATCTAATAGACAAGTAGGTGATCAGCCTGTTCTTGACACATGCCGACGACTTTTTGGGTATAAAGCTAGCCAGTTTCCTCACGATGTCTTCCTTCACCATTCGGGCGAATGTTAAATGCGCACATATATATACCATTAGTGCACAGCCGGGCATCAACCTACAACATTATGGATGAGAGTCACACTCTGAGGACCACGAGGTCAAAACTGCACTCCTATTATATAATAAGTATCTATATATTTTTAAGCTATCAATAAGTCAAGATGTTATAAGTAACATACAAACGTAATAACACAGAAAATCGTACACTTATACGAATGTAACATTTAAAATGTCACAAACGCTATGTGAATGAAAATTTATTTAGGTATCATGCGTTCGTTACATTGTTATCATTAAAAACGTTTGGAATACAAAATAATGAAGTAATTAACAATCGTTTTAATATGTAATTAACCGCACATTGACCGTCAAATTGTTATCCAAGTTAAATAATTCGTAAATAGTTTTAATTAGCAATGAGGAGGAACTTAAATATTTGAAATCACCAAGTCTCGAGGCCATCTTCGTTCGTTACCCTTTACTGCTCGTGTTAGTCAGGGTTATAGATAATCATAATTATTCAAAATCCTAATAATTAAATCGTAAGATACTCTTCATTGAAACCACTTTGAACTTAGAATTTAATTAGGCAATTACTTATATATAATATTATCTTTAATAGTAATTAAAACAATTACATTGTAAGTACTAATAGAAACGAAACAACAATGAACATTATATTTATACGCAAATGTTCAGTTATTTGCACATAAGTAGATTTGTGAACATACGCAATTAAAACTGAACAGAATTGTTACAAAATCCATAAATTTAAAGAGATAAAATAAACTTAAATATACACTTATCGTATAGTCAATAGATGATCATTATGTTCACACGTTTCAGCTAAAGAATAATATGCCATTACTAATCTCATAGTTTTCCAATTAGTTCAAGTATGTTTTTACATAATATACATAAATAATCATAGAACTGTATCGTAGGCACCGCGGCCACAGAATATATCCCTGTAGCGATAAAAAATCGGATACTAGAGCCAACTAATTATTGCCCCTAAGTAATTTATTGTTGCCAGATTACTACTAAGTCAAAAAATTTTAATTACTATAAAATAATAAATGGCGCCAAAAAAATAAACAAAGTATGACTTTGACATTGAATATTTCATAATTCATTTCATAGCGAGAACTCACTAAATCAGTTTTATTGCTATTTATAATGCTTATAAGTTGGCGAGAGTGTAGTAAGTTTTTTATGTATATTATAAGGTACGATTCGATCATTATGTTAAATGATATTTTGTATGTAATGTCCGCTCCAATTCTTATTCTCTTTGGATGTGATCAATGAGAAAGTGGAAATAGTAATTCTTAGCATTGAGTGATAATCAATTTGCGATCGTCTCCATCCTGTCGCCAGTGTAAACATGTTTTCTTGACGTCAAACATAATTGCAACGGTAATTGGCCAATTTGAAAGTTAGATGTTTGATATTGATTATTATTGATTGTCAAAATGTCAATTTATTGATATGACCGCGGATTGACGTTTGATATCAAGAGAACAATTGTAGAAATAGTTGTCTATTTCTAGCTAGAGACATTTGAATAAAACCTTAACGGTTATAAATTCGAGATATTGTATAAAAATCGCATTTATATGAATACAATTTAATTTAAAACGAAAACTAGTTTATTTTATATAAGACACGCTGGGACATCCTGAATTAATACTTAGGATATTTAAATTATGTTAATTAAGCAGATAAGGTATTTAGTATTTACTATTTACACTATATAATACTAGCGGCCCATTCCGGCATATTGCACGGATATTTATTTTTTAAACAATGTTCTTTAACAATGTTGGATTTTTTTTTGTTGTACCATCAATCGTTCTTGGAGCGCATGCGATGAAAGATATTTTGTAGGCTTTTTTACACCTTGGGTGACATTATTGTAGTTTTAGTATCGTAGTAAGTATTGGGATCTTTATTTTTTTTCTTGCAATTAAAATAAGCCTATATTAATCAGTGATAATTAAGCATTTAAATGGTGAAATAATTTTGAAAGGTACAGTACTTTTTGACTCAATTACAAAAATACTTACATACTAATATTTCCTCTTTATAATATTAGTATTGATTGGTATCGATAGTATAGACAATAGATGAAGGCTTTACGCATAAATGTGAACAGATACTATATGACTTTAATCACGATGTGGGAATAATTTGTATTTAAACTACGTAGTAGAAACAAGTTATTTACTAGCATTTAGATATGATAAAATGTCATTAGTTGATAGAAAATAAACAGAGTAAAGCAGTTTTGTTCGTTTATACATACGTTTCATTAAAACGGAATTTCTAAGTAAGAAACATATTATAATAAGTTCTTTTTCTTAATTTTTGTTCCTTATTTTTATAAAGCACCCCAGTATTAAAACATGAATCTTGGTATTAAAATTTACATGTTATAATAAATTTTATTCAAAAATAAATTATTTGCTTTATTGGAAGTTAATAATATCATCTCTAGGCGGAGTACGATTTTATACAAACTACAACGTGACTTTAAGTACTTCGCATAAAATAATCTGCCTAATTATAAACATATGGGGTAATGGTTGCAGCTCCTTGCAAACGTTGTGTAAAACAAAAAGTCTGGTAATTAAAAAGAGTGGCGGAGTGTCTAATGCCAAATGTAATGTAAAATTAAAAGCATTATAATGTTATAGACATTATTTGACGTTCATAGTGTTACCTATATGAATAAATGATTTTTGACGTTGACTTTGATAACATTGCAATAGAGATTTGTTGGTACCATGTCCAATATACCTATTCTTCTCATTCAATAATTATAAATAGAAATTTATTTTAGCGCCAGTTGTTCTACAAATCAGCTGCCAGAGATGTAGGCCGAAGAGCGATTTTATTTTTAAAACGACCTACCTATTTGCACTTACATGATAATTAGTATTCAATCTTGCAACGGCCTACATTTGTCGAAGCCTTGTGTAAATATGTTATTTCATTGTCTGTATTGGCAGCCCTGCAGGCCAGGCTATGCACCAGCGCTCTTTGAATGAACAAATACGTGTAATATTGTATACTAAATACCGTAGAATTGTATTAAAATTAAGTTGAAAAAATCATCCGGCTGAGTGGCACAGTAAATATTTAACCCAAAATTATTAAAATTAAAAATAGAAAACATCTAACAGTATGGCGACGCGAGCTATAATCTAACCCAAAATCAAATGGATTTGACAAATAGGAGACATACTTAACTTTAAATCTATACTGAATCTTAAGAACTTAACCAGAGCTGAACCCGAAGAGTTAACGGGCTTCTCACTATGTTACCTTTGCGGTAATAACTATGATATACAGAAATTATAATTATGTTGGAGACGGGAATCGAACATTGAATAATACGCCTCAGGTAACAGGTGGCTTAAGGTTATTAGAGGAAAGACAATATTAATAAATACATACATTCAAAACGCTTATTTGTGTGCCGATTGGAATTAATAAACTGGATTTTGGGAAAACCCGTTGGTGGTATAAATTTGCATGTAAAATAACAAATTTATTGACGTGATGTGCCCGTGTGTGCTTTTGTCGTTCTAAGAAAATATAAACATTAAAAATACCCTAAAGGCAATAGATTTTTATATTTACTGTGATTCTCATATTTGTACAAAAAACAGATCATATCATATATCAAAAGTTTAGCAAGACAGAGGCGATTTTGAATGTTTTTTGCATATTTATGTACATATAAGTCGCTGAAGATAAATGGGTAGGCACACGTGGCGTTCAAAAAATGTTGAATTTGATGTCTAACAAAGACATTGTAATGATGAGTATCTTTGGGTGTGCATTTCGCAATTTAACATATCTTTGAAATTATCATGGCAACAGATAAGAATGCAACAAATTATAACTTACGTTAAATTCATTCTGAATGGGTTTCTGGAACGATCCACCGCAGAAAAGTATACCATCGACGATGAAGTTGCAAAGGAAAGAAGCAGCCACAACCACCCAGCCCCAGCCTCCATCGGGAGGGACGACCTGAAAGATTTACAATAAATTAATAAATGATATAAAATGTTTAGAAGAAAACATTTTTAACTAAATAAATTTCTGTATGTATATAAATAATAAATGTGTTTATCGCTTATATTGTGTAAGTACTTTGCTGTTCTATAACGCTCAGTATATTTTTTAAAATAATTACAATCATCTTACAATCGTTAATTGCAGAAAAAGCTTTATCTGCAAAGTAATCCTTAAAACATATTCAAAAAGTTCTTTAGACTAATTGTTTAACAAAAGTTTACTTACTGATATAAGATGATTTCTTTAAGGAAATAAGTTTTTTAATATTTAAAAAGGCACTTTTATTTATTAATAAAGACTAAGTTTGGCGCCTGGTAATTAAATTACTAATGATCAGAGCTGCGCTCAAGGAATAAGTAGATATAAAAACCAAGAACCAAACATTTTAAATTTATTTTCGTTTACTACTTCTCTTTAAACAATTATTATTACTATGTAGGTAAACAATATTGTAAATTCTGTATTGTTTTGGACATTATTTATAATTTTTAACGATGAAAAGTAAAATATTTTCATACTGTATTGACACAATTTTCTGTAATTTCATATACACTTCCATCTCCTTCAGCGAATGTCGTTTCGGTGTTGGTTTCTTGTGGAAACATATTTTAACAAAAATTTAGGTATATTGGTGTTATGACATGACTTTTAGTGTCAATTTATGCTTGTTTTTGATTTGCTTGTCCAGATTAATTTTGTGAGATGTAATGATTAATCTATATTATATGTATGTTATTGTCTATTGTTGTATATGTGAGCAGCCATTTATGAATTAGATTTCAAGAATTTAAAGGCTGGCCATATAAATTTAATTCAATTACAGTCAAAACCGATAAACATTATTTAGACATAGACATTGCATTTATTACTAACAAAACAAACACACAGAAACCAAAAATCATTTTTTTTAAAGAACAAAGTGTGTTTTATGTATGTAATGCTTGTGCGCTGTGGTTGTAATTAGCCCTTGATTGTTGGACTACAGTCAAAGATCGCTAATAAAAATAAAGTGGGACCTATATAAAATAAAACTATAGTTTATGTACTTTTTGCTGTCTATATATCTGAGCTTGGAAACACTGTGACCTTCCCATATAATGTATCAATTCTCGGTACTAATTCAAGCAATTTTTATGGGGCAAAGTAATCTATTATCGACAATAGAGTGTTACGTATGTAAATTAAGGCGCGTTTTAAATTGGAAGTGACACATTTAATAATGTATAAAACCTAATTCTCTAACCTAGTTCGAATTATTCATTAATAAAAGTATATTTGATTGGCTCGACTTAAAGCAATTTTATTTCTAAAGATGTTTATTAAAATGCGACTAAAATGTAGGTCCCAAATATTATAGTAGCCCACAAAAGTGAGTCTAGAACGAACGACCCGATCTTCTTGACTATTTCTTTTCTTCTTTGCCACAATCGTAATACAGCCATTGTTCAAAGTACTATAAGCATATAAGCAGCAAAGTGAGTGTTATTTCGGCGAAGGCCAAAGAAATAGTTGCGAATAGACAGCCGTTAACGATTTTCTCAGCAATGTTTCGTAATTGTATGCGCCTTTTCCATTTCTTTTCCGCTACTGTCATTTTTAATTTATGCGCACAATCATTTTCATATCTTGCTCATTTTTCTTTTCATTCACATTGGCATTCTATACTTTGAGATTTCGTGTATATTTTGTCAGTTTGGATTAAAGATTCCCTTATACACAGCTGTTTGGGTTTTAAGTTTTTACCTTGGATTCTTTCAAATGTGAAAATAACTCCTAAGATATGGTAGGTGACCACGGCGAAAACAATGAAATTAATAAAACCGCGCATAGCAGGAATTTTCGAGTTGTCGAGAGATTGTATCCATTTTAGATTTTTTTATGATTTAAAAGAATATCGATTCGGCCATGAAACGGCATTTGTCAAATTCTTGAGTTGTATCTTTATTACAACTTATTGTCAGCCAGCGGTAATCACAGATAATTTATAACTTGGAAAAAAACAATGTGTTAAGATATTTCTTTAAATATGTTAGCTATGGTAAGTTTATGCAACACGAAAATAAAGTATTCTAAGAGGTAAACAGAAATTCCGACTACAAAATAAATTATTTACTTAATTAGAATTAAATTATTTTAAAGTATTTATAAACTGATAACGAGTCCTTTCAGCGACTTTCGGCCCTTATTTTTTTTACAATCGTATACTTGTTGTGAAAACACACAGACATAATCAATTTAAATCATTAAAATATTTAGAACCTCTTAGTGGGTTCTGGTATACCAACGATAATATGACTACTAATTAATATAAATGTGTTGTCAGGTTTTTCTTAATTAATTTCTACTCTTTTATATAAATAAATTTGAAATACATTATACTTTCATGGTTTTTACGGAAAATACCAAATTATAATTATTAAGTTTTATGTCCTTTACGATAGCCATGACTACTTTAATAAAAAGAGAATAGAAGGGGAATAGATACTATTGAAACCTTTTGGGCTTCGGTATGGCTATAAGCCATATATTTTGTTCTTACCAAAGCAGCTTCAGGCTCAGAGTCATCAGTAGGGGAGTCTCTCCCCAAGCCGCTCTCATCGGACGATGGGGTCTCGAAAGGCCGCTCGTCTGTAGCTACTCTTTGTACCATGATTTCTACTGGAAAAAAATAAAATTCTATTACTACTAGCATAATGACTTCTTAAATAATAACTTCTTGCACTCATCATTTTTTATTTATTGTTTTCTTTCTTACTAGGGTTGCCTGGAAGAGATCGCTTGTTAGCGATAAGGCCGCCCGTTGCATCCCTTGTAATTTATATGTATTGTGTTATTTGTGTTTCTTTCTAGCAACGAAGTGTTAATAAATAAATAAATAAATAATGTATGCGTATATAATATATATATATATATGTTTAACGTATTCCGATTAATAAGGAATGATGACTTAAATTTTATTTAAACTCTAGACATACATACATGTAGAGACATGATTATAAATCGGTGTTTATTATTTATTACATAGAGCTTTCAAAATTGTAGGTACCTACATTATATTTATAATAAAGTCTCTTCCGTATAAGTAAAATTTAAAAAATGTATATTTTTTCATCAAGTATACAATTAGCTAGTGTATAAAAAGTATATTTTCCGCCCGCACAATTGTCTCAATGTTGAAAAGTAAGTTCTAATGTCTTTGAAATAGATAAAGTAGTAATTAGTTAACTCCCGCATCTAATGAAGCACACAATTTTTGATAAAAGATCTAACAAATTGTGTTTTATCTTTAAAATCGATTTCATCATCATTTTCAGTAGGAAAATTAAGCAACCTGCTGTACTAACATGATTACATAAGTACGAATTGACGTAATATTAGATTTTCCTTACTTTTTAAGACAATGGCAACATAATGAGATCTTACAAGTACTATATTTTACCTTCGTACAAATGCATATTTTAAGGTCTGGGAATTTCTGTATCTGTTTCATGATCTATTTTTAATCTAATAGACAAGTAGGTAGCCTCCTGTGCCTGACAATCTCTGAGTTTCTTATTTGGTGATTACGTCAACAGTAAATATTGACTTCTGGACTGCAGTAATGTGAACCGGGCATTACAAATAACGTTCACGCGATTGTATGCGATATTCGCGTCATAGCTAGTAAACCTTTGATATCTGAGATGAAAATGCGAATGAAAACGCAATGTTATCTTCGTGCGTGGAAGAGTGGAAGATTTAAGTCAACCATTTACACAGCTTCGTAACTCAGTGCAGAGCAATAGCCACAAAAATTATATAAACCAGGATATTATATATATGTCGTAGCCAAGTAGTTTAGCTAGCCGTTCAATTAACAGCCTAGCCTAATTATACAGCGCCGTTTAACTTGCGGCCTAAAAATATTTAGCCGTAGCGTTTGTTAAAACGTTCAATAAACTAGCTGGCTAAGGCTTAGGCTATTCGATGAAGTGACCATGTGACAGAAATATGAAAAATCTGATACAAAAAATGTAAAAAAAAATTTAATGTTCGAGTCAGTCATAGCTAAATTCACATCGTTGTCAAGATACTCTTCCATTGTACTTATTGTTTTTCATTAAACTATGAAAAACACAATCAAAGTTGTGGTTTGCCGACGCCATATTGAGTTTCAATGCTATCCTAGCCTTTGGCAGAAAGTCGAACTAAATCTAATATAGTCAAAAGGCTAGGCACATAATGAAACGTCATCGTTACAACTACAAGTCATTTGCCTAGCTGTTTGATCAACTGGCTGAATATTCAGGCCACTTTTTGAACGGCTAGTTAAGAAGTTGGCTGCGACATAAATTTCAAGCAAAACAGCCGGTCACTACTAGTTAAACACCGTCATGGAAAAAATAAGCCGCGATAATGTTATGAATGTAGACCGATGACCGAATGAACCTTAGCCGACTTAATCGGGTGCATAAATACGATAAGTTATTAACTTGGTAATGATACGGACCATCAGTTGTATATTGCGATTTCGATTAATAATACCGCCATGATGTGTTCAAAAAATTGTTACGCCAAAATCAAACTATTTAATATTTCCTTAACCTTTCTAGAAATTACAGATCACTGCCGTGTAATGCATTTCCGCATTGAAAGCGTGGGCGAGTATTTACCATAACATTGACGATTATAAATTACATATTATGATAATAATTAATATGACATTTGCATGCCTTTTTTATGTATTTTTTTTGTAATTAAAATTAATTAATAACATTTTTAATAGAATTAATAAAATATCCTGTTTTACTCAAACTTAGCCAAGTTAGACACGATAACTTGTTACAGCTTTATCTAAACTAATATATATTATCTTATCTATACTATTTGTCGTATTCACGTATATTTATTATAAACTACGGCACCGATTTCAAAAGATCTCTATTAAAAGCTACATTATTCCAGAGTGACACGTTGAAAGACGCACAATGCACGCACTAAAATGGGACTCATTTTAGCATGTGATGCGATGATTTTCCTTTTTGGGCGTCTGCGTCCGTGCGAGGTCGGGATAGGATAATCATAGAACGACTGACTCAAAATCACACATTAAATTAAAATAACTATCTACTTGGGAATTGAATGCTCGATTAGTTAATGAGTCGTTTAAGTAAGCGTAGAAATTAGTACTAGAGCTTTAACGAACTACTAAATCGATCTGTGTTATTGAAGACTTTGCTAAATTTCTGGTTTCTGTTTGGCTGAGGAGCCATCATTATACGAAATTAAATGTCATGGAATATCTTTTAAATATTTTAAACTACCACAGATTATGCAAATTTATAATAGAATGCATTTAGATTCTATAAAACGAAAAAGAACATCGCTGGGTCACCTTGCCTTTGAAACAAAATTTCAATAATTGTGTCTGTAAACGCAATATAACCTGTGGTGTTTATTAAGTAGTAGTCATAATAAATTATTCGCTTCTATTTATTATCGCATATAAATTAATGGTATAGCAATAATATGATGAAATGTTTATTCGCAGGGGTTGTTATTGCAAAGCGGGTCAAGTTAGCAAAACATTGTGATAATTTTATCTTAACGTGACTTAAAAATATTATTGAATGCTCAATTGAACTCTTACAAACTTTTCTTGTTATTTTTTACTTAAGCAAAACACGTATTAAGTTTTTTTATGTAACAAAAACGGGCTGGAGTTTCAATCAATGATCAACCTGATACCGCACGAACAGAAACTTCCAGAAGGCTAGTTAGAGCCTTTTAAGAACTGGTAATGCTGTTTTCTGGAAGGATCCTTAGTCGTATTGGTTTGGAAATACTTCAGTGAGCAGCTGGTTTCACATAGTGGTGGTGCGCGGATAAAACCGTAAGAAACTGTTAGTTGTGGATCGACGGACGTCCAGGTGATACGGCTGGTATTTTGTATTCTGCCTTGACGTCCGATGATCAAACTCAGCTGCGGGTCTGATCTGAATAACTCTTCCAAGTTAGTTTTAACTATGTAACAATATAATATCAGTCATTCTTCACAACGAAGAAGGTTTGCAATTTCTGATACTTGTAAATGATACAAATGCAAAGATTGCGATGATACGCACGAACGATCCGAGTGTTGATATTTAATAATCAAACAAAACTGATTTTGAAAAACATAAACAAACAAAATAAAACTCGGAAAATATGCATATTAATTATTAAATAAATTTTTGGCTCCATAATACTCGTCATGATTAAATAAAACTAAACAAAGGTAAGGTGACTTTGTGATTGTTTTAAATGAACATGAATTTTCCTTACATACTGTTAGGAAAATTCTGTTCTCA
Organism: Pieris mannii; assembly: GCA_028984075.1. NCBI lineage: Eukaryota > Metazoa > Arthropoda > Insecta > Lepidoptera > Pieridae > Pieris > Pieris mannii. Next base: position 983,720 of record CM054784.1, read on the forward strand.
GTATTAAAAATCACAAAGTCACCAAACTTTTGTCCCCCCCCCCCTTAGAAGTGAAAATTAGTACGACTGAAATCGTCCGCATATTTCAAATTGTTGTGTTTGATTCATCTACAAGCAGTTGTTACCCGAAATAGCTTTTCTCTTTACAAATCTGTACTTTTTTAGGAATAATAACTAAACCTGATTATCGGTATAAATACTAAAATTTATTATGAAAACTCCATATGTTTACGTAATGATTTTATCGTAGCAATTAATAATTATGAAGACTTGATAATTAATGAGATGATAAAATGGCGCCATACACATCTTAATGTGTACCTACTCACTTTTCATATCTCTCTTTAGCTTCTGCCGCTGACCACCGTTGCCAACGTAAATACTTCACTGTGCTAGCAATTCGAGAGATATGTTTATATTGCATAATCTTATGTTAATTTTCAAGTTCTATGTCATTTAACACATCGTTCGGAATCAGGTTTTGTATGGAATGTTCCTACTGCGTATTAGGATAAATTATTAAACATAGAATTTAACGCGGGTTTGTATCAATATTAATACCTGTTCATATTGTAAGGCGACGCATTGAGCAGTGTTGGCCAGTGGCTTTTGCGAGCGCTTCCTATCCCTGAGATCGTAGGTTCAAACCGCGGTTTTGCAGCAATGGACTTTCTATATATGTGCGCATTTAACATTCGCTCGAACGAGACGCTTGTCTTAGACCCAAAAAGTCGACGGCGTGTGTCAGGCACAGGAGGCTGATTACCCACTTACCTATTAGATTTGTCATAAAACAGATTCTGAAATCTAAGGCGCAGATTGAAAAAAGGTTTGTTTTATTATAAAGTTAAGTATACTTAAGATTCAGAGTTAAGACTTAGCGGTAAATATGATGTGAATAATCATAATAGATTTGTCTTACGGAGCTAAGTTTCGACTCCCAAAGCCGGAATTACATTACGAAATTAGTTGCATGAAATTAATTTCGTGGCAAAAATTTTACCTACGACAAACGCGTTTTTTTTTCAAAAAGTGTGTTGTCAATATAAAATTATATTAAGTAATTTGAAAGAGAGAGTCCCAATTAAGTTAATGCTTAAATAAAATATGCGTTAAAGAGTAATTTAGTAACATACTAACCATGCTAACTGGTAATATCCAGTTTTATCTTAGAACTGTCAGAAGAACATATAAATCAGATGTACAGAGCGGAATGCAGCCTCCACTTTCCAACTCGTTTTCGAAAAGTTAACTTGCACATTATTGGTATGCAATACGTGTGTTTTATTTAATAAACCGTCTCACCTCGGACAAGCAAGCTGGGCGGTAAGAATAAACGACTCAAATATAACTCTTTTTTCTAACTTCCACTTTATTCCTTTTGGAGCACAGGCGCTAATTAAAAATTTGAGTTGGCGCCTGGTAGATAGTATTGATGACCCCGAGATTTAAAAAAAAACGTTAGTTTTCAAGTGAACATTTTTCACGCATTTTAATTAATTTTATAATCACTTTTGTGAATAAAAATATGAACCGCTCAAATATGCAATGGGAGATGCATAAAGAGGGTAACAAGGGCCACCAGAGCAACGAAAGAGAGTTTACAAGCTTAAGCTTAAATTTACAATAGAGAGACATGAAGCCACTTGGTGGCCACTGTAAGAGCTCCTTCAAATAAGCGTACAATTATTATGTACCTTCTGTAATCAATGGATGGATGTTTCAAGGAATAAATTAGGCTTAGTTATGGAACGTGATGTAGTTGCAGCTCCATACAAACGTTGTGTAAAAAAACTTGGCGACTAAAAAGAGTGGCGGAGAGTTTAATGCCAGTACTTCTCTTCCGTTCTACGCCCTAGAGTTTATAACTGGCAGTAAATGTAAAATTAGAAGCATTTCAAATATGTATAATTTTTGACGTTCAAAAATACACTGTGTTAGCTTAATGAATAAATGATTTTGAATTTATTATAATTATTGAAGATATCGAGTAAAATTATGTCCATTATGTAATGGACATAGATTTGTATAGAATAAAGTAATTGTCATTAACAGCATTTCGCAGTGTAATTGGTAAGACAATATGGTTTAGGGTGATGATTATTCTTCATATAAAAGAGGGAAGACAACTTCACTACATAATATAAAACAAAGTCGCTTTCTCTGTCCCTATGTCCCTTTGTATGCTTAAATCTTTGAAACTACGCAACGGATTTTGATGCGGTTTTTTTAATAGATAGAGTGATTCAAGAGGAAGGTTCATATGTATAATAACATCCATTAAATAGTGGAAAAGTACTGTTATTTTTGAGGTTTCTAATGTGATGTCGTAAATAATTACATTTTTTCCGCTTACATTGCAAACGCAGGCTGAACCCTACGAGTTTTATCAAAAAAATGTACTAAGTATCGTACACATTGAAAAGGTCCACAGAAAAGTCCGTGATGGCATATGTCTATCTCTTATGGATAACCCACAATAACTTTTTTTGTCATTTACTTTTTACGACAAATAATGGGTAATTTTCGAAGCGTTTTAACCAATACAGCATTAATCCTTAACCAATTAAATACCTTGAATACATTGTTCATTTAATATAGATCTATACAGCCCATTACAGCCTATTTAGCAGCAATCGAACGCGTATATTATCGAAGCTTTCCAGCGACAGAAATAACAATACATAATAAAAACCTGCTTTTTATCAGCATTGCACCCGTGCGAAGCTGGGGCGGGTCACTAGTGTATCATAAAATACAAGACAAGTTTTGATAGACTGGTAAGTGGTATCCGTAAAATTTTCCACGCTCGGTATTCGCTGACATTTGTAGTTTGTACAGGTGTTTTTAAATGAAGTTATTGTGATGCTTGGTTTGAAATTAATCAATTTTATACAGTCACTATTAGTATTATATAATGGTATTATGACTTTCAAGGTAAGATTTTTTTAAAGTTTATATGTTTTAACATAACAAAATTATTTTATTTGTCTTAATATATAGGCCACGTCTTGCTGACTAATAATTTCCCACAAGCCTCGCTGTCCAAACCGCGTATTTATTAAAATATTATTCAAAGTAATCAAACGACAAACTTTTCAACATTTTTATGACGCAATATAACAGTCAAATAAAAAATATTTAATCTTATGGTGTATTTGATGTGTGTAAATATTAACTATTCGGCAAACGGGTGTTATTTAGTGACATTAATTCATATGGACAACTAAATGTATAAAACACTGTATAATAATGATTTTATCCCAGTTTATCTGTAGATAAACAGTTTCCGAATTTCACTGTTTTTGTTAGTCGTCATCTATACGTATAATTTTTTTAGATTTAATGAGTATATAGATACTTGTAATGCTGTTGTCAAAGTAAATAAAACATTTGTATATTCTTAATTTAGCCTAACAATGTTATACTGATTTTGTAAAGAAGAGAGCGTTTAGGACGGACATATACGACTGTTTCTATTATTTGATATTTCAATAATATTCTAATTAGTATTCAGGGGTTTAGGTTTTCGGCTAAGGACCGTTTGGGATGTCTTTCATCTGGAGGATGAGACGGGCTTTGGTATGACATGATACTTGAAGATAGTAAAGTGACTACTAAGCTGGTGCTTTCTTCGCTCAACGAATTAGTATCGCAATACAGTGAGTTGATGCTGCCACCGTCAAAGTTACAGTGTCCAAACTGTTTTTGTTTTAATTTTCTATTTATCTATATTTAGTTATTATTATTAATGCTACTTTTTAAACGCAGTCTTGAAGATACATGTTGTTTATAAGATCTGTCTGTATAGGCGTATTTTTTTATTGTTGATATAATTAAAAATTCTAAAACTTAAAACGTACGCTAATTGTCTTGCAGTATAAACATATGCATGTTTTAGTAGTACATTTATAAATATCTGTAAATTATAATACGACATAATAATTGTATGATTATGCACAGAAATGACGATTAACCGTAAAAAAAATATTTTGAGATATAGCATAGAAAACCCAATTTACAAATTAAATATTCACAGATACAACAATACGTTCCATTTTCAAAAGTTACATTCATAAATCATAGACAAACGCCATTGATGGCGCCAAATATTCTTTTAAACTAGCGCCATTGAATCCCACGGACAGTGGGTCGCCGTTTCCATGAATTTTTTCTTAGAAATATGTGAATCGCCGGCACCTTTGTGTTAATGAACATTTCGGGGTTTAGTTGTAGTTTTTTCTCATCCTTTGTGAATGGACGTGTCTTTTGGTCTGTTTGAGGAATTTAGTCAATGTTGTGAAAGAATTGATTGAACCACAGATTACGAAGGTATTTTATTTTGCTGTATAGATGTGGATACATTTTTAAACAGATTGGAATCTAGAATAGCCTGTCTAGAAATCTTTCATCCATTTCATTTTATATATCGTGGTTTTAACTAGAAGTTTAACTGACTTTAAAAGTATTACTCAGTGTGTTCTCGATCTTAAAAATACAAACTAAAACCATTTATAATAATTAAATACTATAACTTAATAAATGTTTACTTAGGACAAATGCTTGTATTTTGGTAAGCCGTAAGAGATCATATTATTATGCAACGTGATCTCTGATGACCGTAAACATAGCGAGTAGCGACTTATGAGAGCTAGATCTCACAAGACCCATAGTGGGTTAGATATGTGCGCATACTTAATATTTCATTTTTTCTTAATATGATAATCTGGGCTTATGTCTGATTGACTAAAATGAGTTATTTAAATTCGGGGGTTTGAATAATATACGAATTTATTCAGTTCGAAGCTTTTAACGGTTTAACGCTGTAAGTATATATTTTTTAATTAGAAATAAAATCGTTCAATGAATTTTTCCAATATCTGTGTTTTAAATTTCCTTTTTTTATTAATTTCATATTAATTTTATTACTTACTGTGTTGTTAAACTCTTAAGAATTCGACTAATCATCATGATTAATTGTAAAACACTTCGTTAATCCGTAACGTTCATTAATCCCCCACTAAACCCAGTTGCTTAAAAAATCTAAATGTCCGATTTTGTGTTACTACCAAACTATTTAGCAGGTAATTAGAATATGCAGTGCATTTATATTTTTAAATATTGTATACTATATTTTAAAGCCAAATTTTGCCAAACAATAGTTTCAAGTATTAAAAGAGTAAGAAGGCAATGTAGCCCATACATTTTTTATCTCTTTAGAAACGTGAATCTAGGCTTTGAACTCTCTCAGGTGAACTATTTATGCTAAATAATAACTTTAGACACTGTTTAAATTGGCACGACATTTACGCACATACAAACTTTTTTTGGAACGGCTTTATACGAGGCAATGAATGAATGTTCTAAATATAATTAGATGTCTTTATACTTTATTATAAATGTTACACAGAGTTTGGCCAGTTGCTACTTAAAAAAAACAAACGAGCTATCGCTTAAAAAACGTTTTGTTTTGAAAAGATCATATTTATTAATTAATAGAACTAAGCCTTGCAGTACTAAGGCAATATGATCACGTCGAAATAAATATAATATAATAAAATAAATAAATCAGTGGCATTACAAACTCAGGGCCAGTCATTAGTGTCCTGTGCTTGATATAAGGCAAGTTTGTACGTTGTATTCCTCTCACGAGTCTCACAGGAGACGCCCTTGCGCGAGTCGCAGGACCCCACCCTTTCCGGCTGAGCTAAGCTCGCCAAAACAGCCCGTGCTGAGCTGTAAAAGGCCCTTAAGGCCAACAGCGAGATTCCATTCTTAAAAAAAAAATGTATTCCTTCATCGTTCGCGCCAAATTAGAAAGACAGCCCATTAGTGCACAGGAGGGGGTCGGACTTTTACGACCTCAGAAATGAGAGTCGCACGCTTAAACCACTAGGCTGTCACTGCTCATACAATATATAATTAAATACATATGATGCACAAAACCGCTACTGCAAACTTACTCTGCGAACATGTATAAATATGTTTATTATTTATTGAACAGAAGCAATGTGTCTCTTTGGTTTAAATTGTATTTAATTAAAAGTTCAAATATTCTCCGCGACTTACTCAGTTGAATAATTTGAACTGTTAATTTTTTATTGTTTATAAAAAATATGTTCTATCTTTAAATGTTCGCATAGTAAGTTCACAGTAGCGATAATACTCACATTATTTTTTTTATTTCACTTGATCGTATTGGCTTACTAAGGTTTTTGTAAATAATGTGTTTTGGCCTAAAGTAATTTCTCGACTTAACAATTCTAGGATTGAAGTATCTTTCAAGTTTTTGTTATTTCTTTGGCCGTTTTTCACATTCCAGCCAGTTTTTTATCAGTCTGTTAAAAAAGTAAATTTCAGAAAGGTCGTATACGCGTTTGTACGTTCACTGGAAACTAGTTTTTTGTCTCAAGGCTTTAGCCTGTTCCAGATAGTTTAAACTAACTCGCGAATTAAAAATAGCCCATCCATTTCTTAGCCATTTTTAATTACTAGAATTATGGATTTGTATAAAGCTGTTCAGACTGGCTTCATTATTGAATCGCTGACATTTGAATAGTTATCACTACATAGTATAAAACAAAGTCGCTTTCTCTGTCCCTTTGTATGCTTAAATCTTTGAAACTACGCAACGGATTTTGATGCGGTTTTTTTAATAGATAGAGTGATTCAAGAGGAAGGTTTATATGTATATAATACATCCATTAAATAGTGGAGAAGTACTGTTATTTTTGAGGTTTCTAATGTGATGTCGTAAATAATTACATTTTTTCCGCTTACATTGCAAACGCAGGCTGAACCCTACGAGTTTTATCAAAATGTACTAAGTATCGTACACATTGAAAAGGTCTACAGAAAAGTCCGTAATGGCATATGTCTATCTCTTATGGATAACCCACAATAAATTTTTTTTGTCATTTACTTTTTACGACAAATAATGGCTAATTTTCGAAGCGTTGTTTTAGCAGCGATCAAACGCGTATATTATCGGAGCTTTCCAGCGACGGAAATAACAATACATAATAAAAACCTACTTTTCATCAGCATTGCATCCGTGCGAAGCTGGGGCGGGTCACTAGTTGCTAATAAAACAAACTGTATTTCTAAACGAATACTTTGTCTTCATTTATTGAATTTCAAGAGGTCTTTTACATCAACCATTTCATTCATCTTTAGATTTTTGTCCCAACTTTTTGTATTTTCCATTTTAACGTTAAGTTCAATTTTATTCTGTTTGACGTCCTGTGATGTGCCCACACATGCATCCAGTTCGTAATTTTTTTCTTTCTGATGATTATGTATACAAAAAATAAATAAAATAAATAACTAATATGTCGAATTGTTTAGATTACAATATTTTATAATTTCTAGGTTGCCTAAGAATTATTAATATTGGATATTTAGCGACAACAATTGAAACAGCAGAAAATAATAAAAATAATAAAAGTAATATTAGAGAGAGCTTCGAACGTCAATTTGAATTTTTATCTAAATGAATTCAAAGTCAAAATCGTTGAGCAATGATTTGTGTCAATACATGAATGTGATAATATTAACGAGTTTAAACCAGTGTTATCGTTGTTAAGGTCAAGAAATAATTTTAATTTTTTTAAGTATTGCAAAGTTTTATCGATGTCTAGAGATTGAGCTTTAATTTAAAATATATTATTGTCTATACAAATATGTAATAGCAAAAATATACAAAACAGGTAATACAAAACAAAATAAATAATTGATCATTATTAATATATATCGTGTGTATAAATTGCATATATGTATATCGTGTGCAATAGAAACTGGATGAAAACTGTTTTATTTTCATAGTAAGAGTTTGACATTGAATTTTTCTTTTTAAACGTATTAAAACTACAAGATATGTACAATGTAATGCAATAAGCATTGTCAATGTTATTGAATATTAATTATACATCTAATAAATATTAAATCATTCTTCGTACAAATATGTCAACTATTCTTTTAGAAACCGTACAATCACAATTTTTTAGCTCTCAGCTCCTAATAAAAAATCTTTGAAACATGAGATGATCTACGAAACCTAGGTGTGAACCGTAAGCCAAAAATAGTTGCGTCTGCGCATCCCGCCCTCGTGCTTAGTTAAAAATAAAGCTGTAACTAGCTCCTTTCAAATGTCACTCACCCGAAATGCACTTTGCGGGAAAACAGTACTTAATCCACAGTTAGCACCTCCACCAACCAACGCCGACTTTTAGCGTACGCGTCGGTAACAAATTGTGGATATAAACACAAGGTTGTCCTCAGCACACAAACCACATTCAATATATTTTTTTTTGTTATCGTAATTTATTTAAATTGTGTCAGCGCGTGTCTCCGTCGCCGGTTGAGAATGTACTGAGTGGCGCCGGCGAGCGCTCGCCATGTTTTAACCATATTGTAGTTAAGTCGATAAAAAATATTTTGTTTCCATTTTATCCTGTACTGAGCAATCGAGAGGGTCAGTAGTCGGTACCCGTGGCAATATTAATAGCTCTGGCATGGGAACAGTCGCTGGCTTTATCGAAACTTTTACACCAAAAATGGGTTTATCAAATATGGCGGAGCACACGTGGTTAATGTTTACAAAAGCTCCGGTAAATATCTAAGTTGACGTGAATTAAGTTTAAAATAAGTTACAAATACTTAAAATACAATTTTTTTTCGCGCTCAGTGTCATAGTTTTCTGTCGGCCAAAACAAAACAAAAATACGCGCGTAAAATAAAATTGTTTATTGTTTTTTCTCTTTTTGTCTATTAATATACTTACTTATATTTCCTGTTTCATAAATACGGTTTATTTATCTAATCTGTTTGGTTTTGCATTATAATGTGTAAGTTAGCTGTAAGATTACTAATTATATTATTGTAAATATTGTAACGATCTTAAACATTTACGTATAATTTTAAGCTAACTGTCGTTAGCTTTAAAGTTTTCGAATAGACATAAGTTCCCAACTTATTTAAAAACTGCCAGATAACGTTTTCCTTCAATTATCTCCCACCATCGAGTCATAACATCCGTTGTTATTACGTCAACAATTACCATAACCGTTACCACATTGTGACTTACAATTAGAATATGATTTTCATTACAAAAATTAATCAATAACACTTAACATACTTGTCTGCTAGTTTAATTAATACAATAATAATGAACGAATGAACGGCGTTAAAAAACTCCGTAGCAAAATACTGTAAAAAAAGCAAAAAAAGATAGTTATAGATTAGATTTCTAGAGTGAATTTCTTTTCTTCTTCAATGTACGTAGAGACAACGTATTCCAACAATAAATAAAACGAACTGAGAACAATGATAAAAATGGTTATATAGACGATAACAAACCACAGAAGATACAACCGAGTGTTTTTTGTTCCGTTTTAAACGCTTAAATTTTAATTTAAAACTTAACTTAGATCTTGAGTTTAACCAACTAAATAATCGAAGATGTTATTTTATATAGATATACTGTATAAATACAAATTAAACCTTCTGCAGTATTTTGTTGTTTTCCATTTATTGCCACAAACTTCAGTATTGTCTAGCCATCTATGGTTTTGGGATGACTTCCGAGAATCGAGGTTTAAAACGCCAACACAATTTACTGTGGACGGTATCTATTGTTGAATAAACTAGAGTTCTGTTAAATAATAGTGTAACAATGCTTCACGCTTATCACATACATCCAAGGAAAATTGTAGTTAAAAATATAACTGTCTGCAAGTTTAGCTAAAGTGTATTTCTAAATAAATGTATAATGTGTTAATTATATTTTTTCGTTTTCCCTTCAGATAAATAATGACAAATCAAACCAACAAATCTCTATTTAAAAATATACCTAAATAATGTTGATTAATTTTCTAATAAAACATAACAGAAAGCTCAATAGACGCAATATCAAAATTATTCATGAATGATGACTGAAGAAGGACCGATAACTTTTGTACTTTGTAAAATACCTTGATTTATATTATATAGGCTCGACAAGAATTTGTATAATTTGTTATTCGAGGTAAATCCCGGTATCTTTTTAAATATACGGGCTTTTCCTCAAGTTACATTAACGATATACGCGGAAAATTACAAGTGCCAATATTGAATTATAGTGCCAAACAAAAACCTAATAAAAATTAAAGTTTCCTGAAATGTTAATTGTATTATTTAATTTTACATAGCAGCATTTTTATTTTTTGTTATAAATCGACTTTTCGAAAAAAAAACATTATTTATTTATTCATTCAACGTTTTGTATACAATTTGCTAGTTAGCAAGATCGGGTTTAATTTTTTTGCACTTGGCACAGAAACCGTACAAAAATGATTGCATTTAACTGGGAACATTACCAATTAGTACGGCTTCCTACGCCACCGTGGTTGAGTGGTTAAAGACTTCTTTGGTGTGGAGCATAGGATCCTATATTGTTCATAATCGTTTCCATGCGTGTGTCCTCATCACGCATGCGTTAAGGTCCTGCACCTCGTGACTGTCTTGATAAGTATGCTGGGAGCATTTTTGTATGGCGCCTTAGCCTTATGGGAATTTCTGCAAGGTATTTAACCTTTAATCATATGAAGTTTAAAGTGCTTTATAACATTAATTAAGCCTTTCATAAATATGAATACAATATATCAAAATTAATATTACATAAATGTTTTATTATAGATATACAGTAAATGTCATTTAAATATTTCAATGATTATTGTATTTGTACCTGAATATTATTATTATTTATTTATTAAACATGTAAGTTATTTGTATTATGTTCTGTTTTACTTTTGATGTGCGGTGTCACTATATATCAAAATATATACACAATCAAAATCTTAAAATACTGATTACTTGGTTAAAAAGTGTAGATTTCTGAAATAACAACAATATTAGTGTTGATATATACCTACCTATATATAGTAATATATATAGTACCTTTTTTCAATTCCTGATAAAAAAGATGTTGTATTCACATTGGTTTTATAGATTTTGAATGTGTTAAATGAAATGGTGGAATTTTGCAAATAATGTGTCATAGACGCATTAAAATCGCACGATTAACGGTTAAGTATCTGTCACAACATTTCTTATAAATCTATTTTTAAGCTTATGGAATCATGCTTTATAAAAATATATACCTATATAGGAGTATATTTACAACTGCAAAAGCAACGCGCCAGAAATATAGAATATTTCATATTCAGTTAATATTATGAAAACTCTGACAAAATCCTAGACCTTCAATAATCAGGAGCAATGCATAGAGAAGGAATGAGAAAAAAAAACACATGTCATCTTTCCCTTTCAGAAGTAAGTTAGACAACAGTATCTCGTATCTTTACGTACATACGTACCCGTACATATTTCTACTCCTGTTTTTATATTGAGATTTTTCATTATATAAAGGCACAAACAAACTCACTTATCAGTGACGGTTAAGTTTATGTTGTATTAATCATATTATAATTATAGTCTGTTGATAATGAAAGTCGTAACATTCATTATTCATGATCGCTTCCTACGTCACGAAAGGTCAATTAAACTAGGAAGCAAAAATATTTCCATTTACTAATTCTCAGATAATGTCGTCGTTAAGTCGGCGTCTTTTGTGACCTGTCGAAGGCCTTTGTCTGTGTTCATCCGGATATACTAGTTGGAAAGCTTCAACACTATGGCGTTGATGGGAAAGCTTCCAGCCTGATGAATTCATATTTAAAGGGAAGGATCCAAAAAGTGCATATCAATGGAGTCACCTCTCCGGGTTCGCAGGTGTCAATCGGCGTCCCCCAAGGCTCGATTCTCGGGCCTTTCTTATTTCTGATCTACATTAACGACCTCCCATTCTTTGTCAACGAAGTTCATGAGATGGTATTGTTTGCTGATGACACTTCACTTTTATTTAAAGTGAATAGGAAAAATATATTATTGAACGATGTAAACAATTCCATCTCTCGTATAGTTAACTGGTTTAATGTGAATAACTTACTGCTTAATGAGAATAAAACAAAATATATTAGATTTACAACTAATAACGTAAAGCGAGAAATTGGTAACCTGAAAGTCAAGGACAGTAAACTAAACTTTGTTGACAAAACTGTTTTCCTAGGCATAACAATAGATAGTAAACTCCAGTGGGGCCCACACATAGAGACTCTTTAGAATAGGCTGAGCTCTGCAGCATATGCAGTAAAGAAAATCCGACAGCTTACTGATAAGGATACGGCTAAAATTGTATACCATAGCTACTTTCACAGCGTTATGTCGTACGGTATTCTACTGTGGGGTGCTGCTGCAGAGGTTCAATCCATATTTGTGTTGCAGAAGCGGGCTGTTCGGGGTATTTGTTGTGTTTCCCCGAGGGAGTCGGTACGGAATAGACTTAAGGAACTAAATATTATGACATTATCCGGTCAATATATTCTTGAAGCCTTGTTGTATGTACAAAGAAACTTAAACGATTTCAAAAAAAATGGTGACTTTCACCAGTATAATACGCGTAATAGAACTAATTTGAGTGTGCGACCAACCAGGCTCTAGAAGATAAACCACTCCTTATATGGAAATTGTATTCGTTTTTACAACAAACTCCCAAGCGAAATTAGAGAACTGTCACTAAATAAATTCAAAGCCCTTGTTAAAAGTAAATTAATTAATAAAGCCTTTTATAAATGTGACGAATACTTAAATGACCCTAATCCTTGGGATTGATTTGCTCCAGTTCAAACAATTTGTATTAAAAACTTGGCGATTGAAAAGAGTGGCGGAAAGTTTCTTGCCAGTTCTTCTTACCCGCTCTACGCCCTTGACTTGCGAACTGGTTGTAAATGTAAATTTACAGTTAATTTAATTTGTTTTTCTTGACGTTCATAAGTGTACATGTTTACCTATATGAATAAAGATATTTTGATTTGATTTGATTTGATTTGATTTGATTTATTGAGACGAATGTAAATACGTATACTATGTAAATATTATGCGACCGCATATCGGCTTTGGCATACGATATTCCGCTTTTCATATAATAATAGCCTATTATTTTAGATACTTTTAATATTATACACATTCATATTTGGATGTCATTCTTAGGTTCATGTATGACCTTTTTTGGCAAAGGTGTGTCAAAACTTGTCTGTATACTTCTTCGGTGTAAAAAGATAAAAATCTTTAAAAAAAATAATCTTTCGCCTTATTCTACATTTGTATAAAAAATATCACTAACAATAGAAAAAAAATACTCTCATTTTTTTTCTATAACGCGCCAAAAGAATAAAATGAAAGAAATTAAAATGTTGTCTATTGCTAACTTCAGGGTGTTGATTTGTTGCGACTCTGTGCGTGCGCATAAAAAGAAATATATCTTAAAGTAAAAACTAATGTACAAAACTATTTTTTTTAAATAAACTACTTGTCTTATTAGCGTATTCATTCTTACAAAGGATATAAATTCAAATTCTTTGCACAATTATTATTGACGGAAATGATTTTTTTTCAAACAATGTCAAGGCAATTAATTTGTATTCACTCACGGGTATTGGCAGGTAGACTTTACCTTTACCTGACCTTATTGTAAAATATTTAAAGATTTGACAATGTTTTATGAAGGAAAGTAATTTACATGTTTCCTCTTACATGTTTCGGTACCAATTGGCTGTAAGTTTGAATTTGATCTTATACCTTCCTAGGAACACAAGACTTAATTACACAGGATTTACACAACTAGGAGATGAAACCCAAATAATAATCAATTAACGAAATTTCTTTAATGTTTCAAATAGCTATTAAACACGGGCACTCAAATATACGTCGTACGTATATATACGTCGAAGAGGGATGAAAATTTGTCGAGTGTCAGTCTAGAAGGTCACGTAACGGCCGACAATCAATAACAAATATGGATGAAAATGGTCGGGATAGATGACAGGATTAACTACTCAAAGGCAGCCCCGAGATGGAAAAAGGACAGGCAGACAAGTCAGATGATGGAGAGACAATCTAAAAATCACAGCCAGGGCTCTTTGGAAAACAGTTGCCCCGGAATTAAGTGGAGAGAGCTTGAAATGGCCTACGTGTCTCACACTACTGGCCAACTATTTTGTATTGTGCAGTATTAAATTTAGAATTCACTGACAACTTAGAGAAACTGGTTGGTAACACAGAAGATAAACGATGCGGTGCCGTACACTAACCAGGAGGACCGATCATCAATGTAAAAATAAAAATAAAATGTGAAAGAATTTCGAATCTTCAACTCTATACGCTGCTAAACTACCGACTGCAGAGAGATGGTTAAAATTATTGTCTGGTCACAGAAAGAAAATAGGCTGTAATTAATTCATTAATATATTATTAAAAAGTGCAAGAAGGTTTTAAGTGCCATAATGTAGACCGATACTATTTACTATTGTAAATAAAAGTAAAATAAATAACATCCTGCTGTAATAGAGGTTGTTATAAAAGTTTTATCGGACCGGAAGTTAAGTTAAAATTTCAGTTGACTGTCTGTTAAAGTTTATCGGTAGCGGAAATGTGGTAAAAAACGTGGTCTTTTATTATTAATTTAAAATGTACTGCATTGCTAAACCCGTTTTGGGTCTCACATTTGTATATTTTTGTAGTATTTTCTAATAAGCAAGTATTACGTAAGCAATATAGGGGGAAGAGGTCTTTGATTTTCTTATGTGGTGATTACGTAAACAGAAATTTTTTACTTTTTTACACATATTATTGCGAAATGCATTTTTGGGGATTCCTACAATGATTTTATACGTTTTTGAGAGCTTTTCTTACTTCAGCTGGTAAGATGAGGGGAGGGAGAAATTGCAATAAATCTGCTTACGTAATACTTGAATGGCCCCCAAGTATGTGATCAGCTTTCTGTTCCTGACACAAGCTGTCGATTTCGGGCATGTTGATTTCCTCACGATGTTTGACTACAACGGCAGTACAAGTAGGTACTAGATGAGCACATAGGAACAAAATCGACAACAGGGATAAGAGTCTCACGCTGTAGGTATTAGGCTGGTATCTAAGGTGTATATAAAATCATAACTAAAAAGTAAAAGTAGGTAAAAATAAAAGTTCTACATAATAAGTAAGTCAAATAAAGATTCGCCTGTCCCAACTCACAACCTGTTGCCCATGAGCAGTTGATTCGCAAGTGCCCACGGACAATTATTCCTTCTAACATGAAATCATAACATTTACGATATATTGAATAAGAAATGTATTACTATTCAGTAATTATAAATGTATTTATTATATAGAAGACAATAGCAATTTAGATTAAATAATTGATTCCCAAATTGTTTAAAAAAATTATGACACACAATTTAATACTTAAAATTCAATTGCTTCTAAGTATTTTAGTTTCAGTTCCTATATAAATATGGCTGGCTGATTTATTAACAGTGTGATCTTGAGATAATACGCAACACTTTCTTTCCTTGTTCTTGTGAAATTGCGTTGAAGTAGACCTTATTTGAATTAAAATTAACATAATTGAACTGATTCTCGGCACATAATTATCACGAAGGCTATACGTTGAGACATCTCTAATCGTTACTCAGAAAATGTTGATTTAAAGACGGTTTAAATAAATAATTACTGTTGTTGAATTTAAACTGTATCCATATGTACTCAATAGATAATTTAGTAATTAATAATTTTGTTTATATTACGTTCCAAATACATAGTTTGTTTGTTAAGCGTCAATTTCAGAATAGCTCGATGTAAATGAACGAACGAATGAACGAATAATAGTATTAAAGAGGAAGATGAAAGAATTTATTTATATTTTTATAGTTGTATTAAGTCTACAACATCATACATATTACGAAATCTACTGATAATTTTATAAAATATTCTATTTAATATGTACGACAATATATGTAATCATAAGTTTTGCAAAAAATAGTAATTAAACAAAATACACTTAAAAACATAAACAAGATAAGACAAATATACAATAAAATAAAATGCCAAGAATTTTGGTACTTCTTTAAGTAAAAAAAATCATCAGCAAAACAGCGATTTAGGTTCGAGAAAGGCACCCAACAATGCTTTTTCTAAAACCGATCAGCCCACTACCGAATATATCCAGCTCCGGATAAGCTGTGTTCAATCCCTTAAAATCGCGAAGAATTCGAACGAGAAGTGCCTGAACTCCTAGGTTGGTTTTGGCAGAAGGAACTTGGAAAATATTGGTATTTTAGACCTAGGGAACGAGTATGGGACTACAATTTTAATACCATGTAAGAGGTCACTGCTCTGTATATGATTAATTAGCAATTTATGTAAGAAGGCAACACCGGCTAAAATCCTCCGATCGTACAGTGAAAGCATTTTAAATACAGTGTACAGTGAAAGAATTAAGATGGATTAATATAAATTCATTGCTGACTATAACATACATGTAATCTATATTTTGAAAACGTGGCTACTAGTAATTAAAAGTTAAATAAAATACTTAAGCTAACCTTACTTTTATGTTCCATTATTGATGTGAATGAAAAAAAAAATGTGAACCATTAAAAAATACAATTGTTCTTCTTCAAACATATGATATTTTAACATTTAATAACTGTCTTAACATAAAGCTATAATTAATGATAATTTATAAAAAAAAAATACGTTTATTTTGGAACATAGGATCATAAGAGTATCACTTATTCCACGTCATTAAATTGGAGCCTGTTGGCATCCCTAATCATCGGCAAAGAAGACAGAAGGTGTTGGCCGAGAGAAAAAGCCGGCGTAAAAAACTCTTTTAAAATACAATTATAACTGTTGAGAAAAGTATTTCTTGAAAGACGAACTGTTTGAGGCCTACCTCGATAGGTAGATTTATTTGAGCACATTTTAATTAAGCAGAATGTCTCGTGCAAGTCTGGCGATTGTTACATCATTTATCACATGTAGCTACGGTAAGAATTATTTTATAATAGTGCTTCATTGCGGAGTTAATTTTCAGACATGCGTGACTCACCTTTCATAAGCTTCAATGGAAGGTGTGTCGCTTGACGTATTCGTATACAATAAATGCTTTATACAAACCTAGTACTACGTTTACGGTCATTGAATTGGCATCACATGCCGCTTATTTAAAATTAGTGTTATCATCTAGAGTTTCGAAATGCATGTCTGTATTGTTAGACGCATTTTCTATTCATTAAATAAGAATGATGAGACGCATTACTAAATCTTAATATTTTTTTTATAAAACTGGGGGCAAACGGGCAGGAGGCTCACCTGATGTTAAGTGATACCGCCGCCCATGGACACTCTCAATGCCAGAGGGCTCGCGAGTGCGTTCCCGGCCTTTAAAGAATTGGTACGCTCTCTTCTTGAAGGACCCTAAGTCAAAATTCCTATACTGCTGGGATTACGAATGGCTTGAGCTGGATACAGCTTGCCCATCGCAGAGATACTTACCTAGGGATCCTTACAGCACGCCTTTACATGCCTGGGGTTTTAACATAATTAGAAAGATATAATGTATTTTTTTTCATTAATTAAGTTTATTTTGCAAAAAATAAAAGACATTTTATATTTTTTTAAAAGACTATTTGGTTTGCGATATCGTCTGAGTAGATGTTTATTAGAAGTAAGTTGTAGTTTTATTAGCTTGGTAATCTAAGGCTATAAAACAATTAAGCCAACATTTTTGAATTTATTAACCGCCACAAACTCGCGGAATAAAAATCGAAATTCATTAAAATCGAAAGAAAAAACAATTTACCACTAAAACTATATATTCAGGAATATACTATTTAACTTTGCCGAAATTAATTAACTGCTTACGTCAAAGAACGTTATTTAGTACTAAAAATGCGTCTTATTAAATTCTGAGTAATTGCGAAGGCCGAATCGTAATAACAGTTTTTCGTTGAGGCAAAAAATGATACAACACCTTGGAAACTTGCGATTGTTAGAACTGTTAACTTGGAAATCACACTTATTATAACAATTGATACAAATAACGATAAAATTACCATATTCAGTACAACGATTTTACTGACCGCAAATATGTTTCGTGATAGCAGAATTGTAGGTACTTAAATTACTTTGAAATTAAAAAACCTATTATTAAGACTAAGTCAAGTTCAAACTTAAAATACTTTTAATTCATACAGGTAAGTAAATTTATGAACGTCAACTGAAAATATTAAATTTACATTTACTACTAGTTCGCAAGTCAAGCGCGTAGAGCGGGCAAGAAGATCGGCCAAGAACCTCTCCGCCACTCATTTTAATCGCAAAGTTTTGAGTCATTTAAATCAATCGCAAGGATAAGAATTATTTCAGAAATCTTAGATAAGGATAAATTTTAAAAGATTTATTGTATAATTTACGTTTAACGAGAGATTGGAATTTATTTCGTGATAAAATAAAAATACGTTTATTTTGGAACATAGGATCATAAGAGTATCACTTATTTCACGTCATTAAATTCGAGCCTGTTGGCATCCCTACTCATCGGCAAAGAAGACAGAAGGTGTTGGCCGAGAGAAAAAGCCGGCGTAAAAAAATTCTCGGTACTCTTTTAAAAAAAAGCAAATCATCAAACAATTCTACAATATTTGAAACAAATATAGCAAATTAATTAGAATTATCTTATTTCGCTTGGGAGTTTGTTGAATACGAATACAATAAGGAGTGTGCATTATACAGGAGCAACAACCATACAACATTAGTTTAGTTTACATTTCTAAATATAAATATTAGTTAGTTTTAAAGATTAATGTAGATTACACCGTAGAGTGTTACACCTACAGAATGTTCTCTCTGTGTCGGAACCAACTTGCTTAATTAGCCGTTCAATTAACATTAACTAAAATTATCATTCAATTAGCCGTTTAACTAAAAGGCACCGATTAACTAACGTTCTGAAAAACATTCAGCCAATTCAACATTTATTAATCTTGCTGGCCATTAACATTTATTAATGCTTAGGCCATTCGTACGATAGAGTCATTACTTGGCAGGAATATAAAAGATTTAACATATGACATAAAAAATATTTCATTTAAATAAAATTGCTTGAGTCAAATTCACATTATTATTGTCACTACACTCTTCCAGTGTACTTGTTGTTTTTCATGAAACTTTGGAAAACACTATCAAAGATGTGGTTTGCCGAAGCCATATTGACAGTTTAAAGAGTTTCGTTTCGAGTTTGATAGTGGCTGAAAGTGGAAGCAAATTTAAACAGTCAACAGTTAGCTGTTTAATCAACTGGCAGAATATCTTTCAGGCCGTTAGTTAAACAGCTAGGCTATTAATGGAACGGCTGATTAAGCTAGTTGGCTGTGACATATGCACTATTTCAGTCTTAACCTTTATTCCTTCACCAGTATTAGTTGTCCTGACAAATTAGAAGAAGCGCTTTTTCCAGCATTGGCTGATACTTTGTCCTAAGGAGTTACTGAATTAGATTCCTTTACAGAGAAAATACACAGATGGCTAACGAAAAAGAATTACGGCAAAGTAAAGTTGCGAGGGTTTAAATTCTAGGTATTCATAACGACTCTATGGTTTACCACTACAAATAGCTGAGCCATCCCAAGGGCTTTAGAAGCAACAGTTAGGGTTTAAGGTTATCTTACTCTTATAGTAGAGAGCCTGGCCAGTAGCAAGTAAGAATTAATTAACATTACATTAATTGCATTACATTACATTAATTATATTACATTAAATTAATTGCATTACATTACATTAATTATATTACATTAAATTAATTGCATTACATTACATTAATTATATATTACATTACAAGTATTACATGACATTACATTTCTCGTCCAATCACAGATACGCGACACGATTCGCTCTTCCTAACAACTCCATTCTATCTTCTCTTCTATTACCACAGATCCTCTTAAAAAAGGTGACAAATAACAATACTGCATTATTGGACACGGTTAATGATTTTGGTTTTTATGTTATTTCTAGATCATAATTATTAGTGTTCTAAGCCAGCGTTACGGCTAGCCATTGTTCCGTGTCTGACAAGGTTAGCTGATGTAATGTTAGCAAGGCTTACAGCACCGGTCAATGACCTTGCATTTATCGATACGCAGAAACGTGTTGAACATCACTAGCGACCCAGAAGTACGCTATGCGGGAATGTGACTGTGACGAGTATAGAGGCTATTTTAAAACAACGTGTACCATGCAAGTCAGAGAGATGTATGACTCAGAGTAATTAATTTTAAGTAAAAATTTTTGAAATGAAACTTCTCTAGACGCATGAGGACAAAACTTTTACGGAACGTCACGAAGATTTGCAACGTTTTTGTCGAAGAAAAGGGGGAGAGCAATTGAGACCGATTCAGAGAGAGTGAGAAAGTGATATCGAGAAAGAATACATGTTATTGGTTCATGTATTCGTTTAGTAGTTACATAGAACTTTAAATAGCAATTCTGTCGCATAACGTCATGTGCAGTAAACGTAGATTTTTTATTAAATTTATACATGGAGCGATCATAGACTGGTACATGATCATTTATTGGGCATTCGTAATAATTAATTTACAAAGCAGTTTCACTTCTGACATGTGTACTTTGTACGCTCGCACTTTTTTTAATTATAGAAACATAAATACTTACGAAAGCTAAACAAAATAGCATAATATGAATCCCTAAATGTTAAGCACAAAATGCGGAAGGACAAGCAAAGCAAAATATCTCAATCGCTCAACAGAGATTCAAATAATGCAAAGATGTATTGTGTAAAACAAATTTCGTATTCTCATGATGATTTAAGCGTTTTGTTAGTGAATATTACAAAAAGCGAATTGCCCTATTTTAGCTTAATTTTAAATTTCTTGTACCCTTTGGATACCGCAGGCTATTTACCCTCTTTTCAGAGAAACTCGTTAATTACCAAAACTCACCGATATATAGATTGAGCAATCTGATAAGCGGGCTAAGTATGGATATACATAGGTGCTCCCTGACACTTTGTAATCAAGTTTTTTATAATTTTAATTGTTTTTTTTTTATCTCTACGTATATATTATGTATGATTAAATATTTTATTTTTCTGTATTTATGTATCAGTGTGCCGAGCATTTGGAAGCTCTTACAGTGCTGATACATATTAATAAGGGTTGTTCCATACTGTTGTATAAGGGACTTTTATAACGCTTACTCTACTTATAACATACGATATATATAATATATATATATTATATTATAAATATGTCATAATAGTCGTACAGGGGAGATCACTCGATTTTGTTACATAGTGTTAGTAGTTGAGTTTTGGCATGCGGTTTATTAAATATTACAGCGAAGATTCTTGTTGGATTTCAGAAAAAGTTAAGTATTTTCTAAGAAATCTAAATGAAGTATATTTTTCCGGTAATACTTTACCCTCCTTGTGTAAACCCATATCGCAAAAACTACTGAATTGATTTTTATGAACATTTTATTGTTCCCGAATTGTGATCGAAAAGGTATCGTTATTTAAAAATAATTAACATACATATGAAATATACATGTATTCCAACAACACTGTATATAAGAAAATTCTTACGAGTGATTGTTAGTAGGTTATACAAATCGACCTTAGCAAGGTTGCTATGAAAAAAATTATAATAAGTCTCATGGACAAATTAACTGTCTGTCTGCAAATTGAATGTCTTGAACTACTGATGAAATAGGCTACATTATTACATTGCGGTACATATTTTGATGCCTGAAATAATATTCTATTCCTTGGATATTTATAAGTCGAGTGGGCCTGATGGCAGTACCGCAATTGTGCAAGTTTTTAAGGTAGTTTTTGCCGCGGTACTCGGTAGTTTTAGACGTGTTTTCGAACCAATTCTACTAAAGGTCCTCCAAGACAAGCGTACCAATTCTTTAAAAGCCGAAAATGTGAGTTTCTACTGACAGCGGTATCAGTAAGCATAGAATCTTCTGCCCGTTGCCCCCTGATATAAAAAAAAGTTATAGGGTCTACGCGCTATAAGAGTGGAAATATTATTGTCTTACAAAACGGCTTACTATAATGTTAGCGATTATCTAGTTGATAAAAGGGCCTGGGACTAGTGCTAGGCAGGCCACTTCTAATCAATTTGCGATATTTGTTTAAAAATTAGTGTTGTTAGATGGTTTGCAATTTTAAAAGAGTACCGAGAGTTTTTAGCTACACCCTCTGTATTCTTTGCCGATGAGTAGGAATTCCCATTCAAATTTAATGAAGTGGAATAAGTGATATCTGTATCTTATAATCCAAAATAAACATAATTTTTGTATATTTTATTTAAAATTGCTTATAAGGAAATAAAAAAGCTGAATAATCGATTAGTGAAAATAGTGTATAAGTATTTGGGATTTAATTTATTATAGATGTACAGTTATAAACGAACAACAAAATTATATGCTTTTTTATATAATACTACTTGTAAACTGATACATACATTTTAGTTGTTTCTGAGTTATCTTTATACAAATGACAGTTTTAATAATATTAGTTTAAACTTTAAACGATAACTAGTATCGTTTAAAGTTGAAACAAAGGTCATTACGATAAGAAGGTTAAGGTAACTCTGTACTTGTAACAATGCTCTGTATTCAGTTAATAACCTAATTAAGTCAAGATTTTTATATACACGATTTAGTTAAAGTTTTATAAGTTCCTGCATAATTTTTAAAGTTAAAAAATGTTGATCTCTATTCTCTTTGAAGCCTTCCGCTTCTTCGGATTCTAATATCCGCAATAACATAACATCTAAACAAATTAGAGAAATTAACAATTATCACTATAAACCGAATTGCCCTAAAGAATAAAATAATTACTCATGTAAAAAAATGCATGAAACAATCCAACTGTTAGGAGTTAACCACGAGCTACGAGACGAACACGATAAATTATTATTTGAAATATAATATGAAAAATGAAAAAGTTAAGAATGCGATAGTGAGAATCTAATAAAAATATAACCTTATCGTCGGCCTTTAAATTGGAATGGGAACAAGGCATAAGTAATAAAACACACTTTGGTGCATTTATTTTCATATTTCCTCAATAGATGCCACTTTGGCAATTACAAAACTTTATACATACAATGAAGTCTCAATTGCATTAGTAGAATAATCTACACTATTAATAAAACACGTAAGATTTAATGCTATAAAACTTAAAAAGAAGAAGAGAGTGGCGGCGACTAGCTGATATCTCTCGCGTTGTAATTCGTGACGATGATTTTGGTAATCGCGATATTTTATTATTTACCGCATATTACCGCTGAACATAGTGATCTGTACACTGTCTATAATATCTACAATGAAGCCAGAACTTTTCTGGTAGTACACATTTACAGCACCACGCTTTTAAAACTAAGACAAACCAAAGCTGGCTAAAATGTACTCGGCTGGTTAGTAGAGTTGGAAACCGTGTGTACTTACGTGACCAGCTTAGTACTTTATATTGAAGCACGTCATCCTGGGGTGGGATAAACCAACCCAGTCCCCATTCTGTATAGCCAATTTCTAAACAAAACAATAATAAACAATGTATCGTCAATATAAAATTAAAAAATAAAATTTACTGCCAGTTCTCAAACCAAGAAAGGAAAAACTGGCAATAAACGCTCCGCCGCTTTTTTAAATCGCCAAAGTTTCAAAATGCTTATAGTCGGAATCATTACAACAACAAATACCTATCGTACCTAAGGTATCATATTTTCTTATCCGTCCCTTATAAGTTCACTTGTACCTAAATTAACTTGGCTTGGGAATTTTCCATTCGCTCGTGTGTGTTGTGCATCAACACACATGCAGCCAAGCTAAGACGGCGATTGCACCCGCATTTTAAAGCTTATGAATATTCAATGTATTAGGAAAGTCCTTAAGTTATTCCATAGTGCTTGGAAGACAGGAAATATGTTTTTGTAGATAATTGGATAAATTATACATAATCCCGTATCGCACTTGTTAAGATTATTTTCGGGAATTCAAAATAGCATTTGTAGCGACATCTATTATCTGCGGCTACAAACAGTACATGAATTAACACAGTTATATCACAGTAAACTGGGAACAAACCGTGATCCATGTGGTATAAATTATTTCAGTATTATTATTATTGTCTTATGTAGCCAAGTTCACATTTCAAGGAACGTCATCTTCGCTTAAATGTCATTGCTTATGGCGGCGTCCATGCGTCGGGTTGTCTCTCTCTCTAAAACATGCCGAGGGAGCCGATGGCTGGCCATGCGCCATACTCCTGAACGGGTGCTACTCGTGGTGACTGGTCATACTTGAATTCGTGTATCCTGAGATGTTAGTTATTTCGACTATGTATTTGCGTGTTGTTCCTACAACCAGGATCTTTTACAATCTGAGACAAATCTTTGTTTTTAATTTATAATAGATGTCATGTGAAACATTGTGTATTAGTTGCAGCTCCTTACAAACGTTGTATAAAACAAAACGAAAAAAGTTGGCTATTAAAAAGAGTGACGGAGAGTTCATTGCCAGTTTTACGCTATTAGAAGCA
This sequence comes from Pieris mannii, assembly GCA_028984075.1. NCBI lineage: Eukaryota > Metazoa > Arthropoda > Insecta > Lepidoptera > Pieridae > Pieris > Pieris mannii. The sequence goes on from CM054784.1 coordinate 1,008,228, forward strand.
TTTAATTTATGTATTTGTATTTCTTTTTTTTTGTCGTTTATAAGTGTATATTGTGTTACCTATATGAATGAATGATTATTGACTTTGTGTGAGCGTAAGATATAATTAATTCTGCAATTGCGGGACTTTTGATTGATATAACACATGCCAATTATTTTATTCATGAATGAGCATGTGATGAACACGCTCTAATAATCGTGCTGTTAGAGTTCAGGCACATCTTGACACGATTCAAGAATCAAAAACAAAGTGTTATTATAATTAGTGGTACGATATAATTAATACGAAATACAGGAAAGATTTGTTCTGATGTATGATAATTATCTATGGTTTAGAAGTTTTGATTCTATCAAAGAAGATACAATTATATATCTTTGTATATATAATTCTACTGTACGTGCATGTCATTGAACTCCTCTTAAAACCAGCCGGATCGATGAATTATTTTATTGTTGGTATAGATTCACAAATCAGCCCGGCAGATGGCGCTGCAGTCGGCATCTAGGTTATTTATCTATACTGCAACTAAACAGATGCAGTTTTACTAATAAAGTTCGTATAAGAAAAATGTCACTTATAATTCCTGAATAGCCAAGTCTGATGCATACGGCTGTTATAACAACAGTTTTTCAAAGAAGTATTTTATGAAGATCTGTGACATAGTACGAGATGATATCGAAAAGAGTAATAGACCTGGATGGTTTTCCACTGAGTTGCAGGTGCTCATAGCTCTTTATATTTGTTAATGGTTTAAGACGATGCTTCTGATTTACCCGAGTTAAATCATAAATATCCGCCGAAAAGTAGCAGAAACCCTCGCAACAATCAATCAATCCGTGAACAAGAAGTATCTGCAGGGTTCAGATCCATAAGTGGATTTAGGGGAAAGATCGATTGCACACGTTTGAATTAAAAGAATTGGTGGTGAAAGTGGCCAATTCTATATAAATAGGAAACGATTGGCATCTCTGAATGTATGTTGTGAAGCAACACTTATTCTGTATGTTGGCGTGGTTGAGAGGCAGGACTCACGACAGCCGTATCTTTAGAGAAAGTCAATTCAGACAAAGAATAGAGAGTTCCAAAGACGGCTTCTTGGCAATTCAAGCTATGCACCGACTCCATATGTATTCACACAGGCAGGAGGCCGACCATGGATACTCAGTGCCAGAGGGCTCGCGAATTCGTTGCCGGCTTTTAAATATTGGCCCTTGAAGAACCCGATGTCGTTTAGTGGAATTACTTCAGTGGGCAGCTGGTTCCACAGAGGTATTTCCTAGCAATAATAGCCTTAAGGAACGCTCAGGTATAGCACGACGGACATTGAAGTAAGAGACTGATGTAGGATTTATAATTGTTTTATTTATTTTACTTCATACATAATTATACATATAAAAAAGTAAGTTGTTAGGTCCTACATAAGTCATTAGGCAACGGGCAGCCTTACCGCTAACAAGCGATTTCTTGCAGGCTAATATGGAACAATAAAAAAAACAAAAAATTAAACACCTATAAAAAGTGCATAATAAATTAAGAAAAAGAAACTAAAAATGAAGAAAATTATATTTTTTCTCGGCAACAGGCTGTATGAAAATAGCTGCAGGGCTATATGTATGGGAAAGTCACAAATAAAAGACAAATCTCAGTCATCATTATCATTTAATGAGTCGGTTATTTACAAAACATTCGGTGGACATCAACAATAGCACTGCAGTTTCATAACCGATAAGCATTAAGCTGAATTCACACTTGTCCAAAAATATTTTAATTAAAATCATACAAATATATATTAATAAATTAGAAAAATAATTATTTACATATACATATATAATAAAATTATTGATTTTATATAAAATGTGGGACAAAATATTTTATGAACCTAGTGTCAATAGCTTAATAAAAACAATACTTTGAGCCAATACTGAATAAAAGGGCGGTTACACACTCGTCGAGTGAGGTTGGTCTCGGCGAGCGTGTACAACCGCCAATTCGCTTTAAATCTATTTAAGCCTTCAAACGTGACTTCTAATTATGAATTTGTCTCGATTCCGTTCCCTGTTCAGAACGTCAATATTTCAACTCCTAAATATTTTAAATTCTTAAAACATAATAACACTTTTGGTTTTATAAAGCTATAACAAGAGTAAACTCGACATATCGGGACATAATACACATTTACATGAAAATAAAGAAATTATTAACATAGCGTCTTTATCACAATAGCCTATCTACGCTTAAATCTAAATTATGTACTTTCGACATAATACGTGACCAAAAAAATATATTTCCTCTGCGTAAAATTACGTGTACATTTTTTTGGTTTCCAACGAAATTGACATATATACATGATTGTTCGCAATGGTAAAAGCATCGAAAAATCAAGAAAAGCAAGCCTTAGACTTCGACAATAACCTCTCTATTCATCGAATGTACTGTACTGAAGTACTCTGTCCCTTTTCATCACAGCGTTAACACAATTTAGCAGATAGAGACAAACATCCAATTCGATTGCAAGAAACTGAAGAACTAGTCTGTCCCTTTTCATCACAGCGTCAACACAATTTAACAGACAGAGACAAACATCCAGTCCGATTGAACGAAACTGAAGTACTCGTCTGTCCCTTTTCATCACAGCGTTAACACAATTTAGCAGATAGAGACAAACATCCAATTCGATTGCAAGAAACTGAAGAACTAGTCTGTCCCTTTTCATCACAGCGTCAACACAATTTAACAGACAGAGACAAACATCCAGTCCGATAGAACGAAACTGAAGTACTCGTCTGTCCCTTTTCATCACAGCGTTAACACAATTTAGCAGATAGAGACAAACATCCAATTCGATTGCAAGAAACTGAAGAACTAGTCTGTCCCTTTTCATCACAGCGTCAACACAATTTAACAGACAGAGACAAACATCCAGTCCGATTGAACGAAACTGAAGTACTCGTCTGTCCCTTTTCATCACAGCGTTAACACAGTTTGACAGACAGAGACCAAACTGTGTAGTAGTCTGTGATATAGCACGAACATTAGTTCAGTACGAATATCTTTTTATACAATTCGTCTGAATGAAACACCATACGTATCTGTTCCGAAATATGCCCATCTTAAGTTATCTATAGAAAACTCTAAATCCTAACACTTGTGAGATGCATCCATTTGAGCATTACAAGAGCAATACAAAGCATCAAATTTCATCCTAATAAGTTCAGACGGACAATCTGAATACTGTGGACAAGCAGATTTGGCGAAGATTTTCGGTTAAACGTTTTAAAAGTCAAATGAGTGTTGCAAGATGTTCGTTTAACGACATTTTAGTAAATATTAAATCTTGATCACAAATTACTATTGATAAATTTTAGTTTATATTCCAAAAGATAACTCACACCTGTCATAAAAGTCAAAATCCATAGACTAAATTATAAAACGTAATTACGAACCACAGACAAACAATGTTTAAGATAGAATGTTGGATCTCATGGTTTTGAGACTTGTTCAATTTTGTGTAATACTGAGAATCTGGATGTTAGATCTCCAATATTATTTTATAAACAAACAAACGTGACCGAATGCACTTTTAATATTATTATTTTAGCTTGAAAAGGATTGACAGCTGACATCCTTTGACATATGACAGACCGCGCTTCATGGCCAAAGAACATCTGACAGGTGAATTATGAATTAAGTTCTGGAATACAAACCTAGCTACTTCTATGTGCAAATGTGTATGTACATTGTATTTACATTTGTCTAAGTACTTACAAGTACCGTTTTATTGTGAATTTATTATCTAATGCAATTTCAAACATCTATGGCACGGTCGAGCTCTTTCTCGTAAAATTCATACGAAAATTAAGAGATTTAACTTATTAATAAAGGTTAAAAACGGATACGTTAACGTGTCGATAACGTAAAACGGATACGTCACTACGGTCATTATGTTAACGCGTTTTGGAGCGAAACACTTTTTTATGAAAAAATTAAAACACGATCAAGAGCTCGGGTATGTTTACATAAGAATTATTTAAAGACAATTTATTAAATTCATCATTAAATGTAGATATATCTGTATATATATATAAATATATACCGAGCTTTGAAAAAACCTCACTAAAACTTTTAGTACCTCAGATTTTCGACATGGGGATACCAAAGTAAAATCATATTTTTTTTTATCATAATATAAATTTCCTTTCCATCTTTTATATAATTTTTGTTACTTTAAAAATACAAAACGTAAATGATTTTCAATTTCATGAATAAAAAATACCATAACGGTAAAAATAAATAAATCAAACAGTACTGAGATCACTGTTGAATTTTTAAACTGGCAAATTTAATCATAGTGTTGCTATCTAAAACACGTTATAATCAATTCCATACTTATTGCTATAATCTGTAACACTGTTTATTTTAAGATTTTTTATATTTAATAATTTGAATACTTGAGTATTTCTTTTGAATTTGTAAGAGGGTCGTATCCGTAAAAATTGAAAATATGGACGTGAGCAAAGTCGCAATTACCCTTTTAATAGTATACGTTTAACGTATACGCGTTGTTCCGTATACGAACGGACCTTTGGTTAGAGCACGCTCTCCCTCTGCTCTCCCCGAGGGGGATTCTTTTCGGGAGTCGGCGGTTCGGAGGGAGAGGCCGCGGTACGCGTGATGGTGGGCCGGTGGAGGGCTCCCATGGTGATGGGCGTGTCGTCGGGGTCCTCATCCTCCTCCATATCCTCGTCGATAGGAGTCAAAACGTCCAGAGGCTGGGCCGCCTCTTCTTGTTTCCTGCGTAAATAATATTTTTTTAAATAAATAATTCAGCGAAATATTTTGAAAAATTTTGCACGAATTTCTTTAATTATCAGTAAAAAAGTAATATCATTTATGTGGTAGAATACACTTTATTTATTGTGCTATCGTACGTGTGTGAAAGTGAGAAAGAATACGTCTATCTGTCCCAATCTTCTTTGCCGATGAGTAGGGATGCCAACAGGCTCGAATTTAATGACGTGGAATAAGTGATACTCTTATGATCCTATGTTCCAAAATCTAAAAAATCTTTGTCTAAAAGTCTATTATCATTCAATGCTCACAGATCCTGCATAACTGGAGATCGAATCTACAACCTCAGGGACGAGGCGCACTCTGAAGCTAAATACCAGTCAAAACAAAGAGCTCACCTCCTAAACATGGGGGCGGCGAAGGAAGTGAGCGTGGAGGCCAAGAAGAAAACTGCCGCCATGTAGAAGGAGGCGTCGTAATTCTTGGTCGCGTCGTACACGGCTCCGGCCAGAGGGGAGCCCACGATGGCCGCCGCTCCTCGGAACAGGATCAGCAGGCCGAAGGCGTTCGTGAGCTTGTCCAGGCCCAGCAGGTCGACCAGGATTATTGAGGTCAGGGAGATGTAGCCGGCTGAAAGAGACGTTTCAATCATTACACGAGGTGGAACTACTATTTGACAAAATCTCTGGAATAATGCTGTCCGCAATAATTGTCTCCAGTAGTAACGAAACAGACATTTTACAAGTCTTTCTTCAGTCGGAAGCTCATGTTTGAGCATCGTGGTCAAGGTAAGGAAACTCCTACAAGTTTCCACTGGATTCTGACCAGCGCGATTCTTTTAACAAAGAATAGTTTTGAGGACGATGAGTCTTTCGCTGAATCGGTCCATCTCCCTGATCTTTTGCCTTCTGCGTTTGTAACCAATCACGATCAGTTTCTCCAAGTTCTCAACACCTCTGCGCATTGTATTTTTGCGTTTTAAGAGATTGCAATGTTTTTTTGCGTTTACATATTGTATTATACATTTATATAAATAATAAAACAATTAAAAATAAATTGTATTCATAAAATTATTTCAATTAATATAATCTACATTCTCAAAGCATTACGTCTCTTTCTGTCAAATTGCGTTATCGCTTAGATGAAAAGGGACAGATATACTTTAGTGAAAACGGTAGTATAAGACACTCTGTTCCACGAATAAATTATAAAAAGGGTTTATTATTAAAGAAAGTGAAAAAAAAAGCCCAACTCACAAATAGCGAGTCCGAAGGCGATAGCCACCGCCACGTAGGCCGCGTACGTCGTACAGAAGGGGATTACCGCTACTGATATCTGGAATTACACAACAAAATAGATATTAGGTTTAAAAAGGACGACAACGCATTTGCAAGTACGTGACCATAAAACCGAAACGAGGCTCCAAGTCCCGGTTTAAAAGCGTGACATCCAAAATTTAAAAAACCCACGAACCTACCTTCGAAAGGAGATGGCACTATATGATCATGGGCACTTTTAGTAATATTTGGCCTATACTTTAAGATTTACACGAGGATTTTAACTTTATAGAGAGGTTGCGTTTGAACCCTGGTTCCACCTGTTGAAAAATAGGTTAAATGTGGACTGACCGTAGCGATGACCAGGCAGATGTTGTTGAGCAAGAGAGAGTCCATCCAGGGGAAGTCAGCCACCCACCCGCACATTATCCGTCCGAACGTGTTCGTTATCCCGATTATGGAAAGGAGGAAGGACGCCTTTGACTCGTCCACTTTCTGAAATGCGAAAAGCTTTTTGAGGATTCTTTTAAAAGATTAACAGAGTGCGACATTATTTTTTTTTAAATACAGCATAATTGAGATTTAAACACACTACAAAAATTGATCATAAATGACATAGCATTTTTTTATATAATAGGGGGAGGGCAAACGAGCCGGTACGCCCGGTATGCGGTACGCCCAATAAAGGCAGTCATCGCAATTCGCAGCCCATAGATACCCATTTCAATGGGTGCGTTGCCGGCCTTTAACGGAGGGAGGGTGAGCATATTTCAAGAATTATAACACATCAATACTATCTATTTTGGTTCTAAATCGACACATCAGACACAGGGGCCTCATCCGGCTTCTCCCACTTCCTCTCTGGTTACCTTCAACAAGCTGGAGCTACCGTTCTTATGTCACGTGATCATCTTCTGAGTCGACTTCCACGTTTACGATTACACAGTAATAAAGATTAAATTTAAAAAAATACTTAAAACGTTACGGCGCGTTACATGGGGGGGGGGGGGGTCATATAACTGTACAGAACATCCGAGTTCAAATAGCTTTAAACCTCACATTCATGACGGCAGCGTCCACGATGTAGACGAAAGGCACGTAGAGGCCGGCCATGCCGAACACGTTGGAGACGCCGATCATCATGAAGGCAGGGTCGCGCAGCAGGCTCACGTCCAGCATCGAGGACAGGGCCGACTTGAAGGACGCGGGCAGGCCCAGGCAGGGACACAGGTCGTATTCTGGAACGTACGTGTCGAGTATTTAGAAAACAGTTTGATTGCATCGCTTTAGCTGTCTCTTTCCCTCATAAGACTTACGCAGATTGACAGAAAGAGACAGAAGAATACTTTCAAGAACTTCTTTTTTCTTTCGTTTAGACGATTAATTCTTAAATAATGATAATTTTCTTTTCAAACTCAAAAATACATTAGTTCTGGTTTCATCTTTGTCAAAAACTTATTCTTTTGACAAAGAAGAGATGCAAATGAATACCACGGATACTCAAAAGGAATCTTTGGCTTTTATAAAACGATTAACGTTGCCATGGTTACGTGTGAAGATGAAAATATGTTTAAAAGCGGTAGTACTCACGTTCCTGTCTCTCCAGGTCCCCGGTCTGCCTGCTCTGGGGCAGACTGAGCACAGAGTTCCTGTACCCTTGGAGGGACTTCTGGCTCTGGTACTGAGGCAGGTTGAGAACTGATCCGGAATAGAATATGTCCTTCCTGGACATGGGCCGGACCATCCTGGAGGGCTCTTTGGGAGCGGCCACTGACAGCTTCGAGTTGTATACGCCTTCCGCGTCCTGGTTCACCAAATTGGTTTTAATACAAATCATACAAAGTGTTTTGTATTAAAAAGATAATATTTGCAAAAAAATGATTGATCTGATTGATGATTGAAAATGATTGATTTGAATGATTTCAGTTCGATCCAATTAACAGCACAGGATTAATGTCACGTGACCCACAAACAATTTTCTTAAAAAGTGTGCAACGCATTTGCGAGCAATTAGGATTGAGTATTCATGGGCGTTATAGTTATCACTTTCACTTATCATCAGGTGAACCAACTGCCAGTTTGTCCCACGTTACATAAGACACTTATCACCAGGGTAGACCTGATGATAAGTGATACTGTCCATAGCCACCCACATTGATGGAAGCCTTTTAAGAATTGGTAAGTTCTTTCTTGAAGGACAATTGTCATTAGCAATAATCGAAATAAATAATAATAATTTAAATAACAAACAAATTATATATAATTTTGATATTTCGATGGATCACATGAATGAATGTACAATTATGTCACGTGACCTACTTCTGATATAAAAAAGAAATAATTAATTTATAATTGTCAATAATTAATGTGATCGTAACTCACATCGGCCCTTAGATGACTCGCAATTGAGGTTTTCGACGTTGCCTTGATGGCAGCTAATGACGGTTTAAATCTGAAATCAAAAACATCTAATAAACCCAAAGATAATATTTAGGATAAACGACTAAGCACGAACTCCCGTCTGTCAAAATTGAATTTTTGACATACAAAAGTCATACAAGTTTCGTTTCTGAATCTTGGAAACTTATGCCTCGGTAAGTAAATAAACACAAAAACAATTTACATATAAAACAAACATATACCAATTGTAAATATTCGAAGTTTTCTCTTTTCTGCCCGTTATAAATGAGTCATGCATTTGGTCTAAATAAAAGAACAAAATATATTTTTTTATAAAAACTATTAATTTTTGACTTTAAAAATGCACAAGGGTCCTTTCGTGTCCTTCATTGTTCTAGCATGCTTAATACCCGATACCCAAGTCCCAACAAAAATCAAACATCACAAAATAGCTATATAAATAATAATTAATGTATTATTAAAAGGAGTCCCTTTAGCCAAGGTTTCGAAGATACTGGCAGCGTTCCCCCTTTTAATAGCTAGACTAATTCTTTGTGCGAGGTAGCTGATAGTGATGTCCACTAACCTTTTTGATAATTCCCTAAAATAATATACTAATAGTATTTTACATAAATACAATAAATGGGTCGTTAAACACCACAATGGAAGTGACCAATCGGGAATAGGAAATTCGTAGGAAATACAAAACTCTTAACTCGAACTTTTGGCCTAAAAGTAATAGTAATAAAAAATATTGTTGCAATACATTTTTAACCAGATAAATTAAAAATACTTCTTCTACTTTTTCTTCTCTTTTCCTATTTTTTTGTGCGCTTGCGCTTTTAGTTAGGTAGTTTAAAATTTTTATTTGATTAAGTATTATGTCGGACTGTATATATATACAGATATATCACTATCTAATCTACATTACTGTTTTGTAATACTTAAATAATTTTTACATATTTTTTAATATAAAGATATATATTTATAGGTAAAAAAAAAACCTTATATTTGACAGTGCTTAAGATAACGTCTTTTGACACCAGAACCCTGTTGACATGCTCCTCACTCATCATGCTTCCCCAACCTTAAAGGAACATCACAATTATTGAAACTGCAAGCCCCTTGCCCAATGCGAATACATACCAGTGACGTCACAAGCCCGAGCCTATAAAAGAGATCTATACCTATCATTGTCTGACCTATCACCGGTGCTCTGTTTCCGTTGTCGGTCGAAGAACGGCACGGACCCGTTCTTGGGCAGACCCGGCGCCTGCGCACTGAAGGCCGGGGACGACACGTTCCGAGATATGGCTTGCGAGTTCGGGGTTGCCCCGTTCTCACCCTGGAAGTGTTTATTATTTAATTAGTTTCATTCTTTCATTTGACGGACAGAAAGTGTTTATGGTCCTTTGTGTATCGGTAGCTATAAAGAAAAATGTTATGCGTTCGTATGTTTGCGTGTACGCACGGAACGAACAATACCAGTTTTGACGGTTACGTGCAAGTGTCGATAAAGCTCCAATAAAAATAAATTTGATAAGTATATATGAGATTGTTTACTTTAAAGTAATAATAATTTGTCAAATTAATTATTATATATGTATATATACTATATATAGTACCTGTACTAACATATGTATCTCAAAACTACGCCCACTAAAGCGATAGAACGATATGATAGGGAAGAGAAGAATATAAAAATGAAGAATACATCAGTAAGAAGAACTAGAATGGAGGAGGACCTGCTGCAGCTGAAAGCCAAAATTGGTTTTAAAAATTAAATACCTTCTTCTCCTTGATCTCGTCAGGCACTCGAGCTTCGGTGATTGTGGGCAAAGTAGGCACAGTTGGCACATTAGGCATGTTGGGCAGAGTGGGCACTCGGGCAAGCGCTTCCAGGTTCAGCGAGGAGTGGACGCCTGGGTCTATGTTTAGCGGGGCCTGGAATTATTTCATTTAAATATACTCTTACTCTCTATCTCTCTTTTATCTCTTTCCGTTTAATTATATTTACGCTATGAAAAAAGGGGTATTTATGGCTCTCTTATCATACGTTTGCAAATAAAATAGGCCAGCAACGCACTTGGGAGCCTTCTGGCACTGTTAGTGTCCATAGGCGGCGGTATCACTAACATCAGATGAGATTCCTGCCTATTTGACACCAATTAATAAAAAAAAGCTGGAGGTGGATCGCTATTCGGGTCTAATGACCACGTTTAACATAATTTTTCCTAATTTTAACTACAATAATGTATGTATGTTTGTATACAGAACTTCTGTATTCCATATCACAAACTATTACAATATATCTTTATGAAGAATTTCATTGGAGTGTCCCTTTACCAAACTTTTCCGTAACTGCGGTGACATTTTTTACAATATAAATAAAACAATTTTAAATTTAATTTACTACAATAATAAAAAAAGATTTTATGATTAAAAATGAGATTAAAGAGATGAGCTACCTTCATCCGCTTCTCCATAGTCCCATCAGGCAATTGCACCACGAAGTAGGATCCTCCGATGGACCCTCGCTCCATCTGCATCCTCTTCTCTTCGGCCATCCGCTGGAGGAGCGGCTTTTCGCCCGAGGACTGAAATGCGGAAATAGCAGGATGAGACAAATTAAGCCATAGCATTTTAATCTAGAAATTGGCCATCTTAGTATAAATTCAAGAACTTTGTAAATAAAATTTTGAATAGGCAAATACGTACGATACATGACCAGAGAAGTCAATGCGAACTATTTTACGCGTACAAAGGTTTTTCATTACTACAATAAAACTTTTGCTAATGGATAGGAACCGACGGATCCGCAGAATCCGATGGATAGATGGAGACCTCGGCAGAACAAAAGACAACGCCGTCGCCCACCAACTAGGTGACGATATTGTCAAGATTGGCTCCCAGTGAATACCGAGAGGTCAGTGCAGGGCGTACTGGAGGAAAATGGAGGAGGCCATTACGTCCAGTAATGGAGAGGCTGACGATACATGTGTCGCAGATTCAACACGATTAATAATTACAAAATTGGTGTCACTACCGTCGTCCGGCATCATTACTTAATATTTAAACTCAGTCAGTGCGCACATCCGGTGCAGGCGCCGATCGGAGAGCAACTCAACTACTCAATGACCGATTCTACGAACTACCGACAAATTGACTTTGACACATTGACTTTACAACCCGTAAGATGTCTATGATATTGAGTGGTGTCGCCATTCTAATAAAACAAATGACATCGTGTTCTATTATAATATAATCTCTGACATACATGCAAATTGTAATTTTTATTGAAAATATCTCATTAGGAATGTATTTTTTTTCTATTTGCCCTGATTGTTCATTATTTCCAACTATGGATTTTTTAAACAGCGTGTGACTCTCGTCCTTGATGTCGTAGGTTCGATCTCTGGATGTGCACCATTAGATTTTCATTCTATGTTGGCATTTAACATTCGCTCAAACGATAAAGGAAAACATAGTGAGGAAACCGGCTTGCCGTAAACCCAAAAAGTTCACGGCATGAGTCAGGCACAGGAGGTTGCTCCTACTTTCTTGATCTTGAAACAGATACATAAATGTGGGGCCTAGACCTAACAAGGTTGTAACCCCACTGTTTAAATACAGATCATCTCTCAATACAATACAATATTTTAATTATCACGTCAAATAGTTTTTTAAATAGAAAATTACCAAGCAAAGGCCTATATTGAACAATCAAAATACCTTTGGATACACAAGTGGCCTCATCAGGGCTCCGAATATCGCACAATTCAGGATTAAACCCGCCAGCAGAAGGTTCGCGCTCTGCCATGATCCGAACTCTTGAAGAAGTATGGTGGCTAAAGGTGCAAAACTGAATGTGCCGACTCCAGAACCACACACTGCGATGCCAGTGGCCAGGGAACGTCGTGACTCGAAGTAGTAGCCCACTGCTACCACCGAGGGTAGGTAGATCATACCAAATCCGATTCCTGAAATGTGATGATTTATATTAAAACTGTGGAATGGACAGTCAATATATAGACAACCATACCAGGAAAAGAAAACAGTGTTGGGCTAGTGACTTAATCGTGGTACTCTCGTTGGGTTCGTACCACCTTTTAGGTTGGGATTTCTGTGGCTATATAGATGTTTCATGATAATTTCTAATAGGCAAGTAGGTGATGAACCTTTTGTGCACTTTGGGTCTAAGGCATGCCATTGTCCTCTTGATATATTTCTTTACGATACGAGCGACTAGCGATTGTAAATGCGATCATAGAAGAAAGTCCATCCACTCAGAGATGAGAGTCGCACGCTGAAGCTACTAGGCCAATACTGCTTACAATTATATTCAATCATAAAATGAAAAGGGGCACACGCAGTCCCTTGCAATGATTCCTGATCAAAATTTCCGCTATCACCGCCAGCATGCTGTTAGAGCTACCCCGCACACGCCTCACCAGAGATACAGCTCGCTACCGCATCGAGGCGGTATAGCACACACCGAAACGTTGTAGACGCACTGCAATAGCGAGGGAGCCCCATCAACATTCTCAACACATTAATTATTGAAGCACGAAGGTATTGTTGGTCTTTTTGTATATAAAAAAAAATTGGTTGCCTGTAAAGTCGGTATACGGGCGAAAGTTTTACGTGACAACGACTTTGAGTGGTAAAATAATTTTAATGTGAATATTCATTCGTATAGTAGGAAGAAGGATGAAATAATAGTAACAATTTAAAACATTATGTCTGTCTCTCTCGCTCTTAGGCGGGCTAACCATGCCCGAGTGGAAGGGACGCGTGCCTCTCACTCGCTCTCATTGTGAGCGCATAACGTGAGCGGAGCGTAACGCAGTTTCTTGAAGTGTCACCCGGCAAACCAATTTATAAGACGTTGTCACGTCAAAATATTTACATAATTTTTGTTTTATATTTTGCCTATACAGCGTTTTCGCATTCATATTATTATTAATTTCATAAGAATCTTCAATGAAGTAGAATGTATACAAGTGTAGGGATAACACCGATTGACATTAATGCGTTTTCTTGGCAGTTGAATGTATGAACTTGTAAAACGTGAATGTTGAAAGCTTTAAATATGTATGACTAATGACTGCTAAACTCAATTAACAAGTGTTTTTTACTGAGATTTTCGAAAAAATATAGTAAATCTATGAAACGTTGCTTCTTTTGTTTACAGTAATATTAGTAGTAATAGTATATTTGAATATTTTATTTACAGTTATATGATTAGCAGCTTCTGGTGCTGTTTTCATGCGTTAAGTACGCATACAGACGAACGAAATACTACTCCATAAATGAAATTTAGTAGAATAGTTTACGTAATCGGTTATTTATTTTTACTTATACTTTTTTTTAAAGATGTATGCCACACTCCATGGTCCAATGAGATTCGAAACACTTATATATAAACCTATATATATTGTATAAAAATAAGAGGTTTCTAATTTTTTTGTCAATATGTTACTGTAGCTCTACCACAGTTAAAACATAATAAGTCATTCACAGTCATATTTTATTTTCAATCTCAAAAAAACACTTTGTGTGTGTGTTAGCTCAGAATCTTTATGCATTTACATGGTTAAAATTAAATTAAAAAACCCCAACTTCAGTTGTTTCAAGTCGACTAAATAGACGTTAAGTTTTCGAGAACTAAGTACAAAATTAAAAAAAAAACAGTTCACGGTACACTAAACTAATCTAATAATATTGAGATGACATCGTGATCTATTAAACTTTCGTAACAATTGCCATCTATTGGCTTTGTACTTTGCAGTAATTCCATAGCAACTTACTGAGTAAAACTATTGTCCAATAAATTAGAACCGAACGCGCTAATCACATCAAGCATTTTTACTTATTTAATACAATATTTACATTAACTATGACGGGTATATTAAATAGGGGTACTAAAAGTTAAAGATCGAGTATTATTATATATAATTATGTAAAATTTTGTATATTTGAATGTTATTATTATTATATATTGCTCTTAAACATGACACATGTTAAATTAGTACAATGATATACTTACTTAAAAATATGTTATAGAAAGGATATAAAAACAACATGAGTATTTAAGAAGGCGCAGCGCTAATCAAATATACGAAACTTTCTCACAAGATAGCCACAATTCACCAGGGAAATCTTTGTATTGAAGATATAGGCCGCCAAGCATCATCAGTGTACTATGTAAGTTTATAATTATTAATATAGGTTACTCGAATACGAAAGAACTCTATGGAGTCGCTAAAAATGTAGAGTGTGCGAGGGGGCCGATGGCTGGCCATGCGTCATACTCGTGAACGGGTGCTACTTGTGGTGACTGGTCATACTTGAATTCGTGTATGCGGTGGTATTAGTTGTTTATACTACGTATTTGCGTGTTGTTCTCACGAGTATGTAAGTGCGTGCTGCTATTTCACCATGCCTCCTGCTGATAGAGGACAAATCTTTGTTTTTCATATATGATGTCATATGGAACATGGTGTAATGGTTGCAGCTCCTTACAAACATTGTGTAAAAAAAAACTTGATGATTAAAAAGAGTGGCGGAGAGTTTATTGCCAGTTCTTCTCTTCTGTTCTACGCCCTAGGTTTGAGAACTGGCAGTAAATGTAAAATTAGAATCCTTTAATGATTTTTTTTTGACGTTCATAAGTGTACATTATGTTATCTATAAATGATTTTTGTTTGTTTGTTTGTTGGTACACTGAGCCATTTTTCATCACAGTTTTAGTGAAAAACGAAATGATTTTTTTTAACTAGAACATTGATACTCTTTAATCAGCGTACACTAAATTTGACAAGACGAATCATATATTGTTTAACTCCATTCGATTTTATTGTGTCATCTAAATAAAATCTTAATTTCCATTTAAGATCGTGTGTGTTTGAAGCTGTTGTGTGAAGCTGGGGCGGCCGCAGAGAACGGAGATTAATAAACGGCTTAAATATAAGTCTTTCTCTAACGTCCATTTTGGAGTCGAGACTCTTGGACCGTGGGGTTCAAGGGCACAGGCGCTTATTAAAGACTTAAGTTGGCGCCTGGTAGATAGTACCGGTGACCCCAGAGCTGGTGCTTTCCTCGCTCAACGAATAAGTATCGCAATAAAGCGAGGAAATGCTGCCTGCAAGTACACTGCCACAGGAACCAAATTTCTTATGTTAATTAATTATTTTTATTATTAAAAATAGTAGATTAAAAAATAGAAAATACAGTATATTTAATTGTTTAATACAAATAAATAATTCAATTTGCCTCAGTGACGTTATCAGGGTCATACATTTAAACATATTTGACCTTATTCTAACATCTGGGGTATGATAACGAGTGAGTCACTGTTTGTCCATAACAATTGTAATGAACAAAGGAATTGGTGAGGTCGTCGCCATCCGTGCGTCATTTTCCGGGAAGATTTTCTTTATGCGTTTAAAGTTTAATGTCCCTTACCAAATTAAATATTTAATAGCAGCGAAAATTAAGAAATTATTTTAATTTTAATTAATTAAATTAATACAATTACTCCATTTGCACTGCATTCTTTGACACGAAAGACGATGAGTAATTGGAGAAACTGACCATGTGACCTCAGAAGGCAGATCACCTGGCCGTTCACCAACCTGATTGATGATCAAGTGAAAGACTCATCGTCCTCAAAACTGTACACTGTTATAAAAGGGGCTCTGGGCAGAAACAAGTAAATACATGTTCTACATAGATTTCAGGAGCAAGAAATAGGGATGTTATCGTCGGTCAGACCGTAATGACCGACTTCGCTAGACGCAATATGCAAGCAGCCTATATCTATAATAAATTAAATACATAGGCTGCTTAATATCTACCCGCTCACCACCTACAACCTACAAACCCTAATAAAGACTGGCTTATGAACACGCCCTATGCAGTGTTAGAGTTGCTTTTGAGACCCACGATGTAAATACACTTTACACACTCACTCACTCACTCATTCACTTATTCACTCACTTAAACATTTACACCCACACACTTACTCGTGCACTCAGGCGTGATGATAACGGTTCAAAAAAGAAAAATGAAAAGGAAACGGTTCAAAAAAAAGGTTAAATAATGTCATTATTTTAAGTAATTAAGTTTGTTTATGGAAGAGCTGGGAACTCTGACACAGGTATTTTTTTACTTAAAAGGGTTTCCAAATCTTCCACTGAGAAAAGAAAATGTACTTAAAATGAATAAAGACTTTTTATTATTATTATGATGATTGATGAGCTGGTTTTTCTCGATTAACGAATAAGTATTGCAATACAGCAAGGAAATGCCAGCATTAAAAGTACACTTTCAAAGGGACCAAACTGTGAAAATTTGTATAAATTTTCTATTTATCAATTTTTAATTATTGTTATTACTATGTAGGTAAGATTGTTGGTGATAATGATAATTGTGTGATAAAAATACTTAATAAGTCTGATTAACCGAAAACTTTTGATATACTTTCAATACTGTCACGTGAGAAAATTAAACAATTTTAACGGATAGCGATATAGACCAGAGTCGATAATTTATGAAACCAAAAAAAAAAAATTAAGACGATTTACTATAAAAATAAAATTTTTATACCGTTGGAAAGTACAGATTTCAACGAACAGAAATCACAGGGGGGTTTGAGGGGTGTTTAATTTTCGATTGAAAATTAGGGCAGGAAAATTAGCTCTTTCGATTTTAATTCCAAATAATGTGAAAAAAAGTGTAACACAAAAGTTTTAGATCTTTTTACTATCTACAACTTTGCCATTTGATTTTTTCCAACGGACTTTTAGTTTTGACGGAAATCGACATAATTCGTTACACTTAAAAACTGACCCCCTTCACTTTCCCGACCTCAGATCGCCCCAAATTAATTTTTCCTTACATTTTTAGAATATTCTCTTTTTTCCAATGGGTTTCATCCTACTATTACGTATTTTCACTTTTTATTATTTTTTAAGGCTTCTACCCTACAAGCAGTGTACTCATTCCGAAGTTAGGGGCATTATTATGGTATTGGAGTAACCAGGTTAATTGATAACGATGATGGTGCCGTCGTGTCTGCAACTCCTGGCCGAACGCCAAGTCCTAGTGACCTTCACAATTGTAGAGACATTTAGTACAATGGACTAGTTTAGAATTATATATATAATAATCCCCCTATAACGTGGTAGACCCGAACCGCGTAATAGTATAAGAGTATTCTTGTAAAACTGTTGTTTTTAACAATTGAAAAACTAGGAACACGAATTTATTAAAATTGTTTAGTTAAATTTAATAACAACACAAATGTAGCAAATGAACGCAAAACTAAATAAAAAAAATCTTGAGAAATACCGCGTTATGGGGGAGAAATACCGCGTTCTATCGGGTACGGAAATAGCGTTATTAAAAAACGCATTACAAGTTCTCGAACAAATTAATGTGCTGTTATTCAAATATTTATTAGTTCCAATATCCTCGTTATGATTGATAAAAAACTAAATTAGACAAAAGTTAGAGGTGACTTTTTGTATCAAGGAATTTATATTGAATTGTTAATAAAAGTCAACCATTGATGTGTGGAATTATTGATTTATAATTATTATTACATATTTATTGATTTCAATTCAATACATATTTAGATAACATCTAAACGACGAGTTAGTTATTTACGCGTATTAATTGTATTACAATAGTAAAAAAATACAACTGCAGACAAGAAACAGAAGACTTAAAAAATAAAAATACAGCAATGTAACAGTTAACAAAAAAAGAACACAAAGTAAAATCAGTAACACAAATTTATAATTTGTAAACTTTAGGCATTTTAATAGTTGGATATAATATTTCAAAAAGATACATTCTGGTATTGCAATAACCGATAGTACAATATAGAGGTGTAAAGCAGAGTGATAAAGCACGTCGCAAATTTGAAGTTCTCTTGTAATATGAACTTCACTCAAGCCTTAGGCTTTGATTGAAACATTTTGAGAGCTTAACGTGTTTTATAAAGGTCACACGTGTCATTGGGGAAATGGGGAAATGGTCCGATGAACTCATATACAGACGAAACATGGAGACAGTATGAAAAGAAAAATAATATAATCTCCAATTGTGTACTTGTACAAATGTACTTTATACAATACTATAATTAAATAAAAAGAACTGGCGGCTTTACCGCTTTCGAGCGATCTCTTCCAGGCAACTACTGCGAAAAAAAAGTTTTTTAAATGTTAAGTGATACCGCCCGCCACCCATACACGCTCACATTACCAGAGGGCTCGCAAGTGCGTTGCCGGGATTTTAAGATCCAAACGAGTGCAGCACTATATAAGACATAAAATTACTTAATGAAAACGAATGGAACAGAAATAGAAAATGTCACATGAATCACGAGCACTATATACATTCTTTGTCGAAATCATTTTTTTCTTAAGAAACTAATTTATTTAATACTTATGAAGCAATAAGTAATTGAACCAATTAAACTAAGGGTCCTCATGAAAAGAGCGTACTAATTCTTAGACGACCGGTAATGCATTCTACTAATCCTTTTGGCAGTGTGAGTTTCCATGGGCGGTAAAACTTAGCATCTGAAAAGACTCACTAAAACATTAATACAGAGGGTGCAAAGGAAATTCCACTTAAGTGACAAATGCTGGCACGAACTCAATTTCACTTGGGACAAAGAAAGTAACGCCAATTAACTGATATTTTTCAAAACGTCATTCATTCCCACACTGAGGAAAAAGTGTCAATGTCACACATACACACTCCGTACTTATCGTAATAATAAAAATAAATCATTGGCAATACAACCTTTTTAGGGCTGGGCCTCAGATTTCTGTATTTGTTTCATAATCATTTGTCAATTTAATAGGCGAATGTTAAATGCGCACATAGAAAACACATTGGTGCATAGCCGTGGATCGATTTTTCTTATAATGGTTGGCTGGAAGAGATCGCTTGTATGCGCAAAGGACGCCAGATGCTCTCCTGTTTTTTTTAATTGTACTATTCCTGTATTTCAACGAAGTGTTAAAAAATAAATACATGGGTATATTAATGAAAGAATTATACATTTATGTAGGTTTATTAATGTTTTCATTCAATATTTATACAAGTTCCAACGGTTAATTACTTGCGACTCTCAATTAAACAGGTTCCCAAAGATAATGTTATTTTATTATTATCCTTATATATGTAGTGAGCATATCTTCGATAATGTTCTCATGAGGAAAAATTGGTACCTGGCAAGACGCGCCTTAGTGGTGCCAATGTGTCAAGGGCAATACGATTTACATTCACGTTCCTATGCAAGCCCTGCACGTAATCCTCGCGAATTAATTCGAATACATTTACAGTGGAATGGAAAAAATATAATGATTTTTTTTTACATTTTGGCTGTGAAT
Organism: Pieris mannii; assembly: GCA_028984075.1. Lineage (NCBI taxonomy): Eukaryota > Metazoa > Arthropoda > Insecta > Lepidoptera > Pieridae > Pieris > Pieris mannii. Next base: position 1,028,104 of record CM054784.1, read on the forward strand.
AATTTTGGCTGATTTTTTAGTCATAACTACTTTTAAGATATATAAACTTGGTACTGTCAAAATTAGATTTCTTAAAAAATGTTCTACAAGAAGCGTCCAATGCCCATAATAGTCCTAATACAATTCTCTATGTAATATAAACTTAATTCACATGTACCGAATTTTCCCGTAAACGGATGCCATAGCGCAGAACTGAGGCAACAAAAGTAACTTGCCCTCTCTATTGAAACTTTGTTAAAGAAGATTACCTACTTTGAGACAAACCAAATGATACTCGTAACTTTGCTTAGATGAACTCAAGAAATTTGTGTTTAGAAATTCACAAAATTTCGATCGATTGAATGAAGGTGGTATTTGGAAAAAGGGACAAATACATTTCCAATGTCAAATAAAGAGTAGCCATTTACGACACGTCAATATAAACATACTTGGCGCAAACCATCAACTATTTTTATTCTAACGTGATACAAAAGCCGTTGCTATCGTAATATAATTAGAAAAGCGTTTATTTATAGATTTTCTTGCATCGACGGGATTCTTTTCAGGCCTAACGCATTCTATTTTTTTAATTGAAACAATGAAAAAAAAGTATTAACCCACTGTTTTTTCATTGTTTCAATACGTGTCCGCGTTGACCTTTGATGAACAGGATCCAGTTAAACAATATCAATTTTAACAGTAATATTCGCTATTGATAAAGTCTGTTTATGCCAAATTGGGCCACGATGCGCAAGGGAGCTGTATCTGGTAAGCCTCTGGTGGAGCCCTAACAGTAAGCAGGCGGTAATTGCGTGAAGGCATGAGTCATTGAAATGGACTGTATGTGCTCTTTTAACTTTATGCTTGAAAAAAGCAACCTACTAATATAATATTGAGAATGAAATTGTAGTACAATAATGAACATATGGACTTATTATTGTATGCTTAAATAAATAATTTATTAATATAAATAATTCAGAAATGCCGACCAATTCTTTTTATAATATTAAAGGGGCAAAAAAAGTTTTCTTTATCGTATAAGAGGTTTGTTTTATTTGTTTGACCTAATAATATATTGATTTTTAGACGGATTAATATATTTAATATGCAGTAGTCATAATTAATATGTACTTAACTCAAAAACATCTATATTCAAAAGAAGGCAAAAGGAAGAGTAAAGCCAAGTAAAAAGATGGAGAATGACCATAATAGCCTAAAATGCCAGACAATCTGACCATAAAAGTAGATGTTAAGGACATTATATTTATTGTTTTTTACCAATTATTTAAAAATAATGGTCTTTATTTATCATCTAATGCTACGCGTATAAATTTTGGATAGCGGATGCTTCAGAAAACCTGTCCCTTAATACATATTTTTTAAACCACATATATATGCCACCTGAGTAAGTCATAATAAAAAGCCACTCACCTCCCAAAACACCATACGTGAGCATCATCATGGTGACACTCTGACTGAAAGTGGAGAGGACAAATGCTATCGTTGCTACGAAGGAACCAGCCACGCAGACAGCTCTGCATCCATATTTATTACATAGTGCTGACACAACAGGACCTGAAAAACAATTGAATATAAAAGAATGCCTTAATTTTTTATAATGTCAAAAATATACAGTTAAGCTGATATGGATTACCAATAATAGACTGGAATTGGTACTCTCTAATATAATAAAATTTGTAGTAGTTTTGTTCACCCGTTCATTTCGCTAACTTGATAACATGCCGTATGAATCTCGAAAAACTTAAGCTTCGAGGTAAGCCTTTAATATATATAACTTAAAAAATATTTTATAAAACTTAATACGAGTATAATGATATTATAAAGAGGAAAGATTTGTATGAAAGTATGTTTGTAACTAATTGGCTCAAAAAGTACTTAACGAATTTCAAAATTCTTTCTCCATTTGAATGATACCTAAAATGTTATAGCGCCACTACTTTATCTTTTTATATATTTTTATAAATACAAAAGAACTTCCACAACAGATCCACTTACAGAAGCACACGCAATGGAAATGGGTCAACGCAGTCGACGTCACTTTTTATTATAACTATATTTATATACATATTATATCTATGTTATTGTATTAAATTACAATACATATAATTTGTTTACATTCTTAATTAATTACATCCATTTTTACTACCGGTTAAAGGTTATATTCAATTAATTTATGTCATGCGAGATTAATAAACTTTAATTCATAAGTGAATGCCTCAATAATATAATGGTTATCATTCGTTGCGTACTATGGATATAAACCTCTTGAACTTGGAAAATAGGTGATCAGCCCTTTGTGCCTGACACACGACATAGATTTTTGGTTAAGGCACCATATTTCTCGCGATGTTTTATCTCACTGTTAAGCAAGTGATAATTGCGTTCCACGTCCATTGGTACTCGGGATTCGAACGCGCGATCTGTTGAGAGGTGAACCCTCACGCCACTGAGCCAACAAAACTCACTACCTGTATGTTCTGTTCTTTTTTTAAGGGTCATAAGCAAAGATGCCTTCAAGAATTGTTCAACAGACACAGCAATGTGTCTGCTCCTTGCGAAACTTCAACGTGTTTAGTATTAAACAGTAACATTCGGGAAATGTTTAAAATCCTACAGTTTAGTGCGGCAAGATCAAAATTGTTCATACAAATACATGCCAAATATAATGCCCTGTGCTGGAGCCTCCAGGTACGATCTGGAGCAACAACTCGGTATTAAGGTTTGTAACAAGCAGTTACCTAAAAAATCGTACCACCGTTTATCAGTAGCGTAGCGGAGGCTAGACGACACGGTCCTTTTTTAAAGTTTTATATATGTGTACAAAATTTAGATACCACGGCACGTCGGGGGTACAAAATATATATTGCAGACAATTTTATTACTTAAAAAACCATAACAAATATATAGATACTTTGTACTAATTGAGAGACGCCTCTTCCCGAAGGAGAAAGACCACAGATCTCCATTTGCTACGGTCCTGACATACCTCTCTCATCCCATTGTGTCTTGCCTCATGCACTTTCTAGAAATTCATCATGCATGCTTGTCGGTTAAGGTTATATGTAACTTTTGTAGTGATCTGATAAATTAAAACTCCACTGCAATACAATGAATGAGACTTCTTTTAATATTGTTTTATATTACTACTGACACGACCCAAAATATATATCAGGATTACTTCACGATAATAGTCTACGGGTCGTATTTTAGAACGTAACATAAATTTACTTTAAAACAAGTCCTTACAAAGACATCGCCGAACCACAAATCTGACTTAACCCTAAAAGCCTCACTAGGTCAAAATAAATAGTTCCCCGCCTTGTTCTAAAACCTACATTGGTTTTCCTTTAATTTAAATACTTGTATTTAGCTCAAGGAATCTATTAAATTCATTTAAATATACAGAAATTACTTCGAGAAAATGTCAAATGTTATTACAAAATTCTTATTACTCGGTGATACGATATACCTACTTTATTTATATAACTAAACGATACTTCAGAGTTTGATATATTCGATCGGCTGATCAATTAAAACAACTGTTATTAAGCACCTATTATGTACTTAATTCTCATTAGTAAAAACTATAATTGGTACCAATTATACTATATAGTAATAATTAAAACAATAAACTTAAAAAAAAAATTGGGCGCTGTGGCAGTGTAGTTGTTAATCGAGGAAAGCACTATTACCGGTACTATCTACCAGGCGCCAATTCTATATAATGTTCATTATATATTTTAGAATAGATACATTGTGACTTATACTGTAGAAAATGTATCATTATGTGATGTGGTGTACTTTAATAAATAAACGTGCCTTGCGTCTTTAAAGGAATTATTTTAGTATTTTTAGCAATAAATAGAATATCAAGCAATTGGTAGAATTTAACAATATAGTCCTAACTTTAATTATTAAAATGTAAACTTTACAGTCCCGTTTATGAAACATTAAAACTGCGTATGAAATAGATTCGCTTAAAATGTACTTAGTATTCATGTTTACTACACTTAATGAAAGTAATATCTTTGAATCTGAGAAAAAAATCCGATTAATATACTAACATCCTCAAAGTACACATGTATATATCCTCATAAAATACCGTAAACCCAACACCATAAAATATTGAATTCCTCTTCTAAAATAAGAGTATCCAGATCAAACACTTCATTGTCGCTAATCAGTTTACGCCCCAGTAACAAAATCCATTGGCGAAAAAAATAGTTTTTTGTCAAACTAGGAATGATTTACTAATTCAAACAGTTGCTTAATACTCGTTAGTAAAATATTCTAGCCCTTTATAATATTTCTCTAAGACATCCACTTCCGTTAAATACAATACACAAAGGGTTTGATCATTTGTGCCATTTGTAATGAGATAATAGTGAAGAAGGGTTTATTGACCTTTAATTAGGACGCTTTTCAAGTGATAAACAAGTCTAATATAATATCAATTTTATGAACGGGTTATCGCTGCATTATTATATTTTGTTGATTTTATTATTTTAAGTAGGAAATTAAGGAGATGCGCTTTTGTAGTAGAATTTATAACTAACTGGTGCTAACTGTGACTCAAAGTCGAAACTTATGCTAATTATGGTATATACTCGGGGACCGGTGCTACTTGTGGAGAGGCCGGACTTGCATTCGTGTATGTTCATTATATATTTGATGTTAGTTATTCCGACTATGTATTTGCGTGGTGTACCCACGGGAATGTAAGTGCGTGCTCCTATTTCACCATGCCTCATGCTGATAAAGGACAAATCTTTGTTTTTATGTACTTTATTACTATTAACTAACATTTAATTACTTAAAATGTTATGTGTAAATAAAAAACTTTTCCGACAAATTATTTCCAGTTCTTCTCATCCGTTCTACGCCCTTGATTTGAGAAGTGACAGTAAATGTAAAGTTAGAAGCATTTAGTAGCAGTAAGTAGTTCAAATGACGGTTGTCCACTAATGCATTCTGTTTTATGTTCGAGTTAATATTGCTTCGATAGAAAGGAAAGATTGAGAGGAAACTGTTTTCAAACCAAAAATTGACGGCATGTGACAGACCTACTACCTACTTGTCTAAAATATAAAAAATCATCAAAAAAGCAGGTACTATCTTCGGCCAAGGCCACCTATGCTTATACCGCCACTGGATGATCATTACTTCCTGATAATGTTTTCCTTTACAATATCACGAGACCTTAGATTTCGATTCTAATCAACGATAATATGGGTCAATGCCAGTTCGTAATGATAAACGGAAGGTTAATTAGCATGGCACGTGATAAAAATGTCGATTTAAGTTTTATGAACACTTAACTAATAAGTGTATACTATTTATTGCATGCTTCATTAAACACGTGCATATTCTGGCTTCGACGATTGCTGATTACATTGTTTTCGAAATAAATCTCTCTCAGGGAAACTGTTCCATCCTAAGTGGAAGAAGTTTTGGAAGAGTAGTTCAAGACATCTGTCGATACAAGCTATCCATGGTAGGTCGGTTTGGCGTATGTGGATAGACGTTTATATGAAAATGACAGTTTAACTGTGTCAATATCCTATCTTAAGATTTTTACTTAGGTACACCATTTTTTTAAATAATGAAAAGGCTATTTGATATGTTTTAAACATACACATGTATATTTTAATATGATTTGTACGATAACATTAACTTTATTTGGTTTATAATGATTATCAAATAAAGGGTATTTCAACAAGAAGTTTGTTTTTCAATTGTGGCAACACCGAGAACGTGATAGTTTTGACATTTAGTTTTTGGCGGTATTCGTAGTAGGTGCTTTGGCAATTATTACAATGAATTCAATTTCGCTCGAAAATCGCATTAAAATAATTCAAATCCGCTATAAAAATGGTGGTTCTGTTAAAGTTACATTTCGTAAAATTCGTGATATTTTCGGCCAGCATAATCGTCCTTCTGAGACCGCTGTTAAGAATTTGGTCGCGAAATTTGAGTCGACAGGCTCGGTACAAAATGTGCCAACACCAACACGTGTTCGACCGGGTCGTTCAACAGAAAACATCGCCGCCGTGAGCCACAGTGTTGAAGAAGATCAAAATTTGTCAATTTCACGACGTTCTCAACAATTGGGGTTATCCAAAAGCACAACATGGCGAATTTTGCGAAAGGATTTGGCTTTGAAGCCTTACAAGATTCAACTGGTGCAGGAATTAAGGCTGATCGACCATTCAAATCGCCACAGATTCGCTCAGTTCATTCAGGAACAACCTGCTGGTTTTTCTGAAAAAATCATTTTTTCAGACGAAGCCCATTTTCATTTGTCAGGGTACGTCAACAAGCAAAATTGTCGCATTTGGGCTTCTGAAAATCCTAAAGCAATTATTGAGAAGGCTTTGCATACTCAACGTGTTACTGTGTTGGCTTGATTAGGCAGTTTTTTTTCGAAGATGAGGCTGGAAATGCGGTAACAGTCAATGGATCACGGTATCGTGAGATGTTAACCACTAAATTTATAAACTTTGGCCTATTATTGATGACATGGATATCACTGAAATGTGGTTTCAACAGGACGGTGCCACATGTCACACAGCCAATAAAACGATCAATTTATTGCAAACCAAATTTCCCGAGCGCATAATTTCGCGAAATTCAGCTGTTAAGTGGCCAGCCAGATCGTGTGATTTAACACCACTGGATTATTTTTTATGGGGCTATGTTAAAGACAGAGTCTATACGGAGCCAATCGAATCGATTGCAGCCTTAAAACTCAAAATCCGTGATGTCATTAACGAAATACACCCTCCATTTTGCCAAAAAGTGATTAAAAATTTTGATGAAAGAATCAACATCTGTCAGCGTGGTCGTGGTGGACATTTGCCAGATATCATTTTTCATTCATAATTGCCAAACTTTTCTCTTTGTAATACAATAAAATTTTTATTCATTTTCCTCTAAATTCTTTGTTTTATTTTGTTTTAGAAAACAAAGTTCTTGTTGAAAAACCCTTTATAAATGAATAAATGTGTAAAGAGCGAAGACATTGCATTCTATCCATCGCTAAAAATGGATTGACTTCGTAGGGTTTGGTTATTGAGATGCAGATAGATGCAGAGTAGATCAATCGACTGTCACGGTCTGATCTCAGATTTAAAACAATTGTGGATTAATTATTGGGTTCGATCGTAAAACTATAAATTGGAATCTGATGGATCCTAGATAATTCACAAATTAAAAGTTGTCTTATCAAATTGTGCTGAGTCGATATCGCTTCGGTTACAAGTTACAACACACTTTCTATCAAATTACACACGATAAGCTTTCCCTGCGTAGCAACAATTGGAAAAAATAGAATTATTTTAAATAAGATAAATATTATCAACAGATATGCAATAATTTATTGCGATTACAATCGAAACATTGGCATTGACGTTCAATCGATTAATTAATTTAGGTATACATTTCACCTGCAAATGCCAGAACTTGGGATTTATTTATTCAAATGATACGTCAATTTAACGTGTATCAAACTTATGGTACACCGATAGCTTTCCATCCACAGTGGAATTGTGAAATTAACTAGGCGTTTTTTAACATAAACGAATTCGGACAAACAATCTCCACAAAACGTTCCAATCAACAATAACACTTGACATACAAGTATGTACATATATACTATGACTTGTATAGTCAATATTAAACTCATTTACTTACTATATAAACTATGTTAATCGTAGATAGGTCAGCCACGTGTAACGAAACGTGCCCTGGATTTATTGGCATACGTAAGCAGGATTACTATATATGAGAAAGGAATTCAATGTATAAGCTGGAATTTAATAGAGTACTGACGATTGCATAAGGCGATTAAAATGAATTTCTTGTCAGTTCTACTTGCTCGCACTACGTCCTTGACTTGCGAACTGGTAGTAAATGTAAATTTAGAATCAATTTAACATCTTTTCTGTAGATGTTCATAAGTGTACTTGGTTACCTATATGATAAAAGTTAATTTATGTGGAGGTTTAACCAAAACTCTAACCAACGTTGAGAATGTTTATAAGAAAGGTTTTCTTTTCTTTAAGACATAGTTAGGCTAAATTAGGTGGGAGGGGTTTAGTGGGTAGGGCTTTTACAGCGAGTCCTACACTCTGTGGGGAAATGCATTGCAATTGAGGGGCAATTAAAAACTAAAAAAGATTATAAACAAAAGAAATGTAAATTATATTTATTTTTTACGATAACAAGATATAGAAAATACATTTAATTTAAAACAGCCTTACTTCCAAACTACGTAGTTTTGTTACAACAACATTTCTGGTCATTAAAGTTCATATTCGCGTAATATTCAATGTATCACTTCTATCAAAAGGTACTATGGTACAATAAACACCATTAATAATACATGAGAAATGTAATTGAGTGAACAAATATAGCTATTTATAGTAGATATATTGGCTAGAACAAATTGTAACTAAATAATATTGTTATTTATAATATTGTTTTATTTTACGTATTGTTTTATTATAAGAATAATAATTCTTGAAACGATATTATAGTTTTTTTTTAATGTTACCGAAGACTCACCTGATGTTAAGTGAAATCACCCATGGACATTACATTTCCAGAAGGCTTGCCAGTAAGTTGCCGGCCTTTTAAGAATTTGTACGCTCTTTTCTTAAGCCTAAGTCGAATTGGTTCAGAAATTCTTGGCGATTAAAGAGAGTGGCGGAGAATTTATTGCCAGTTCTTCTCTTCCGCGCTACGCCCAATTTGAGATCAGTAAATGTAAAATTACAAACATACATTTTTCTTTTTTGACGTTTGAAAAAAAATTTAAAGAAATGATTCATATATAACTTACCAGCTGCTAAATATACTCCAGACAAAAGACTTCCAACCCAGGCCACCGTCCCTTTACCCTCGCCGTAGAACGTGACCAGTTCTGAGAGGAATATTCCAAATGTGTAGGCGATGCCATCCACCACCAGATTGCACATGAACGAGGCGAACACCACGACCCAGCCATAGCCACCGTCCGGCGGTGGTGGGAGTTCTCGGTAGTCATAAGCCTCGTCATCATCATCAGCTCCATCTGCTGTCAATCTCGCTGCTTCCTCGCATGATGTTTCACTTTCGGTCTGCAAAGAAATAATACCGTTAGGTATTTGGTAATGAAGTGCATCTGTCAATTAGCGGCCTGATTCTGTTAGTTTCACTTTCTGCCACGTACACCAAAGCGTATCAACGAATTTGATATTTTCCAAAGTTTTATAAAAAATTGTATGGAAGAGTGTAGTCACACTAAACGTTAGTATAAGAACACGTATATATAACATTTTAAATAAACAATTTCGTATGTCAGATATTAAACATCTTTTTGTGCTAGGCGCGACAGACAGCCCCATGTGCAGAGGCTGTTCCTGGAATGCAAGGCTGTGACTCGTAACAGTGAGGTCGCTCCGTGAAGCCTGCGAAGTGCCCAGGAAGCTTCTGTGCTATTGGAAAGAGTTAGGCTGGCTTAGTTAGCCTGGACTTCACGTACAACGGACCTATTGAGCGTCTAAGTGTGGAAACACATACAGATATTAAGCTTTTTTAAATCATATGGTCGTACGAGAGTATGTACGAACCACATGTACGAACACGAATTATATTTGTATTATTAGTTTTAGCTAACTGCAATACAATTTATGGTGATGTAGACATTTTACACCTAACCAAAGAGTGAGGAAATGGGAAACGGAAAAACTTTGACTTTATTTAGCAGTAGCAACAATGTCTTTTTTAATCTATAATTTTCATTAACAATGTAATCTGTTTTTACTTTTTATGTTATCCAAGCGTTTTCTTTTTTAATATGTACTTATGTAGCTCTATAAAAAAATAATTAATTAATTACAATCAAACGCCGAATACACCTTGGCCTTGTGGCTTCAGATTGCGACTCACATCCCTGAGCTCGTAGGTTCGATCCCGACAATGTACATTATGTCTATGCATTTAATTTTTGCTAGTATGATAAAGCATCGTAAGGAAAACCGGTATGCCTTGGACCCAACGAGTCGACAAATCCCACCCCTGTGTACAGAACTTGATCACCTACTAGAAGAATCGGATACAGAAATCTGAGTCCCACACCTAAAAGGCTGTAGCGCCACTGGTTATAAGTATATTTCAATATTAAAACATCCTTGACAGTGACTTCCTTATAGATTTTTGGGAAATTTATCTTGTGCGACATTGATTATACAAACATGTCATGAAAGTCAACATGTACACTATCAATCAACAAAGTACACGAAATCTAATAAATAAATCACTAAATAAATCCTTTTGGTAATCCCCGGCGATCCGATTTCAAAAAGGTTGTATTGTTTGAATTGTATGTAATGTGTTTAGGAATTTCATATATCTAATCATGTAGGTACTATGTATATATTCACAAACTTCTGACAAATGTCATATTCAGTTATTTAAAACTACACGTGTTTAAAGGAATTCTAAAAACCGTCTAAATAATTAAGAGAAATTAATCAATAATTGTTTCAGTAATAGAAAGCAACACTATTCGTAATGACGATTTTATTGGAGAAATTGTAATAAAGTCAACATTTATTTAATTACCACGAATTGTTCCATTTCGTCGTAAATTTAAAAGCTTTTCGCCATTCATATTACACACACATGTACAATCATAATAAAAACACAATTAAAAGGTAATTACAATTAATATATGCTCGATTATAATTAATTTGTAAAAGAATCATCACAGGGTCACTCACTGTCAAGATATTGTTAAGGTCATCCTCCACGTGACACATAACTACAATCTACAAAGTGTTTCATTCGCGGGAACATTATACCTCTAAAAACTAAATAAATATGAAATGTTAAAAAAAAACCGATGACTACGATAGGACATAGAGGCTCCTACTTGTTTTTTTTTATCTCTTGAGAAAAGTCTTAGCCTAGAGTAGTGTTTCTCAATGTGGGGCGGGGCTTACGGGGGGATTTCCGTTGTTAAGTGGAGATTCGAATTTTTTTGAATTTTTTTTGAAATTCAATTTTCTTAACAATTTCCTTATTTTTATTTTTTTAATTCTATCTCTTATTCTTTAAAGGAGGAGTACGCTCGAATTTTGAATTGTTGGAGGTCGCATCTCTCAGGGAAGACCCCGCCGCTCCGGTAGTCGATTCCATTCGCTAGTTCGCAAAATGATATTTTCTATTATAATATATTATGAATAATATATTATGATTTCTTCTTAAAACCTTTCATTTAATAATAACAATTATGGTATGGGAGCATAAGAATTTTAAAAAGGTTAAATGTTAGGGCTCATTTACAAATTCAATAGACTTCAAACATACAAATATTCAAGTGCTACCCCAAAGTGGTAATAATTCATTTGTGAACCGAATACCTCTAAATATTTTTCCTGACCCAGTTATCATATCCATAAAGCCAGAAATATCTAGCAGTCATGTGTCTGCCATCTTCATTCGCGTCACATGAGCAGAAAATTCTATAGGAAGCACATTTGCGTCCTTGCTTAATTGCTTCTTTGTTTGCAGGACGATAAAATATTTTGTTAGTAATTTAACAGAACATAATAATACCTAACATATCTTAAATACATTTAATAGTGAGTATTTTGCAGTGGGAAAATAAAATTTTCTCGTGCGAAGGAAAGCATCGTGGAAATCGACATGTCGTAAGATTTAGATTAGTCAGGCAAATACAAAACGCTTAAAACGAGAGTCAAACATAGCGCTATCTATCAACTCTGCGTTAAAGCAGACGATGGTCAGGCATGGCAGGCTGACCTTTCATATCTATCACCAGCAGCATTAGACATTCGTCGAATAGCATTACAATACTGACCGTATTGTAATGCTATTCGACGAATGTCAATCAGATCCGCCAAAATGTATCCTTAATAATAAAATAAAACTGTCGAAAAATTTTATCTTACATGTTAGGTACATATTATAACTGATATAGATAACGTTATCTTTTTACAGATTATATAAAAACACCTCGCTTAGCAGAGCCACCATCACTCATCAATGCAATAAATACATTTTAAACCAAGCAAGTTTTATATTATAAAAAATACTACAGCTTTTGCCTATGTGATAAGATTAGAGTCACATTAAGATAAAAGAAATTCCCAAAAGAGAACATGTACCAGCTCTTGCGTTATTTACCACGTCCTTAATTGAAATTAAAATCAGTTTTAATTTAAAAAATTACTTTTATACATATGTATTTTGTTCAATACATTTACGTAACTGTGGTTACGTAAATGTTACACACTTATTAGTTTTGAAATTTACCATGTCAAATTTCTTAAAAACACGTTTAAAGGAAATTGTCGGAAAATTTATAGGCATGTCGTTATCCGACCTTAAGTCTTGAGCAAAGGTTTATGGTTACAACTCACGCACAATTAAGTAGACAAATTCAGTAAACATGACAAATAATTATGAACACAAATTATGTTTTTATCTTTAATAAATGTTTATCATTAAGTACTTAAATACCGGTCACGTTAAATATGTATGTCAGTGAAGCACTCAAAATTTGCTGGGCGTCAAATACTTATTTAAACGACGAAGGTAAATTAGTGCATTTTTATGTTATTATCAAATATAGACAAATTAGTGATAAAAGAAATTTCAAAGACTAATTTAATATTTTATGTTTTTTTTGGGCTTTTCATGGATATAAATTTAGACATCGTCTCATAATTCCATCCCTTATGTATTAAGTTTATTATTATTTTTATGTATGCTCTAAGACCGCCCATCTTCATCTACATCCTCTGTCTTCTTTTATTGTATGTAAATAAAGTGCTTATTATCTCAGTATAAAAGCAGTTCACTAATCATCTCTTTCAGACGTCTCGAGTAAACAATTAGGTCAAACTGTAGAAATAAGAATCAAAGAAAACTCGAAGCTGTCTTCCAGTCGGAGAAAAAAATTTATATAAAACCTTTTGAAACTAATACAAGGAATGCAACATAAAAATATTGTTTTAATTGTATGTGTTAATTGTAAGGTAGTCATGTTCACGGAAATGGTTTCACAGCCTTCGAGGGATTTGAATTTTTCATAGAATCATAGATAGTAATTGTGGAATGTTTGATATGTAGCTAATAGCGATAAAAAGGATTCCCTTCTAATATTATAACTTATGTTTCTTTAAACTATGAAGTGTATAAACGATGCAGACACTTAATGGGAAATCGGACGCTAGGGCGCTGGCCGCGCACTAGCGTATAATGGCTAGAAAAGACAGACAAAAACACTATAGGAAAGTGCAATAATTCCTTAATTTAGAATGAAGACATAAAATGTAACTAATAGATAAGATGAAATAAAAAAATAATCTGTGGCGCCACAACCATTTTTAGGTTTTTAGGCCTCAGATGTTTATATTTGTTTCGTGATCATTTGTCAATATGCAAGTAGGTAATCAGGATCGTGTGCCTAACACAAGCCGTCGCCTTTTTGGGTCTAACACTAGCTAGTTTCGTTCGTCACGATGTTATCACTAACATAGCAAGTCGAACCTACGACTTCACCGATGAAGGCTCTAGATATAACTAACGATATCTAAACGAAGCAATGAAATGAATCTCGATAGTTTAAAGGTATTGTCTTTTATCTTGGTTTATTCTTTTGTTTTTGTAATTAGAAAGGCTGTACCCCTATATTATCATGTACCGAGGGTTTTTTTTCCACTATGAATCTTATTTGAGTGATAGTTTTACTACTCCAGAAACAGAGACTCAATAACTTATTAAGCGGGACTGGATTATTTTCTTTGTTTTGTGTATCCACTACATTACCCCTTTAAGGAGGGTACAAAGTTTGTAATTTGTCCTTCATAGTTTAAAAAGGATATTGTAATTGCCAGATATATAAACCGATGAAACCGTAACACCGATGACTATGTAAAATGCAGAGTACAAAGAAACAGTTTAATGAACCTTTGGCACGAATTTAACACAAAGAATGAAAAATCGGATACAAAATGTAAATTATTTCGTTTCCATTAACGATTTTTAAATTAACAAAAGTTCTGTATAACCTATGTAAGTTATACAGAACTTTTCTTAATTAAATATGTAATAATAATTGAAAATTAAAACTAATTTAAAAAGTTGTGGCAGTGCAGAAACACTAATGCTGGCAGAATTTCCTCACTGTTTTTATTATCTGTACAGATATTTTACCAAAATTTATGTATTTATCTTTATTTCTAGATTAAATTTTATTGATTTATTCACACAAAACAATAAATACATTTGCAAATCCTAAGCATAATTACAGTAGACTTAAAAATACAAATAGTTCCACAACTTCACATTCGATTTTTAAATTCTGTATTTTATTTGAACTAACTGTAAGATATTAATACTTTGTCTATATGATAATTCATGTTTAATAGGTACATGTAGCACTCAGAGATGGGAGGCCGGCGCGTGGCACTGATTGCCATTAATTGATTAGCGCCGCATGCCTGTCAATTTACTCTCAAGAAATTGGTATATTACGAAGCTATAAAATCATTTACTTTGACGTTCCGTTACACGTTGTATGAAAGTGTTCGATTGGAAAAACAAGGAAGTCATCTTCATATAACCACCGAATGAATAGATAAAATACTAAGGTAGCAGATGTTATAATAAAAATACATAAACTTAAGTGGACATGGGCACATGACAAGAGGAACAAGAAAGTATTAAACAGGTACCCAAGGTACAATCAACGATAAAGAGGAAGACAACTTAGCAGGTAGATAGGAAATTAAGGAAACAGCAGTGGAAGCAGGGCAGCTGAGCAGCAGCAGAGGTGGATACAGAGAGTGGCACAGTGCCGACAATAATGGCGGGATTCGGAGAAGGCCCTTGCCAAAAAAGGACACATATACCCAAGAATGAGATAGAAATATTTTTTATTAGGTGTTTAAGTGTAAAAATATCTGATATAAAACGCTATTACTATAGCCACCCATGAACGTACGTAGATTATCCTGAAAGTTGACCGAAGTCAAACAATAAAATTCCAGTAATATTTTTTTTAACGACATTTACATCCTGACTAAGATCTATATAATTTTTCAATCAAGTCTTGTATCCAGTCTGAAATTATTTAAATGTTTGTATACTGTTAAGTAGGATTTGAATCCAGGTTGTGTCCGTCTTAAGTGTTTACAACACACTTTTTAGAAACACGTATTTCATCACGTGCTACGATAATCACAGATTATTGCAATATAAATCTTAATCAGAATTTACTACAATTGTATAAATGCGTGGCAAATTATGACTTTAGTTTTCTCATCTATCATCATAAAATGATTCAATTACCTTCGATTTCAATGACATATATACATATGTACTTCGTCGATTTTTAAGAAGTGTCCTCAAAAAGTTTTCGTTCAGCATAAGGTAAAGTATTAAGTTCATAGAGACGAATGACCTTAGAGTCGAGATTCACGTGCCTCAAGCTAAAACCCACTGCATACAATAAGAGAAATAGATGATAATGAGAACGGAAAACACAGTTTAAAGATTAGTTTAAACGATCCCCGTTTCATTGACCTAAATACCCATTTTGGACCGGAACAATTAATGCCAGGTAATTAGCCAGCTGTTTCATCAACTGTACTATTTAACTGCCGTTAATTAGATCGTCGCAGTTGATGCAGTGTTTAGCCATGGTTCAATTCCTGGCGGATAATTTCGGCAGGCATACAAGACTAATGTTTGTGGTTTTCTTCTGTCTTCCCGTGTCTTCTGCGAGACTCTGACCACAGCTTGCGCCGCCTGTAAATCACCTAAAGGACGGAAGCTCAATGGAGTGAGCGGAGTGCGAAGTATAGGATCCAGCTTTTCCCGGTGAAGACGGTTTTTTACCCAAAAATATCTGTTCTATTGCATTAAGATGCCCGATGAAACTGCTTTATTTAAGAGTTTTTGAACGTGTATAAGTATCGTTTGACAGATATAAGTGCTT
Organism: Pieris mannii; assembly: GCA_028984075.1. NCBI lineage: Eukaryota > Metazoa > Arthropoda > Insecta > Lepidoptera > Pieridae > Pieris > Pieris mannii. The sequence goes on from CM054784.1 coordinate 1,044,116, forward strand.
TACAATTTGGTTCTGTGAACATTGCGTCGTCGTGATTTTCATTGCAAATAAATACCGATAATGATAAAAAACTTACCATTGTTCTTCAATAATCTGTCAATAGCACAGAAAAATACACTTCACCCACATTAGCTGCAAAGCCAACTAGTAATGATAAGCCTTGTATCAAGTCCTATGTATTATTTGATAAACCTAATCAACAATGTCTTGATAACTCTTAATTATTTTATTAAATGCGCACGGTAACTCCGGCTATGCTCGAAAAATGAAATGAGTTGTTTCGGACGTGGATCCTTAATTACATCTCATTATGTACCCAATAGTGTCAACAAGTGTTAATTGTTCCATTACAAAAACATATTTAGGGTGCATAACTAATAGTATTTTCCGTACTCGACGATTTTGTTATTTTTTTGTATTAAGGACATTAAGGTAAACATAAATTCTTATGTTAATTATAAATCTTTCAAGAATTAACGGTTTTTTACCTGCGGAAATGGATTACGTACTTGAACGCCGTGTGGTGGAGGGTCATGAGGGACTTCCTACTGTGCAAACCCCAGAACCCCACGGCGCCACCAGCAATCGCCCGTAACAGGACATGGTAACAGCGTAGCGAATTGTCCGCGATCAACCGTTAAATCTCAGAACTTTAAACGTCATCCTCGGCTTTTGTATGTCTAGTCCAATCACAGCTACGCGACACGTTCCGTCTTGCCGATTGACCAATAACATTGAAGCGAAAGGCGACATGTTCCGTCTAACAATCTTACCCTCTGGCCTGCTTACACTAATAATAATACTAGCTTAAGTCACTTTAATAAATCGACCACCCCTCAAACATAAAATAGTACATTTGTTGTCTGTTACACGAATCTGCGCGATCTCTGAGCCTTTCTGACCTCTATAAAAAAATCTAGATAACTCATATAATATATATATATATATATGTGTGTGTTTTCATGATAAGACCTAGTATCTGCATCGCGTATCGCTGCATTTCTTCATGCTTTACTTGGCTATTCGCCCAGTGTTACACAATTTATTCAAATGCTAAGAGTACTTAGTTAAGAGAATCTAGCTATCAAATATCGATGGCAAATTATTTATTCAAATTAAACAATTACTTTAAAGTTCTTCTCTACAAACTAAACAAGTTTACTTGTGATTGAGAAATGTCATGTTGAATGCAAAATAATTACTTTTCGTGAATTTTTTTGAAGAAGACCTCAAAACACAGAGTGAGTATAAGAAAGAAAGAGAGAGTATAAGTGTAGAAATGTAGACCACACTAATACTAAAATCTTACTTTTTGTAAGAATTTATGCATATAAAATTTATAGGCCTAAATTAAATACAAAAGAGATCGAAGTTAAATTAATAAAATAAAAATAAACAAAAACATTAAAATAAAGTTAAGCTTTGATGAAATAATTTCTTATTATCTACAATAATCTCTTATAAAAATATATTCAATTACATAAATGTCATTGGGAAACATGTAGTAAATCATACAATGTTCCTACAATTAATGTAGACAGTTGCCAATACTTTTATTGTTTTTTGTAATCTCCGTTCCTCTCTACACATCGTCGTATTCGGTGGAATCACTGAGAAAAGCAGTGGGCTCATTTTTCTCTTTAGTATCTTCTATGGCATTGTTGTACGCTTTCACCTCATCTTCAGGACTGGTAAAGATTATCTTTACTCAAATTTTATCTTTAGTACTTGGGAAACAAATGAAAATTGCAAGGCGCCAGGTCAGGACAGTATGGAGTATGACTCATTATCTCGACACCTGCCATAGTCAAATATTCAAAAGGCCGTTAACCAGTCATGGCGAAGAACGACTGACATACAAGTCTGCAGTAACTGTCCTTCCATCTTATAGCACAACTGTCGTGAAATTACTTTTACGAAGAATGATAGACTATCATATTTTTCCTTGACTTCTTCCTTTCTTCCCCTGAGTTTATCAAACCTCGAAAGGAAACACCCACTGAGCTGTTTGTCTTTTGTTTTCGGGTTCGTACCAATATATCCAGCTTTCATCACCTGTGACGATGTCAAATACAGCATTTGAGTCACCGCCATTGAACTTATCTAACATTTGGTGATGCCAGTCCGTGCGAAGGTGTTTCTGGTCGTCGGTTAAAGTATGGTGAATTCATCTGGTACAAAGCTTCTTGACGCCTATATGTTTGTGTAATATTTTTTGAACTTGTCTCATACTAATGCCTAGGCTTGCCCGTATCTACTACACAACACTAATGTTATCTTCAGTAGTAGCTGCTAAAGGATGACCCTCACGAGGATCATCATTGAGATTGCTACGTCCACGCTTAAACTCGTTTAACCAATTGTAAATAATGGCACGAGATAGGGCTTCATTATAATATGCTAATCGCAGCCTATCATAGCTTTGTTGTTAAGTAAGGCTACAACGAAAGTCACAATAAATGATTGACCGAAAATTTTCTCGCGTTAGGTTCAATTTCATGTGCAACAAGAGTTTTCGATTTGCCGCCAATTCACAAAATCAAATGACAAGTGAATGCATTACACGTTAGGTTACCCAAAGAGTTCTGTAATTGAAATTCAAATTTTCAAGTTTCAAAATCAAGTTTTTATCAATGTTTCTAACTGGCCAGTTCTTAACACATTCAGTGTTACCGACATAGTAGTATTTTTTAAGAATAGGTAATGAGTTTTTAATACAATTGCAGTATTAATATAGTAACTAAAGATATAAAATAATACTAGAATTGAGACATTCCTTTCATGTAAGTTGTATTGTATATTTTAGTTAGAAGGAGCGGCCTTATAAAAAACTGTTCCAAGATAAACAAAATTATGAGAAACAAAATGTTTGTACTCAGAAATAGCAAGTCAATTATAAGAGCTGTCATTAATAAGATGTATAGCAACATTGACATTGAAATTAATGAGTTGGAAACGTTTAATACTGGCGGATGCTGTATTAATTACTGACATACCTATTATTCTTAGATATTACATTGCCATAGTTTACTACTCATTGTTTACTTCATGGCAGAGTAATATAGTATTTCCTTGATTTAAAACTGTTAAAAATCTTTCGTATTAAAGTAGTAAGTTAAATATTGGTTACTAGATATACCCAAAAAAAAAATATTAAATATTCAGTACATATAAATGTGTTAAGTGATAAGCAGTCATTGTTTTGAAATTGTATTGCACATGCATGTGTCATAATATGTGTATGTTACTAGGACTCATTATAAACATACATGTGGTAACATTTAATTTAGTGGTTGAATTTTAGGCTTAAATTTAAAATATTCAACAACAACATAGTAAACTTATGATTTACTATCAGTTTATGCTTTTAAAATACTTAATATCAAAATTCAGCATATGTTGCCTGATATGTTACAAGGCAGACAAGTTAAATTCTTTATTATTTCCTAATTATAAGAATTAGCTATATTGTTTTTAGATTTGAGTATACCTTGCCAGGCCTACTCAAATATGAACACAATGGTATTTTGATCACACATATGACATTTAATTAAATTACTTTATGTGATTAATGGTGTGTGATGCCTGTTAGTTATAATTTTCAGTAAATAATGACCCAAAACAAAGGATTATAACAGTTGTGATTAAACCATCAAAATATAGGAAGTATCATCCTCAAAAATAATTATTTTTTTGTCAGAGTTATTCTTTGAATAAACAGAAATTAAAAGGATGTACAAGTATGATATATATTATGTAGGAAAGAAGTTCAATGCCAAGTAACCTTAAAGATGACAGTATAGAATTTCGATTTTTAAATTTCATAAAAGTCAGTCACGAATTAAAACTCTACTTACCCTAGAAAATGTACGCAGGCGATTTATTCTTGGATTTGATGGTATATTGCTTAAAGACACTTTAGACATTTTGAAGTCTATTCTACTAAGCTCTAACGTCCACGTCGAGTCTATTAAACTATTCAGATCGATTAAATCAGTGATTTATTTACGAAAATGTTAGGCAATTTAGTATTTATTTTGATTTTTGTTTTGACGTATCACAAATATTTATTGCACGGTAAAACCCCCATTGTTAGTTAGTTTAGTCTAGACAACAATAATAAAATCGGTATTGTAGTTTAATTTCTCATAAAAATGTACTGTACGATCGTTTCACAATAATTCACTACACATAATATTTTTAAAATACTCAGTCTCACACTTGTTAAGTACTTTGACAGCTGAACGCGAGCTCACCAAAATAATGAACTGAAATGCGTTCCGTTTTACGTCTATGAACTGTAACCGGGCGATAAAATTATTATGTCACACAGACAGTTGACAGACGTTGTCATTTATTTAAAAATTACGCGCCATGCTAAGCGCGAAATTTAACAGTTATATAATGCAATTGGTTGGTGTAAATTATTCGATTCCCACATTTATTTAAATTCTGGGATTATAAATATCTTAGATATTAAAATTTTCATACTTAGAAACAGAAAGGAACCAATTAGCTAAGGGTTGTATCGCTGTCGTAAAAAAATAGGAAATACACTTAAGATTTACCAACTAATAGGAATATTCTTATATCCGTAATATCATTTTAAATTTTTCATAATTAATTAAAGATATATTTTGTATAATATAATTCGTTTTCTTTTATAAAGTTATAACATATTTTTAAAATTAAAATGTGATGACTTTTGTGTTACGTGTTTTTACAAATTGCATGATGTCATATTTGCAGCGAAATAGCGGATCGATAAAAAGTTGCATTGTTCTCGTTAATGACTATTAGTTAAGTAGTATAAACAAAACTCCCCTACTTATATTTTAAATAACTCGTTAATTAATGAGCACAGAGAGTTCTAGAATTATAATTAAATGTATTATAAAAACATACTTCCATACTACAAATACAAAACATGCGACACGTGACTTTTCTTTGATTTTTTCATGATTACGGCATTGCAGATAAAAGGATTTTGTAACTCACCAAAGAGGTTTCAGTTGGGTTAACGCGGATACGTGGTTCTTCGTCATCATTATCGTTACATTCGGTAGCAGCGGCTTGACCCATGGTGAGGTGGCGACGGTTGGCTGCATCAGCAGCCTACCGCGCGTCCGTCGCGCGACTAATGCCGCGGCGTTGTGCCAGTTATTTCCCTTCTTGTACCTACGTTATAGGGAGACGGTTCCGTCGATAGAAATCCTTAAAAATCGTTTACTTAAATCATTCTGAGACTTTGTAATATAGCGCCTTTTAAAAGGATAGTAGCAATAACGTAAGAGCGGAAATTAAATAAATTTAGTGCAATCGTTGCACATTTTATCATTGTTGGGGCTAATAAGTGATTTAAATATTTTAAACAATAGTTGAGCCCCAAACTTTGATTGAATGCGATTGATGCGATGATATATTATATTTTTTAGCTAGTTTTAATTTCGTCATCGGTTTATTATGACTTCAATAATAATTAAATATGATAAACTTAGTGGAAAATGCATCAGTACTCTCACACTATTGTTTTTTTCTAGATCTGCGTAATGCAAAATAATATAGAATAGGAAAATGTTAGTTTTAGACGTTTTATCGACATTCCAATATACGTGCCTAAATTTGCGACGGTCGATACAGTAAGCGCAAGCCCGCAGTTTGGTCGGGGTTTTTGACAGCTGAATAACTAAATAGATTTTTACCGTAGATAGCGAAAATTCAATTTTTATATTCAATGAAGTATTGTTACTACCACAGACTGTTGTAAAAAAAATAAAAAAGTATTCTTTGTTTAAATTTTCCAAGATCTTGATAATGATAGTACACTGACGAATGAGTTTTTATCTAAGAGGTTTGCGGTCCTTGCAGTAATTTCGTGTAGGTTCCTAGTTTGTAATGCGGATGTAAATAATAACAGTCATCAATTCTTTAATAATATAATCCTCAAGATCCGCTTTAGTGAGTATTCGACTTTTTCAACGGTTTTTTACTTGCTTACAAACAAGTGAAATTTATTTGAACAAGTTAAGTAAGGTATTCCTGCATTGTGTATTAAAATGTATAGGATAAGGATGTATAAGGATGGAGTCTATCCTTATAACAGATATTTAACAGTATGTAAATAAAAAATCATATTTTAATATAAAAGTTTATATTGTTAAATTAGTTATATAATACATACCTCACTAGATAGCACTTTTCAACATTTATATAATAGAGATTGATTCAACCAGTCTTTGTTGTATATGGCGCTGCCAACTTAGCTTAATTAGCCATTCAATCAACTCCCCACAACAACCGTTTACCTAGTGGTCTGAAAGATATTCAGCCGTAGCGTTTGTAACAACATTTAAAAAACTGGCTGGAATACTCTTAAGCCATACGTAAAATGACCATGTGGCACATCATCTGCCAAGCTGTTTGATCAACTGGCTGAATATCTTTCAAGCCGCTAGTTAAACAGCGCTGTTTAGTTAAAGGTTAAGCTCATTGTTCATGGTATACTAAGCTAGTCGTTTGCAACTTCTATATTATGTTTAACTCTATATTTAGAGTTTTATAAATTAAATATACTTTAAACATAATATAACATTTTAATTGAATTGAATGCTATCTTCAAAATATCAATATTTCTTTTGTACGGGTTATTTAAAATATATATCGTTATAATAATGTGATATTCTATATATTACAGTCCGTACAATGGCGTGATATTGAAATACTGTTTAATATTCCAGGTATTTAAAATAAATAGATTTACAGGAAACTTATAGTAATTAATTAATTTTATTACGTACCGACGTTTCATAACGATCTCCTTAGGCTACGATTAATTAAATTGAAGTTACAAATTACTTAATAGCCAAAAACCTAAGTGATTGACTCTAATGGAAAAGTAATAGATTCTCATCGCACGTTCAAAGTGTTAACGTACCTAATAAAATAAATGGAAATAACTATTTTTGAAAATCGAATGGAAACTAATGTTATACAGGAAAGGCTTTCCTTGATTGTGGACTGTCTTCATCCCTTATTGTTTATGGAAAAGTGTTTTGGGACCTTTCGTTTCCGTCAAGTAAGAGGATCTTTGAGTCCACCCACAATTATGAATAAGGCGTATGCAATGACTCTGTTAATTGTCATCGGCATTTTATATGTAGCAGCATTATGTGTGTCACAATCACCGTATGGAATTGATGGGATAAAATTCGAACTGCCAAATGCGGCACCAGTCTTACACGTAGTGATTCAATTTGTAATATCAATGTTAGTGCCTTTTATGTTCTCGAAGGAGAATGTTATCATTGTGAAATCATTGGCCCAAATAGATCACCTATTAGATGTTGACGAAAAACTCTATAGGAAAAGCAAACGAAGAATTCTGGTGAAATTAATCATTTTCAGTATTATTTTAATTTTAAGTATGGTATACGAATTTTATAATCAAGATTTCTTATCAGTAACTGTACCGTTCATAACGCTAATTAAATACGGGGACAAACTACGAATATTTTCATTTTATGTATACATTAGCTTGATAACAGAGAGGATTCATATTCTCAATAAGTTATTAATGTCTATTAGCGTTATTGGATGTAATAAATTAAATGAAAGTTCCATATTTTTTATAAGATCAAAGATGGCCAAAATCATCGAAATTAAAAGTTTATCAAAGTCTTTCTATTTGATTGGGAATACACTTCTATTAGTAAATTCAGTGTTCGAAGTGTATTTATTTTTTGCAATAGTTACTGCATTTTTTAACATAATAATGTCGTTAAATGTATACATTTATTACTATCGGATATTGAAGTTATCAAATCGATATATGGTTGGGATTACATATTGGTGCACAACTGAAGTATGTTTTTTGATAATTTTATGTTTTTTGTGCGAAAATATACTTAAAATACGTAGGGTAAAAGCCGGATAGTTGCCTCGGACGGATACATGCCCCGGTGTTTAATAAACTATATTACGATTATAAGTTGTGTTAGCGCTTTACTACAATAAGTTGTGACCGCCCCGCAGGCCTCGATGATGCATAAGCCATCGGAATAGGCGCACGTGTTTTGTCCGTGTGAGCAAAAATCTTCCGCGGCGAAACTTTGACGGGCGTTATAATTATATTGGGAAGTAATTTCTATTGAATATTTTTATTACTGATCGTGGTTTCAGTCAACTTTTTGTTTTTTTGCATGCATTAGAGTTTAAATTACATTGTTTATTATGTTTTATTCCTGAATAATTTTTATTTATTTCGCAAATAAAAAGGGCAAGTATCCGCATCAAAAAGGATAGTCGCCCTACTTACTGTCGCGGATAGTTGCCCCTTACGAAAACTAAAATTACCACAAAGACCAAAAAAAACAAACCAGCTGGGGACAAGAAAAGCATTGAGAAGAAAAAAGGGCTACCGCAAAAAAAGAAAAAAACTAAAAAATATATTGATATGACTAGCAGTGAGACTGAATCTGATAACATAGATATTATGAAACAGGACAAAGTAAAAACATCAAGGAAGAGAAAATTACCAATTTACAGTTCTGACAGTTCTAACAGCAGTGGAAGTGAAGAAAATGTCTTAAATCTAAAAGACGAGAAATCGACTAGAGACACTCGAAAGATATTAAAAGTCAAAAATGCTAATTCAATAGTAAATATGACTAAAAAAGTTTCAATTGATGATTATTGCGTACAATGTTTTGATAACTACAATTTAACTAAATCAAAATCAGATTGGATTCAATGTAAGATGTGTCGGATGTGGTTGCATGAAACATGTACAACATTCAAACACTGTTGTATGAGATGTGGAAAGTTAGAAACCTTAGCTTCTGGTAAAAATTAATTTTAATACCAAAGTTGAGAAAAAAATGTATAATAACTATACCATACCTGCAATGACATGTCTAATGTTTTGAAAATGAAATAATAAAAGACGGTTTAAAAAAACTCTAAATTCTTGCACCATCTCGATGGGTGGAAATCTCCTCTCTGTACAATGACATCTATATACCTGTAAGAAGAGACGCTTGCAAAAAAGACTGGTATTACACCCATTGGTGTTTTTCTATAGCTTACACGAGTTCAAATACCTATAGATCATCAGAACCGAAGCCACGGTTTAACGGGGTACTACGACTCATAGTCATGTTTTGTCGGCATACAGTCATAGTCAAATAGCACTTTTAAACGTTAAATAAAATATAAAGATTACTAGTAAACCCCAACCAAAATTGTAGTTTCGTGTGGAGAAGGGGCAAGAAACTCCATATTCTCCGTACTCTTTTAAAATAGGATTTATAATATTCATATAAATAAGTTAAATAATTATATGTGAAGACAATGTACTCTTAGTATAAAACTACTGTACAGGTCAATTATTGTATTGTTAGTATAAATGCTCCTTACATATTTACAAATATCGAAACCGTAGAATATTATACATTAAAGAGTAAAAAACTCTAAAACAGTGTGTGAAATAAAACCCGGTTTTCTGTTACATAAAACACTTTACCAAATGATTGTACTACGTTATTAATTTACTTAGCGATTGATGGTTCGTTCTAATATTCAATTAATATGTAACAAATAAGTAACAATATGTTTAAACACGGACAAAACCTTGTAAAGAGTGGGTGTATAATTTAATTGTGCTATATTTTCTTCTCACTTACACTTTGTTGTTCCCGAAACGATGGAGAATAAAGTGCATAATGTGGTGGACTCTTTAAAACCATTACTTATAACTGAGAATCTCTACGGAATATTTCGATTTAGCTACGTAAATGGAACATTGGCAACACCACCACGAGTGACCAAGATTTATACCATCTGTGTAATTTTTATTACAATTACATCGTATACATATCAGATGATAGAGCTAACCCAATCACCATATATATTCAATGGAGTGAAGTTTGAATTTATAAGCGCGTCACCCTCTATATTTATGACAAGTCAGTTCATTACATCTTTGATTGTACCGTTTCTATTTTCAAAACAAAATATTATATTTATAAAAGCTATATCTGAAATTGATTCTCTTTTGGGTATTAATGAAGAGTTTCATTCTAAATGTAAACTTCAAACTATTATTACAATCTGTACTCTTGTAGTTTCTTTTAGCTTAACTATAACATACGAACTTTATGTTAACAAAAACATGTTAGCTATGATCTTGTGCATGGCAGTCGTTTCGTTTGGACAGAAATTACAGGTGGTAATCTTCTCCACTTACATTAATATGATTACCGAGCGAATAAATGTATTGAATAATCATTTGCGAAATTTCACCCCAAACGAAAACGGCATGGTTTTAAAGAAGAATTCACAATTGTATTACATTGGTTGTAAAGTTGAAAAAATATCGATAAAATCATTATCTATCGCCTACAGTTTGATGGGGGTAGTAATAGTAACGACCAACAAAATTTTCCAAATCAACATTTTCCAAACGCTGATTTCAACATTTTTTTACATAATTATAGCTATATGGACATATATTTATTACTATCGAATGCTACAGGATTCCACATTTTTAGTTAGTAACCTAATATGGTGTATTGGCGAATTATTTTTTCTTGCCCTCATATGCTACGTATGCGAAAGAGTTGTTACCAAACGAAATGAGACTAAGACTTTTGTAAATGAAATTATAATGAATTACAACATCTCTAACGAAACAAGGGGCCAAGCTAAAACATTACTTGAAGTAGTGAATGCTTGGCGATTGAATATAATTGCTTACGGAATGTTTGAAATGAACATTACACTCCTATTGAAGTTTGTTAGTGTTGCCACTACTTATTTAATATTTCTTTGCCAATTGTCACATTTTGTTTAGCATTTTATATCTTTGCAAAATATTGCCTTTGTCTATAGTAAGTAGTCTGTATGATTAAGTCATAGTATGACTTAAATTTCTACTTTCTGCTGCTTCTTGTTTCAACTGAGTGGCATGATCACTGGTCTTTACATGTACTAATTATGTATTACTAAGGATAATATCATTATATTATCCTATGCACTAACTTGTATTAGTAACATATTATTCGTATATACATGTGTGTTATTAGAAGTACATTATGGCTTGTAATTGGTAATTAAATTATTCAACTATAATTTCCGTATTTGATTTAATTCCCTTAATAGCAGTTATTTAACAGTCTGTAGATAAATATATTTTATCCTATTGCTGTCTTCCGCGCTGCACCCGTGGATGGCGCCGGGAGCCCCGTTACGCCCGTGGGCTTGCGGGGGGTATCAGTTTCGCGCCCCGCTCAACGGCGGGGCGGTCGTTGTGGCGGGCCTGGAGCGGCCCTGGGTCTTGTAGGTGCTGTGTAGCGTCTTCGCGGCACTTGTTGTTGTGTGTCAGCGGGGTTGGAGAGTGCGTAGGGACTCCTCAGGTATCGGAGTCCTCCGCGCGCACTAGCTCGCGCGGGAAGGATCGGCTGTGGTTGGGAGGCCTGGTGTGGAGCGGGGCGAGATTCTGGAGGTGCTGGAAGCTGGAGGCGTCCGCACACTCGAACATGCGTCTCGCCAGCGCGCTGATGAAGTCATCCAGGCTCTCCTGTTTGAGGTCTCGTTGTATGGTGGAATTCCTTACGTAGCGCGGCGCGTCGACTATACGCCGCAGTGTGGTGCTCTGCACGGCCCGCAACCGACGTCGGCGCCGCGTACGTAAGGTGCGGTCTGAAGTATTGTTTGTAAAGCACCAGTTTGCGCTTTATTGGCAGCGATGACTGGAGCACAGGGCGTAGTTTGACGGCAACCGCCTACGACGCCTAGGTAGGTTGCTTTGGGGCGCCACTGGATCTCGACCCCTTGTAGCTGGAGCGGTGGCGGGAGATGTCGCTAGCCAAAGACTATGGCCTGGGTCTTGGCTTCATTTGCGGTCAGGCGCCGCTCAGCCAGCCAGGCGGGAAGGGCATCCAGCTACCTCTGCAGCTTGACGCCTGCGTAGCGCGCGTTGTATGCCGTTGCGATGTAGGTGGTGTCGTCCGCAAACAATGACACCGCACACCCCGCTGCGACTGGAACGTCATCGGTATAAATAGAGTACAGGCTCGGTGACAAGCAGCTGCCCTGGGGGACACCCGCGGTGATCGGCCGGCAGCTCGCCTTCACCCCCTTGACGGAGACGTAGAACCGCCGGTCGAGAAGGAAGGAGCGAATAATTGCCACCACGCGCCGCGGGATGTCGGAGGCGAGGAGCCTGTGCACAAGTCCCGCGTGCCAGACCCGGTCAAAAGCGTTCTCCATGTCGAGAAATACTGCAGCCGCCACCTCTGTCTTATTAAGGGCGGCGGTGATGTCATGCAGCACTCTCGACAGCTGGAGGGTGGTGGAATGTTCACTTCAGAATCCAAACTGTTCGGGCCTAGGAGTAAAGTGTCGCCTGATTGTCGGCAGCAACATGGCCTCGAACAGCTGGCGTGCGAGGCGTGCGTGCGTGGCGAGTAATGAGATAGGGCGATAACTCGCCGGGTCGAAAACGCTTTTGCCCTTCTTGGGCAACATGATAACTTTTGCCTCCTTCCAGGCTTCGGGGAAATGTGCGGTCCGGAGGATCGCATTGAAGAGACGCATAAGCGTCACCACCGCACGGTGGGGCAAGTGACGCAGTGCTGCGTTTGTGATACCGTCTGGGCCGGGAGCCTTCCTGAGCTTGAGCCGCGCTGCTTCTTTCCTGACGGCGCTCGGCGACAAGAACAGCACCTCTTCGTCTGTCGGTGGAGGGGCGCCCAGCTGCTCGGCGACGGCGGTTTCGACCTCTAGCGCACGGGCTGGGTCCTCCGCAGGGTTAGGGGAGAACTGCTGTTGAAGGTGGTCCGCGAACAGCTCGGCGCGGCCCTTGTCGTCGTAGCGCAGTGTGCCGTCTGGGTGTCGCAAGGGGCTATATTTTATCATTACATTAATGAATTAGTTTTACTATGTCTCACTAGATGGCACTTTCCAACATTTATATCGTCATTTAAAGTCAACCAGTCTTCGGTATAAACGATTAGAATAAGACTTTATAAATTAATCTTATTTATATCGAATACATGATATCTTTTTTCGACTAAGGTCTTTTGGTGCCAGAAAGAAAGCGGTTTCGTCACAGTTCCAGACACGCCCAGGATCCTATAGGATTTTAAGATTTTCTTCACCCTGTAACGAAGAAACTTCCGGTTTTTTCGTTAGTTAGTAAGGAACGAGCTTTATTAATGTAATCGGCCTGTGTTTGACACAGATCAGGATCTCTTGATAAAAATCCAGCACACACGGGATCTATTGCTTATATAGATGTATCGATATTACCTTTTTCAACAATTTTTTTTCAACATTTCAAGAAGTTACAGGAGATTTTTTTGATTTTTTTTTCCTATATTTCTAGTAAAATAAATATTAAAAATAATCGTATTTCCAGTTCACTTAAACAGATTAATTATATTAAGTACACTACGTTCCATTCCTAGTTGATAAGTTTTTATTTTTTGCTTGTGTCATATGACTGAAGACACGGCGATATACTCGTACGTTATCGTTATACATTTATAATTAATGGCCAGAAATGTACACAAACACTTTATTAAGTTATTAATTTACTTAGCGATCGATGTATCGTACTACTATTTGTATTAATTAGTTATTGTAACAATATGTTCTAACACATAGTTGACATTACAAAGAGTGGGTGTACAATTTAAATGTGCTATATTTTCTTCTCAATTACACTTTGTTTGTAACGAAACGATGGCGAATAAAGTGCATAATGTGGTGGACTGTTTAAAGCCATTACATACTTATAACTGAGAATCTATTCGGAATATTTCGATTTAGTTACTCGAATGGGACATTGACAGCCTCACCACGACTGATAAAGATTTACACTATGTGTGTGATTTTTTTTACAATAATCCCCTATACATTTGAGATGGTAGAGCTTATCCAACACCATATGTCTTCAAAGGAGTGAAGTTACAATTTTTAAGCGCGCTACCCTATATATTTGTAACAGGTCAGTTCATTAAATCTCTGATTGTTCCATTTCTATTTTCAAAACCAAATATTATATTTATAAAAACCATGTCTGAAATTGATTCTCTATTGGGCATTACTGAAGAGTTTTATTCTAAACTAGTGACCCGCCCCAGCTTCGCACGGGTGCAATGCTGATGAGAAGCAGGTTTTTATTATGTATTGTTATTTCCGTCGCTGGAAAGCTCCGATAATATACGCGTTCGATCGCTGCTAAATAAGCTGTAATGAGTTGTATAGATCTATAATAAATGAACAATGTATTCAAGGTATTTAATTGGTTAAGGATTAATACTGTATTGGTTAAAATCGCTTTGAAAGTTAGCTATTATTTGTCGTAAAAAGTAAATGACAAAAAAAAGTTATTGTGGGTTATCCATAAGAGATAGACATATACCATCACGGATTTTTCTGTAGACCTTTTCAATGTGTACAATACTTAGTACATTATTTTGATAAAACTCGTAGGGTTCAGCCTGCGTTTGCAATGTAAGCGGAAAAAATGTAATTATTTACGACATCACATTAGAAACCTCAAAAATAACAGTACTTCTCCACTATTTAATGGATGTTATTATACATATAAACCTTTCTATTGAATCATTATATCTATTTAAAAAAACCGCATCAAAATCCGTTGCTTAATTTCAAAGATTTAAGCGTACAAAGGGACATAGAGACAGAGAAAGCGACTTTGTTTTATACTATGTAGTGATGTAAACGTAAAAGTATCATTAATATCTGTACCCTTGTGATTTCTGTTGGCTTAAGTAATACATCATACGAATTTTATGTCAACCAAGGGTTAACAGTTACAATATTGTGCATGGCAGTAATTGCATTGGCACAGAAAGTACAGTTGGTATTCTTCTCCACTTACATTAATATGATAACAGAGAGATTAAATGTACTGAATAATCATTTACGAAATGTCACCCTTTACGAAAACGGTATAGTTTCAAAGAAGACTTCACAATTGTATTACATTGGTTGTAAAGTTGAAAATATGTCAATAAAATCATAATCAATCGCTTACAGTTTGATGGGGATTATGCTAGAAACGACCAACAAAATTTTCGAAATTAACATTTTCCTTACGCTGATTTCTACATTTTTTTACATAGTAATTGATATATGGGCTTTTATTTATTACTATAGAATGTTAAAGGATTCGACATTTTTAATGAATTACAACTTCTCAACCGAAACTAGGGGCCAAGCTAAAACATTACTTGAAGTAGTGAATGCTTGGAAATTTAATATAATCGCTAATGAAAATGTAAACGAAATGAAAATGTAAACGAAATGAAAATTAACTAGTGCTAAAATTAGCTAGTGTTGCCACTATGTACTTACATAATATTTCTTTTGCAAGTGTCGCAATTCGTTTAGCATCTTAGATCTTTGCAAAAGATATCCTTTGTAATTTGTAAATGTGTATCATTAAGTCAAAGTAAAACTTAAATTTCTTATTTCTGCCGCTTCTTGCTTCTCCTGAGTATTTGAGTCACAGGTCTTTACTAATTATATTAATATAATGAACAACTTGTATTAGTAACATATTATTCGTATAAACAATTGTTACTTGCGTGTGTATTATTCATGAAAGCACATTGTGGCTTGAAATTGGCAATTAAATGTATTGGACCATAATTTTCGTGTTTAATCAAATTATCCCTTTAAATTTATTGCTTTACGGAAATATCCAAACACAATACTCCTAAGTGCATTAAGTGCTATGTAATTTCTTATGAACTGTAATCAGTCTAATGACAGTATATAAACAAGGTAGTCGTTGCTAGATAGGTACACTTAAATATGTGTGAACACAGATAATATGGTATTTAGGAATTGCTTGACGGGGAAGACATTAAAAGATCACCAAACAATACACAAGGAGACTTCAGCAACACGTTCTTGCTCCGGTCCTCTTGGAAACGACGGACTGGTGTATCAGCTGAGAAGGGCGTATCTTGCCGCAGTCTGATAATTTGTGAATTATGGAGGGAGTAAAAAAATATTGGTTTTGTGTTCCCTATTTTCCATCATTTCATAAAATCTGATAAAAGTCAAGAAAGAAAAAAGAAGTTAATATGGATAAAAATGTCCCCTATATTGTGGAGACGTTGAATCCATTACTCACGCTAGAGAAATGTGTGGGAATATTTCGATTTACCTATACAAATGGTAAATTAAGGATATCGTCTCGTATAAGTAAATTTTATACTTTTTGTGTGTTTTTAATCATAATACTATTGTACTTACGCGAAATTTTAAACTGTTTGCGGACACCTTATGAATTTAAAGGGGTAGTGTTCGATCTTTTCAATGTGTTCCCAAGCATAATTTTAACAGAATTCGTAATATCCTTGATTGTACCTTTAGCTTCCTCTAAAAGGAATATCGTATTTATTCAAACCGTTTCCAAAGTCGATTGGATACTTGGTGTGAAAAGTGAATTTTACAAGAAATTCAAACAAAAACTTCGAATAGAGCTTGCCGTTTTATGCCTTAGTTGTTTTCTGGGTGGTTTTCATGATATTTATTTTAATAACTATATTTCACCTAAAATTTTTTGTATGTCATTAATTACGTTTGGACTAAAATTAGAACAATTTTTATTCACCGTCTACATTAATATGGTAACAGAAAGAATGACACTTGTGAATGAGGCATTAAAGACATGGAACGAGGAAGGAAATTCGAAACGAAAAACCATATATTATATTGGACGTACCAGTTTTAGTATAAAGTTCGCATCAATTTCTTTTTATTTAATTGAAGAAATGGTGAACTTGATTGAAACAATGCTAACTATAACTGTGTTCCAAACATTGATATCAAATTTTTGTTATATTGTATTCGCTATTTGGACTTATATTTATTATTATCGCATTTTAAAAGATTCCCAATTTCTGTTAAGAATGATTATGTGGTCTGCGTATGAATTTGTATCTGTTATTCTCATTTGCTATGTGTGTGACAATCTTCTTACGAAACGTAATGAAACGAAAATTCTGGTCAATAAGATTGTTATGAATTATGATTTACCAAAAGAAGCTCGAGTACAAGCTAAGACTTTGATAGAAGTCGTGAATGCTTGTCCAATGAAAATCGATATTTATGGAATGTTTGATGTAAATATCACACTTATACTGAAGTTTATAAGTGTGGTAACAACTTGTTTAATTTTTCTTGTTCAAATATCTCACTTTGTCTAGATTTTAGACTCTAGAATGTAGAAGAGCAACTTTTAATTGTAATTAAGTTGTGAATTATGGCTTTTTCGAGGTTTAATTAATTTTCATGTAAAGATTCTAATAGATATCTAATCTTTTAGTCATGGAAAGCAGTAGTTTAAATTTTACTGTGTTTTATTTACAAAACCCAATTTTTTTAATATCTGAGTAGTGTTGGCCTAGTGGTAACAGCGTGCACCCTTCAGCGTGATGTGCACCAATGGATTTTCTTTCTGTGCGCATTTTAAATTCGCTCGAACGGTAAAGGAAAACATCGTGAAGAAACCGGCTCGCCTTAGACCAAAAAGTCAATGGCGTGCGTCAGGGACAGGAGGCTGATAACCTACTTGTCTATTAGACAAATGATCATGAAACATATATAGCATATAGTAAACAGAAATCTGAGGCCCATACGTAAAAATGTCACTTTTTATCTGTGTAAATCCATGGAATTCCAAATTTCATAATTACATTAATCATTTTCAAAAATAATACATTTTACAAGTGTTAATTTTACGCGTTGTTTCAATAAGATGCTCACAAGTTGTAGTTTTCGATAAATTGAATTAAGTTTGTTCTGACTTTTCACTAGAAGTGATAGTGATTGTTCAGCAATGCAACTACTATAGGTTTGGTAAAGAATTAAACGTTTATATATAGTATGCATAATAAACGCGTAACATATTTGATTGTATTATTTACATAATACATGGACTCTAATAACAGGGTACAACGTAGCTATTTGTGGTGGTATAATTTATTTATTTTTTATTTTTTTTATCTGTGACACGTATGTTTATAAAGAAAATAAACTTCTTTAAACCTAAAGAAGATGGGACCGTTCTACATCTGCCAACTTGACGATGCGAGGGCACGCAATTGATGCTTATCGCTTATTTTTAGTTTGTGGTGCCGAGATGTTTTCTTATTTTTACGCCGTATTCCAATAGCCACTCTACTTTGCCTTCGTCGCTGCAATAACTAAATACATAGCATAATAAAATAAACTTGGATCCTTGATACATTAAATCTTGCAGCATTTACTCGCTGTCAGGTAAAATACATGTTGTAAATATGATGTTGTAATCAAATATTTATCGTGTATTGCCTTTAATAGGTCATGGTAAACCTCTTGTAATACAAATATTCGTAGACATACATAACAAAACTTGAAGCAAAACGTTTTCTCTCGTGTACGGATATTCTCAAACACTGCGGTCTTTAAGAGCCCAGGGCTGATTTCAAACATTTTCCGATGTATATACAATATGTTAGATAATTAAGCTTTATATATAGTGCGTAGATTTTAATTGTGTATATAGAGTAAACTATTATCAGTTGATTTTTGTTGTCCATCAAAATGTATTATAATGCTTTTTACCGGCTTAATTTACAAAATACCAGACGGGACTTACAACTGGTTTACTATATACTAAAAGTCTACAAAACCAAATGTTCTCCAAGAACTTGGTATATTAAGGGGATATTGCGACGACCGCGGCCGAGGTTGAACCAATTGCCCTGATCCCCGTGAACCAAAACGTTGCACCACTATTGACATATTTTTTTATTACTAACTAACTAACTTACTCTGTAAGTTAGACACCAATATTTGTAATAATTGAAGTATAAGTCGCTGACCACGACTGTTGTATAAAAATTATATATAAAATTGTAAAATTACAAAAACTATTTTTTAGGTTTGTGCATATTTTTAATATAATTACAATTTTTTTATATTATAATTCAAATGTTTGATTTTAGAATCAAATCAAATCAAAAACTATTTGATTTGATTTGATTTGATTCGCTATGTGAATTAATAGTAGCGACATTGTTATTATGTATTATTATATTTTTTCTCGACATTATCGTATTAGCATAGTCTGTAAGGAGGATAATTTATGTGTTTCTTTAAAAAGATAAATAAATGCATTGCATGCTTAATGTACTATAATTTGAGTAGTTTTTCATATATCAAAAATATTGACATATTGTGTTAATGGTTAGAAACATGTGAACTTGGGACATTATCTTCTCGGATATGTTTTTTTAACTGTAAGGTGATAATGACTTATCGACATTTGATATCAGAGCGTCCGATTAGCGGACAAATGTTTACTTCCCATAGTAAGTTCCCAACTGTAGTGCATGTTTAGCTATATATGTAGCTTTTCTTATTTTCTGTATTTTTATTATTACATTTGTTTATTTTCCTTTACAAAAACAAACAAACAAACGAAACAAAAAATTCATTTATTCATATAGGTAACAATGTACACTTATGAACGTCAAAAAAAGAAAAGAAATATACATAAAATGATTCTAATTTTACATTTACTGCCAGTTCTCAAATCAAGGGCGTAGAACGGAAGAGAAGAACTGGCAATAAACTCTCCGCCACTCTTTTTAATCGCCAAGTTTTTTTTTTATACACATTGTTGCAACCATTACACCATGTTCCATATGACATCTTGAGTAATAAAAAATAATAAAATTAATTAAAAACAAAGATTTGTCCTCTATCAGCAGGAGGCATGGTGAAATAGGAGCACGCACTTACATACTCGTGAGAACAACACGCAAATACGTGCTATAAACAATTAATATCGCCGCATACACAAATTCAAGTACGACCAGTCACCACAAGTAGCACCCGTTCACGAGTATGACGCATGGCCAGCCATCGCCCCCCTCGCCATATTTTAGGGAGAGAGACAACCCGACGCATGGACAATACAATGCAAATATACAATGTTTGGGGACCCAACTATTTAAAAATATCTATTGAGTCGCTCAATTACTAGACCATGGTGGAGCATTCGTTTCTAGCTACAATTTTTTTATAGAACAAACGGCCAGTAGGCTCATCTGATGTCAAGTGCTGCCCATGGACACTCTCAATTCCAGAGGGCTATCGAGTGCATTGCCGGCCTTCTATGAATTGGAACGCTAAGCGACATTGCTCATTTTGGATTTACTGAACTGAGTAGGATTACCTTACAAATTGCGATAAACATTTGTGACAGTAGTACTGTACAAATTTTTTTTCACTCAGCTGCGATAACTTGATACAAAAAAAAGTGTTTAGAGGCCCTGTTTTGTTGTAACTGACGAAAAACCTTTCTGCCAATAGCTAAAAAGGCAGCATTGGCATAGGTAAATAGACAAATATAGGACGAATATAGGAATAAATATAGGACGAAAAAAAAGTATATAAAAATTATTGCAAGGGAGAAATTTCGTTAAAACAGCATAAAAATATTTTTTTCAACAATTTTAATTAACTACAAGTTACAATTTACAGCCTCAATGTATATCAAACCTTGGATCTATTTTGGGAACTTCATCATTATCGTGAGCTAGTGGATTATTGAAGACCTCGTCAAGCACATCCTGTGGAATTATGAAGCCTGTGGACGGAGTGGTCATACTTGGAAAAGGCACGTCGATCGTTGTGGTACGTGGTGTTGGTGTTGTATTTAGGAGAAAACACGATGTTTGGCTCCTTACTGTTACATCTGGAAAAAATGCAGCTCTATACTAAATATCTATGGAAATGTTATGGAATTAATTTAAAAAAATACAATTCGGGCAGAAAAAATGTTCTTCTACATCTGTAGGCATATATACGCTGTCTAGGTATACATCTATGTATAGGTCTTAAACCTTTCTGTAATACCTTATACTTAATTTACAATTATAGCGTTATATCTACGGTGAAAAAAAATTAAACATCGAAAAGGAAAATCTATTTTTTTTAGGAAAATCTAATTTAATGCAAGTTTAACAAATATATATTATATCAAATACGATGGTACATTTGAAAATTTATTACCACATTTTTCGCGGAAATATTATTTTAGAAAAACTAAGATATTCTTACTATTATTAGGTAAAATGTTAGTGACATTGTGCACAAAATTATTTCTTTTTTTTTGAAGAACTCTTTTGGAGTGCACTTTCAAATAAAAAATAGTCCTTTTCTTAAATTATGTAGCAATATTTTTTTTTATATTTAAATTAAGTTTATTTAACAGGATAATGTGTTGCAATAAAACTGTCTTTAATATCTATTTTCTAAAGTCAGTGTTAGTGTCGTTTTTCCTACAAACGAAAAAAAAAAAAGATTTTGAGTTTTTATCTTATTACGCTAAAGAAGTATTACTTCTAACGCACACACGTTTTTTTATAATAAAATGTTTTACAAAAATTCTGAAAGAAATTACAACGATCCAAGAAAGTAAAAAACAGTTGTAGTTGTGATTTACAACTTTTTTCCCCGAGCAAGAAACATATCTGACGTCAGCTTTCGCATTAGTGCCTCCTGAGTTCGCATGGCAAAAAAACCTAATCCTGGAAGTAACTAGTCGAGGATGACAAAAGCCTTACCAACACCACACGCTTGCACACATTGAAGCTTCCCTATGTTTGAATAGGTGACACCATCAGACCCACACACTGGGCTGTAGCCGGATGTGCTTGGACAATTTGATATGCATTTCTTAATAAACTCTACACTTCGTTCCGTAGTAGTTGTATCAACTCGAGGACAGGGCGCAGTCCTTTTCAGCTGTACACCTGAAATGGTGCACATACATATCTATGTGTATACAAACATTCGACGATCTATGTCAGGCACAGGAGACTGATGACCTACTTGCTTATTAGATTAACAAATGATCATGAATCAGTTACAGAAATCTGAGGCACAGGCCAAAAAAATTGCCACTGATTTATTGTAATATTTTGAACAATATTTATTTAATTTCGTATTTTCTTAGTTCACAACCACATAGCAGTATTTTACAATCTTAAATATATTTCAAAATCAACAAACCCTAAACAACTTCAGTTTTATTTAAATAGGAGCGAAGCAACCTGGCAGTCATTCTGTGTACACCTAGCTGTAATAATAATTGTAATATTGTTGTGTTATTTTGAATTCTGGTGTAAGTTAAAATCTTAAGAGAGCTATTGACATAGTTGAACTGTTATTTTCATACAAAGGTTTATCCACATACACCGATCCGATGTACCATGGATAGCTTGTATCGACAGATGGCTATTATAATCCGACGATTGGTTATTGGCACAAATTTATCAATATTTAGATTAAATGTCTATCTCAGATGGTCAAAAATGGATTGGTATAGGTTATTAAGTTTGGGTGTTAATAATTTTTTATATCTACTTACGGGCGCCACAGTTTTGTGCACAGTACAGTTTCCCAATATTATTGTAGGTCATATTGTCAGTCCCACACACGGGCAAATACTCTGGGGTCGCGGGACATTTTTTGATACAACTTTGGAGGTTGCTTCTAGAATCTTCTTTTGTTTCACACGCTGACCACTGCTTGACTTGAATGTCTGGAATGTAAGTAAAGCTTTGAATATCCATTCGACGAACTAAAGTTGTTTGTGTTTAATGTTGTGTTTGTGAGTTGAGTAAAAGCCATTTCGCCTTAATCTTTAATAGTCATCCTAACTTTAGTGCTATTTGAGACTCTCGCTATTGACAAACGCCCAAGCGAAACTTATCCCTGGAGTTGAAATTTATGTTATAGAATATCATGGGTCAATTCAAAATTTTAGGTAAGTTTTTATAAAGCATAAGGAGGCAAACTAGCGTATGGGTTGCTCAAAAAGGGCAGTCATCGCCTATGGACACATTTTAAACGGTGCGTTGCTGGCCTCTTGTAAAAGTATGTAGTTTAAAATGAAATAGATTTATAGAACTGTTGAAACATGAAAATAAATTACTCAGTGGGAGTCCTTTTTATAATCAATCAATCAATCAAAGTAGGTATTCAGCCTCCTATGCCTGACACAGACAGTCACACATTTTCATTCACCGTTCGAGTGAATGTTAAATGCGCACATAGAAAGAAAGTCCATTGGTGCACAGCCGGGATCGAACCCTCAGCAGTGAGAAACGTATGTTTAATATGGGAGCTTTTAACTGTGTACATTTCACTTATTTTTTATTTGGTTAACTCATAGGTAGGCTTCACTTTCCTTTGCCTATCAATTGTAATGATTTATGTAAATTAGGTATATAGTTAAATGTATTGAATATTTTTTTTAGTTCTTTTACCTTTTGTAAATGTTGAATCTTTTTGTACGTAAATATTTTGTATTCCATCTTAGGCTTTACTTTTAGTGTAATTCTTTGTCGTTAAATAATAATATTTGTTAGCTTTAGGATTACGATATAAATAAATACCTGTCCAACATCTATAAAACGTCTAATAAAAGCGATACTTACTGTGTCCGCATCGAGCAACACATTTAAGTCGATCAATATTCTGATATGTGACATCATCGGTGCCACAAACGGGGTTGTAAGGCGCCACAGGACATGAGGACACGCAAGACTGGAAGTTATTTGCCGGAATTGGTCTATGGGTTGTACTTTCCTGCCACCTGTAGGTTACATAATAAATCGCTAGTTAATGTGTTTTTATTATATATGTTAAAATGTTTATGAAAATCTATTTGTAGGCTCAAACTTTTTGAAAGTACTTTTGGCTTCTCTCTCTCTTCACAAAATGTAATCTACATTTATGATAAAGCATTTCATTCAATAGTTTTTTTTTAATAAAAACTAATTGTAATAATTTATAAATATTTAAATAGTGCTGTACCGGGCACATTACGAAAGGTACAGGTTGAAATGGACTCAAATTAATAAAAAATAAATTTGCCACTGTGTGTGGCAGAATATGCGAACGACTGACAATTGTACCACCTTGACATTTTATACCATATTCGTGCAATGAATAAATTATTATTATTATTATTAAGAAAATAGAATCAACAACTTGAACCAGAAGGTCTAACATTAGAAAGACTGGAAACAGCTGGAACAGGACATGATGATCACCAGAACCACCAATCACATCTGATGTATTAGAATAAGTTAGGTTATGAACTAAAACAAATATTTATATATATTATATTAGGTGTCAGCAATAAAGGTTTAATATTAATAATTGAAACATCGCCATCATGATTGTGCGTTGCGTTTTTAGTTACTTGCAATTTTATTTGTTAATTTCACTTATTCCAATTTTCCGTATATATTAGTATTTTTCTTTACTAGGGTTGCCTGGAAGAGATTGCTTTTTCAAATAACATTTCTTGTTGGTATGTTACATTATATATATGATTATATCATATATTTTAGAAAAAGAGCTTGCAACATATAAACAAAGCATTATGTATGATGTGGTAAACTAAACTAAATATATGACCTAAATAAATAATGATAAAATGTACTAAGTAAACACAATTTTGTAATACAAAATAGACCGGTATAATCCAAAACAATTTGATTAAGAAATTCTGATGCGTCACCCAAAAATTACTCAAGATCTCGTCAACATCGTCGAACTTCATTAATAAGGTATTTCGATTATAGGTGATAATATAATGATATAATATGACGTTCAGGGAATTTTACTATTGATTTTATATGGCATTGAACATTATGCAACACATCATGCAATCATCATGATTACATATATATATATGCAAATTTATGCGTTATTGTAATTTGAACATAATGCAGTTAGCATTTTAAATGGTATAGACCTAAAGAAATTCATATGAAATCAAAAGCGGGTTTAACTTTACTACATGTTCCTATGTAGGCTCCCGCAGGTAAAAAAATAACACATATTTTGGTATAAAATGGTATTAGGTGACATAGTTTGCGAACAGGCCTTTATGACTGACAACTCCAGTATATATTTCTGTTTAATCATTACTTTGTTTCTAACTCTTCTACCTATCCGTTTATTATTTTTTCTCTTTGTACCAACACAAACAGGTGAATGAAAAAAAAATAACAGATTAATGTTTTGCACTTCAAAAGATAATAATAATGACACTTTATTTATATCACAGGAACACAAATAAATATCAGTGGCGCTACAAACTTTATAGGTCTAGACCTCATTTGTCAACACACATGGTCGACCCAAAAGGATCTAATAAAAGCCGGTTTCCTAAAGATATTTTCCTTCACCGTTGTTAAATGCGCACATAGAAAGAAAGTCCATTGCTGCAAAGACGGGAAGCGAACGCTCTCTTCTCTCTCTCAAAAAGAATTAAAAAGAGTTCTTCTCGCCCTCTCTATGACCTTGACTTGCGAAATGGTAGGAAATGTAAATTGAACATCTTTTCTGTTGACGTTCTAGTGTAATTGGTTACCTATTAATAAAGTTATTTTGAGTATATTAATAACTTACCAAGTTGGATAATAATCATCGTCAGTATCCGGGAAGACCACTCTATTATTATAATCAGAGTTATAGTCGTGGCTGCGACCTGAGTTGCCTCTGGGATTCCAATTTTGGTGACAGAGTGAATGATGGCATACTTGTACTATTAGAAATACTGAAAAATAAAAATTTCACATTTTAATTAATTTTTGTCAAAATGGGATCAACTTATTGCTTCTTCATAACATAGGTTAAAGAAGAAAGTAGTTTGGTGACATTTTGACTAACTTTTGTTCCCAGCATTTTTTAAATGTATATTTAAAAAGAATTTCTTAAATAATAAAATATGTACATTTTATCCAATGTAGATTCGAACCGCTAGAGACTACCATGTTTAGAAAAAAATAAAAGAGGCCTTTTAGTCTAGTCAACAAGTTCAAAAACGTGAAAAATAGAGATAAAGGTCCTAAAAATATGAGCGATGGCTCATTCGATTCGGAATCACCTCTAGAAAAATGTTTTGAAGGATTTTGGTGCAGGTTAAAAATTGCAATTGATATTAACAAAATAAGATGAAAAGATCATATTTCGTTATTTGTTAATGATTCGAAAATATTAACATTTAAGCAATTTTGAAAAAAGCTTGTTAAAGAGGAGGAAATTTCCAATAAAATAGTGCGAACTCCCGGAATTCTATCTCCATTATTTCAAATAAACTGTTGGCTTATGATATGGGCATATTATTACTTTATATTTAGCATGTTAGTTAAACAGTTTAATGCTGTATATTGTTTTATCATTATATCTGATTTAAATCAGATCAAGGATGAATATGCAGGGCCTTTCTAGTTTACGCTTTTGTGAAGGTCTAGGTCGAATCAATTTGGGAAATCCGTATTCTTTACCGTCTTTGACATTCTGTTGAATTTTGTTTAAGATAATTTGGTAATAAACGCTGTAACGATAATTTTTATTTCAATTAGATCGTTTTAAAATTGGTAATATTAAGAAGTCTTTATTTCACATGATATAACATAAAATGAAATGTAAAATTCAACCATGATATGCAAATGTCATTGTGAAATTGTAATGTCAAAAAGCTTATGCAATAGCTTTTTCTGAATTTCAATTTTAAGACTTTCGAAATTTGCTGTAAATTCTATTGAAATGTCAAATTTAAAGAATCTTGTTTAACTTTGTAGTATACATTTTCTAAGGCATTCAGCTTTGAATATGATTTTTTTATGATTTTCAATAGCTGTTAATTGCATAACAACGTATAATATAATTTAGAATTACAATTTACTAATAAAAATTTTTTTAATTGTTTTTATAACTTTGCAATATTACTTTTTTTTAAATATTTTTTTATTGGTAGTATCGCTTAAAATTAAAGTAATTAACATAATGTTTTATTAGAATTCAAACCATTTTATAAATTTCTTTCTAGGCTTTTAATTTAAAAAATAAAATAACACAGTAACTATTAAATCACTAATTGTGGGAAATGCCAATTAACAACTCATTATGAAATCGATATAACGTCATTGGTGATATCACGTTGGATGCTTTGTATTTTAATAACAAACGGTCGCAAACCGTTTTAATGTAATATGCATACAAGAGTACTATGCGTCTTAGGATCATCAGATAAGCTTATCTTAGTACTTACTCTCGTAAGTCAAACCGAGTTCTCATAAGACTTTGCTTTGAAGGATTTCGATAGACGATAAGTTTGTCCACACAAAATATTTACCCTAAATTATTAAATTATTCACTTGACATATTTCTCGTAGCAATAGCCTACGCGGGTTCTACGAAACTACGGAAGTAATAAACACAAAAAACACTTACTCACGAAAAACACCATTTTCATCAATAACTCTCGAATACAACGAATTTAATATAACATATCAACGCAGCGTCAGTTAACTAAATGACCTGCGGTTAAACGTGGTGTGCAATATAAATTTTACCTGACCGGATATTTAATAAGTCATAAGTTATCTGAGTCATGATAGGATTGTATCCAAATGTTTAGAAATGGCAATTATCCTGGGTTTACTCGGAGACCTCGAAATAAATTGGATACAAGTAGCGTTTGAACGACACATAGACCAAAGTTTATAGTTTCTACAGCTTCATATGCGGATACAATTTTCATTGAACTACCTCAGTTTAAAGTATTTATAATATTACTTTGTATAAAAGTGTTCTAACTAATCAAATATTAGTATTGAGAAGCAACTTAAGCAATTGTTTATTTAAGTTTAAAACGTACCTTTAGACAGAAATTAAATAATCAAAAAGAAAATTAAATAGAATAATAACAATATTTTTTAATAACTCACAAATTATTTTTATTTTTATTGACCAAAAGTAAAGAGACACAAAATACCACTATGAGGTCCTTTGTGCCTGAAGGTTCCTTCTTCTTAAAGCATGATGGGCCAGCTGCAGACCAGTGGGACACGTTTTGTTGTTTTAATCATAAAGTTTACTTACTAATAATAATAACTTATAAGGTATATTTTTACAAGTTTCAGTGATAAAAATATTTTTTCTAGAGATTTCTAAGCATAATAAAAAAACTATAAAATTGCTTTGTCCTAGGATGGCAGTAGAGAGTCTAAAAATGCTTGTGTAAAAAAAATGTGGCGCAGATATATTTCTTACAACGTACCTTTACATTCCCGAAACAAATATTACAAATTATAGAATTACGACCTGTATTGAAACCTCTAAGCGTCATTGCTATTATGTCAGGTAGGCGCATAATATTTTATTCGATTTTCAAAATAGAACCTTAAATGTATTCAGCCCTTTATTGAGATTTTTGCCAGACAAAGTTCATAAAAAAATCATTCGTTTCAAATTTTTGACATCCACTGCTGGATATAGGCCTTCCTCAATTAACTTATTATATCAGCATAAACATGACAATGTACAGACCTATTCTAACGTCGTATTATACATGTATAATATTGGAAAGCAATAAATTATTTCCCGGTTATTGTGTGACATATATAGGTGTAACACAAGGACCAATTTGCTGTTACTTATAAGTTATGAATTATGTATATGGCAATTAGTAATATTCTTACATATGTACTTTCGTCCTTTACGTCCAAGCTATCCTGTTCCAAAATTCATTATAAGCAATACGAAACATTAACAAATTGTTTCGGTTTAAACAATTTGTATTTAAACAATTTGTATGATTCAGAATTTGGCGATTAAATTAAGTGGCAGAGTTTCTCGCCAGCTCTTCTTGCCCGGTCTATGCCCTTGCCTTGCGTACTGGTAGTAAATGTAAATTTAGAATCAATTTAACATATTTTCTGTTGTTGATAAATGTACTTAACTATATGAATAAAGTTATTTTGAGTTTGAGTTTGAAAAAAATTTAATAATTAATAAATAATTTCGTAATAGTAAAATAAAATACGTACATATTATTATGGGGTAACTAACCTCTGAAACACAATATATTAAAAATATCATAATAAAACTTTATCAATTAAGAAATACAATTATTAATTTCTATAAAGACTCTCCTTGTTACAATTTTAATAATTTTAGTATTAGCAGTATATATTTTATTATGCTCATTATTATTTGAAATCAGTATTGGGCTAGCGCGACTCTGAGCTAAGTCTTGCCTTCGAAACAAAAATGTGCGTGAAGAAGCTGATCTAGTGGCCTATTAGAAGAAACAAATGACGACGAAGAATATTCAGGAATCTGAGAACAAAACTAAATATTGCAGTGCCACTTGGTTTATGAATTTGGACGGTTCAAGTAATAATAATAATAATAATAATCTTTATTTCTTCTGTCACATATACATACAAGGTTACAATGATTAAAACTAAGATGATAACATTTGAAAGTATTACGAAAGCACGATAGGGAGCCCTCCGTCATTGATTTCTTATTCGGCGATTACGTAAGCAGATTTACAGCAATTTATCCCAACCTTTCCTCTTGATAGCAATTGTAAGGAAAGCTCTCAAAAATAATAGTACACAAACGTATAAACTTTTTGTTTGATTAGTAGAAAATAGATTTCGTTTTCAAACATTGTCAATGTGTGAGTTATTATGTAATCAAGTTTCTTATATCACTGTATATAATTATATGATACTTTCTCGGAGTAAAAAAACAGGAGACTCAGAACAAGATGAATACCACTTTTAACACACACACACGCTTTGCCTTTAAGGATTTTGGACGCTCTCTTCTTGAAGTAAGTCGAATTGCCTTGTTTTAAGTCAGGCGCATTCTGAAGTTGGTATGTAATTACCTTTAAAAATATAAACATTCAATAAATTTAAAATAAAGAGACTAATGCGCCTATATACGCCCGATATTGAACCCAAAACTTCCCAATACAAAAGTGGTGCACCAAACCGTTTATAGCAAGTCTAGAAACCTCGTGCAATCTTTTTAATTCAGCTTTTAAAGTTCATTAAACATTTAGATGGAACCCTCAATACACTGTTCAAATATTATTAAATTGGAAAATTAAATTGTTTCGTTTTATTAAATTCGGATTCCAGTGTGTGTAATACACAACTTATACTATATCATATATCCTAGTATAAAGGTACACATCATAGTACTGTATAGAAATGCAATTATTATCAAAATTTTTAAACGCCTTTTAAAAATAAATAGCAATTGATGTTGATTGTTTGTTATTGAAATAATAATAATTAAACAAGTGGAATAGTGAAATTGTATGTCCTGTAGTACTTTGTTAGGTTTTGTATCTGTTTATTGTTTTAAAATAGTTGCATGCCTTATACCTTAAACGTTATATATGTCCAAGAACTTTCTACTGTGCGGATATAAAGGCATGGATGCAACAGCCTAACGTAAATGTGAACAGAATAAAACAATCAGTAAAACTAGTGCAAAAATGTGTCCAAGAAAAACAATTCGAGTTAAGAGTCATTCAAGAACAGAGCGCACGCCCTCTGGCAATGTGTATGTGTATACTAACGATGGCGGAACGTCGTGAAGCGCATCACATCTGCCCCTTCCGCATAGCGATCACGACCGCTCTGTCAAGAGCGTACGAGTGTGAGAAGAAGAATACTAACATCAAATGAGCATTCTGCCCGATTGCCTCCTGTCATATATAAAAAAAACTTTCTATATACTTACTACTGATTATGCTGTGAATTTCAGGTCTTTTAGTGTCGCTGAAGTTACTCAGGAATCAATGAATATAGTCGATAACACTGTAGGGGTAAGTAAAAACCTTTGTCATTTATAATCTTTATTACCTACTTATTTATATATCTTTTCTACAATAACTTAATAAACTATGAGGTAGGAGCAGGCGTTGTGGGGCACTTTGATTGTCGTAGCATCGTCACAGCTGTAACAAAATACAAATTTTAATTATAAAACTAGTTCATTCGACATGAATTATTATTTGAAAAACGTGGTCAGACATTAACAAAACCTGATTGATATTTCGTTTTATTGAAACGACTTTTAAATTTAATTAACATGTTCTAATCAAGCGGCTCTTTTTCGAAGATATTTTACTTAACGAAAACATTGGTGATTAGATCCATCTGATCTAGTTATGGTAATATCTATGATGTTGTGCTCTTCTTCCAACCTAAAAGGAGGATCATTTACTGACTGGTCTGGTGAAGCAGTGGCTAAGGTCGAGAACTTGACATCATGTCATTCCCAGAAACGTAGTAACTGTAACCCTAGATTGTAGGTGCCTTATTGTAAGGCGGAGTCAGTTATAAGATAGTGAACTTTAAGAAGATCTATCTTCCTTTAAATGTCTGCTGTATAAACATTACCTGTCCACGTCATATCCCTAACTTGCGTACTAACTTCTAAATGACGTGAGATCGATCTTGAATTAGATTATCATGAGTCATGTGCACTTTTTACTATTTGTTTTTTTTTATGTATCCTATATCAGTTAAGTTTATTTTTATTTCTTTTTGTTTCTGTTAAGTATGTTTTTCCTTCTTATTGTATTTGTATTATGTATTTTTGCACTTCTTGCCTACCTTATGTAATTTACTCACAGTGGTTGTCTGGAAGAAATCGCTCTAAAGCGATAAGGCCGCCAGTTGCTTTTCATTTAATTATGTTTAATATTTTTTTTCCTTTTATGTAATGCAACGAAGTGTTAATAAATAAAATAAATAAAAATAAGATTACCATTGCTTTAAAGTAACAGCATTAACCTGTTAAAATATGTGATTTTTAATAATTTGTTTTTATTTTATTTATATTTTTGTTTATTCAGTGGTCGTTTCTTTAATTCCTTTGATACATTGCTTAACTTCAAATGTAATTGATGTGTATGTGTAAGTGTGTTAAATTTGTGATATTATATTTTCTTGTATTTTTTAGGCATACACATTGTTTTAGAATGTCCCCATCCCCCCAGACCAATAACAAGAGCCGATTAAAAAAAAACATGATAAGTAACACGATACGTTTTGCAAAAAGTAAAATAAAACAAATTAACCTGAACTGAAACCTAAAGAAGTTGAAATATAATATATTATCATAAATAGTATATTCTATATATAATTTATAACATTATACATATGGTAAATTTAGAATTTAATTTCTTTTCTGACATTTATAAGTGTACTTGTTACCTATATAAATAAAACTATTTTGACTTTGACTATTATATATTCGTGTATTTTATTTCCTACAAATTTTTGTTTATAAAATAATAATGACTATTCTGTTATTAAAGGTAAAATAGTATCACTATTAGTTGTATGTTTTTTATTAAGGTCGTCTAACCTTTCCTGATATTATAGAGATCGATTTTCCTTGTGACAAACTATGTACTAAATTATTTAATAATAAGATAACAATCGTAATAACATACACAAAGCGAATCTTTTAACTTTGCTTTTTCCTCATTGATAACTTGTTTACTCGATAAATAATATATTTATTAGCAATAAATATCATGTTTTAATTAAGCAATCCTTTTTTAATACTCCTCAACGTTAATCTCGTTAAATTAATTTAGGAAAAATAAACCGATTTCAAATAGGTAAGAAGCATGCAAGGATAATGTACTTCAAATTTACTGATTTAGATGAGCGACGGTTCTCTGTGTTTGAAATAAATGATTTTAATAAAAAGCGAATCATTCTTGTCGTCATGAATTTTAGTTCCCGACAAATAGAAACAAACGAATACTAACGAAATTAAGACGTGCTTGGTAATTGAATAGGTCATCGTCAAATAGTAATGACAGTTCAAACTGATAAATTAAATTTTTTATTCGGTTGAAATACATTATCTATTTGAGTTTTATAGTACGTCCGTAGTACTTTGGAGTAATTTAGTTTTTTCTTTTATATTTTAAATACTAATGGTCGGTTGTTTAATGATAAATTGCAGTTTTTTTCTTTTTTATTATTAATAACAAATAACACTTAGATATTCTGTTATTAAGTTATTAGTTTAATATATTATATTGTTAATCTATTTAGTCTGTTTTGGCGTTGTATGTTGTATTAAGTGTTTTGTTTTATGATGTTTATGTTCCAAAAAATAATTAAAAATGGCATATGCCTTTTTCGCTCCCGAAAAGACTGCACATACTACAAAGCACGGTGGTTTTATTTGTGTACTCTGAGTTAATCATTTAGTCTTGAA
The DNA here is from genome assembly GCA_028984075.1 of Pieris mannii. Classification (NCBI taxonomy): domain Eukaryota; kingdom Metazoa; phylum Arthropoda; class Insecta; order Lepidoptera; family Pieridae; genus Pieris; species Pieris mannii. The sequence goes on from CM054784.1 coordinate 1,077,290, forward strand.
AAATAGGTCAATAACATGAATGTATGAATTTTAATTTTTATAATTTTTTTTTTGTAAACCGTATTTACAAAAGAGTTTAGTTATTTTAGAAAGATATTATTCAAAGAGTTGCAACAAGCCTTTTGTACAAATAATACAATCTCCATATTCAATCTGTAGATTGAACACACAACAACAGATTGAATATAATTAAACATTGCTGAGAGTCTGTATCTAAGAGAGAGTATAAGTAGAAATATCAATTTTTGCAAATTACTTACAAATTCCACACATCTGGGCGCAGTAAAGACGGCCAGGGTTGTCATAATCTTTACCATTGGAGCCGCATACTGGATTGTACTCGGCTGTTCCTGGACAGTTTCGCTGACAGGCTAGAACATCAGGGGATTCTGTCGTTGACCTGAATAAAAATTACATTGTAATTGACTTTAGAAATTACGTTCATAAGAAACTGCCGTCCTACTCTTGTAAATAAAATTGACAGCAATATTGTGATCCAAAACCGTGAATCACATACTAAAAAAAGTGCGTACGCACAAAGTACACATGTCGAAGTGAAACTTCTTTGTAAATTAATTATTGCCACGGTAAAAGCCCCAGTAGATGATCGTCTACCAGTATATAATCACTGCAGGGATTTGTATGTCTATATTCACACTGTTTACACCAATAACATGTATTTTTCTCAAACTGCATTTCTCATTCTCTATCAATCGGTCTCAATCGCTCTCTCCCTTTTCTTCGACAAAAACGCTGCACATCTTCGTGACGTTTCATCTGTAAACATTTTACCCTCATGCGCCAAAAGAAGTTTCACTTCAAAATCATCAAGAGATTCAGTAGACACGCCAACAAAGCTGTAGGACAACAAGGAGTACTGGTTTTAATTCAATATTATAAGTCTAACTTACCCGCCAGGTGCCTGTGTGGGAGCAGGCGTTGGTATTGTAGGGATTGGATTAGGATTGGGGAAAGGATTGGGAAAAGGATCCACTGGGTTCATGGGTCTGCCCCAAGGGTCACTGGGCCGCATCCACGGCTGATTGGGCCTCATCCATGGATTCTGAGGTCTTTGCCATTGCTGATTAAAACCGTATCTGTCATCTAATTCGTCAGTTGTCTGCCGAACTAATCTTCTACACGCCACGCTGCTTAGAAAAGCTGAAACAAATTTTGATTTAACATGACACCAATTGTCATATTTAGAATAAATCTAATTTCCATCATACAAACAATGAATGAATAATAAATTTCCTTGTTTTACATTTTCATAATAATTATCAAGTTCTAGATTAATTGGATAAATAGTAATTATTTCCTTAAGAAAAATTATGTAAAATAATAGTTGATATTAAATACTCTGCTAAATAAAATTGAGAGCAGTGTTGGCTTAGTGTTTCAGCTTGCGAGTCTCACCCCTAAGGACGTAGGATCGATCCCCGGCTGTGCACATTTGGACATTAGGCTTTCTACATAGAAAGCCTAATGTGCACATGCACATTTAAAATTTGCACTAAAGCGAAGGAATCGTGAGGAAACCCGCTTGCCTTAGATCCAAAAAAGTCGTCTGCGTGTGTCAGGTACAGGAGGCTGATCACCTACTTGCCTATAAGATTGACAAACGATCATGAGACAGATACAGAAATCTGTTCACCATGTGTTCATCTCATCACCGTGCCTCCTGCTGATAGAGGACAAATCTTTGCTTTTAATTTATTTTATTATTCTTTATTACTCATAATGTCATATGGAACATGGTGTAATGGTTGCAGCTCCTTACAAACGTTGTGTAAAACAAAAAATTTGGTGATTAAAAAAAGTGGCGGAGAGTTTATTGCCAGTTCTTCTCTTCCGTTCTACGCCCTTGATTTGAGAAGTGGCAGTAAATTTATTTATTAGAAGCGTTTAACGTATATTTCTTTTTTTGACGTTCATAAGTGTACATTATGTTACCTACATAAATAAATGATTTTTGTTTGTTTGTTTGTTTGTTGTTGGAGGACCAGACGTACAAAGGTTGTAGCGTCACTGATTCATTTTAAATAAAAATCAGTCAAGAATGCAAGGTTGGTTCAGTTCGATAATATTAAATTAAATACGTATTTGGTTTTCCCGTTTAAACAAAATCATGACTTAACGAACTTAAGTGGTTCTATGAATATTTTCCTAACGAGTATACATTATTTTTTATTATATTAATTGTCTATTGTTAGCAAACATATTAAACAAATCAAGTAGTTCACACAGTAACAAATAACTATCAGCAAAGTAAGTTAAACTAGCTAGTTAGTGTTTTATCCTTTTTATTCTTAGGATAAAAGTAAAGGTTTAAGTTGGCGACTGGTATATAGTACTAGTGACCTCAGAACTGGTGCTTTCCTCGCATTTAACTTGTCTAACTTGCACATAATTTGTTTAATGAAACTAAGCCAGAATTGTCTCGTTATAATATATTAAAACCCCGAACTTGGTAGCCAATTTTAAAAGCAAAACGAATAATTAAATAATTAAAACTCACCGACAATTATTAACAAAGCACAAAACTTGTTCATTTTAAAATATTTAAATGAACTTGACCTGTCCGCTGTTTGTCATGAGACTGGTGCCATTTTATAAATACTGTGTTTATAAATGAATCTTGTCTCGCGACTTTTTGCACTTGTGTATCTTGTTTATTAGGGATGTGTCTAGTTGTCGATAAGAACGGTTTAACTATACAAAAAAATCTTGTTTTCGGTTAATAGTTTCTCAATATTTGTAAAATTGTTTAATTTATCTTAGTAACTTACATAGTTTTTTGTTCCGATTCATAGCAATAGTGAAAATGTATCTGGCGTTGGGAATTTATACATTATTTCCCTCTTAATTTATTAACAAACAAATCAAATTGGGCTGTTTTACTTAACGTATTCATTTCACACTTTCGTCTTTCTTACAAGTTTAATTAAATTCTGCAATAAATCATCACACATCAAAACAGTATATTTTTAAAATATATTTCAACTTGCCTTAAAATTAAATTAATCGATAAAAGATGAACGGACAAGAACAACACTACTGTAAATAAATATGGAGCAGCGTCATTCGATATATAACGTAAAGCCCCGAGAAAACTGATAAAAATTATCCTGTTCTCAACAACAGGGCTATAAGCAAAACAGAAAATAGATTTCAACAAGAATTTAAATGATCACAAGCTAGTAGCAGGTACATCACCGATGTATTATATAAATATATTTTATAATTTAGGGGGAAACTAGCCTATTGGACACCCAAAAAAAAATACGGTCATCAGTGGACACCCATTTCTTGTACACTGCTGGCCTTTTATGAAGGTGTTTAATCTTTCTTTCAACGATTGGAGGTCGTATCTCCCAGGAAAGACCCACACTGGGAGTCGATTCTACAGTTCGCTAGTTAGCAAAAACGAGTCTCGTGAGCTAAGGACTTCCATCAAGGTGATGCTGATGAAATTTTTAATACAGCTCGTACTTTGTACGAAAAAAAGGGATCAACCCGAATAACTTTTCAAATACTCTGAATATAATACGCACTTTGTAGAATACGCAAAGAGAGAGTCTCTGCGTAGAGAGAGAATTAAGCCGATGCGTTGGTATTTAATGCTACGTCCTACAAGAAAATTAGCCAGCCATCGACAGAAGATGTTTGCTAAGGTGATGAAAGAAATGCTCTAGCATGCCCAGGGGAGGAAGGCTAGCAGGAACAAAAAATCCTGCACCAGTCGTGCTATTGCAATGCACAGAAAAAACAGGTGTACATAGGTTTACATGACACATGACGATCAGGCGTTTATTTTCTATACTTATGAAATATATGATGGTCAGATTATGGATATACGATTGAATTTGTCCAATCTAAATGTGACTTTAACGAAGAGATTGAATCCTATTATAATATAATAGCAACATCTCTAAATAATGTCATTTAACATCAGGCGCTTTACAATACTGACAGTATTGCTTTTAAACCAATATTTCAAAATTTTATTGACATTCCATATTTCTTATTAATTAAAACCATTTGAAAGTTAAACGTCAGCAAGTTTATTCGGTATTTTTTTAAAAGAAATATTTAATTTGTCAAACATATCACCAAGGTGGTAAGAGGAACGCTATGTAGTAAACACAAACAAGGTTTCAGTGATCATTGTGAGTCACTATTTAACTGCGTATTTTAAAAGCAATTCTAACGTGAAGGTTTGTGGGAATTCCTTTTTGCAAAGATTATTAGTGTAAATGTCTAAAGTGGTCATATTTTGTTTGTCATTCGTTATAACGAATTTAAATGTAAGTAAGTCTACATTTCCGTGACGCACGACGCGTTCTTCTGGGTTGGATTCTAGATAAAATAATAATTGGAGGATTCAGAAGACAGTTACTTATGTTTAAGAAACATTGGCGGACTAATGCGACTCTGTCAATACAAAAAGTGGTCTCGGCAGTTTTCTTCTGCGACATTGCGTGCTACTCGATTATCGTGAGAAAGTTGCATTGATCTATTTTGTCCACATTTTACCATGTATTCTCAAGTAAAAATAAAATAAAACATAACTAATAAAATAGTCATAATCTGTAACATGACCCAGGCATATTTACGTCTACCCTATTACAATAAGCATGGTGCCTTTTAATGGTATGTAAATTTCAATAGCGATCTATGCTCCTACATAAATAAATTATTTCCTGACGTTTCTGGGCAATATCCATTGTGAAGTATGATGTAATTCGTTAATTATTCATAATGTATTGGTAATTGTATGTTCCACCCTTAATATCTATACTTTTGCTTTGGGCCCATTTATCACACCTAAGTAGATAAAGTTCTCATTTGAAAGGCGCTGTTATCAGTGTCCTCCGGCGGTGGCAAAGGTTATCAGTGACCGCGCCCACTTCCCCTCTATCGTCCATCCCGAAGCAAGCTTGGAACTCTACTGATGCAGTAAGCCAACAAATCTCTACCAAACAACATTGGTTTATTATCACTCCATTAAAAAGTGCAAAAGTGCACGTAAACAAACTTTAGTGTAAGGAGTAACTTACAGCGCAGCGTTAGTGGAAATGAAAAGCTGGGGGATTCTATACTTTATCATTTTTGTTGGTAAGTTCCTTTGTGAAAATATTATTATTTGAGCAGAACAGTCTTATAAATCCTGAACGCCGGCTGCACGCATGAAAATGTGAAAATGACTCATTGTCTCGTTACGCTTATTATACGCTTCCACCGCATCTATCTCTCTTCCACTCCACTTCCATTTCCACTCTACTCACTCCTTCTTTGTATCCATTCAAAAGAGTAATAATTCAATAGAAATGATTTACTTTAAAAATAGGAGCTCGTCATCATTTCATCAATGTTTTGTCACAACGTTGTTTTGTATTTTTAAAGTATATAATGGTATAAAAATAAATAATAGCGATCCTGTAGTGTAAGCTCAACAACCGTAACTGTACATATATTCAAATGCTTAAACAAATTCGCATTAAATTACTAAATTGATTGAAATAAATTCTGAAATTAATGATGAAATCTGAATACTCGCAAACTCTGCGCCAATTTCTACTCTCATATAAAAGATAAAAAAGCCTGACTTATCTCTAAATATTGTTATGTTTGTGCGACACATTAAAGTAAAATCTCTTTAGATAAACGTGAAATTACTATATTTAATGACTTATTGAGTGCTTCTTAGCAGTCATAGTATCTCTTAACTATTCTGGGCATTATCATATATTATCAGGAATTCTATTCCGATAATTTACAGAGTTTTTAAAACTATTTTAAAAACGCTGATTGAGCTTCACAGGAATTAAAAAATCAGATAGTGTAATAAGTTATTAGATCGATTTACGATTTGAATCAGTCAAGAAAAAGCTAAATAATAATTATATATTAAATTTAATTATTAAAAAAAAAATTGTTTAAAACAAAGAAATTACTAACTTTTTTATGTTTTTTATTACGATTGCACTATGGTTTTTGCCCCATGACCTATATTGATTGTCTCGATAAAGAGTTTTCTAAGTTTTGATATACCACTAACGACCTCCATCCATATTCTGTATTCCTAGGTTTTTATTTATTATTGTAATATGCTTTCAGTTCAATTTCATAAATGTTAATATTATACCCGAAACGCTTTTCATATTTTATAAAAATTATGAAGTTTCTATTAAATAAAAAGTAAGAAGTTCGCGAGGTTAAATCAAATCAAATCGAAATATCTTTCTTTATTCATATAGGTAAACATGTACACTTATGTACGTCAAGAAAAACAAATTAAATTAACTGTAAATTTACATTTACAACCAGTTCGCAAGTCAAGGGCGTAGAGCGGGTAAGAAGAACTGGCAAGAAACTTTCCGCCACTCTTTTCAATCGCCAAGTTTTTAATACAAATTGTTTGAACTGGAGCAAATCAATCCCAAGGATAAGGGTCATTTAAGTATTCGTCACATTTATAAAAGGCTTTATTAATTAATTTACTTTTAACAAGGGCTTTGAATTTATTTAGTATTAAAATATCTTAGCTTGAAAAAACATTCTATGGAGCTGGTAAATCAAGACTTGAGAACAAGATTTGTTGTTCATGCTCTTGCATATTCTACGGTTACGCTTTGGTGTGCAGACTTCTTGCGAGGAAGAAATCGGTAGTGACGGACCAAATTATTTTAAATACATCAAAAACTCTTACCGAAACTTTTTGTGTTATAGCAGTAAAAAAGTTTCTTAAGTCTCCAAAATATTATACCCAACCATTGGGGTATTTCATCAAGATAACACACCAGTCCAGATTTTGAGATGGTTGCCTTTTGAGAAGCTGTATTTGAATTAATGCCTCGATATTCACTGGACCGAGTTCCTAGTCCTTACTGCTTCTATTTCCGCGGTAAAAGGAACATATAAGGGACCATATATTTTCATATTTCGCAAACCGAATCACATAGTTTGTTAACCTAAATAATATATAGTAAACACAGGGGTATTTGCAATTTTCTATGTGTGAACTTAGACTTAGACCATCGTTTCTCAACCGCGTTTTATGTCACGAAATATCCAAAAAGTTAAGTAAAACAATCTTCCGACTGTAAAATTATATTTTAATTTAAAACACAACACTTTAATTACTTATTACTTTAACAAACGAGTCTTTTGTACCTATATGTAGTTTGTATTTATTATTTTTCAGCAGATGGCTTAGAAACGATATTTAGATAATTTAAAAAATACAAAATTCTTCTTTTGGTGGTTTATTCTCAATAAATAGTTTAGACTTAGACCGTATGGCGACTTGTTCTAAGGGTTATCACGCAAAGTTCAAGTTGACTAGGCTCACTTCGGCAGAGATAAACTATGGCTGATGCACTTTTATTTCTATCTATGTATCTCTATTATACAGAAAGTGGTTTTAGATAAACTATGACGTGTTTTTTATATATTTTTGTATGAAAAATACGTCGTGCAAAAGCTTTTATACAATTTTATTCATGATTGAATTAAAAAATAAAAAAGACAATGATTACACAATTTAATATCTGCAATATATATTTTTATTTTTTTTATTATGTTTTTATACCTCATTGTGTACTATATCCCTCTTAACATAAATTTGTCATAATATAACACAATTTTTTAAAACATCGAACGATCGAAATAGCTATGAAACACAAACTTCTGAAGGCATCATAAATATGACAACCAAGTGACTTTTCACATTTTTAAAAAGACAGAAGACATTTAATATTTCCCAGCTAGTTTTATTGGAAAAAATTCAGTTGTTTTTAAAATCTCTACGTATAAATTTCTCATTCACACCTTCCCTGAACTTCTACAAATGTTCCCAGATCAAATCGGTCCAGCCATACTCGAGTTTTAGCAAAACAACCGAACAGAACAATATATATATGACGTTTATTTTAAGAACTGAATACTGCCTACCAGTAGAAAAGTACATACTTATCTTAAAAGCGATGTCATTAAAGGATGCTCCCTCGTGAATCAGCAGGATATATGATATCAGTTTATTACAATTCTCACGGTTTATATTTAATATACTCTACAAATTAGTTATAGTAATTTGCTAAGTAATTTTGTTATGGAGTTAACTTGGAGGTAGCGTCTCTTGAGACCCATGGTTTTTGTTCTTACTAATACTAAGCGGCTGCAGCGTGCGACTCTCATCATCATCATCTACGCGTGGATAAGGTTATGTGAGGTCGTAATTTCGGTCCCCGGCTAATACGACCCGAACGGTCAAGAAAAACATTGAATGGAAACCTGCTTGCCTTAGAGACGAAAAGTCTACGGCGTGCGTCAGGCACAGGATCACATACCTATTAGATTGACAAATGATCATGGAACAGATAGAGAATCTGAGGTCCAGACCTAAGAAAAGAAGCGCCACTGATTTTACTTTAATATCAAAACAATTATTCTAGACCCCAGTCCTTCCAGAACCCAGTCCTCATTAACTATCTTCTTCTTCAACATAAAACACTTTAACCCTCAGATGAACCACCAAAGAAGCTGGCCTTAAATTATACTTAAATATACAAATAGTGAATTGTAATGAGTGATTCACACGTAATCGAATTAATACGCAGTAAAGATGAGATCATAGGAAAACTAATGCACAAATAATTTTGATTAGATACAGGGTCACACAAAACAATAATGGAAAATAAACAATCGATGCTCCAATTAATTTATCGCATAAAGCGGCAGATTTCCACGTAGTAGGTAACTTTCCTGCTTATATTATATCGGTGTATTGTCAATCGTGTTGGAGAGGTGGAGTTTCTTCTTTTCTGCCACGAATAAAGTTAAGTAAGTTTTCATCCGCGTACAACAAATAATTATTGTTAGAAATAATGCTAAACGAATTTATGATATTTTCATAATTTGCAGTTGGTGGCGAGATAGACAGAGATAGAGCTAGTTGGAAGAGGCCTATAGGAGCCTACTCTATAAGAGATCTTTAAAAAAAACTATTTCTGTATAAAATTTAAAGTATGTCTATCTAAAAGTTGATGAATATTTCAAGGAATAAATGAAACTTAATTATTATTATTATACTCTTGGATAAATGCTCAAACCTCACTACGTTTATCAACCAAGAAAAATTGAGTAATCTCTCTGTGTTAAAGACTGAAAGATTGGTTAAAAGAAATGACCAATTAAAATTGTTATTTAATATTTAATTATTTTTCCAGCCTTAAAAGAAGCACAGTCGGCGAATCTTCGAATAGTGGGGCCCGTCTACTTCACTCAAGATAATGAGATGGCAGTGGACCCTAAGGCCCCATTGCCACCTGGAGTGGTGAGGGCCCGGGTGCAGGAGGGGGTGCCTCCTCCACTCTGCGCAGGCAGATGTGCTTCACCACCAGCTGGACCCGTCTGCGCCTTCGATGCCACAGGAACAGCTAGAACATTCGCCACAGTTTGCGAGTTGGAAGCTGTTTCGTGTCGAGAAAGTACATGTATGTATAGATATGTTTGTATGAAACGCCAATTACGGTTTTAACAATAATATAAGAGAGAGATTCACACTGAAACTCAAAAATATCTTTATTCATATAGGTAAACATGTACACTTATGAACGTTACAAAAACAAATTAAACTTACATTTACAACCAGTTCGCAAGTCAAGGGCGTAGAGCGGGTAAGAAGAACTGGCAAGAAACTTTCCGCCACTCATTTCAATCGCCCAGTTTTTAATACAAATTGTTTGAACTGGAGCAAATTAATCCCAAGGATTAGGATCATTTAAGTATTCGTCACATTATAAAAGGCTTTATTAATTAATTTACTTTTAACAAGGGCTTTGAATTTATTTAGTGATAGTTCTCTAATTTCGCTTGGGATTGAATGCGTATAGGATGTGGGTGTGTATCTATCTGTGTATGAAAAAACAAAACACAATACGCCACTCGTTGCGTTTTTTGTGCCATGGCCCACCTTAATAAACTTTTTATGCCCCATATTCAACATCACTTTTATTAAAAAAAAACAAAATGATACCTATCACCCACTCGGGGTTGGAATGTCCATTTAAACAATCGCGACAACACTGGATTGTGAATGATATTGTTGCGTGTGATTGTCGTTACGTTTCCCAACATTCTTACCTTATCTTCATTTAATAATTTTTCGAAATCGAATGGCTTACACTTCTTATGTATGGATAGCAGATACCAACTGCACTCTTTCAACTAAAGTGCCCTTTTGTCTCTTTGTGTCAAATTATGTTACTGCTATTTTCAAATCAAATCAAAATTTATTTATTCAGTTTAGATGCGACTTAAGGCATGCTTATGATTGTCAAAAACGTTTACAAAATTCGCGAAAGAGCAAAACTACGCCATCCGTTCGCAAGACTAGCAGGAATGGATAGATGCGAGGATTTTAGTTGTAACGATGCATTTAGAGTCATATAATTTTTATTCCATCGTTCTTAAAAAAATTGTTTAATTTATTATTTTTTATTTAATATATAAACACAGTTTATTTAAATCTAAAACGCCTTTTAGAGTAAATCATTAAAGGATATGACACAGTAATTTTCTCCTCATAAAGTTTGATAACGTCTCAAAATAGACTGCAAACGAGAGGGTTCAATAAATCAAAGGGTTTAAAATAGAATACGATATCGTAACCCATATTTAGATTTTATCTATATATAACGACTTCTATGAGAATATTAATCAAGCAAAATATTGTTATAGATGACTTTGCTGCGATAACGTGACAGTCTTTCAATATATTTAACGTTTATTGAGGGAAATGTGTACTGAAACCGGCATGCTATACACGCAATTATTCGCGCGTGTAAAGAAACAATTGATCAAACACATACAGAAATCAGTAACAGAAACTCTAAACCCAATAACCTACCTCAATTCATTTTTGAACATCATAGATATCTTAATCCAATTATTGATAAAAGCTAATATGGAAGCCAAAAATGGATTGTCTTCATAGGGTTTGGTTATTGGGATACAGATAGGAGATCAATCGACTGTCACGGTCTGATCTCAAAATGATTTCAATCTGATATTGTGGATCAATTATTGGGTTCGGGCGTAAGGTGAATATAGTACATTTCCTTTTAAATTACACCATACAAACTAAGGTAAACTTACCTAAGTGAAATATTAAACGACAATTAATAAACTTCATTTGCGTTGACAAATTGGTGAACTCTGATATGTCAAAAACGTATTGGGCTGTGCCGTACATTGTTTTTTAATTAAGTTTTTAGAGTTTTAACAATAATTAAATGCTAATCTAATATTAATTTATTTAATTACAGATTACGCTATCACAGGATTGGGGGAGTGTTGATAAAAGAAGATGCGTCCATATTTAAAGTATTTTTTAAAAATAGATATTTAGATTTTTTTTTAATCCAATAATTTAATGTTATTCTGATAGTTGATACTCGTCAAGTTTCAAACAGTCTCAGATATTTAAATTTGATTGATAGGCAGTGCTAATTTGTAAGACGTCACGGATTAAATAACCCTCGTCTTAATTTTAATATACACAGTTATTTCAAATATTGTAGTACGAAGATGGCTTATTGAAATTATGCGATTGGAGTCGATGATATAGGCCTGCTGATATATTTAGAGCGTATGTTCAAACTAAAAATTGCTGTTTGGAAATTGAAAGTTCCTACACTGCTAGCTTTATATAGGGGTTTTGAACTGAAAATTCTGTGTATAAAAAAATATTTATTTCACACGTATCATATGCAACAGGACTACTGAACGCGCACTGTGCATAATTTTTATGAATATGAGACTTATCAGGAAAACAAAAAGATATTCACAGAATATATGAATAAATAGCCCACTTCCCAGACAGAATAATACCTCGATCAGTGATTTGCGCTGTAGAATCTCAAGACCTTCGGGATTTAGAATTATTACGTGCATAGATTAATTCACTGAACTCGTAGCCGTGTTCTAATCATACTCAACAAAATCAGAGCTCTAGTTACACTGGATTTGCGGTGAGCCCGAACCCCTACATTGAGATAATTATTAATTTATCCTAAGTATGTGTTGGTCGTATATAAAAACATATTTTTCGAATCAAGATTATATTCGTCCTGGTATTTGGAATTTGAAAGTTTCCTTTTAGCTTAATAATTCTATTTATTCTACCAATTGTGTACCAATTAATGTCCGACCTATATTACAATAAAATTTACATGTAATCATTTTAAATGAAGGGTTTTATTTAAAAGAAAATCATTAAAACTAAGTCAATCACACTAAATAAAGCTCGTTAATGGAGACACTTTTTAAAATATTTATCATTACTTTTACATTTTCTACATTACTCATATTTGTCATATTACAACTTCTCGGCAATAGATGGCGCTAATATGAGATAATTTTAAGTAATTAAAGTATAATTAACTTATCTGATCAAATAGATATAGCAGCGTTACTAACCGATACTGCTGAATATCACTCAAAATGTTTTCTCAAGTAAACAATATGCTATCAAAAACATAACTTGTAAAAAATCAAGTCTCGCAAACCGTAAAAAGTAGTAAGAACCATGTTATCGGTTGGTTAATTAATTTAAACCTTCTGTCTTAAGTTATTACTTGTTATCCCGTATTACTTGGGAGAAAATATGTGTATTTCTATGCCATGCCTAATGCAAAATATTTTATTTTCTTCATTTATATACTAAACACTAAATGTATTCTAAGTTTTTTCATTGTATGTGTGTCTTAGCCTGATGATCGCTCAGAGTGAGTCGCAGAGAGTGAGTGACAAAATTAACAAATTTGACTAGTTAAATTTTCTCTAGTTGGCTCACTGCCGTGATCCTACATGATTAAGTTGTGTTTATTAGGTAAAAAAGATGGTTTAATGTTAAAATATATAAAAAAGAAGGAAGATATGTATTCTTTTAATCTTAAGAAAAATTATAAGCCGCAACACTGACGAACCGGTATGAGGTTTAGCAGCCGAAATAACTTTGTTAGAGCGATTCAGGGTACTGGCTGAAATATATTATATAGTGATCGCTTGAAAATTAAACAAATGTAAGCTTTAAAATATTTTATTCACGTCAAAAGCAGGCAAAAATAAAGTTAATAGAAACATAAATTGAAATAAAATAAAACGAGTATTTCGTGTGTAAACGGCCTTTGGCACATCTTATGAAAGGCGTATACCGTCGGAGCCCTTGCATTCGCCCTTGCTTATCTTCTGTAGAGCTGGAAAAATAGGTTTTATTATTTAAAAAAATCAGCAGGTATAATGGAAGCAAACGGTTTGTAAATGAAGGATTTATTATTAACTATCTGTCCACTTCAGCTAAAACCAGTTTCTAATAGATAACATAATTGTTTATTTGCTTGTCATGTCTGTTTCTTGTTATTTCATTGTCTGAGAATCGTACGGTACCCTTATACCACTAAGTAGGAACTCTGAATATATTAAGAATAATTCATAAAAAAAAAGAGAAACAGAAATTTTATCCTTCTAGTAACTAAGCAAATTTTTGGAGTGGAATTACAGTAGTTCATTAAATTATACAGTATTTACAATTTTCTTAACCTGTGTAGTAATAATAATTATAATTAAAAAATAATAAATAGATATTTAAAATAATTTTTAAAAGTATGGTTCCGGTGGCGGTGTTTCTTTAACTCTGACATTTCCTCCCTGTATTGCGATACTTATTCGAGTGAGGATAGCACCAACTCTGGGGTGACCGGTACTATCTACCAGGCGCCTTAACTTAAATCGTTAAGTAAATAAATAATATATAAACATTCCCTCGCTACTAACCCGTATCTTAAAAGCGAATTGAATTTGACATAAAGCAGTCTTAGAAATCTTTCCCTAAACATATTTAATTAGTAACATAAGGAAGTTATATATCTAGATTTAAATACATAAGGATAATGTAAATCAAGGTGAGTGAGGTATACAAACAAAGCCTAATAACCGCAACGCAACAGCGAACATGCACTATTTATGGTAGTCATGAGTCATTTCGCAGAATTCATCAAAAATATTTTTATTCGAGGTCTTGTGAGCCTTTGTTTCATACTTACAAAAGCCTATGATAAAACTTAAAATTCTTATGTCTCTCTATCTAATATATTAAGGGTCTGTTTCATAATGTATGGATAACGTACCAAATAGCTATGTAACACATAAATTATTCGGAAGTTCCAAATAAAAAACTTCACTTTTCATGACGAATAGCGCTATCTGACAGTCGTGAAACGCAAAAATACTGTTTATCCTACTAATAAGTAATAAATAGCTTATTTGGAACTTATCCGGGCATTGTGGAACAGACCCTAAGTCTACTAGATGAAAATAGACAGATTTAATGATTGATTTTATAAAACACAAAGAAAACGAGGATCGATCGACACTCTCAATGGCACGGGGCTTCTGAGTGCGTTTCCGGTCTTTTGGCTCTTTTAAGACCCTAATTCTCATCTTCGTAATTCTCTAATTGATGATGGTATAATTACTTTGATTAAGTTTTAATGTGGCTAGCTAAAGTGTATCAAAACAGAGGTAGCTAACCGTAACAAGTAGGTACCAATACACTATTATTACAAGGAATACAAGAGCGCAAATTAACTCCATTACATGTTAATTCACAATAATTATAAGAACAAACACGGATTCAAGCTTTTTGACATGGGTACGTAGTATTTTCAGGTAACTGTTCAATTTGAAATACAAGCTTACAACCATTTAAAAGTCATACTTACTATCTTTGTTCTCGCAGTTATAATTGTTAAGAACACACTCGCTACCGAATGATTTAGGCTTCTCTCCCTGTTTTCCGGCGCATATCGGCTCAAACTTGGCACTGGCGCAGTCATGCAAACATGCCTTCTTACGTGCCGCTTCTGCCTTGAGCTGCTTCAGGTCTGGCTTGTCAGGACGGCAAGAAACTGCCACGATTACCACCGCTGAAATAAATCATCATAACTGTGGTCGTTTAGGTCATATGATATTGCTTATTTGTCTTTTATATGTTTAGTGATAAGAAGATATATTGGAATCAAATATTATAAATGTACATATTTGTAACGATAAATTCAAAAGAAATTTAAATGATTTCAAAATTTTTTTCACGATTGAAATGCTACATTATCCACGAGCAACAAAGCATATGTTTAAATTCCAAAATATAAAAGAACGTGCTGCTATGTGAATGCTGGTTATTCATTATAACTAAGTATTACGAAAAAAATGCTATCAAAGTATATAAGTTTTACTAAAATTAAATTAAGTTGTAATCTCCCTTATACTGTATTTGCAACAACAACAAAAATCGTTTTATCGTTCTTCGAAAACCAAAAATCATTTGAAAAATAAAGGATAGGTAAATAAAAATCGTAATTCTTTAAAAACACCAGTCCTATTAATTCCAAATTAATCAAACATATAAAAATAATTAAACAAAAACATAAAAAGATAGTTTAGATCTCATAAGCTATAAAAACTGTAACGTAACATTTAATTCATTGAAATTACATTTCATAAAAAAGACCTTCCCACGTACACGTAATTCAACAATTTAAATCTCATTCCAGTAATACCACACGACCTTGTACTAGCGTTTATTCGAAAAGGGTCAGCAAATTAGCTTATAAGCACAGGAAGACGAGCTCTAGCTGATACTAGTTTATTGAAGAAATTACATGCTACGATGGAGTTTGAATTTAGTTCATTGGAGATCCGGACAATTCAATTTTGATTACGTAATTGATCTGTATTTTGTAGGCTATTTGGCACAGCTTATAATACTGTACTAAATATATACTTATAAGAAAAACGTTTAAAATAAATTATATATGGTTCACCTAAAGGAGATTACAAGGTTTGGTAGTTTTTTGATTATTTCAGAGCAACCCGTAACATTAATTGTACGCCTTTTCTATTCTAATGAAACTTTATACATATAAAGTTAATAACTAAATTGAATCTTTCCGTAACAAACAGAATCTTTCCGTAAATGATCCAGTGACAGTAGTTTGCAATTTTAACATTATACATTTGTTGTTTTTAGCACTAGCTAGCTCTAGATGCTTCGCACGACGCTCAGACATGAGAGAGAGAGAGTTTTTAGCACATAGAAAGAATAATCTATTTGTCCTAGGGGTTCGAATCCAGGACCAGCCTACAATATTTGTAATACGCCAACACTATCCCAGTCCAGCCCGTTCATATATTTCACGTAATTTCCCCAAACACCAATAGGCTTTAAAAGTCGCAAACAACATTAATTACTTCTGTTTAAAACAGGCTTTCAGCGTAAATATTATTAATAAACGAACTATGTACTTACTCAAATCGTATATACACATAGCTTTAATAAGAACATCGGTCCACGTACATAATACATAAACAACAGATAAAAAATAATCGAGTTTGATTTATGCAACTCATTGGAAAGTTTTCGTTTATAACCGTAGGTAATTGTAAGCTAAATTTTAAAATTGATAGTTATGGTAAATTAAAAAATGTATAATTTAAAAGAAACTCACCAAACAAGAAAATTGTTAAAGCCTTCATGTTGTGTAATGCGCTTGTTGATCACTAAAGGAAATCTAAAGGTGAACTAAGCGAGGTGGGGGTCAGATTCGCTTTATATCACAACATTTTTATCACGTCACTTTGGAGTCTATAACCCGCAGTTTTGATTCTCGTTTGAGTCTTTATACATTAACGACATTATATTCTACTTACAAATAACAATCACTTAACGAATAGAAGTTTATAAACTGAACTAAGTTGCAGGTGAATTATTTATTTTATTAACTTGTAAGTGACATTTTTTATATTGTTAAGTATTAAACATATATTGTTGAATAGTATTGTTTAAAATCGTATGATTTATGTGACACATCAAATGTGTTGTAAAGATTAAAACTATACTAAATATGTGTTTAATTTGTATAAATTATAATTATAATGTTCGGAATTTGTTTTTGTTCAATAAGCTAACGCCTAGTAATGCACCAATTATCAAGATAACGTAAAACAAAGCAATAACGTATTGAATTAAAATTACCGTCATGTAACTGAAATGGAATTATAGAATTAATAAGTTTAAAATGTAAAGTAATTAAACTTAAATTTTGTATAAATTAATATTATAATATATATAATAAATATTAGTAATCCAGTGGGATCCTACTTGTTAATTCTCCTGGTCAGCTTTATGCCTGGTAATTATCTTGGTAAAAACTTTAACACTGCCCTCTTGCGTCGAATAGTGAGACTAGGTGAAACACAAAGTTCATCTTTCTACTTTTTGACCAGAGATGTCCCTAGCTTTTTATCTAATAGAATAAATTTTGACCTAGTCAAATAGATTTTGCCGGCGAAAAACTGGCTGTAAAACTCTAAGGCGAATAGAGTACATTTCCTTTTAAATGACATTATACAAACCAAGGTAAACTTACCTAAATGAAATATTAAACGACAATTAATATTTCTACATTTGCGTTATCAAATTGATCTAGATATTCGACAGGACATCATACTTATTGTTTGTTTACTAGGTAAGTGCTGAGTATAACTCTGATATGTCAAAAACGTAATGGGATATGCCTTACATAGTTTTCGCAGTCCTGTCACCTTCAATAGAGTTTTAACAATAATTAAATGCTAATCTAATATTAATTTACTTAATTACAGATTACGCTATCACAGGATTGGGGGAATGTTGATAAAAGAAGATGCGTCCATATTTAAAGTATTTTTTTAAAACAGATATTAAGTTTTTTTTATTTATCCAATAATTTAATGTTATTCTGATAGTTGATACTCGAAATGTGTCAAACAGTCTTAGATATTGAAATTTGATTAATAGGCAGTGCTACTATGTAAGACGTTATGGATTAAATAGCCCTCGTTTTAATTTTGATATACACAGTTATAAAAAAAATAGTACGAAGAGGGCTAATTGAAATTAAGCGATTGGAGTCGATTTGATATAGGCTTGCGGGTATATTTAGACTAAAAAATTTGCTTTTTTGAAATTGAAAATTCCTACATTGTTAGCTTTATATAGGGGTTTTGAACTGAAAATCCTGTGTATTTAAAAAAAAGAAATATTTATTTCACATGAATCATAAAAAGTGTGTAATGTTTTTCAATTTAAATTTTGCTTTAAATGTACATCACCCAAGGTTGGCCTTAACTTGAAAATACATAAGTATGCAACTGCAGGACTGCTAAACACGCACAGTGCAAAATTTTTATAAATATGAGACTTACAACGAAAGCAAACAAGATGATTATAGAATATAAAAATAAATAGCCCAATTCCCAGCGAGAATGATGTTTTACAGCCGAAATAACTTTGTTAGAGCGATTCAGGGTACTGGCTGAAATATATAATATAGTGATCAGTTGAAAATTAAACAAATGTAAGCTTTAAAATATTTTATTCACAGCAAAAGCGGGAAAAATATAGTTAAAAGAGACATTACAAGAAAAAATAAAAACGAGTATTTCATGTGAATACAGCCTTTGGCACATCTTATGAAAGGAGTATACTGTCGGGGTCCTCGCATTCGCCATCACTTATCTTCTGTACAGCTGGAAAAATAGGTTTTAATATAAAAAAAAATTGTAATACAAACTATATTATCTGTCTACTTCAGATAAAATCAATGAAAAGATAATATTATTGTTTATTTGCTTGAATTTTATATCCCCGAGCGTACGGATCACCCATATACTAAGTAACTGAGAATATATTTAGAATAATTCATAAAAACGAAAGAAACATAAATTTTATCCTTCTAGTAACTTAGAAAATTTTTGGAGTAATAAAAACTAAATTACTATAGTTTATAAAATTAAACCTACTTAGTTATAATTAAATATATTATAATTAATAAATAGATAATTAAAATAAATGTAAAAAGTTTGGTTCCTGTGGCAGTGTTCCTATAACGCTGACATTTCCTCGCTTTATTGCGATACTTATTCGAGTGTGAGTGTGTGAGTCGACATATGATAGATATATATGATAGCACCAACTCTGGGGTCACCGGTTCTATCTACCAGGCGCCTAAACTTAAATCGTTAAGTTATATACACAAACATTCCCTCGCTACTAACCCGTATCTCAAAAGAAATGATTCCCTAAACATAATACTTAATTATTAACATAAGGAAGTTATATAGCTAGATTTAAATACATAAGGATAATGTAAATCCAGGTGAGTGAGGTATATACCTCAACAAAGCCGCAAGTTGGCCGCAACGCAACAGTGAACATGCATTATTTAAAGTAGTGAGTTCTTTGGCAGAATTCATAAAAAAAAATTTATTCGCCAATGATAAAACTTAAATTTCTTATTTAGCTATCGTAGTCCCTAGGCGTATTCATCTCTCTATCTGATATATTAAGTCTACTAGATAAAAATAGAAATATTAAAACAATGTGTATGCCTAAAAAATACAAGAAAATATGACATCACAATTGTAACACACATACAAGTCAATTACATTAGAACTTATGCAATATATCAAAGGAAAAAACTAAAGAAACGACCAGAAAATAAACAAAAATAATTTATACATTTATATAAAATAAAACAGAACAAAATAAAATAATAACTAAAAATTAAAACAATAATAATAACTTAAAGTAAAAGATAAAAATAACAGTAATAAACAAACAAATTAAAACTTAAACCACATTAAGAGCCTGCAAAACAAAGTTACGGTAAGTTGGCAGACTGTTGTAAAATACATCAATATTTTCATCAATGTTTGTAATAAAGTTGTAAGAGCGAGATAGCCTATTCCCTGGACCATTTAAAATAAGCAGATAAGCGAGCCGTAAATAAACTAGATCAATGAAGTCATGTCGGAGTTTTAGAGTCCAAACGAGCCTCGTACGTTTGCAATACACCACGCAAGTGTAGACGATTGCAAAGCTCTCTAAGGAAACGTTTTTGAACAGTTTCAATAGTTTCATCGTTTCAACATCACGGGGTTTAAGTGATATCAGTGTTATCACAATGTTGCGAGGGCGATCTGTTATTTCTCGCCCCTTTCCCGTACGCCCATACGATAGAGAGCTCAAAGAGTGCGTTAATAATAACCAGTTGGTCTTCGTTTCTCCATTCAGGAACAGCCTGAAGTTCAAAGTTGCAGCTACAAGAGACGCGATCTAGATAACTGATTTTTTATATCTGTTCTGTTCTTATTTATATCCGACAATATTCCGTTAGATGCTGAGTCTGATTGCAAAACATCAAACTTTTTGGAGAGCTGATCTAGTGAGCGGCAGTACACTGTGACCTCATTTTCATGATCAAGGCCACAGAATCGATAATTGCTTTAAACACATCAGCATTACGGGCATTGCTTTCTTGGAGACTATGTGAGCATTCAAACAACGAGTCAAGATCCGCACGCAAAGAATTAACGCTTATCTTCATATCGCTGAACTCAGATTGCAGAATTTTTAAGGCGCCATCAAAAGCATCCAACTTATCATCTTGGTTAGCAAATCTCATGTGCAGATCAGTGTGAAATAATTTTATTTCATTTAAGACCTGGAAATACCAGTCTGATCGCATTTTGTTGCAGAAGTAGACTCAGTGGTTCTTGGTACAGTACTTGGGAAACGAATTTGTCAATGAATCAGTCACAGGTTTTGTTATTAAAAACTCCCCTCGCACTAATTACACTGAAAATCCCTTGTTCTAGTCAGGAACTTAGTAGTATTTATAGCCACATATATGCAATAAAACATGCTCGCGCGAGGCGTTGTAATTGAGGAGAAATTTACTACATATAAAGTGTTTGCGACTGAGATACCATTTACACTTAGTTATCGAGCACCACTTCAACTACTTTTCATCTGAATTAACTATTATCATAATATATAATCTTACTATTTTCTTGAGTAGCCAAGTCCACATTTCAAGGATCGTCATGCTCACTTAAATGTCATTACTTGTGGCGGCGTCCATGCGTCGGGTTGTCTCTCTTCCTAAAATATGGCGAGGGGGCCGATGGCTGGCCATGCATCATACTCGTGAACGGGTGCTACTTGTGTCTGGTCGTACTTGAATTCGTGTATGCGGTGATATTAGTTGTTTCTACTACGTATTTGCGTGTTGCTACCACGTTATCTTGTACATGTTATATTTGTTTTTAATTAATTTTATTATTCTTTATTACTGTTCAAGATGTCATATGGAACATAGTGTAATGGTTGCAGCTAATTACAAACTTTGTGTAAAAGAAAAACTTGGAGATTAAAAAGAGTGGCGGAGAGTTTATTGCTAGTTCTTCTCTTGTCCGTTCTACGCCCTTGATTTGAGAACTGGCGGTAAATGTAAAATTAGAAGCATTTAATGTTTATTTCTTTTTCGACGTTCATAAGTGTACATTATGTTAACTACGTGAATAAATGATTTTTGACTTGACATTTATAAAAAAAAACATAAATTATCAGCGATACGAAAGAGTACGCTTTTGCCTACCCTCAGTTAATAATCCTAAATAATATAATAATAAAACAGGAAGAAAAAGAGCAAGAGGCTCGCATGCTGTTAAGTGATACCGATAAGAGCCTTTTGAGAATTTGTACAGTTTTTTCGTGAAGGACCCAAATTGGAATTGATGATGGTGTAATTAGTCTGATTCAGTTTTAATCACAGGTTAAAGTATGTATATCAAAACACAGGCAGTAGGTAATATTACAAGGAATACAAAAGCACAAATTCAATTAACTACAACTTAAGTAATAATTATAGGAACAAACGGAGTCATGCTTCTTAACATGAGAGCATATTTTTTTAGTCTATAAGATAATGCTTATTTATATAGTCGGATAAAATTTTACAAAAAACTCCGTATGTTTATTATTTAATAAAATAATTGTCCGAATTTAACACGTGTTAGTTTAGTATTTTCTATTAACTGTTATTCAATTTGAAATATAACTTTCAACTATTTAAAAGTCATACTTACTATCTCCGTTCTCGCAGTTAAAATCGTGCAGAATACACTCGTTAGGATATGTCTCCGGCTTCTCTCCCGGTTTTCCGGCGCATATCGGCTCAATCTTGGCATTGGTGCAGTCAAGCAAACATGCCGCTTCTTCCTTTATTTGGCAAGAAGCTGCCACGATTAGCACAGCTAAAAGAAACATAGCCTATGTTTAAATTCCAAAATATTAGAGAACGTGCTGTTATGTGCATGCTGGTTATTCATTATTACTAAGTATTACGAAAACAAGTGCTACCAAAGTATGATTTCTAGTTAAGTAAGTTATACTAACATTAAATAAAGTTGAAATCTCCTTCTATTTAGAACATCACCAAAAATCATTTGGAAGGAAGATAAATCAAAATCGTAATTATTTAAAAATACGAGTCCTATTTTTATTATTGCAAAATCTTAACAACTATCAATTAATGAAACATATTATTAAACAAAAAGTTAAAAATATAGTTCAGATCTCATAAACTATAAAAACTGAAACGAACATTTAATTCATTAAAATTACGTTTCATACAAAAGACGTACGTACGTAATTCAACAATTTAAATCTACCACAAGACCTTGTACTCGTTTGTTTATTCGACAAGAGTCCGCAAATTAGCTTGTAAGCATAGGAAGACCAGCTTTAGCTGATACAAATTTATTGGAGAAATTACATGCTACGATGAAGTTTGAATTTATTTCATTGGAGATCCGGACAATTCAATTTTGATTACGTTATTGATATGTCAATCTCTATTGAGCTCTCTCGTGATAAAAAATACAAAAATGAAATCGATCTTGTTTTATCAAAACAGCTACATATACCTGGGCAAACAAATAAGCTTACACCACAATAATAACGATGAAGAAATAGAACGCAGGACACAGTTTATCTGGAACAAATACTGGGCAATGAAGGACATATTCAAAAGCAACATGCCTAAAACTAAAGTACTTACTCATGCCTAATACCGTGCCTTATGCGTACGCTTGCCAAACATGGAAATATAACAAAAAAACATAAGATAAAATAATTGCATGTCAGAGGGGTATAGAACGTAGTATACTGAATATTGAAAGATTTACAAAATAAGGCACACCTAAATTAGAAATATAATCAAGATCAGAGATGGATTAGAACACGCTCAGTCACTAAAATGGAGGTGGGCCGGACATGTGGCGCGACAAAACGAAAACGGTGGCCATATGGGCGGGTATACAGGGAAAAAGAAAGAGAGGTGGTCCTGGGGCTAGGGGCTATTAATAGTTTAAAAGTAGGGTTAAGGAAAAATTAACACAACTAAAGGTAGGATACAAATTTAAGTACTAACTAAACTAACAATTGTATGTAAGTAAACTAACTTAATCCAACTTTTTGTTTTTTAAGCTGTAAGAATTTAAAGGCATTTTTATTTTATTTATTATTGATTTGTATTTTGTAGGCTTTTATGGCATGTGCACAATTTACAATACTAACTTATTTAATAATAATGTAATGTAACTAATTTTCGGCTTAATCGAATTTTAAAAGAATTAGTCGTTTAAAATATATTATTTATTATATATGGTTCAACTAAAAAAATAGTACAGTTAGATAAGGTTTGGTTGATATCATAGGAAAGGTTATCTCAGAGTAACCCGTAACATCCTCAACCCGTAGTCTATCTTTATTAACACATTGACAGCACGTCTTTTGGTTGATTATCACCTTTACGCTGATGACCTCCAAATTTACGTTCAGTCTACACTGGATCGACTTCCTCTTGCGATTCAAACAATAAATGATGCTCTTCAAAATATAGCCAACTGGAGTAAAGACTTTGGTCTTAAAATTAATCCTATCAAGAGTCAAGTAATTATCATAGGAAGCCCTTTCTAGAGTCAAATGGGCTCAGATCCCTGGGGTTTACCTTGACGGTGTGCCTTTGGCTCTTAATAAAAATGTTAAAAACCTTGAGGTCTTCTTCGACCAAACGCTATGGGTCATCATGTAAAGGAAATGAGCCGTAAACTATACGCCGCGTCCAATTCTCTGAGACGTCTTTCTAATTTCCTTCCTATCCGCACTAAAATATGTTAGCGCAATCTCTTCTGCTTCCTATTCTCGACTATGCGGACTCGTGCACCTCCGATATGAATGAAGAGCTACTCAACAAGATCGAACGCCTGCAGAACTTCTACATACGTATATTTGGTCTTAGGAAGTATGACCATGTGTCTACGTTCCGCAGGCAGCTGGGGTGGCTACCTATTCGACTCAGACGTGACGCTCATATTCTTCAACTTCTATATTCAATTCTTTTCAATCCCAAAACCCCTTCTTATCTCAAAAATCATTTCAAATTCTTAGGTCCTTCTAACTATACGCTACGCTCTTCCAATAGATGTTTATTGGAAATTCCATCCCACAGCTCATCCTTCATAGGCAATTCATTTAGGATTTCCGCCATTAGGCTGTGGAATAAGCTGCCCGAGTCTATACGATTGGCTTCCTCCCTATCGTCTTTTATAACTCTTCTATATAAATTTCCTAACCTTATCATATCCTGATCAATCGTGACCTGTGTAATTCTTGTATCTCCTCTTCTTTTTGTATATGTAATTCACTATTTGCTATTCTTGAATCTGTAAGATTAGCTTTTTAGTTTTATTTAGTTATTAATATTGTTTTTTTATTTTCTCTAGATTAAGGTTTTATAGATTAATATAAATATATTTTGTTTTTTATATAACTTCTGGTTATGCACTTCTTGCACTCATAATTTTTTATTTATTGTTTTCTTTTCTTACTAGGGTTGCCTGGCAGTGATCGCTTGTTAGCGATAAGGCAGCCCGTTGCATCCCTTGTAATTTATATGTATTGTGTTATTTGTGTTTCTTTCTAGCAACGAAGTGTGAATAAATAAATAAACATAAATTAAAATTCGTTATTTGTCGTTTGATTTTAAAAATCAAGGACGTATCATCTGCAAACAAAACTATCTGATGTTTTTTCTCTACCATGAAAGGTAAATCATTTATATAAACAAGAAAGAGGAAAGGGCCAAGAATTGAGCCCTGTGGTACCCCCATATCTACTGCCGACCCAAAGGACCTCTTACCTTCACTTCAACCTTCTGGGTTCTACCGTTTAAGTAGGAAGTCAGAAGATTCAGTGCGGTGTTCTTGATGCCATAGTGGCAGAGTTTCCCGATTAAGGTCTCGTGTTGGACACAATCAAATGCTTTGGATAAGTCGCAGAAAACACCTAAGGCGTCATGCACTCCTCCCAAACCCTAACTATATACGTATCTATATAACTCAACACCGACATCGGCTGTCGAGCGACCCTTGGTAAAACCGAACTGATTATTATGTAATAATTTGTTTACTTTAAAATATAAAACAACAGATAAAAAATAATCGAGTTTATTTCATGACACATTAGAATGTTTTCGTTCATAACCGTAGGTAATTGTAAGCTAAATTTTAAAATTAACAGTTATGAAAAATTAAAAAATTATAATTTATAAGAAACTCACCAAACAAGAAAATTGTTAAAGCCTTCATGTTGTGTAATGCGCTTGTTGATCACTAAAGGAAATCTTAAGCTGAACTAAGCGAGATGGGGGTCAGATTCGCTTTATATTACAGCATTTTTATCACGTCACCTTGGACTCTATGACCCGCAGTTTTGATTCTCGTTTATACATTAACGACATTATATTCTACTTAGAAGTAACAGTAACAATCGCTTAACTGATAGAAGTTTATAAACTGAGTTAAGTTACGGGTGAATTTCTTATTAACTTGTAAATTAAATTTTTTATATTGATAAGTATTAAAAATATTTGGTTGTAATAGTAATATTTAATAAAAAAATAGTATAAAAAATAGTATTGTTTAAAATCGTATGATTTATGTGACACATCAAATGTGTTGTGAACATCATCAAGCTATAATATATATGTGTTTAATTTGTATAAATTATAATCTTAAGAATTTGTTTTTGCTCAATAAGTTAACGCCTAGTCATGAGCAAATTATCGAAAGCAATAACGTATTGAATTGATATTGCCTTCAAGGAACTAAAATAGAATTATATAAATAATGGGTTTAAAATGTTACGGATCTTCTTAAGGTAATTAAATAAAGTAAGATATCGTAATGAAAATTTTCTTTATTATAATAAATATATATTAGTATCTAGTGGCCCCACAACCTTAAATGGGTCTTGGCTTCAGATTGCATTTGTTTCTTTCATATTTTTTTAATAGGATCCTACTTGTTTAATCTCAGCTCAGTCAGCTTTATGCCTGGTAATTATCTAGGTAAAAAAAAAATTTACACTGCCCTCTAGCGTCGAATAGTAAGACTAGGTTAGACAAAAAGTTCATCTTTCTCCTTTTTGACCAGAGATGTCCCTATTAGTTCATCTAATGGAACAATTGACCTAGTCAAATAGATTTTGCCGGCGAAAAACCGACTCGTGGACACGAGCCGCAACGCGATTAGTATAACAAGCTGGTATTTCTTTTTATTTTATATAGAACAGGGGGCAAACGGGCAGGAGGCTCACCTGATGTTAAGTGATACCGCCGCCCATGGACACTCTCAATGCCAGAGGGCTCGCGAGTGCGTTGTAAGTTTTAAGAATTGAAAATAAGTATACAATGGAAGTCGGCGCATTACTAGGCGAAGACTGACCAGACGTGGCCGTGAGCCCGTATAGTATGTATATATGCTTGCTTTTGAGTCTGGTCGAATCTATATTTAATATTTCAACCACAACTAACTATACTAAGATCTGGAGGGTCTGCTATTCCATACTAACACAAGGAGAAATAAAAGGCACTCATAATATAAACATCTTTTTTTATTCCAACTTATAACCATACATAATATACACAGTACAAAAAAAACTTGCTTTCTTCTAATACAGCAATAAGGACAAAATAGAATCGTCCCACATTTTAACTATTCATTCCGTAACATACTAACCAAATTGAGAAATCTAACGTAGGATAACTTATCTACACGCCGCGTTTAATGTACATTGCTCGGAGCGAATATGTTTACTTCAATAAAATTACTTAAATTACAAGACTTCTTAATATGTACTCGATGGAATTCGAATTAAAGATTTACACAATACATACATCACTAATGCTACAATTAAGCCGTATTAACCGGAAAAGTTTGTATTTCGATAAAGGAACATAAAACATCCACGTCTCGATATCACTATCACCGTATTCAGACTAATTTCTGTCTCCGAGGACCTCTTCCGGACCTCTTCCGCTCTCGGCGAACCTCTTCTCCCAATCTTACGTTAAATGCTGAACTAACGATAACGTTACGTTCGAAGTTGAGATCAATTGCGAGCCTCGCTCCGGCCCTCACTTCTCTTCCAGGGCTTCCTCGAGGCAGCAGAGGGAGTCCTTCACCGCGTGGTACACGATGTTTTTGATCTGCAGCTTGTCCTCCTTGTTGGCGTGCTGCCGGGACAGCCGCCGGAACTGCTGGGCCAGCTCGAAGCAGCGCGAAACGTTCTCGGGGGACACAAAGTCCTCGGCTACCTTGATGCAGTCCAGCAGATTCCTCACCTGGTGAGGGGCGCCGGCCGGGACGAACACGGCGTCTCCGGGGCATTGGAGAATGGCGTAGCCCTCGACGCCGTACTCCCGGTAGAGGCGCTCCCTCAGAGCCGCGTCCAGCGTAAATATTATTAATAAACGAACTATGTACTTACTCAAATCGTATATACACATAGATTTAATAAGAACATCGGTCCACGTACATAATACATAAACAACAGATAAAAAATAATCGAGTTTGATTTATGCAACTCATTGGAAAGTTTTCGTTTATAACCGTAGGTAATTGTAAGCTAAATTTTAAAATTAATAGTTATGGTAAATTAAAAAATGTATAATTTAAAAGAAACTCACCAAACAAGAAAATTGTTAAAGCCTTCATGTTGTGTAATGCGCTTGTTGATCACTAAAGGAAATCTAAAGGTGAACTAAGCGAGGTGGGGGTCAGATTCGCTTTATATCACAACATTTTTATCACGTCACTTTGGAGTCTATAACCCGCAGTTTTGATTCTCGTTTATACATTAACGACATTATATTCTACTTACAAATAACAATCACTTAACGAATAGAAGTTTATAAACTGAACTAAGTTGCAGGTGAATTATTTATTTTATTAACTTGTAAGTGACATTTTTTATATTGTTAAGTATTAAACATATATTGTTGAATAGTTTTATTTAAAATCGTATGATTTATGTGACACATCAAATGTGTTGTAAAGATTAAAACTATACTAAATATGTGTTTAATTTGTATAAATTATATTTATAATGTTCGGAATTTGTTGTTGTTCAATAAGCTAACGCCTAGTAAATAGTAATGAACCAATTATCATGATAACGTAAAACAAAGCAATAACGTATTGAATTAAAATTGCCTTCATGTAACTGAAATGGAATTATAGAATTAATAAGTTTAAAATGTTACGGATCTTCTTAAGGTAATTTAATAATATAGGATATCATAATTAAACTTAAATTTTGTATAAATTAATATTATAATATATATAATAAATATTAGTAATCCAGGGATCCTACTTGTTTAATCTCCTGGTCAGCTTTATGCCTGGTAATTATCTAGGTAAAAACTTTAACACTGCCCTCTTGCGTCGAATAGTGAGACTAGGTTAAACACAAAGTTCATCTTTCTACTTTTTGACCAGAGATGTCCCTAGCTTTTTATCTAATAGAATAAATTTTGACCTAGTCAAATAGATTTTGCCGGCGAAAAACTGGCTGTAAAACTCTAAGGCGAATAGAGTACATTTCCTTTTAAATGACATTATACAAACCAAGGTAAACTTACCTAAATGAAATATTAAACGACAATTAATATTTCTACATTTGCGTTATCAAATTGATCTAGATATTCGACAGGACATCATACTTACTGTTTGTTTACTAGGTAAGTGCTGAGTATAACTCTGATATGTCAAAAACGTAATGGGATATGCCTTACATAGTTTTCGCAGTCCTGTCACCTTCAATAGAGTTTTAACAATAATTAAATGCTAATCTAATATTAATTTACTTAATTACAGATTACGCTATCACAGGATTGGGGGAATGTTGATAAAAGAAGATGCGTCCATATTTTTTTAAAACAGATATTAAGTTTTTTTTATTTATCCAATAATTTAATGTTATTCTGATAGTTGATACTCGAAATGTGTCAAACAGTCTTAGATATTGAAATTTGATTAATAGGCAGTGCTACTATGTAAGACGTTATGGATTAAATAGCCCTCGTTTTAATTTTGATATACACAGTTATAAAAAAAATAGTACGAAGAGGGCTAATTGAAATTAAGCGATTGGAGTCGATTTGATATAGGCTTGCGGGTATATTTAGACTAAAAAATTTGCTTTTTTGAAATTGAAAATTCCTACATTGTTAGCTTTATATAGGGGTTTTGAACTGAAAATCCTGTGTATTTAAAAAAAAGAAATATTTATTTCACATGAATCATAAAAAGTGTGTAATGTTTTTCAATTTAAATTTTGCTTTAAATGTACATCACCCAAGGTTGGCCTTAACTTGAAAATACATAAGTATGCAACTGCAGGACTGCTAAACACGCACAGTGCAAAATTTTTATAAATATGAGACTTACAACGAAAGCAAACAAGATGATTATAGAATATAAAAATAAATAGCCCAATTCCCAGCGAGAATGATGTTTTACAGCCGAAATAACTTTGTTAGAGCGATTCAGGGTACTGGCTGAAATATATAATATAGTGATCAGTTGAAAATTAAACAAATGTAAGCTTTAAAATATTTTATTCACAGCAAAAGCGGGAAAAATATAGTTAAAAGAGACATTACAAGAAAAAATAAAAACGAGTATTTCATGTGAATACAGCCTTTGGCACATCTTATGAAAGGAGTATACTGTCGGGGTCCTCGCATTCGCCATCACTTATCTTCTGTACAGCTGGAAAAATAGGTTTTAATATAAAAAAAAACTGTAATACAAACTATATTATCTGTCTACTTCAGATAAAATCAATGAAAAGATAATATTATTGTTTATTTGCTTGAATTTTATATCCCCGAGCGTACGGATCACCCATATACTAAGTAACTGAGAATATATTTAGAATAATTCATAAAAACGAAAGAAACATAAATTTTATCCTTCTAGTAACTTAGAAAATTTTTGGAGTAATAAAAACTAAATTACTATAGTTTATAAAATTAAACCTACTTAGTTATAATTAAATATATTATAATTAATAAATAGATAATTAAAATAAATGTAAAAAGTTTGGTTCCTGTGGCAGTGTTCCTATAACGCTGACATTTCCTCGCTTTATTGCGATACTTATTCGAGTGTGAGTGTGTGAGTCGACATATGATAGATATATATGATAGCACCAACTCTGGGGTCACCGGTTCTATCTACCAGGCGCCTAAACTTAAATCGTTAAGTTATATACACAAACATTCCCTCGCTACTAACCCGTATCTCAAAAGAAATGATTCCCTAAACATAATACTTAATTATTAACATAAGGAAGTTATATAGCTAGATTTAAATACATAAGGATAATGTAAATCCAGGTGAGTGAGGTATATACCTCAACAAAGCCGCAAGTTGGCCGCAACGCAACAGTGAACATGCATTATTTAAAGTAGTGAGTTCTTTGGCAGAATTCATAAAAAAAAATTTATTCGCCAATGATAAAACTTAAATTTCTTATTTAGCTATCGTAGTCCCTAGGCGTATTCATCTCTCTATCTGATATATTAAGTCTACTAGATAAAAATAGAAATATTAAAACAATGTGTATGCCTAAAAAATACAAGAAAATATGACATCACAATTGTAACACACATACAAGTCAATTACATTAGAACTTATGCAATATATCAAAGGAAAAAACTAAAGAAACGACCAGAAAATAAACAAAAATAATTTATACATTTATATAAAATAAAACAGAACAAAATAAAATAATAACTAAAAATTAAAACAATAATAATAACTTAAAGTAAAAGATAAAAATAACAGTAATAAACAAACAAATTAAAACTTAAACCACATTAAGAGCCTGCAAAACAAAGTTACGGTAAGTTGGCAGACTGTTGTAAAATACATCAATATTTTCATCAATGTTTGTAATAAAGTTGTAAGAGCGAGATAGCCTATTCCCTGGACCATTTAAAATAAGCAGATAAGCGAGCCGTAAATAAACTAGATCAATGAAGTCATGTCGGAGTTTTAGAGTCCAAACGAGCCTCGTACGTTTGCAATACACCACGCAAGTGTAGACGATTGCAAAGCTCTCTAAGGAAACGTTTTTGAACAGTTTCAATAGTTTCATCGTTTCAACATCACGGGGTTTAAGTGATATCAGTGTTATCACAATGTTGCGAGGGCGATCTGTTATTTCTCGCCCCTTTCCCGTACGCCCATACGATAGAGAGCTCAAAGAGTGCGTTAATAATAACCAGTTGGTCTTCGTTTCTCCATTCAGGAACAGCCTGAAGTTCAAAGTTGCAGCTACAAGAGACGCGATCTAGATAACTGATTTTTTATATCTGTTCTGTTCTTATTTATATCCGACAATATTCCGTTAGATGCTGAGTCTGATTGCAAAACATCAAACTTTTTGGAGAGCTGATCTAGTGAGCGGCAGTACACTGTGACCTCATTTTCATGATCAAGGCCACAGAATCGATAATTGCTTTAAACACATCAGCATTACGGGCATTGCTTTCTTGGAGACTATGTGAGCATTCAAACAACGAGTCAAGATCCGCACGCAAAGAATTAACGCTTATCTTCATATCGCTGAACTCAGATTGCAGAATTTTTAAGGCGCCATCAAAAGCATCCAACTTATCATCTTGGTTAGCAAATCTCATGTGCAGATCAGTGTGAAATAATTTTATTTCATTTAAGACCTGGAAATACCAGTCTGATCGCATTTTGTTGCAGAAGTAGACTCAGTGGTTCTTGGTACAGTACTTGGGAAACGAATTTGTCAATGAATCAGTCACAGGTTTTGTTATTAAAAACTCCCCTCGCACTAATTACACTGAAAATCCCTTGTTCTAGTCAGGAACTTAGTAGTATTTATAGCCACATATATGCAATAAAACATGCTCGCGCGAGGCGTTGTAATTGAGGAGAAATTTACTACATATAAAGTGTTTGCGACTGAGATACCATTTACACTTAGTTATCGAGCACCACTTCAACTACTTTTCATCTGAATTAACTATTATCATAATATATAATCTTACTATTTTCTTGAGTAGCCAAGTCCACATTTCAAGGATCGTCATGCTCACTTAAATGTCATTACTTGTGGCGGCGTCCATGCGTCGGGTTGTCTCTCTTCCTAAAATATGGCGAGGGGGCCGATGGCTGGCCATGCATCATACTCGTGAACGGGTGCTACTTGTGTCTGGTCGTACTTGAATTCGTGTATGCGGTGATATTAGTTGTTTCTACTACGTATTTGCGTGTTGCTACCACGTTATCTTGTACATGTTATATTTGTTTTTAATTAATTGTATTATTCTTTATTACTGTTCAAGATGTCATATGGAACATAGTGTAATGGTTGCAGCTAATTACAAACTTTGTGTAAAAGAAAAACTTGGAGATTAAAAAGAGTGGCGGAGAGTTTATTGCTAGTTCTTCTCTTGTCCGTTCTACGCCCTTGATTTGAGAACTGGCGGTAAATGTAAAATTAGAAGCATTTAATGTTTATTTCTTTTTCGACGTTCTTAAGTGTACATTATGTTAACTACGTGAATAAATGATTTTTGACTTGACATTTATAAAAAAAAACATAAATTATCAGCGATACGAAAGAGTACGCTTTTGCCTACCCTCAGTTAATAATCCTAAATAATATAATAATAAAACAGGAAGAAAAAGAGCAAGAGGCTCGCATGCTGTTAAGTGATACCGATAAGAGCCTTTTGAGAATTTGTACAGTTTTTTCGTGAAGGACCCAAATTGGAATTGATGATGGTGTAATTAGTCTGATTCAGTTTTAATCACAGGTTAAAGTATGTATATCAAAACACAGGCAGTAGGTAATATTACAAGGAATACAAAAGCACAAATTCAATTAACTACAACTTAAGTAATAATTATAGGAACAAACGGAGTCATGCTTCTTAACATGAGAGCATATTTTTTTAGTCTATAAGATAATGCTTATTTATATAGTCGGATAAAATTTTACAAAAAACTCCGTATGTTTATTATTTAATAAAATAATTGTCCGAATTTAACACGTGTTAGTTTAGTATTTTCTATTAACTGTTATTCAATTTGAAATATAACTTTCAACTATTTAAAAGTCATACTTACTATCTCCGTTCTCGCAGTTAAAATAGTGCAGAATACACTCGTTAGGATATGTCTCCGGCTTCTCTCCCGGTTTTCCGGCGCATATCGGCTCAATCTTGGCATTGGTGCAGTCAAGCAAACATGCCGCTTCTTCCTTTATTTGGCAAGAAGCTGCCACGATTAGCACAGCTAAAAGAAACATAGCCTATGTTTAAATTCCAAAATATTAGAGAACGTGCTGTTATGTGCATGCTGGTTATTCATTATTACTAAGTATTACGAAAACAAGTGCTACCAAAGTATGATTTCTAGTTAAGTAAGTTATACTAACATTAAATAAAGTTGAAATCTCCTTCTATTTAGAACATCACCAAAAATCATTTGGAAGGAAGATAAATCAAAATCGTAATTATTTAAAAATACGAGTCCTATTTTTATTATTGCAAAATCTTAACAACTATCAATTAATGAAACATATTATTAAACAAAAAGTTAAAAATATAGTTCAGATCTCATAAACTATAAAAACTGAAACGAACATTTAATTCATTAAAATTACGTTTCATACAAAAGACGTACGTACGTAATTCAACAATTTAAATCTACCACAAGACCTTGTACTCGTTTGTTTATTCGACAAGAGTCCGCAAATTAGCTTGTAAGCATAGGAAGACCAGCTTTAGCTGATACAAATTTATTGGAGAAATTACATGCTACGATGAAGTTTGAATTTATTTCATTGGAGATCCGGACAATTCAATTTTGATTACGTTATTGATATGTCAATCTCTATTGAGCTCTCTCGTGATAAAAAATACAAAAATGAAATCGATCTTGTTTTATCAAAACAGCTACATATACCTGGGCAAACAAATAAGCTTACACCACAATAATAACGATGAAGAAATAGAACGCAGGACACAGTTTATCTGGAACAAATACTGGGCAATGAAGGACATATTCAAAAGCAACATGCCTAAAACTAAAGTACTTACTCATGCCTAATACCGTGCCTTATGCGTACGCTTGCCAAACATGGAAATATAACAAAAAAACATAAGATAAAATAATTGCATGTCAGAGGGGTATAGAACGTAGTATACTGAATATTGAAAGATTTACAAAATAAGGCACACCTAAATTAGAAATATAATCAAGATCAGAGATGGATTAGAACACGCTCAGTCACTAAAATGGAGGTGGGCCGGACATGTGGCGCGGCTACGCGACAAAACGAAAACGGTGGCCATATGGGCGGGTATACAGGGAAAAAGAAAGAGAGGTGGTCCTGGGGCTAGGGGCTATTAATAGTTTAAAAGTAGGGTTAAGGAAAAATTAACACAACTAAAGGTAGGATACAAATTTAAGTACTAACTAAACTAACAATTGTATGTAAGTAAACTAACTTAATCCAACTTTTTGTTTTTTAAGCTGTAAGAATTTAAAGGCATTTTTATTTTATTTATTATTGATTTGTATTTTGTAGGCTTTTATGGCATGTGCACAATTTACAATACTAACTTATTTAATAATAATGTAATGTAACTAATTTTCGGCTTAATCGAATTTTAAAAGAATTAGTCGTTTAAAATATATTATTTATTATATATGGTTCAACTAAAAAAATAGTACAGTTAGATAAGGTTTGGTTGATATCATAGGAAAGGTTATCTCAGAGTAACCCGTAACATCCTCAACCCGTAGTCTATCTTTATTAACACATTGACAGCACGTCTTTTGGTTGATTATCACCTTTACGCTGATGACCTCCAAATTTACGTTCAGTCTACACTGGATCGACTTCCTCTTGCGATTCAAACAATAAATGATGCTCTTCAAAATATAGCCAACTGGAGTAAAGACTTTGGTCTTAAAATTAATCCTATCAAGAGTCAAGTAATTATCATAGGAAGCCCTTTCTAGAGTCAAATGGGCTCAGATCCCTGGGGTTTACCTTGACGGTGTGCCTTTGGCTCTTAATAAAAATGTTAAAAACCTTGAGGTCTTCTTCGACCAAACGCTATGGGTCATCATGTAAAGGAAATGAGCCGTAAACTATACGCCGCGTCCAATTCTCTGAGACGTCTTTCTAATTTCCTTCCTATCCGCACTAAAATATGTTAGCGCAATCTCTTCTGCTTCCTATTCTCGACTATGCGGACTCGTGCACCTCCGATATGAATGAAGAGCTACTCAACAAGATCGAACGCCTGCAGAACTTCTACATACGTATATTTGGTCTTAGGAAGTATGACCATGTGTCTACGTTCCGCAGGCAGCTGGGGTGGCTACCTATTCGACTCAGACGTGACGCTCATATTCTTCAACTTCTATATTCAATTCTTTTCAATCCCAAAACCCCTTCTTATCTCAAAAATCATTTCAAATTCTTAGGTCCTTCTAACTATACGCTACGCTCTTCCAATAGATGTTTATTGGAAATTCCATCCCACAGCTCATCCTTCATAGGCAATTCATTTAGGATTTCCGCCATTAGGCTGTGGAATAAGCTGCCCGAGTCTATACGATTGGCTTCCTCCCTATCGTCTTTTATAACTCTTCTATATAAATTTCCTAACCTTATCATATCCTGATCAATCGTGACCTGTGTAATTCTTGTATCTCCTCTTCTTTTTGTATATGTAATTCACTATTTGCTATTCTTGAATCTGTAAGATTAGCTTTTTAGTTTTATTTAGTTATTAATATTGTTTTTTTATTTTCTCTAGATTAAGGTTTTATAGATTAATATAAATATATTTTGTTTTTTATATAACTTCTGGTTATGCACTTCTTGCACTCATAATTTTTTATTTATTGTTTTCTTTTCTTACTAGGGTTGCCTGGCAGTGATCGCTTGTTAGCGATAAGGCAGCCCGTTGCATCCCTTGTAATTTATATGTATTGTGTTATTTGTGTTTCTTTCTAGCAACGAAGTGTGAATAAATAAATAAACATAAATTAAAATTCGTTATTTGTCGTTTGATTTTAAAAATCAAGGACGTATCATCTGCAAACAAAACTATCTGATGTTTTTTCTCTACCATGAAAGGTAAATCATTTATATAAACAAGAAAGAGGAAAGGGCCAAGAATTGAGCCCTGTGGTACCCCCATATCTACTGCCGACCCAAAGGACCTCTTACCTTCACTTCAACCTTCTGGGTTCTACCGTTTAAGTAGGAAGTCAGAAGATTCAGTGCGGTGTTCTTGATGCCATAGTGGCAGAGTTTCCCGATTAAGGTCTCGTGTTGGACACAATCAAATGCTTTGGATAAGTCGCAGAAAACACCTAAGGCGTCATGCACTCCTCCCAAACCCTAACTATATACGTATCTATATAACTCAACACCGACATCGGCTGTCGAGCGACCCTTGGTAAAACCGAACTGATTATTATGTAATAATTTGTTTACTTTAAAATATAAAACAACAGATAAAAAATAATCGAGTTTATTTCATGACACATTAGAATGTTTTCGTTCATAACCGTAGGTAATTGTAAGCTAAATTTTAAAATTAACAGTTATGAAAAATTAAAAATTTATAATTTATAAGAAACTCACCAAACAAGAAAATTGTTAAAGCCTTCATGTTGTGTAATGCGCTTGTTGATCACTAAAGGAAATCTTAAGCTGAACTAAGCGAGATGGGGGTCAGATTCGCTTTATATTACAGCATTTTTATCACGTCACCTTGGACTCTATGACCCGCAGTTTTGATTCTCGTTTATACATTAACGACATTATATTCTACTTAGAAGTAACAGTAACAATCGCTTAACTGATAGAAGTTTATAAACTGAGTTAAGTTACGGGTGAATTTCTTATTAACTTGTAAATTAAATTTTTTATATTGATAAGTATTAAAAATATTTGGTTGTAATAGTAATATTTAATAAAAAAATAGTATAAAAAATAGTATTGTTTAAAATCGTATGATTTATGTGACACATCAAATGTGTTGTGAACATCATCAAGCTATAATATATATGTGTTTAATTTGTATAAATTATAATCTTAAGAATTTGTTTTTGCTCAATAAGTTAACGCCTAGTCATGAGCAAATTATCGAAAGCAATAACGTATTGAATTGATATTGCCTTCAAGGAACTAAAATAGAATTATATAAATAATGGGTTTAAAATGTTACGGATCTTCTTAAGGTAATTAAATAAAGTAAGATATCGTAATGAAAATTTTCTTTATTATAATAAATATATATTAGTATCTAGTGGCCCCACAACCTTAAATGGGTCTTGGCTTCAGATTGCATTTGTTTCTTTCATATTTTTTTAATAGGATCCTACTTGTTTAATCTCAGCTCAGTCAGCTTTATGCCTGGTAATTATCTAGGTAAAAAAAAAATTTACACTGCCCTCTAGCGTCGAATAGTAAGACTAGGTTAGACAAAAAGTTCATCTTTCTCCTTTTTGACCAGAGATGTCCCTATTAGTTCATCTAATGGAACAATTGACCTAGTCAAATAGATTTTGCCGGCGAAAAACCGACTCGTGGACACGAGCCGCAACGCGATTAGTATAACAAGCTGGTATTTCTTTTTATTTTATATAGAACAGGGGGCAAACGGGCAGGAGGCTCACCTGATGTTAAGTGATACCGCCGCCCATGGACACTCTCAATGCCAGAGGGCTCGCGAGTGCGTTGTAAGTTTTAAGAATTGAAAATAAGTATACAATGGAAGTCGGCGCATTACTAGGCGAAGACTGACCAGACGTGGCCGTGAGCCCGTATAGTATGTATATATGCTTGCTTTTGAGTCTGGTCGAATCTATATTTAATATTTCAACCACAACTAACTATACTAAGATCTGGAGGGTCTGCTATTCCATACTAACACAAGGAGAAATAAAAGGCACTCATAATATAAACATCTTTTTTTATTCCAACTTATAACCATACATAATATACACAGTACAAAAAAAACTTGCTTTCTTCTAATACAGCAATAAGGACAAAATAGAATCGTCCCACATTTTAACTATTCATTCCGTAACATACTAACCAAATTGAGAAATCTAACGTAGGATAACTTATCTACACGCCGCGTTTAATGTACATTGCTCGGAGCGAATATGTTTACTTCAATAAAATTACTTAAATTACAAGACTTCTTAATATGTACTCGATGGAATTCGAATTAAAGATTTACACAATACATACATCACTAATGCTACAATTAAGCCGTATTAACCGGAAAAGTTTGTATTTCGATAAAGGAACATAAAACATCCACGTCTCGATATCACTATCACCGTATTCAGACTAATTTCTGTCTCCGAGGACCTCTTCCGGACCTCTTCCGCTCTCGGCGAACCTCTTCTCCCAATCTTACGTTAAATGCTGAACTAACGATAACGTTACGTTCGAAGTTGAGATCAATTGCGAGCCTCGCTCCGGCCCTCACTTCTCTTCCAGGGCTTCCTCGAGGCAGCAGAGGGAGTCCTTCACCGCGTGGTACACGATGTTTTTGATCTGCAGCTTGTCCTCCTTGTTGGCGTGCTGCCGGGACAGCCGCCG
Source organism: Pieris mannii (assembly GCA_028984075.1). Lineage (NCBI taxonomy): Eukaryota > Metazoa > Arthropoda > Insecta > Lepidoptera > Pieridae > Pieris > Pieris mannii. The sequence continues at coordinate 1,116,276 of CM054784.1, forward strand.
GAACTGCTGGGCCAGCTCGAAGCAGCGCGAAACGTTCTCGGGGGACACAAAGTCCTCGGCTACCTTGATGCAGTCCAGCAGATTCCTCACCTGGTGAGGGGCGCCGGCCGGGACGAACACGGCGTCTCCGGGGCATTGGAGAATGGCGTAGCCCTCGACGCCGTACTCCCGGTAGAGGCGCTCCCTCAGAGCCGCGTCCAGCGTAAATATTGTTAATAAACGAACTATGTACTTACTCAAATCGTATATACACATAGATTTAATAAGAACATCGGTCCACGTACATAATACATAAACAACAGATAAAAAATAATCGAGTTTGATTTATGCAACTCATTGGAAAGTTTTCGTTTATAACCGTAGGTAATTGTAAGCTAAATTTTAAAATTAATAGTTATGGTAAATTAAAAAATGTATAATTTAAAAGAAACTCACCAAACAAGAAAATTGTTAAAGCCTTCATGTTGTGTAATGCGCTTGTTGATCACTAAAGGAAATCTAAAGGTGAACTAAGCGAGGTGGGGGTCAGATTCGCTTTATATCACAACATTTTTATCACGTCACTTTGGAGTCTATAACCCGCAGTTTTGATTCTCGTTTATACATTAACGACATTATATTCTACTTACAAATAACAATCACTTAACGAATAGAAGTTTATAAACTGAACTAAGTTGCAGGTGAATTATTTATTTTATTAACTTGTAAGTGACATTTTTTATATTGTTAAGTATTAAACATATATTGTTGAATAGTTTTATTTAAAATCGTATGATTTATGTGACACATCAAATGTGTTGTAAAGATTAAAACTATACTAAATATGTGTTTAATTTGTATAAATTATATTTATAATGTTCGGAATTTGTTGTTGTTCAATAAGCTAACGCCTAGTAAATAGTAATGAACCAATTATCATGATAACGTAAAACAAAGCAATAACGTATTGAATTAAAATTGCCTTCATGTAACTGAAATGGAATTATAGAATTAATAAGTTTAAAATGTTACGGATCTTCTTAAGGTAATTTAATAATATAGGATATCATAATTAAACTTAAATTTTGTATAAATTAATATTATAATATATATAATAAATATTAGTAATCCAGGGATCCTACTTGTTTAATCTCCTGGTCAGCTTTATGCCTGGTAATTATCTAGGTAAAAACTTTAACACTGCCCTCTTGCGTCGAATAGTGAGACTAGGTTAAACACAAAGTTCATCTTTCTACTTTTTGACCAGAGATGTCCCTAGCTTTTTATCTAATAGAATAAATTTTGACCTAGTCAAATAGATTTTGCCGGCGAAAAACTGGCTGTAAAACTCTAAGGCGAATAGAGTACATTTCCTTTTAAATGACATTATACAAACCAAGGTAAACTTACCTAAATGAAATATTAAACGACAATTAATATTTCTACATTTGCGTTATCAAATTGATCTAGATATTCGACAGGACATCATACTTACTGTTTGTTTACTAGGTAAGTGCTGAGTATAACTCTGATATGTCAAAAACGTAATGGGATATGCCTTACATAGTTTTCGCAGTCCTGTCACCTTCAATAGAGTTTTAACAATAATTAAATGCTAATCTAATATTAATTTACTTAATTACAGATTACGCTATCACAGGATTGGGGGAATGTTGATAAAAGAAGATGCGTCCATATTTAAAGTATTTTTTTAAAACAGATATTAAGTTTTTTTTATTTATCCAATAATTTAATGTTATTCTGATAGTTGATACTCGAAATGTGTCAAACAGTCTTAGATATTGAAATTTGATTAATAGGCAGTGCTACTATGTAAGACGTTATGGATTAAATAGCCCTCGTTTTAATTTTGATATACACAGTTATAAAAAAAATAGTACGAAGAGGGCTAATTGAAATTAAGCGATTGGAGTCGATTTGATATAGGCTTGCGGGTATATTTAGACTAAAAAATTTGCTTTTTTGAAATTGAAAATTCCTACATTGTTAGCTTTATATAGGGGTATTGAACTGAAAATCCTGTGTATTTAAAAAAAAGAAATATTTATTTCACATGAATCATAAAAAGTGTGTAATGTTTTTCAATTTAAATTTTGCTTTAAATGTACATCACCCAAGGTTGGCCTTAACTTGAAAATACATAAGTATGCAACTGCAGGACTGCTAAACACGCACAGTGCAAAATTTTTATAAATATGAGACTTACAACGAAAGCAAACAAGATGATTATAGAATATAAAAATAAATAGCCCAATTCCCAGCGAGAATGATGTTTTACAGCCGAAATAACTTTGTTAGAGCGATTCAGGGTACTGGCTGAAATATATAATATAGTGATCAGTTGAAAATTAAACAAATGTAAGCTTTAAAATATTTTATTCACAGCAAAAGCGGGAAAAATATAGTTAAAAGAGACATTACAAGAAAAAATAAAAACGAGTATTTCATGTGAATACAGCCTTTGGCACATCTTATGAAAGGAGTATACTGTCGGGGTCCTCGCATTCGCCATCACTTATCTTCTGTACAGCTGGAAAAATAGGTTTTAATATAAAAAAAAACTGTAATACAAACTATATTATCTGTCTACTTCAGATAAAATCAATGAAAAGATAATATTATTGTTTATTTGCTTGAATTTTATATCCCCGAGCGTACGGATCACCCATATACTAAGTAACTGAGAATATATTTAGAATAATTCATAAAAACGAAAGAAACATAAATTTTATCCTTCTAGTAACTTAGAAAATTTTTGGAGTAATAAAAACTAAATTACTATAGTTTATAAAATTAAACCTACTTAGTTATAATTAAATATATTATAATTAATAAATAGATAATTAAAATAAATGTAAAAAGTTTGGTTCCTGTGGCAGTGTTCCTATAACGCTGACATTTCCTCGCTTTATTGCGATACTTATTCGAGTGTGAGTGTGTGAGTCGACATATGATAGATATATATGATAGCACCAACTCTGGGGTCACCGGTTCTATCTACCAGGCGCCTAAACTTAAATCGTTAAGTTATATACACAAACATTCCCTCGCTACTAACCCGTATCTCAAAAGAAATGATTCCCTAAACATAATACTTAATTATTAACATAAGGAAGTTATATAGCTAGATTTAAATACATAAGGATAATGTAAATCCAGGTGAGTGAGGTATATACCTCAACAAAGCCGCAAGTTGGCCGCAACGCAACAGTGAACATGCATTATTTAAAGTAGTGAGTTCTTTGGCAGAATTCATAAAAAAAAATTTATTCGCCAATGATAAAACTTAAATTTCTTATTTAGCTATCGTAGTCCCTAGGCGTATTCATCTCTCTATCTGATATATTAAGTCTACTAGATAAAAATAGAAATATTAAAACAATGTGTATGCCTAAAAAATACAAGAAAATATGACATCACAATTGTAACACACATACAAGTCAATTACATTAGAACTTATGCAATATATCAAAGGAAAAAACTAAAGAAACGACCAGAAAATAAACAAAAATAATTTATACATTTATATAAAATAAAACAGAACAAAATAAAATAATAACTAAAAATTAAAACAATAATAATAACTTAAAGTAAAAGATAAAAATAACAGTAATAAACAAACAAATTAAAACTTAAACCACATTAAGAGCCTGCAAAACAAAGTTACGGTAAGTTGGCAGACTGTTGCAAAATACATCAATATTTTCATCAATGTTTGTAATAAAGTTGTAAGAGCGAGATAGCCTATTCCCTGGACCATTTAAAATAAGCAGATAAGCGAGCCGTAAATAAACTAGATCAATGAAGTCATGTCGGAGTTTTAGAGTCCAAACGAGCCTCGTACGTTTGCAATACACCACGGAAGTGTAGACGATTGCAAAGCTCTCTAAGGAAACGTTTTTGAACAGTTTCAATAGTTTCATCGTTTCAACATCACGGGGTTTAAGTGATATCAGTGTTATCACAATGTTGCGAGGGCGATCTGTTATTTCTCGCCCCTTTCCCGTACGCCCATACGATAGAGAGCTCAAAGAGTGCGTTAATAATAACCAGTTGGTCTTCGTTTCTCCATTCAGGAACAGCCTGAAGTTCAAAGTTGCAGCTACAAGAGACGCGATCTAGATAACTGATTTTTTATATCTGTTCTGTTCTTATTTATATCCGACAATATTCCGTTAGATGCTGAGTCTGATTGCAAAACATCAAACTTTTTGGAGAGCTGATCTAGTGAGCGGCAGTACACTGTGACCTCATTTTCATGATCAAGGCCACAGAATCGATAATTGCTTTAAACACATCAGCATTACGGGCATTGCTTTCTTGGAGACTATGTGAGCATTCAAACAACGAGTCAAGATCCGCACGCAAAGAATTAACGCTTATCTTCATATCGCTGAACTCAGATTGCAGAATTTTTAAGGCGCCATCAAAAGCATCCAACTTATCATCTTGGTTAGCAAATCTCATGTGCAGATCAGTGTGAAATAATTTTATTTCATTTAAGACCTGGAAATACCAGTCTGATCGCATTTTGTTGCAGAAGTAGACTCAGTGGTTCTTGGTACAGTACTTGGGAAACGAATTTGTCAATGAATCAGTCACAGGTTTTGTTATTAAAAACTCCCCTCGCACTAATTACACTGAAAATCCCTTGTTCTAGTCAGGAACTTAGTAGTATTTATAGCCACATATATGCAATAAAACATGCTCGCGCGAGGCGTTGTAATTGAGGAGAAATTTACTACATATAAAGTGTTTGCGACTGAGATACCATTTACACTTAGTTATCGAGCACCACTTCAACTACTTTTCATCTGAATTAACTATTATCATAATATATAATCTTACTATTTTCTTGAGTAGCCAAGTCCACATTTCAAGGATCGTCATGCTCACTTAAATGTCATTACTTGTGGCGGCGTCCATGCGTCGGGTTGTCTCTCTTCCTAAAATATGGCGAGGGGGCCGATGGCTGGCCATGCATCATACTCGTGAACGGGTGCTACTTGTGTCTGGTCGTACTTGAATTCGTGTATGCGGTGATATTAGTTGTTTCTACTACGTATTTGCGTGTTGCAACCACGTTATCTTGTACATGTTATATTTGTTTTTAATTAATTTTATTATTCTTTATTACTGTTCAAGATGTCATATGGAACATAGTGTAATGGTTGCAGCTAATTACAAACTTTGTGTAAAAGAAAAACTTGGAGATTAAAAAGAGTGGCGGAGAGTTTATTGCTAGTTCTTCTCTTGTCCGTTCTACGCCCTTGATTTGAGAACTGGCGGTAAATGTAAAATTAGAAGCATTTAATGTTTATTTCTTTTTCGACGTTCATAAGTGTACATTATGTTAACTACGTGAATAAATGATTTTTGACTAGACATTTATAAAAAAAAACATAAATTATCAGCGATACGAAAGAGTACGCTTTTGCCTACCCTCAGTTAATAATCCTAAATAATATAATAATAAAACAGGAAGAAAAAGAGCAAGAGGCTCGCATGCTGTTAAGTGATACCGATAAGAGCCTTTTGAGAATTTGTACAGTTTTTTCGTGAAGGACCCAAATTGGAATTGATGATGGTGTAATTAGTCTGATTCAGTTTTAATCACAGGTTAAAGTATGTATATCAAAACACAGGCAGTAGGTAATATTACAAGGAATACAAAAGCACAAATTCAATTAACTACAACTTAAGTAATAATTATAGGAACAAACGGAGTCATGCTTCTTAACATGAGAGCATATTTTTTTAGTCTATAAGATAATGCTTATTTATATAGTCGGATAAAATTTTACAAAAAACTCCGTATGTTTATTATTTAATAAAATAATTGTCCGAATTTAACACGTGTTAGTTTAGTATTTTCTATTAACTGTTATTCAATTTGAAATATAACTTTCAACTATTTAAAAGTCATACTTACTATCTCCGTTCTCGCAGTTAAAATCGTGCAGAATACACTCGTTAGGATATGTCTCCGGCTTCTCTCCCGGTTTTCCGGCGCATATCGGCTCAATCTTGGCATTGGTGCAGTCAAGCAAACATGCCGCTTCTTCCTTTATTTTGCAAGAAGCTGCCACGATTAGCACAGCTAAAAGAAACATAGCCTATGTTTAAATTCCAAAATATTAGAGAACGTCCTGTTATGTGCATGCTGGTTATTCATTATTACTAAGTATTACGAAAACAAGTGCTACCAAAGTATGATTTCTAGTTAAGTAAGTTATACTAAAATTAAATAAAGTTGGAATCTCCTTCTATTTAGAACATCACCAAAAATCATTTGGAAGGAAGATAAATCAAAATCGTAATTATTTAAAAATCCGAGTCCTATTTTTATTATTGCAAAATCTTAACAACTATCAATTAATGAAAGATATTATTAAACAAAAATATAGTTCAGATCTCATAAACTATAAAAACTGTAACGAACATTTAATTCATTAAAATTACGTTTCATACAAAAGACGTACGTACGTAATTCAACAATTTAAATCTACCACAAGACCTTGTACTCGTTTGTTTATTCGACAAGAGTCCGCAAATTAGCTTGTAAGCATAGGAAGACCAGCTTTAGCTGATACAAATTTATTGGAGAAATTACATGCTACGATGAAGTTTGAATTTATTTCATTGGAGATCCGGACAATTCAATTTTGATTACGTTATTGATATGTCAATCTCTATTGAGCTCTCTCGTGATAAAAAATACAAAAATGAAATCGATCTTGTTTTATCAAAACAGCTACATATACCTGGGCAAACAAATAAGCTTACACCACAATAATAACGATGAAGAAATAGAACGCAGGACACAGTTTATCTGGAACAAATACTGGGCAATGAAGGACATATTCAAAAGCAACATGCCTAAAACTAAAGTACTTACTCATGCCTAATACCGTGCCTTATGCGTACGCTTGCCAAACATGGAAATATAACAAAAAAACATAAGATAAAATAATTGCATGTCAGAGGGGTATAGAACGTAGTATACTGAATATTGAAAGATTTACAAAATAAGGCACACCTAAATTAGAAATATAATCAAGATCAGAGATGGATTAGAACACGCTCAGTCACTAAAATGGAGGTGGGCCGGACATGTGGCGCGGCTACGCGACAAAACGAAAACGGTGGCCATATGGGCGGGTATACAGGGAAAAAGAAAGAGAGGTGGTCCTGGGGCTAGGGGCTATTAATAGTTTAAAAGTAGGGTTAAGGAAAAATTAACACAACTAAAGGTAGGATACAAATTTAAGTACTAACTAAACTAACAATTGTATGTAAGTAAACTAACTTAATCCAACTTTTTGTTTTTTAAGCTGTAAGAATTTAAAGGCATTTTTATTTTATTTATTATTGATTTGTATTTTGTAGGCTTTTATGGCATGTGCACAATTTACAATACTAACTTATTTAATAATAATGTAATGTAACTAATTTTCGGCTTAATCGAATTTATAAGAATTAGTCGTTTAAAATATATTATTAATTATATATGGTTCAACTAAAAAAATAGTACAGTTAGATAAGGTTTGGTTGATATCATAGGCAAGGTTATCTCAGAGTAACCCGTAACATCCTCAACCCGTAGTCTATCTTTATTAACACATTGACAGCACGTCTTTTGGTTGATTATCACCTTTACGCTGATGACCTCCAAATTTACGTTCAGTCTACACTGGATCGACTTCCTCTTGCGATTCAAACAATAAATGATGCTCTTCAAAATATAGCCAACTGGAGTAAAGACTTTGGTCTTAAAATTAATCCTATCAAGAGTCAAGTAATTATCATAGGAAGCCCTTTCTAGAGTCAAATGGGCTCAGATCCCTGGGGTTTACCTTGACGGTGTGCCTTTGGCTCTTAATAAAAATGTTAAAAACCTTGAGGTCTTCTTCGACCAAACGCTATGGGTCATCATGTAAAGGAAATGAGCCGTAAACTATACGCCGCGTCCAATTCTCTGAGACGTCTTTCTAATTTCCTTCCTATCCGCACTAAAATATGTTAGCGCAATCTCTTCTGCTTCCTATTCTCGACTATGCGGACTCGTGCACCTCCGATATGAATGAAGAGCTACTCAACAAGATCGAACGCCTGCAGAACTTCTACATACGTATATTTGGTCTTAGGAAGTATGACCATGTGTCTACGTTCCGCAGGCAGCTGGGGTGGCTACCTATTCGACTCAGACGTGACGCTCATATTCTTCAACTTCTATATTCAATTCTTTTCAATCCCAAAACCCCTTCTTATCTCAAAAATCATTTCAAATTCTTAGGTCCTTCTAACTATACGCTACGCTCTTCCAATAGATGTTTATTGGAAATTCCATCCCACAGCTCATCCTTCATAGGCAATTCATTTAGGATTTCCGCCATTAGGCTGTGGAATAAGCTGCCCGAGTCTATACGATTGGCTTCCTCCCTATCGTCTTTTATAACTCTTCTATATAAATTTCCTAACCTTATCATATCCTGATCAATCGTGACCTGTGTAATTCTTGTATCTCCTCTTCTTTTTGTATATGTAATTCACTATTTGCTATTCTTGAATCTGTAAGATTAGCTTTTTAGTTTTATTTAGTTATTAATATTGTTTTTTTATTTTCTCTAGATTAAGGTTTTATAGATTAATATAAATATATTTTGTTTTTTATATAACTTCTGGTTATGCACTTCTTGCACTCATAATTTTTTATTTATTGTTTTCTTTTCTTACTAGGGTTGCCTGGCAGTGATCGCTTGTTAGCGATAAGGCCGCCCGTTGCATCCCTTGTAATTTATATGTATTGTGTTATTTGTGTTTCTTTCTAGCAACGAAGTGTGAATAAATAAATAAACATAAATTAAAATTCGTTATTTGTCGTTTGATTTTAAAAATCAAGGACGTATCATCTGCAAACAAAACTATCTGATGTTTTTTCTCTACCATGAAAGGTAAATCATTTATATAAACAAGAAAGAGGAAAGGGCCAAGAATTGAGCCCTGTGGTACCCCCATATCTACTGCCGACCCAAAGGACCTCTTACCTTCACTTCAACCTTCTGGGTTCTACCGTTTAAGTAGGAAGTCAGAAGATTCAGTGCGGTGTTCTTGATGCCATAGTGGCAGAGTTTCCCGATTAAGGTCTCGTGTTGGACACAATCAAATGCTTTGGATAAGTCGCAGAAAACACCTAAGGCGTCATGCACTCCTCCCAAACCCTAACTATATACGTATCTATATAACTCAACACCGACATCGGCTGTCGAGCGACCCTTGGTAAAACCGAACTGATTATTATGTAATAATTTGTTTACTTTAAAATATAAAACAACAGATAAAAAATAATCGAGTTTATTTCATGACACATTAGAATGTTTTCGTTCATAACCGTAGGTAATTGTAAGCTAAATTTTAAAATTAACAGTTATGAAAAATTAAAAATTTATAATTTATAAGAAACTCACCAAACAAGAAAATTGTTAAAGCCTTCATGTTGTGTAATGCGCTTGTTGATCACTAAAGGAAATCTTAAGCTGAACTAAGCGAGATGGGGGTCAGATTCGCTTTATATTACAGCATTTTTATCACGTCACCTTGGACTCTATGACCCGCAGTTTTGATTCTCGTTTATACATTAACGACATTATATTCTACTTAGAAGTAACAGTAACAATCGCTTAACTGATAGAAGTTTATAAACTGAGTTAAGTTACGGGTGAATTTCTTATTAACTTGTAAATTAAATTTTTTATATTGATAAGTATTAAAAATATTTGGTTGTAATAGTAATATTTAATAAAAAAATAGTATAAAAAATAGTATTGTTTAAAATCGTATGATTTATGTGACACATCAAATGTGTTGTGAACATCATCAAGCTATAATATATATGTGTTTAATTTGTATAAATTATAATCTTAAGAATTTGTTTTTGCTCAATAAGTTAACGCCTAGTCATGAGCAAATTATCGAAAGCAATAACGTATTGAATTGATATTGCCTTCAAGGAACTAAAATAGAATTATATAAATAATGGGTTTAAAATGTTACGGATCTTCTTAAGGTAATTAAATAAAGTAAGATATCGTAATGAAAATTTTCTTTATTATAATAAATATATATTAGTATCTAGTGGCCCCACAACCTTAAATGGGTCTTGGCTTCAGATTGCATTTGTTTCTTTCATATTTTTTTAATAGGATCCTACTTGTTTAATCTCAGCTCAGTCAGCTTTATGCCTGGTAATTATCTAGGTAAAAAAAAAATTTACACTGCCCTCTAGCGTCGAATAGTAAGACTAGGTTAGACAAAAAGTTCATCTTTCTCCTTTTTGACCAGAGATGTCCCTATTAGTTCATCTAATGGAACAATTGACCTAGTCAAATAGATTTTGCCGGCGAAAAACCGACTCGTGGACACGAGCCGCAACGCGATTAGTATAACAAGCTGGTATTTCTTTTTATTTTATATAGAACAGGGGGCAAACGGGCAGGAGGCTCACCTGATGTTAAGTGATACCGCCGCCCATGGACACTCTCAATGCCAGAGGGCTCGCGAGTGCGTTGTAAGTTTTAAGAATTGAAAATAAGTATACAATGGAAGTCGGCGCATTACTAGGCGAAGACTGACCAGACGTGGCCGTGAGCCCGTATAGTATGTATATATGCTTGCTTTTGAGTCTGGTCGAATCTATATTTAATATTTCAACCACAACTAACTATACTAAGATCTGGAGGGTCTGCTATTCCATACTAACACAAGGAGAAATAAAAGGCACTCATAATATAAACATCTTTTTTTATTCCAACTTATAACCATACATAATATACACAGTACAAAAAAAACTTGCTTTCTTCTAATACAGCAATAAGGACAAAATAGAATCGTCCCACATTTTAACTATTCATTCCGTAACATACTAACCAAATTGAGAAATCTAACGTAGGATAACTTATCTACACGCCGCGTTTAATGTACATTGCTCGGAGCGAATATGTTTACTTCAATAAAATTACTTAAATTACAAGACTTCTTAATATGTACTCGATGGAATTCGAATTAAAGATTTACACAATACATACATCACTAATGCTACAATTAAGCCGTATTAACCGGAAAAGTTTGTATTTCGATAAAGGAACATAAAACATCCACGTCTCGATATCACTATCACCGTATTCAGACTAATTTCTGTCTCCGAGGACCTCTTCCGGACCTCTTCCGCTCTCGGCGAACCTCTTCTCCCAATCTTACGTTAAATGCTGAACTAACGATAACGTTACGTTCGAAGTTGAGATCAATTGCGAGCCTCGCTCCGGCCCTCACTTCTCTTCCAGGGCTTCCTCGAGGCAGCAGAGGGAGTCCTTCACCGCGTGGTACACGATGTTTTTGATCTGCAGCTTGTCCTCCTTGTTGGCGTGCTGCCGGGACAGCCGCCGGAACTGCTGGGCCAGCTCGAAGCAGCGCGAAACGTTCTCGGGGGACACAAAGTCCTCCGCCACCTTGATGCAGTCCAGCAGATTCCTCACCTGGTGAGGGGCGCCGGCCGGGACGAACACGGCGTCTCCGGGGCATTGGAGAATGGCGTAGCCCTCGACGCCGTACTCCCGGTAGAGGCGCTCCCTCAGAGCCGCGTCCAGGTACCAGGTTTGGTCGTGGACGGGGTCGTGCTGGGCCCGCGGCCTGGCCCCTCGCTCCAGCTCTGCCCTGACTAGGAAATCGCGGATCTTATCCGCGTCTTTAGCCGCGTAGATGTGCCAAAGGGCCGCCGGCGGCTTGACCCTGGCTCTCTTGCGCGACAGCACGTCGACGCCGGCCTCTTCGGCGGCTCGGGAAGCCTCTCGGGCCCTCTCGGGGGCGTCGGCGGGAGCGCTCGCGTGCACCATGACGTTGACGGCGTCGCTTACGTCGAGGTGAAGGTTCGTGGTGCCTCCGGCCCCTCCGTACGCCGTGTACATCTTCGGCCCGAGGTCCGGTCGAACGAAGCACTCCGGCAGTCGGGCCGCCAGGTTAAGTTTTCCGTTCCGCGACGTGTACTCGCCCAGAGGCAAAACCCTCATCAGGTCGTCAAATCTCGTCGGGAGTAATTCGGCGAAGTCTTCGCCCGGAGGCCAGTCCTTGAGCTTGAGGACCATAGGGGCGCCCCGTTCGTCCCTCAGCCGCTTGGCAGCCAACTGGAACCCGTCCCAGAATTTGCTTCCGGGCTGGTTGGGGACCACAAGTCCCGAGGCGCAGTTGACCAGGTCCACCCGCGTCTCGCCGAAGTCTTGCGAGAAACTCTCGGGCGACCACAGGTCTTTGTCGAGAAGACTAGACACGTCTGACACGAGAACGGGTTGACCACGTTTCCATTGGTCCTGGAAAAATAATAAAATAAATTAATAAATAACACAATTCTATGTAAAGTCACTTCTTTCGCTCTTGACAATATAATGAGGCTGATTTTCCTCGCATCTCATTTAAAAGTGTATTTATTTACCTGGAAAGGCTTATAGTTTCCAGCGTGAGCGGGATCCGTTAAATGTAGGAGCTTTCCATCGCAGAGCCAGGAATGAGGTACATCAGGGTACAGCACCTTGGACTCCGTCAGGGTCATGATACGAATGGGCAGTTCTTCCCTTCCTCGGCCCCTTTCATACCGTTTCACAACATTGGACAACGCGAACGGTTTAGCCTCATCATCATCCTTTTTATCATCAATGACACTAGATATTACATCATCGAGCAAATCACTCTTATTTTTCTTTTGCTTCTTCTTGGGTTGGGTGTCTCCTCCTTCGGGCGCCGGTCGTATTAATAATTCCCGGAGCGTCGAGTAGTTCCCGCTTTCTTCGGAGTCAGACGAGCTCGAGTCCGACTTCTCAGACTTGAGATCAGTTTTGATAGGAAGATCAGAGAGCCAGCTGACGATGGAGCTTCCGGTCTTTCCGTTTTCTGACTTGACCGGTGAACCGTTTGTCGGACTGTTCTCTTCTTTGACATTTTCTTTTTTGATACTCTGTAAATAAGTGTCATGTTAGTTTATTTCGTATTTCATTTAGTCAAATTGCAAGAAATTGTAGGAGTTAAATGCTACGTATGCTATAGCCTATACGGAACTTAAAATAGGCAATAACGATTCTTCACTCACAAACTAACATCTTTAGTTACAAAGATGTTAAATGATGTTAAATTTAAACAGCTTTTTGTATTTGTGTATAGGTAGTAAACTTGAAATTTACCTTTTGCAAAGCCCGTTGTAACAGCAACCTAGCGGCCGCTTTATGATGAGCTGGGGGTTCCGTGTTGTAGCCACAGCCGCAAGGCGGTAAGGAGAAGGCAGCTCGTATTCTATGAGCTCGCGCCGCAGCCGCCACGAGTGCTCCACCTGCCGCTATCTGGGTCAGGAGTAAGCGACGTGCAGGATGGGCTCCACCCGATGTGCATGTAAGCCAACTGCAGGGAAATATATGTTATTAGTATAATCTTGTCATATATATGAACATACTCTCAAATTGCATCACTTTGATTTTTACTATATGGACAAGTGGAAGATCAGCCGTTTGTGCCAGACAAGTCGTTGGTTTGTTGGCAAACGATGAATGCACAGACTTATAACTACAGATTTTAAAATCTGTTAAAACGACATCGAAGGGCCTACATATTTGATTGTTAAAACCAGTCGCAACAGACGATGACGTAGTTATTAAGTACCTAATACAATAGAATTCAGCCGGGACCTTTGATTGGTCAATATAACCGGTATGTTGTTCTAAATGATGTCGTCGTAAACAGTCTTGACTCTTTAGAGTATTTTGATATACAACTTTAAAAACAGTTAATTTAAAATTATTTTCCTTAACTATTCACGGAAAAATTGACTAAAATAACTTGTTAGTATAAATGATCGACATTTATATAATAAATGCAAACGTACTTTTAGATAACAATAAATTGGAGTTCTAGTTTATTCGAGATTTTAGATCTATTTTCCTATTTAATTAGTTCAAATTTTGCTTTGCTATATTTATTATAATTCATGTATCGTAATAGGATTATTTCTTCTGCATTATATTAAAATCATGTTATAAAAATAGACTGTCTCGTGACCTCATAATCTGTACATAAATATAATAGATTAATGTAATAAACTAAGGCTATAGAAATAATAAACTTTATGATAATTAAATCATAAAGATAATTCAAATGAACGTGAACGACTTATATAACTTTGAGGTCACGCGTCAGATCAAACATGCACGTAACTATCACAAGTGGGTTATTAGTAATAATGGCAGTACATAGGACTTTATATGTAGCTATATTGGCTTGTATGTTTTTTATTATCAAAGTACCTTGGTGCGATGTTATTGACAATATATTTATGTGGTTTAGTTATAAAAACATTCTTTATACATAGAAATTGTTTTGAACATACAATTACTTTCTATTACACTTAATTACATATTAAGTAGCCACCTTTACTGTATTTAGGTATTTTACATTACCAATGGAATGACATACTAATCCCGTAATGTAAATGAGACATATAATGAGCTTAACTAATGTCTGACGAAGGATTAAGTAATCAGTTGTAAGTTTTCATTTTACTCTATAAATTTCATCACCATTTTTCACGAATTTTAAAACAATGATCTGATTTCAACATTAATTGTTTGTATCACGAAATTGTATGTAATTATTGCATTTTAAACTATGCTGACATTTTACTAGTCAATAAATAAAAACTATATATGTATTTTAAGCTATAATTATTAGATAGCTATCAATATAGCAGCATGTGGACACTAAATATAGAATTGCTTTTAAGTAAGAAATATTTACATTTCGTTACCATAAAATACAAAATCATACATATAAAAAAGCAGGTGTCATAAGGAAATTATTAGGCAACAGGCGGGCTTATCGCTAACAAGCAATTTCTTCCATGCAACCCTAATATGGAACAATTAAAAGAAAAGAGGGTAAAGTACAATAAGTGCATTATTAACAAAAAGAATCTCAAAATAAAATGAACTTAATATAATTAAAATAAAAGATATAATTACCCGAAAGAATCTCTTTCTCCATTGGTAGCATTGGTGCTACTGGTCTCACTAGCTGGACTCGCACTAGCCTCTCCTGATGTTTTGGACTGAAATAATGAATTTACCTATAAGCATTAATTTTATATACGGTACAAAAAATAAGCCTTGTATAAACTACCAAATAGCTATGCAACAGATAAATTATTCGAAAGATAAAAGTTCCGAATAAGATACTTCGCATTTCATGACAAATAGCGCTATCTGACAGTTGTGAAACACAAAAATACTTTTTATCCTACCAATAAGTAACAAATAGCTTATTTGGAACTTATCTGGACATTGTGAAACAGACCCTTAGTATATTAATTTTCGAATTTGTATTAAGATTGTATTTATTGACCTCCAAGGATTTAATTGACCTCCAATGAACTTTAACATTATTTTATTACATATTAAATGCAAATTAATGATACATCGTATCCAAGCCAAAAGGTGTGGTATATGTTGAAATAGAACAATAAGTAACACTAATTATTCGTCTGTATGGTAATACAAATAAGTGATTATAGTCAAATTTAAATAATTACGATGACAATAACACAAGGTCAATAATGATATCGAAGCTGAACTCAAATACTTCTTTAAAATACTAAGTATTTTTCATATAACAACAAAATACAACATATTTGCTTAGTGTCTAAACACAAGCAGAGCCGTTTGTCTGATAGCATGAGAGGTTCGGACCCCTTTAATGTACTTTCTAGCTGAGCTTTAACACCCACGTGTTATAAATTTAACTTTATTTACTCGTACAGTGACGGAAAACACCGTGAGACAGTTTTATTATTATAAACAACATCCTTGAAAAAGTAGACGGCGTGTCGGCCACAGAAGGCTAATCGCCTACTAGAAAAAACAAATGATCACGACACAGATACAGCAATATGTGTCCAAGGCAATGGGCAATGGCAAGTTTTTTATATGAAGGTTGGCATATGGCAATCTTTGCCCAGACAACTATACTTTAATTAATTAATTAATTAATTAAGTATTATATATACTAAGTCTCACCTTATAACAATCAAGACAGACGACGAAACCGCACTTGCCGCATGTCCAGTGGAAATTGAAGAGTGTCGTTTCACAAACGTCACAAATTTCTCTTACACCTTGAACCACGCGTTTCCACGCTATCGTCTTATCTGTGGACATTGATAATTTTCAAGTCTGTTGCGAGGAAAACACAATATTACCTATATAATAAATTTTCGAAAGCAAAAATTTAAGTATTGTGACTCCAAAGTACTGAACATTTTCCAAATAAGTTATGCCTTAAAGTTCTATGTTACCTGGTCATAAAATTAAAATAATAAAATGTTTGTGAGTGCTACAGATAAAATATCTAAACGGCCGTGATTTAGTATCAAAATGTGTCAAGTTTGAATCTTTGTGGTCCTTACCTTCATTTAAATGATGTGATTCGGCTTCCTTTTCCTGTTGTAATAGTTCACAAAATTGGTCTCCAATTTCCCTCAATAGGAAACAACTCATTTCTATATCTAATTCTGCTGCACCAGCTGATGATGATAACCATAATTTTTTGTCATCCTAAAAACGAAAAAAAAAGTTAAAAATGAAATTGTTTAAAAAAACATATCGGATAAGTTGTCTCCAAGTTTCGATAGATTTAAAAACCATTTAAATTTGAAACTTTATAATTTGAACCAAACGGCAAAATGCTTGTTTAAAAAGTTTAAGTAAATTTATATTTACCTCTTCAGCGTCTTTGTATGGATCGGAAAATCCAGCTATAGCTAATTGTCTATTCTTTGCATATTTCAGTCTTCGGAAAGCGTAGAAGCGGCAAAATATGTTCGGCATGTCTTTGTCGCGTTGAGCGGGCGACCAGCGACACTCGCGGCATTTAGCTAGCCTAGGGGCAACTTCGAAGCACGGCCCATTCTGGAGAAAGGACTCCGTGCCAGGCTTCGGACGTGCCGTGGAGGGAGTTCTTCTAGGAGGGTCTTCCCTTCTCCTGCCTCCTCGTCCTCCACCTCGGGTTTTTCGTCCGCGAGCTCTGCTTCCGCCGCGCTTACTGGAAGTACTACCGCTACCACTCCCGCTCCCAGCCGAATCGGAGTCTTTATCATCACTTTCTTTATCACTTTCACTTCCACTCTCTGACGCTTTCTTTTTTTTTGGCTCATCGTTCGCCTTCTTAACGGCCCCCTTTTTCCGTTTCGCCTTAGGGGGCTTTCGCTTCGGCGGCGAACTTGGTTCACGGTCCGAACTAGAGCTGTCTTCTTCAACGTCGTCCACTCGGCCGTTCACTTCTTTGGGCTTGCGAGGCTTCGACGTTTTTCGCGCGCCTCTTTGAATAGACTTCGCCGCGACCGGAACGACAATATTAGAACTCGAATCATCGGGTTCGGACACTCGGCTGAGTGTCATAGGTAGCGTTATGCAGGTGCCACCGCCGCCGGAACAATCACCTTCCCCAATAGGTGCCGTCTCGTGTCTTTGAAGCCAGGCTTTTTTTCCTAGATGCCTTACGGGAGCAGCACCGTCGCGCGGACTAGGAGAGGCAATTTTAGCCGGAGTTTCGCTTTCCGCGACTGTAGTGACTGGTGGAGTAGCGGGCGGGGCGGGCGGCGTCGACGTCGTACTGATTGGGGGTGATGAGGGTATTTGTGGTATCGTCGCCGGCGCGGGACTCGCCGATGGCGTTATTTGAGGTGCGGGGGACGCGCCGGCAGCTTTCTCGGGGGTTTCCACACTGCCGTCGGCCGAAGGAACTCTAACATCACAGGGGGGGCCGGGCGCCTGTGGGGCTGGCTCGGAACCTAATGGCGTTCGGCCTACGCTCGCCGCCGCCGCTATCAAGGGCTCCGGAGCGGGACTGTCTAATCGCCGTCTTTTTGGATCCGCATCTGAAGATTCGAAAGGACACCGTCTTCTAGGCGATAGCCGATCGGGATCTTCCCGCGTCATCCCGAGATCCAACGGCTGCGTTTGACAGGGAGAAGTCGACGTAGCGGTATCTCCGTGTGCTCTGGGAGGCGGTCTAGGTTCCGGTGTCCGCGAATGCGCTACCGGAGGTGGTCTCGTTCGAAGCGCCGGCGAATACGCTGACGGCGGAGGATACGGTACCGGTGGGAGCTCGGCTTTTGTTAATTGAAGTGGTGGTTCCACTGCAATACCGAAATGTGCAGGGCTGGGGGAATTGCTCGGTTTTCCATAGATGTGAGGTGGCGCCGGACTCGATACTTTTGGTTTGACTGGAGGCGCCGTTTGGTAATATCCCGCGGGGGATCTTTGCGGAGGCGGCGGTTGATATAACCGACGGTTCTTGTCTTGAGCAGGAAGAGCCGCATGAGGTTGCGTTTGTAACGCAGGATGCGGATGTGGTGGCGCGTGAGGTGACAAACCTGTTCGATACGGCCGGGAGAGGTAATGCGGCGATGGCTCACTTCTTGGTTTGCTGGGATATGGATGCTTCTGTTCCAAATGGATCTGTTTAGCGTCATGCTTGACTATCACAGAATTTTTTTCAGGGACAAGGGGAGGTGGGGCTGGTAGATGTTGATCTTTGAGCTTATCGTACCGGTATAGGGGGTAATTGTAGGACGCGAAATTTGGTTCGCTTTTCGGAAGGCCGGGAAGAGGGGGTGGTTTGTCTGACTTGGAGAGGGTATGTCTAGGTGTGTGTTGGGAATGGGGGGAGTGTGGAGCGTGAGGATTGTGTTGGGTGTATTCGGTTTGCGAGAGCCGGTCGGGAGGATGCGCCGGGGGCGAGTAGTAGGCTCGTTCTTGCGCTCGGAGCCTGTCGTGCTCAGAGCCTGAGCCTCCTCTGTTGGGCGCTATATTATTGAGAAGCGACCAGGACATATTTCGCTCTCGCTGTAAAAGAAATACGACCAATTACGAAACGATTCATTTATTACTGTCTTAAATTAATCATTGCATAATTACTATTTCATGCTACTGTAGTAATTAGACAAATTATACATTTTTTAACGCTGCTGTATGAAATATGAAATTGCCTATTCCGAACACATGAAAGTGTCTCAGAAAAACTGACCTTTTGATTTGCTAGCCTCAGAGATTCCTCAAAATGCCTTGATACTAATTTTGATGCTGCATTTTCCTGTTCTCTCCTTTCCTTCTCCTCTCTTTCCTGTTTCTCCCTCTCACGTTCTCTTTCCCTCTCTATCCGTTCTCTCTCCTTTTCTTTTTGTTGCTTTTCATGCTCTCTTTGCTCCTGATCCCTTCTTTCTCTGTAGACCAAAATATTGAATAAAGTTTAAAGTAACGTATAACTTTTTCTATATTTATAGTTCATAATATTATTAGAATAAAATAACTACAATTTTTTATTGTAACATTTGTCTTGTAAAAAAAAAACGACACAAATTCCTTTTAATATTACTTTGTTAAAGATCTCCTCGATCTTGTCGTAATTTAATACCGGCAATGAGATATAAACGAGAGGAAATAAGATGATAAGGCGCCAAGGACATTTGGGTATTATTATTACTAACTTCACTGCTAATCGTACCACTGCTGATTTGAATTAGGGGCCGTTCAAGTAATACGTTTGAACTATTTATGGATTTTCTTATATGGTGATTACGTCCATAACAATTATTTACGTTTTAACAAATATTACCCACTTTGCAGTAAATCTGCTTACAAAATACTTGAACGGCTCCTTAAGCCAAAAGACAATTTAAACTAAAAATAACGTCGAGCTGAAGACAGTATTTTATGGCTTGTATTAGTTTGAATTTTGAAATTAGGTCAAGGTCACTGACGACTTAAATAAATTTATTTTAAGAGTAGTATATTATGTTTAAAAAATAACGACTATGAAATTATTGATTACTTACTATTCGACAGTTTGACGATTTCTATTCATAACAACATTTATATTACCATTTTGACTAAAATTTTAAAAAGTAAGTAATGTCAGTGGTCATTATTCTTTAGTGTTTAAATAAAAACTTCAATTCGTCAATTGTGTATTAATTAGTAAAGATCTTTTAAGATCTTTTTCTTTCTTGCTTGAAAGATAAATGTGAAGAAATTTACGAGCTATACAAATTTTATTACGGTAATTCTCGGAGCACAAATTGAAATATGTCAGTTTCTGTTGTCCATGGCAATGTGTTGGGATACAAAATAGGATAACAGACTGGCAGTTTATACCCTTTTATCATAAGATAAAAAAAGTTATAGATAACTTTTCACTTGTATGAAGTTGACATCTTAAATGTACATTCAAGTAAACCAAATAAGCTAACCAATATCATACGTCAAATGTTTTTGTTATAATATTATGTATTTTTGACAGCAATACGCGAGTGATGGCCATGCGCAACATGGCTGTAAAAAGAAGAAAAAAATTTTGGTGTAGGCGTCTACTAAATACTTCGTTTAAGCCACGATTGCCTTTATGAGAACAGATAAAACTCGATAAGACTAATCGTCTTCCATCACAGATTATATTCAGCAGAAATTGAAAGAGAGATAAAATGTAAGGTCGTGATCAAAACTGGAGATACAAGTTATCGTTATAATATCAATCACGATAGAAATATATAATGTCAAGATATATGTACTATTTTTAGACTTAACTAAGTTATACCAATGTAATTATCACATTTTATGTAATCTAAATGTGAAAAAGTGAACTAATTAATATATATTTTTTTATTGTTTCAGTTTACAGTGCCACCTACTTTTCTTGGCCAAAGGGCGTCACGGTTTAGTATTGCCAGTAAAAAAATTTAAATTAACTTTTATTAATAATTTATTTTAATTTCTTATCTAGAAAATGCAGTTTTTAAAGTAATGTGTCACAAACTAAGAAAGAACTGATATGATTGGTTTTGTTATCTGTACTATTAATATATTATCTTTTTAAGATACCTGGCAAGAACCGTTCGATAATTTAAACTTAGCCATTGTAATTAATAATTAATGGAAAAAATAAATACATTTAAGTTGTATTTTTATTCGATCTTGGTAGATTTGTATTTGAGAGCTGACATTTCAAAATGGCGACGGTAGTACCAATTACACCCGCCGGCCGAGAAAAGTATGTGGCATTGTAACTAGGTTTTACATTTCATATTAGCTCTTTGAAAATTATATTTCAAAACTGACGTAGCTGAAGTTATTTAACCTTAGAACATTGTAGTGCAATGTTACCTATAAGCTTGCAGAGAAATGGGTTATAATTTCGTCTTAAATTTAGTTCAATAATTTTCACTGGGCCATTCATGGCAATGCTGTGATTTTCTTATATTTAGGCTTTCTACTACATATGTAAGAAAGTTGTTTTTTTTTAAATATTCAGTAGTAAGTAAGTAGAATGGGAGAGACAAACTAGATATTTGATATCTTTTAGTCTGCGATCAGATTTATCTATGGCGTTGAAAGCAAAGCGCGGGGAACCTGTCGTACGACAACTTTAGAGGAGAGGACTATGTCCAACGTTGGAAGTCAAGATGCTGAGACGAACGAACGAACGATCAGCCAACTGTGCTTGACATGTTGTAGATTTCCGAGGCTACGTAATGGCAGTTCTTTAAGATTTCCCTCATACGGGTGAGTGTTAAATTCGTACGAAGAAAACCACGACGTAATGAAATGCACGTTTGACTAATAGAATTGCCCTGATTTGCATAACTGTCGCTATGTTTTACTGTAGGTAAAACAGTTGAAGGTCATTAAGGTCAATTCAAGTAATTAATTACAGAACACCACATTAAATCTATTTAAAACACATAATAACCTATTAATGGTATTATAATTTGAAATTAATTGATATTATAACTTGTATCCTATTTTTGCTAAGCTAAAATTGTATATAGTTACAATAGTTTTCTGTGGCCATTTAACAACATCAATAATAGGGTTTGGTGAATTCAGTTTGCGCAATTAGATCGCACTAGACATTGGTCCATTGTTGCATTTAATCCTTATTTTATTAATAATACATAAGCTCTATTAGTAGCTTAAAAACTTATTTGAATATATAGAAGACTTATTTATGGAAAATAAATAAATATTTGAAATAATCGTCCTAAACAAGGAACAAAATGTATTACGGACCTAGAAAAATAGACAAATCTTCAGATATATACAAAATCGCTTTCAAAATAATAATTTTCTTTAACTTTACAATCATTACACTGAAATAATTCTCTTTCCTACAAGATTTTGTCTATCAAATCAAAAATCAAAAGATAGATTCAGCTTTTAGTAAATAATCTTTTTTAGATTTTAGATTAATTTACTTGTCTATATAAGTCACATTTAAAAAAGGCTTTCAACAGACATATGTACAACAATTGTAAACACACTTTTGATTAAACCTTTCTGATGATTGATTATGTAATTAAAATTCGTCTCTATAAAATTAAAATACACGATCTTGAAAAGTTTTCATGACAAAGTGTTTCATGTAGAAACAGATGTTTTTCTAGATCCGTCTTAATTATATAATTATTCTTATTATACTAGTTGTGTAAGGCTACAAGAAAAGTAATAAAAATACAAGTTACATGCTAGTGTCAAAACCTATGAATATTTAATTGGCATAATTTATTTTGCTTTTATTCCTGTGTTTGTGAAAGTGCAGAATTTATAAATACATATATATCATATCATATATATATATATATATATATATATATATATATGATTCTTTGCTGGATTCATGTTTATGTAAATAAAGAAAACAGAAATAGAACAGTCAGTAGTTTGATTTATTGAAATATTATTCTATCATTTTTTATATTGTAAACAAACTTTTCATAAATTACATGAATAATATTTTCATTTTAATCATATTTATGTCACATATAGGTATTTTACTGAGGTATATTGTTATATAAAATATTAATGTCACGATGACATAGGCTGGGGGTTTGGTAATACTAGTTGCAGTAGTTTGAAAACTTAATAACCTCAAATGGTTATTACTTTGCTGAATTCAAATATAAGATCTTTTTTAATAAATCTTAGTACTGTTATCAAACAACGGCCTTATATACAATTTCTCAAATAAACGTGAATAAACGCAATGTGAATAAAAATAAGATATTTTCTTTCACAAAGGACCTAGTTTTTTTTTAATTTTTGTGACGTGAAACGACATTTTGGCCCTACTATTATCTACCCTATCAACGATGTACATATTCTTTATTTGAAAAAAGGGGAAAAAGACGGAAACTGAAAGCGGAAAGGGACATCTTTCTCATCTTGATCCTTAATTTTTTTTTTAATAACCTTGAAAAGTTTTATTAACAGGAAGATATTTTATACTTATCTTGTGTTTATTTTTATAGCGTTTTATCATTCTCAGATGACATGACATACATAAAAGCGTATTTAAACTTATCTCATAAAGATAACAGTGTGCAAATATTGTATTTCTATTCTTTAAACAATGAGTTACCATGAATTCTTTTTACCATGTTAATTAACAATTTCAAGCACAACTACAGGGGCTACAATAAGTAAGTTTTTAGGAACCTTCAGAATCTCCTTTTTTACTATCTACTACTACTACTAAATGTATGTAGTTCAAGCCTGATATATTTTACCTTGAATTCTATAAGTGAACAAAGCAAATAGGACTCACCGTAACAGTCTTTCGTGTCTCTCTCTATCGAAGTTAGCGGCCGCAAGGTAGTCGTCCGCGATGGCATGATGCAACGGCGCATGCAGCGGTGGCTGGTAGCGCTGCTTCCACAGCAGCTCGCCCGCGTAGAGCGAGGGAGGCGGTGGCGGTAGATGCAGCAGGGGCGGTGGCGGACCACCTCCGTAGCCATGGGCCATCCCTCGCCACTCCTCCACGGAACTGGCCGAGCCGCCCGAACGCACACCACTCACGCCCGAGTCGGACCGATCGTCCGCATCTCGCGCGCTCACTATCACACAATCGTCCTCCTCGGAGGCCACGGCGCTGGCAACATCCGCGCCCACACTCACTTCACTCTTAACTTCACTTTCTTTTAATTCCACGGGCGTTAAGCACTTTTCATCACTGGCTTCCACCACATCACTTGCACTCACACTTTTTGTGGCACCTGCAACAAGAGAGAATGCGAATTAGTTTATTTTGAACTGTATATATTCAGGAACTCTTCTTGATTGCTAGATCCAATCAAGATCTTATTGCATCATCAGCAGATTGATTATATCAGAGAAAGTGGCCCCTACGCCAGTCTGTGGCATGACAGCTTAAATAAACACGTTTGGGATAAAGCCAACATTACACTCATTCACTATGCGCCAATCGCTCAGTATAATTGACCGCGTCTAACCTTCGAACCTCGCATACCAACTATACAAAAATAGTGTAAATAACAAGTACAAATCGAGAAGTCTGGTCAAATCGATCATTGGTAAACCTTGATAATTATTACATCAGTTACTTTCAAAAGCGTGCAACGACTATTATAAATGGTGCCGGCCGTGGGCGTGACAAGAATAAAACTGAAGTCACGTTCCTCCAACATTATTACAAGTGACAAACCGGAACAGGAAGATGACAGAGGGATGTATTGAGAAAAAATGTTTGGCATTTGGCAGGGTTTCGCTGTATATACACGTGAATAACTGGATGCCGGCCAAGAAATGTTGCCAAATGTTTGATATGTATGCATTTTTGGCAATAAATCTAGATAAAGATGACAGATCGAGTATACAATGACAGCATCGTTGAATACGCCGACTTAAACATTAAAACATTTTCCAAAGGGCAATTAATTTAGCTTATTTACATACACAAACATTCCAGAATTAAAATTCTTTGAAATAATTAAGTAGATATTAGCATTCGACACGAAATCGAAACAGACGTATGTGCGAAACGAACAGTACAAAAGAATTTTAATGAGTAGTGTTAGCGTCGATCCGCATTTACATAATTGCATAATTAATTATTCATTGCCTGTATAAAATTTATCAAAAGAGTAATCTCTATTCTCAGGAGTACATAATAATAATTTATCGAGATACTGTCGCAAAGCGGACTTGAAACTTGTCTAACCAGTTTGCTTGATAGCACCGTTTTGCACCTGTCAGTTTAAATGATTAATTGTTTTATTCTAAATCCGGAAACGGTTAGGTAAACAATTATTATTAAAATCCACATTAACGTTAACGGACTTTATCAAAAAACAGGTAAGCATATAATGTACAAAACATTGTTACTGTCATGTTAGAAAGATGAGAGAAAACAAAACGAACTTCCACTAAACAAATGACTATTGAAAACGTGTAAACAAAAGAGTCTCGACTCGAGACAATGGCGCAATGATCAACGGGCTGGTACAATGGGGTAACAAATAACTGGCCGGTAAGAGTAACTACGACAGACTGATTGACAAGACAAACGCTGAGGCGGAACCGGTGAGAGCTTTTCATTAGCTAGAAAGGAATAGCAAAAAGTTGACACAAACGCACAGCGACGCACCATAAATATTGCTATTGAATTATTCATAGCGAACCGAATGTTGCAAATGTCTGACAAAAATGGCGATGTTAATTCGACACGCAAACATGGTATGTAGGTTACGTTATGTTAAATGATTCTTCGAAATACCAAGTTTTATGTAGAACTATGTTGAATGTTTAACCACAAACGAAGATCCTGTCTGAATTATTCATAGTAGTTAATTATTAAACAACAATTGTCGTTAACGAGTCATACGAAGGAAGAACGTTGTCATTGTTTAAAGTCATAAAAATACTTATATTATAAGTTTAAATGAAAACTTCAGTACCGTGTACCGTGTTTTATAAATTTATACTATTGATAATTTCATTGTCATTCTAATCAATGATAAAATCATTCTGTCAGGTCTGTACTATCAATGTAACTCGTAAACTAAAGCCAACCGATCGTAACTATCAGATGTATCGCAGAATCTCGTTAAAACCATTAGTGCATGTCGAGTCGTGAAGCGTGTAATGAAACACTTCCACTCGGACAATAACCGCTCGTTAATGGGACACTACAGAATACTGAGCTTTCTCTGCAACATAATTGCATTACGTTATATAATACGACATATACGCGACTTAATTGGATTATCTTGACCCGCAAACTTTCGTAAAACGACTTTTGTATGACCAATACCTAGGTAAAATCAAGTTTTCCAATTGTTGGTATAGAATTAATGTAGTATACACAAAAGTAAATCTATACGTTTCGGCTGTCAAAATTCAACGACGTATTAACGTTATAGGAGAAATCTACCGTGAAGTTGGTAAGCCCGTTTACCGACAAAATAAGAGCTTATTTATTGTACATCACATTAATTCGTATTTGTCATTGAAAAACATGTTAAGAAGGGATTTACAATACCTAAAACGAATATCGTATACTAATTCCTTATTTATACACACAAATGAGCGAAATAATATTTGTTGTACGCCGTTATTTACCTAGAATATACTCTATTGCGCAATGTATAGGTGAAGAATGCGGAGGCGGTCTCTAATCTTCTTAACATCTCACGTATATAATGCTCGTGACTCAGTATACGATAACTAGATTCTTGATAGCCTATGTGCCTTTAGAAAGTTCTTGAAATAAAGCTATCGTTAGTTCAACTTGCATTATTTAGCGCTCGATTTTCATTATTGATTTTACTTTATTCAATAAAAATACGTACCTATTTGATAAATATCCTTATAATTGGTTTGATAATGGAGTACTCGAATCATATAACATGACAGCCATTTTTATTTATCACCAATGAGTATGAGTAGTAGTAGTAGTAGTTATAGTTTTCTCACAAGACATTTACAGTAGGTAAACAGGTTAAAGTTTAATACTCACTTTTGGTTGGTATATATTAACGCTATATGCAGTTTTCAATTACCATGTATAAACACTAATCTGATTGAAGCGAATATCTAAGCAAAAATCACAATGTTCAAACTTCAAAGTCACACAAATATATCCGTTCTAAAAATAGAAATCCTCAGTGATGACCGTTGAAAATTAAAAACAATCCACACGATTGCGTCCTTGAATGCGGTCAGGAAATTGTACGAAGTTACCAGGCGTTCACCTGCACTCACACACACACAGATCTAGAAGGCTACACGTTAATTGCACAGAGATGATCTATGCTGAAATGGAGCTTAAAGTAGAACAGACGTGCTTAAGCCTCGGCGGCGCACAAAGAACTGAAACGCGGAGAAGTGGTGGCCGGTGGGGAGCAGGGGAAGGGGGGCGCCAGTCTCACTGCCCGACGTAGCACAACGTAGCAACAAGTGAACGGCAATGCGGGTGTGAGGAGGGCAGAGGGATGGAAATGGGGAGCTCTCCCCGCGCATACAGAGAGCGCACCTGACGGCAATGCAATGCATGTAGCACCCGTCTATACGTCCACCAATATATTCACTAGACCGGCTACGATAACATAACAGGAAGAGCAGATGTTGATAATCACGATGTGCGTCCGACTTTGGCGTAATGACACACCGTTTATGGCTTTATGTAACTGGAAATACTAGCGACGTGCCAATAAATCGTATGTAACAAGGGAATTTTATGTGCTAATTTATTTGGTTACTTATACATAATAACGGCCTCCGTGGGTTTTCAATACGACTAATTATTAATAGTACTAAGTAGGTGCATTTCTGTGATAAAATATGTACGTGTTTATGAAAACATTAGTTATCTGGAATATGAAGCAATTGCTTTAGTAATCTACTTATCGCTACGTGATAATAGGATTAAATGAATGAATTATAATATTGTTTACAAAAAGATAACATTATCTTTGAAACAAAGAATTTTAGTGCAAAATATAATTTCGTCGGATGAAAATAACCGTTTATTTATAGCCGTGGTGTAATTTAGAGCAACATAAACAAAATATCGATCGTTGACCAACATGCCGGGTGCTTAAACAACTGCCAGCTATTTGGCAAACATCCAACTATTCCGGTAAAGTCTATACGGCTTGTGTTTATGACGCGGAATAGCAAATATTTCTCACGTTTAATACCTTATTATTGGAATTAATAAACCTGAGTAAAAACTTGTTTTGAATTAGGATTGAATTACAACATTTTCCATGACCGCGTTACAATGCGTGTTTTTGCCGGCCGATTGGTCGAGTAAAAAGCTAATTAGATTTTCAGTGTTGCAGCCCACAGAATTGTTCATTAAATCTCTTATTACAGTTGGACCAATTCAGGTACGATGTTTAACGTTATATTAAACGAATTATATACATTTTAATTAATGGTAACTTAATTAACGACTAAGGTAATAATTCTTATTCGTATCTCGCTTTGAGCGCTGTCAAATATGTCAAACTTCATACAGAAAAAATGGTTTGACAGCTGGAAACGAGATTTAAGTTTGTTTGAGAAAGTACACGTACGTTAGTAGAGCCAATGCAGTTTGTAAGCAAGACACGTAAAAACATGGTGCTTCTATTTTGGCATTGCGTTAATATGCGAATGTTACGTGCAATTTGCAAACGACCTCCGAGAACCTATATTTTAATAATAATACGTTCCAAATAGAATAAAACTAAATACGCTATCGCAATGTGCTAAACCGACACGACGGGAATTTGTTGATAGGAAACGCAAACAGTTGATAACCTGACTGTTAGATAAGTATATTATCTAAATAATGTCAAATGATAAGGATGGCAACTATAATTGGAGAACAAAAACTAACTACTTATGTTTATTGTCTGTGAAAAGATTATAAACAGTCATTTGTTAGCGCACAGCTGCCAACGAAATATCAAAGTTGAAATGTTTCGCGAATTAAGGTAAAATGTTTTATAAATTGGCACGCAATTAGAAGTGAAAGGAGCGCTTTAGGACGAATTCTAGGGTTAAAAGACGCGTAAATAGAAGATATGCCCAGGCCTCGGTAAAATGCGAACTACTCGATTTTAATAGGTATTACTCACCCAGTCTCTGAAAAGCTGAGATTCTGGTCTTTCGGAGACAAGGGAGGCGAATGCATTTCCACCTCTGAATAAAAAAGGCAGTAAGATGTGACGTCAAGTGTTGTAAGTTCGAGCGTGCGACGCGTGGGAGAAAACTTTATAAACGAAATGAGGTTTACAAACACAGAATGTTTGCGATTGGCTCTAACAATGAGTTATTCAACGTTATCAATAGCTAACACAGCTGCGACAAGGCGTAGACGATATAGATTGAATTAATTTGACGACTGCGTGATGCAATAACAATGAATCATTATGACATTTTATGAACATCATTGTAAAAATACCTCACATTCGCTTTGTTTACGACTGCGTATAATAAAATACTATACATTAATATAGTATCCATAATCGATTCTTCCATTAAAATCAAATTTATTTTACAACTCATCTATTACTATGAGGGTCAAACAATTAATAAAAGAAAAATTGTTATTATATTCACGACTGTAAATTCTTATTTCGTCATCTTATCAAGCACAAGACCGGTCAGCGATCGTATGTCAAAAACCGCACAGCGCAATAAATTGTCTCGTAAACATTGCCGTTCGGTCGCATTCATGCATAATTGATGAGGGTTCGGGCAAACTCGTGGATTCCAGTCGGTCACGACTCGGCCGAATAGCGCGCCTGCGGCAGCCATTTTGTAGAGCCCGTCCGCCCTGCGAGTTGTGAATATTTATAATGTAATCACCTAAAATAATGAAAATGTTTCACGTTCGTTGCTATGATAAAACCCGTCATACCCAATCAGAACGTAAGTTTTTTAGATTTTGGAACAATCTAATTCGGTAACACTATTTTTGTATGAATAATATATTAACTTATTGTCTTAACGTCTATTGTTATAAATTATCTAAGAATATATTTGAAATAATATTAACCTCGCATTAAGGAAAATATACGGAGAATGTTTTTGTAACGGAAAATACCAATGTCATATACCTACATTAATATAACTAATTGTAAACAAATTATTTAGTACGAAAACTTTATCGTACAATGTTTCATAGTCAAGCAAGTGAGATTTTGCGCTGATGCGTTGCGGTTAAGGCCTACGGCAGAAAGCTCATTATGATGAAAGTCTACCGCCGCTTTGAAAGGGCGACGTAATACGAAATGAAACATGCCTGCTCGTCTGCTAGCAACCGCAATAGCTTACAAAGTACCAAAGCCTATGACCTCAGTCTGAACTTGTCTAACCAGTACCACCAGTGCCCTGAAATTATCCACATGAACAATTTTAAGACATATTCAAATGTGCGTTGACATAAAACAATTGAGTACACATTTCCTGTCGTGCACTGCGCAGTATTTATGTCTATACACGCTGACATTACAAATGAAGAGTAGACAGTTTGTGTGTGACGATATTTATTGTGGGAATCGAAACTTAATGACTAGGCACTATCAGTTTACTGCACACACATCTAATTAAACAGCGACCATGCACTTTTGTAAAACATACATTTTACTGTATAAGCGAAAAAAGGTGTAGTTTCGGATAATAAATCGTGATCGAATGAAATCATTCAGCGGTAACCAGCTATACATCACAGCCGATCCGCTCAAATCCTCTCTATGCCACCCTATACAACACAGAGCATTAAGTCTTTCGTATTAACGCTTAAAAGCTGTTATCAAGGGTTTTCCTTAGAAATGGCTGCCGCACGATAATTTGGATATTTGCCAAGTAATGTTTCGACACGTTACACTGGGTTCTGTTATCGGATATCTAGTGAAATGTGTTTGTAACCGTTTTAAAATACGTTGCTCCGCAGTCTCTCCTCTGCCAACATTTAACTGTGCAAATATCATATTTTAAAGATTATATTCCTAGAAGCTGTTTCTTTTCCTATTAACTTACGCCTTGGCTAAAAATCCTTTTTGTATTCACCGCTTTTTACAAGTAAATCATGAATAAACAAATAAAAGGTATTCAATAAAATTATTGCAAACCTGAAGAACTGGTTTTAAGGTCGCTTACCTACTTACTGACCTTTTCAATATGATTCTTAACAGCCTGTGCTGCTGTCAATTACACCGCTTTATCTCGTTTGATATTATTGCGAAATAAATTTTAAAACCACACAAGGCTAACTGTGAAAAGGCGCTGAAAGAAAATGTCACAATTTAGCTGGCTCTGGGGAGTTCGAGGGAGAAAGGGTGAGCCCCACCCACTTAACGATCCTTGTGTTTACGTTGTCGCCCATGAATCGAGCTACTACCGGGGAAAACTTTGATTAGTTAATCTTTATTTATAGTTACAATATTTGTTTCTATGCAGCGCTGAGTTATCACTTTTATTCCGCTTATCACCGACGGAAATGTTTGCCGTGACTTGCCCCAATTTAACGGCTGATAAGAGGATTCAATTAGATATCTTATCGCTATCACAATGTTGTGTGTGCTCGCTAAACACATCTTATCTTTTATTAAATACTCGAGTCTTTGATCTTCACGTAGCCTCGTCTAATACAATAACGGTACCAGGCTTCCGCTCCCAGGCGATTGCCATGGCAACGATAAGACCCTGCGCGCTAGTCGGGCCGATCCATTATGTTATTTATTCTCACAGACGGCTACCCTATTGAGCAGCTGATTTCTTTCATAGAGCGTAATAATTCGTCTACTTTTTGCGGCCCTTACAAATTTGTTACGAAAATTAGTAATTTTTATATGATAATGGTATCATATTTATCATTTCAATTTCCTTCCGTATAGAAAGAACTTAGGCTAATGTTATGTAGCGTAGCGCAAAACAATGTATATTAAACGATAGAGCAGTTTAGCTGATACCTTCATAATATATCAATTGATTGCTTTTAATCAAAATGCACCTGATTGCAAAACTAGGTTGATATTATGCGGGTGGCATTCAATGTGAAATGTTTTTCATCATTCAATATTAGCCCTTATACAATCGCTGTTATGAATGGTGAATTTACACAGGTGTCATGTCGATGCGTGCATTGAAATCCTACGTCAACCCTTCTCTTGTGCCGGGGAGGGACCGCATAAATACGCCAGCCCTCCCGCTACCCTCTTCATTTTTATTCACGTTTCAAAGGAAAACATTGACGGAAGATAGGGGACGCCGAGGGCGATTTGAATTATTATTCTTGTAAATGACTGATACAGCATTTCCTTTGTCACAGGAATGTGGAGATTAAACCATTTTCAGTTGCGGGATCCACACTAATTAGGTCAAAATGTTAATGTAGAAATATTCCGTGTCTTACATTTTATTGTTAACAATAAGCGAGAGACAATTGATATATTCCAACGATAAATAATCCGTGCGATGCGATATTTGTGTGAAAAAACGATTGTTACCTGTTTACAATAGATTCTTCGCGGAAACGCTATTCAGATGTTACATGAAGATTACTTCTAGTTTACATTTCGCTGAGACCATTGTATTAACAACGGTACGCGGATGACATCATTGAATTCATAATTGTTTGAATAATTACATAGCGAATGCAGTAAGCGTAGCGTTTTTATAATGCAAGAACTAATGACTCACTTCGTACAGCCTATCGACAGTTTAGAGGGAAAGAGATAATTAAAACGATACATTCAATTAAGTGCCAGTTGTGTTAAAACCGCGAAGCAAGGCCAACGATATCATGCGAAAATCGACAAGTTTTATGTAGGCCAGAGCGACTGTTGTAGAGTAGCATTCCTTTACATTTGCAGTAGCGATTTACGATCAAGATAGTTTCGTTTTCACGTCCGAATGGCTTTGCGCATTTTGTCCATTCGTGTTCTATAATGGCCGGATCGTGACCAATGAAAGATGATCTCTGATGGTTCAATAGGTCGCTATTATGTTGTACAGTTGATGAAGCGACGACGTGGCGTGGGAGACCTCCTTAGTTTTGTCGTTGTTTTTTTTATTCTTGTCGAGTATTGAGGCGTGACGAGCATGACGCCTGCAGTCTACTTTATCCATAGACGAGTTGCGCAATGAACGGGACAGAGCTAAATTCGTATTCCGCAGACGCCATTGTGCATTCACTTTCTCTACCTACATTATTGTTAATCAACAATAAAGAGTCGTGTGCTAGAAACGCTCAGAGGTTAAAGATTTATGAGTAATGTATTTTCTAATTTTACCCATAAATTTGGTAATAATTTATGCTATAAGCCTTGAGCTGGGTTGGCCTAGTGGATTGCTGAGGTCGTAAGTTCGATACCAATGGATGGATATTTTGATGTGTGCTTTTAATATTCGATCGAACGGTGAAGGAAAACTTTGTGAGGAAACCGGCTTGTTTAAAATTCAAAAGTCAACACCGTGTGTCAGGCAGAGGCAGAGGAGGCTGATCACCTACTTGCCTATTAGTTTGACAATTGATCATGAAACAGATACAGAAATCTAAGACCTAAAGCGGTCAGAAATAATCTCGAAAATAAGTCAGATTTTTTTGTATTTTAGTATTGGAATTTGGATAAATAATGATACAATGCGTTTCCTATTACCCACTTACAACAATTAGTTATACAGAAGTTTTATAAACAATTTGAAAAAAAATTAGTAGACACAGAGATTACCGTTGTGATTCAAATTTCTATTTAACCTTGGCTCAATACAAATGAAATCTGTTTCAGGAGTTATATAAAAATACATTATTCACACAGATCTTTAATACATAAGCTTATCGCTTTACAATTTTAGTTTGTAAACTTTACAGAAACATATTTTTAACCTTAAATCGTATCTAAGTATTTTGGGAGTGTTGATTTTAACGGCGACTGAGTCGATTCTCTTCTGTTTAAATATACTTATATCTGGCATATATACTAATAAAGAAAATGATAAACACATGCTTACGTATGTATAACTTAAAAACAATTCTATAATGTATGGAATATTTAAATGTTCTTATGAGGAAAACCTATATTATGATTCTATTCTCATAAACGCCGGTTGCGAAAACATGTTGTTAATAAAATTAACATAATTAGCTATTTTATTCTACTGCATATATATTTAAAATTTTATTGAGGGACAAACAGATAAGTTACACAATCTAGGTAAACCTATTATATGTTCTGTGAGATGAACATTTTAAACATCAGTGAAAGTTGTTGAATGTAATAAATAATAGTTTATATAACTTCCCAACAAATTGACATTAGTATACATATCATAAACAACGAACAAAATATTGTCTTTGGCAATTGAAATTTTAACTATTCTTAAATTAAATTTTAACTTCTAGTATAACGTTGCTGAAAATGGATTAAATGATTAACCCACAATTATGCTACCATATAACAAATATAGAAATCAAATAAACAATAATCGTGGGAACTAATAATAATTACAGTCATTAACATTAAAAGGTAGTTCTGAACAAGTCCTACCATTAGCGTTCGAACTGATATAACTTCAAAATTCCAATAAAACCGGTCCAAATTTGCAATTGAATTAATTATCAGTCCGGAAATTGAGATCACGATTTCTTTTTTAAGTCTGACTCACTTTATGAAGCCTTGATATAATTTATTATTTTTATTCATAAGTTTCACTATTATTAAACGAAACAGACATTGCCTTAGCAACTGTGGGCGTCCATAAATCATGCTTAATTAAATGTCGAGGTTCTTGACTTCGTAATGAATCCGGTAGACTTAGTTTTAATAAACAAAGTTGCTTTTCAGTTACACTTCGGTGATCTTACTTAGATTAAGTTCTATTCGTATTCGTACGTAATAATAAATTCTTTATTATTTCAGATCCTTACCGTCTTAGACTGTTCCCTCAATATTAATACGTTCTTCTTCTTCAGTCGCACTGCTCATTTCCTAAGGCCGTGTCAGCGGCGCCACACAACTTCATTTACTCTCCTATATCTTCGGAAATCCTCTGCGCTTGGGTGGTAAGACCCGTAATTCCCTTTATTTAATCGGTCCAGCGAGTAGGGGATCTGTCTCGGTAGTGACTACCAGACAGTCTTGTAGACTACACTCTGCTAGTCACGATGAGTTTATCTAGACTTTCAGCATCTCTGCGTGTTACATGTCTCAAAAAACTCAGGATGCATTACGTGGTACAAGTAATAATCGTCTTAGTATAGCCAAATAAAATTAATTAACATTTCTCGTCTCATTTGACCGTTTTGTAATATTGTTTTACGTCTCTCAGTCGAATTCGATTCAGGGTCTGATATTTTAGATAAATATTTATTTAGTTAACAACAAAATATGCTACCATTACAGATTACTCCAATGCGGAAATTATATTTATCACATACAAAACAATACATATAAAAAACAACAACATTCTGTAAACAATCAAAATATTTACAGATACATATACTAGATATAAATTATACATACTAGGAACGTGAAACCTTTTGTTAGTTCACTCAATGGACAATCAAAAGCGTCTACAAATCTATGCAGTTCGTTAATTATTTCCATACAGTGTATCACGTAATTTTATGAAACTTAAGTAAAGTTACATTACTACTATTGCCGTATTGTTCTTAAATTAATTACACCATTACACAACTGCAATGTGGCGTCACGATGCCTATTTGTGCTAGCGTTCATTTGCCAAAAGCTATTAATTACTGACGGAGAATAGAATTTCCCGGCGGCTAATCCCCCGGAGACGGTCCCGACAACGTTGATTAATGTGTTCAAATCTTTTTATACTATAATGTACGCCTTCATAGTTCATTGGCAAATGGCTTGTATTGAATTCAATAGTGTCTAGGTGGTTTTTAGTTCAACTTCAGTTTAACGCATATTTCTGCCAAAAAGACGGTGTCTAGAAACTTATGGGAAACGAATTGTATATTCCTTTACTCAAGTGATCAACATATATGTTGAAGAAGTGATTGTAACTGTGAAGAAAGGTATATTTTTTGTGTCTACCCTTCTGTGTGAAATATAATTGGAAGTGTGTGTGGTGGTTAAATTGTGATTTGTTACATGTTTGTTTCAGTGGGTATTTCCGACAGGTGTTACAGTAGGTATTTCCACATACGCCTAAAACCAGTAGATTTTAATGCGCAAACGCACCTTGGATATAAAAAGTTACGTTACGATGTGTATACGCGAATAACCTTCTTCTGGGTTAGCCGAACGTAAATAGTCTCGCATCCGTTTCAAACGTAAATAAATTATAAACGTTGAACAGAAGCAAGCTTTAAATAGTGTATTATTTATAAAATTCTTAATTAACGAAACAATTCTTTGACATAAAGCTAAATACCTACCCACACAACGACACTTAACTTAAATACTTGTAATAAAAACATTTTGTAATCGGTTTTTAAAAAATACAAATTATAAATCATTAGCGCTGCAACCTTTTTAGGATCATCAGCGTCTCAGATATCTGTATCTAA
The DNA here is from genome assembly GCA_028984075.1 of Pieris mannii. Lineage (NCBI taxonomy): Eukaryota > Metazoa > Arthropoda > Insecta > Lepidoptera > Pieridae > Pieris > Pieris mannii. The sequence goes on from CM054784.1 coordinate 1,152,687, forward strand.
TTAATGATCTTTTATCTGTGCCTCCTGTGCCTGACACATGCTGTCGAATTTTTGGATCTGAGGTAAGCCGGTTTCCTCAAGGGTTTTCCTTGCACATTCGAGCAATTGTAAATTGTGCAATGACGGGAAGTCCATTGTGCACAGCCGGGGATTGAACCTATGACCTCAGGCTGTGTGTCGTACGCTGAAGCCACTAGGCCAACATTTAATTCACCAAAAAACATTTGACAGCTTTTAGTCAATTTAGTCAACTTATATTTAGAGTTTAAATATCAGAGTTTGATAAAGTAATTTATTCTTATCGCAGTTGTATAAAAAAATTAGAAATCATGAAAATAGCATTAAACAACAATATCAAGAACCTCAATATTGTGACCACTTAAGTACAATCTGTAGTCTTTGAATTCTCGATTGTGTAAACGGTCAAGCGTGCGAAGAATGTGGTAATCAACTGTTATTTCCACGAACTCGTGAGCAATTTATAAAAACTAACAATGAAATTCCTTTAATTGGACTTGTCCACTTTTTACGTTATAGGATTAGTTTGGATGAAAGGAAGACATAATTCTGTATATTGAGAGATTATAACAAAATTTTTAATTAAAACGTAAAAATTTTACAGTTATGACTGAAAAATTTTCAACTATAAAATAAATTAAAATTCTCTGAGATGCTTTCTACTCATAAAACCTTTCATAAATAAATCTTTAGTTCAATGACGTATTTAATTATAACAATGGTGTGAAATTACGTGTAAATAGCAGATAAATACTTGAATATTCTTATAAGGTCATCGCAAGGTGACTCCGTGTACACGAGATAAATAAATCACAGATATAATTGTTACTCATATTCGTACTTACTTTTTTCCTTATTTATTTTGTTATCTCAGAGTTATCTGATTTTAAAATAAAGAAAAATAAAAAAAATATTTATTATTGAATAAGATAAGATAATATGTTTGTGTAAGATAAGATTTGGGATTTAAAAAAATACCTGTGTCAGGTTCCGAAATCTGCTTGCATATTATTATTTATTTTGGGTATTTCGCGGGGATATAGGTAATACCGTATACGAATCCAATTGATAGATGTCTATTTGTTGTGGCAGTCTCCAAAGCGGGCTACGAGTATAAGGCACTTTTAACTTCGAATTTTGTGATAAATTGCTTTAATCCGTTTAAAAAGGGTTATTTATTACTGTACCTACAAACTTTATTTAATTCTTCTTCTAAAACCCGTTTTAGTAAAGATATATATTGTCTTATAAGTAAAACGTTTAAACTGTAAAAGGCACTTATAAAATGGGTCACAATGATAGCAGTACATAGAACTAAACAATAAATAACAGATATAAAAGACGAACGTGAATTATGCGACGTTTTCTAAAGTTTACGGACGCGGACCGCCGTCTACGCACACCACTTGGCAATGATTCAATTCCTGTATGAAGTATTTTAGGACAAATACCGCGCCCTGTTTACAAATTTTAGCGCACTCGATTCCACATAATTTATAAACATGCCGAGAGAGATTGGCGTATTCGATTTATACGATCAAAGTTTAAATCGTAGCGATGAATTAGCCTAATAACCCAATTGAAACAAATCAAGTAGTAAACCAAAGAAACGAACCAAATCATATAGTAAAGGTAAGATCCAAAAATTATAGATTTATTTCAGACGGCTGATCTCATGAAGTGACCAAAGAAACAGATGACGACAACTAGGGAAAAGACGCGTCATAGGCAGTAACGATACTGGGATTTTATTTGATATTCAGAGAAGCAAAAACCAAATCAGGCACATCAAAGCAACCGTTTTAGTATTTACATAACAGTTGATGAAGCTGGGGATATTGTCGAGAGGATCATAAAAAGATCAGTTTGTTCCACTAACCGCTATGTTAGTATGAAAGCAATGAAGCTTGATTGAAACTATAATTTTTTATTGTCTTTATGGAGAGCTAAGTTGTCGTTAACAGTCGATGTCACCTTTTATGTCGAAGAAACAAACAATTTTGTACGTAACAAATAGCCACAAGTTCTTGAATAATTTGAAAATCTTTAGAGCAATCACAAAAACTCGTTATCAAAGCTCATTAAAAGTAAATCCGCCAGGGGTATCCCCAAGGTAACTCTATTATTAAGAATGCTCTCAGATTTATTTCATACCAATTCATTTTAATTAGGCATGTACATATTTAAATGAAAACGTTTATATTTTATTGCGATAATCCTTTAATTTAGTGCTGGCATTCATTGCTTTAACAGTTCCATTTGTTTGATTCACAATGGCTCTGAATGGTATACAAAAAGGAAGCCAAGAATGCAAAACAACTTTTACTACTATTTTTAATGCTTTTAGCAATGAGCATTAAGAATGCAATGCCTTGCTTAAATAAGAGTTTGAATATTTTAAAGATGAAGCTTATATCGGCTAGTATAAATAATTTGCCCTTATCAAAAGCAATAATAGTATCGAATATTCTAACTAATTGGAAACAGCAGCTGTTAAAAATAACCTTGAAACGAGAACCTGTTTCTCAATATGATAGTATAAGCATCCCTTTTGTAAGGACCACGGGACGAAACACGTGTTAACACACGCAGAGTAATATTTATAGCGTGCACTTAAATTTAAAACACTTGTGAGATGAAGCATTCATATAAGAACATTCATTAATAACATATGAATCAGGAGTTACATAAATTGATCCTACAAGCTCGAAAACAGGTCAAAACAATGGAAACATGTCTATAGAGGTCAGTGACTGACGGGGTGGTGCAAAGGGTGGAGGCGTAATAACACATTTGAAAAAGAACCCTCGACATCTGCTGCACATGTGCCTTTCGTTTTATACAGTGAAATAAGGCATGGCCATGCGCACAACCGCACCGAACCAGTCGTGAACGAACGTTTTTTGTTAAACTTTTTTGTCCCTTCACGCTTTGTGATCGAGCTTTCAAAAATTCAACCTAACAATAACTTTTTTTATCGATACAATTGTGATTGAAATCGATTTGATTTATGGATGCGAGATAAATCCCTGTCGAATGCGAATTAAAGACACAGTTTAATCAGTCCCGAGAGTGCAGTTTATGCAATTCTAAGAACACAAACACGATTTGGCACGAAGCCAAAACTTTCCACGTCGGGCAAAGGCGGCCGTTCATAATCATCGACGTTATATTTTAAATGCTGCAGCCACGCTATTCAGTCATGAAGTTGATCATTAATATACACGCATTTTCGTGCTATTATCGATTCGTTTATCACACAGATACACCCATTAATTAGCATTACATGCTAGAGTTAAGAAGTTATCGACCGCGTACATTAACGCCTACGTATTTGATGCATAATATATATCAATAACCCGTTTCCGATGTGTTGTAACGAGCGTCAAAGATCGTGGCTCGACCTTTTATTTCACTCGTGAATGACCTCAAGCGATATGAGCTCGCTTCTACCTTGGTAAAGATCAGAGAAATTTATTGATATGAAGCATAGCTTGCGGAAGAATACATTATATAAATCAAGACAGTAACGAGTAGTGAAATTACCTTAATCGTTTCTGAAGGCGCACGAACAATTTCACAAATTTAGAAATGGAAATCATCACAGCAAATGACATCTAAAACTCTTTATTAGTGATGTATGAAATTTGTTACTTGATCTCAGAACATATATTATATATATAGCCGTAGTAGTAGAAGGCAAATTGGATAACTTAAAATACATGTTACCTCATAAGATAACGTCAATATTATGTTAATTCTTCGGAGCGGACGAGGTGAAGGGAGCGGAGTGGTACCGTTAGGAGAAAGTAGCCACCTACACTCGTGGACCACGGCCATCTTGAAAACGATTCGATTCATATCAGTAAAGACAACTACCTAATATGGTTATTGTACAAGTTATTGAGAAATATTGTGAGGTGTTGCAATGTTGGCCTTTCGTGAGTTTTAATTTACCCAGAAATCTTACAAGAGAATTGAAAGGATTTTTGCCGTAAACGTTTTATTAAAAAAGTTTTAATGTAAATTTAGGTAAATTTGTTACCATTCTCTGTTAAGAATGGGAAACCAAACAAAATCTAAACTTAATAATTGAAATGTCAAGAAATGCGTCACTCGATTGTGCCATATTTAACCAAAAAGTTATTTATGGCTGTATAAAAGCTTTTATTTAACCTAATGATTTTTATAAATATAGAAAACAGTTCCTGTATTTTTCTTACAATACCATATAATGTTTTGTTCTAGCAAACGTATGATAAATAGTTTTATTACTTATATAAATGAAACGAATAAGAATATAAAAATACTCTTCAGAGATATTGATTTTTTTGTGCAGCAACAAATGCAGGTAAGGATTCGTATAGCCTCTACAAAACAATATTCACCGCAGCAAATTCTCTTTCTATTGAGCAAACTGTAAACCTTTCATAATAATTGTGCTTGGATCTAAAACTTGATTTACCAGTTAGTAAAATTAAACAGGTGCCGGGAAGGTGACCCTGAACTATGACTATTATAAATGACTCTCCAATTAACAATAAAGTTGATATAGTTTAGATCGTTACTAACAATGAAACAAATAATTTATGGATGTAATGAATAAAGGTAATGTAGATCACAACCATACAACATCCTAGTAAAGGACATTGAACCTTTGATATACGGCCTCATTAATGCAATAAAGGCAACTGTCACACCGTTGTGTTGCCAACGCAGAGTGCGGGAGCTTGCCAATTATAACGGTACTCACTATCAACGCCTATCATTACCTCACAGACATTACTAAAGTTTATAAAAAACTGAAATTTTCCGAATAAAATGTGCAAATTATAAGATCGACAAGCGAATCCGAACAAGGCAATCAAAAGATGCCATATCATGGAGCAGGTAATAATAACAGTATCTTTTGAAAGGGCGCTACAAATTTATTTATCTTTAACAGCCGACCCCTGTCTTCAGAAAAAGATAAGGACAATGGGAGCAGGTAAACCAGCCAGGTTCTCATACATTTTGTCTGCAACGATTAACTCAATAATAGTAATAAAATCGAGCGAGATTAGAGGCAAACCGGTTTTGAATGCAAGTTATGTCATGAGCGTATTTATTGGTTGAGCGAATTAGACGTGGCACTGGACTTTCACCGACGACTTTCATAGCAAGATAACACGATACAGATTTGATTCGCTTATCCGACTTCTATTACTTTATAATGTTATAATTACTTTCTGCAAATTTCCTAAGTGTGATATACTAGCTCCGTCAATTTCAGCTGTAGAAAGTTTTTAATTTTTAATGTAGATCACTTTTATTAAATTTTTGTCACATAGTCTTTAATCCTTCAATATTTCTGGTCATTGCTTATGTTATCTTAATTATTATATGTACATGAATTTGCATACTCCTGATATCGTTATCTTACGAATAAATACACTCAGATAAACTTTTAGATCGAATCATTAATTAAAAGTGGAATTTGAAAGAGGTTAGCATCTATTGTGATAGAATGACTCGACGGGCTAATCAAAAACCATTAACAGTTCCATCTATTATGCCAGTTGATTGACAAGTCTCATTGTTCCTGTTCACGTCGGCGTCGTGAAGTCGTATCATCGTCTATTCCCGTCTGTAAAACTCGAGTCATATCGACTAAACGTGCCTGTAGTAATAAATACATGCCACGGATTAATCATATCCGTCCAAGCTTCGATCGCGCATTATTAAGCAGGTGGTCATAAATACATTCTATCGTAAAGTTGCGGCCATAACCATCGTAATTGCCTGAACGCACGATCTCGAGTGAAACAACATCGACAAAAAATTGAGAGACCGGTTCTCGTATCGCCATAAAATGGTTTGGGGCGTTTCGTGCGATGAATATTCATCATATACAATATTATTTATAGAAATATTATGAGATTCGTGATGACGCATTCTCAGCCAGAGCTTGTTATCGATTCTACGAAGGATGTTTTAATATTAATTTAAAACTATAAATAAGACAAGAATTTACACTTAACTTTATTGATGACTTCATAAGGAAACTATGTCTATTTAATACAGCTATATCTTTAAACAAATTACCATTATTAGGAGTATTACTAATCACTTTTGGTATTAGTAATCTTATATCGTTATTAATACAAATTGATTAAAGAAACAATCATTAATCACATTGACATATCTGTTAAGTATGTACTTAAGTTATTTTAAAAGCAAACACAAGTTACTCCAACCTACATTTAAAGTTTACCTTGTTAAAACAAGTTCACTTAAATATGCAGCTCACAAGCGATACATGATAAACATGAATAAAATAACAAGCGTAAAGTTATTAAAGGAAAAAGAGCACGATAAGAAACAAAGAATAATGTAGAAACTATCGTAAACGACATGACCCCGTTATAAGGGATCCCATTGAAATTTAGATAGACCAATATCAATAACAAATTTAAACGTCCGATTTGACCTCTGTATTTTAAACGACGGGTGTGCAGCATAAGTGCTCATAAATACGCAGATGACGCTCGAACAAACAAAGAAATCAATCTGAATGTGAAATGATGATCTGGATTTTCCATTATCAATAATCTTAAGACAGATGCTACTACAAATTAGTGTGGCATATAAATTTATGCACACTTACTTGGTAGACTGAGATCAATTCTATTTATATATGAATAATTAATAAAACAATATTGTGTAGAAGACATTACTACTTTAAAGATCTTTATCATCAATAGAACATTATTGATGTTTATGTGTGACGGCAAAATGTGTACAGTTTTTGATTACTAGTAATCGCGCTCTAACAAACATGGCATTAAAAAACATGAATCGGTTGCGTTAACGTGACGATAGTCGTCGTTTATACATATTTGGTATTTAAATTTATTGAACGTGCCATCGTTAATATGTATTCGGATCTCAAGATTTCCGAATCGCAAAGATTTTAACGTTCAATTCAAAACTGAAGCTGCTTTCAATATATTCCTATCATAATGTTTTGGATTTAAAATTTATCAGGTCATCGCAATGATGTCCAACCAAATGGTTAAATAAATCAACATTTTGTAAAATATAAATGTCTTAAATACCTTTTTTGTTAGAATCTGCAGGTTCTCGTTCAGGCGATGTACCTGGAAATATTAAAATAAATTATGTTAAATAGTTTCTTCGTCCTGCTAAAGTTACGTACGGTAATAACATTCAGATTTATGCTAAATGAAACTGGAAATACAAATGGAAACTAGGTCCGGAAAGGTTAAACATTTAAAAACGTTGCCAACGTCTTTAAACCGGTTTTGACAACCTGTTTGGCAGTAAAAGGTGCGTGAAACAATCTTGCATTGTTATTAGGTTTTGAAAGATTTTGACGACGTAAAACCGCTTATGAAGGCCGGCAACGCACTTGCGAGCCCTCTGGCAAATGTATCTTTGGACGCCGGTAACGCTTAAAATCAGCTGAGTATATAATAAACTCATATTAGAAAAATTAAATCATAATCAGAGTCATAGATTTTTCAGAGAGATGCTTCAGTAAACAAGAAAGTAAATACATGTATACACATGTTCATCGGTTTCTACAGTTGCAAATACAAGTATATTTTTTCCGCGGCTTATGAGAGCGTAAAGCAGGTGGTCAGTAGAACCACATTTGTAGCTATTTTTGTTTCCCGCATCGATCGTCAACCACTTGCAGCTGGCTAGTCTATATCTACGAATGCATTTATGAGAGATTCGCTTTAACCCCAGCAAAAAACCCGCATAGGTATATTTTAATGACTACGTTTCAAAAGCATTTCAGTCAGGAGACAGTCGAAGTTGCAGATAGTATTCACATATATTCGTAAAAATCCAAAACTAGCAAACACCCGCATATGTAAAGTATTATCGTTTTTCGCGGATTCGTTAGAAAGTCGACCTTAATTCGTTTCAATACCCATTAAGTATTTGGAGTTAAATTTTACTCACACACATATATAATTTCACACAAATATAATTTATGTAAAAGTGAAGCGGTTTTGCAAGCAATTAATTCCGAAAAGGCACTTAAATAAATCGAGAAACAGCTGTTAAATGCTCTCGTCGTTTGACATTTTATTAAAACCGGTTTGTAACTTATGCAATAGAAAACATAATTATGTGCACCGGCAGCGACTGCTTAGCATAATCACCTGTCCATTGAAGTGAAATATGCTAAATCAAACAGGCCATATCAAAACTGGAATAGCGATTTCGATAAATTTTACGAGCTCAGTTAAATTCATTGATTATTATTAAAGGTGTGTCATATTTCATCGCTAGCTCTTGGACCTGCTAATCTATACCAATACAGTTTTAAAAGCCCATGCCACGTATCCATACTTTGGATATTTAAAATAACGCGTTCAGAATATTCGCGTACCTGGATGCCAAGCCATTAAGACGCTTAGTACTAGTCCACATTTATGGTTACACCGCTTAGTTTAGATAAATGCCTGACATCGTTGGGTTGGCATAAAATATTTCTACATCAGCTCACACCGGTCTTGGTTTATCCAGTTGGGGCAGATTTCTCACAGGTCTTCGAGATAATTACCTAATAACGGATTGAGTATGACACTAATGTTGTAATTTTATACATATAATTTTTTAGGATCTAAATAGAAGGCTAAGTTAAAGGTATACAACATAAGAAATTTGAAAGAACGATGTACGAAACGTTGGACGTACAACAGAATCGAAGGAACAACCAAACTCACACAACGTGAATAGTATGTAATAATAGATTTGTATGAATAGCAGCTCACTGTAAGCATAATGCAAACGGAAGCACGAATATACATTGTTAAAAATTCTACACGTGAGAGCTGTCAGAAACATTATCGTATAACTTCAAATCAAGGTGTTTAATAACTAAACGAATGTTTATCCATTCCACACTTCGGCAAAATTATTTTCGACATACAAATTCAAATCAGAGTTCACGTAAATTAGCAGTATCTTTATCGTAACCGCTATTATTTCAACGTGTCGCGACGTCCCGACTAATAGCCGTCGACATACTTGACAAAGCAAAAAACACGTTGTTTTCCCCTTTAAGGCACCGCGAGTGCCTTTCTTGATCGGTATGCGGCTAAACCTGTCTGCAAACTGGTTCGTATGTGAGAAATGAGCACCCTCCACACATTGTCTGATATCATTACTAAGATTCTGGATCAAGCATTTTATTAACTCGCGATGCTGTTAAATACATTTTATTATCCTCAATAAAGGACCTATAACATTAACATAATATAAAATGGGCATATGAAAGATGATTAAGGAAAATTTAGGTCCTTCGGAGTCATAGTTAAATAAGACATAGACATAACTTACATAGCATAGATTACAAATATGGTCCCAAAGCATTATAACAACTGTGTTTATCATAAATTTTACTAGCGATGATGTATACGTATTAAACAAGCCTCAACTTGGCAAAACTCACTGTTATTAAACAGATAGAGGAGATCTGGCAAGTCTAAAAATAGTCGTATGAGTTTACGCAGATCTTACTTTCATGGGAACGAGGTCAAATGTTTTGGCAAGCGAACTTTGCGTGTAAACACAATATACTTTATAATACCAGTCGACATTATTTAGTATTTTATACTTGTTATGTGTAAAATAAATATAATGATGATTTGTTGTCATGTCATGAGATTCTAAACCAAAATGTTTCGGTAAATATAGTTTTAATATCTACAAACAGTAAATTAAATTTCTAATTACGACTGTTATAGTATTGCCATTATAAAAAGGACTGAGTCTTCGAATTGTAATTCCGAATTAAGTTACACGATATTGCAGATATTACAGACAAAATTCAAAGCTATTTGTAAACGTGTAGGTCAATATCAATGTCAAATAATTTTAATAACTCTTATTGCAATAGCTTATGAAGTAACAATTCTTAAAATACCGTCAAATTACTTAATAAATTTTAAAACAGAAAACGTAACGATATAAATACATTTACGGGAAAAACACTGTTTACCACATAATTAAATAATAAGTTGTCCTAACCTTTACAAGTTTTGATGTTGTTTTCAAAGAATTTTTAATATTTAGATTCCAAAAATATCACGCAATTTGTGTGGGCGTGATTCTTGTCTGCATTCCAACGAATTTACGGAAGCTTGTTTTGTAATACATATAATAACTATTATTTTCACAAGCATCAAAATGTAAACAGATCAAGGCGGATGAAATCATTTCACTATATCATCACCTGACTGAATAATACGATGTGTGCGTCAATTCAGTATTGGAAATTCAAAGGTGGTGTTAATAGAATAAATGAATATATCAAACCAACATACCTACTCCGCCGCTTAAAATAGCTAATGTACAATACAACTTATACAAAATTCCTTTCATAAAAAGCCAATAACGTATAGAGGTCACAGAAATGCAGCGTTCCCATGGCCGTCGGAAACAATAACAGAATCGCGCGCTCCGTGCACATAAAAGCTAAGAACAATTGAGCTGGTGGAAACAAGAGAGCGATATAAATCAAGCTAAGCATTGCGTGCATTACCCGGCCATAGATCCTCGGGTTTCGTTTTTGCACGCCTTCCCGTCGCTTATAATAATTATCGAGTACTTTCGCCTGCCTCGCGGCGCCATCTTGCTATTTATTTTCCAAAATGGCGGCACCACGTGGTTCCTCACATAAGTATTCATTACTTAAGAAATTAGAGGCGTTAATGTTATTGTCAACATCGTTTTCATTTGATAGGTATAAGTTATGACTATGGACAAGGTCTTGCGTAATTTACATTCAATAGGGAGCCGTTAGGCGTTAAATCGCGATGTGACTGCTCGCGAACTGAGGTCACCTTGACAAACAGTGCATTTTATTTATCTTTACATAAGAAATAATGATTTAATATAAACTTGGGTTAAGGACAGTGTTTTTAATTAATTCAAATTTATAATTCATTATTCAAATGACATACACCGGAAACTTTTGATAGCCACCTAATTAATTGTTTTTCATGTAAATTGTTCATTACGCAATCGAAAACTAGAATAATTTGAGTGAATAAATGAACAATTTTAAACGTATTTCATGTCTATAAAACTAAGTAAGGTTGTACCTAGATCACATACCATAACCATAACTCAATTAGCCTTGAATGTCTAACTAAACGTGACTTACTTTCTGAAATTAGCAGTTTCTGTTGATAAACGATACTTATAACTTAGGTAAGATAACACTCATCCACGACTATGTGGGTCAAATGAACATGATAACAAAGGATGATTGAATAAGGTAAGTCTACTACTTAACTAATGATATAAGTTTAAGTGTCTCATCAGTTTCCTGTTGAAACGATTGTGATTCGGTACAGGAAACCAAATTCAAAGACAATTTCTATGCAGATCTTGCAAACGAGACCGTTTAGTATTCAGTGAGTTTTGCGGGCCGTTGGCGGAGTGCGGACTATCAGCGCAGACCAGTGCCAGCTGAATATGTATGAGCGAACACCGACACTTATGTATACGCGTAACGCGAAACACGCACGCCACTTAGCCGTGACACACATCTTTGCGTATCGACCGATAACGAACTATATAATTACAGTTGAAACAGTATAAATCGACAATGTGTTACTTGAATGTTCAAGGTCAGAAATATAAATACAAACGTACAATTCGAATTTCCATAAATAATTAAACAGTTCGCTGCAAGATTGCGAAATTCACCTGTTCAAATATTTGATGTACGTAAACATTATGTCAATCTTTAAAAAGTAAATAGAAAATTATATTGCTGTAAATGCATACTACTGTGAGCATAATATTATCAATACTTTAGTATTAACTGAAAGAACAATGACGATAGTAAAACTAGCCTATAGAAATTCCATAATTGATGACTGTTTAAACAATGAATCCTTAATACAAAAGGAAACACGTTTAATAAACGCAATATGAATTAAGTGGAAGTAGATTATAGTTTTAATAGACAATGTGTTGTAGATTGACGGAATAAGTCTCGTCACCCACATCTGTCATGTTCATGGCTACACGGTTAACACATGTTAGCTAATGATGCCAACACGACTGCCACGCGTGTGTTCGAATCCAAGTCTAAGAATATGTATAAAAACTACAATAAAATTTAATTATAAACCTGCCGCACTCGGAATGAACGACGAAACCATGTTAGCGCATAAAAACGAATCGCAATGCCCGATAGAAAAGAAACAAGAATAAAGCATGCAGAGTGGTGGTGCGCGACGTGGGAAAGCGAATGGCAGCCATCTTGAAATTGGTTTGTTCGGAAAACATCACGTGTCTGTGCGTCCGCTTGGCAACAGCGCCGCTAAACGGAGCGGAACAATTCATGCACCACGCGCTTTTTTGTTTGTGCAACATTCCTTTCGTTCGCATACTATCGATCGGCGCCCACCCTTACTAAAGATAAACATAACGCAAATAAGCCGTTTCATTCTTCCATTTGGTTATCGATCTTCTACTTGTACTGATTTGCGGTTTGTAAGACAATAGCACTGGCCTTTTAGCGAAACATACATTGGAGGAATATAAACGAATTTGTTAGTGGCAAATGTGATATGCAATTGATATTTAAAATAAACCGAACAGTATTGTGTAGGGCGTACAAGGGAGCACTTTAACAACAAATAAAGTGATTTTGTGATGTCGAGAGGACCGAAAATGCTCAGCTATTGAGTCATTCGACAAAAAGGAATTAAACGATAAATATGTAAATGTCTACGAACACATTTTTAACACGTGTCAGCAAACAATTGTAAGAGACTGTGAATCACAAACTGCGCAATACGCTTTGGATTCTCTACATTTTCTGGATAATTGAATATGACTAACTGGTCTGGCCAAACGTAACCTAAACTAACAAACCTTATGAGATTGTCGCGTGTGGGCGCAGAGTGACTTGCGCTTGTATATTAATGTTTTTCGTGACAACCGTTTCCTCTACGACCCATCACGCCATGCGTGACTCAGTATTATACTCCTTTATTACATTCAAACGATCTATCTGCAATTTTGTTACATTTAATTTAAGTTTTAGAGACCTGGCACTTTGTCATAACGTTAAGCTTTTAACAAATTGAAAGCCTATTTAATGAAAGCTGTTAAAACTTTAGTCTCACACCACACATTAGCAAAAGTTGAGCGTTAGTTGGAAGCGTTAATGAATTCAACATATAACCCTGACCTTTCGACATTTCGAGAAACTCGTGAAAACATGAAAACAACGAAAAGAAGGCGTCATTGATAACTTCATTAAATAGGTTATAGAAGAATATACAACGGATATTCATCACCGCTGATTGTTTTAGAAACTCTGGAAAAACAAATGTTAAAAATCTTTAATCAGTGATATCTAGTACTATTTAGCTAATAGAATTCAACACCAATTCAAAGACCATAAAAGGCAGTTGCCGTTATGTAACTTGTTCTTATGCGACGTTAACAGCTTCTCGTATACATTATGCAAGAAGTTTTTATCGTGTCCCTCTTTGGATATGCTTCGTGGCAGTTTTGTTTAACCTTGCATACAGATGTCGACAGATTTTAGACAAAGCTCTTTTCATTTAAACCTCAACGGTATACAAATTTAAACATGTAGGCATGAATTTACGTTGATGTCAAAATTAATATAAAAGTAAATTAATCAATAAAGCTTTTTATAAACATGACGAATACTTAAATGATCCTAATCCTTGGGATTGATTTGCTCCAGTTCAAACAATTTGTATTAAAAACTTGGCTATTGAAAAGAGTGGCGCAAAATTTCTTGCCAGTTCTTCTTGCGTACTCTACGCCCTTGACTTGCGAACTGGTAGTAAACGTAAATTTACAATGAGGTGTACTTGTTTACCTCTATGAATAAAGATATTTTAATTTGATTTGAAATAAGTTTCAAGGCTTAGTAAAAATAATGAAATTAATAAAAAAATAAATAAAAGAATAAATAGAAGTTCACCAAGCCTAGCAAATCTTTCTTAAATGACAATAAAATGAGTTATTCGAGATCACAAGTCACGTAATATTCAATGTAGAAATTGCCTTAGTCAAGAGCTCATAAAAATAACGGAAAGCCAAGTCAAGAGTGAGAGGCAAAGCATTATAATCTAAATTGTGGAAAAGAGACGAGTGATTGGCGTCTTTGCATTGCAATTCTTTGGTCACGCTCGGTGGAACAGAGTTTCTATTTTTTGCACGCTCTCAATTGACCTCGTTGGTTTATCGTTATCAACAGACGCTTAATTATAAATTACTTCGCTCATAGTAAGTCGAACAGTAAACTGAAAACCGCAAACACCGATAACCCTCGAACGCGGATCACGAATATTATTATTTGTTTATATGAGCTAGAATTATTACGCAATGCCAATAAAATACGCCGCCCACGTAAATGTGTGATGTTTTCCGTAACATTTTATCATAACAAATAATAAACCTATAGATAAATTTTAATATGTAATTAGTTTTATAGAGACAAGGGTATAAATGATCCAAATGATATCGTTAAAATTTCTAGACTAGATGATATAAGCGACTGTCACCGAGACCCACTTAACCTCTTTAATGACAAAGCTCGCAGTCAATTAGCGAGCCAATAGTTTTGAACTTTTGACAGTTGCAAACGAACACAATTGCCCACAAACAATAGTTGTAATAACGAAGTCATCCCGCACTATCATGATCTAAGTTCCGTGACTATTACACACGACTTACAGTAAATGTGTTAATAATGTTATAATTGACAAACAAGTATTTACTTTAATCTTTAACATTTTACTATAGACGTTCTCACTCAAGGTGAAAATAATACGTTTCAAGGTTAAGTAATTCACGTCCGGATTGTTTTGTAATTAATTATTCGCTATCTGATTATACGAATTGTAAATAACAGACATGATTAAAATAATTCTTGATAAGAAAACGCTGGTGATGTGTTCTTTTTTCGTTAAAGGGTGCGGCATAACAGTTTTTTGACGGATTTGTCTTGTATTGACGTTTTTTTCGTTGGAGCATCAGCTGATACCATTGTGTTGTACAGTCAAAACCATCGTTTGAATAACATACCGGCTATATTGGCCAAAACCAAACGTCCTGGCTGTATTACAATTTATTAAATGGTTTTTACGCCCAAATATGTGTACCTTCGATGTCTTTTAAACAGATATTGACTGTATTTCGAAAAAGTTCATAAAAAATGTTCATATAGATTATTATACCAGAGATGTCCTGAAAAATTTTAATTGAATTGAGGAAAAATATCTTTTGAAATCTTCAATGAAAAAGATGCCATAAATTAAGTCGGGTAATGTAATACAAAGTTTATTCGAAGCCAGACACCAATTATGTAAGGAACGGCATTCACGAATTCAGAGAGAGGTGAACTCACCCCTACACCCACGCTCTGAAACGATTCAAACCCACAGCAGGGGGTGAAATTGGGAAACTTTCACAATTCGATTACTTTATAATTCTACCAAACAGTTTTGACAATCTTTTTAAGAGATAATGTTAAAACAGTTAAGGGGTTAGGTGCTGTATGCTGAAATACAGATTCACACCAAGTTCAGCGTCAGATAAGCCTGACTAATTTTGTTTATATAACTAGCGCAGTTAGATATAAGCTTTTCCTGTGAAACAAACTTGAAATAAATTATTATTATTAGTTATACATTAGTCTATCTAAAAAATACTATCAGAAGGTACACATAATTGTTATATAATTGAGTTTAAGCACATTTATTTATATAACACGAGTATTAATATAACACTCATAAAGATTTATTAGTTAAACGCCGTAACAGTGCATAGTTAAACTAAGTTTATAACGAGTTGCAAATAAACACATTATATCAGAGTGAGGAAGAACGCTAGACAGAAAGTGAGCTAAAGTCGGCTGCTTGTGTAAGTTGAGTTGGGAACTTTCCAACTTGAGGAACTTAGCTACTTCAAAACTTCTAATTCTTTGAGGAAGATAATCTCAAACTTTGTCTTCAACAACTTTGGCTATTTGATCTTGTTATGCTTTAATAAAACAAAAATTCCAATTCTCTTTTAAATGCTTCCTTTATAATAAATGAATATAATAACAATTTGTTTAATTTAAAATGCTTATACCACTTCAATTATATCCGTTAACTTTACAGCTTAAAAGTTCCCTTAAGCATCTAGGCATCGTAGAAGGACAAAGGAACGTCGCGATTTGATTTGAAATTAGAATCCGATTTAGGTCAAAGAAGCTGACACGTGTTTGTCAAAAGTTATCTAATTAATGAAACAGACTAGTAAGTTATATTGCCCGGCCGTTTAATGTTTGTACAAACTCCATTTGGTATGCCATGGAAGCTCGAAAACTACGTCACGAGGGTAAAACAATAACTGTAAATTAAACTGAAAACTCATTAAGCCTCTGGGCTCGGATCTCGATTGCTTTCGATATGTAAAGTAAATTGTGGTTTATGTAATCAAAGTTTAATTAGTTGTTCTACAGTGATTTGTAGCTTCACTTTCACCTCAACATATAAATAAAAATAGTCTTTATTCGAGTACTTCATAATCGGGATTACTATAGCCACCAATCCTTCCACGCTATAATTTTTACTACATTACAGTGGGCGTCCTATCTTTTTATTCCCACTTTTTTTACCCATCTGTTATAACAAAGACACCCAATGTGACCGGCCTATTTTCATTTTAACTTTTTGAATGTGTTATGACCTGAACAAAATCGTTATTAAATCGATCCATATTTATGTTGGCTACCGATCGGAGTAAAGCAATATAAAATATACAAATTGGAGCTTTACAAATCCAACTTTGTTTAATATGAATTAGATTCGCAGTGACCTGCACGCAAAAGGTCACTCGAATCGTTTAGAGAAAGGAAACCATCAATCAACATTTAGTTGATACAGGCACTTGGAACACGATTATCGCAAATTGTGGCTGGCGCTTTTCCAATTCTATTATAAGAATCTACAGAGAGAACGTGAGATGAATAACGAACAGGAACAAATAATTTTGTAATGGCTTTAAATTTTCAAACTTGTTTTGGCAAACAAGTCTCATTGTTTAATTTTCTTTTAATATTTGAATGAATGTCAGAAGTATTCTTTGTCTATCATGTAGACGATTTACATGGCTTTTGGTATCAAATTTATTCAATGATTGGAGGTTATGCGATAGAAGCCAAATCGTTAGTCATAATATTTGCATTGTCCTTGAAAACACTGCTGGAATGAAGCCAATAATATGTTATCGAATACTCTTCGGGTTTTTATTGGAATAAACGTGAATTTAAGGAAAAATTTGCTTGTTGGGAAACCGGTCAAGAATCAGAGTATGCCAACCACTGTTCGCTTGTTATGGGGATGGCATGGAAGTGCTTCATAATTGTCCTCACACATAGAACTGTTATAAAAAATTAGTTAGGACTGTAACTGAAGAAAACCAGTTTCCCATATGCACAACTATTTAAAATATCACTTGCCTTTATAAACAAAAGTTTATCGTCAACGCAACCGTCCATTGTGTTTAAAAAGTGACGTACCACTAATTGTTTGAACGTTTGGCGTACGTCCACGGTCAATTTCCTCGCCTTGACCAATATAATGCGAGATCACATTATACGTGCATCCAAATTGCTTATTATAAAATATTCGTATTACTCTTCTATTTGAATAATTAAACATTAGCCTCGAAGGTGTTGAATAAAAAATCTTCACAATCACTTATGCTAGTAAATAATTGGTAGTGATAAATTAACACCGAAAGTAACATTCTAAAAATACATAATGATCATCATAAACTAATCATAAAAGTTATTCAGAAAACTAGGTCATTGAACCAGACCATGTTATTTGCGAAGTGCCAAAAATAATCTATACTTTTAGGGCTTAAATGAGGTACAGCAAATGGAAAAGAGGGAGACCTCTTAGAAACTGTATAGACCAAATAAAAGAAACAGTTGGTGGTCAACATGGCGGAGAGTGGCACAGTGCAGAGAGGAATGGCGGGATTTGGAGGATTTGTGCCAAAAAAGAGCACATAGATACATTAGGAAACAGCTTAAAATGGAAATGTGTTGAAATGTAAATGACAAATGTACCTCAATAAAGGCTATTATTATTATTATTATTAAGTGAGCTTATGAATAAACGAATACTAGAAATTGTGGTCTGTCACTTCATAAAAATTAATCAGATCCTTCTAATTATGTTACTTAATATGAATTTACAAGATTCATTTTAAGTAACATAATTAGAATGATTTTTAGTCAAAACTTTGATAACCAGATAACGTAATTTAAATCATCTAAAAAGTTATAAAATTTAACTGGTCCTAATCCACATTCGGCACAATAACTTATCAAAAGGTTAAATTACCTTCCACGGAGTTCGATAAATACGCCCGTGTCGCAGCTGGGAGAGTTCTCACGTTTATTTCCTTCCTATTTAAGCCAATTTTACTTCAAAATTATTTGAAGCCTTTGTTAGGAATTGTACTTAGGGCATTACAGAAAGTCGATATTGTCCTAGTTTTGTGGGTTTTAAATAATTATGTGAAGAAGTGCCCTAGTCTAACTATTTCATCACCGCGTACGCATTATATGAAGGAATTATAATATGCTTCCGTCATATAGTTCCACTACTTTAGTTAACAGGGACTGATTACAGAATATATTTCTTATCTCTTAGACATTAATTCTATGTTGAGCAGTGTTTCCCAACGTGGGACCCACGCCCCACAGGGAGGTAATTTGACTGGGGAGCTATACGAAAATGTATTAAAGTTACCTGAAATTGCAGTTTTTTGTTATGTTTTAAAAATGACTAACCGTGTTTCGTTAACAATTTCCTAGTAATTTCTACCTAAACTTATCATTTAAGAATATAAGGTGAACAATTAAATTATTTTTTTAACTAAAAATTATGTTACATTCGGGTTGCATAAGTATTTTAGAAAGGCTAAAGTTATATAGGTTAATCAAAATATTAACTTTATACTAAACTGCACAAGACCTACCTAGGCTACATTGACATGCACTTAATAACATTATAATTTCTTATTTTAAATACTTAATTAATTTAAATTTCATAACAAAAACTAGTCACTTTTTGTGAACAAATACTTAATAATGGAAAAATGTTAATTACGCAATTGTTCCATTGTTGTACAAAAAGTATCGTGGTGATAATTTCTTGAGTGAATAAAATTATTAAATTATCATATTGAATATTGTGCTTGGCGATTTTATGTTAAATATAATTTATATATTATAATTTCATAGCTGGCAATGTGCCCATATGAGAAAATCATTCTAAATTTAAAATTGATTCCTAAACCAATTACAGAGCGCGTAAGGCCGAGAGAACGATATTGAAATTGCAGATTTAATAACTTAACGCCATCTAGGGAAAATTACACAAATGTCTTATTTAATTTGCTGATATCTTACACGCACATTTTATACTGTTATATAAAGACGGTACACATAGTCACTGATCTATCTTTAACGTGTTATTGCATATATTCTGTCTCCTATATACGTAAGATTATGAGATAAAGAATAGTTAGCTATCATTAATGTTAATGTATTTGTAAATAGCACATAGCAAAGTCTATAAATTGCAGTAAACGTGTTTCAAGTATGAATCACGACATTCCACTAAATTGTAGGTTATTGTGACGATATTATGTTGCGCCATTGTTTTTATGTAAATCTTTAGTATAATCCGATAATTATGAGGATTATAGAGAGGCTGATAGCGTTTATTACTCGGTCACTGACCACAGTTGAAGCGGAAATCGTTAATAATTTCTTTTAAGCTAAATAGTCTTCTTTTAATAGTCCAAATTTAGGAGTGAATATACCTTAATAGATGAAATACATAAATAATATATTTCGTTACAATTACTTTACTGTTAGTTTAATGCAAACTGAGTGCCTGAGATTTGGATACCTCAATTAGGTAAGAGCAGTATCTAGTGCCTTCAGCGAATCTCATCTCTGAGGGCGTAGATTCGATCCCAGCTATGCACAAACGGACTTTATGTGCGCATTTAACGTTCGCTCGAACGGTCAAGGAATCTCACGATTCCTTGCTTGCCTTCGACCTAAAAAGTCGATCGAGGGTGATCACCAAGTTGCCTATTAAATTGCCTATAAAATTATACAAAAAATCTGAGGCTCATACCGTAAAAGGCTGTATCGCCACTGTTTTTAACTAAGGTAATTGTAATCGCGGTCGTCTTTTGTTTTCTACTTATGTGCACTCGACGTCAATATTAACATTCCTGATATATTTACTAGCGAACATAAAATCCCTGTACGCCATCGATGAGTTCAGTTCATAACTTTTCTATGCTACCATAAAAGTTGGTCTTTACAAAGTTCAAATACGATAAACGTCTGCAATGCGGATTTCGGTGAAGGTCATCCAGGCCAACTTATTTAATGCTATTACATTATTGTCGAGGTTTTCTTCGAAACTAATGGTATTTTAAATAACATATTTAATAGATTAATATTGTAGAAACGTCTACCCAAGGGTTTATATGTATATTTTACAAATGTCCTTATTCGTTCAGAAAACCTAATATTTTTAAATCAATGGGAATGGAAAAATTTCGAAGTAAACATGGGGTGAAATTGTATGACAACCAAGGTAACCAACCCAATAATAATTTACTAAAAACATTCAAAGATGTTCCTACAAGAGATTTTAAAAATTATGATTAAACTTAATTTGATAACATAATAATATATTTTAATAACGGGATAAAATAATATAGGAATTAACTATAATAATATGACTCATAATGTACGAAACTTCTATTCTTCCCTATAAGACAAATTTGCCCGCCATAAGTTAGTGATATAATATAATATATATTAGTATAGTTGAATATTTACGCTATTTAAAAATATTACCACAGCTCGTCTGCATACCTGAAATAGAACAAACAAAAATTAGCAAGGTATTGCACAGATATTTAACAATATATCAAATAATCTTTTTGTTTATTTGATATCATACATTCAATGAAATGCACAAAACATAGGAAAAGTTACCTTTAAAAATGTAGTATGGTAGAATCTCTTATATATAAAATTCTCGTGTGACAATCTCCCATACTCATACCTCTGAAATGGCGCGACAGATTCCTATGGAATTTATTTTGCATATTCAGTAGATCTGATCTGCTACTATCTAGATTTTAAGCCCTTAAGCGTTAAATAAAAAATAATGTTTTTGTTTTTTTTATGATACAACATACATAAATACATGCAACCTTTAATTTTCACCGATCTACGATTAATACCTATTTTTTACTGAGGTTCATATAGAGAAAATTCCCAGAACAGCCTAATAAGTTTTCCTTCCGGAAAACCGAACAGTCAGCGTAGCAAATGTTCCTTGTTGGTATGTACTAAAAAGGTAAGCTAGGCAATAAGGAAAAACGAAATTCACGGGGGCAGATAATATTGTAACAAAAATATGTTCCTCGTAAACAAAATATTGTAGGAATCGGCCGATACTATCGATATGACCTTTGATACTCATATTATTAGGGAACCCCTATTATATGATTGAAATAACAAGGTGTAAAGTATAATCATTGTAACCTTTAAATAACTTTATCATAAATTAATACAATTAACCGATTTCAGTGTAATATAACTTATCTGATAATGATATTACGACGTTAATTAAATATGTGGAAATTAGGAGCGGTTATCAAATGGTACGTTGTTCGGGTTAAAAGTGTATCTGGAACGTTAAAATAACTATTGCTATATAGGGGACTTATGTAGCTCATAAAATTACGATTTCAAACATTCGGAAATTAACTGTGAAACTTGTCAATTAATCAAACCGATTTTAATACACATTTTCTCTGTATATTAGTCTGTAAAAAATTGTATTAGCGTTTTAATTTATTTTGTTTAAAAAATTCGGTGTTGCCAGGTCTTTACAGAAATTGTTGACTGTCATTTGACGTTGACAGATATTTTCATATTGTTATTAGGGAGCCGTTCAAGTATTACGCATGCAGTATGGGGAGAGAGGGGAGATTTGTTTTTCTAATTTGGTGATTACGTCAACAGTAATTATTTACTTTTATACACATATTATCCACACATTTTCTATGCTTGAAAACGAAATGCATTTTCGAGGATTCCTACAATAAATTATGTAATACGTTTTCGTACTTTTTGAGGGCTTACCTTACTTGGGGGGGGGGGGGGGGTTTTTTGTTGGTTTTGTGTGTGTGTGATACTGCAATCTGCTTACGTAATACTTGAACGGCCCCTAAGAGCCTATTGAAGTGTTATCAACTTTTATCGCAGTGAAAAAACCAAAGTATTCAGCTGTATTATTAAAACTGTTCTCTCTCATCTACTGTGATACCGTAAAAACCAGAAAACTTGTTTCAGCAATTGTTTTTCGTCAATCATGTCATTTATTGTTGTAAACTGGCATAACCTTGAATAAGCTATCAGGCATGCGATACGAGACAAGATAACATAATGAGAAGGTATTTCTGACAGATTACATTTATCATAGATGTCTAATAAAGATAACTATATCGAAGTGAAAAATATCGTCCAAAACAACTGATAAATCATGACAAAAAATACGTTTTTGTTCCTTGCAAATTATATGCAACATAAAGATTTGGCAACGATAAAAATCTGTTTAAAATCTTCCGAATTATCGTACTATCAAAATTAAATTAAAAATATACTATAATAGAGAGAGAATTAAGTTAAATATTAAAATCTTTCAACAATATCCAAGAGGAAGCTACAAAAACTGCCCTATTTTTCTAAACCAGCTGTTGACTTATCGGCAACGTCGCACAGTGTATCAGTTAAATAATTGAAATGTATTTAGTGAATATATTATAATACACGAATATAGTATTTTATAGGAATAAGACAGGACTACATTAAAATCTGATTAATTCTTAAAAGGCCGGCAACGCACTCGCGAGCCCTCTGGCATTGAGAGTGTCCATGGGCGGCGGTATCACTTAACATCAGGTGAGCCTCCTGCCCATTTGCCCCCTGTTCTATAAAAAAAAATTGTATAAAACCATGTCAATGCAAATACAGCGTAGTTGATAAGTCGAACAAAGACATTATGCTCATAATAACCCCTGAATCGAGGTCATTGTATAAATAAATCAGTCCTTATAAGACACGTGAGGTAGTTTTAGAAGAACCCATTATAAACAGTATGGTTTTGTTGAGCCAAGATATTCTAATACGTTTTGATGATATTATTGATTGACCTTGCGTAAAATGCCTCACATGGGTTGGGTGTGGTTCGTATTTGGACTGTTGGGTTTTAGTGGGTAGGTGTCCATTTCACTATACGGACTGAATCCCACACTCCCCGCGTCACTTTTAAATCGTTGCCCCGACGCGGGGGTCAGTAAATTTACTTCCCAAGAATAAAAAATAGTTTGTATTGTTTGTCTATTTATCATATATAATATTATTAGGAAAGATTTGATGTTGTGAATTTGTAACGAATAAATATAATCAGCAATTTCAAATGTTGTTTCAACATTAAAATGATTATCCTTCAGTAACTTTAGGTACAGATATCTAAAATGGCCTAAAAAATAAATGACAGCAGTCCTAGAAACATTTAAAATTAAAACAAGTTTACTACATTTAATGTTATTAAATGGAGATAATTATTTTATTATTAATCCGATTTGTAAGTAAGTATCAAGTATTTAAGATTTAAATTAAATAAATCAACACAATTATTAAAATCCAATTTAATGAAGAACCTGGGATTGGTATCAATCGATCTTGGTCTAACAAATCGAGTCTAATTTATGAACCAACAATAAATTATCAAGTAGGGTGTGGCTAATTTGCACAACACTATTCAAATATGGGAAAGTTATTTTATTCAATTTTGTAAAATATTTATTAATTTTTCTGTGTATTCTATGTTATGTCTCACTTTGTAAAAAAGTTTATGGAAATATATGACTTTCATATCTTGACTTTGATTATTTATTTTATTCACAAGTAGATGTTCGATTATCGATTATTATATTTATTTTGGGGTAAGAGAAATACTGGTTTCCTGACGATGTCTGCCTGCCCCAGCAAGTCTTAATTGTGGACATATTTATGAAAATCCCTGAATTTGAAGAGACAATCTGAAGCTTAATATCGCACCTTTAAGCCTCTATGTCTGTGTCCAAGTTTATAATAACGTGTACAGTCCAACACTTACATAAATATATCGTAAAAACTAAAGGAATCACGTGCTAAAGTGCACAAAAATATCATATGACAAATTCATTATAACAGCCACATGACACAGTCAAAACAGAGTTATCTTACATTTAGAAGAAATTGGACATCCGAGTCGAGTGGTAGATGTTACCAAAACACATTATCCTAAGTGGACGCGTATGTCATTCGGGTAACTGTTTTTGCTTTCAATTAATTATAACACAAATATCTCGAATACGTTATTACAAACTTGTTTATAACATACATAAATACACTTAATATATGTTGTAATTTTAAACAAATATTAAGTGTATTTATGTATGTTTTATAGTTGTCTTGGTCAGCGAAAACAAGTAGTTGTTTTCGTAAGTGGAGTCAACATCGACAGCCGAAACTAACTTCAAAAAAGAGTACACATGGCATAATGTATAGACATAATTAATGAACTGCAATTCATTTAAACGTTGTTAATGAACTGACTAAAGATTTATGTCAGTTCTTCTAATGTAAGAAATTTAATATTGTATTGTTTTTTTCTAGTATTGTTTGGATAAGATATAATTGTGCATAGTTGCTCATTATAGTGATCTGTTATGGTAGCCCATTTCGATGAAAATACATTTATAAAATAAAATAATTTAGGAAGTAACTAGTAACAAACAAAATAAAATACAATATATGTACAAATACCTTTAAAGTCAAATGAAAAACGTCAAATTGGATGTACGAATTAATAAAATGTTATAATGAACTTGTAATAGGAGGAGAAAAATCTTAGTATTGGTTGATTAGTTTCAATTGACAGTTTTATAGATTTCTTTAAAATCAGTACCTATTGATTCATTGAATATAGTGTGTCTGAAGTAAAATCAAAGGTTTTAAAGGTGACTGTGAACCACGTAATAGCTTTGGCATATTCACAAGTTCTCAGTAGAACTAAACGTACACAAGATTTATGACCCTTAACAATTTCTTTGATTACGTTCCGCAATATTTATGAGATCATCTATCGCTCTGTGTACCGTTTTAACTACTATTAGTGTTATTTTTATTAACATATCTAAATTCGCGTTCGTAACATTGAAAATCACGGAGTTTTTTTTAATATGTAATTGCCTTTTTAGACTTTAACCTTTCCTATTTATGTGTCGAAATCAAATTGCGTAATTTTGAATTTCAGTACAAGTTAGTTTTACTGGTATGAGGGCATTTTATAAAATGTTTCTTTGCAGCTTTGAATAGCCTTTTAAATAAAGATGTTCTTTAAATTTGGTAAAAAGATTGATATTTTTGAACCATTGACGAATGCGGTAAAATTTCCGCTTACTGAAATTTCAAAAATAACTTTTATGAATCTATAAATAATATTTTATTATTACGAAAACAGCTCTAAAAATATTGAATCAATACATAATATTTTACGCAACTTTAGTACTAGAGGTTACATCACTTGCGATTTAAACAAAAAAACATCACACGCCATAAAAACTGCTTATCCCTTGCGGAAAGAATTGTTTACATTTTTTCATAAATAAAAAAACAGGTATCCACAGAATGTTCTTTTCAAAGAATTTGGGGGCAATTTTTTGTATTAAGTACGGCCTTTCTAGCCGAAACGCTTTGTGAGCCATAATTATAAGTAAGAATAATACTAGGGGTATCTTTTGTTAGGAGGGGAGTTTTTCTAAGGGTAACGACCGCGGCAGGTGCTTAGGTGGCGGCTGATAAATATTGAACAAAAAATTTTACAAAAACTGGTTGGTGTCGTGCAATGTCAAGTAGAGGTCGTTGGAGCATCAATATCCATAATTGGTAGATGTCATTTGTATGCGGAAAACGAGATAATTGACTCGGTAAGCTGCTATTTACATACAAACATGATTCACTGTTATTACTTTAGTTAGCGAATTGTATAGTTAACGGATGTTTTTTAACGTTCTTCGAGTGAACTGACAAAAGTTCCTCAAGCCTTTATATTTTGTTTGTTTCTCCTAATTAATTTTTCATGATTGTTTTTTGTTTCGTGTATATTTATTTTCATTGGTTATGCATTCTTGTCGACAAAGGGCCTGTTTCACAATGTATGGATAAAGTACCTAATAGCTATGCAACACACAAATTATTCGAAAGATAAAAGTTCCGAAAAAGATACTTCGCGTTTCATGACGAATCTCGCTATCTGACAGTCGTTAAACGCAAAAATACTGTTTATCCTACCAATAAGTAATAGATAGCTTATTTGGAACTTATCTGGGCATTGTGAAACAGACCATTAGTGTCGCCTGTTAGGACAGGCTTGTATTTTGTAAATAAAAACTTTGCCTACTATCTTTGCCAAGATACGTAATAAAGAAAATAATAGTTATTTAAAGCATTCAATTAGCGCTGAAAGCAAAGGTCTCGTAAATCAGGTCACATTCATTAATACAATGAGGCATCACGTTTCCACTTCACGACCGCGTGCTCAAAGGAATGCTCTGAATTATTATTACCATTAAAACGGACACTGTTTTTTATCGATCCAGGTAGCACAACAAAACCAGGCGGAGAAACCGGTCTTCAGAAAAAATCTCTTTGTGAACCGTGAGGTATAAATCAAGCGGAATCACGACCGGTTCGCGGAGTATGTCTCGACTTTGACTGTCTAATAAGCCTTCAATCAAGGTCGAAGGAACGTTGCTAAATTAAAGCCTCATTTCGTATTCCCTATACGATTTTCAAATATTGTCAGTGTCCTTTACGTGTCTGTTTTTCGTTTACGCTTATTCATTTATGATTTTTTTTTCTATTGGAGTATGTAGAGACTATAGTCTTTACATTAGCTGGCTTGGTCCTCTCATCTTATGCATTATTTCGCTTTGAACAGTGAAAACCGCGAATAATCAATGATTTGAGAGTTTATTAGCACATACGTCAAAACCATTAATAATGAAAGTAAGAGAGCTATTGTATGAAACTAAAAAACAAACATTTCTCATTAGAGGAGTAGCGCGAACCAACCTATTGTTCTGTGGGAGGACATAACGGACTGTGTCGGATTTGCGTCAACGCGTAACGCTTCAAAGACGACGACCTTTGAAATGCAAGAACGCTGGCTGACAATTGACATATTTTCTTTTTAAATTTAAATTACTTTTCTACCATGCTCTGTGATCCTATTAGGAATTCAAACGTATTTCTGTACGGTAAATTGTCAGCCAATGTATCAACATTAAATTTTAGTTTCGACTTATGTTATTATGAGTTGACGACTACATCAAATATATGTTCGACGTCCAGGTGGACTGAAACACTGCGTCCAATTTTTTGTTTCCACTTACACTACTTCTTTCTATGTAAGATTATGTATATAATAAATAAATAAAAAAAGCACTTAATTCTATAAAAACATTAGATAATTATCTATTTTATTAATGTATGACAAAACATTAATAGAGCGGCTTTGTAAGTTCAACGGCCGTTAGACCTCGGACCAATTCGCGACATGAGATTGAATAATAAGTTGATTGCGTTTGCGAGCATGCCCAAGGCCGGCAGCCATTACTGCGCGCCGCCATTTTGTACAATGTGCACCCACCGGCAGACTCAATAATTTAACATTTGCAACTAGATATGACCCAGTTGTTATTATTCCAATTAAAAATCTATTTTTCACATATTAGCAGACGCATTTGAATATTCAATTACGTATAACATTGCATAGGATTGCTATTCTTATAAATAATTACGATTTGCATTTGTTTATATTTATCTAATTAATTCCAACGTTCATTTAATTATCTTTTGAAACCTTCTTGTACTTTTCCAAAGGAAAACTCACTGCGTGTATCTGTTATATTTTGAAATGCTGTTTGCACAATTATGACGAGTGCTATGATTCTTATCTTGAGGTCTCATGACAAACTTGTTTGTCGACTTAAAATTCTACTGTTTAAGTTTATTGACGATGAGAGTAATATAAAATGCGTCATATGACATAATCACTATGATTATTATTTATATCAAATGATCGTTACTAATTCACAGACTATTTAAAAATAGATTAAATATTTAATAGTTCATATCCGTAGCAATGTTTCACGTGTCTCTCGACACGAATTAATGTGGAGAGCATTAAGATTCAATTTATATTGGAGATGACCGAATCTTGTCGGATGTCTAGATATCGTGATGTTAATTGATTTAACCCACATGCAGTTTAAACGAAAATGCTCGCGTTAACATACACGATATACAACAATTGAGTTAGATTAATCGTCAAAACATTATGGAGTCAGTACTGGCTGAAGTATGCATTGTCTGGGCAGTTCAGACAACAAACGTGTGTTTTTGGTATGTAACATGCTATGATTAAGATTTTATTATTCTAAAAAAATCCATTGAGGCTGGCAGAGTGGAGCTTAAAGTATATCGTCTAATCGCCTAAATCATCCTGCTCTGGACCGATGTAGTTGAAGCCAAAACTTTTTGAGCAAACGGGCTAGAGGCTCACCTGATGTTAAGTGATACAGCCGCCCATGGACACTCAATGCCAGAAGGCTGGCGAGTGCGTTGCCGGCCTTTTAAGAATTGGTACGCTCTAGTCTCGAAGGCCCCTAAGAAAAATTGGTTCGGAAATACCTTGTTGTAGAATATCGTTGAATAAAGTAAAATCAATGTTTCTTTATATTACAAACACGTACGATGAACATCCGTCACAATGAGTGCACGTAAGACCTCGGGCGTCAATCACCACGCGCTCAGCAATATTAATATAGTGATTACATAATTGCATGGTTGTTTAGTCATGTGGGAGGAAATTTTTGTAAGATTTTGAATTTAAATTGAATCTGCTATCACTTTTTACCTTGAGGTTAGATTTTGATTCGCGTTGAAGACGTATGGCATCTGGATAAAGATAAATAAAGAATTTGATTTAAAACTAATGTAGTGAATATAAGTTCAACAGCGGTAACACACGCAAGTGTTACACATTACAAATACTAAGACTGATAATGAAGATTATTTATTTGATAGCTCTTGTATAGGCTGTTCCAATTCATGTAAAGTCGGACAATTTTTGTTATATAATTGGCTACACTACACAAAGTATTACATTTATGCATATCCATTTTTCTATAAAAAATATCATCGAAATGTACAACAAAGCTTGTAAGTTAAACACTTCATAGACTTGTCGATAATGATCACCTAAAGGTCAATGTAACTATCTGGCCACTATTTGTTCACCTTGGACGTCTCGGTCGTTATCTCGTGGCAGCTAATTGATATTGCGATTTCTTGTTGATCAATAAAAAGTTTTTTGAAAAAATAGCATCGCGATTCTCGAAAACAACACAGATTTACGGCAACAATCAACTAAATAACGACCTACGCAGCCGCCAACCATAAAAACGGGCGAGTTTCAAAAGAAAGGGTTGTGATAAATTTTTCAGAGAACCGATTACGACGAATTTCATTTGAAGGGACCATTGGGCTTATAGTTAAACCGAGCTTAGGGCAGATTAGAAGGAGATAGGCATACATAAAGGAGACGCAGACAGTAAAACGTGGTTCACCTAACAATTATACTGCGAAGCCGGTTTTATGTTCAGACGTAAAAGGGGACGAATAGAAGTCATAACGGAACAAGAGTCACCTCCATCATGAAAAACATATTTACAAATAAAATTGATATTAACATCGGCTTGTTATTTGAACACCTACGCTACGACAAATGTATCAATAATTTAGGTCTAGACGTATTAAATCTTCACCAAGAAACATTTACATATTTATTAGAATGATATAACAATAAGAATAACCAACAAAGAGTGGACGAGGAATTCTATACACTTATAAATCTAGCTTTTAGTGTCTGATCAATAAATTTTCAAGAAAGTTATGCCAGATATAAGAAACCATATTACAATAGCTGAAGCATATAGATTTGTGACTGCGATAAATGAAGCACATTAAGTAACCAATAACGGTACAGCCCGGGTTGAATGTATATAATTAAAATCTAATACTGTCAAATTTTGCTGCTGAACTAGAGTAAACCTTCTCACAGTGAACACAAATCACCTAATAACGCTGAGAACAATGGACTTAACGAAATTGATACTCAGTAAACACAACACGCGATCATTTGCACAAATTCAGAAAGAGTGAATATGTAAATTCCTATTCATAAAGTGGACAGAGACGGAAACGGTATCTTATATTTGCAATTCAATATTGAATTTGTGTAGAAATGTTTTGAATGCATAAGCGCAATAAAATAGATCTTGTATAGATTCGCGCCGCGTTCACGGCCGCGTTCTCAGCCGGGCATTGTTCTTTACGTAACGACTACGTGACGTTCACGATACGACTTGTTATGCTTACGCAGGTGCCGCTCGGGTTTCACGGTGTCGATTTCACCGACCATTGTTCTTGTAATCTTCTAACTAATCTATGCATACATCCATTTTATTCCCAAGCAATCTATCGGTCATCGCAAATCACAACTGAGTCATTTTGTTATATTTTATCTAGCTGTGTTTTGTCTAATTTAAGTTTCAAGGGAATATTAATAAGGTTAGGAGTAGGTAGAGGAGAAATTAAATCAAAGCAGTGTACGTATTTCCTTACAATTTTACCTCCCGAAATTTATAAGAACATCACGATCATTATTATAATGAAAGCACAATGGAGTCTATTGATCGATAAACGGTATCTAAACATAATGAAGTGTTTGTATTGCAAATTACGGAGTAGATTACACCAAGCCCACGCAACGAGTATTTTCTTTTTTAATTAAGCCGTTGTGATTCACGTGTCTTGCGAGTACGAGTCACTGACCTTCACATAATTGCAGCCGGATGCGTGGCTGTCATGATTTCAGTACTCAATCATTCGTTCCGTTTCACGTGGCACAAACAAATCGCCAAACATCGAATTATATACGCATCGTTTCACCTCATTAGAATCAGGTGGATAAGAATTTAGGGATTGGGGTGAAGTGAACACATCGCATTCCTGCACGACTGCCACCCGGACCCCACAGAACTAAGCATGCGCTCATGACACTTACCCCCATTCACCCCGTCGCCCACGGCTCCCGGCCATTCCCCACAGGCTTCGTCGGCATGCAAATTTAATATTGTTACTTATTCCGACTTCACAAGGGCACTGGTATAACGCTCTATACAGGCGAAACGTGTTCGTGTGCTTGTTTTGCATAAATGGGGAATGTGCGTTGAGTCTAACAAACCTTTAACATTTCATTAAAGATTGTTTTTCGGATATTAATCTAAAACCAACAGCTAAATTTAACCAATAAAAACTAACCTTGAACGCTAATGTATTTGCAACAGACTCATTGTTATGTAGAAATAGTTGAATATCAGTGAATTTAACGGTAAATGTGTAAATTTATGCAAAACGTGCACCAACAACATGAATATATACGCAAAATTTCATATAACATCACTGCCAAAATGCAGATTACTTCGTTACATAGTCACAACATACCAACCCATCTGAACAATTAATCTTTATAGCGAAAATACGTTTTTTCGCAGCAAACAACCTCTGGCAAAGGAAACTAAATACCACAATTTGTATGCCTCAAATATATGACCAAAATAACATAACTGGTTTCGTGTAGACCAAATTGATTCTGGCCTTAAATTAATGGAAATATTGACCTCGCCGTCGCATAAAGACAAGAAATAATGTAAATTGAGCCAATATTAATTAAGTCTGCAAAAAATACTAACGAAACAATAACTCGATTATTTAGATACATTTTAATCGATCTTGATATTAGCGCGATTAACGAAAACCAGCAACAAAGCTTCATTAAACCGAACGTTAATTGGTACAAAAAATTTGAAAGACTTGCCACGGGGGCACAATGGTGGTCGGCAAAACCAATTAAAAGGAAATTGTTCAGTAAACAAGTACGCCATGGAAGCTGAACCAATATCCGAATTCCGTTTAACTGACACAAAGGACTGTCGTTTCCATGTCTCACTGTTAAATCTGTCTGAACACGATGAGGCTTGTTTATGTTAATGAACTTCCTGTGCTATCTACAGATTATCATTACTTAGCAATATTTAATCAAGCCTCTACAAACTAACAGTGTCTTTGTTCGTTCTTTCTGCATTGTACTATCTTGTTTCAAAGCAATTAAATTAACACATACTATCTACACTGCATATTTTTACATATCTACGTAATTTCATCTTTAAACAAAAGAGTAACTGATTCTTTATTAAAAAAAAGTTTATAATTAAAGTAAAACTTGTAGACAATGCAGCTTAGACAGCGAAAGTGACCCAACTTCGATGAACAAAAGTTAAAACGATCCAAGCAATATTTGTTCGGGACTCGAGTGTTCAAAACTTGAGAACCAATATAAAGTTGCCGACTGTCAGAATACATTACATAGTTCCCAACTTGGGTCGAGTAATTTAAATATTTCACATTATTATACTGAAGCATCTTATATTACGAACTTTATCAAATATAAACGATATAGATTTCTTTGATTAAGCACATAGTAAACGAGAACTTTTGTGTGATGTAAATTACAAAAACTAAATAAACCTTGATACTGCAAATGCACTAGCTAATTAAAACATGACACAAAGGACAGAAGCTTACAAAGATATATCTTCTACTTTCATATCAATGAATATCAAAAGACAAAGAAGAGGGGAAAATAAATATACACGTTTTAATATTTATTTAGAAAGTATCAGTCACCAGCTTACGTAAGATTACCGTTGGAATACAAGATGTCCGACAACTCTTTATTATGTAAATAGGAATCGGTCACGGCAACGAAATTTAATTTATTTTGAATAATTCGAGAATAATGAACGCGACTCATTCATGAAAAATTACAATGTCAAAAGAGGGTGCGCAGTTTAAACGATATGATAATGTTTGTAACCCGAATTTATATACAAGTCATATTAATAATACATAGTGTGTCGTAAGAGATAATGACGACGGTATAGAACTTCAATTCAAATAATCATTATGAAAGCATTGTTCGTATTTTTTACATTTACATGGCCCCCGGCAGCCTTCCTGTGACGTCACGGCCTGTCACGAACACGCAGCGAAATGAAAGCACGTTTTATCAGACTTTATCTTGGATACAATATTTCAGTCAAAGGATAACCTTTTAGCCCAAAGACGCGTGTAGAATTATTTGATATCCGTCGACAGATGCGACGAGAATAGAAATGACATATAAAAATATTGAAGGTTTTAAAGACAACTTTAAAAGGACAATGCGGATTAAGCAAGAATTTTGGAGGAAAACAAGAAGTTATTTTTTAATTTTACATACGTCCTTATTGTTATTATGACCTTTAATTTACTTAATATGGATAGTATTGACATTTTGTGGAATATTTTGGTATTTAAAGTACAAATTAGAGAACATTTTTTGAATACAAGTAGGTACATATTTTAGTCCGATTCGCAGATTTTAAAGGAACACGTTACTAGATCCTTTTTAGAAATACGTACAAAACAAATAATGTTTTCGTGTGAAATACACACATGTTCCGATTCCATTTCATCGCAAATGGACGCCATCCATCTTGACTGCAATCGCCAGTCACAGCCGTCCATTAGAGAAAGTAGGGACTCGGATTTATGTCCGACCCAAAATAAAACATAAAAAAACGATATGATATAAAGTAAGTTTACGCGGTCAAAACAGATTTATGATATACACTATATTTCGTAATCAACTTAAAACACTCATTAACATATGAAAATAAATCAAGTTTACTGTGTACTTTATAATTTACATTTCGTGCCTTGTGGTGCCATTAAATATGTACAATAAGACTTAATTAAGGATTGGTTTGTCCGTTATAATAAAACAGAAGTGAAAATGGCGTAACATATAATAACCATATTAAAAAAAACAGTTATAGAGGAAATGGGCCGGTCAAGCGTTTGTGATGACACATGGGTCAAAAATGCATGTGGAATGGCTCAGTGGGAAGTAAAAAGAGATAACGCGCAACAGAAACCTGGGAAGCTGGAACATAAAGGGTAGCGGGAAAGGATTGGAAAACGGTAGCCAGGATGTGAGAGACGAGTGCAAGAATTTGGAGGAGGTCTTCCACTAATATTTAAATGGACTTGGTGTAATCCTCATTATGTACGTGAGCCTATTCTTTTAAATTAATAAATATGAATTTTATAAAATCAAGGTAAGAAAAAATCGTTTGCTGAATCAGGATTCTGGCTTCATTATACCAGTTAAGAGATGCTACAATTATTTCCAATAGATGGGACTGAGGCCAGACGGTCTGCAATGGCTTAATTACATTCAAAACAATGGGTACTCTAAATAGCCCATCCATTCTCATTGGTGAACTGAATCAGTAGAGGTGAATGAATGGTCGATATTCTCGTATTAAACTAGAAATCACCCCGAGGACCTTTGAGGCTTCGTGATATGCATAATAAACTGTTCGATCTATACAATAATTAAAGCTGAAGTAGTATTTGCATATGTCCTTTAAAAATGGTATTTATCGTCGTGTTTGTACTGCTATAAATATATATAAACTGAAAATAACTTTATTCATATAGGTATCAAAAAACGCTTATGAACATCAACAGAAAATGAATTAAATTGATATTTACTATCAGTTCGCAGGTAAGAAGAACTAGCAACAAACTCTCCGTCACTTTAAATCGTCACGTTTTGAGTCATACAAATTGTAAATTCATCTAACAATAAAATATCGGTATAAGTGATTTACGAAGTATGATGGAAATTAGTTTACAATTAAAATACAAATTAAAGAGATTATTATCGCTTCACCCAATATGCAGACAGGATGCATATTCCAAAATTATTGTGTTATTTGAGACATACAGTTTCCTATGGTTTTATACAAGTTACTTTAAATATTTTGCTATGCACCAATTAAGATAAACTAGGGCATATTTATATCCATTACATTCGATTTGAATAAATTATCCGTTATTATTAGAACGTTGTAATATTTATTAGTAATATTGCTCGCGTCACTGAGCAATTAATCAAGAGAATACGGATGTTAATAAATTCAGGCTGCTTTTCAAATAACACGAGGCAAACGGGCAGAAGGCTCACCTGTGTTAAGCGATACAACTGCCTATTGACACTCACGGCATGACACGCTCTTTTCTATGTTAAATTGCATCGGAAATACTTCAGACCGCAGCCGGTGCTACATAGTGGTGCACCGCAAAAACTGCCTTAAGAAACACTCAGTTGTGGAATGACGAACGTCGAGGCTACTATTGAAATGTGTTCATTAGTTCAAGGTTACATTTGATAATCAAATATAAGGATAGAATATAATTTCCTAAGACACGGCTGAATGTACCTGTATTAAAAACGGATCAGGATAGATAATATGTCCGCGTAGATGCAAAACATTAATATTTACCTGCAGGTTGCGCGGGGGGTTCGCTGGTGTTTAACTGTCCGTTGTTCCGCACAGCTGCCTTCTTCCTTCCCCCCGTCGTTGCGGGACTCTTGGTAACTTCTCGCTCCACTCTCTGCAATAATTTACATGGTACTTTAGATTTGGCAATTAAAGAGTACGAAATTATAATATATATCTCTATTAAACGCAGCATATACACAATTTGACAGAACGATACGACAGAATTTGAATAAAATAAAAACAAATCTTTACACAATATTTGGAATGTAAATAAATAATAAACTATATAATACTAACAAGACCCCAAAGCTGGTGCTTTCTTCGCTCAACGAATAAGTATCGTAATACAGCGAGGAAATGCTACCAGCGATAAAGGCTACAGGGACCAAACTATTTAAATTTTCTAATTATTTTTTTTAAACTTAGTAAATAATAGTTGATAAGTATATATCATATGACATGTGTATGTATTAAACAGCTCATTTCGACAGAATTTTAGTGACAAATGAAGACAGGATGACATCGTGAATAAGTCAATAACAAAACATTATTATTTTCATATTAACAGCCACGTTGTTTAATGGTAATTGTTTCTTATGATTAGCCGAGCGTTATGGGGCCTCATTAAAAAGTAATTTGGGGCGTGTATAATCTTTTGACGTCGCATCCGTTTAGTAACCAAGTAGACTTAATCGACATTTAAAACATAAACATTATATCATTGAATTTATATTCTATTTTTGGTATAAAATAGCTCATAAAAACAAATGAATGTTTAATAAATGACGATGACGTTCTATAATTATTAAAGAAATTACTATTTTTGATATAAATTAGCCCATAAAAAGACAAATGAATGCAAAATAATTGACGATTATTTTCTATCATGATTAAAGTAATTAATTATTTTTATAAGTCATTTATCAATGTTTCAATACTGCAATGAATTTTCAGTTTATAAAAAATAATATAACTGTAATGAAATTCTTTGCCATTCATTAGAAATATAATATTATTATTATTTTTATTCAAGACAGTTCCACCAAGTTTAAACTTTAAGCAAGTATTATATGTGTATATCGAGAAATTCTTGATGGCGACTGTGATTATTTTAACTATCCATTTGTCAAGGTATGTAGCATATACATTACCTATTTTGCTCAAAAATCGTAAATAATGTCTATCAAACCTAACAAACGAAACCGTTTAATAAATAAAGCTTTAGCTGTAAGCTGAGTCATCATTCTTCGAGGCAGTGAGTCAGCAGTCTGAGCTTTCGTGAATACTGTCGAGTCAGCGCCGCACCTTATTGCTCTGTCAGCTAGTAGTGCACTAATACTGATTGATAAACGATAAAATTTAATTGAATAGTTTAATCTATACGAAGAATTGTAAATGTGTTTCTCTTCATTTATCTTATATATAAAATTCTCGTGTCGCGGTGTTTGTGGTTAAACTCCTCCGAAACGGCTTTCTCTATTCTCATGAAATATATTGGGTAGGTCGGAGAATCGGACAACATCTATTTTTCATCCCCCTAAATGTTAAGGGTAATCCACCCTCCCTAAATTTTTTTTTTTATGATACATGGCAAAACAACGTTTGCCGGGTCAGCTAGTATTAATATATGATTACTATATTCTTCTAGGCTAACCTGATCTTAGGATAAACTCTAATATCAGGAATTGCAGGTCAATTTACTTCAAAAAGGCACAACAATTATGTTATTCAATAAGCGTAAATACTTTACGTGAAAACAACACAAAAATTATTTTAATAAATTATACGAAAACGTCATATCTTTATCCAGTAAAAGGTCATTAAACGCAAACTTTCGAGGCATCCGCCCGCCCTCGGGGTGTGAGGGTGGTCCGCCCAAACTGTTTATGTGCACAAGCTCGAACATTATGCTTTGACAGCGCTGCGTCATGGGGAAATTGACAAACAGCCGGTTTATGGATCTAGGATGTATTTTGATAGCTATCGTGTTAAGCAAACTCCGTCTCAAAGGACTATGTGCCTTGTATGATACAGAGGAAAATGTAGTTTGGTATATCTACGTTTTACACATTGACACAGATAACAAATTAATAATACAATGACCACTATTTAAGCCTTGAATTGTTTAGGTTATCGCGAAATGTGGTTAAAAAGTGTATTAGGAATTTCCATAGCGCAAAATCACATCATGAGCACACCCCATATACAAACCATCACGTACATACCCACACTTTTACATCATCACCCTGAATTGTGTGATGGTGTAAAAGTGTGGGTATTTTAGATGTATACCAAATTAGGCTTAGTTAATAAATTGAATCACAATTAGTTAAATGTATTAAATACTTTTTGTTTGTTTGTTCCCTTTTGTAAATCTTTTTGTAGTAAAATGTATCATGTATTCCATCTTTAGCTATATTTTCAGTGTATTTGTTTGTAATTATATATGATTTATGTTAGCTGTAGGATTACAAAATAAATAAATAAACCGTAGACTGTCTATTGATATCTATGGTTAATTTTAAAACTATCAAGAACGGCAAATACGAAACACAACAGCTGAGATATTCTTAGCCTAAATTAATATAATTCACAAGCACTACTAAAAGCTACAAATAAATGTCTCACATAAACATTAATTAACTGATTAAGCTTAGTATTATAATTTCATATTAAATGAAGGTTTAAAGAATAAATTCAATAATTTTAGTTAAGCAATAAATTCTAGTTTAGTAGGCAATTTAAATGTGCTACTTTGTGTAAAAATTACAAGAACAATAATGGTATTTGAATCTCGTATTACGCTTACAAAACTATTGCTTAATATAAATAGATCAATGAACTGTAACATTAAAACGTGATCAAAGCAAATTCAATAAATAAACATCGAACGAGGCACATTCATCAACGTTCTGTAGGCGTGTTTACAAACATGTACTTCTCTTTCATCACTGCAATTTGTTATAAAATAAAACTATAGAATAAAAGATTCGCTTAACTGGTTTAAAAACTCTATTTTGAGCTTTGTAAACATTACTTGAATGCAATAAATCAATTATAGTTTAGCTTTGCATAATCTTTTTTTTAGGTATTTGGTCTAGCCTAACCTATTTTATAAAGTCAAAAATCATTTATTCATTTAGGTTACACAATGAACACTTATGAACGCCAATAAAGAAATACATATTGAATGCTTCTAATTTTAAATTTAGTAGAACGGACGTGACGTGGTAATAAACTCTCCGGAACTGTTAATACAAAATGTTTGTAAGGAGCTGCAACCATTACACAATGTTCCACATGGCGTCTTTATGTAATTAATAATTATTTAATAATGAAAACAAAGATTTAACTTCTGACTACTGATAGCAGTAGGCACGGCAAATATGAGCACGTGATTATATTCTCGGGGGAACAACACGCAATATTAGATTGCGATACCGCAACGAAAATTTGGTTTTTGATATAGCATTCCTAGATATATAGCCTATCTAACACAAAAATATTTTTATGAATTTAAAGTACTAGCAAAGTAATTGTTCTTTCTTTGCTTTTACAATGCACAATACAGTAGCATTTATTACTAAGATTCACATATAATCTGTTAGAATTAATAAGAGAAGTGAAAGTGATATAGAAAGTAGAGACGTATGACCTACGCAACTCACGAAGTAGGCCACGACACTGATTGTACAAGATAATGCTATCTTATCAGAAATATTTGATATCTTAGCCAATTCCATATAGTAACAAGATTGATTAGTGCTGAATTAATATAACACAATACATATTTTTTTCTTAATAGCGATACGACTTTGTGTAATAATAAATTCTTATATTTATTTATAGAATAACGGGCACCTGATATTAAGTGATACGCATGGACACTCTTAAAAAGGGGTCGCGAGTGCGTTGCTGGCATTTTAGGAATTGATACGCTCTTTTTTTGACGGACCCTAAGTCGAAATATCTGTATTGCTTTGGGTTTTACAACGAAAAAAACTCACTATCGTTAGCATAATTTAATAAAATATTTATTTCAATTACTTGAAAATCAAACTAGTCACTATTTCAGTCATATGTGAAAGTGCTTAAGAGCGCTACTGCCATCTAGTGGTGACTTCACAACACAAAGTTAATTAAATTCTTTAGAATGGCTCGTAAAAGATTGTTTCCTAAGCAAGGGGTGAAGTAGCAATTACGTCGCACCCTTAGACGTCCGCTCTACGGCTTTACCCGCGTGTTACATCATCAAATCAAAGGTTTTTGTCAAACTATATAACCAACAAACAAACAAACCAAAAGCAAGTATTTCTGGAAATAGTTAGTTTTTATGTGTAAGATATGGGAACTCTTTTGAGTAAAAAATACGTACCATATACCATAAGAAACTTTATAGTTAATTCCATAACAATACAATTTTTGTTTCATTTTATCATAAAAAAGCCATTTAATGACATCCATCTGATCAAAGACATGTGAAGACATTTTAGGAAGCGGGAAGACTGACTGTAGTATTTTTACTAAAACATTAATTATAGTTTGTTTAATGTTAAATTTCAGTTGTCTTTTTGTATAATATTGAATTACATTTTCTGTTTTCTTTAACAAATATGTTTTGGATTTGTATATTATCCAAGTGTTTTCTTTTATAATGTGTTTAAGATATAAATGAATCCTTTTTGTCATAATTTCTGCTACTATACAATATTACCGTAGACGAGGCATTGCGTACTTTATTCGAGGGTAGACATGCTAGTGCGGCCTCTATTCCTGCCCCTCGAGTTCACGTACGCTTGACACTAATTACAGCACACGCCTGTTTAATGCCTCTACGCCTTTCATTTCAAAAGCCTTACTCGCAGAAGTTCAATTACAAAATCTTTTCATTTAAATTTCACGCCACTGTTGCCACGAAACGCAATCTTAATTATCACTAACGATTGACACGGTTATAATCTAAATAATTAAGAAAAGTCTATTAATACTATACACTAGATCTTTTACTAAAGAAACGTCTATTAAAGATAAAGCTCAGTAAATATATTTGTCTCTTTCTATTTTTTTTTTGTGGGATGGGATTTGGGGGACATCCTAGCCTATCAGGCACGCAATCAGGCAGATTTGTGACGGAGTGGCTAAGCAGCAGGGGAGTGTCGAAATTTCCCCTTTCCTAAAAAGGGACATTATTAGCATGGAGGGTTTGCATCTCCTGCCGGGCCCGGGCGATATCGTCTCTTTCTATTGTCGCTACATCAACGTAGAGTGGTTGACAACCAGTACCATAGAGATGTGATGTCTCTGGACCATCTATCGCATTTACCACGGAGTGTTCAGAGGAGTTGTTCGGATTAATACCTGCAGCTGGGTTTCATCATTGGACATCAAGGCAGGATGCGAAATTCCAATCCTATCACTTCAAAGTAACTGAGCGTAACAATTCTTAAAAGGACGGCAACACACTTGCGAGCCCTGGCGATGTATATAAGAGGCGGTAAAGCTAAACACCCGACCCCTAGAGAGTCCTAGAACTATGAATCCCGTATAACAAAATTAAATGCATTTTTGACTTAGTAGAGTTTAGTTCCCGCGTCATACCATAAGTATGTTCATAATGATATTAAACATTCCATGGAGGCAACCAAGTTGCTATGCTAAGTTTAAAATTTATTTAGACGTTTTAAAAATTCTGACCTAAATTACATGTTAACGTAAACATTGGAAGATACACAAATATACGAACATTGTTAAAACATCCTGTTAAATCACGGCTTTTATGTAATACTAGTACAAAGGAAACATAATACCTATTATATATTATACAATTCTTGTGTGTTTGTAATAAAACCTCTCGAAATGGCACGACCGATTTCTGTGAAATTTTGTATGCATATTGGTTAGGTTTGCGAATCGGATAACATCTTTTTCTCATCCCTCTAAAGGGTTAAGGTTGTTAAAAGTGGTACACCCCGACATTTTATTTTTAGCCTTTATTTCTTAATTAGTATTATCTTTTTTCTTAATTAAAAACTTAGGACTTGAAATCAGAGGTTTTTACAGAGAAAAATTCACACACAAAACCTAAAAAGTTTTCATTCCGGAAAACCGAAAGTGGGTAGCCTATCAAAATGTTCCATGTTGGTATGTCTAAAAAGGTAGGCTGAGTAAAATTACATTCAGGAAAAACAAAGTGCGCGTGGGCAGCTACTCTGTAGATAAAATATTGAAGAAGCCTGTGTATTAACATACGTTTAAGACATAAAACAAACGACCCATTTTATGTGTCTGTGGTTTTAGAATATCCTTATATTGTTCTATTTGAATAACTTTGTTGCAAACTGTGGTTACAATTTGCATTACAGTCATCTTTAGTACAAAATGGAATTGTGGTATACAGCATGTCATGTTAAAAAAACTATTCATACAAAAATGCACTCAGGGAATACATTTCAACCTTAATGATCAGGTTTTTAACAAATAATACCACCGAAGGAATCATATCATCATTTAATTTTGATCAGATTTTCCGAAGTCCGATTTCTCTGGGATATCATCATTTAACATACAATTTACAATGTTTTTAACAGATTTTCGAAATTCCACAGGGATGCCAGGGTCTCTCAGGAATACCATGATACCCGTTTTAACGTAATCTAGTTAAAGTTATCTGCAAATTCGAAAAATATATAGGGTCAAATTGAGAAACCTCCGCTTTGGTTAAAAAGAAATAGGCATAGGTTTGATTAGCTTGATGTATTAATTTCATACTTTGCTAAAATATAGATGATTATTTCACTGATAATCAATCTATCAAAAATCATTTATTCATATAGGTAACATAATGTATACACATGAACGTCAATAGTAACCATACACTACATGTAGTTAAATGAGCTGTGTATTTAGTAAGAACAAACACCGGTTTACAGAAATCTGAACCATTATAATTATGTAGATAAAGAAAAGGAATAACACGAACAATGAACAGCGATCATTCAATTAGGTAACGGTAAATGACAAAATAACATTACAAAAATGATAAAAAGCGAGGAAGTAATTAGGCTGCAGCCGTGACAAATCAAATTCGAGTAAGTTCCGCAGCAAAACATTTTAACAATTTAAGTGTTTGCTATTGAATTAATATAACTTATTAAATAACTTCGGACCAAAATTCACGCAATGAACTATTTCCGTGGATACAAGAATCCTACGAATGCCCAAAATAAAGAAATCTCTGCTCCTAACTCTTTCTCGTTCGTTACCCAACTTCTGAATGGAGAACTGGAAATACGAATGAAGATAAATAATAACTATTTCCAGTTATCATTGAAACAATTCGACATTCATTAAATCCCACACAAATGCAATCAATTGACGATACTCAAGTAAACGATGTAATCAAATTTGTTTAACGAGCCAAGTACAGGTTGCATATCAGAGAGGGCTTCGTAGGTTCCATATTAAAGCTAGGCAGGGCCTTTGATATGCACAATAAACAAGATAGCTATTGTGAGAGTGTAGTGAACCGTAACTCACAAGTGAATACTCTCCGTACAATAGCTGTACATAAATTATGAATAGCAACTGATTGTACTCACTGCAAGAGACAAGCTAAATCGTGATCAAACATAGGTGTGGGATACATTGTTAATAGAACAACAATAAATGTTGGCAGTGTACTAAAATTATTAGTTTATATGTAGGTTATGCATAAACAACAAAAGTTTGATAACAAGGTCTCATGTATCTTGTTTGCAAAATTTGGTCCATAAAAAAATTAAAAAATAGACGACAAAAAACACGAACGGAAACAATACATCGATTCATATCATAAAAACTAGAGGAAATTTGATTTCAAAGTGTGAAGGGAGCGAAAAGATATTGTCGAGTTTTGGCCAAATCGCGTTCTTCTGTTATCGTCTTCCATAAATTGAAACGTGTATTGAAACTCTTAACAAGGTCATTAAACTTAAATCCACAAAATGTTCTGCTTTCCAATATAACGTACTGACATTGCTGAGAAAACGGTAGATGTAAAACTAAAGGAAGTTGTTGAGTTGATTGCTTTTAAAAACAGTAAACAAGCCGTTTCCAATAAGGTCAAAGGAAGAAATTTCACCACGTGTAACGCCCACGCTTAAGGGTACATTCGTAAAATAGAAGCCGATGGATAAAACAATAAAGTAATGAATAATTCTAATAGGAATGGAAATTTAAATTTCATTATTGAGTAACCGTATACTTGTACTGACGTAGCAATTTTTTTTATAGAACAGGGGGAAACGGGCAGGAGGCTCACCTGATGTTAAGTGATACCGCCGCTCATGGACACTTACAATGCCAGAGGGCTCGCGAGTGCGTTGCCGGCCTTTTAAGAATTGGTATGCTCTTTTCTTGAAGGACCCTAAGTCGAATTGGTTCGGAAATACTTCAGTGGGCAGCTGGTTCCACAAAGTGGTGGCGCATTTCTGTGATTTATTTGCTTTGCTGTGAATTATAATCGCCAAGTGCTTTTAACCTTATAATATAAATTAATATTTTGCGTCATCATCGATATACTTGTTGCAGCTTACAATCATGGGAAAAAATCAAGGCAAGAGATGGGCTGGTAGAAGTCGTGGTTACGAAACGATCTGGAGTCACATCTGCTTACGAGCTTTTTAGATTTAAAAAAAAGATACCCGGCAATTCAAGGTGTTCACACCCAACTTGATTGATAAAGCGGCACCTGAAGAAGATAACTTAATACTTAAGATCACTAGATTTACTGAGCTTTCTATCTATACTCGTGAACTATGTTAGTGAATATTTACAATATTCAATTTTA
Source organism: Pieris mannii (assembly GCA_028984075.1). NCBI lineage: Eukaryota > Metazoa > Arthropoda > Insecta > Lepidoptera > Pieridae > Pieris > Pieris mannii. Next base: position 1,197,295 of record CM054784.1, read on the forward strand.
TTTTATGTTAACATTAGTCATGCTTTATACCGTACCGTATTATAAAAAAGATAATTATCAAAGGTCCGTTTGATTGTATACTTATTTACTTATTTGGGGCTTGGCGCAGTTCTTAAGAATTACGTATTATATGAAAATTATATTTGTGTTGAAAAGACTGAAGTTCGAAACACAGCTACTGTATCTTTAGGCTTTAAATAAAGAGTAAAAATTATAAATCAATAGAGGTGAAGTTGTAAATGAATTTTGCATAATTACGTAACTGCCCTTTTCGATCAGCGCTGTAACTGTAAATTATCTCTTATATAATAACAATGTCTGTTTACTTTATACACAAAAACAAATTGTTTTATCTGTATCCAAGAGGTATTCGATTGATGTGAGATATATTGTTTTCGATGAAAAGAGCAGGACTGATATATGTAAGCAGGTGTTTACGCAAAAATCAATGCATGCTCCGAAATGTATAGTAAAATTCTGTTAAGGCTATATAACCAAATAGGAATATTAGGAATAGAACTTTAAACCTTTTGAGTTAAACTAATGAAGTAAAAATAGGTTCAAGTGCGGTAGCTCGGACACACGAAAGTGTCAAAACATTATTGAACACTGTCAATGAGCATAATCTTAGTTTAAGGTATTCACTAGTATTTTAGTCAAGCGAATATAATATTGCTTTTTTATTTTATTGATAAAAGCTTGCCAACGCTCGGCACACTGTTACATCAATAAAATAAGCACAAAATACGATTTATATGTGACAAGCACTTATAGGCAAATATGACAAACACGAAGTGATCTTACAGAAATCAAACAAAACAAACATTAAACAAAACAATAAATATTACTAATAAAAAAACTAAACTAAAATCGATTTTAATGTGCGAGGTGCGCATCTATGGATATTACTATTACTTATTGGCCACGATAATAATGTAGACTAGATTGTAATTCATGTAAAGTTGTAGTCTCATTAGTGTAAAAACGTAATACTCAGCTTGTAATATTCTAACAGTATAGAAACACTAAACCCTTTAAATTGTAAGCCTAAAAGTTGTTTTTGGTATAGAATATGCTACACTATATAATTATAAATGAAGACTATATGTACGCTTAGTAGAACGTATATATTTATTAATTAAAACAATTAACGGAATGAATTTAATTATAACAAAAACCTTTTTCTTTGATTTTATACTTTGTTACAAATAATAGACTGTTTGAAGCATTTTACAATTCAAGGTTAATAGAAAACTATTAAATTTGTCATAGTTTTTTCACTATTGACTATAGACAATAGACAATCTATCGCCCTACATTTTCAGTGACATGACAAGGACGCTTTAGTACTGGAGCACACATTGAAATAACAATTCTTTAATTGCTTCTTTTGTATATAATGTTATAACTTTAACATTAAAAGAATAGAAGGCGTTGTCGTCATTTAATAAGGTTTTATATAAATATATGACGTCAAGAATGTTTTAGTTGCTCTACAGCTTGAGGTGTTTCATGGATGATGCCCTACTCCCAATATGTTCAACTGTTATATCATGTCTAACTCACACAAGTTACGGTACTTCACACCCATTATTTAATCTAAACAAATAATCCAATTAAAACGCGATAAAATTCAAATCGCATTCGAACCATGAAGCCACATAAACGAGTTTTTACGATAACAGGTTAAGCCAACGATCGATTTACACGTTACAATGACCCGAAGACAACTTACACACACATCATTCACCGCGATATTCCCGTACATTTGCACAATCGCACAGTATCACAAAAAACTTTCTCAGAGCACGTTTAAAATACCACGATTAAAGTATATGCGGCGTGTTCCCGGTACATTTATCTCAATCTTGGAGTGCCGGAGGGCAAGAGTGCAACACGACTCGCTCGACTGGTGCCTCCCTTCCCGGACCCCAGCCGTAACCGGTTACTCTAGTCCACTACCGATGGATATGCCCTCTCTAACTAGATTACAACGTAAATAAGGTTAGCTACCGCTGGCATTTACTAGAAATACAACCACAATCAAAATTATTCCTCACTACATATTAATTCAAATGACTCAATAATTTATGTTGACGTATAAACAGATATAACACGTTTTAATTAATTAAATGCGCAACGAAAGAACAATAAACCTAAAATTAGGGTCAGACCAAGTCGAAACAAGACAAAAACATTAAAGCGGGCAGCGAAGCGAAAGAAGAATGTGAAATAACGGTAGCCCGACAATTAGCAAGATATAAAACAACTAATTGGTCAAAAGAGCACAATCATGAGTTATACAATCGTGCTCGTAAATGACGTCAACCGTCGAGACTTGTTAAATCAAAACAGGAGATTAGCATAATGGCGCATCTCGAATGACTATTATCGTTAATCGGAACGCAACAGTGCCGTGACTCTCTGAACTTAACTAGAATCACGACTCGACCGACAGAAATCTTCCGTGCAACAATTGTTTGGAATTCTGGTCTAACCGCTTCATATTCGAAAGCACAATTACACACGATTTAAGATCAGAGTTAAGCCTATGGTATCGTTGTACGTTGTCAGGTGAGATTTATTTACGTGGCTGAAACATGCGACCGTGGGCGGACGTGGGATGTAAGACTATATTTCTGCCTACTAGAGCGTTTAATTCCGTTCATGGAGCTAATAAGCTATGGTCTCTTCTTTTGTAAATCTCTTAAAATAAAGGTGTATTAAAAAGTAGTTATACAATAGAATTCAATCAACGAATGTTTATAAATAGCAATACCTCGGTGCGGTCGTTTTATATTACCGAACAAAGGAACAATAAAGACTAACAAAGATGTTAGAAAAGAACAAAAGCAAACATCGAAGCCAGTTAAACGAGCTATTTCCTTCCAAGACGACGCTGTAATAGAAACAACGCTATCACTGATAAACAAAAATGCAATCAACATTATGAAATCTAGGATAAGGATAAAAAAACAAAAACCAACTAAACTTTATCAGCATAATGCTTATAGTAAAAGGGTCTAGGAAATAGAGATGGAATATTATTTAAAGCACAGGTGGGAGTGAGATAGTGGCATAATCGGGGTGTGGCTATCAGTAGCTACTTTGTATGCGCTAAATCTACATAGTTGCCGCAACTGCATAATACATATAACACGTCTCCATACATGTATACAATATAAGTACAAAAGATATTAGGCCGGCGTGCACATAGCATTGTATACTAATTTACTTTCTTAGGCACGTTCATTCTTGTAGATAAATCTAATGTAACTGTTTCAAGAGCTTCTTAATATGCAGGTGAAACACCGGTAATAATTAAAGAATTAAATTAGTCATTTGATTAATGGCTGTTACAAAACAAAACCATTTAATTATTAAAAACAGACGTATACAAATGAACACAAAGACATTAATCTATAAGCGCTAATGTCAATGACCAAGTGTTCAAGCGGTTATAATAATAGAATATGTACCGGTAGAGGGGCAGCACGCTCCAACTGGCCACAAATCACCAAAATCACTTCACGACGTCACGCGTAACATTTAACTAGCATGTGACGATAGTGCGGTGAAAGGTAAGATGCGTTCCGTAAACGGTTTCGAGCAAAGAGTAGCCGAGTGTAGTGCCGGCGCGCGAGAATGGCGCAAACTGGAGCCGAGAGGGGGAGGGGCTGCCCCTTCGTTGCCCCTTCAGCCCACTCCCCCGCGCCTACACGCGGACCCGGCCACCAGACAGGCTTGCATAATTAATTAGACTTCGCACTCCCGTCATATATTGCACCTTCCGCATGCAAGGTCATCGTTTTCGTTACACGCTTTGACACTATCGTATTGATTACTTCATCGCTTATTAACATACTTTCGTGGTATCGCTTTATTATTCTTTTAAGAACAATTAAACATATATTGAGTATGTATTAGACTGATTTGTATATTGTTAACTCAATAGCATTAATAATTTCTAAAGTCGTCAAATCCTATTCTCCTTCATTCATCTATCAAAAGGAACCAAATTTAGAGCGTTCTAATTCAAAGGTAAAAGAGTGCTTCAGGTCAATATGAATAATATTAACCTTCAAATAAAACAAGAACAAAGTAAGCAGTGAGTGGCACATTAAACAGACCCTTTTGATCTCCCCTTGGAGAATGGGAAGGGGGGAGCCGAGCCAGACGAGACCCGGCATCCAGTCGCGATCGATATCCCATCCGCTGCACGAAAACTCGTAACTAACTCTGACAGAGGTGGAAAGTCGGCCGACGACGCAAACTTTGCCGATTACTCACCCCACTTACACTGATGTACATTCAATTTTGACAGATTTGTTATCATTGGCTGTGTAGGTCAACGCTTTCCTTTACATAATACAAATAGTACATAGTTAAGTTTTGTACTTTATCGGAATTTACTTGTTCAATCAAGGCCTAGCGTTAAGTATAAACAAAAACTAGTTAAAACCGACAACGTTTAAAGAACTTTATTCATCATTACAATTACTGTCTGTTTTTACAAGACACATGCATACTTTTCAATATATCCAGAACTAGCCATTGAAAGACAAGTACATTTCCACACATTACACTTGCCCTTCCTTCAAGTCTTATTGCTGAACTATACTAGTATATTTTAAATCCGTGCTCTACATATGAAATCACGAATAGAATGAAAACAATAGACACAAATTGCAGGGTTGCAGTAGAGATGGAAACAGCGGTAAAAGCATAAAATGTAATATCAAATATATCTCTGAATATCTCTGGATTTGCTTGTGGTGAATTACCGGACTCTATTAAGAAAGCTAAAGTTACTGCTATAAACCAGGCCCTAAAATCGACCCCAACAACAGACCAATATACCAAAAATCTAATAAACGCGATTTGGTCTTACCCTATAAATTTATGATAACGGACAGAAAATGCAAATAATTGTGATCAATCATCGTTATGCTGTCCGAGTAGAATTGACATGGCAGTAAAAAATCGATTATTCCACTCGAGCCTGCGAATACAGGTATTTTAATGGAAAGATTGACGTTACCGATATCTAGGTTAAGCTTGTTTGAATATGGTGAATGAATAATGCAATCGATTTAATTAACTCATGAATATATATGAGGTAGCATCATTGGGGATAGTGTTTGCGAAATACTGGATTTATATCTTCATTAAAGCCGTCTAGCTAAAATCTACTACATTCTTTATGTGTGTAATTGTTTCTATGGTAATTTCTGTATTAGGATTTCTAAGGAGGTTTTACTATGTTGTGCTTACGTTGGTGCGTATTAAAAGAAATAAATCAGTGGCGCTACAACTTTTTAGGTCCTCAGATTTAAGGGCTGTATCTGTTTCTAGATCATTTGTCAATCGCAATAAAGCAAGCTGACACACCACATCCTTAACCATTCGAGCGAATGTTAAATCTGCGCATGGAAAGAAAGTCCATTGATGCACAGGGATCGAATCTAAGACCCCAGTGATAAGAGTCGCACGCTGAAACACTGGGCCAACTGCTCTGTTGATTTTCATTGATGTCTAATAAAATTATATTCTTTGAAAACAGTTTCACAAATAATGTGAAAAATATTGGCAAAAACAAGTATCAAAACCAATTCAACGATAGTAGGAAAAGTTTCAATCTATTCGAGACTCTCACGGAGCTTCCGGAAATAAGCTTCCATTTTCTTCAATTCACAGACCATAAAAATAATAATTCTTTTTCAAGATTTGTTTGTAAACATTCTTGAAATTCTACGTCCTTGATACTTGTATTATTTCTTTTTCAGATGCCACTTTATTACTAAAGGTTACTTAAAGGTTGGCTTTTAACAACTCCAATTGCCAGGTTTTTTTTTTTTTTTTTTTTATATAATAGGGGGCAAACGGGCAGGAGGCTCACCTGATGTTAAGTGATACCGCCGCCCATGGACACTCTCGATGCTAGAGGGCTCGCGAGTGCGTTGCCGGCCTTTTAAGAATTTGTACGCTCTTTTCTTGAAGGACCCTAAGTCGAATTGGTTCGGAAATACTTCAGTGGGCAACTGGTTCCACAAAGTGGTGGTGCGCGGCAAAAACTGCCTTGAAAATCGCGCAGTTGTGGAACGGCGGACGTCGAGGTGATACGGATGGAATTTCGTATTCTGCCTCGACGTCCGATGATGAAACTCAGCTGCAGGTATTAATCCGAACAACTCCTCTGAACACTCTCCATGGTAAATGCGGTAGAAGATGCAGAGTGACCCCACATCTCTACGCAACGCCAAAGGATCATGCCGCTCGGAGAGAGATTGGTCGTCGACGATTCGAACCGCTCTTCGTTGAACACGGTCAAGTGGAAGGAGTTGGTACTGGGGAGCCCCCGCCCAGAGGTGAGAACAGTACTCCATGTGGGGCCGAATTTGCGCTTTATATAGTTGCAAGCGGTGGCCCGGAGTGAAGTACCGTCTCGCCTTGTTGAGCACACCAAGCTTTTTGGAGGCTAATTTAGCCTTTCCCTCCAAGTGACCGCGAAACTGAACGTCGTTCGATATGTCAACGCCAAGTATTCCAATGCTGGCTGCGGCTTTAAGAAGAGTGTTTTCGAAAAGAGGAGTAGCGACAAAGGGTGTTTTTTTAGCGGAAAACGCGCAAACTTGTGTCTTCTTGGGGTTAAATTGGACTAGATTTAGTCTGCCCCAGTCGGAGACTCCACGTAGTAGAGTTTCTACTTCAGACACAAGTTTGTTCCGGTACTCATCGACATCTGCCCGAGAAATACCTGCCCGGCCAATGTAAAGAGTATCCCCAGTGCTGTCATCCGCATAGCAATGAATGTTGCTAAGTTGCAACATATCATTGATATGCAGAAGAAACAGGGTCGGGGATAAAACACAGCCTTGTGGGACCCCAGCGTTCACGGGTTTAAGGTCGGAACAAGCTCCGTCAATGACGACCTTGATGCTCCGATCGGCCAGAAAGCTGGAGATCCAATCGCATAATTTCTCGGGAAGCCCATAAGCTGGAAGCTTCGAGAGCAGTGCTCTGTGCCACACCCGATCGAAGGCTTTCGCTATGTCCAAACTAACCGCTAGAGCCTCCCCCTTGGACTCAATTGCCTCCGCCCATCTATGCGTAAGGTATACAAGAAGGTCACCAGCCGAACGACCACGACGAAAGCCGTACTGAGAGTCACTTATCAGCTGGTGGCCCTCCAGATACCTCAAGAGCTGGCCATTAATAATGGATTCCATTATTTTGGAGAACAAGGAGGTTATCGCTATTGGGCGATAGTTGGACGGATCAGAGCGATCGCCTTTTTTAGGGATCGGATGTATCGAAGCGATCTTCCAGCACTCCGGGACAGTGCCAAGCGAGTACAGGTACCGGAAAAGGCGCGTTAAGACCGGAGCCAACTCAGGAGCACAAGTACGCAGCACAATTGGAGGAATACCATCCGGCCCGCTCGACTTATGTATGTCCAAGGAAGATAATGCTTTGCGGACAGCACGTTGCCGGAATGTAACTTCCGGCATCGAAGAATCACACCTTGAAATGATCGGTGGTGATCTCCCTCGGTCATCCAAAGTCGAGCTGGATGCGAAGAGACAGCCTAAAAGGTCGGCCTTCTCCTTCGCAGTGTGGGCCAGCGAGTCATCCTCCCTGTGCAATGGTGGTATGGAGGGCTGACAAAAATTCCCTTGGACAGCTTTGGCGAGAGACCAGAAGGCTCGAGTCCCCGAAGGGAGTTGGGCCAATCTCTCGCCAAATCTGGCAATGTGCTCTGACTTTGCCTTAGTGATTTCCCGTTTGAAGGACCTGGAGGCTGAGTTATATGCTTTTTTGAGTTCGCTGGTATTAGCATCACGAGATTTCGCCGCTTCCGCCCATGCCTTAAAGCATTCTCGCTTTCGACGCGAGGCCGCCTTGCAAGAACGTTTAAACCAGGGCTGAGACTTGCCACCGATCGGCACCGCAGAAAATGGAATAAAGAGTTCCATGCCCTGCAGAACCACTTCGGTGACAGAGGCAGCGACGGAATCTGGAGCATCCAACGAAAAGCAAATAGGCCCCCAAGGGTAGGACGCAAAGAAAGACCGCATCCCGTCCCAATCTGCTGACTTATAGTGCCAAATACGGCGACAACCCAAAAAGCGGGGCCGCGAAGGGCGCGTAGATGGCACAGTACTCCGGACCACACAATGATCCGATGAACCCAATGGCGGGTCAACAGAGACTTGATAGTTCTCCGGATGCGAAGTCAGCAGAAGGTCCAACAAAGAGGGTTTATGACCAACCACATCTGGTATTCGCGTAATCGCAGGGACCATTTGTGTCAGGTCGTAGGCTAAAGCAAAGTCGTGAAAGGATCTTCCCGCGTGATCGGTGGTTTCAGAGCCGAGCCAATCGGCATGGTGGGCGTTAAAATCGCCAAGTATCACGATTTCAGCGGTAGGAACCCTTTCGAGCAGGGAATCTGTAGCCATTTGGATGTGCTCAATGAGTCGGTCAGTTTCATCATTTCCGCTATGGGACCTATACAGGCACGCATAGAATCGCGGATGGTCATCGCAGTCTACGCGGAGCCAAAGGTTAGATAGGTCCCTTCCTTCAAGCGTCCCAAGGCGACGAGAACAGATATCCTCTCTGACGTACACGCAAACTCCCGCCCGCGGCACAAATGAATGTTCCAATTTGTACCCCGGGTAGGAAAGGTAAGAAGTATCAGCCGGGGAGGATATCTGAGTCTCAGTAAGGAAGAATAAGGCCGGCTTCGCAGTTTCAAGGTGAAAGTGAACCGCGTTTAGGTTAGAATTGAGCCCCCTAACATTGGTGAAGTCCACTGTGAGCGTGGAAGGGGTTGCCTTCGGTAAATTCTTCCGTTTGCCCCAAGGACAATTATTTTTGTAGAGCGCAGAATTGCCCCCCCCAGAATACGAAGGGCAGCCTGTGCGTCCACCACCGGGTGCAGAGTGCCCCGGTGACTGACGCCCAGAGGGGGATTCTCCACCGCGGGCGCGTGTGGTACCCCCCTGGGGTAGATTCTTTTTTTTCTGCACCTTCATATTTTTTTTTGGGGGCGGGGGGGGAAGGGGGATGGGGGGGATGGGCTCCGGGAATCTCTCTCACCGGACGAAACGCGAGTACAATAAGGCGAACCCATTGCATCACTTGACGCCGGTTTTCTGAGAGACAGTGGTACTGCCCCGGTCGTGCCTGCCCATTTGGCTGAAGCCCGAAGGCAACAGTATGGCACTCCCACTAGGAAGGGGTTGACTGATTGCGCTGATGAAATAACCTCTGCCACAGGTTATTTCACCAGTGGGCGATGGGGTCGTCACGTCCCGACGCCGACAAAATCCGTCCCGGTATCTTGCGATAGTCTAAGAGCTCCTCGGCGGATGTGATGCAGGTTCATTCTGTCATTACTTCCACCAGCCAATCTCTTGCCTTGAATTTTCTATCATTATATGCTGCAACAAGTCATATCGATGATGACGCAAGGCGTATCCGAGATATGCGACTTTCCGTATTTTTAACAGTCTGTATAAACTTTCGTTTCTTCCCGATTCATTGTAAAGACTGTATTTTCACCTAAGGTAGCAATACACTAGTGACTAGATAATAATTTATTAGATTTTGCCACGAGGTGGAAGATATTACTGGCTGGATTCCAAGTCGACTCTGAAAATGTTTCTGCAAATTAAAGCCGGAATTCAAGTCTCTTTGATATAAACTTGCGAGATTATTTGTTCATCACATTCACAGATTTAAACGCTTTGTATTATCTCTATTGGTACAAATGTTGTAATATAGTACTTTTTTGCTTGCCTCGCCGCCTACAATCTTCGAAAGTTGTAGGTTTTTAAAGTAGGATTTTGTTTGTATCATTTTGATGTACTAGATAGATCTATTATATATTTTTTAATATTCCTTTGAGGGCTTCTCACTGCATTTTAAATAAAAGTTTAATGTAATTCTACCATAATTAACGATTTTAGTAGTATATCGTATATTTATTATTTTTCGTATTACCTTGACATATCTATCGTTCCACAACAGAGGGTTTTTAAGGTAGTTTTTGCCGCGCACCACCGCTGTGTGGAACCAGCTACCCACTGAAGTATTTCCGAACCAATTCGACTAAGAGTCCTTCAAGAAAATAGCGCACCAATTCTTGAAAGGCCGTTAACGCACTTGCGAGCCTTCTTGCAAGAACCGTTTGCCTCCTATTACTTAAAAAAATTGACACTAAGAAATCTCTACTTGCTAGCTATATGTTATACCAGTATTATAATATTATTACAGGTTGATCAGTTAGTTTAAAAACTATTTTAATGTGTGACAGACCACTAAAGTTTATTTTAGAAAATCTCAATAAAATGAAATTTGAGTCGAACATGATTCAACGGTTTTCCCAATTCAAAGCAAAAACGTCAGTGATCTAGTTAAAATAGAAAAAGTGAAGTTTCGAGTCGGGTTAGTGCCAAGTTCTCGACGTTATTTACTGGCTAAGAAAATGTACACAACGATCATAAAGCGTATAAGTAATATATACGCCAAAAGATTTTATATTTACGATCGGTAAAGCATTGGCGTTGTTATACTAAACAGGAAATATAACGTATGTGCCACTGGCCTTATAATACATTTAAGACGTAGGGGTAAAAAAGTAATCATTATTTTTTTATTTAGGTAACACAATGTACATTTATGAACGTCAATAAAGAAATACTTATTAAATGCTAATAGCTTCTAATTTTACATTTCCTGCCAGTTCTCAAATCAAGGGAACGGACGAGAAGAACTGGCAATAAACTCTCCACCACTCTTTTTGATCGCTAAGTTTATAAGGAGTAATGGTTGTAATTACCTGTAATGGATACCGAGGACCATTCGGCGTCGGACGGCCTTACACTAGCTGGAAAGATGGCCTGGTAAGGGTGTGGGAACGGCGATGGAAAGAGGCCTCAACAGTGGACGTCAACAGGCTGATACGACGAAGTTAAAAGTTCCTGACCACAGGTAAAACCTACTTTCGATGATTTGTTAAAGGATTATGTAGCGAACTATTAATGTTACATACGTATTCATTATACGTTCAGTCAGCTAATTGAGGTTCTTTGATCGAAAGTAAAAGTATAGTACATCTAACAATGTTTACTTATTCCCTAGCACGCATAAGTATCTTTAAGATGAATTGTTCATAGATTTACGGGGGCTTATGCCTCCGAAAAGGGTCGCTGAACCAGACAAATTGCTGAGGAGGGGGACATTGGAACGCAACGATGGACTTAATCGTATTATTCGCTGGATTTATGTCGACTTAAATTTTCGGTCGGATTAAAATTGTTAAGTTCACAAAGTGTGTGGAAATTGCTCATTTATTACGTTTATTTGAAATTGTCGAACATTCCTTGGCTATTGGAGTTAAATAAACATTCAAATAATTATATATTATATAATTATTTGAATGTTTATTTAACTCGACATTAGGAGTGCAGACATACCAAGAGACTGCTGTACAACCGTCTAAATTACTTGTAAATAATGTCAAAGCAATATCTTAACATTTATTTTAACATGAATCATAGGAGTAAAAAGCAGACGTCAGACTTAAATAAACTAGACAGGTTTATGACTAAAAGCTAATTATCTAGTGTTGGAAGTGTACTAAATTAGATTTTCCCAGAAGTCAAGCATTTCCAAACAACTCAAACAACCAGCGATTAACATTAGTTTTGAACAATGTTCAAAGTTCTTGTTCAATATTCTAATGAGTTTAGTGATGCAGAAACTGTATCGTTTACTGCACCATATGGAGCTTAATTTCATAGTCTACCTAATTATTATATAGTTTTTTAATTTGTTTTTCAATTAATTAACATGATTTCAACTTTCTCGATTCATTTTCAAAATTAAAATGCCGCACTTACATTCACATATAATACATAAAAATGATAACAGAATATCTATTTCTGTCGCATTTGTCATACATATATTTCGATCTATACACGTCGTGTGCGATCTTTCTTACCTGAAACTTCATATCTACAATAATTTTCATAGATTTTTTCCTTATAATCTGGTTGTATATATCTATCTATAGTACTGTCTTTTATTAACATAACTTTTACACATTTAAAGAAAAACACTTTTTTACGGATTATAGTTATGTATTATTGTATTTAAACTTATAATTATTTAGACATAATTTTAAATTTAAACCGACGTTTCGCGTGCTTTACAGCGTGCGTGGTCACGGTGACTAACGTGATAATTATAAGTTTAAATACAATAATACATAACTATAATCCGTAAAAAAGTGTTTTTCTTTATATCTATCTATTACAGTTTTGGCTATATGTTCAGCATAATTGTTTTTTGTTATATATAATTTATGTTAGGATTACAAAATAAATTGAACCACCAATATAAGTTTTCTAAATGGAATAACGATCGCTTACGATAAGATTTCTTTAACTCTGAACATAAGTGAACTGTTAAATACATATCATTATTTTATATTTCCGGGCTCCTTGGCTCCTCTGAAATCTTAGTATAGATTTAGCACTAGCACAAAAGGAAGAACATTGCAAGGAGTCCTCTGACTCATACCGTCTTTAGCTTTAGTTAAAATTAGTAGAACACGTCACCCGGCGCCTGATAGGTCGATAGACCTGAATACTTAGTTCAGGAATATGCTGATATTAATGTGCTCATTTACCATTCAAGTACTCGTATTTTAATTAAATTTGCATTAGTTTGAGTTTGATATATATTACCTTTGGTTGTTGCGAATTTATGTTTAAATTTCACTGGATTATCACTATCATACTTCGAGTCAGTAGATGGCGTTTATATAATTATTTTATTAGGCTCTTATAATATGGAATAGTCAACTTAATGTGGTTTCTCTGACCACGATTTCTGTTAATATTGGATAAAAAAAAATAATGTTATCAAAACTTCTAGTTACGGCTAAATCTAAAAGATTACATCAACAAAGAAAACATTGCTAAACTTTTGTTTTAGACTTAATCTTGAATCATTTGAAATTTTATAACGGTCTAAAAATATATCCAGGAAATATAGAATCCATACCACATATTTTAAAAAATATATACTTGATACGTTTTTCTTTCTTATATTAGACCTTGATCATTCATAAAAAATCTGTAAACATATATACAATTTCAAAAGAAACAAATATCAAGCACTCCGAGCGGGCTATGTCCAATTGGAGCTCTTCAAACATAACATTGTTGCAAACTTACTTGGAGATTGGAGCGAGATCTTCTCGGCATGACTCCCACGACTTCTCCGCGCATAATGGACTCAATCACTGTAACAAAAAATAGTTGTGAAAATTTAAATCAATTGTCTTATATGAGTATTGACAGAATATACCGAGACCAGGAATTAACGGAGAAGGTATGAAATAGAATTACGTATTTTCCTCTTATAAACAAACAAAAATCATTTATTCATATAGGTAACATAATGTACACTTATGAACGTCAAAAAAAAAATGAAATATTAATTAAATGATTCTAAAGATCACGGTGTCCACGATTGATGCAAGCCATTCTAAATAACGATGTAATTAAAATGATTTTTTCCGTTAAAAAGTTTAATTTAAGTTGTTCCTTCGAACCGGGGCTGGTGGGGCCGGGAAATGGGTGCCTAATATAAGGAAAATTTATTCGTACAGGATAAACCGATTAATTATAAAATATGAGTAAAATTAAAATCCAAATTTTATATAATATTTATTAGCAAAAGACGCGTCAGAATAGATCAAGCTTTCCTATACGTCTATAATGTCAGATTTGTAACAGCTCATTTTTACAGAATTTGTACAGTTTGTTTACGCATACACACTTCGTTTTTACAATAGCTATTTGATTTTACATATTTTTCGTGCTACGTTGAGGGTGTCAAACGAAATATGAAATGACACCGTTACGTTTAATTGTACATATACAATAAAGTGAATAAAGTATTAAATATATATAGTTATAATAGAGTCTTATGTAAAAAGGAAGTCACTAAATGGTTACAAAGCCTCAATTACGATAAAACAGAGGAACTCTTGGTGATAAATAAATAGATAGAACTACTTATAGAAAAAAAATGCGACATAATTAATGTATAAAAACTGAAAGGCATTTATTTATTATATTATTTATGTACTGGTATAATACATAATTTTTTGAGTAATAAACTATTTAACACACTCTTCCACACATATACACACTCTCTCACCTTACTCATAGGGGGAACACCTGAACACTTCACACCATAATCACTTATTAAATTTATTGCAAATTACAACATATGTTTTATAGTTTTTTTTATTTTTTTTTTTAGATATAACTTTCGCCAATGAGTCATGTACTTGATGCTAGTTTTTGTCTATTATATTTAAGCTGTATGCTGAAATACAGGTTCACACCTAGTTCAGCGTCAGATAAAAGTGACTAATTTTGTATATATAACTAGCGCAATTAGATATAAGTTTTTTCTGTGAAACAAATATGAAATAAATTATTATTATTAATATTATAAACAGCGTCTATGGTCCAATACATGTTACAAAATTTGTCAGTACTTTTACATTAACACCCCACGTCCTTGATCAGAGAGTCAAAAGGTATATGTGTTACTATGGTTACCATTTGTGACATTACAAAAATTGAAAGCTTAAAGTATTGTGTTAGCAGGAATAGGGCAAAACGCAAACATATAAAGAACAATGTTCAATACAGACGAAGTCTAGTTTATATTAAGAACCTGATACATGCGAACTTGCAAACAATGCTTTATTTTCTATGGCTTCTTGCATCCAATTATGCACTTAGGCTACCTGATACAGGTTACAATAACACGAAGATTTCATGAGCAAGCTATTTTAGTACTTAAAAACATACAAACATATGGTGTAAATCAATTCGATGCTGAGATTACTGCGTGTGTGAATCCGAAATTAATTCTTTATTTGCTTTAATACAGATTAGAGCATACTTTGTGTCAAGATATAAAGATCGAATATCTCGTTTACATAATTAATTTGAGTTTAATTATAAATGGCGTGATTTTGAATTGCACAGCTTGATATATATAGTTATAATATGCAGGCGTCGCTTTTTTACAAAGTACCTGGATGACCGAGCCTTGCTCGGGATTTTTTTTTATAAGTTGTGTTTTATGGAAATTATATTTAAGTACGTATTACATACTAATAAAATGATAAAATATGAATATAATTATCGAATAAAGATAATTATATTAATATTTAAGTTACGAGCAATTCTATGTTTAAGTTGATAAAACACGAATAAAATGACATTTTCTAGATATGATTCCTAGCTAGATCGATTTATCGACCCCGAAACCCCCCGTATACTAAATTTCATGAAAATCGTTGGAGCCGATTCCGAGATTCCAATTATATATATGTTATAATTTTAGCTACCTCTCGCCCGCCTAAATATTATTCACTTGTTTTTGGAACGTATTTAAAAATAATTGTTATATCTAAATTAATGAACACAAAACCATATTTATTCACCAAAGCCTTCGTCAGGAGTAACACTGTCCATTGATAAATAGACGTCGTCGGAGGACTTCATTGTATAATATATAATATCTCTATATATATATAAAATTCTCGTGTCACAATGTAACGAACATTATCCTCCGAAACGACTCGATTCACGTGATTTTTTTATGCATCTTCAGTAAGTCTGAGAATAGGCTACTATCTATCTATCAAACCCCTAAGTGAAAAGGAGTGAAATTTATTTAATTTGAATATTTTAAGATTCAGTATATAAAAATACATACAACTCTTAATTTTCATCTACCCTATACGATCAACCCCTATTTTTTTGATAGTTAAGAACTTGTCACATGAACTCTGAGGTTTATATAGAGAAAAATCACAGAAACACCTAAAAAGTTTTCATTCCGAAAAACCGAACAGTCTCTGGTAGCATGGCAAAATTTTCCATATCGGTATGTACTAAAAAGGTAGGCGAGGCATTAAGGAGAAACGAAGTTCGCGGGGGAGCTAGTTACACTATAAATCATTCGGTCTTTATAACATACACAGATACGCAGCCATATCATACTTTACATAACATTACATACAAGCTATAGATATTAAATACACGAGTAACTTTATCGCTGACACATAAGTTGTGTGTGCAATGATGCAAGATAATATGTATTCACTATGTATGTTATATGCGGAGTAGTTAAACTATTTTTAGTGCATTATGGGGTTATGTTTCATATTTTTTCCTAATGTTTTTATTAAAAAAAGAAATTGGTTTAAAATAACTTTTCGTTACCATCTACATTCGATCCTGTAGTGTTTCGGATCGATTGTTATCCACACACATATCGCGATTGCTATTCACTACTGTACAAAATTCTTTATTAACAACACATTTTTGTATGGAACTTGAATAACGTACAGAGCGAATTTAAAACGGCACGGAACCTGTTTTTTCTGTTACACGGAATTTGTTTACTAATTTGAGGTCGCTGATTATAAATCTATTTGTTTCTATAACAGCTCTGGTTTGATATATAACTATTAGACATATTTTGAAACTACATTTAAACTTTAAATGAACTGAGTCGACGTATACGGCAAGAATATTTGTCAAAACGATCCTCACTTTTTGACTTTCTCTCCTCAAAGTTCATCAACGTTAAAGAGAATCCAAAGTAATCAATACTTTTTCCCTTTACACTAATAAAGTATAATTACTGTGTTATTCGTGTGGTAACATTGTGTGATAGAAAATGTATGGTATACGTTCAGAATGTCACACACTGGTATTGACGTACCTATAATTGAACTATCGTTCGTGCCTTCGGCTTGCGAAGTTTCGAAAAGTTTTCTTATTTTGTAAAGTTAAGTTATAAAAGTTAAAACTGCGTTTATATTTAAAATTGGAACTCACCTCCATCGCCCAGAAGCCTCATTTGAACTAAAGATGGATCTTCGCTATGCTCTTCAAGTACCGTATCGTCGGTCACTGTCAACTCCTGGAAAAAAAGACAGTTCAGATTAGGAGAAATGTTAATCTTGCGGCTTTGTATGCCAAAGAAATGCGCATCCAAATTTCAGTTCAGTAACATGTCGTTTAAAATATTTATATATGTGTCAATTTTCAAAGCTTAAAGTTTTCATTTTTAAGACAACACGGCATATATTTTCGTACATATATAAACTTTTCATTGTAACGAGCCTTTCAATACCCCATAAACCTTCCCTAACCCAACCTTAAACTCGTGTTTATAAAATATTAAAATCACTTTTAAATCAATAATGATTATGGAGTGATCAATATTATATACACTTCTAATATCGAAAAATAAACAGCCAGGGCTACAACTTTCTCACGCCCACAACGAGGTGTCTGTTACATGTTACTTCGCCGTTCAATATTCTATTTATATCAACACTGAATATCTAACACCTAATTAACTTTCATTAAAGATCTGTTTACAATATGATAAATCATAGAATTTCGTTAGCGTTAAACGTTATTTTTTTGTTTAACGGGAATTCGAACCAGCCTAATACGCTATAATAATAAATCATTTATTGTCAAAGAAAGTGGTGCATTCAGATTGAATGGTTGAACCGCGCAATCAGCCATAATAGGTACAAACGTCATATAAATATGATGTCATAATTGTTGTCAAAACTTATGGTCTAAATACGGTATATTGACGGGCCAAAACAAACGAATTGTGAAATATAAACAAACGCGCCCAAGCTCGCTAGACAAGGCTAAGGTCACACAGTCACGAACTTGTGATCAAATAAACATATCATCTAGATAATGGAATGAATTTAAAACTGGTACTTCATTGCAAAAAGCTTTATAAATTCTATACAATGGGCGTAGTACGCTGACCCATTTTATTCGTGCACCTCTTTACCTCGTCTACATGATTTAGAATTCAGTGCATTCTCAAGCATTGTGTGTGCGCTGTTAACTGTTTTCGCCTTTGTTCCTTGCTATTATTCTCTAACGATGCTTGCTCGCTGACCAGGAAACAGCAAGACTTTTTTACAAGCATATCGCATCATAAATTCATTTAAGAAAACTATATATTTTTAGTAGGCACAGGCTACGAAAATGTTAGTATGGAGATTGAACGTTTAAAATATTACAATTATTCAGCGCCCAGTCCCGATATGGCACGCCTGAATTATTAAATATATTTTGCTCTATTTCCAATAGTTTCAACAGCGTTTCTCCGTAAACATTACCAAATGCCTATAAAAGTTTAAGGTGTAAACCTAATAATAGAAATTCTTTCCTTGTTGTTTTTATTCCTATGTTTATGAGGGACAATGGATTCTAACGAATAAATATTTTTTCAAATCAATCTAGTAGTTTTGGGGCCTAGTGAACCGCTTTAATTATGAGATTCTTGTGATTATTTAAATATAATTTAATAATACAACTCCAATAGGGTACACGGGGCGTGACGGGACTCGTGTAAATAACTTAGATGTAATACAAAAAGTGACTTCAATACCTAAAATTTAGGCAATAGATGCTGTTCAAGTGTTACGTAAGCAAATATACTGCAATTTTTTCCCTCCTTCCTCTTGTCATCAAAAGTTAGCAAAATCTCTCAAAAATAATAGTACATAAACGTATTAATTTTTTGTAGCAATCCTCGATAATGCATTTCGTTTTCAAGCATACACAATTTGTAAAATAGTAAATAATTACTGTTGACGTAATCACCAAATAAGAAAATCCAAATCCCTCCCTCTGTAGTGTTTACGTAATACTTAAACGGCCCCGTATAAGCGCAAACCGCTTTAAAAGTTACTTTATATAGGTGTGAATTGGTTTCATAAGTTTTGACGTAAAAGAGTGTTGATAAACATGTCTAAGGACCAAGTTCAGCACAACTCGGAACAAAGACAAAGTTACTCGGGTTACCGAGGGGGGGTGGGGTGGAAACTTTGACGTCTCGGACGTTCCCAACTTCGCTACTCGTTAATTCGGAGTATAAATTTGTTTAACGTCTTAACTTTTTAACAGTAATTACATAGAAGTTGAAGATAAATTCGAATTTTAAACTTTGCCAGAGTTCTGATGAGTTTGATGCGACCCTATTTCCTATAGATTATAGTAAAAGATTTTTGTTGTTCTACATAGTAACAGTGAAATAGAAGGTAAATCATGTTCTGTAGAATTTTTAATTATATTTCGAATCTCACTTGGGATGTTAAGTGTGGCAAAACAAATCCCTTTCTTGGACAGAATCTAATTTCGTATAAATCGTCCAAGTTATTGAAAGAATTGAAAAATCCTCTCTTTAATTTAGACGGAAATATATTTTCTTTCTATAATTTTGGAAAACATATGTATGTACGTATTTTAGATTGTATGATTGGCATTTCTTTATTTTTCAAGTCACGTAATATACTGACAAACTTATGAATTATCCTTGCTATACTGAAGCTTAATTTTTGACACTCATTTTTGAAGACTTGACAGTTGAGAAATAAATAGGTCTAATGGATTGTAAAGCTAAATAAGATAGTACTAGTTTCCATAGAGACGCTACCCAAAATGGTAACAAAAAACGACAAGTAAGATCTAGAATCCTCAAAACAATTGTTACATAGGAAAAAAACAAAATTCAATTTTCCTGACAACATTTGAGCACCCGTCTCACGAGATGAAAGAAAAGCAATAAACCGTTTCAAAACAAGTCGAACAAACTTTGAAAGGGGGGATACCACCTGCAAACTTGTTAACAATGTAACCAAGTCGCTACGATTGGTTATACGTCGGAGCAGAGTAAAAGTTCTTGAGATATAACAAAAGATATATATTATATTAATTATAATACTTCTTTATATAAAGTTACACGTAAACACGGAATAGGAAAATAAATTAGGATTATTAATTTATTAATTATAAATTAACACCCTTTTGACTTTACACATGCAAAATCTTAGGTATGATAAAACATGCGACATGCTTGGCTCACCAAGACAATGCTTTAGCAATATGTTGAATATTTGACTATGGCAGGTGTCTAGATAATGAGTCATTCGCCATACACTATTAACCTGGCATCCTGCGACTTTCATTTATTCCCAAGAAGTAAAGATAAAATTCGAGGTATTCGCGTTACGAGCCCTGAAGATGCGGTGAAAGCGTATGAAAATGCCATAAAAGAATAAATGCAAAAAAAGAGTGGCTTCCGTTCTACGCACTTGATTTGAGAACTGGCAGTAAATGTAAATTTAGAATCATTTAATGTATATTTCTTTTTTTTTTGACGTTCATAAGTGTACTAATGTACACTTATGAACTTATGTTACCTATATGATTTTTTTATTTGATTTCATTTGAAGAGAGACCTAAGGAAGAACGGGCCCACGGCTTTTCTCAGTGGTTCCATCGATTGCCACGATGTGTAGAGAGGAAAGATTACTTCGAAAAACAATAAAAGTATTGGCAACTTTCTACATAAACATCAGGTGAGCCTCCTGCCCGTTTGCCCCCTGTTCTATAAAAAAAATTGCGCCGTTTTTCATTTTCTACACATTTTCAGTGTTACCTAAGTATCTTAACCTATTTATTTTAAGCAGGGAGCTGAATTACATCATTGGACGTATCACCTCGACATCCGTCATTCCACTACTGAGCATTTCTTAAGGCAGTTTTTGCCGCGTACCACCACTATGTCGTACCATTCACTGAAGTATTTTCGAACCAATTTGTCTTAAGAAAAGATTTAATTGATTATTAAAAGGCCAGCAACGCACTTGCGAGCCCTCAGGTAATGTAAGTGTATTAATGTATGATATGATTTTATTAGTGGGCAAACGGGCAGAAGGTGGTGGAAGATCGCCTGATGATAAATGAAATAGCCGCCCATGGACTTTTGCCAGAAGGCGTTGTGTCCCTAATGCGTTGCCTTTTAAGAACTGATAAGCTCATTTCTTCAAGGACCCTACGTCGAATTGGTTCGGAAATAGTCTTCAATTGGTTCCAGCTGTAATCGAGTCAGCTATTACTACTATTACTATGGGACTGCTTCATGAATACTATATTTTAGTATATTACTATATATTTTTAAGGTAATCTACCTTAAAAAAAATTACTTTCGAAAATATTAGGCCGCATTTTATCACGTCGAAAAATGAATGAAAAAACCCCAGTTACGAAACGATATTGAAACGGAGGACTAAGAATGAGGCATAAATATTTATGTTTAACAGGCTTCGACATTACATCCGTTACAATTCTACATCAATTAAATTGTGGACAAAAACGGGTCCAGACCAAAACCGGTATCTTATTAAAATGTCGATAATTGGAAAGCTGTTTAACACAGTTGACTTTAATATAAAATATGATATGGGTACCATGTTCAGACTTCCCTTGAAGAGTGATTATAAGAAAGGAGTACTGCATATTTAGTAATAACAGTGATATGGTTATTAGAGATTTCAGTAATTGTTTAACGATCCTCATATCAACGCAAAATTTTTTGTATCGCAGCCCGGAAATACAAGACTACAGAGACTTAATTAAGCTGTCGCGGAATATGCTTAAAAGGAGTATTAAGAATATAGCACTATATCACCTGCATAGTGACTAGTGAGCATTACCCACTCATACACCAGTTCAACACAGCGGAATATATTTTTTTAAATTTAATTTCGTAAATTTTTCAAAGTATATGTTACATTTTTGATTATATATGTAGTGTAATTGTTTTTTAACCCCACTTATCCATACATATGAAAAACGAACAGTAAAATATTAATATATAATAAAAAAGCGATTTTTACAACAATTAGCACTTTCAAAGTAATAATCCAAAACAAGACAATTAAACAAAAAAGAGAAACGGAAAAATATGGACGAGGCTTTTACCCTAAAAACCATTCAATACTTGATTAAACATTACAACGTATACTAACACAACTAATATTAAGAAATGTTAACTAACCAATGCTTATATGGATTCATTAATAATCCTATAATAATAATACCATTATGAAGTAAATAAGTTCACCACAGCTTAAAAGGTGTATTCATAATTATTCGACACTTAACCCGCAATTGTTAGCGAACCGTAGTAATATGATTGTTAATCTACAATTAATAATTAATAATTAATAATCTGCGCTGCTCATACATGTCCCTGTGGCAGTGATGTCGACAAACTAGGACATCACGGACTATCATGTCAAAAAAGTGCTGGCCGCTTCTCGAGACATGCCGCACTCAACGATATAATACGTCGGTCCCTTGCCACCGTCAACGTGCCAAGTCTACTTGAGCCGACTGGAATTGCTAGAGACGATGGCAAGAGACCGGACGGTATGAGTTTGATTCCATGGAGGATGGGTCGGGTTTTGGTATGGGATGCCACCTGTTCAGACACACTGGCCCCTTCCAATCTTCATGGAACCAACAACAGAGCTGGTGCGGCTTGTGATGCGGCTGAAAAAGCTAAAGCCTGTAAATACAGGGGTCTAAGAAAAAGGTTAGTCGATATCACAGGAGAACGAAGAGCTGGCAGCTACCTTGGACAAAGAATTAGTCTGGCTATTCAAAGGGGGAACGCTGCCAGTATCTTCGGAACCTTGCCTAAAGGGACTACTTTTAATAATATTTTTTAATAATTAAATTTTAAGGTTAGTTATTAGGTATATTTTGATGTATTATGTTATTTCTTAGGTTTAATTTATGTAATAAATAAAATTAAATATAATTAATAATTTACGAGATAATTTAATGCCTCTGAGTACGATAAGATAATATATTGGCCAGTTGTTGATCTATGCTATGCTATATCTTATTACTGAGGATATAATCCTTGCTACACGATTTGCCAATTTTCGGTCTTAATTTGTTGAAAGTAAATAATTGTCTTATGGGAATATTGTTAATGCTATGATATTGTAATTGTGTATATAAATTTATTGTTTTACCATTTTTGCATTTAAAGTATTATAATTTGCTTAGCCCGTATTTTTCTTTTGATTGTGAAAATACACATGCTACAGAAATGAATAAAGTTGTATTGTATGTCGTCTGTTGACTGTCTCTCTTTCAATATCAAAGGAGAAACGTAGCCTTAATTACGATTAAAGGGTCCGGTTGATAACCCTAGACTGGATGCCGACGCAGGCTAAACTGGTTTCACTGGGAACTTCCTGTTTCAGAATTATCTTGTAGAATGCCTGTACAGTTAAATGAGCACTGCCTCCCCAGAACCCTAATGACTTGTCTTAAGGTATAACGACTTTGGCTATGGTTTGATGACTAAATTTGATTAATGTAAAAAGGATTTGTTTATGGATTAAATAGTTAACGGGGACTTATATTTGCACTCATTATTGAGTAGTTTTAAATGGGGTGGTTATTTTAAATAGATTTTTTTATGTTAAAATATTAAAGCTCGTTGACATGAAATAAACAATAAGCAGTGTTTTCTAACGTGGGGCATATGACATACAACTGGGCGATTTGATTGTCATAAGAAATGGCTGAATTTTATAACGTGGCGACTTGAGACTGAAGCTAACCCAATTAAGGACGTAATAAAAACCTCTGTACAGCAAGCATCTCACTAAATTAAAATATATTTTTTTTATTAAAATTATTTGTAATTTGAATTTCAGCTTTATATGTTTTGAAAATTAACAATGGTACCGTTCACAATGATTGATTTATTCATAGAACCTATAATTTATGTTATCTTAAGTGAACAATTTAATTGTTGGGATACATCATTAAAGAAAGCTTTTTTGAATAGTTGGTATCGTTATTAAATGACTAACTGGATTCACCACGAACAGTTACCAAAGGGTCGTGACACCGTTTCCACCCCAAGGGATTGGGATTTATGCTTCACATTTCTGCATGTCTCTAAACTTTAGAAGCAAGAGGTGATCGGACCCTAGTAGCCGGAGCCCGGAGCTCGGAGCCTACCGTAGGCTATTAATATTTGGGCACGACATGCCCTTCATTATTATGTCCCATAGTAATTATTAACAGCACAATGTATGTATAGTAATCGACTAACAAATGAAATTGATCGTCTACAATGAACCACAACATCCGTCCCCTATAAAGAATGTACAAGTATTAATTTAACTCGAAAACCAAAACCTTGGTTGCGGTAAAATACGTGAAAATGTTTCGTCGTCCTGACATATCCAATTACGTTGAAACTCGAAGGCAACCAAAATATATAAAAGCCTGACTTTGATCCAATAAATCGTGTACACGATATACGACTATGTAATTTTTTAATTTTAGCTTGAATGCAGTGATAATATTTTAAAAGGTATTAAATATTACGGTTACCTTTTATTAAACAAAACTAAATATGATTTATTTAGATAGATAGTTAGCATTGAAAATAAATCATTTGAAAAGAGTACAGGCGTGTGCCTCAAATATTTAATCAATAGCGAAATTTTACTTTACACGTTTAACAAAACAACACAAAACATTTGTAAGGATCTGCTAAACACTTTGAGTAGGCGAATAATTGAAATAACTTACGCCTGTATGCTCATTGACCCCAACAATGACAGCTGTATACCACTGGGTGGCTCCAGCGACGCGGTACACTTGGGCCCGACAGCCTCCCAGTACAGATGGAGTAGTTGTCAAGATTCTCTGCCCATCCTGCATTGTCCGCCATTCCGCTGCCTGATATGATAGGTCTGATAGCACTGCTGTGTCAACTCCAACTTCAGAGCCTGCCAGTCTTGCGTCCCATTCCTGTACATACGAAGCTTAAGTAAGTATCATTATACATATAATAATAATAGCATTTTATTTCAAATATCTCATCAATGAAACATATTTATAATTTTATATGATTCGTCTTAGATATCTGTGCGCCCTGTTTTGGGAAAGACCTCCTCCAAAACCCGCCACTCCTGTCGGCACTGGCCACTCTCACTATCATGAGTGGCACAGCCGTTAAGAAATCAGCAGGTGCATGGCAAGGTAATATTTATGCAAGTATTATATATAATTATAAGCGGCCCAATTACTGGGGACCAATTAAAGGGGATATCTTTTCGATTAGCATGGTAAACTTATTAAAATCTTTGCTTAACTATAAGTTTTAATTATCTCTTAATTCATTGCTCTGAGTTAGGCTGTAACTAATATACAGTTAGGATCGGATACGAGAAAAAAGGACCAATTTAAACATAATATAGAATAATTGGACAGAATGCAGCATGATAACATAACTGCTGACATCTATTGATTAATAAAGAAACTAAACTTCAGACAAAATATCCGTACAGTCTGCTTTATTGTTGTAACAGACAAGAATAGTTATAGTAATGACGAACTTAACATTTTTATTTTCAAGACTATTATCTACTATAAGAATTAAGTTGTGAATTGACCCTTTGCGGCACTCATCATTGAGATCGTAGGTTCAGCCCCCTGTGCACTTGCCTTAGACCCAAAAAGGTTGATCATCTATTTGTACATTGAATGAAAAATGATCATGAAACAGATACAGAAATCTGGGGCCTAGACCTAAAAAGGTTGTGCCACTGATTTAAATTATATTACCATTCAAATATTTCTTTTATTAGATATTATTTTGGGTTAATTTTTTTTTTGTAGTTTAGGTAGATTTGAGTAATATCTGGTAGTTACTATAAATAATCAAGTATTTATAATATAATTACCCATAATCCATTTTTATACAACGTGATAACAAATCTCCAGACATAATATCATTTTTATCTGAAATTCTGATGACATTAAAAATATAAAATTTTATGACGGGTGTTTTCAGTTTTATCGGTGTTAAAGCTATAATGATTACGGAGATTCAATGATATTAAAATTAAAATACTTTTTACGATTCTACAGAGAATGAAAAAAAAATTTTTTGACGATACAATTATGATTGAGAAATTATGTCCTATTTCAGAGTAAGTAAATGTTCAGTTTTTTAATAATAGTATTTTCTCCATTAGTTACCGACATTATTATCTATAAATATTTTTGTAATACTAATTCACTTAATAAGTATCGTAATACAGCGAGTAAATTCTGCCAGCGTTAAAATTACTTAACTTTTACAATTTATTTTAAGTACTTTACTTTTTATTAAGTTTTAATTATTTTTATAATGATATGTTGTACAGTTGTATATTTGATTGTTATGTTTAGGTTTTTATTAAAAATTATAAATTTCAATTTATTCACATTGTATTAAAACCTAATTAACAAGTAAAGGAATTTGTTAAATAGTAATATTGTGTAGCACTTCAGACATCAAGGTTTAAATTATACAATAATAATAAAAATATATAATGATTGTATAATTTAATTATTATATAGCAAACTCTCAATAGTATTGATTCTTAGTATTATGTTCTCTTTCTTATATAACTGTAAATACATAATAATCAATGCAAATTAATGTGAGTAAATGGTTCTTTTTAATTATCTATATACCAAAACTCAAATCACCAGGACGTTTATTTTTTTCCATCTTGATCTGTTTAAAAGAAACGGTCTTACCAAAACTGCGCATAATATAAGTCTTTTATAACCTACATGAACATAGAGCGCCATCTCTTATTCGATAATCGAAACAAGGACAGGTCATGACCTGTAACTAAAATCGAATGTTTACAACGTCAAACATACTAGCCACCTTAAACCATTAACCTCTTCAGTCTTTCAAAGATAACATAATCTTTAAATTATACATCATAAATAACTTTGAACTTTCCATATTTCATACTGATATGTGAAACATTATATCTAATAATGCATACCATTACTGACTGCAAACAACAATTGAGCGTCATGATTTATCACTGTAATGAATAATATAAAGAACTTAAGATCTTTAAATCGTAAATATGTTGAATAGTTGTTTATAATGTAATTAGATATGTTATCTCATGCATACGATAAGTAATACTTTGCGTTAAAAACACATACAACTTAAGGAAATAAAACAAAACAGGATAATATACGCACTGATGAAACTAAAACGAAATGATTCGACGCGGATATATACAAGAAAAAATAGTTACACTTTTATCAAAAGAACAAGAAGAATTCGATAAACATTTAAATTTTATTATCTATTGCAACAATAAAATATTGTATGTATGTCAATGTTATTGCACACACGCACCTGCGCTTGTGTAGATGTATCCGGCATAGTTCAACGACCCTCCCCCTACAGCTGCGAGTGGATGTGGTTTCTATATCCTATGTATAGATCCTTGCAGTATGATTCATGGTACTAATATAGAGTAAATTTCCAGCTTTAGCAAGTATACTAGTGTTTCTTTTCATTTGAATTGGACTTGTATCAAATTGCTATGAACCGTATTACTTCAACGACAGGTAGACTTTAGTTTTCAACAAATTCCAATCTTGTTTGTAATCCGTTCAAAAATATGTCTTTTAAATTTACTGTATACGTTTAAAGACAAATCTTCCATGACTTCAATACACAGTAAATTTTTAGTATTATTATTTTTTTCTACTAATGTAATAATGTTCCTTTTTTTGTGTCTGTGGTACACGGCAGACTGACCAGCGCTGTGGAACACGTCTATCCACAGCATAATGCCAGTTACAACACACACTTACACACTTAAAATGTACCTTGTGTCTTAATTATTATTTTTTTGTTTTCTTTTTTTTTTTGATTTTATTATTATTATTACTTATGTGTATTTCTTTAGTAATAAATATTAGGTCTATGACAATTTTTTACTGATTTTAACTATGAACTTCGGTAGAGCATTCATAAATTGTCTGTAAACGAAAGTTAATGTGTGCTTCATGTAGAATCATAGCCTTTCATTAATTTTCTCTTTGATTAAAACACGTCCCTATGACTCCTATGTCACTTTGCAAATTAATAAAGTGTAAAAATATAATTGAGGTTGAGATTATTAATATTTAAAAAGTATTTGAAATTGAGTTAAATAAGTAATTTCGTCATACGTAAATAAAATTTTATAGCTTTAGTTATAGCCATACAGTTTACATATTTGAACAAAGAATTTTAATTCCGTCACGCGAATTACAATAGCGCGCTTAATTACACAAACAAAGAAACAGTCAATCTTGAAACAATGTGCCCTTAATATTTTTTCACGGCCAGAACATTTTCACTGCAAATGAGATTACAACATCTAGTTCAGCCGAGTTTCGCTTCGCTGGGCAAAAGCCCTCTCACTGACTCAGCTATTACGCAACACTGATAGGGTTTGTTTTGCTCGTAAATCAAGACACTTACAAGTGGTCTTATATGATATTATCTAACTCTTTCTAGTGATTAATTCTTAAGTGACACGTGTCGATATTTATGAAAACTGTTTAGGAAAGCCAGAGCTTCTAAGGCCATGTGTCAAAAACATATTGGATTTGACATTTGAAAGTCATACCGCTTTGACCCAACTCTAGATTTTGGGGTATTAAAACTAAACGTTTAGGCGGATCACCTGTTTGCCTATAAGAAATTCTGTAATGTTCTAATAACTTAGACATCTAAAAATCTGTAAGTTTTAGTTAGTCATAAGAAAATAGTTCATAAAAATCAATTCATAAAAGCACAGTTTTAATTCTAAATTCTAATAATCTGTCTCCTATTATTATAGCGTAAACTGAATTTGACAGAAAGAGATGAAACATAAATTTAATTAAGAGTACAGTACAGATATAGTTTATACAAATAAGGTCGAATGAAAGAATGAATAAATGTAAATTCGGAATTGAAATGAGGTTAAACTATGGATTGATGTAAATTTAAAACGAATTATTCGTCAGCATGACCTTTGTCGTATAATGATAATCTAATTAGAGGAATTTATTGAAGGTTACATTAATGTCTTATAATGAAGATAACAAATCGTTCTAGATAGTTGAATATGACATGAATTTATTCATTATCTAGAACTGTTATCATCGCGATAAGATATGTCCAGTGATATATTATCTACATCATAATATGTCAGTTATTCCATGCTTCCTAGAGACGAAAATAAATTATAAAATAAGATTTGCGGGGTTGTTTCCATTAAATTCAGCATCAAAATCTTCTTTTTTCTGTTCTAGAATAATGTTTACATTCAATAAGAGTACTTCTTAAATTATGTAATAAAATATTAATAATTTCTACCTTCGTTTAATGTATTGATTTCTAAACGACTAAAACCTAATGTAATCTAACCTTCGAAATTCAAATACCGAATTCTCAGCACTCAGTAGGCACCTTGTAATCCGGAAAGCATAACCAGGCATACATTCACTCCCGCGGCTCTTATTCAATTTCCTGCCGTTCCCCAACTTCATTCCACGTGATACGACTATTGATAAGGAATTCCGCACTTTATCTGTGGCGTATGAATAGCGAAATCAAGATCTTCTACTGAATTTATTTTGTGTAACCAAACGAGATTTTGACTTTAATTCATGGGTCAAAATTATACTCTTATAATCGAGCAAGCACGATTATTGTCATGAATGTGGATGAATAGACAGAGGTAAGTCTGGACCGTGGAAAGGTGGAGAGAGGTTTTACAGTGCTTCAGGTATTGTCGATACCTGAATTGATTCTTCATGCAACGTTATGCTTAGCACCAATGGTATGAATGTGTTGATCAAAAGGAACATGCTTTCTTAAAACTAAAAGGTATCCAATGTCCTCGAAAAAGAATTTAGAATATTGAAAAATTGTCTGCCATATGCCATAACTTGGAAAAACTGTTCGTGTTTGGTAACTCAGAAGGCAAATCACGTGTCCGTTCACCGACTAGATAGAACGATCAAGGTAATCATAGTCCTGAAAACTATACACTATCATGAATGTATAGTTGGACATATATCGGTGGAAAAAGATAGTGCACTCTAGATGCTTTCTTGAGTACCACGACGCTCAGACATGAGCTGCCAATTAAAGAGAGAGAATATTGCTAACAATGCATCAATAAGGTGGCTTATGCTTGTGTATACCTCAGCACGTGTTGACGTAACATTACACAGCAGTTCGCATGTCTTATGTAATAACTATTTAAAGTAGAGCAACGGCGGCTTAATGGTTCGAAGAAGTATACATAATAAATAAGGTTGGTCTTGAAGGTAAACACGGCGAATTAGGTTAAGTATGCACGACTTGAAATTAAAATCAGGTTGCTTTGTAACTTCAGTGAAGGTAGCGATGTTTTCTTAGCCAAGCTATATATTCTTTTAATAGTGGAGTTGGGTATCCAATGTCTGAAGGTCGCGAGTTAATGGGTACTGCGCAAATTCGGCCCCACATGGAGTACTGTTCCCACCTATGGGCGGGTGCTCCCCAGTACCTTCCGCTTGACCGTATTCAACGAAGAGCGGTTCGAATCGTTGACGACCAAACTCTCTCCGAGCGGCTTCATCCTTTGGCGTTGCGTAGAGATGTGGGGTCACTCTGCATCTGTGTTCAGAGGAGTTGTTCGGATTAATACCTGCAGCTGAGTTTCATCATCGGACGTCGAGGCAGAATACGAAATTCCACCCGTATCACTTCGGCGTCCATCGTTCCACAACTGCGCGTTTTCTAGGCAGTTTTTGCCGCGCACCACCACTTTGTGGAACCAGCTGCCCACTGTAGTATTTAGCGAACCAATTTGACTTAGGATACTTCAAGCGTACCAATTCTTATAAGGCCGGCAACGCACTCGCGAGCCCTCTGGCATTGAGAGTGTCCATGGGCGGCGGTATCACTTAACATCAGGTGAGCCTCCTGCCCGTTTGCTCCCTGTTCTATTAAAAAATAATACTGGCCCAGGTCATCCCTGCTGTAAATACCTATTTCAATTTAAATGCTTCCTTAACTAAAAAAAAATCCAATTGGGTATAGTTCTGTAATTAAATTAGCGCTCATGTGATATGAAAATTTAATATTGAAATCGCTTTCGCTATTGGAAGTATTAAGAACTCATCAAGACTGGCAGAGTGGAAGGTACCAGACCTCGAGACAGATCCCCCACTCGCTGGACCGACCAAGTAAAGGCCCAGGCGCAGGGATACGTGATATGATATCTTTCTCAGCACAGCAACAACATTTACTAATGTGTGTCGTTGCTGTGATGTCGATAAATACTATAGAAACAGCATTAAAAATAAAAGTCCACAATATTTAATGTAAAACGTAAATCGTTCAATTAATTCGAAATAAACAAATCGGATTTACTTTAACCACACAACGATGTAAAAAGGTTTAAGAAACTATTCAGCCTTTTATCAATCAAAACTTCAGTATCTTAACCTTGATATTAGCTTAAGGATAAAAGGTAAATAGAACTTTTAAATATAAAAACAAACGTTTATAAGATTTAATTAGATCCTATAGACATTCGCTTTAATTCCAGTACAAATTGCGACATGTACATACGTATTTTCCAAATCATACTAAATCTGTGTATTTATTGTTAGTTTGTGTTAGTTTTAGACAGTAAAACCCAGTGAAAGCTCTGTCAGCGCTGTAATGCTCCCATTCAGATCCACATTTTATGATCTATGAGTACATTCAAAAGGTACGAAATACAGGGTTTAAAATCCTTTTATGTTTCCTCAAAAGTTTCTGTAAAACAAAGCAGAACACTACATTACGTCGCTAGCCAAGTTCGCCATAGTTGCTTCATGTTAACAAAGGTTTTAAGCGAAACAATGGAACGCAGACATGCCTTTCCATCATAGGAGAGGCTGGGGTGCTTCAGGTATTTAATTGTGCATATTTTACTAACGTGTTAATATTACAATAAATGTTAGTGCAATGAGCAGTTTGTAGTTGCGTAATTGAAACTACGCTAAAGCAGAGGATACTTGTTAATAATAGCTAATAGTAATAATTAATTGAGGTGATAAACCTCCTGTGCTTGACATATGACGTCGACTATCTATTTATTTATTCAGTACTCCTACAGCTAACATAAATTATATATTACAAACAAATACACTAAGAATATAGCCAAAGAATACATGATACATTTTACACGAAAAATATTTATAAAAGGGAACAAACAAACACAAAGTATTTAATACATTTAACTAATTGTGATTTAATTTATTGAACTAAGCCTAAATTGGTTGTGTTTTGTGATGGTGTAAAAGTGTGGGTATGTACGTGATTGTGCGTGTGTGGGGTATGCTTATGATGTAGGTGATTTTGCGCTATGGATATTCTTAATACACTTTTTAACCACATTCCGCGATAACCTAAACAAGTCAAGGCCTAAATAGTGGGCATTGTATGTCCGGGCAGCGCGATACAAAACTGAGTTTTTAGCATAATTAGTATTGATGTGAGGAACATGAAACAATGCACGATTACGAGTTTTGTAGGCAGGAACATTTAGGTCTAAGGGAAGCCATTCCAGCCAGCCAGTCCATTGGGATGAACCTACGACCTCAGAGATGAGACTCACACGCTGCTGCCAATATTGCTAAAGCTGTTCTATAGCTTTATCAGTTCTAAAATCCTGATGAGTTTCTCAAAATTATTATACGATAGTTTATAAAATGATTACATGGCAAAAAATTTAAACGCAATCAAACAGAATTTCACATTTATTTTCTTATTTATAAAAACCTAAGAAATATGAAGATTTTGTCCGTACATCATTTATGCTCTCGGTAAATACAATGGACTGGATACCAGATCCTATTTTACTAGACAGTCCTGACTTTGATTAATTCGTTTCGAGCATACACAATGAAGTATTCCAGTCATGAGCGATATTAATATTACCTTTTAACTTTATTAAATTTAAATTCCCGTTGATAATAATATTTTTAAATAATATATTACTTATAATGATAATTTAAATAAATTTATTTATATATAAATAAATTTAATTATTTATAATATCATTAGCATGTCTAAAGTGTGAATATAGATATACAATCATATACTGGTACATAATCATTTATTGGGGTTTGTACCTTGGTAATAATTAATTTACAAAGAAGTTTCACTTGTTGACATGGGTACTACTACGCACGCACTTTTTTTCATAAAGAGTTTTTTTAAGAGTAATTTGATAGCTTTTTTTTTTTATATAATAGGGGGCAAATGGGCAGGAGGCTTACCTGATGTTAAGTGATACTGCCGCCCATGGACACTCTCGATGCTAGAGGGCTCGCGAGTGCGTTGCCGGCCTTTTAAGAATTTGTACGCTCTTTTCTTGAAGGACCCTAAGACGAATTGGTTCGGAAATACTTCAGTGGGCAGCTGTATCAGAATGATTACAAATATGTGTGATTTGAAGAGTACTTAAAAATAAAAATAGTATTTATTCGAATAATACAATTTCAGTTGCATTAAGTATATATTTATTATATTTTATATTATTACACAATCTCCGTACGATTAAAGATGTGCTCCAAATCCTTCCACTCACCTTTGTTACTATTTCCCAATCATACCCCGTTATCTCTTTCATTCATCTTTCCAGGTATCTGGCAGCCTTTTTTACTGTGGGTACTGGGTCATTCCAAATATGGCCTTTCTCTTTCATGATCATTTGTCAATCTAATCGGCAAGAAGGTGATCAGCCTCCTATGCCTGACACATCGTCGACTTTTTGGGTCTAAGCAGAGTCAGTTACCTCAAGATGATTTCCTTCACTGTTTGAGCGAATGTTAAAAAAAGTCCATTAGTGCATAGCTGAGGATCGAACCTACGACCTCAGGAATGAACTAGGACAACACTGCTCAACTCTTGTATAAGTAGATTAACCATTACAAAATCAAACCCACGCAAACCGCTTTTCTATAGCAAAATGGTTTTCATCAATCTTCAGTAATTAAACGGGAAGAGCTTATTTCGCTTTTTGGCTTCTTTAAATTGAATCTTCAAACATTTCAGAGATTTATTAAATCAATTTTCTCATAACTTTCATAAAACTTAAACGTAAAAAAGCAAATAATTCTTAAAAGGTTTCTTTCGTCTTAAAAATCAGAGTCGTCTGAGATTTTCGTATCATATTCAGAAACTTAAAAGAATTTTTTTTATTCAATAACATAATAACATTGTTTTAACGGGTATTGAAGTCCCTGAACTAAGTCAAGTAGGCCTGTACATTATGTATATATGTACTCTAAATTGTGTTTAAATTTTCGTGCCTATTATTGTATTTGTTTTTATATTAGTTGTGTTACTCATACTTACACATATATATATGATGTGTAATACTAATTTGTAAATAAATAATGTAATGAGCAACGTTATTTCATTGTTACTTTGAATTCTCTGATGCAATGTTGTCGTATCGAAATAATCAGTGATTTTGTAATGAATTGTCAAAAATAACTTGTATCTATTATAAAAGTGTAAAAATCTTTTTAATTGATGTTATCTGTGATCGCTATCAATTTTTATTATAGGTATACTTATTTGTGATAATTGACTATTTAAATGATTTAAACTGTATTAAAACTATCAATTAAACTGTGATACTTTGCGCGAATTTAAGTCCGGATAACATTAGGAGACCCCAGCAAATGCGAGCCTTTCCAAGTACTCTCCACAAACCCTCTATAGCGCCAACCAAGCAAAATTCTCCTCGTTTAAGTTCTGCGGCTAGTTGCAAACTAAAAAGTTTCATTACCGTTAATTAAGTTTTTCATTACGCATTATTACTTTAAGTTTTATTCCAAAACTTTAACAAGCATAGTTTAAATATTGTTGATTATTATCGTTCACGGTTCCTCACATCATTGTTTCTTGTATTCTACTTGTTCGCTACCATTTTTCAATGATTTATTTTGTAATCCAACGAATAATAACAACTTTACATATGTAGCCAAAGATGGATGACACAATACAAAAAAGGTTCAAACATTAACAAAAAAAACAATTAAAATTACGATTAGTTACTGACTTTGATAATATTTTGGGTCCAAAGTAAATAATGCGTAATGAAAAAATTAATTAACGGTAATGAAACTTTTAAGTTCGCAACTAGCCGCAGAACTTAAACGAGTAGAATTTTGCTTTGGTTGGTATCTTTCTCATGACTACTCGAAAAATCAATTGAGTTTGTAATACTTATATATTATAACCTCATTGATAGAAAAATAGCTTCGGAATTAGAAACAAAATCTATTGTGGCTATAATTTGGAATTGAAAAGAAATCACCACCTACGCGTTAATATGAATAGAAAATGCGTATCGTCTACAATATGTATAGACTTTTTTATCAAAATACACAGTATTTAAATATAAAAATATGTTATGAATTCGAGTATACAATACTGTTAAACTTCAATTAATAATGAAAGAACAAAATAAATACTAATAAAATAAATACTAATCATTATTTCAATTACGATCAACTCAGTAGCATGAATATCCAATCAATCAAAGGTTAACAGCGGCCGGGACAGCCAAAAATAGCGACATGCCACCTGGACGAATAGGGGAGTAGGGGGAAGCGGAAAATCAATAAACCGGGCGAGCATCAAAACATACCCCCTCCACCCGGCTCTCCCGTCTCCCGGGGAAACCCACCCTTGTTTGGCAGACACCGTCCTTGATACTAGCCCGGGCAACTTTAGATAAACACTCGTATAGAAAATTGGGTCGGTTTCGCGTTTAGTTTTGGATAAGTCTATGTAAATAGTTCTGGTATTTAAATGAAATTATAAGTTATCCGCTAGGATTCCTTCAAATTCAATAACATACTATTTTCTCTTTTTTCTGACTCTTAGCGAGTTGGGCGATTGAATGATTAGTGAAACAGTAATTGTAGCAAAGTTTTGTATGAAAGGTCAACCAAGCACTTTGGTATTGTCTTAAACTCTAAACAAATAGATTCATTGTAAGCGTTTTGGTAGGCAATCATGAAACAACTGAAGATCATCTAGTGCGATCGTAGCGACGCTTTGATGGCCAAAAATGGAACTTAATTAAGATAATCGCCCTTCTATAATTATTGCATAAAGCATATAACCCGTGTTAAAACATACAACAATATACTGCGCCCCGTCTTACCTCCCTTGGACAGACAAAAAATCTGGCGCGACCGCAGAGCAGCCGGAAAATATTAAACGGCTAAAATATAAAAGTGTTTCCTACAAGTTCGATTTTCCCCGTTGGAGTAGAAACTATTGGGCCGTAGCATTCAAGTGCACAATCGCTAATTTAAGATGGCGTTTGGTAGACCCTTAGTACCGGGCTGAGAGCTGGTGTTTTTCTCATTTTTAAATTGTTTTTTTTTTCTGATTTTTATTAATTACTGGTGTGTAAGAAATATAAATAACGTTACCTTTTAAAACAATTTAAAGAATTTATTTGTTACGAATACAAGATAATTTATCATGTGCTATTACGCCCGTGACCATGACGCAAGAAATATCTCGGCGATAAAAGATTTCTAGGCAAATAACGTGTTTAATGTTGATGTTCTATTTTTAGACGTAATCGTTAAACGTTTTTTACTATCGCGAATTAATTGGATGCAAATTTAGTGCAGAATTAAACTTTATAACCTATTACCTACTGGCTATGCCCCAGATGGGGCATGTACTTTAATAATTTTTCTTTTTCTTGATTTGACGATGTCTTCCTTCGCCATATGAGCAAGTATTTGAAATGATATTAAGTATGTTTTAGACATAAATTTGACTATGCTTGTCTGTACAGTTACGTGACAGAGTAATAAATAATGTATATCTATCATTTATAAACAGTACTTTGATCTGACAACCTACTAAATAAAATAACCTAAACGTTTATAATGCCAACATGACTAAAAAGACAAAGATTGAAACAAAAACAAAACCTGACTCAGTACATTAGAAATGTACTAAAACAAATATGATTCATTATTTATATGTAAGGTAAATATTTGCCTTAACTACATAATAACATGTTAGAACTAATATACTCTCAATTTGAGTGCAAAAAGGAAATTTCCATCTTTATAGTGAAACACCTAACGCCATCTAGTGGGGAGTAGCGACAACGTTACAGTCCCTTAGAATCCATAGCAGTTTGATGTATTATGATGGAATATGTATATTATTATTTTTATTCAACCGTACTTAGAGTTGTTCTATATTCAATGGTAATTAAGACATTTTGTAAATAATAAAATATGTTTCAATTGTACCAATCCATGACATAAATTAATTATCCATTAAAAATCATTTAATGTGGTTAGTATTACTCAGAGTAGTTTTTACCTGATATGGCTGTAGATTGGCATAGTCGTAAAACTGTAGTTGCTTATCATGAAGGAATTCAACAGGCTGCGACTCAGCTTGTAATATCACTTCAGCAGTCAATGCAGCAAATGTCTGGAATTATAAACATTTATTTTAAAAACATAATGCATATCATAAGTATCAAGTTTTATCACAGTATAAAAAAGTGCTAAAATTGCTAGTAGTTTCAAATTATTCCCTAAATCTTAATAAATTGAAATAATACGAGTATCGCTTTAAGACCTTTTAGATCTGGGCATCAGAATGATGTAGGTAGGTAGCTGATGGTATGATGAGAATTGCACGCTTCATGATTGTCTTTAAAAAATGAACACAGAGATATATCTACCTCTCATGTGTTTAAGGAAAGAGACTTCTATCTCTCAACTCTTATTATCTTAATTATTTAACGGTAATTAATCACTTAACAGGTTTATAAGTGTAACACTTAAATAATCAGACTTGTTTTGTCTGGTTAGGCTCAATTCAATCCATTTCAATGTTTAGTTAACCTATTAAATGTATAAGTAATGAAACACACTTTGATCAATTTGTATAAAGTCTATATGTACTGATTTTTTAAATTAAACAAATGACTTAGAAACATCAGATTCAAATGCATCTGTGTTTATAATGCAGTTGATTAACATTGTGCAAACGCATGACCTACTTTAAGAGATACCCAATTTTAAGTGTAAATAAAATTTATAGATTGTAAAATTAAATTACATGCCATGCCTGAGATGCCTCAGAGAAAAATGTTACTTAATAGAGTAATAAGAGACTCATTCTCTTTTCTCTTCCAGAAGAGTTTGTCAGAGTGCTTCCAGAATAACAATATAATAATAGACCTGTATAGTAGTTTTATTCTGGGAGTACATTGTCTTCACATATAATTGTTTAATTAATGTATACAAATGTTGTAAATTCTGTTTTAGAGGAGTAAGTGTGGAGTTTCTTTCCCATTCTTCTCAACACAAAGCTACCTTTTGGAAGGGGCAACAAGAATCATCTTTATATTTTATTTAATGTTCAAGAGTGCTATTTTAGGTGGTCTGAAATAAATGATTTGATTTGATTTATAGTCTATTAAAGCAAACAATGTGAACTAGTTAAGTATAAAGTTGATGCATGCAGAAATACAATGAGAGAAATGAGGTCACGCGAGCATCCCACCTACACACGTGATCGGGAATGTTCTGTATACACACTGATGCAGGTCGTCACCAAATATATTACTAACCAA
Source organism: Pieris mannii (assembly GCA_028984075.1). Lineage (NCBI taxonomy): Eukaryota > Metazoa > Arthropoda > Insecta > Lepidoptera > Pieridae > Pieris > Pieris mannii. The sequence goes on from CM054784.1 coordinate 1,235,810, forward strand.
ATATATATTTTATACATGTAACATTTTCATAGAATACTTGAGTAAAATGACCGTCTGAGCAATTTTGGCTATATGGAAGTAATTATTGATTGGCATTAAGATTTTATTATTTATTTTAAAATAATAGAGAGAGAAGAGTAATAAATGAAATATTCCATTTTCTAAATTACATCTTAGTAAACGTGGCGCCATCTCTGGATATTCACAGGAAACGTGAGTTACCAGCACCATACCATTTTTAGAAATTTTAATCCTTTGATGTATAAAATACATTATGCTAAATTATCAATGAAATGAGAACTAACCAGTGCTGGCCATTTCACTTCTTTATTATTCACTTTCCTTGGTGCCCACACTAAAGTTCTTTCAACTAAAAACACACGAAACGTCCTCAATGAATAAACCGCTACCCACTCTCTTCTTTGCCAGTCGACACCATCATATTCCACTAAGACCTGAAACAAAAAAAATCCTATATTAATATAATTTTACTAATAATATTCTATTTAAATTGCAAAATTGAATCATACAATTTCTAAGTGGCATTAACGCCATCTTACGTCGCAATGTGGAACCAATAATGTCGTTGGTACAAATTTAATTCCAGCGTTTGATGCGAAATATCAATAGATGGCTGTAGATGTCAAGCCGTTGCAAATAAATTCGAAGAAACCGCGCTTTTAAAATCGTTAATTATTGCTTTTTATATATCATTGAAAACTGCTTAAATTCATGGCTTCATAAATTTTTAAATTACAAATTAATCAAACATTTTTATACCAATATTTTTATTTAATTTTTAGTTTCAACTTTTCTTCAAAAGTAATAGTGGTTCGCTTTCTATGTATATACATACGAATCGGTGCGATATTGTTATGATTTTATTATATATGTATCAAAGATCTTCTACTGTCTGCTTATGTACGTATACATAATAAGAGAACAAATGAACACATCAAAACGTTTGTAAATGCAATTAGCATGTATTATAATATATTCCAAAAGAACTAGTTCAAGTGTGGGTAATGTCACACATGGCACAGTTTGCTGGAAGCCCTATCATGCGACCTTGTCAAAGTAGTGTCGAGAATGTAGTCGCAAGGTATTTTACAAATGTATGCAGTTTACCCTGATAACCTTATAAAATCGAATTGTATGCGTGATATCGGAATACTGAATTCGCTTTGTTCTTCGTGGTCATAACATAAATATCACGCCCGCTAATGCACTATTATGTCGTTCCATAATCCGCTAATGTTTATACAGACTGGTAAAACGGAAAGTCGCATATCTGCGACACATTTTGCGTCATCATAACGACTTAACGACGATGATGAGAAAAATACAAAGCAAGCTGATGGGCTGTTAGAAGAAGTCGTTGCGGAAAATACGGGAGTATAGGTACGGACATCACAACCAACAATTTTACATAAATAAATGAAAAGAAGGACAACTGGCGGTCTTATCGCTTTCGAGCGATTTCTTTCAGGCAACCACTGTAAAAAAATATGTGTTAAATTAGGCATGGTAAGCAAGAAGTGAAAAATACAAAATTTAAATTTGTTTTGTTTTCTAGGATATTTTTTTTATTTTAGACATAATTTTTCATAGTTACTTGTAATTTTATTTTTGTTGATTTGCTTATGCACTTTACTCTTAACTTTTTTTTTAGTTTTTTTCCTGACTAGGGTTGCCTGGAAGCGAAGCGAAGCGAAAGCCATAAGACCCCTTGCATCACTAATGATATATTTACCGGCATATTGAACCTATGTAATTATCCGTTAATACATAAATAAGTTCTACTTCATCCTAAAATTGGCATAACAATAACAGATCATGACGAGCGTTTTGCCGTTGGTTCCGTTCCAAGCTTTGGCTGATTGCAAACGTCAAGTGGGAACTACAAACGAAAGATCGTATTCTGGATCGTTGCACCTTGCCAACTGATAAGTAGCTAAAGTACTGAGATGTTTAGCTGGAAAAGCGCATACATAGGGTACCATTGGTATAATAAAGGCGATGTTGCAATCTTAGCGTAAAACACGTTTATGACATAATATGCTTAACGATCTTCAGAATCAAGACTGTGCACTGTGCCGTACATCAAATTCAATATATTTTTGACGTAAGAGAATCTAATATTAATAAAAGAGTCTGAATACTTTTAAGTACATTGTCCGAGTTTGTTTGAATATGTTCGCATTAAAAACCCACTCGTACTTATTTAAAGGAAACACTTTTTTAACGGATTGTATTATGCTTTGTATTATAATAAACTTATAATTATTTTACATAAGTTTAATTTTTACCAGACGTTTCGCGTGCTTTACAGCGTGCGTAGTCAGAATGTCAACAAGTATCACAGCTGTAGAAAAAGATATATTATCTGTATTTATTTCCCCTACTCACTCGTACTGTAAAGGAAAACATTGTGAGGAGAATAAACACGTCTTACACCCAAAAAGGCACATAAAGCTAATAACCTACTTATCTATTAGAAAAAAAATATCACGAAACAGACTACTGTATCTAGTATTTTTACGTATTTTCGTATTCAATACTTACGTAATGGAACCATAAACTTTTGCGTAAAAAGATAGCGCATTTGGGATTAAAAGAAAAACCGCACAAATATCATTCGGACAGTATTCATACCAACTGTATGTAATATTCTTGTAAAGGCTGTGTTTAGGAAACACTACACCAGTTTCCTAACCGCTTTTGTGTCAAAACCCTTTTCTAAAATTCTTATTCAATTTTTTTTTGTATGTTACATAGCCCCCTATGTACATACATATTTATACAAAAACAATTGTTCACTTAAGAAACTCTTACTAGCTCTGTTATTAAATTATAGGTTTATAAGACACATTAAGTAATTGTTCAAACATAATAAAAACCTAAAATTCAAATTCCAAATAATTTTAAGGAATTTTCGAATTTCAGCCCCACATTAGGAAACACAGCACTAGACAAAACTAAAACCAAAAGGTCGATTCTAACAATCTATTATAGAAAAAATAAATGAAAAAAATACAAAACACTTGGGGAACACAATTAGTATTTATGAATCCAGCAGAAATACCTATTTCGCAGCGATAGATGGCGTCCTTTTCGCTGTTAAGGTATTTAGTTTAACAACATGGCAGACTTTGTCATTTATGAACTCGAAATAGTTATTTAAATCATGTAATAAATTATTTATGTTATATGTCAGTTAGGTTCAGTATATATACATTTGCAGGTTAAAAGAACCGTAGTACAACATTATTCAAAAGCATAGCAATATTTCAATTAGTCGTTTCCCTTCCAATGTGAACTCACCGTGGCCTATTTAAGACAACTAAAATTTATACATGTAGGATTAGAATACGTATTGTATCAATGTTTTAAGAGGAGATTAATCGAAGGTACTTTTAACTGACTTTCAAAAAGTCTATAAAACTATATTTATTGGAAAAAAACAATCCTAAATATAGTACAAATAGTTTAAAAGAAAAACCTAAATAGAAAAGCGTAATTTCTTTGCATTTTCAAGTATAGCTCCGTCGGTGGACCGTTCTCCATGATCTCCATTTCTCTTAGTAAAAAATAAGCCAAATCATCCAAATATATTAAGTAGTTTTTAGAGCATTTCGGGATGTACTTTAAGTGTGTATAGTTTTTCTCAGTCGTATTCTTAATTGCTGATGGTTACGTCACAGTAAGGTGCCGGCTATTCTGATAATGCCTCGCTACTCTGCCGGAAATTCGGTCTAGAATTGTGACTTACGTCAGCGAGTTAACCATCTGTCCCGCGGCCCTTGGACATCCACCATGCCAACCACATCTACCTTGTCCAGGATACTGTTTTGCAACATCCAATCTGATCAAAGTAAGTTGGAACTCTTCTAAAGCTTGTCATTGAGTCTCGTACGAAGTGTTGATCCAAGATTGATTATTTATTTGATGGTCGTTGGTATGCGAAACATCTTCCTTCATCACAAATCTTAAAAAAAGTAATACACGAAGGAATATAATGATCCCATAACGAAGTATTTAGAAGCAGTATTTAAATTGGACACTTCGCAACAAAGGCAGATCGTTTGAAAGCTATAAGGCCGCCCGTTGCCGTCTATATATTATATAATAGTTAAATAAATAACTAAATAGCACTTGTTTGACTCGATATAATTGCGATTTCTGTACATTGTGCGAAACCAGCAAGTGTCCCTATACTGCTCGAACGGATGATTTGGTACTAAAGTCATAGTTTTCAAAATTTTACTTTGAAATTATTGTTGTCAATAATTTCTCACATCTGAAATTCCAAATGGTGATGTTATTTGAAATGTGATAACATCGATTTGCATTTATGTTATTTTGGTCAAACTAATTTATTGTTAAATAGAGCAGTAAATTGTTCTAACCCTGAACAACTAGACAGAAATTGCTCGTTCAATGTTGTACTTAGGCGGTCCAAGAAGGCGTCTTTAAGGCAACGCCTGTTCAGAAACCAAACCTTAGAGTACTAGTGCAGACTAAGTGTTTCAAAATGTATAGATAAAGTACCAACGCTATAATACTGGATAAAGTACGCGTTTCATGACGAGTAGCGCTATCTGACAGTCGTGAAACGCAAAAATAGTGTTTATTCTAGCAATAAGTAATGCAAAACTTATTTGGAACTTATGTAGAACTTATCCGTATATTGTACAACAGACCCTAAGTGTGTTAAAAACATTGGAGATTTACGAACTCCGTATGTAAATATCTAATTCATTTTTGACACACAGGTTTTTGAATCTTACCTAAAGACAACTTAAGCTATTTAAATAAGATGTATACGTTGGCTTAAATAGGTCTTTCATTGTCATTAAGCCGTTCAATTAAAAGTCTAGCCCTTTAACTAAACAGCGCCGTTTAACTAGCGGCTTGAAAGATATTCAGAAGTGGCGTTAGTTACAATACTTAATTATCTGGCTGGCTAATGCTTAGGCCACTCGTACGATAGAGTGGTAGAAATAAAATACATGAAACATCTGACATAAAATCCATTTCTTTAAAAATAAAATTGATTCAGTCAGTCACATCTAAATTCTCATTAGTATTGTCACTACACTTTTCCATTGTGCTTGTTGTTATTCATTTAACTTTGAAAAACACTATCAAAGTTGTTGTTTGCCGACACCTTGACTGTTTGAAGAGTTCTGTTTCGAATTTGAGAATGGAAGAAAATGGAACTAAATTTAAATTATCAGTCAACTCGCTAGGCAAGTAATGAAACGTCATCGATCCACGTCATTTAGTTTAGGTTTTTGATCTACAAACTGCGCTGTTTAGTTAAAGGGCTAGGCTGTTGATTGAACTGCTAGTTAAGCGACATATATTACGTAGCAATGTTTTTTAGATATACTTTAATTAGAGATAATATACGGCTCTGCATAAGCGTAAATGCCCATGTCATAATTAAAGATGGTCAGGACACACCTTCCGAGGAGTTGAGAAGTGGAGTAGAACTGTAATTAGGTAACCAAAAATTTTAAAAAGGAAAAAGGCGGATAGTAGGCATGGGATTGGAAACAAAACTGGTTGCAGATAAATTTGACCACGATTACTTTGAATAGTTCTTAGGTAGGAAATTAAACACTCCAATGAAGTCTTGACTCACTTCATAAATTTTACGTACTCTATAACAAACTTGAATAAAGGAATTGCCCGTGCGCATGTGTTACAATCTTTTTTATAATCTATTCCCTACTCCGACCATCCATTTCGGGCTTCGAGTCAATTCGTAACAATTCGTAAACAACCGAACGAGTCAAATGAGTAACTATTGCAAATGCGCACTTGTAGCGAGATTTTTAAAAATATGTTTCATAAAAAAATTTAGAATAATTACATTAAGTAAATATTAAAAGCTAACATGCGTATAGGTAAAACAAGCTGTATTTTATCAGAACATACTGATGGGCGTATGGCCTACGTAAATCCTTTCAATTAGTCACTAGCGAAGTCTGTGGTTAGTAGTTTATTCAGCTTCATTCCTCTAGAATACAAAAATGTAAATACAAATTGTATTTATTATTTTGAGGTACATTGCATCCAGTATTCACACCGGTGCTCGGAAAACTTGTTCTAATAATAGAAACGCTAGTACGTATTCAAGGTTGCGAAACTAGGGCAAGCGCGAAAGATTTCAACTGAGTACTTTTTTGTTATTGATGCCTGAAGTTATGGGATTCTGTATCTGAAACGAAAGGCTTATCTGTAAAGAGCGAAGTAAAACCATTTAATACATTTAAATAAATCCAGCGATTACCTAATCGCATACAGACATTTCTTAGTTTTACATAAATCGTTTATATAACCAATATATTTACCTTAAATCACCCAAATTTTCTTTTATATTTGACAGGGCCAAAGGGCATCTTTTAACAGTTACTACTGATACCATGATATGAATACGATGTTTAAAGATACCGCCCATACACACTCACATTGCCCGAGAATTTGCAAGACCCCTATCTAGAATGCGTTTTTTGAGGCAACTTTCCACTTCGTGGAACTAACGGGCCACTGACGGAGTATTTCCGAAACAATTATGGTCGGAGTAGTTCCGACTTATGGTCCTTCAAGATAAGAGCGAACTAATTCTTAAAAGGCAGCCAACGCATTTGCGAGCCCTCTGGTGTTGAGAGTGTCCGTGGGTATCAATTAACATTAGCTCTGCCCGTTTACTTGCAATATGTTATATATTAAAAAATAGTTCAGTTAGTAAATGTAGTCTTGGAATTTAAAGAAAAACACTTTTTTACGGATTATAGTTATGTATTATTGTATTTAAACTTATAATTATTTAGACATAATTTTAAATTTAACCGACGTTTCGCGTGCTTTACAGCCTGCGTGGTCACGGTGACTGAAATTTGTGTGTGTGAAATTTAAAATTATGTCTAAACAATTATAAGTTTAAGTACAATAATACATAACTATAATCCGTGAAAAAGTGTTTTTCTTTAAATGTGTAAAAGTTAAGTTAATAAAAGACAATTTACTAGTCTTGGAATTATAACACCGGTTACGTTACACGAAGAGAAAATATTATTTCCACCTTACGTAAGTAAGTCGTGTAGTTCTTTATTATCTTAGTACGTACCGTAGAACATTAAACACGTACAATGTTTATTACTATCAGTAAAGCTTATTTTTTGTTTAATAAAATTTTAGAGAAATATACTTTTTAAATACTTAATGCTCTTGCGGTGAAGGTAATCGCGAGAAATCAGACCCTACTTATCTATCTAAGCATTCTAATTATCTTATCTAAGTACCATGATTCGTTATTATTAAATTTTTAAGTAGTAAGTTTATGAACGAAACTTTATGTTGTATAAATTATTTTAACGTCCCTTATATGTGGCCAACACATTTCATTAAACGTCACGTTCAATTCAGTAAGTTCGCAGACTAATAAATGTTAAAATTTTATAATAAATAGGTGTAACGTAATCAAAGCGGGATGAAAATCCCGCTTTTCGCGCGAAGATAAGGTGACATAAATTCTAGGGACGCATTTCCCTTCGGGTTCAGTAGGTCATTGAACGCGAGGGGCGGACCGGACCGGTCGCCGGATTTGTTGCAAAACAACCTGCCTTCTGGTATGCGTGCAGCCTTTTGTTTAATTCATACTTTGTTCTTTTGTGCAAAGACAGTCGTGAAGATTAATTTGTCACGATGTTTATTTACAATTTACCATTAATTATATTTAAAGGGCGAAATTTGACAAACTAGTGATTTGATAATTATATGTATATAGAACAACAAAAAAACTGTACTATATAAAATAGACGCATGGTTAAAAAAAACAAAGCAATAGATAAATTATTATGTAGATACATGTCGCTCACGTATTCACAAATATTGCAACAATAGATTATACATGATTCTTAAATAAATTAAATACTAAACATACAGTCAAATTCAAATCAAAGTTGATTTCTTTTAAAGACAAGGAAAATAAAAGCAAGTATAAACCTATACTAGACTAGATAGCAACCAGTTATTATTGTCTAGTTCTTGAATATAATCCTCTAATTTGTAATATGCTTATCTATAAAGTGTATTTTCAAAAAAAAGTTTTAAATTTTCTTTCGTTTAGTTTTAATGTCAATGTAAAGGTTTTTCGTTGTAAAATTTAACACAGAGCCCCATAAAAGGAAATAATTAATAAATAATATGTATGTCGTATAATATGTATTCATGTACGTAAAATATTCTAATTTAACTGCGTATTGGAGGCGAATTAATCAGCCTCGTTCCCACAAGATCTCACTAAACATTACGCAATGATCTAACTAGCGTTGTAACTTTACAACACAAGATGTTTTGTTTTGAAAATAGCTTTCTGAATGAGACAAAATGTGGCCTATTATATAACTATTTTTAATCTCCATGGCATAAAATATCTTCAAATAGGTTTTGCGATTTAAAGAAAAACACTTTTTTACGGATTATAGTTATGTATTATTGTATTTAAACTTATAATTATTTAGACATAATTTTAAATTTAAACCGACGTTTCGCGTCTAATAATACATAACTATAATCCGTAAAAAAGTGTTTTTCTTTAAATGTGTAAAAGTTATGTTAATAAAAGACAATACTAGGTTTTGCGATATCAGACTCCTCGTTATCAAAAATACCACTTTCCGTAACTAGACATAAAAAATCTTAATTAGTTATATATACTCTTTGGGGCCTGGAATATCGAAAATTGCAAACAAATATCTGATGGAGAAGCTATCGTGGAAAATCAAATCAAAGTCCAAAATCATTTATTCATATAGGTAACATAATGTACACTTATGAACATAAAAAAAAGAAATATACATTAAATGAATATGTTTAAAAGAGGTATTAAGAGTATACATAGCGCCAAATCACTTACATCAAGAGCACTTCCTACATCACACAACACAGCTGAAACAGCAAAAATTACCTATTCAAGTGTTTGTTAATTTTTTTTTCTTTTGTAAATTGAGCCTTTTGAAAATGGCCAGCCATATTTGGGCTATATTATATTTGTTTTTTGTTACAAAATTTATGTTAGCTAGAGGAGTACGAAATAAATAAAATAAACTGCAGACAGTGATTATATACATAATCTATATAAATCCAATCAAAGTTCAAATATTCAAATTGGACTTAAGGAGGTCATTATTTAAAAAATAAGATCTAAATTTACAGCCACTTCCTAAATAAAATGCTTAGAATGGGCAAAAACCGCCACTAATTCAATCGCCAAACACATAATTTACATCAGTTTTATGGATTTATCCAAGCTGGTATACAACCTTATTCATAAATTAAAATTTGACGGTATGACCCTCTCAAACGCTTATTCCATAGATTTGTGTACTATTTGTTTGTTTTCGAGATATCAATGTACATCACACATAGGCGTGTCAATGTTCGCGTTGACCTTGTTTGTGAAGTGCGACCTTCAATCATCCATATTCAATGAGTTCCACTTTTAATACCTATCCGTAAATGTTACTGGACGAACTACTGTTCACCCAGTTGGATCTATGTAATTAGCTGCTAACGACAATATGACTTAAACATTTCTTTACAGCTATTCTAATTACGCACATAAATTGTGTACAAACAAAACTTGAAGATTCATTTTTTTTTAAATCCACCTTGTAACATACAAACATGAAAAAACGTATAATTTAAAGATATCAAACTTTTCATTCACACTTGCTCGAAAACAGTGTTGAACACCGGCAACCAAGCATGATCCGAAAATCTACAGCGTGTTAGGCTATTGTCATCTTCACTTTACAACACACAGAGTTTTTCAAGAATTTAATACTTAGCATTATATGTATGAGCAATAGATAAGCAATAAAAATTATATTTATTGGATTATATAAAACAACTTCAATCTACGTATTGAAATATAGATTTATGGCGAAGGACAAACATTTGGCGAGTAGTCGGACGACGAAACGAAATTTCACGTTCCTGAAATATCGTAACGATAATGTATTTAGATCAGGGTTGTAGGATTTGAAATGCAACTAATTATTATCAAAATTCATGTTTTTTCCAAGATTGTATGGTACATAATAACAGACAATGCTAGTAACAATGGCGTTGGTGTGTTATAAATTTAGAAAATTTTGAGGACATTCTTATCAAAAACCTACAGTCCTTGTCTTGGGCTCCGATTTCGTTATATTTTTTTAAATAGGCCAGTAAGTGATTATTTATAATGCTGTCGAATTTTTGGGTCTACCGTAAAAACAAAACCGCTCGTTCGCTTAAGCCACTAGGCGAACACAGTTCTTATGATGAGACTTCTTGATGTCTTTTACTTTATCCAGGTTTTAATACCAACTATGCAATAATGTAGTAAAAAGTATTAAACAACTTTCTTTCTTATTTCTATTGCTTGGTCTTGTAATAACAAAAAAATTAAATGATAATTTATTAATTTTTAATGTATTAAATTTATTAATGTATTAATCCGTCTCTCTACGGCGACGGATCAAACTATGGATACCCAAAAATTTCATTATTTTACATCGATTAAAAATAACTACTCGATTTTAAGCGTTACATTGTTAAATATATTAATGCACATATATGGACATTAATTAATTAAGTTACTAAATGCTATTTTTACCCATCAAAATAATCATTTAGAATTAGTACTATATTTATTAAAATACAGGCTAATTATCATTTAAGTGTAAATGTGCAAACATTATTATGTTTAACTAATTTCACTTAAAATACACTATAATCTTTATTGTCATATAAATATCGTGATCATCAAATATTCTAAAATATATTGCTTATTATTATTATCTATAACCTGTCATACATGAATTATGATAGCAGTGTTCAGTAAAGAAAAATATATCGCAATTGAAGTAAAATATGCAGTGGAATTTCGTTTGTTAAGTATTAAAAAAAACTTAATAAGTATAAAGGTTACGTAAACCTTGAATCACAATAGCATATATATATATCTTTGTTCTGAACAATGGAAATGCAATACAATCGTGATATAAAAACAAATAATATATCTAATTATGTTATCCAGGTCGACTCGTGCCACGACAATTTATTGAGACTTGCTACGATTTTGTTTGTATACAACAGACAAGGCTCATGCTGACATTGCCAGGAGGCTCGCAAGTGCGTAACCGACTTTTTAAATATTAGTAGCTCTTTTCCTGTGTGCTTTTTTTATGTGCCACTATAATATAATTTGGTATTAAAATACCTTAACAGCAAAAGAGAGGTTGCCTTAAAAATGGTTAATACATTTAAATATGAGAAGTGAGATTTAAAATATAAACAAAGTATAAATGGAAACCCTTTTTGTAAATGTATATGATAGCTCTACGAAACTGGATAAGAGGTGGTAAATATCAATTAAAGTGGAAAATTGGAGTTAGAAGGTAGAATTAGGAAATAAATGACAGAATTAAATTACTACCATGGCACGGATATCCGTCACGTCCGGACAAGGCGGCGCTGTACCAACAGCGTTAGCTCATCCGAGACACAGGAGTGATTAAACACCAACATGGAGGTCATTAATTTTTTTTTTATTGTATTTTTAGTACCTAGATGATCTTTGGTACAATTTAAAATCGATTAGATTTTCGTTTGATCCCGGTACCTTCATGAATGCCAAACAAGAGTGAATGAAACTTCAAAAGACAAATTCAATTCGAATGACATCGTTAGAGAAAGTTTTTTCAATTTAGATGTCTTTGAACTGAAAATTTAATATATTTATTAGACTGGAGATGGCGTTTTATTTTATTCAGTGTTTATTTGAAATGTAATAATATGATTTACCATTTCTCCCATTGGAATATTTTTATAAGAAGTTAATATAAAAAAATTGTGTTGATTAGAGGATATTAACCCCGAGATAAATAAATAATAATAAAAAATCAGTGGCGCTACAACCTCTTTCGGTCTTGGCCTCAGATTTCTGAATCTGTTACATGATCATTTTTAAATCTTATAGGCAAGAAGGTGATCAGCCTCCAGTGCCTGACACACGTCGTCGACTTTTTGAATCTAAGACATGTCGGTTTCCTCACGATCTTTTTCCTTCACCGTTCGAGCAAATGTCTAATAGGCGCACATAGAAAGAAAATCCATTGGTGCACAGCAGGTAATCAGCACAGGTAAGAGTCGCACTTCGTTCAGTCGCAGTCGACAATTGTGCTGATTAACGAATTACAACTAATATTATACCATTTACCAGAAAAAATAGATGTGTAGTACTCTCGTAAAAATTCAATATTAAATAATAATATATAACATAATTATATGTGATTGTAATTTTTCTATTTAGTTTATCAGTATGATCAAGCCTCGACTCACACTCTTTTTCTAACTATGAACTGGTGAAACCACAATTCAGAAGTTCTAATATTTAAGGCAGTATCACAAATACTACAAAATCATATAAGTTTCAACCACGCTCTATTAAAATGTTGAAATTAACTCAATAAACAAGAACAGCTGTGGGTGCGCGTGAGTTGATCGCGCATCGATGCATTCCCTGCGGTCAACGCACGCGGCACACATCGCTATTGCCAGGTTCCGGTCCGGGCAGTTCCATAGGGCCACTACTCTTCACTATTTATAGTTATGGCTACCAAATTTATACGGGCATTAACTGTTTCATAGAACTTTTAGATTTCGAATTTCTTAGTTTTGTATTAATACAAGAGTACATGTATGACATATATTTATATCAGTTAACAAATACTTAACTTTTTCGACGGGATGTGGAATGGATGTCTCTTTTAGTTTTGACATTTCTATCATTTGCCCCGAGGAAGAAAGTTGTTTTTTTTTGAGTAACTGTTTATTATTATTATTACTAGGGGGCCGTTCATAAAATACGTCACACTGAAATCAGCTTTTTTTTGACCCCCTCCCCCCCATTGTCACGCTGTGTCACACTTTTTGTGACCCCCCCTAGAAATATTTCGTCACAAAAACTAAGACCCCCCCTGCTGAGTATGATAAATTCTAAATGATAGTAGACAAATTCTGAAAATTAAAAACATTTATTATTTAGTTCACTGCTAAATGACGAATGAAGGAATAAAATAACAATAAATACATGAGAAATAGTATTTTCATTTGTTACTGAATCGAGAGCGCAGGGTACGTGGAAACGTTACTCTCTCAAGTATTGGAAAAACAAAGAAACTCGTTGTGACGGATCGCAACGCCGCTGGAGTCGCGCCACAGAGCTAGCGCTCATGTCAAAAAATAATAAACGGCGAACGTCACGCTGCCCTATACCCCCCTCCCCCTTTGTCACATCTTGTCACACTCAGCCAGACCCCTCCCCCCCCACTTGTATGCGAACGTATTTTATGAACGGCCCCTAGGCACAATTAAAAGTAAAATCATAATTTGTAATAGAACACGGGGTAAACGGACAGGAGTCCTACCTGATGTTAAGTAACACCGCTGCTCGTGAATATTCTTAATGCTAGATGGCTCGCGAGTGCGTTGCCGGCCTTTTAAGAAGTTGTACGCTCCGTACGTACGTAAGTACGTGGATCCTAAGTCGAATTGGCTCGGAAATACTTTAGTGGCACTGCATAATTAATAAGCGCTATGAAATTTTTCTTGTCTTTTGTTTTTGAGTTTTATTGAGTATAATTTTGTGAATACACAAACAAAGGAAAACAGTTGATAGGACTGTAACTGATAGGACCAAAACAAATGTATAACATATTCAACACAAAAACGTTATGAATTATTAATTTATACTAAATTGGTTTAAAAGAACGTGAAGCAACGTGATAAACTGTTAATTGCGTAAATGACGTGTGCAGTTAACAAACCATGTTCTTGCAATGTTTTTACGGAATTAATTTTTTGTTACTAGCTCGTGTCATAAAGTATCATTTATTTAGGACTAACATATATTTGTTCTTTACACATCCTTTTTAAAACATTAGACTTAGATTTTCTAATGATTATTATGTTAAACATTACTGTCTTTACAGTGAGTGAATCATAGACCCTAGTCTTACAAAGCCTGTAATTTTGAAAGTTTAGGCGTTTGGTTCAGCTATAACCATACATTTAAATATATAAATGGAGTATGTTGTTGTCCAATTTCACTGTTTCCTTTGTTATGTCGTTTTTTTACTTAAATAGCTACATGCTACATGAGCAGTATTGACTCACCCCTGATGTTGTACCACAAAGAACGGTTCGGTGGCCGTCGATACATAATCTTAAACTAGAATAAGTCCTGAGTACACTAGGAAGAAAGCACACAATAACGTAAGTAATCAGCCGTAAGGATATGAAGAAATTGTTAGTTTGGGAACAAAGAGAGGGTAGACTGATGCTGTAACTTGCCTTACAATAATAGTTCATGAACAAAAACACTCACTATAAAAGCCTAAATGAAGGACGTAACTATTGTCAAGAAATTAAGAAACAGTATATATAAAAATGCATCTAACGTTACCCAAGTAAATCTTAACAATGACTAAATAAAAGTGTGCGGATCAGCTCACAGGAGTAAAAATATTTTTGCGATCCCTCCATGACCCTCATAAAGTATAAAATAAAAATTATCTACTTCGAACAGAGGACGTAGGTTCGATTCACAGCTGTGTACCGATAAACCTTATTTCTATGTGCACAAGGAAAACACCGTGAGGAAATATGTCGACGGCGTGTGCCAGGCACAGAAGACTGATCACCTACTTGCCTATTAGATTGACAAATGGCAGTGAAACAGATACAGATCACAAGTCCAGACCTAAACAGTTTTTTTTCATGTCTCTGCACTTCATAATGAAGATTATCGAAATTAGTAACATCATCTACATATGTACTATTTACAGTGTCCTTTGTACTCGATCCAATATAAAAGACGTATAGTCTGTAGGCACTTTCAATTATTGGCATGACGATGTCGGCTCGCAATTCGTGTCATTACCAAGCAGAATTATAAACATAGTACATACATAGGACTCAAGAACATTTGCATATCGGATTAGAATTGCCAGTTATTTATTTACAAAAGATTGCCAATGCTCGGCACACTGATACAAAAAAAAACAAAATAAATTATGATATTATGATAAGCACTAGTGAGATTTGTATGCTATGTTATTTAACAAAGTAAAAAATCTACAATAAACTTTAAACTCAAATAATATTAAAATTTATTTTTATTATATACCTATAGACAATGTATATGATAAAAAAACTGTATGTACACAGAATTGAAATATTAAAACTTTATTTAAAGCAAGCCCATAGGCACCCCGATCTCCTCTAGGGCGCGGCCCAATTCCAGCCCTCGCATTTTGACCTACTTTTCGACACTCATTTGGAGTAGCTACGGATTGGGGTTGCATATTAAAACCCCTTGCATATTCTACGGGCTTGTATTTTATACAAGCTTGAAACATTGAGTGTATTACCAAAACATCTTTATTCTTTGATAAATTTAACGATTAAAAAGCTTTCGACAGAAGGCTCTATTTGGCACATTCGTTTTTAAGTTCGATGTGTATGGGATAAACTTTGGAAAGGAAGAATCCTAACTTTTGTATAGTAAATTTAAAAAGTGTTTCTTTATTGAGGAAAATACTACTACTAAGGAAAATACGGAAACACAAAAACAAAAATCAACGCATTAAATAAACAATGATTAAAACTTTATGTTGAATGATCAACTTTCCTAGTCGACATAATACGTCGTGGTTGCGGAACGTACGGGAGCGCTACATACCCGGCTACTGGCCACCTAAAAAGTGCCCAAGTGGGGAAGCAGGGATGCGTGTGTTCAAAAGAAGGTATGGTGATCCATCTCTGCAAGCACGATCTCCCCTAGCCATTACTAACAGCGAATGGCCTGGTCTGTGAAGGATACTTGCAGTGGCAAGTATCTGCACAAAATAACAATGGGCGTGGAGAGGCAGACGCAACCGCTGCATCGCATGTCGTTAAACTAATCTAATCGCGAGTCCCCAAGGAAAAAAAATAAAGAAGATACAACTGATTTTTATTGACATGGCCCATTCAGTAGTATTTTGATCAATCAAAATATCACATGCTTCCTGATGTTATCTTATCACATCGGCACACTTCTATGCGGAAATTATCGTTATTGTAATTTGATATTATATAATAACGATAATACCCAAATACATCATACTAGACAGGTATCAAGATATAAAACGTAGCTTCTAATTACACTTTGTATCTATGTATGCATAGAACTAGCTAAATTGGATTTTCAATCTACAGAGACACACTGCACGATACGACACGAACCCGGCTTGCCTTAGACCCAAAAAATCGAAGGCGTGTGTCACAGGCTGTTTAACTTCTTGCTTATTAGATTGACAAATGATCATGAAATAAATATATAAATCTGAGGCGTATAATGAATTTCTATTAAGATTATTTAAAGTTTATTTCTCTAGAGTCAATAACTTATTTCTATAGAACTGCTCTCAGTCAAGGCGTCAACAAAGATTCATCGAAGACATTTTGAATTAGGAACGCATAATGTATATTTTTGAATACTTAATAATAATAGTCTAAATCGTCGGTGAAAACAAAACAAGTCAAAAGGTCAACAACCTGACACGAATGTCGCAATGAGAGTTCACAAGGCCGCATCTATTTTGGCATAACATTATTCGGCTCACGAAAGTCTCGTAACATCGAATTTTAAAATCTATTGACCATATATGTATGTTACAGTCGGCTGCTTTATTTCGATGAAACTTGAATTCCGTCACGATGCAGTAATTGAACCGAGAAGTCAGTACGATAATACAGTTATTAAATTTTAATTTGTCGGTTTTAAGAAGTGGACTGTTGTTTTACCGAAATCAATATACAAAATGACAAACTAATAAGTAATAGAAATATTTAGTCATGTTATCGGGTTGATAAGTTCGTAGACGTAAAAATAATTGTTGTTAGAATTTGATTTGATTATTCAATATTGCCTTGGAGCGATACAATTACAGCTGCAATACAATTTTTCGATACCATCACATCAGCGCAAAATTTCTGCCAAGCGAGCATTCTTGGTCTGAGAACAGGAAAATCTCGCTGGGGGCTAAATCTAGTGAATACGGTGCGGAAGTAATTCAAAGCCTATAGAATTTTGGCATCGTTTTCATTGATCTGTGACGTGTATTGTTTTGATGATACAGCACTGTCTGCTTCTGTAAATAGGGCCGTTTTCCCGCGATATTGGGAACCTCAAACTATCGAATTACGCTACGTCATGTGTTAACACGAACTTCTTCGTTCCTCTTTTGACTTTTTTTACCTAATGCCAGTAGCTCGATAATGCAAACTGACACGTGGTGTCTGAAGAAAAGCATTATTAAGAGGAGTTGAATTTAAAAAAATAACATAAAATGGCTTATCGAAGTGACAGTTAATGAAGAACTTAAGATTTTAACATCGTAACTTTCTCCGATGTCTAATCAACCAACTAAATGGATCGATAATTATGTTTATGTATTGGACTTGGAGCCGGATCAACCGGTTCTAAACTCTACAGGTACCAGTCCAAGCAGGCCGTTATTTCACAATAATTAGATATAAATGCACGATATCGCTATATATTGTCTTTTTAATGAGTAGTACACATTTATATAGAACTTATTCGAATATTTTCTTAAAGTGCCATCTCTTGGCGATGATCATGGCTAGTTTAATTTTTCCGCGCTTTTAAACTATGAATTGCTGCTTTGGCCAAACCATTGTCTAAGGTTCTTTACCCAAGGCGTCTGCGGCCAGGTATCCTTCTATCTGCCACTTTGCCTTGTTTTAATATTGGAAGGAGCTCATAATGGTGTTTCTAATATACAAGTTACCTTCATTAACCGCACTAAGCACTACTTTGTTCTTCTGCTTTCAGTTCAGCACGATTTTAATTCATATGCGGTGCGTCTAAGATATTTGAAGCATACGATAAACCCAAAATAATAAACGAATATAACATATATATACATAATGTATCAAATGCTATTTACTAGTCATTGTTAGCGAAATCGGAAATCAAACATCAAAGCGGAAATAATTGTCCTTAACGAAAATCACATTTTTGTACAATATGTCTGTAATACCAACAAGAAATGCGTGATAGGTGACTGTTTATTTGTGTTTATACTAACCAACTGAAACCCAGAAGTCTTCAGAAGTCAGAAACGAAAATCAGATTTTGTACAATATTTATAAATTTTTATTTTTTAATTTTTATTTATATATTATAAATTATAAACAAATAAAGAAATACTTTAACAGTGACTATTTCTTCATTGTTTTAATGAAGGAAACAGAAATACATCGAAATTAGCAAATAATACAAACATAAGCGTTATATATATTTGACTTTTTGCGAAACAGTTCAACTTTCTAAACCACAAAATTCATCAGTTCAATCAAGTGTTGGCCTAGTGGCTTCAGCAGACTCTCATCCCTGAGGTCGTAGGTTCAATCCCTGGCTGTGCACCAACGGACATTCTTTCTATGAGCGCATTTAACATTCGCTCGAACGATGAAGAAAAATATCGTAAGGAAAACGGTTTATCATAAACCCAAAAAGTCGGTATGTCATGCAGGAGGCTACTTGCCTATTAGATCAAAACGCCCAGGCCTAAAAAGGTTGCACGGCCGCTGATTAATTTAGACCTATTTAAATGTACTTCTTTGTCTAGGACAAGCGTACATTCTTTAAAGAATTTTAATAAGACTAGTAGCAATGCAAATTGGCGTGTTCCAAAAACTTTTTTTTATTGAACAGGGAAAAAGGAGCGTAAGATCACCAGCTGTTAAGTAAAACAGCCCATGGTCACTCTCATGCCAGGTCTCCACTCTCAGGTCTCGCGAGTGCCTTGTATCGTTTTTAGGACTGTAAGTTGAATTCGGAAATACTTCATACGGCATCACATAGTGGTGGTGCGCAGAAACTGACATAAGTTCAGTTGTTCTCTGTAACGTAACGAATGGTTCGTTCGGTATTTCCAATACTTTCGAATTTATTTACCGCCTGTTCGTTGATTAGCGTTGACATTTGAACCCAGGGCTATCTGTAAACAATGATACTTGTACATTAAGAAAGGGAATTATATTCATCACGGGAAAAAGAACTTACTCTTATTTTAATAGGTTAAGATGTTTTTGTCATAGTTCAGTGTCATAGTTATGTAATATGTTGTGTTACGATCTACTTAAGTTTTTTTATATAGGGGGGCAAACGAAGGCTCGTACAGTGGGCAGTCCAAAATGAGCAGTCATCGCAGTGGATGCGTTGCCGGCGCTTAAGGAGTATGCTCTTTTATTAAATAATTGCAGATATATCCCAGGGAAGATTCACAGTTCCCTCCTCCTCAAAAGAACATGATTAGTGAAGCGGGCTAAGTCCCGACATCAAGATAATAGAAATATCAATGACGTGTTTATTCTATACGTATTTTCGAGATGCAAACTTAATTTGGGTCTCTGAGTTGGTGTCTGTGATTGTTTTAAGTGTCCCTTTGTTTCGGTTCTTATCAGGCATATTTGCTACTATAAACCCAGCCGTACTTAGCCGAGTATGAATTAATATATTATTGTAGTGTTTTGCAATAAGCCTCATAAAAATCGGTATGAAATATTAATAAACAGTGGTACTACAACCTATTTAAATTCAAATTCAAATTAAAAAATCATTTCATGTATATAACATAATGTACACTTATGAACGTCAAAAAAATATACATTAAATGTTTCTAATTTTACATTTACTGCCAATTCTCAAATCAAGGGCGTAGAATGGAAGAGAACTGGCAATAAACTCTCCGGCCTCTCTTTTTAATCGCCAAGTTTTTCTTTTACACAACTTTTGTAAGCAGCTGCAACCATTACACCATGTTCCACGTGACTTGAGTAATAAAGAATAATAAAATAAATTGAAAACGAAGATTTGTCCTCTATCAGCAGGAGGCATGGTGAAATAGGAGCACGCACTTACATTCTCGTCATCGGGGCTTTCATTTTAGGTGAAAGGTTTTTCTGTTTTAAGCGTTTGAAGATTGTGGCACAGGTTTGAATAAACGGCTGGTTATTTTAGAATACTTAAATCACTAAACAGTGCATGCGATGTCGTACTAATTGGCGA
Source organism: Pieris mannii (assembly GCA_028984075.1). Classification (NCBI taxonomy): domain Eukaryota; kingdom Metazoa; phylum Arthropoda; class Insecta; order Lepidoptera; family Pieridae; genus Pieris; species Pieris mannii. The sequence goes on from CM054784.1 coordinate 1,256,013, forward strand.
AAACACCAGACCTTCAGAATCCGTTCCACATTACCTTCACGCGTGCCCTAGCACCTTAACCTTGTATTAACTCTTGAAGCAACGGAAAATTTCTGTAATAGATGTAACTAGCGTTATGTATTCATCGAGACATACATCAGTGTGCTGTCCTCGTGATAGCTATAAATAGTGATGATAATGCCACGTTCCTCTTATCATTGACAACAATAAGAAATAAACAACAGTACTACAGACTAGAATTTATCTAAGATGTCATCGTTTCAAGTTAAAGACTTAAACACTTACGCAAAAAGCATTTCAAACTACGAGATCTCTCAAATCTAACTGAGTTAGCCTCTAGCGCCCGAACCCAATAATTAATCCACAATCTCAGATTGTTTTCAATTATCAGACCGTGACAGTCGATCGATCTCCTATCTAATATTAATTCGTCGATTGGTTTTGACACACTTTTATCAATATTTAGATTAAGATCTCTATCTCAGATGGTCATAAATGGATTGGGATAGCTTATTGGGTTTGGGCGTAAGAGTATCAGTCACATTCCTATGTGTATGTTAACAATTTAAGTTTTATATACACAAAAGAGGGGTATTATATTTTTGACCTGTCTGAGTGTCTATGTGTATATGTCTGTCTTGAACCGGACTAAATATGTTGCGGTTTGTCTTAGAAATCTGATCGAAATGGTTCTTTGCTGCAATACTAGAATCTGTTCAGCTGATTGATGTAGGTTATCGAAGGTTATTTTAATATATTGATACTTACCTTGATTTATATTATTGTTTATCTATTAATTTAAAAAATGTCACGTTTTACTTCGAGACACGAGAGTGTCAGTTGATAAGCACAAATCGTTATACTTAAGAATACGGGAGTATATTTAACTAAATTTGATAGTAAAACTGAAGTTATTGATTGCGAGACAAAACAAATATACTTAACAATTTACTGTTGTATAAAGTAGCTAATTATTACTCTAAGGGCCTGTTTCACAATGTATGGATAAAGTACCAAATAGCTATGAAACACATAAATTATTCGAAAGATAAAAATTCCGAATAAGATACTTCGCATTTCATGACAAATAGCGCTATCTGACAGTTGTAAAACGCAAAAATACTGTTATCCTGCCAATAAGTAATATAAATAGCTTATTTGGAACTTATCCGGACATTGTGAAACAGACCCTAAGATTAATATACATAATGAGATATATTATGTCTATTTTCACTTTCAATTCGAAAATGAATTCGAAGGAACACATTGAAATTGAACGTGGTATAAACCCGCTCTAATGAATATCTAATGACTCTATCCAAACATAAACTGATCTTTGAGGATAATCTTTCATTCTTCATTTTATATTATAGATAGTAGTTTTTTTGTTCTAGGTACAGATACCGGCAAACTTCTTCAGCATCAAACAAGGGAGTGGGGGTAAGTTTGCGCATCGTACCGCAGGACAAACGTCAACTGATTTACCAATCAAGCGATCGACACGTCACTCGAATGCAACTCGAGTCTAAGAATTAAAATTTATGTTGAAATAATTGAAAAGAAACCATCCAACCTTCAAATCAACCGTTCACCAAGCGAGGCCGACGGTCATGGCTGGTTATGGCTGTTATCTTCAAGTAAATCACGGTTATTATAAAACAGTAAAAATACTATTAGTATTTAAAATTCCAATTTGAGTACTAGAGGCGGTGACCATGTGCTTAATCGACCATTTAGATTTGTGTTGAGTCGAAAAATTAAAAAATCGAAATCGAACGTCAATAAAGAAATACATAATATTAAATGTGCTATGGAACACTCTGCTCCTCAGAATAATGCTGAGTAATTGGCCCTGAATTACATCCACAGCATACCCGCAATTACATACTTAAAATATACGTTACAAAAAACATTGTTATCTCACATCCTTTTTTTTATTTTATTATTCATATTTTTTTCTTTGGTTATTTTGTATATTTATGTGTCTGTTTTGTTAGTAATAAATTTTATGTCTACGTTTAAATTATAAATGCTTCTAATTTTACATTTATAGCCAGTACTCAAATCATGCGCGTAGAACGGGCGAGAACTGCAATAAACTCTCCGCCACTTTTTTTAATAGCCTAGATTTTTAATTTAATTAAAAAAAAAAACAAGATTTGTCCTCTAGAAGCAGTAAGCACGGTGATATAAGAGCACTTACATTCTCGTGGGAACAACACGCAAACACATAGTCGAAATAGCTATCATCGTATAATTCTTTAAACTTCCTTCGGACGGACTCCCGTAGGAATCGCTCTTATAGCCCGCTTTTGCACTACAAATATCGATTTAACGTCAGCTGCATTCCAGCGAAGATTCCAATTTTGCCTTTAAAAAACAAATTCCGTTCTCACGTTTTACTCTCATAACCTTCAAAATTACTTAACTGTTTTACGCTGAGGAATCATTAACATTACATACACAGCTTTAAGTCGTTCGTTGTATTATGTAATGTATATTAACAATATGTATAGTTAGTCGCTGGGTTGTTAACTAAATTTGCGATTCTTTTTAAAGAATGCATAGCCAATTTTTGATACTTTGAATTCATTTTATGACGAAAATGTATAATATAGAACATGATTTACAAGTAATATTTTATCTCAAGGCAGGTAATCTATTTCAGACAAAAAATTACATTAATGTAATGTTTAACATTACTAATTCTTATGACGACCGGCCCGTCATAAGAATTTTTGAAATTCGCATTCCATTGCGCATCACAGTCCATCCCGAAATACTGACACAGCAATTCATGCTTGGATAGGGCCTTAAGGGAAGCTTTACCGTGGCTCAGGGAACAACGACCAGATGGCTAACTTAGAATTAAGTGCTAACCGCCTGTGGACACCTGCAACGCTGGGAGCCTTGTAAGTGCGTTATTAATCATAGTGAATTTATTGATACCGGAACTATTATTATAGAGATTTATATCTTTGTAACGTACATCTCCAAACGAAAAGAAAAATTTAAAAAACCCTTCCAAGTTAAAAGTACAGTTCTATATTGTCACTGTACTAACATAGGCTAAATAATTTCCTAAATATTTTGAAACTTTAAAGGCCGGCAACGCACACGCGAGCACTCTGGAATTGAGGCCTTGAGGGGTTTGTCCTCTGTTCTATAAAAAAGCAACACTTAACTTATATATTAAGGTCTAATATAGTGTTATACATAAACTCTTAAAACAATACAGAAAAGATAAACAATTTGTGTAAAAAGAAACTGTGAAAATGTAAGACCAGAAGTAAATATTTACTTCCTTATTTGGCAGTCACGCTTTTCTGTTACAATTTGAAAGGTAGACTAATAAAATTTAAGCACATACATGCGTTTTGTAAATTACAATTGACGGTAAAACAACTCTCTATTTTTGTTATTATTATGCCATTAAAACATTATTTTTTTGTCATTTTCCGGCCTCTGAGGGAGGAGTATCTTCTTTAAACAATTGGAGGTCATCCACCGGGAGTCAATTCCACAGTTCGCTAGTTCGCAAAAGAAAGTATAAAAACTTATAAAAATTCTCGCATCGCAGTTCTAATACCGTAAAAAGAGATGTAATACCAATCGGTTCAATTATTAATGTTACATCTGTCTCAAGTTACTACGTAATTAGCTACCCTAACAACACCTTATAGTGACGGTTCCTGGGTCATCGGGGTGCGTTAAATAATAGAGAATTTTATTTTTTACTTGCGTACAACAATAAGCGAAATAATTAAATGTTAATTGCTATGTAACAAATGAATGCAATGTAACAGTTAAAGAGAGTGCCTGCGTTTGGCTATCTCTGTACCCGCGGGGCGTAACTTCAACGATTTAGGAAAACGCCATGCTTATAATGAAATTGAGTGAGATGAAACTGCCTCGGGCCTGGGCACGTACAGACGTACAGTGAGCATATTAAAAATCTTTTATGTGATATACAAATACATTGATTTAGGGATTAGATTTTTCTTGATTTATACACTTAACACTAATTGTATTCGAAATTTGAAGCTTTTGTCTGTCATACCGTCAATGAGTGACAAAATTAAGAAATTTGATTAGTTTTCATTTCTAAACTACTGGTTCAAAATGAATGACTTGGTTGCTGAAATTCAGGCTTCTAATTTCATCCACGAACTCCTAAGGGATTAAAAATGACCTGAATTGGTTCAAGAAAAGGAAGACAACATCGCAGTATACCAGGCCGCATGCACTGCTTGGTTAAAGAATATTCCGTCAAGCATCAAATCATTGATCAGAAACGCTGCAAAATCAAAGTACCCTGATGAGGGCCGACCTTCGAAATGAGATGTCACTACTAAAACTTTCCCCCACGGAGACACTAAGTTACGTTAATATATTCTTTAAAACTATTAATTCACAAATAAAAAGCTACCCAAACAACCGCAGTGTGTATGGCACAATAATCTAATAAGAATCCGCCCTATAGGTTTATGTATGTTGTAACACGGGCCGCAAGTATAAATAACTGTTAATTCACGTCACGCTCCGTTAGGTGGCGTCGCGTGTTCACCAGGCTTCCTGCTTCGCTTCGACAACTAAGAATGTCCATGAAGGTCCGATTTCTTATCGAACTATTTGCCATTATGCATTCCTAGTATTTCATTTTTATAGTTTTTACGAGGTAAATAAAATAAATGCTGCCTTTTTTTCGGTTCAGCCTGTTTAATTATCATTTATCAAACTAATAGACAGGTTTTGTCTAAATAAAGGGGAAGAAGTGCAAAATATTTCTAAATCGATACACAGCGCGAAAAGTACTCTACTTTTTTTGTCATACAAAGATGTCTGAAGCTTACCCTACGTCCAAAGGCTACAATAAGACAGATAACACAAAAAATAGCTTATTTAGGCAATAGACAACATACTGCAGTGCAAGTGCAAGAACTACGTTAAAAAAATTACGCAACAAACCTGAATATGTCTAAACTACTTAACTTGTACCGGTTTACCTGCTATGCAGTATGCATTGGATATCAGGTCGAAAAGTCATCATTATCTTTGATACTAAGTTTCTTACATGGCAGCTCAAATCTCATTGCATCAATCCATAGAGAAACTTTCGACTATATTGCTTTAAAAAAATTTATGGACTCTCCACTTCCATATCCCATGGCTTATAACACTCAAGTACGGTACCAATTGTTATTTATAGTACATATAGAATCAGTTAAATTAAGGCGAAACTAACAACAAAAAAGTAACAGTCAGTAACAATTAATGCTATGATCTGAAATACAATAATAACATATATGTTTTTTATATTACAGGAGGAAAGTAGAAGGATCACCTGAGGTTATACTGTCACCTATTGACACTCACATTGTGCGAGGGCTCGCAAATGACCTTTTAAGAATTGATAAGCTCATAATAATATACAATTTTATGTTTAAATGTGAGTTACGCCCTTTTACTTCCGTCACGCGTTTTTGTTCATGTTATGGATGTAATTATAATTTTATGCGAGGAATTTTAACGCGTTCAATTTGTGATAAGATTTGTTTTCCAAACTTCTGTTCTTCATATGAGTAGTTTTAAAGCAGTTTATTCGCGCACCACCACTATGAGGAACCAGCTACGCACTGAAATCTTCCGAAACAATTCTTAGTAGTCCTTCAAGAAGAGCGTATCAATTACTCAAGCGTGTCAACCAGCCCTCTGGCGTTCAGAAGAGAAAGCCGTTTGTTCTAAAGTAAAATTTGAAATGCCCCTAGTAATTTCGAATAGTTCTACCTTTAATACAATGCTACTAATGCATAATTTACTAATCCAAGTGCCTATTAGCCTATTACTGTTTCAGCGAAGAGCAATGAAGTATTTAGGTCAAACACTGGGTGGTAACTATACGCTATTTCTGATCTTCAGATATAACACAATCCTATATGCGTACCACGTAATTTCGATATATTCAAGTAATTAAGAAAGTTAATAAAGGGTTTAGGATTCTAATACTAATTACCCAGTCAATTACTGCAAGCGATATTGATTTTACAGAGTAGGCGGACTGGTTGGTCGTATGGATATTAAGTGTTTGCGTAAGATTTATAGCAGATAATTATTATTAAACAAGACTGGTTAAAAATTCTTATTTAAAATTCATTTGCAAGGCAGCCTGCAAAGGAGACCAGAAGTAAAAAATGCAGAAGAAAAATACAGTGTTGGTCTTCAGCGTGCGACTCTCATGCCTGAGGTCGTTGGTTCGATCCCCGGCTGTGCACCAACGACTTTCTTTCTATGTGAGCATTTAACATTCGCTCGAACATGAGAAAACAAACATCGTTCAGCAAACTGCTTATACCAAAACCGTAGAGTGTGTCAGGCACAGAAGGCTGATAACCTACTTGCCTATTAGGTGGACAAAGCTTTTGGTCCTGATTCATTTAAAAAAATGTGAGCTGTCACGGGACGTCTGGCAGATGTAAAACATCGAAATTATTCTGTGAAGTAATATGCAGAAAAGAGCAGATTGTGATAGGAACTAAATATGTCATAATGATAAAATAAAATATTACGATTTTGTTTTCCAGATTTAGATTACACAGTAAATTTTTGTATTTATTGATCATTAAATACAAAAATTTACTACTGCATATAGATTGTATGTATATACCATCATATAGCGTGGCGATGCGTCGCCACGCCAGAAATCGGTTTTACGTGCGGCTATAGATGTTTCACATCAAAAAAAAAATACTGTTTTTTTAAGTACAAATAACTTTAAAAAATAATCATTCGAGACAACAAGCTCGGTATAATTTTATTTTATTCGTAATAAAAAGCTATTCAATTCTTTTCACATATAAAAAATATTATTATATGATCTCCTTTTTTCTTATGGAACTAAACTAAATGGAAAATGCACCTTCCATGAATCCAGTAAAAATGTTACGTGTTCTTAAAAAAACGCGTAACATTGTTACTATAATAAACATTTAGAAAGTTGTTTACGTTGCGAGTACTTTATCAGGTTTTTGGCCCAAGGTACCCTCATCAAGAGCTCATCAGAACGTGTTTTACAGAAGTGGAGGCCACCGCAGGTTACGAAGGGCTTTTAGCGAGGTCGTAATCTATCACACCTACACATATAAGTGTATATACATTTAATAGGAAACATGAAAATAATATTCTATTGAACATGGGGCTTGATTGTAAGTGATACCGCTACGCATAGACAGACACTACCAGAAAACTCGGAAAGCGTTACCGGCCTTTAGAAAACGTCCTTTAAGGAATATAAATATTATAACCTTTTATATATACCGTGTATTTTGGTAAAACTTTTGCGAGATTTTCTGTTGTTGTTTTCTTCGTTAAGAAACACTACATTTCAATCAATTTTGAGGAACCATCTATTTACTGCTGACAAACAAAAGTCCGGATTGTGAGTTTATCGCATTCATACAAACAAGGAAGTATGGGTGACTTCATTTAATATTATATATTGTTGTGAGTTTTTTCTTTTATTAGGTACACTATACTTGCTATTTTTTTATAGGTCATCTCAGCCCATGCACACTAATTTTATTAGGCGCGTCGCCGGCCTTTGAGATAGGAGTATACACTGTAAACAATTGAAGGTCGTGTCTCAGGGAAGACCTGTAATTGATTCCACAGTTCGCTAGTTCGCAAATATCTTTGGAATGTGAAAGACTTCCTGCCATCCAGGTTGCGCGGATGAAATTTTGAGTAAATATGGGTCCAATGCTATTAGCACGTTGGTGACGAGCGCAGTAATTAGTCTAATTATTCCATTCGTATACCGCTAAGTACCACGATGTATGTCAAATAAATTTTTCAGTAACGGGCGTTTTGCTAAGCGGTTCTTGACTTTATACCTTAGACCCCGTCTGTCTAGATTCAGATGGAGTTAGGTTTGGCTTAGTTAGTAATTGCAAATATTCACGAACATTATAATATTTATTGAGCTAAACATTTATTAACAGTTCGTTCCTTGTACAGAAATACAATACAATTAAAATAATTAAATTAAAATGGGGCAACTGGCATCCTCATCGCTTTCGAGCGATCTCTTCCATTCCACCACTAAGAAAAAAATTATAATGTGTAAGAAGTGCATACATTAAAACATAGTTACAAGAATAATGAAACAAAGCAAATCATATAAAACATATTATGTAAACATTGAAAATTAAAATAATAAGAAAAGGACACGTGAAAAAAAGTGCCTGAATCACAGATCAGTTAGTACGAAAGTTAAGAATTGCTTTCATCCCAAATGACTAACAGAAGAACATAACGAAAAAATGGAAGCGATGATGCGACCTCAACTTATACGACGCTTCTCCTTCCGCAGCGGCTCTCCTTTTTAAAATATAAAATATACCAACGAAATTGTCAATGTTCGTCAACGTTCTCACACACTGTTTTATTGTTTTTTTTATTAATCTTTAATGTATATAATTCTACGGTTTCGATACCTTTATTGTAATTTTATGCTGGGAGTACATTGTCTTCACATATAATTATTTAATTAATGTATACAGATATTGTAAATTCGTTTTTAAAAGAGTAAGTGTGGAGTTTCTTGCCCATTATTTGCCACACGAAACAACCTTTTGGAAGTGGCAGCTAGAATCATGTTTTTATTTTATTTAACGTTGAGAAGTGTCATTTTAGGTGGTCTAATTGGAATAAATTATTTGATATTTGGTTATAAAACGTGATGATTTTTGTTATTTCCGTGTATTCGATCAGCTGATGATGACCAGTACCTTTGATAGCGTCCTTAAATACATATAAGAGTGTCTTTTGATATATAAAAAGTACTCCTTACGTTATTGCGCTTCTATACATAAATAGTTGAAATAAACAAGATTAATTTGTAAAGCGGCATATATCACTTATATATATAGTGCCTATTCAGAGTTGTTTTTGAACGTGGTCAATGATGGAAAACGCCCAACTCCCACGAAACCATACGACACCATAGATAAATAGTATCAACCAAAACTAAGATACGCTTTCCCCGCTAGCGGCCCCGTTCGCTTGATAAGTGGCCTAAGGGCCCACCCCTCCCGCACCCCGCTGACCCACTTCCCGCCCTCGCCCTAGCGATCTTTGTGCACGCCACTGCCACTTGCACAACTCTGCTATCAGCTGTGTAATTGATATAGAAATAGTTATATCTCTGAATACTGTAACAATTTCTAAAATGTACACCTATGATTCGAATCTCCATTTTATACCAACTTATAAAATACCCATAGGTAAGAGGGGGATAGAGGTATCAGAAGGTAGGGTATGGATTTTGTTAAGCAAAATATACGAGTATGAGTGAGTTTAGGGCACCCAGCTTCACCTGTTAAAAATGTTTCATTTACTGAGGAAATCAAGAATAAACGCGGGTGAAATCCTGGGACACAGCTAGTCAAGTATTTACTGAATCATTTGATCGGAAACCTATGGCCTAGAAGCAAAAACATATGTGTTCCATTTGAACAACAAAAATAACCTTAAGAGTGTGGAATAATTATTTTTTATGTATCATCAAAATATCTCACTTTGACGTAAAGGTCGTATTAAATTAATGTTTTCCATTATCAACTGAAGGTTCGTGCTGGTTATTTAAAATTTAATTTTCCTTTTACTTCCCATTGACTGTAGACAAGGGACATTTTCGCCTGTACAATGGCGCCTCCTTAGAACTCAGCGACAGAACAATGGTCTATAAAATCTTTGCAAAGAAGCTAAGATAAGACTTCGTAGGAATTGTACAACAAATGAACAAACTGTGATATCATTGTTTATTTTCTCGAAATGGAGAAATTTTATTAAATAAAAACAGTAAAAAATTATGTCGATGATTGACTCATCTGTCGATTTCTTATCACAGACAAGAGTTGAAAGATGTCTATGACTGTAAAATCGTATGTCAAAAATCGGATAACTTTAATCAATCCTAGTTTTTGATCGCTGACCAGAAACAACTAATGGTCATTATAGATACAAGAGCAGCACGAAAAATACATAAAATCGAATATTTAACGTAAATTAATATATTTTTGCTTGTTAAACGTGAGCAGCGCTGCTTCCTACAAATATTTCGTGTACTATCGTAAAGTAACTATTCTCATATGTATGTAAACACTGGCCATCTATAAGTTTATAGCTTACATATTATTATGTAACATTGGTTATCAAGTTACTTCATCGCCTTGATATCGAGTAGGTAATCGAAACAAATGAAATCTTTGTGTTCGTATGTTGGCTGTGATTTCACACTCTTGGCGGGAGAGCAGTGCAATGGAAAGACGGCGTCTATTTATAAATGAACAACATTGGATTGGAGCGAACGCAACGTCGCGTTCCGTTGATTCGCGCTTTCTTCGTTTCTCTTCAAGACTTCATATTGGATGTTTTATTTAAAGTGCAATGACTGCTTGACAAGATATCATTGTGTCAAGTGAAAACTAATCAACAGGGTTTCGTTTATTTTTCTGTGATAAAACACCGAGGTTATTAAACCTCTAGATGGCCCATTGAACAATAAAGACAAAAATAATTCTCGAATCTAAACAGGTTTAAGCACCCGTAAACTCAACGCTGTTATCCCAACGATTTTCTTTGATGTTGGACCCGATATTTTTTATTTTTTAAAATCGTTGGCAGATCGGTTTATTCTTTTTTGTCGCTGGTCTTGGGGCTGTCCGGCGAACATGGCTCAGTTCAACGTTACGGACGGTGCATCGGTAGACGAGGGTCGATGAACTCCAAGTCATGTGCATTCTGTTTAACTCCTAATCCCGATGTACAAGTGCCAATGATTTATTTGTCGGTACTACCTCATTGCGTAACCTTTGCGACTTTGCTACTAGACGCGGAAGTAAGGGGCATCTGTTAGTAAGAAGTGTGGTATTTATAGTTGACGCATATACTGCAACACCTTTATATTATTTTTATAAAGAATTAAATTTTTACCATAGATTTTTATATATGTAAATAATTTATTAATCACATTAATTCCGCAAAGCTTCATCCTGAAGAATCAGGCTTCTTGACATTTATACAAAGGCATTTATTTGTATTCTCTAATTACCAGCAGTTAGGTAATACAGTAGTATTAAATTATTCATATATCGAATGCACCTGACGCAAACTTGCTTAGTGGAAACAGGTGATTAACGTATGCTTCTATATTAAAAAAAAAATCGTACATTGTCCAACTATCTCCATAATATTTATTCATATAATTGGTCTACTCTGCTTTATATTCTATAAGTAGAACTAGTATTATATACATGAATAATCATTAGTGTACCTACTAATCGTAAACTTATACGCTATGCGGAAGTAACCGGGAAGAGTTGTCGTAAAGTAAAGGCGGGTTAACCAACGAAGTAATGACTTAAACTAACAATAAAATATTACCAATTATAAAATTAGAATCGTAAAAATTACCTGAAGATCTCTATTCTTATTATCTTTATGGGATGCTGCCCTGATAACACCAGCTTTCCATCCCCATTCGGAGGCTTTATTCACATCAATTTTTGTCACACCACTCACAGATAAAAATCTTTTGCCAACTAAATCTTCTCGATATCTAAAGGCCATAACGAACTACACCATCACATTATTCACAGTAAAAACACACAAACGTCAAAACACGTTCAAACGCATAGTACACTTCACTGTACGCCGAACGAAGAGAAACTATGAAAGTGATTTAAAAAAAGTTACAAACCGAATGAATGCGAACTCGACCAATTTTAAGAGAGATGAAAATTATCAATGTTCCTCTAGTTAACAGTCCCCTCCGTTAATAAGACGCATAGTAATCAGCGGAGTGTAACTCGACCATTTTATGGATGTACTTGGCTGGAACAACATAGCATCATGTTTAGGAGTTTTCAGCTTGCGTAGTGTATTCAAGATCTAACAGATGATTTGTAGTTGTTCGGGTGTTATAACATAGATGTCGTATCTTTAAATTTTGATATAATATAATAAAGGTAGATGTTTAATAAGTTTCAACAATGAATTTAAAACAGAAAAACATGGCGTAAATTGTTGTTATAAATTTGATTTGATTGATGAGATTATTTTTTTTTTAATAATTCCATTATTCGTTTCAGAACGCAATTGTCATTCTGTGATTGATTTTTAAGTCACGTGATCAAAACATTTTCGATTTTAAACATGGCGGATTAGTCCAACAACATTTTACAGAGCAGTCGTGTTTTGTCATGTTTTCTTTTGTGAAAGTTTTTGTTAATCTTTTTACGTGATTTTAATATGATATCGTCGATAATTTCACGTTTGGTTATGTAAGTATTACAACTATTTAATTAAATAACGTTAACATTTTAAATCATCTATTGATAATGGTTGAAAATTTTCTTTGTCCTTAAATAATAGATTATTTGTGTTTATTACACTATCGTTTATCTTATTCGACTTGGTATTAGTCATTAGATTTGATACATATTTTAGTTATACTTCCATAATATTCATTCAGTAAATTACACAAAATAACCATGATTATTTTCATTTTCTTGCTAGTTATTTATTTATTATTATAATAATGTTAACATTTATAAGATTATGTATAATTATTGTACTTAATGTTATATATATATCTTCAATAACGAATTTATGACTTCATAGAAATGTAGAAACATTGTCAGTTGTTACAAATATAAACAAATTGTACAATCTTATCTGATTTTAATTCAGGTTATAATTAATCCATTCTGGTTATGAAGCCTAAAAAAATTCAATTTCACTTACAAATTTGTGGTTGTGTGGTGGTTGGTACTAAAAACCACTTATTTAACTCTAGAACAGCTTGGTAAAATTTAGCATAATTAAAAAAAACATATTAAATAGATCTTTTTGGCTGAATAATTGTCGCTACGACTGCTGTTTGTAGGAGTCGGTTTTAAAAAAGAAATTATTGTTTATCAATGAAAAAGAAGCAGAAATATGTTTACAAACCGATGGATTGTTGCCCCAGTGTATTTTTATCACTAGGAAGATTGTTTAGAGTAACCAATTATAAAGTTCTATTTAGTTCCTTAATTGAAAAGTGTTTATTTGCTGTAGACATTGTTACTACAGACAAATAGCCATTTTTAGACAGAAAAAGTTAGTTTAGTTTTTTCACATACTGTTAGTTTTTATTTATTATGGAATTGTTTATACTCAGAGTAAATTTTTTAAACAGTTTGAAACCACAATACTCCTATTGACATGGAATACATATAAAAAGCATGCAATGTTTGTGTAGTTTTCTTTCTGATAAAATAATATAAGAATGAGTCTTCTACGAATGTTCCCTTTAAATTGCCACATTGTCATAAATCGCAACTGTAATTATCAATTATTATTGCGTTCATAAATGTCTGATTTTATAGTTCCTTTGCTAATCATTATCTTATCAAGATACAACATTTAGAAATTCATCAGAAAGTTTTTGAAAATATCATTGGAACTTAATGTTCAAAGAAGAACTTTCTTTCTCAATACAAAAAAAATATTTTAACTGATATTTTGACTGAGCTTAAAAGACTTGATATAAATAAACTACAATAGAATTAGTAGTATTCATTCAACATTTATCAGCTTAATTTGTAATTGTCTACTTCTAGTATTTATGTCGCACAAATGTTTTAATAGACAATTTATCAAACTAGAACTTTAACTGCAGCTGGCGTAAGTCCAACTTTTCTTAAAACAGACCAACTATCCTTAAAATTGGCAGCACCCATCTTTCCACTTTTATTTAACATTGTCATCAGCTCAGATAAAGCAGTGACGCTACTGAAACTTAAATGTTTTTTTGTTAATCTTTATAACTGTGTCATTTGGAAGAAACAAAGGAGCGTTAGTCGAACTTCGAGTGGTTCGGAATTCGTCATCATAGTGGCCCAGTGCACTGCCGGGTGCTATTTTCGGAGCGGCCCAACGATGCTGGTGTGCTGTGCAAGCTTTAGTCTGTGACGATCGCTTGCTTATACTGCAATCCAAGTGAAGTGCGTTGACACCTAACTGTATTGTGATTCATTTTGTCAATCGGTCTTTCTACTTATCTGTTCCGAGTGTGGTCTTATTCGCGTTGTCCGGAGGTCGTACACCTTGACTGAGAAATATTATGTTCTTATTCAGGCCGGTCTTGCCTTTTTAGGCGCAACCTCGTTGTGCCCTAACCTAGTTACTTGACTTATACATATTTACCAAATTGTTCACAATGTCATCACAGCCCAAACCGCTTATACGTATTACGATTTATTATGAAGATCTGACAGTCGCTGTTATTTATATTTGATAGTAAAGTATAAAGATTGATTATGTTTTATTTTGTCATCTGCTAAGCTTCAGACTCATCTTGTGTTGTTAATTAATACAATTGATTATATTAGTTACATCCTGCACCCACTTCTGTAAACAAATTCACCATATCATTAGCATTACAATTTTATGGTACAAATGAAATTGTTATACTTTAAAGAGCCTAACATTCAGACACGTAAAATATTCCAAGTTCCTTTATCTACGATTTATTTATTATAATACTATCGTTAAGGATTCTGGGAAGTACATATTAAAACGCTTAATTAACTTTTTAAGTGTTACCAAATCAACGCTAGATTTCAACATGAACTCATTTGAAATTGTAATACATAGATTGTCGAACGCTTGACTGACTCCTGGCAGGAAATACTGTATTTGTTAATTGATTTTCTTACTTATAGTAAATAATATTTAAGTTTTGGTCTTGTACTAATATAAATAATTGTGGTGGTACAGTGTATTATTATTGCTTTTATAAAAAATATATGCAAAAATCAATATATTTGTTATTTTGAATTATATAGTCAAGATTTAAAATTATATCCCTGTTAGATACCTACATCTAATTTTCGAGAGTTTTCGAAGAATAAGTTAAAGACGTTTCACTTCTTACGTGTGTACACTAGTACACGCACACATTTTTATTAAATACTAGTTATATTCACCAATATCCAATCATACTAAGAAAACTTGAAATAACCTCTTGATAATGTAAAAAAAGGAGATACAGTACTTTTTAGTTTTACCCAATTCCAGACCAGAACAAAAAAATTATCTCATAAAACAATTGTCTAAGAAGCTCTTGACGAATAAATAGTTTTTTTTTTACTTAGAATATTTGTTCACATACAAAAACATTTGGTACCTATAATGGGGCGGATAGCATTAGTAAAGTACCCATCATAGTTTTTTAGATTTTTTCCTAACTAGGGTTGACTGGAAGAGATCGCTTGTTAACGATAACGGCGCCAGTTGAATTCCTTATAATTTACATGTATTATATTATTTGTAACAAAGTGTAAATTATTAAATAAAGTATAGTTGATATTATCCTTAAGATAATATGGATATTAAATAGTTCATAGTTTTTGTTTTGATAGCTATGAATATGATAACCAACGACTTCTTCAAAAAAACATGAGTCTTTTCCACGAATCATATTGTAAAATTAGCATTGTGCGTAAATTCATTCTATATCACGTATAATATGACACAAATTTGAATTCGACGCATGTATCACGATATGATGCCATATTTGGTTCGTAGAGAGCCTGGAATTAATTAGGTTACTTGTGGTACCAGTAGTCATGTAATAATAAAATTTCATTCATTCATTTCGTGTGCATCGCCTACCGGAACAGAGTTTCTTGACCTATTATGCATTCCAGAAGTATTAAGGACTATTTTAGTGGTGGAACGTGGTTGAGCTTATCGTAAATGGGGCAAATGAGATGAGCAAGATTTTATTTTTGGATATTGTGGTACTAGCCATTTGCGTATTCATAGGATCGGTTACTAGGCTTTTGTGTCAGCGATGTCTTTCATTTTCTTAAAACTAGAACAAACTAGACTAATTGCGACTGATAAATCTTGAAGGGCATATAATTATGTGTAAAATTAATATCGTTATGATATGTATACAAACGACGTATAACTGGCAAGTACATGCATTGTTTGAAATGACAGGCACATATGTGTTTGTCTATTTATAAAGTTACACGATCGTTCTTCGGTACAATTGCATCTTTTATTTTTAAAGAACGCTTCTACGCGAGGGGTCAGCGTATGACTAGGGCTGGTTATTCTTTTGTTCGTTTTATAACAAACATATGCGAATTAAAAGGGAAATTTAAGACATTACAGAAAATTCGAAGACATCGTCTTTGTCTTTTTATTAGAGGCCTTTGTGATGTGAGTTGCGAGTGACTTCATCTTGATAATGGAAAGACCAATCAAACAGTTTAGTGCAATTTAAACCGAAGCCGAGAGTTGCATAAAATGTCCGTCCGGTTCTTTATTATTCATCTTTGCTAAAGTGAGTCGTGTTTACGAATGTATTGTTATATAGTGTTAACAATGCATTGCAAACAATGAAAATATCAAGAGCATTGTAACTTTGATTTTGCAGTTTCCTATGTTCCCTCTAAAACACGATACCTAAACATCTACTTTGTAACTAAGCCCCTTCGTCTTAGTTGAGTCGGTATTAGCTATTAATAGGACAAAATCATTACATACACAATATACATGTAGATGTTCGAATAATCCTTTGAATTTACTGTTTGAGGCTAAAATCCATTATTCAAGAGACATCCTTGCACCCATCGCGGTCACCCACAACTGCTTAGTCACGTTCCTTTCTAACAACAATTAACCGAAGTTTATTAATATTATTTTAACTGAAATGTAATGACCTAAATATTGATCTATAAACACGCAATTCTTCGAATGATTTCCATCCCAGTCGTAATAAATCGTTCAGTCGGTGCACAACGGCACAATATGAGTTAAGTTCGCACTTGGACAGAAAGTAGTTATTCGTATGCGTATCCATGGAAACGAGAGTGCGTTACCGTGACGACAACCCTGGCTTGTCGCTCAGTCTCGGCGTGACGAGTGTCCGCCACATTGTCACCCAACTAGAGGCTCGATGCGCGCGTGTCACTGGAAACGCCTTAGAAAAATCACTTGTTAAATACGAAGGAGATTTTGAAGCCTATGAATACTTGCCTCTCGCCCTGTCGAGAGGCCAAGTGCTGCATAGGCTCTTCAGCAACATTGGAGTAGCATTGGAGAGATGCATTCCTAGCGTTACGTTCGCAAACTTCGGTCTACTGTCCATTGTGACTGGACTATTGGCTCCGAAGATGCTGTCTTATCTGGTGATCTATCCCTTTTGCAGATTGGTATTTGGCACGCTCTATCCGGCATACGCCTCATATAAAGCTGTACGAACGAAGAACCTAAAAGAATACGTGAGTACCAATTTCTTATAGCCATTGTCTATCTATTTTTATTAACAAAAAATATCATCTATTTTTGTCGCCCCCATAATTTTCTAACTTAAATAATTCAGTAGGTTCAGCCGTAACAAACGTGATTAGTTTATTACATGGAATCCAAAGATAAATTTAATTTAAATAAATCTAAAAGTAACATTATTTCGTCTCCGAATTAGAAGGGCAGACATTAGTGTAAACGCTTACAAAACTCCACCTAGCCTTGTACGCACCGTAATTTGTCGGAAACGCTTCAGTTCTCAGGTAAAGGAGAGCTCTAGCTTTTCATTTAGATGTTATTTCAGCTTATAAGTAGATCAGCGGATCAGTTAGGTTTAGGTAGCTGGGCTTGCGTGTAACGTTTCAATATTTATTTATAAACTTAACGCGGAAATGATTGTTAAGAGCACGTAAGCGTTTTAATCCAAATAGAAAAGATACGCGTAAATATAATACACATTTTTGTGATTTAGAATTTATTAGACAAAAGGATTTTGCTACGACGGAAATCAACAAAACAGGTGCAGAAATTTCTCTGTTTTATTTGAACGTTTTTAGAGGACTTATTTTTAATTGTTAACTTGACATTGCAGGTAAAATGGATGATGTATTGGATAGTATTCGCACTGTTCACGTGCACAGAGACGTTCACAGATGTCTTCCTCTCCTGGTTTCCGTTCTATTACGAGGTGAAGATCGTTCTAGTCCTATGGCTGCTATCGCCGGCCACCAAAGGTTCTTCCATACTCTACCGGAAGTTTGTGCATCCGGCGTTATGCCGACGTGAACAGGTACGGCATTGAGTTGTGGAGCATAATGCTCGTAATTCTTAATGTAAAATTGTCTGTAAGCCTTTTTATTACGATGATTGTTGATAAATTTAAAAAATCTTAATTCTGTAACGGTTGTTAGTCAAGGGTCAGTAAAGAAACCTTCAGGGTTCAGGAAGGAGGACCTTTACCTCCTCTAAGAAAGTCTTACAGTAGCTATAACAGTGATTCCCAAGCTTTTAGGTGCCATGCCCTACCTTAAACTTTCTAAAATTATTATACCCCAACCCTGAATATAACATCATTTTTAATGAAAATGTTTACTTGAGATACTCAAATGATAAGTTTAAGCAAGAAATTACTAGGATATTACTGGATAGTATTTTAAAAAATCTACTAAAACTACAATTCAAATTCCAAATAATTTTAATAAATTATCATATAGCTAGGTCCCTTTAACAATCAAATTAGCCCCCTGCGTGAGCTATTTCGAACATTTATTAACAATCAATAACCTATGACAATTCACTAAAAATAACTCTTAAAGGTTTCTGCAGTTTTTTGGTTTCTAAAGGTTATTGCAAATATTACAGCGAGTTAATAAATACATCGCGTAGAATGTTGAATTTCGTTAGCTAAACTTGACCTTAGACGGTTTTTAATGATTCATGTCTATTGTTATTAAATATGGGTTGAAACCTTGGTTTATTCTTACTTTTTCTTATCGTATTTGGGTAGATTTTTTATTTTGGCCTTGTTGAACGATCTATATTTGCCCCTACTATATGTGTTAAATAGCATTACAAATTAAAAAACACGCCTGTGTCAGTGATTTCAGGCTTAATCCGCAACACTAAATTGATTAAAATTAGTGTAAAGATAAAGAATTAAAATAGTCGAACACTTTCATGCAGACGCTAGTTACAAAATGATTGATTGATTATATCACGAATGACCATCCCTCCATCTTGATGTTTATACTTTTACACGTTAAATACTTTGTCTTACTTTAAGGTATTAGGGGTTCGAACGCGTGCGCGTATAAAATAAAGAAATCAGTGAACAATCAATCAATCAGCAAACTAATAGGCAAGTAGGTGATCAGCCTCCTGTGACACACGCCGACTTTTTTGGCTCTAAGGCAAGTCGGTTTCCTCACGACATTTTTTTCAAACTTTGAGCGATTGTTTGGCACATAGAAAGGAATTCCATTGGTGTACAGCCGGAGATCATACCTCAGTGATGGCAGTCGCAAGCTAAACTAGGTCAACACTGCTCTTCGTACGCGTATACCTGTGCTTATATACACGTACGCGTACGTATATGTCTATACTGCACTAACAAACGATATATGTTCTTTTCCAGGAGATAGATGAGTACATAGCTAAAGCCAAAGATCAGGGTTACCACACAGTGTTAAATCTCGGCACCAAAGGCGTCAACTATGCCACAACAGTTATTATGCAAACCGCCATAAAGGTAAGTCTGACACATTTATAAAGGCATGCTTGTTTAATAATAATAATAACTGGTATTTTTGTATGATAGTTGAGTTTTTTATATTTGTATTATAACGTGTACCGATGTTTTAGATATTCATATTTGTGATACTTAGCATTTTGAGACTTAAAGAAATGTAATGTAACCTTTTTACTTGAAATGTCTGATGGGACATTAGCTGTAATCATGTTTGGTACCTTGTTCAATCTATTCGTAATAATGATTTGAATTTAAATACATTTGAGCCGTTTTTATTTCAATATTATCAACAACGTTTCCAAATTCTCCTGAATCTCTTACGTAAACCAACATTAAAAAAAGAGAAATTCAAGATTTCTTAATGCTAAAATTATTTGATTTGAAAATGAATAATTTTCAATATTGTTGATTGTTCATTATTGATTCCATTATTATTTTTCTCTATTTAATACTAGTTACAAAATTGTAGAAATACCAGTTTTTATTGAAGTATAATGCGAGGAATATGGTACATATAACAATTTAAAATTGTTCACTTTGATAATATTTTTTTTACTTTTTTAAAGTGATTGCGGCATGTTTAGTTTCGTTTTTGTGGATATTTTTTTAAATCTTTTAAGATCTCAGCCCTTTATATGCTTTCAATGTACAAGAAATATAATTTTTATTTACATGTGTTAGATAGTTTATATTAGATGCTAGTTTGGAGTCGTCCATCATTCATGAGAGGCCTAGGAAAATATCACTAATTTTAATGAGATCATGTTTCTGAACAATACTAGACTGAATTTACTGATTTCAAAGTGATTAAAAAATGAATATATTATACGTCGTCTTTACGTACATATACGTGGAAAAGTCACGTGATCAATGAACGACTCCGTGTTATGTAATTGCTGTATGTTTGTATCCTCTCATGGAATAAATATTGTAGGCCCCCCTTAACAGCCCGATTATCCTTAATTACGCTTCACTGCTAGTGACCACAGATATCCACGTCATGCGTCACTGGGCATGCCAATCACCAGTCACCGCTTTTTATACATTTATTAACACGCTTTTTTAATTTCCTCCCACCCACCGTATCCCATTGAACCCAATTTAGAATTTGAATCTGCCGAATGCTGTACCGGCATCTCAGGACGCTATAGACGGCTATCCGTATGAGAACATGGAGTATCAACGCGGCGACGACAACTTACCGGGAGTGGTGGAAATCGTGGAGTTAAACGATAATGAAATTGAGGAATTGAACGATCCAGATTATGAACCAGATGATTCCGCGGCCAGGAGCCGTGGGAACGTCATACGTAAACGAAAACCAACTAAGGAAAAGGAAAAGAAAGCGAGGAGTAGATCGAGGGGTCGGAGAACCAGGAGTCAAGCCGCCGTCGAGAAACAGAATGATGAAATATTGGTTGATTGAAATATTGTGTTTTGGACGATGGACCGAATATAAAGTAGATATAGATAGATAGATAGATAAACGACGTTTAAGCGCGGATGATTGTTTTAGTAAATAAATACAATAAATTTCATACATCAATCAAAAACATTCAGTCGGTTTTTTTGCCGAAAATGATAACCTTCGCCTGACAAATTTGACAGACATTTGATAGGATTAGTGGGCGTGGCTTGTGTTTACCTTACGTTGCGTAGGCTTCTTGGCTCCATATTGGAAGAAACAACAATCACCAATTGAAAATGCTATGCTCTAAACATATCTTCTATCCTTCAAACAGCTATTTACTTTGTCGACTTATGTATTCGGGCATTAACAAATCCAAAAAAGCGAAGATTGACAATAACGGATTTTATTCATTTATTTTACTTTCGGCATTTCGAATCGGTGTCTGATAGTCTAACTTTTAATATTTAACACTATTTTTATTCACATTTTCTCATTTTATAGTTAAACATTAAAAACTTTTTCAACGATCGTAATACAGGGTATAAACTAGAAATACTTCTTTTCACGATGGATGTCAATCTTCGGTTCTCATCTCGTTGATGTCAATTGTCAAAATAAATGATTGAAAACCATTTTTTATCCAAATGGCATTAATAAATATGAAGTGTTGTCGCGTTGCCATTGGAGTTAGTTATGGGTGCAATTTGTTCCGTACATATCGGGTATTTCAAGCAAAGAACCACGTTGAATTCCTATATAAAAACTTTAGTCTTTTTTTTCATTTTGTTAAGCGATCTCATTTAGTACATTATCACGCATAATTCCTCGTAACAAAGCATTCTCAAAAGCAGATAAAATGGCTTACGTACGTTTTTAGTTTTCCAAAGAGATTTAAATATAGGCAATTAATATAAAGTTTTTTAATGAAATTGTTCAATCAAACAAATTGTTATATGTTTAAATGTGTCAAATACTAGTAGATAATATATTTTAATATTACGCGAATTTTACAGATTTAAATATTCTTTGCATACGTAAACTGTGTGACATTGACACTTAACATTTTGTTTGACATGCGTCAGGAAACTTTAGCGCTCGATATATTTAATTGTCTTTGGTATTTCCGCATGTCAGCGTGTGTATTTTGTGTTCGTAGTTTTTAATGTATGACTGAATTAGTGTTATTGTTTTTATACTCTTAAATAAACGATAGTTAATCGAAATTTGATTTTATTATGATATTTTAAGTTTATCACACAGTTAATTATATAGTTTATCACTTGAGTTTGAGAGATTTCTCGAGATTAGTTATGGTTAGCTGAAAAAAAAATCACTTATTTGAAACCAGACTCTTCGTTCAATGTAATGCGATCATCACGGTAATTCGAATCATTATAGTTTTTAAATCCCATAATGTCTCATATAATAATAACATATTTTTTGGTGGACTAAAAATCGTAACGCTAGATTTGGTCCAATGTCATTTAACGTAATGGAATACTCAAAACAACTAAATAATAACTGTACGATTCACGAGTAGTAACACGCATGAGCTTTCCACACGACGCTTGTGTAACCCAATGTGAGTATATTTTGTTTTTTTTTTAGCTAGTTAAGTAGGCAAAAGTAACTTTTCATTTCAGGCTTTGTAAATATGTTGGTCCTATATTTTGCTTTTTTCTATTTAACATTAGAAAAGTACAATGTCAAAGTACTCCATCGAGTTAAAGTTTGAAAACAAAAAACGAGCCACGATGTCAAACGAGCTTTTTATAAGAAATAAATTGAGCTGATTTTTAGTGAATTGCTATAACGTTGCTCTGTACAAAATTATAAGGTGCGACTCTAACCAAAGAAGGACTCAAGTTAGTACCGCATTTGGTATCACTTACCATTATTTTTGTATAAAAAATTAACATCTTGACAAATGTGATAGTTACTATTACACATGATTTATAATTACTGTAAATGTTGTAAGTCTTGATGACTATTTCTGAATATAGTTTCGAAGAAATATAAATATAGATGTAGCCAGGTGAATACGTTTATTCGGTGATCTAGGAAAAACAAATTATGGCCTCACAATATGTTATCTGACAATCCTTCTTGTGTTGGTCTAAAAAAATTACGTAAAATTGACAGAATTTTTAATCAATTTTTTGCTTTAAAATAACCAAAAACTATTTCCAGGGAGGCGGTGGTTTAGTTCAACAGCTGCGCAAGAGTTACAGTCTATCAGATTTGACTGAGTGTGAGCCTCGTGAAGAGCACGCCGCCGATGAGGTCGACGATGTGTTGACGGAACCTAGGCTTATTAGGCGCGCTGTCAAAAGGTAAGGTTACCGCTTGCTTCTACCGTGCCGGCAACACTGAGTGAACCTTCGGGGGAATAATGTTCTCCATCCGATGATGATTCAGTCAATCTCTAGTACAATATGCGTTGTACGTAAGTTTGAGGAATTTCAATATAATGTTTCATCTATGGCTTTTACTTTTTATACTCTTACCCTCTAGGATAGATCGTCCGTTTCTGCTAGTGTTGTTTTATTTAAAACCGTTTCATTCTCGGACGTCGAGGCAGGATTCGAATTCCACCCGTATCACCTCGACGTCCGCCGTTCCTCAACTGAGCGTTTATCAAGACAATTTTTGCGACGCACCACCGCTTTGTGGAACCAGCTGCCCACTGAAGTATTCGACTTAGGGGCCTTCAAGGAAAGAGCGTACCAATTCTTAAAAAGCCGGCAACGTATTCGCGAGCCCTCTGGCATTGGAGTGTCAATGGACGGCGGTATCACTACACATCAGATGTGCCTCCTGCTCGTTTTGCCCTGTCCTATATAAAAAAAATGATTCACTAAGTTTAAAATCTCTTACTGTAGGTAAAGTACTTAACTGTCAGACCGTAAAAACTGGCTTGCTGTTTTATTTATTTACACATTACATTACACATACTCACAAATGCTATTTAGCTAATGACAATAAGATTTTTTTTTATCAAGTATGCATATAGACAAATAGCAAATAATCTCTTGTCTGATTATGCATAGAATTTAAAATCATAACGCTGATGAAAATAAATTATTTTCCAGCGCTTATGCGGCTCGACGCAGTGCATCGGAGTCGAACAGCCGTCAGCCGCTTTACTTCCCCGAAGTTGACGTTGATGTCAGACCTCGACCGAGACTGGAAGAGCCAGACTTCAGGTTGTTATATATCCCACTTGGCTGGTATTCTATCAAACTCACTTCACACATGTTCCTGGCTTCACCACACTTGACACACAAGTTCTAAATAATAACACTATTCCATAACTCAGCAAGCTTAGAAATTTACGCTAATCTATTTTAATAACGCTTAATTTAGGCTATCATTACAAATCATGAAATAGATTTCGCATAATTTTATATAATATTGCAAATAATGTTCTTCAATTTGATTATTTTTTCATATAAACGACAATTTAGAGTCCCATAAAAAGAATGGTCTAATTAGACTAGGAGTTTACCATTTCATCACAGCGTATACAAAATTCGACGTATGGAAATCAAAATAAATAATTTCCATATCATTTGAAAAATCAGATATATTTAGCGGAACAAATGCCTATGAATCTAATGATAACAGATTACCAAATGAAAATCTGGTGGAGACTTTAAGAAGTAATGATAATATCGATGAAAGAGAAGAATTCTTTGACAGTGAAAATACAGAGGGAGTAAATGAACAAACAAAAAAAAGGAAAAGGCCCTTTTCCAGTAGTTCCTTTGCGAAACAATGCAATTAGCACTTATAACACTAACTTATAAATTATAACCGATATTTTTATTGGCGTAATATGTTATTTATATTTGGTATATATTTTTTAAGCAAATTAAAAAAAAAAATCCTTTTCTTTGCAGCCATATAAAATCGACAGAGGACATAAGCTCGGGCTACTCGAGCGCAGACAATTCGACGTCGCTAACACGAACGGCGAGTGTGGGCGCGTCTGCGAGGTCGCGTGCGAGAACTACCCGCACTACGGTCACGACGATCAAACGACCGCAGGCCGCAGAGGTCTGCTGAATTCATTTTGATGAGATTAAATGTGGAAAATTCAATTTATTCATATGTCAAAAATCTTGTGTTTAGGGACGTTCAAGTACGTATTGATTAGAGCAGCAGTAATTATTTACTTTTCACACATTTTCTATGCTTGAAAATGAAATTCATTTTTGAGGATTCCTACAAAAAATTAATATGGTTATGTAATATTATTTTTGTGAGCTTTTCTTACTATTACTAAAATTTTGAAATGGAAGGGGGGGGATAAGTTGCTCACGTAATACTTGAACGGCCTCTTAAAATTTTAACACATTTAATCTCCTTTTTTAATAATCGACATCTATGAAGTATTTGTACGCATAATGTTCCTATAGGGTCTAATATCCCAATTGGGAAAATATAAAGCTGTATTTAATCTGTAGTACTATGTTTTGTTCTTGGAGATGTAATATAATCTAAGATGAAAGGGTTCCGTGATGAGCAGGGTAGGAATGGTGCTCAGAAAGATTTGGTGATAGAATAAAATATATGTAAAATGTGTTTATTGGCTTGAAAAATTACAATCGAAAACTTATTTATATTTAAATGTAATGGTGGTAATTCTAATGTATACAAGCAAAGCAAGAAATATAAGTTAAATCTGTTTTCCGGGTCACTGTTACAGGTGAAGTAAGATTTTTACTAACAATATTTGACAGTATTGAATACCTAACAATAGTCATGGTTAGCAATGACTAATGTAACTCGACATGCTGAAATTGTAAATTTATTCAATTAATCTTAAGATGTATAAAATTTAATTTTGGGTCTGTTTATAAGCCTGTTTTACCTCTGAAAGTACAATATAAATTAGCACCATTATCGTCTATTGCATGTTTATAGGCATTGCTTAAGTCTGATACTGCATTTATTATTATATTTATGAATTATTATTTTTGATTTGGACTTAGCACTTTTTATTTAAAGGATAAAGAAGTTATCGTCGAGGAGCTTTTGGAGGATGATTTTGATAACACAATGCCCCCTCTCGAAACATTATCCTCTCCTTTATATCTCTCCCACACTGTGCCACCGTTCATTTACCAATATGTTGGCGATCAAGTTAAAATAATTCAAGTTTTAGGCAATTATCCTTTGAGCTCTAACAACGAATCAAATAAAGTTAGAACTGAAAGGGACCAAGTCGAAACTGATATAAATTCTGATAAAAATGAAGAAGAATTAAAAAAAATCGAAGAAATAGATAACAATCGCAACGAAGATAAAAGTCCGATTGATAAACAATGCACATTGACAAATGATATGAATGTTAAGGAATCGGACGTTACATTGCCAAATGAAACAATATTGGATGAAGCCATTCAAGAAGAGTTTATTGATACAGAAAGCAGATCGGTTAATGATGACTCTGTTGACAGTGACGATGAAGCTTCCTTTGGCACACCGGAGCCGACACCAAAATCCGTTAAAAAACTTTCGAAGGGAAAATATGGCAAAAGCAAAGCTCCTCTGCCACCTATAGAATACGAAAAAGCAGAACTGACAAACACTGAAATAGATAATTTTGAAATTAAAGAACCACAAAAATTTGAGAGCTCCGAAGTTTTAGATTCTAAACTTACTTTAAATGAAAGTCTTAACGTAGACTCCAATCGACGATCTAAATCAAAATCTCCCGCAAGAGGAAGTGGGAGTAATCTGGGTTTTGGTAAACTATTACAATTTCCAAGTAAACTCGCTTTTTGGGCTAAAGGTGATGAGAAATCAAAATCTGATTTATCAATATCAGCATCCGATGATAGTAAACAATCTTCGGTAAAAATAAATGACGAATTTCAAAGTTGTTTTGATATCGCCAATACTTCCAAAGAAATTTGTTTGACAGAATTAGAAAATGGCTCTAAAGAAATAGACAAAGAAAATATTATACAAGATATAAAAGATAAGAGTGAAGAATTACAAAAAATAATCGAAGCTAAATTGGAAAGACACCCAGAGTATAAATTTATTTCTTTAAGTGATGACGTCACATTGTTGTCAAAGAGCACAGATGTGTAACCCTCCTTGTTCCATTTTATATAGCTACGAGACAACTGAATAATCACTTTATTTTTAGTGAGTTCTTGCATGTATTTACGGTTTTTGTTTGTATTTTTGTGTATTCTATTGTTTTTATAGATAAATAAAAAAGATATTATTTATATTTTAACTTTTAGGGTATATTTTTTAGTAGTTCTTGTATGTTTGTTTCTATTAGTACCTATATTTTTCTGCACTAATACTTTTTGTAATTTTTGTTGTTTATTTATTTTTATGGTGTTTCTTATCATTTAATATCCTTTTACTGATTGTCCGCTGTCTACTGCTGCTAATCTGGTATTCAAAATGTGTTCATAGTTTTAGATTCTAAATAGTATGTTTGCCTGCTAAGTTCCTAATTAATTGACTGATACATTTATAGAACAAAGTATATGTGCTTGGCTTCTTATTATTAAAAAAAAAATATTTCTTATTTTCAGGCAGTGCTGTCGGCCTCTGCTACAATACCTCGCGCAAAAAAATCTAGTAAAAGGAAAACTCAATAAACACATTTATAGAGAGCTAAAATCAGTATAATTTATGCTTTATATAAAAATCCAAAGCAAAGCATGTTTTAATTAAAAATTTGTTGTGCAATTAGAAAGTTACCAATAATGTAAGCATTAAATGCAAATACTTAGTGCAATAAGAGTTTTGGTTATGAGAAAACTAATCTCAAAAATATCTAATTCACTTTGCTTATTGAAATCAAACACCCTAAGGGTTTTTCTTGGGAAATATTATTTTAGCCAAAATTTGCCAAATTTTTAGTAATTGGATACTTCAATAGCATGAATAGATTATAGATAGAATAAATAGTTGTATGCCTTGATAAGATACTCAAGCCCAAAGAGCCTGGTACACAAATAACTTATTTCTATATATTAGGAGGCTTCTGACAATATAGCGCATGATAATGTGTGGTACTCATTAATATTTATGACATTAATTATAATAAATATTTATGTAAACATTTTTACTATTCAGAGACCATTCAATCTTATTTTTGATCTGTTATAAATTAGGATTTGACATTATGTTCCTTATATAGATTTTAATTTAGTGTAGTAGAGCACAAAATTATTTAATTACACTATTACCTGAATATTACCATGACAAATTTAAATACTATTGTAAATATATATTAATCCAAGGATTGGTTTAATATTATAAGGGGCTAATTGCTTCCAGTGTTGTAGCATTTGTGCACATCAATGCTCTACCATAATGTAAGTTCTCTAAGTATTTGGATAATGATGATCATATTTGCGTTTCAATGGAATAAAAAAGATATAAAACTTTCATGTTTTATTTATTAATTCAATATATATATATATATATGTATATATTTAATATTATTCAATTGATTACAATATTCCTCCACTTTTCAATCTTAAAGTATCAAATATATATTTTCCATGGTCACCTCTATATTGACTTTGCATCAACTGGTTTTCAAGTAAATTCAATGATTCAGTATCCCATGGTTTTATCCAGTATAAAAGAGATAACATCTTGTGATAGTCACTGTTTGATATGCTATCTTTGATCATAATTTTAGGTAAATTTCCTATAACACTTAATAATTTTGGTTTAAGTACAGAATTAAAAAGATTATTTTTTGTAACAGCAAACTTGTGAAGAATATCAATAGTTTGTACTGATAATGAGTCACCTAGAAGGATGTTGGGCAAATTTTTTAACCACTGCTCATACAAGACATTAGAATGTAAATGAGACAATTTATCATTAAGGGCAATTTGGCAAAGCAAACTAAATATCTGTTGTTTAAATACATCTGTTCCTTCATTTTGTAAATAAAAAGAAATAATTTTCTGGAATAAAGTATCTATGACAGATGTGTTCTTTGTCCAACCTGTAACTTCTTTAGAGAAAGTTGTATGCAAAATCTTTAACATCTTATTGTTAATATTTTCATCCGACTTACCAAACATTTTTTCAATATAGTGCATCACAGAAGCTATGGTTTTTCCTTCATGTTTTATAATTATATGAGGATTCAATACAATAAATAGATAACATATTTGTAGATTTTCTCTCACTAACTTAGGATCTGTTATAACATCTTCAGTATTGTCTGCATTCTTAGCCTGCTTTGATCGAACATTTGTAACATAGGGAAAGGCGATACAAATATTTTGAGTAAACAGAGTCTTGTATTTTTGACAAAACAAGCTCTTTATTTTTGAACTTGGTGCTCTTTCATTATAATACTTTACAATGTCCCATATTGTTGTGATCACTTCAAGTAAATGTTTCATTAAAAGTGCTGCATCTTCAGTAACAACAGTTTCCATATTTCTATCTGATTTCAAGTTAGGACTTGCTTCAAGCCATGTTTCAAATAATAAGGGCATTAAAGTTTCAACATATTCCCTGAATTTTTCAATTTCATCAATTAGAAGCACATTTTCCGATGTCTTTGAAGAAAAGCAAGATACCACGCATGGAGATATGTAAATTGGATTAAATAAGGGAAAATGGTTTGGCCCATCTTTATTAAATGTCTGTGTCTTGGTGTGATTTGATTTCTCTAGTTTATAAATTTTATTGTACTCTGCAAACTTTTGTAGGAAGTCTTTAAGGCGATTTAAAACCTTAACCCGCCACTTAACACTTGTTATTTGACTGTTGAGGTTAACAGTCAATGTTCTTCCTGGTTTGGCATCTGTGCGCAATTTGGAAATCATATCCAAGAAATTAGGAATGATTTTATGAAAATCTTGTGCAGCTTTTTCAGGTGCACAAAGTAGTAGTATGTCAAGGAATAGCAGAGAGTCTTCCTGTATTCTACTATCAATGTGAGTCATGGCACTTCTTAAATAAGTAGACATTATATCAAAAAATGGTTCAATCTTTTCTGTTATGACATTTGACAATACCAAATGTATTACTTTTAAGGCTGACTGTCTCACCTGCAATAAAAATAAATATGTTTATAACTAGAGCCTAGAAAAGAATAAAACCCATAGTAGTTATTTTTACTTACAGCTTTTTCTACATTAAGTATCAAGGCACTAACACCCTGTATCACCGGTCCTAAACTTTGTTCAAGTATTTCTGGGTTAGAACCTATGATTTCCTTTAAACCATCTAAAGCGTCAGTTCTTGAGGTTGCATTAAAATGGTTAAGTCTCGATAACAATTCTTTAACATTAAGCTTTCTCGTAGACAAGGCTTCTGACTGAGCATGCTTTTTAAGCTGTTCCTTGATCACAATTTTCTTAACTTTAAAATTGGTTTTCGTAACATTGGTTCCTTTGGGTAATTCAGGATCCTTCTTACCCTTGAGTTTAGTTTTTGACTTTTCAGCTTTAAGGAACTTTTTATGGCGCGTAGCTCCAGTTTTATGCATTATGAAACTGATATTTACTTTATTTTTCAAATTGTATTTTGTAAACTGACTAGTTACTTAACCTTAACACATATAGTATGTTTCAGGTTAACATATTATTTAGAACCAAGCATGTTTATACCATACTGCATACATTCGTTTACACAAGTTTACAAGTGCCCTGACAGCTGTCAAGTGTCAACTGAACAAAAATTTAGAGAAAAATTACTATTTGTATGGTATATTAGTATTTCTTTCCGATAGTGTACTAATAGTAATACGACGCCGTCATTGCTCGTGGCGGCGTCCATGCGTCGGGTTGTCTCTCTCCCTAAAATATGTCCAGGGGGTCTAGTCAAAACGGCTTAACAGTGGTGTATGTAGAAAGTCGAAAACTAAATAGCTAGTGTCGACAGTTGATACCAACTACAGCTGTCATTTTCATACAAATTTAGTTTTCGACTTTCTACCTACATACACTACTGTTAATCTGTCTTGACTAGACCCCCTGGACATGCGTCATACTCATAAACGGGTGCTACTTGTGGTGACTGGTCGTACTTAAATTCGTATATGCGGTGATAATAGTTGGTTATACTATTTATTTGCGTGTTGTTCCCACGAGAATGTAAGTGCGTGCTCCTATTTCATCACGACTCCTGCTGATAGAGGAGAAATCTTTGTTGAAGTTCTACTTCTTTTGGTACGATGGAGAAAAATGATGAGAGTGAATTTTTACGATACGCGCGCACACCAACACCTTAATTCGACATCGTAAAGTTAAGTCTTGGTGGCATGGAAATCGATAACTATGTTCAAGTTGTATATTGTAGAATTTTTATATTTAGAGCACGTGTTTCGTAACAGTACAATTAAACAGTGTGAATAAATAAATATTATTTTCGTGTTTTTAAATCAATTTCATATCCGACGGTGATAGTATTTACTAAGCGCTAGCGGTTAGTTTGGACATAGCGAAAGATCGGGTGTGCCACAGAGAACTGCTCTCGTAGTTTCCAGCCTATGGGCTTCCCGAGAAATTATGCGCTGGTCTCTCGAGAATGTTCCGACCTTAAACCCGTGAACGCTGGCGTCCCACAAGGCTGTGTTATATCCCCGACCCTGTTTCTTCTGCATATCAATGATATGTTGCAACTTAGCAACATTTATTTATATGCGGATGACAGCACTGGGAATACTCTTTACACTGACCGGGCAGGTATTTCTCGGGCAGTTGTCGATGAGTAGCGGAGCAAACTTGTGTCTGAAGTCGAAACTTTCCTGCGTGGAGTCTCAGATTGGGGCAGACTTAACTTAGTCAAATTTAACCCCAAAAAGACACATGTTTGCGCGTTTTCCGCTAAAAAAACACCCTTTGTCGCTAGTCCTCTTTTCGAAAACACTCTTATTAATGCCATATGCAGGATGCATTGGAATATTTGGCGTTGACATATCGAACGACGTTCAGTTTAGCGGTGACTTGGAGGGAAAGGCTAAATTAGCCTCCAAAAAGCTAGGTGTGCTCAGCAAGGTGAGACGGAACTTCACTCTGGGCCACTCATTTGATTTGATTTGATTTACTGTTCTCACCTCTGGGCGGGGGCTCCACAGTACCAGCTCCTTCCACTTGACCGTCTTCAACGAAGAGAGATTCGAATCTTCGACGACCAATCTCTCTCCGAGCGGCTTGATCCTTTGGCGTTGCATAGAGATGAGGGGTCACTCTGCATCTTCTACCGCATTTACCATGGAGAGTGTTCAGAGGAGTTGCTCAGATTAATACCTGCAGCTGAGTTTCATCATCGGATGTCGAGGCAGAATACGAAATTCCACCCGTATCACCTCGACATCCGACGTTTCACAACTGAGCGTTTTTCAGTTTTTGCCGCGCACCAGAAGTTGAAGTATTTCCGAACCAATTCAACTTAGGGTCCTAGGGTCAAAAAAAGAGCGTACCAATTTTTAAAAGGCCAGCAACGCACTCGCGAGCCCTCTAGCATTGAGAGTGTACATGGACGGCGGTATCACTTAATATCAGGTGAGCCTCCTGCCCGTTTGCCTCCTGTTCTATATAAAAAAAATAATAATAATTTATTTGTTTAAATAAAATCTTATTAATTAATTTTAATATTTATCGTTAATTACTACTGCATTTTAGTTATTTTTTTTTCTAAACGCCAAAAAAGTATAATTTCTAACGCGTGTACATAAGGAGAAACACTCTTTTTTTTAAATTTATTTTATCAGTTCTTCTCTTCCGTTCTACGCCCTTGAGTTGAGAACTGGCAGTAAATGTAAAGTTAGAAGCATTCAATGTATATTTCTTTTTTAACGTTCATTAGTGTATATTATGTTACCTACATGAATAAATTATTTTTGATTGATTGATTTGATAATAAACATTAATAAAATAGTCGAGTTGTCTAAAAACATTATTCTCATGGAAATTCATAGCATATCATAGCCATTCTAACTTCTATATCAATAAACTGGACAAGATTATAAGACGTTTGGATAAAAAAAAATATTAACTTATATGTACGGTTTGGCAGTGCTACAAATTGTATTATACATGTTAAAAATGCCGTTCTACTTGTGCAAAAAGCGCCAAATAACATCGCATTCTATTCGCATGTCACGGTATTCAATCGCTTCCTTTGCATAAAGTTGTTAGTATGATTTCATCAAACTTGCGACTAGGTAATTATGTAAAAGCTAAAAATAAAAATATACATTATTTTTAATACCAAATACTTAATAATTTGTGGAAAATTCTTATATGAACACAGTATAATTCGTAGTAAGTTATTTTCATTTAATTTAAACTTGAAAAAGATTTAAATGCAAATTTATATAAACATATTTGTTCAACGAAACTTTTGGAATCCTATTTTTTAGGTATTGTTGTTTTAGTGAAGATTTTCGTAAGGTTGCGGGTTTTAATAGTTCATACTTTATTGAAAAATATACTTTAAACTTGTACACTTGAGAAATATACTTCTAGTTTTTTCGTCTTTTATAGATTTATATCTCAATCTGTGGCTATGACAGAGTCTAGTGTCAAAAACTGATTTAAATTTTCAAAGATATAATCTGTATTTCCCAGTGATTCAATAACATTATCAATTAATCAGTGAAATCTCAAAAATATATAGAATAATATTTAAGTGCTTTTGGAAAAAAGTCAATCTTTTAAAATGAAAATAAAAAAGCAACATAGAAAGAAAAAATATCTTCATAAGTTAAATCGAAAACGAATGCATCTCAGGCAAAAAAGTACAGGCACAGTGAATTGGTAAGTTGTAACACGTGGTTATTATTTACGTGTTTTATTTGTTGTAATTATTGTATAAAATATTAATTCTATGAGTCTCAACATTATAGTAAAGCTTTGAAAGAAGCATGGAATAACAATAGATCGACTTTTCGGAATTTGCGTGACATGGGACTAGTAAATGATCCAAACAAAGCTATAAAAATACCCAGTTACAAAGAAGAACAATTAAAAATAGCCAAAAAAATAGTGGATCCCAATGAGTCTGAATCTGAAGAGCCCAAAGTACTAAAATCAAAACCGCGTAAGAAAGCTGTTGTTGAAAAGCTGGAACAAGAAGCACATGCTCCTAGGGAAAGAAGATTTAAGTAAGTTTGTTAGCGGTCATAAGTATGTAATAACTTATTCTCTTTCAAAAGAAAAAGAAGTAACCTTTTTATTTGTTGTTTATTCCAGATTACCAAAAGGACAAGTAGAATTTATTACTTATTTACTTGATAAATATGGTCACGATTATAAAGCAATGGCCAAAGACAAAAAAAATTATTACCAAGAAACATGGAAACAGCTAAGGGCAAAAATTAAAACATTCATGGGTATACCACAACAGTATGGTGAATATTTAAAAGCAAGAGGTTTATTAGATAAAGAAGAAAATGAAGATGAATTAAAAGAACAGGCAAAAGCTTTAATAATGGATGACAGTGATTAATTTTAACTTATGAAAATAAAATAGGAACTAGATGTGAATATGTTTGCCTATATAGTCAACATGATAGTAAAAGTATCTTAAACATATATTTTGTGAAAAAATGTTAAGCCATAATTAATCAAAATACAGTGTAAACTCCTTTTAACGATGTTCAAGGGACTGAACAATTACAATAATTTCTAATTTTATTATAAAATTGCTTGATCTAAGTCTGCCAATTTTAGCTTCCTCAATTTTCTTGAGGATACCCTGCAGTTCCTCTTGTAATATAGCTTCTTTGATTTTCTAAATGGTAGAAACAGTAGATGGACTGAGGCCTAACCATCATGAAAAACACTATGTATATATATTTAGCCAACAACATACTTAACAACATTAAAGTATGATGTTGATGTCTAAATATGAAAATACTAATTTTTAATAGATGTTTTGTGTTAAACCAACAATGTTTACAGTATAGCGAGCTGTTCATCATAACAAATTGCGTTATAAAGGAATAAACTGCTATGATTTTTTTATAGAACAGGGGGCAAACGGGCAGGTGAGCCTCCTGCCGATTTGCCGTTAATTATCACAATATGATGTTCTGTTAGTTGGCAGTTTACTAATGTTTTTAACTTTCAACTTTAACTGCTACATAATAATACATAATATTGTAATGTTTTTATATACAACAGTACATATAAATTGTAAAGAAACAACGCTCGTAAATATTACAATTATAATTCATAGAATTTAATACTATTATTGTGTTTTGCATTCATTTGGTATATCTTTCACTGGTTTTACTTTATCCAACTCTTGATACCAATCCTTTTCCATGTCTAATAGTTGTTGAGGTTTCTTATACTAAAAATAAAAATAAAACATGGTGACAAGAATTTGTTAACCTAAAATGTACCTAAGCATAAATACTACTCACCATTATAATTAAGGTGTTGTACTTATGTGATGATTGAATGTTAGCCTGTTCAATACTCAAACCCAATCTTGTTAATTCAGGGATTTGAAGTTTTTTATAGTATTTCTTATTTGTTGTACTTAAAATGATACATTTCTCTTCATTGTTGGCTTTTATACAGTAGGTTTCAATGGGATATGGTAGATTTCTTATTCTCCATTCTAAGTTGACTCTAGTATTACGTCTCATCACTATAGGCTGCAAAAAAATTATTAAACACTAGTTAACATGTGTTTTTATTTAATTATTAAAAGATAATGTATAAAAACTAACCTGATCTTTAGATTCCATTATTTCAGTAGATTCAATGGACTGTATTCCATCTGGTATAGGGTCACCAATTTCCACATCCCATTTCCCTTCACTACCTAGCTTTCCCTTTACCTTCCAAGATCTCCTCAGCAGGACATGCGTGTCTACGTTATATTCCTCCACCATTTCCCTATCATCTTCAAATTTATAGTGAATTTTCCGAATTTTGTCTTCTTTCAAGGACGTTTTGTCAGCATCCAATAAAGATTTGTACCAAATCGTATTCCTGTACATTTTTTCCGGGTCCTTGTATTTTTTTATAACTTGCTTTTCGAAATTAGTTTTAACCGAATTAAAATCCGATTCAAATGCTTCGATCAAACGAGCTTTTCTTTTCATTGCGTTGCTATAGAAACGAAATTTTTGTTTTTACTTAAGAATAAGCTTGAAAATTAAGGCCTTTATTATTTGAAAAATGATAACATCGGGCCTATGTCAACTCTATTTATAATATACAATAATTAAAATAAAAGTTAATAACGACATGATAGCATATAAACATTTATTATTATTTTTTACTGAAACTGAAGGATGGACTATTGTTTTTATTTATTTATTTTTTAGGTTACACATTGAACGATGAGGGACTGAAGCTGTCATATGTCAGTACCCTGACTGGCGCTTACGTAAAGCTTTTCTAATAAATATTAATTTCAAATTAATAACTATTCAGATATAGATCTCATAAATCTGCTTGTTTTTTTTTAATAAAAGATGGAATGGAAATAAATAGGAAGAAGATGGCGCCCCACTGCAGTATTTCAAGCCGAATTGACGGCACTACGAAACGAAACTAGCTCCGTAGATAAAAACAAGCATGACGCTAAAATATACAGTGACTGTAACTCAGCACTAGATGCTATTGTGAGTGGATGATCTCTCGATCACCAGGTAGCTGAGGTCCGCCGAAGCCTGGAACAGTGCCGCAAAAAAGGAACTCTTGTA
The DNA here is from genome assembly GCA_028984075.1 of Pieris mannii. Classification (NCBI taxonomy): domain Eukaryota; kingdom Metazoa; phylum Arthropoda; class Insecta; order Lepidoptera; family Pieridae; genus Pieris; species Pieris mannii. The sequence goes on from CM054784.1 coordinate 1,292,724, forward strand.
AGCCTCTTCTGGGTAAAGGTGCACGTTGGTACGCAGAATGAGAGAAAAACTAAGTTAAAACCTGAATACGCCGCATAAATGTCATACATATATATCAAATCAAATCAAATCAAAATTTATTTATTCAGTTTAGATACGACTTAACGCATGCTTATGAATGTCAAAAACGTTTACAAAATTCGCGAAAGAGCAAAACTACGCCATCCGTTCGCAAGACTACCAGGAGGTCTTGTTCTGAGAAGAACGGGCAAGAAACTCAGCAAGTTTTATCCTCCCTTTACATACAATAATTCAAAAGAAAATGTCATAAACCACAACGTCATTTAAGTTACATAAGTAAAAATAAAATAAAATCTGTTCTGTGATTTACCACATTCACCATTACATTACATTCCATTACATTACATTACATTCCATTACATTACATTACATTCCATTACATTACATTCCATTACATTACATTACATTCACAACACTTCCAAGAGAACAAAGCAAATTATAACAATATAATTATACCTATTGCCAAGCGTTTTTATCTTCTAGGTAAGCATTAACTGTGTAGTAACCTTTACACATTAAGGTTTTTTTAATATGTGTTTTGAATCTGTTGAGAGGCAGTTCCAATATTTCACTAGGAATCATGTTATAGCAGCGTACACATAGGCCTATAAATGAAGTGTTTATTTTCTGCAACCTGTAAGACGGCTGGAAAAGTTTTCCCTTATTTCTTGTATTCCTATTGTGAATGTCACTGTTCTTTAAAAGAGAACTAATATTACTACGCACAAAAACTATACAGTTGTAGATATATTGTGATGGTACCGTCAAAATACTGATTTCCTTGAATAAGTTTCTAAGTGAAGTGCCTGGTTTCAAGCAATAGATTGACCTAATAGCACGTTTTTGCAAGATAAAAATAGATTGAATATCTGCTGCCTTGCCCCATAAAAGAATTCCATACGACATAACGCTGTGAAAGTAACTAAAATATACTATTCGGGCAGTTTCCTCGTCTGTGAGTTGCCTAATTTTTCTAATAGCGTATGTCGCAGAACTAAGCTTGTCTGAAAGTTTAGTGATATGCTGACGCCATTGAAGTTTTTGGTCTATTGTAATGCCTAGAAATACCGTAGAATCAACTAAATTTAGTTTTTCATTGTTTAGTTTAAGCTCCATGGTTGTAGTTTTAACATTAGGTAAAGTAAATCTTATGCATTTTGTTTTTGTGGCATTTAATTGTAAATTATTTGCAGAAAACCAGGACAATATTTTAGAAAGTGCGTTGTTCACATCGTCACAATTTGTCTTATATCTATTTACTTTAAAAATCAATGACGTGTCATCAGCAAATAATACAATATCACATAATAGCTTTGCATAAGTAGGCAAATCGTTAATATATATAATGAATAAAAATGGTCCCAATATTGATCCTTGCGGGACTCCCATTTTAATATGTGATCCCGAAGATTTAGTTCCATTTATATCAACTTTAGTTGTTCGACAACTTAGGTAAGAGGTTATTAAGTTAAGAGCTACATTTTTTATACCGTAGTGGTCAAGTTTGCAAAGCAGAGTCTCATGATGAACACAATCAAACGCCTTGGACAAATCACAGAAAACTCCCAGTACATCTTGAGTTTTCTCCCATGCATCAAATATATGTCGTAACAGAGCTATTCCAGCATCGGTAGTGGAGCGACCTTTAGTAAAACCGTATTGTGCGTTGTGTAGAAGATTGTTTGTATTGAAGAAATTAATTAGTTGTTCTAGTATAATTTTTTCAAAAATCTTACTTAGAGTTGGCAGTATTGAGATGGGTCTAAAATTCGAGGGATCTGTCCTGCATCCAGATTTAAATAAAGGTATTATTTTACTATGCTTCATTAAATCTGGAAAATTTCCTTCATCAATACAATTGTTAAAAATATACGCAAGATCTTGGGCAATAATATCAATAATGTCCTTAATAACATGTACAGAAACATCCCACAAGTCTCCAGAATGTTTTAATTTTAAGGATTTAAAAGTTTTAACTACATCACCAGCGCTAACGTGCTTAAACTGAAAATTTAATTTGCATTCTGGTACGTAAGTTTTAAGAAAACTAATAGCCTCTTTAGGAGAGGAATTAAGAGAAGATGTAGTAATTATAGGTATGTTTGTAAAAAAATCTTCAAAAATATCAGCAATCTCCGAGCTTTCAACAATAATCTTATCATCTACCTTGAAAAGGAATGAATTATTACGGGATTTAAGGTTTCCTGTTTCTCTATTTATGACATTCCAAGTAGTTTTGATTTTATTACTTGAATTCCTTATTTTCTCACATATATGCAAGGCCTTTGTATATTTACAAACTTTTCTAAAAGTTTTGGAATAATTTCTGACATATTCTATAAACACTGCGTTGTGATTATATTTTTTTAATGCATATAATTCAAAAAGCCTATTCCTACTCTTATAAATACCACTGGTGGCCCAGTCATCAAACTTGATTTTTTTGTTACACTTTACAGTCTTTATTGGGTAAATTAAATCAAACTCATTTTGAATAACATTAAACAATCTTTCGTATTGACTCTCCGAATTATTTAGAATAGAGTAATCTATTGAACAAACCTTGGAATTAACGTTATGCCTAAAACTTTCCATGCGACTTTTTGTGAAGGGGCGATATTTAACGTGCTTGGCTTCATCAAATATTTTATCAGAGAAGCCAACAATCAGACCACAATGGTCAGATGTAAGGTTTGTTATTACTGATTTAGAAACAGGTTTGTCCCTCGAAAATATGTTATCTAAACAAGTCGCTGAATGGGAGGTGATTCTAGTTGGTTCAGAGAATTGGTTTACTAAATTGAAACATTTAAAAATTGAAATAAATCTAGTGCTTACTGAAGTACTTTCAAGTATGTTTATGTTAAAGTCTCCGCAAATAATGACCGATTTTCGTTTACTAGTCAGTCTTTTAAGTACATCTTCCATTACTGACTCAAATTTGTAGTAATCCCCGGAAGGGGGCCGGTACACGCATACTATAACATAATTCTCCAGTTCTACACAAGATAATTCAATAACACATTCAATTGATAGACTTACAATATCCTTACGATCTTTGTATTTGACAGTACTATTTACTAATATTAATGAACCACCACGAATAGAACTACTTCTCATGAATATGCTACACAATTGGAAGTTGTCAATGACAACAGCTTCATAACTTCTTAGCCAATGTTCCGTAATGCAAATAACTTCAATTTCGCGACTTTTTGTAAACAGTTCTAATTCTAATTCCTTGCCAGCCAAACCTTGTACATTTTGACAAACAATATTTAATAAAACTGGCTTGGCTTTTGTCTTATGTTCTAGTTTAAATTTGTAAAAGGTACATTTTTCATGACTGTTTTACTATCTGTCACAGATACCTTTTTATTATACTCACAATCATATTTCTTTGTCACTGTGACAGTTTCTTTAAAATTATATGCTAACAGCTTAGCAATTTGTTTTTTTATTTTATAAGGAAGATACAATGTATCTTTGGTCAGTGTAAATTTAGTAACAAACTTGTTACAATCAAAATATAAAAATACGTCACTATGACGACATGTCAGATGGTGTATAAATTGATTTAAAATATAAATCTGTTGATTAAATTTATAATCCATATAAAACATCACAATAAAAAATAAACATCAAACTATAGCAACGCAATAAAAAAAATAGCTGATTTGACCTAAGCAATTGAATCAGATTTCAATACGGTTAAAACGAATTTTGAAAAGCAAGTTATAAAAAAATACAAATACTCGAAAAAAATGTATAGGAATAGGATTTGGTACAAATCTTTATTGGATGCTGAGGAAACGTCCTTAAATTTTGTCGAATTAATGAAGAACAAACAGTGGAGCATGTGCTTCTACACGGCCCCATATTCGCATCATTTAGGCACGACCTGGAGCAACAAATGGAGATGACTGTAGATCGTAACGGCCTACAAGATACGTTAATAAAGCACAGACTGTGCCTGGATTGGTTCTGCGAAAAAAATATTAAATATGTAAAGGCGGCAAACAAGACCCAAAGAGCGGGTCTCGCGGGGATAATTGCGCCCCGCCTCGACCATGAATGTTGTAAATAAAAATATTACCGATGTAGCCGGGGGGTCTAGTCAAGACAGCGTAGCAGTAGTGTATGTAGAAAGTCGAAAACTAAATTTGTATGAAAATGACAGCTGTAGTTGGTACCAACTCTCGACCCCCGGGACGTATTTCCCGACGCGTAGCACGTCATTCGTGAAATAGTGTATTGGAAGCAATGAAATGTATAATTCATTATTGAAAAAAAAAATTAAACAACAGGCAGGGGAGTAGATTACAAAACAAACTGCTTGAATTTCACGGAAAAAAAAGAAAAGCGATGACGATTTATCTGTTATTGTAGTCTGAGATTTGATGGCAATACGAAGTGACAGCTGTCATATTAATGACAATCACGAAGTTGTGAATTTTTTACCTAAATGTACGAACCGTGCGTGCCGTAAATAAAAAAAAAAAGTTGTAAATTAAGATTGTTTTGGTTTTAGGTTATCTTATGTTATTTTTATATTTTTTTATACGGCTGCTTTTCTTAAATTCTCAATTACACTTCTTCCGGATTTTTAAGAATAATTTATTCGTATTATTAATGGCTCCTAAAATCCCAGATAGGTAAAGTTTTTATTATATCAAATCGTAACTAGCAATGTATGAATTAGTATTATCTTACAATATTTTGATTGCAGGTGGATACCTTACAAAGCTTTGGGTAAAGTTATAGAAGGCACAAGAATTATTTGCTTCAAAGTACCTTTGAGACGGGTAAGTATCTTTATACAAGTTAAATGTTTTATTGCTGTTGTGTGCAAATAACATTATTAATGAATAAAATACTAGAGGTCTCATATATATAATTTGTAATTTACTCCTCCATAAAATGTTTGGTTGTACAGTTAGTAAATTCACCCAGTATTTGTTGCTTAAATAAAGTACCATATTTATTTTGTGGTGTCCATCACATTTCAGATTCAGAATTAAAATTAAAAATTTGATTAGCCCACTGATTCCTCTGTAACATAATCATTCTAAATCACACAATACAGCAAAATTAAACTTTACAAAATAACATTTAAGATACTGACCAAAACTGTGTGGTGCTGAGTTACAACACGCAATGTGTAATTATTATTCAATATACTGAGCAAGCAAAAGCAAACCCTGACGCATTTCCTTGGTAATTTTTATTATTTATTTTATATGGCCATTGAACGTCATTACAAGCACAGATAACAAAAAACAATAACAACAAACACTAATCTAAACAAAACAAAAGCCAAATAACAGATTGAGCAAAGAAAAAAACTTACTGAAATCAAACAGCTAATTTACACACAACCGAAAAGGAAAAATTATTAATTTCATGTATATATTTATATTGTACTAGCATGATGAACTCTTTAGTGTTCTATCCGCCATCTATTGAAATATTTTTCGATTAAAACATAATGTCCTGTTTCTTCCTAAGCCGGCGACTTTTTAACATTGTAGTTTTAATAATTTCCTATAGATGGCATGAAAATACTTTTCAGTAATTTTTCGTACGACCGTCATATATTGATTATTTTTGCTTTATTTTATTTATTTAATAGTTTTAATAAAAGTATTCAATGTAGACTTAAAGAAGAACTTAAAAGTTCCTATAGGGATGCTTGCACAATTAGCCTACAGACAAGAAACAAAGTTACTCTGTGCTCCTATTAGAGAGGTCGTGAAAACATTGAAAACCTATCAGCTAATACATCGCGCTTATACTTGAATTAGTAGAATTTGCACCTGCGCCACAAAAGGTTACCGACAATGAAATGCATTATTGGTAGTACGTCGCACAATACGTATTTATCTAACTGTAAAGACGTCGCACTCCACCACACAGTTATACGACAAACACAGCGAAGATCCGTGTTAATTTATTCTGCATAGCATTTACATCGCTATCATGTCAATTATTTGATTTTCTTGCACTGAATCAACTGGAGTACTTGTAAAAACATCCGCTTGAAGTGGTTGTTACGTAGCATACAATACTTTTGTCTATGGCCCAGGTGATGTCACTTAAGTCTTTATGAACGACTTTATACATCTTTAGGATAATGCGTCAATGATGTTTAATAATGACACACACACGGTCTTATAAAACTTGGAAGTAAGAATGTTATTATATAAAAGTATGGTCACACAAATAAAAGTATATACATAAATGTCTAACTGTCCCTTCGAGAGATGCTCGAGAGATTCTATTGCTCGCTCATGCGATTGCGATGATGCTTACTGCGTTTTGCACAATATTAGAGAATCAAGAAAAGAGCGTACAAATTCTTAAAAGGCCGGCAACGCACTCGCGAGCCCTCTAGCATCGAGAGTGTCCATGGGCGGCGGTATCACTTAACATCAGGTGAGCCTCCTGCCCGTTTGCCCCCTATTATAAAAAAAAATCAATACAATGAAAATTGCTTAATCCACAAAAACAAAACTTGATATTATGACACTATAAATTCAGAAATATTAACTATTCACTATTCTATACATGACATAGCTTTTTGCTTATTATGCACCTACATTATATATTAGTATGTAGATGAAATTATATTTTAAACTAGCTGCCCCCGCGAACTTCGTTTCTCCTTAATGAGATTTTACTGAGCCTACCTGTTTAGTACATACCAACATGGAACATTTTGCTATGCTATCCCAGAGACTGTTCGGTTTTACGGAATGAAATATTTTTAGGTTGTTCTGTGAATTTTTCTCGGTATAAACCTAAGTTTTTAATAATGAAATACAAAATAGGGGTTGATTGTTAAGGGTTGAAAATTCTGGGTTTTATGTATCTGTATCATAAAAAAATAAAAAAATGTTTTTTATCTAAAATTAAAAAAAAAAATTAGGGGTGGATTACCCTTATTTTACTTTTACCCATTTACCCATTTAGGGGGATGAAAAATAGATGTCCGATTCTCAGACCTACCAATATGCACACAAAATTTCATGAGAATCGGGAAAGCCGTTTCGGAGGAGTTTAACCACAAACACCGCGACACGAGAATTTGATATATAAGATAATATAAAACATAGACAATTAATTATTAACAGCTTTGATTCCTGTTGGTATTTAATGACTCCTAGCCTAGAATTCAGGTCGGATTGCGGCTTCACCCTCGTCCTGAGAAATACTAGACATTACAAGGATGCCATTGCATAATGAAGATCACAAATACCTTATTTACTATTATTGGTCGAGGATTTAAAATTGTATTTGATTCCGTTGAATCAATCGTGCAGGCACAGAAGGCTGGCGTATAAAGAAAAAATGTACGTGTTTGTTACATGTTTCATACGGTATCATCTCGGTACATAATTTAATGTATAAACTTTCGATAAAACCATGCGGTATAAAAGAGAAATTTACGAACAAATAGTTTCTCATAGTATTAGTATAAACTTTGAATGATTGTACATGTTGAAGTTTTATGTTTCCTAAGTTTGAACCCCGGTAAGCACCAACGGCAATTTCAAAACCTTCGACGCTGTAACAGGCACAAAAGGCTTATCACCTGCTGGCTCTCACAAGTATTGCGAACCAATTCGACTTATTGTCTGAAGAAAAGATCGTACCTACTCTTCATAGGCCGGCAACGAGCCATCATACAGTGAGTCTCTATTAGTGGGTGGGCTATTACTGAACTTCAGATGATTATCCGGCTCGTCTGGCTCTGTTCTATAAAGTAATCTAAATTATTAACAAAACAGATGCAAAATTAACAGGCCAATGTAGGGTTACAGCGCCACTGTTATTCCTTTGATCCCTTACGTTGTGATCGTAAGACTGAGTTGTGACCCTAATCCCATAATACAAATCACGTCTATTTGCCTGCCGACGTGTCATAATATTTGTGGCATCACAAAGGAGGAATCCGGGTTGAGGCTAATCTTATATTTGATAAAGCATCTGCGTCATACTGTGCTCTATGCCTGATTAAAAAAAATCCTTTATTCGGCTGTGGCGCTTTCAAACGGGAACCGAACATAAATTTCGATTGTTTAGTTTGAATTATACAGGGATATTACGGCAATTGGTAGGTGTAATTTGATAACTTAAGTTATTTATTAAATGTATAAGTTTAGTTGACGTCTGGCATTTTATACTTATTTTTTTAATAGCGCTGATGTTGGCTAAAGTTTATTGTAGCGTGCTCTCAAATTAAAAATATGGCTATTCGATATCGTAAGGTTTATATTTATGAAGTGTAAAGTTGCAAAGGCGTAATGAACAAATGTTCTTTACGAGTGTTTTGACTTTCATCTACTTAAGCGATCTCCCAGGCGCACGAGAGCAGACGATGTCAATCAGCTAAATTCTTTGGTAATAACAATATTTTCTTTCGCAATGTATTTTGACGATATCATCTGTCTAGCGACTCTCACAATTGCTACAATGACATTGATCGCTTGTTTTCATTATGCGCGCACACGAATGTCTTATAAAGTTATAAACCTTGAACGTTGCTTATTGTCCTCTCTTTTTTTATTTGTTTTGACCTGTTTAAAAGCTAACTTGGTGACATATGAAGCTGCTCTTTATCTTTTATTTATAGGTGTCGACAATTGGACGCCTGGGTTGATGTTTGATTGTTTTACTTAGGGCATTTTGATTGTTAATAATCGTCATGGTTCAGTATTGTAATTTTTTTATTGATTTTAAATGTTTCGTTATAAGAAACACAATCCTGTCGTAATATGTGACCCTTAATCCCTAAACTCTAACCATATCATGACTTTTGTAATTGTTGTATTTCTTCTACATTGCATCACAATTCATGAATCCGTGCAATTATCTTTTTAGCTTTTAGTTTGTTTTATTAATGTTTTTTGTATTATTTTAGATTAACGTTCTAAAACATTTTTTTAATGAGATTTGGTCGTGCACTTCTTGCAATTTATCCATCATATTTCCTTTTTTTAGTTTTTCCCTTACTATTGTTGCCTGGAAGTTATCGCTTGCTCGCGATAAGGCCGCCCGTTGCATTATTTATTTTGTATAAATGTTATGAATGAATAAATAAAAATCGAAATAAATTAATCGACAAGAATGCCAACGAACACAACAAAATACAAACAGATATTAATTATGAAAAATGAAATTACTTTTGGAAAACAAAGTAACTCACTTTATAGTTAGCTATTTCGTTTTTATTTGTTTGTCAGTTCACTCAACAGATAAAAGAGGTCTGTTAATCTATGTAATTCGTAGTTAGTAATACAGCGTTTCATTAGTGCCCTTTTCAGAAGGTAAGTGTTAGCTGTATTATATAGATCGATACAGTTCGAATAGGCATATGTTCAAACAAGTGTCGACATAGAAATCCGATTTTGAATGGGTGTTGCATTTCTTCAGCTATCAAATCGAATAAAAAAGTCGTAAAACCTATTGACACGCTTGGGAACATTGGATTGTCGGTAGTGTGGTTCGATATCGTCCTCACTTTATTGGGCCAACACAAGCCCAATGCATTGCACTTATCTCTTATCGATTTGTAATGATATAATGTTACACGCTCGTAAAAATTCAAACTAAAAACTATTCGGACATGTCGGACGCTTTCAGTTTCAGTTCGATCTTCCACACTCTTGAATATTCATTAGGCTGTAAAGAAGCCCTCAATAACCACAGATAAAGATCAAAGTGACTCAAAGACGATAGCCTTGCTATGAAGGTTTGGTTGAATTACTGGTCTGAAATGGTGACCTATTTAGAAGATACGGCTGTTTGAGGCTTATTTAGGCACTAAGATAGTAGGACTCATAAACAAAATTTAGCGCTTTCAAACTCTTTCAAACAGTCAACGTCAAAATGTTTTGACGAACGATTTTATAGTTGTCTTCCGTTCCACGGCCTGGATTTGAGAACTGGCAGTAAGTGTAAAATTAGAAGAATTTGAGAATTTCTTTTAATGTTATAAAAAATACTTAACTGTACTTAATGGTATCATGGTTGTAGAATATTATTTTTTCAAAACTTGTGGCCATACATAATCTGTAAATAAATAAATAAATAAACAATAGTTATTGTCGTTTCTGAATCTCATCTTAAATATAGATTACATCACTACGTACACGTACTACACACGTACCACGTACACAATACACTCATTGTAACGAACATGCCTTGATAATATCTATTTTCTATCATGTCTGATTATATCGCCTCCCAATAGTGTATGATAATTGGTAATTAGTAGCCACGTGCTAAAATCTAACTCCTATCATAATGGCACAGTATTGTTTAATTGCTATGACAAAACCTGTGGGTGTCATATTGATGTTTGTCTGTTTTGGATTTTAAGAGTTTTAAGTGGCTTTTAGGTCGATTTTGTTTTTATGATCCATGCATTTTTGGTGTGATAATTGTTTGAGCAAACAATGAACCATCAGAGACATACCCTGCGATTGCGTCAAACACCACGTTGGTGGTGCTGTCATCAGTCATATTCGTTTGTTGTTAATAACCATATATTTTTACGAAATAGCATTGTTGATGTCACCATTAATTTCATACCGTCGGTCTTCACGACAGCTTTGTCAGTGTTCAGTCAATTTAAAGCATTTTTTTATTAAAAGTTTAAAATGTTTAAAAAGGTTAACAATAATAGGTAGGAAAGAATTAAATTATGATTATAAGGATGCGATTAGTGAGAGATATGGGCACGGCGCCCGAAATGTAAATGAAAGATCATCCATTATTTTGAGAATGTCTTCGGAATTGATAGCATCGTTAATTCCTTTGTTATTTTTCAGTTTGATTCCAGTTCCATAAGCAACAATTAAGTCTCTTCTAGTTAACATTAATTCTTTGCGCAATTGCTATGGGTTACCGTTTCTACTTTCCCTCCTATTATCATAGTCATGAATTGTTGCATGGCCCCTAAATCAATATTATTGAGAATGTTTGATTCTGTCGTCATCCAATTATACTTATTAAAATTTATTGAGCATAACCAATGAGTAACCGAGTAAGATCCACGCATGTAAACCATTATTATTGACATAGTTAGTAGTTGATTTATTTCTGTCTACAATTTCATGTTTACTTATGATTGCTTGCGATGAATTTTTTCTTCTTATTATAATAGCAAAGTATCAAGGCTACACGATGGTTTAGCGGTAGTAATGGCAATGATTAAGTAAATTATAGGATAGCGCGTTGCATCGTTCAATTATTGCAGCTATTAACCCAATTTATTTAATTTTTTTATCGTCCATACAAGAGACCACCAAGACTTCAAGAATGTACTCAGTGGTTTTTTGAGATGCACCAGCTGTGGGTGGTTTATGCTTTTATTCATCAGTGACGGTAGTCGGTCGCACGCGTTTCCAATTATTGTGATTATTATAGCTGTTTGTCGTACAGCTGCAATATAAACTATTGTTACGATTGCCTCTGTAGGACCACCAAGCGGGTAATGTGCTATTTCTCGCCATGCTAACATTTTAGATACGCACTGAACTTCACCTTTCACTTTTCAGCTGCCACAATTTAAACAGAAATATTGAATAAGCCGAGATGAGTTGTATTTAGTAGCGCAAGAGCAAGGAAGTATTCAAATTGACATTGGTTTAGTTTAGTATTGATATAAAAATACAGTTATATTCCAAGTTGAATCGTGATCTTTTTTTACCTCACCTCAACAGGAGTCGGTGAAATAAAATGTAAACAGTTGAGAACTGGATCCTAAGGCCCGTATCAATAACGTAGATCGATATAGATAACGGTGTCGATATGTTATTTTGGCTTAGATAAAATCTAACTTCTAACTTTGTTGGGTTCTGATGATTTACTGAATGGGTGTAAGTATTCGTTATGGTCAATGAGTTTGGAGGAAACGAAATATTGGATTATTTATGTATTTTGTAATTCATAGGTTCATAATAATAATAAAGGCACATTAATTTTATACAGTTAAAAATTACATGTAAAATTACAATATAGTGTGTTCTTTTGGGTAAAGGCCTCATCCTGAACTTTCTATTTGGATCTGTTCCTAGCTTCCTCCATCCATTTCTCCGCAGAAACCTTTACTATGTCATCAGCAGAATACCATATATACGATCCGTACCATCTTGATGTCCGTCGTTCCACAACTGAGCGATCCTAAAGGAAATTTCTGTCGTTCACCACTATCTGGAACCAGCTGCCCACTTAGTCTTCAAGATGATCGTACCAATTCTTAAAAGTCTGGCAACGCACTTGCTAGCCCTCTGGCATTAAGTGTCCATGGGCGGTAGTATCACTTATAATCTGTAGAGCCTTCTGCGTTTGCCCCCTTTTTTATAAAAAAATCTATCAATACAAAGCCCGGCCTAGTCAATTGTTTGTTTCTAAAGACGCTCAAGACCACACAGACGGTAGTCAATCTGTGCTGTTCACCCCGCCCCACCTGTAATCAGCCATCATTACCTTCTAATGACGTGTTAACGTTGTTTTATGGGAATGCCAAACATGACGTTCATATTTCGGTCATTTATATTTGTTTGTCGTCTTCGTATTGTTTGCTTTCGTCTTCTAAAACAGAGGGCGGCGTTCCGGCTATCCACTGCACCGGTAAGCGTGTGTGCTTTGACCTTTTGTTTTTTCAAAGCGGGACATCTACCTATAAAATGTACCACTTCCTAACGGCTGATTTTTCTCGCGTTGAGTCCGAATGATTAACAAGCCAAACCTTGGCTTCAATAGATTTTTTTGCGCCAAAAAGTAATGTTTTATTCATTCACACGACATTCATTTTTATTCGTTTCTCATTCTTTATTCAAAATATATCTCATATATAATAGAACAATAGCTGTCAAATTTATACACGTGTTTTTGGAAGATTAACTAAATATCTATTAAGGGGTCTATTAAGGGTTTATAGTACGAATATATTTGGTTTCTTATTTTGTATTATGAAATATAATTAATCTGGGCCTCAGGTATTTGTATCTGTTTCATTTTTCATCTAATAGGCAAGTAGGTGATCAGCCTCCTGTGCCTGACATACGCCGTCGAATTTTTGGGTCTAAAGCATGCCGGTTTCCTCACGATGTTCTCCTTCACCTTTTGAGCGACTGTTAAATGCGCAAATAGAAAGTCCGTTGGTGCACAGCCGGGGATCGAACCTGCGACCTCAGGGATGAGAGTCGCACTCTGAAGCCACTAGGCCAACACTGCTCATGATACCAACTTTTATACGAGAAACCGTGTTTCTGAAAATTACCAAATATGTTTGCGGTAATAATATTATAAAAATATCTGGTTAAGAACACCCACGTTTGTCTACCTTCCGGTCCCAGTTAATACGTCCCTGTTTATTCTCCGTTTTCTCACAATTTGTCTAGACACCACGTTACTCGAAAATGGACTTTGAGTTCTGGTGCACACGACGAAGCGGTGTGATTGTAATGGCAGCTTTCAAGCTTTGCCTAATTCACACAAGGTATTTAGCTGAACTTTGTGAACAACGAAGATGTAATGATGACCGATGGTAATGCATCTTGTATTTAAAAACGTTCGTCACAATGTGCATGCTAATTAAATTATCAATGCGGACTTCCTCATTATTTGGAACCGGTTTTGTATTTCGAAATTTCTCCTCAAAATTTTCTGATTCCAGACATATCGATTATATTCAGCAATACATATTGAGCTGTCTCCATCCTTAAATAGTCAAGTCACGATTTATAAGTCGTTGAAAAAAAGTGTAAAGGTCGCTGCTGATAATAGGGAATAAACACGCAGGTCGGTTTTAAGGCGCCAATGGAACCCGCTGAGATTATATCGTCCAATATTGTCCGTCTTTGCACCTCATATTAAACTGAACGAAATAAGGCTTCTGTAATGACTAGGGGTCTTGCAAATTGGTTTGTACTGGAAGTATCCTGGGATGTGAAATTTGCCGGATGAATTCACACCACTGATCTGTCCCCTTCGTATTATAAATCAAATGCAGGTAATCCGTCGGACGCAGTGGAATAAGCATTATGTTGGGGCGTCTTTCTCATTACTTACAGTTAACTATTATATTGCATTGATTTGCAACGTTTCTTTTGCAAAATGTATTACCGAAACGGAACAATTTTAATATGCAGTGACGAAAGTAACGAAAGGTTAGACGGTGTTTTTGTTCCAATTGAATCCAATTAGATTATTAAAGATGATTAGCTTTAATGCGACATAATTTTTGTATTATAGCTAAAGTATGAAGCAGTGTTGGCCTAGTGGCTTCAGCGCGCGACTCTCATACCTGAGCTCGTAGGTTCGATCCCCGGCTGTGCACCAATGGAGAGTTTCTTTCTATGTGCGCATTTAACATTTGCTCGAACGGTGAAGGAAAACATCGTGAAGAAACCGACAGTGTGTCAGGCACTGGATCACCTACTTGCCTATTAGATTTAAAGATGATCGTGAAACAGAATCAGAAATCTGAGGCCAAGCCCTAAAGAGGTTGTAGCGCCACTGATTTATTTTTATTTAATTTTCGTATTAGTTATTGAAGTGAAACTTCTTTATCGGTGTTGAAAAAAAAAATATCTTCACATTTTTCCGTTACACGCCATCTTTTATTTGTCCCTACCACGGTTGATTCGATGAGATTCGAAGCGATTAATAACAAAAATATTTAATAACGACAACAAGAATAGTAATCATTTAATTACAATTTATGAAATTCTGTAATAATGTTAGTATCTAGTAATAAGGTAAAATAAATAATTCTATTATTTGTGTTAATGTTCTGCGATAATAAAAGCCTTTTGTTAAACTTTAAACTTTCTGTAAAGTTGCATATAGTAGATTATTTTTCGAAAAATAAAGTCATAAAGAAGTTTCACTTCTTACGTATGTAAGAAATGTACACTAGTACACTCACACATTCTTTTTATTCCGTTATCTCTTATATGAAGATTTTCGGAATTAATGGATTAGGGTGTTAATCTTATATTTTATCGAGTTTGTAATACTTAACGGTACATAAAAGTGTATTTTGTTAATACGAATTATAAGGCTGTATAACTTGAACAAGAGTAACATGGCGTCCACAATGGAGTTGCCAGTCAGCTCTGCCTCAACGACCAAACCCTCCTCACGTGTGACGGCTATACATTTGTTTGTCCGCAGCTGCGGTGCCGACAACATATTTATTGTGCTCATTAACCTTCAAGAACGCTATTTAATTGTCGGCCGTTTTTTATTCACTTCACCTCTGACCCGTCCACGACTTATTGCTCCCCGGTCGCTCTTCGAAAGTGAACTGGTGGGTTATTTATTATTCCACTCGGTATTGTGGCGCTTGAGCTCATCCGTATGATTTATTCTGTTATAAGGATGTGACACGAACCAAAGAGGCTTTAGTCTTGTACGCGTCCGACAAGGAACATGTGAGTTGTCCATCGGGACAATAGTGTGAGGTTTCACACGATGGCAAATAGATGCATACGGTTGAACGCAGGCTTAAAAGATTAATAGTACAAAATGTTTTTAAGATTCTTTAATGTGTATGTCTTGTAGCAATGTATCATAAATCTTTCTTTACAATAGAAATAACTTGAGGATTTTAAAAACAACATTAAGTGGTCATTATTTATCTAGTCCAATGTGTATTTGAAGACATCGCGATAAACGCGATTGACTCTTCGTTTGTTTACGTTTAGTACTTATCGGTGTAGAGATGTTGCTACCATTGTTCTCGTGCTTTATTCACTTTGCCATTGACGTCTTCATGCGCGCTATCATCCGAAAATTGGTGTATCATGTTCGTATCGTCTGTATGGGACCGTTTATTGATTGTATCGTGGTTTGTTCGCTGTTCACTTTGAATAAAATTCGAATTATAATTAATCACGCTTGTGTCGCGTGGGAGAGCGCCGCGTACCGAGCGACGATCTATCATATTTTGTGATAACCACTAGAACGCATCTCGGATTTGGAACTCACATGACATCGTTCAGTGCAATAGTCAAAATGCCATTTTGTAGAGAGCGTTGCCCTTTTTGACGTGGGATGATAATATATTATGTACGTTTGTAAAAGATTCGTGTTATCCTTTTCTACTGTGTGTATTATATTAATTGCGACGTTTATTAAGACTTTGTCGCTGATGACATCGAAATCGGATCGTAAATCTTTTAGCTGCGTAATAACATCGCTTAACTTATTCAACAGCGCATATAGATAGACGAGTTCTAAGCGAGGGACACCCTGGGGCTATGGCGGAGACTGTCAATTGAATTTGTCTGCAAGCGCGCCGTGCATTAATGGCGTACTAAACTATGTTGAATACTATTATTGATATTTTCATAAAACGCAACTATTGTTGGACTACGCTCTTGTCTGGTTTAGTGCGTTGTCGTTGTGGCATTAGAGATTTTATGCTGCGTTTGTAAGATATAAAATTTTATTAGTTTTGTATGACTTGATTTTGGTGCCACTACGATAATATTAAATAAAAGGCACGACGGCGTTTTATTAAGTGCTTTTTCGTCTTTTGTTCGTTGCAGTCTCTTTGCTCCGTTCCCACGTTCTGGCTTTTTAATCATGTCAGTTGTGTGTTCGCATTTCATATTGCATCATAATGTGCTTATTAAGAGTCGTTTGCTTTTAAATGCGTACCATTTAGCGTATGATGTGTGGCTCGCGTGTCATTTCTCTCGTCACAAACGTTCCTTTCGCACGACATTTTGAATATATTCGATTGATATTTCATACTGTAGCTTGTGCTGTTGTTATTAATGAGAAATAACAACAGTAACATTTATTGCTGTTGTTATAACTATTGGTCCGGTAATTATGTCAACACGAGTTACCTAATCGAGGGACATAAGTCGCGGTGTAAGGTGATAAATGTCCACACATTACCGATTGTGATGTATGCCGCTCATTAGCTCCTAAATAAGATATACCATTGATTAAGCGGCAACACATACTTATTTTATTACATTCCACTTTTAATAAACAAGCGATTAATTATGTTTGATTATAAACGGTATTCGTAAGCTTATGTTTTGGTAATTACGGGCCATTGGAGTGTTATTAATCTTTCCATTACTTTGTTTTTGAAACGGTTGTACTGTTTGAGAGGAGGAAATTTGTTTTATATGTTATATTAGGATTTTATATGTTATGGAGAATTTAATATGTTATATAATTTGTTTTTTTTAATTTAATATCGAAAGTTGTTTATGGATTTTCGTTACAGAAATATGTTTCTGTAGTCGCAGAAGTAACCATGCTTTTACGGAGTTTTATTTTTTTCCTTATTTACTATGTATACAGTAACTTAATGATAGTATAATAGAAAACTTAAAAATAATGCAATTATAGTGAACTCAGCTAATGCACGTAAATAGATCCACCTCACAAGCAATAGTTGTGTATTTGTAAGTAAGTGGTGAACTTTAAAAGCCTCAGGGAACGTTTAAGGAAACCTAATGTTTTTTTCAATTTTTTTCAATCATCGCCAGAGATATATGTATATTAAGGAGATGAAATAGTACTCAAGAACAGAGTGGCTTTCCCTTAATATAGACTGTAAGTAGTATCATTGGACATCTTATCCTAAAAATAGTTTTTAGTTTAAGTTAAATTAACTTAGTTTTAAATTGCTTATTAGTCTTTTGTTAGGCTTGATTGTTATGTTTAATTGTGTCTTTGTGCAGAGACAATACATATATATATATATAACAGTATATAGACCTCGTCATTTACACATTATCATAAAAGAAAGGTGTTATGTAAAGATACTGGACGCTCATAAAAACCTTAACTGCCAATTTTCTTTACAATAACTCATAAATGTCAAAGATAGAGAGTTGAAAAATTAAGTTAAGCTTTATTTACAACTTAAATTTCTTATAAATAAACAGTTTTATTCTGAATTAAGAAAAAAATGTTTCCGCCGATATTTTAATACGTGAAAAATGGGTCGGTAAAAGGCAGGTTCAAGGATATCCAAGGTAGTGAACGCGTTGCTGACCCTTAATAATAAACGCAAAAATATATGAAAGTATAATTAAGGCTAAAAATGACATTACGAAAATTCTTACAATCAAAAATTGTTTATTTTATTGCATCAAAAATTAAATTAAACCTGCTTATGACCGCGTTGGCGCTAGCGGTATATGTAATAAATTAGCAAAAATACATAATGATTGAATATTAATGTTTACAGTTTGAAATAATGGTATTTAATAATGTTGTTATGGGTTTCTTAATAGCGCTTTTTCGACAGAAAAATTGATAGTTCAATTTTGTGTGGCGCGTCGTTAGTGTCATTCGTTAGCCCCAGGGCATGCAAATTAAGATATTTCATTTGAATACCTTTGATTTATGTGTATACGCATACTATATGAAAGCTCTTCAGCCTCTTATTTTCTCACACCCTGAATATTCAAATTTATTATTATGGTTGACGTCCAAACCCAATAACCTATCTCAATCCATTTTGACCATCTGAGTATTAATCTTAATACAAATATTGATAACAGTGTGCCCATAACAAATATTATCAAAAAGATATTTCATGTTTAAAGATAGACATTAGACATGTATATTTTAATGTATATTTTAATTAAATGAGTGCAACAAGCGAACAGATTGCATTCTATCCGTTGCCAAAAATGGATTGTCTTCGTAAGGTTTATGTTGGGATGCAGATAGGAGATCGATCGACTGTCAGGTCTGACAATCTATAATCTCAGATTGTTTTCAATCTGAGATTGTAGATTGTCAACAATCTCAGATTGTTTTCAATCTGAGATTGTGGATTAATAGTTGCTTTCGGGCGTTAGACGCATTGGCAAACCAGTGGTCTTATTTTTTAATTTGAAATCTGTTTTCGCTAAGCTTGTTGAATACCTTTACTGTAAGATCAGAAGCGAGACTTCACTATAAGTAAGACTCTTATGTGTGTGTGTGTGTTGCGTTTTTGACATACTCGAATCATTCTTAGGGTTAAGTGAACTTTAAATGTTCGGATCGGAACTATATTTGGGTTATGACGTAATTTTAACTATTTTTTTATTTACTGTATCTGCACAAAGACATCATTAAAACACGACCTAATTTAAAACTAACTTAACAAAGAGAATATTTAACATAAGCAAGTGTTTAATAACACTACGTACAGGCTTTATAAACGTGTAGACACTCTGTTCTCGTTGACAATTGTATTCCACTTACAACTGTTTAGCACATTTATTCACTAATTCGAATGGTTTTACAACTATGAATAATTAAATTTTTCACAATATGAAAACAACTGGAATTTAATATAATTTAGATACGCGTTAATCCTATTTTACGATCGAGGCAAGGTTGTGCGGACAATCAAAATAAATTGTTCCTTTTATATTTTATTATCCGTATAATTTATAGACTACACAAAAATTTTATCAAATTCAAGTCGTAAAACTTTTATGTATTCGTTTAACCGCCTCGCCTATTCACTTTTCTCAGCTAATTTTCGATTCCGCATTGATTGAATACAG
Organism: Pieris mannii; assembly: GCA_028984075.1. NCBI lineage: Eukaryota > Metazoa > Arthropoda > Insecta > Lepidoptera > Pieridae > Pieris > Pieris mannii. Next base: position 1,312,340 of record CM054784.1, read on the forward strand.
TCGTCACATTATTAATTAATTTAAAGAATATATTATGAAGTCATGCATTTATAATGAAGTTATTCTTATTTTATAGCTCAATTCGTATAGCATATATAGTGAATATATATATGCTATATTGACTCTTTATAATCAACAAGGTGATCCTCTTGAGCGGGCTATTTTTAATCTCGCTGTAAATTCTTGAATACGAAATTTAAAATCAAATTATATTGTTTAGTATCTTGACCATTTATATTTATATCAGATTTTAATTCAATAAGTCTAAGTATCTCTAAGTATCTCCATGGTAACAGTTTGGTCAGCAATAAAAATATTTAATACCACTATAGATTTAAATATATATATAAAATAATAAACATTTGCTTTTGTAGGTTTTGTTTTTATATCAAATAGGCTAGTGTTTAAGCTAAGTAATAAAAAGAGAATCAATTGTTTCTCTTACTCTTATTCTCTCTCTTATTTTCATTTACTCAAATATTACCTAAACCAGAAAATGATATAAAAATCGTAAAAATACAGAATAGGGTTATTCGGGTTCCGTGATGGTTTCTGTGGACGACTGCTTGACACTTATGACATCACATCCTGTATAAAGTGTATAAATGGGTTTATGGCCAAAAATGATGCTAATGAACTGTCTCTGAACTCCATTTGAATAACCTAGAAAATATTACTTACACATGCGTTATCTTCTCGCAAGCTTTACATGGGTCAAAATGCCGCGGTGCCGCCAAGATTTTGCCTTATAATTCAATTTACAGGCCAGTTGATTGGTTAATTTATCGTCGATAATTCAATGTTTTATCTGTTAACAATCTTAATTTCTTTATTATATCTGTGCTGTGAATAATATTTCGATGAAAGTTGTAATTGCCTGTTCGTAGCACAGCTACGACTAATCGAATACGCTGTAATGACCGTGTTGTAATGTATTACAATAAAATATTAGATTTCCGGTCAACTCGTGACTTTTAACATGTATACTAAATATTTACAGTTAAACGAAAGCTGTGTTTGTGTTTAGGGGAAATTGTTGTAATTTTTCAAAATGATTCGTAATAGGTGGCTGAACAAGTTTAATGAGAACTGAGGTTAATTACATTAAAGGTTTTGACATAACTCATAACATATGATCATTTGTATAGTGTTTAAAAAAAATAACATTTCTTTGGTATTTTGTTTCGTATAATTTATTGTAATGTTTTTACAAACATAATATAGAATTAAAATTTACAATATCTCGCACATAGTCGGAATGCATTAATGAAAAAAATCATTACAAATAAAATGAAAAATACAATTTAATCAAAAATTTTCCTGCAATTAAATACTCCGATGATATCATACCGTATTGCACCGTTAACCTTTGAGTTCCTCACAATCAAACAAAGCGGCAAGGCCTGAAGAAAATGTTAAAAGTTCATATACATATTATGTTCTGAAAATAAATACATATTTTTATTAACATGCCAATAAAAGCGATAAATCCATAGCTACCGTAAAGTACAGTATGCCTCCAAATACCACGGTACTCTTATAACGCATTTTCATATTACGCGATTTTAGTCCCTAGGGTACGTATATATAATGCGGGGATTTCACAATTTTTCCGTACTGTGACATTTATAATGATTTTTGCGCACTATTATAAATTTTAACATAAATCGTTAAACGTGAATCATTATAATACATACACGTTATATGGTGTGAGTTTTCCCCCTGGAAATCGGGCAGGAGGCGCACCTGATGTTAAGTGATACCGCCGCCCATGGACACTCGATGCCAGATGCTCGCGAGTGCATTGCCGGCCTTTTAAGAATTGGTACGCTCTTTTCTTGAAGGACCCTAAGTCGAATTACAAGATACAAGCGCGTTATGCGAGAATACTCCTATAACGCGTTTTCTATAACACGGACACAATTCAAGTGTTATAGGCGGGATAACTGTACTACCTATAGAAATGTTTTTCTAAATACTTTCATTAAAGTCCAATCTATCACAGTGTGGCTAACTACAATATATTTGGAACGTCTTATAATCTTAAAGCAAAGATTCAGAGGCAGTTAATCCTATGATAGTACCAGGCACCTGCTAGTTCTACGTAGGTACGTTAATGGAGAGGTGTGTCGCCACGCCCCGATGTCGGCTGAGTGTTTTGCAACGCACTTGTTGGTTTAGTTATGCGCACCTGGATTTAAGAAATTGCTTTTTAATTAACGAATTCTTATCTATTTTATGGCAGAGTTTACACGATTTTAATTTTACGTGTAACTGCATTATTATATGTTTACTTTGATTGTAATAATAGTTTGCTTAGTCAGTGGTTAATATTGCGAGTTATGAAAACAAATTGTTGTTAAAACTTAGATAGGTTTTACCGAGGTTAACGAAACACAGTAAGTAAATTTTCAAAACATTCTTAATAATCAAACGTGGTGTGTTGGGAAATACTGCACTAGGGATTGGTACTATTTTACTAAATTTATTTCTAAATTTGATAGCCTTACTACAAAACGTAGACTTAAGATATTTTCGCTTGATATGTATACTATGTTTTAGATGTGGAAAATGATTATATCTTCAAGCCATGTTTTATATAAGCTTAATGGCTGACAATTAGATAGCTATGTATTTACTCCTACAGATTTGTTAAATTATATATAACAAAAAACAATTATGCTAAAGATATTCCCAAAGATTGAATACATTTATCTAAGTAATGCATAAGTGTGTGTTGTGTGATGGTGAGTTATGTACATTCACATATACCTGAGAGAGAGTATATGTGGGGTGTGCACTAGTGTGCATTATGAGCACATTTTTTTAAGGATATTCCGCGATAGCTTAAATTAGTCGAGGCTTTGTATTAGCGTCCAAATTCAAAAAATCTCTTTATCTTCGGGATAACATTTAAAAGTTAAATAACACGGTGTAAAAATTAATGAGTTTGATAACGCAGCGCGAAGTAATGTGCTGGTATAATATTTAATTTTGCCAAGTGAGGTGCTAAATAGTTGTCGTTTTTGTTTACATTCAGTTTTTACGATGCCCAATTTGACTTGTGATATTTCGTATAGATTTCCTGAGGTCTAACTATTCATTGAATTAAGTACTGAAGTGTCCCGGTTAGGTGATACTTAAATTATTTGACGCTTGTTAATCGTCATGCTTAGAGTGGTCAATTAAAGTTTAATTATTTGCTATAAGTTTAGTTAGTAAAATTCTCGTCTTAACTAGATAATTCTAGAGACCTATAGTTAACTTTTTTAAACATTTACTTATTGACTTAAGTTTCCGTTTAGCCTTTGAGTAAGTTTAAGAGATACTCATAGTATCGCTATGAGCATGACTCCCGTTTATCAAATTCGTGTTGGATTTAACTCAGACTGTTATCTTTGTGTACATATTAAGAAATATAGCTATAAATTATTGCTATATGTGAAACATATATCGAATATACCCTTTGAATTGCGCAATCGCTATATCATTGCAGTTTATAATCTTAATACCTTCTAAGTAATATTATGTTGTCCTGTAAGCGATCTTACTATGTGACATAATGTTCTCGCCGGCGCCGGCGCATTTCTCACGAATTCGCGGCGCTTATGCGTAGGCGTCCTATCATGACCCATCGCACGTTTAATCGAAACTCAGTCATTTGTTTCTAATATCTATTAGAATAACGTTCATTTTTGCTTGTTTAGCGTTTAGTTAGGACGTTGTGGTCCTAGGATGCGCTAGCGCATCTAATTAGTCAGCCTGTTTAGTATACGCCGCAAGCTAGCATTATCATCGGACAATGTGAAATGAGTTGATTTGTAGTGGTATTACTTATACGCTTGTTACTCATTTGTAAGATTAATTTTTGACTCTGCGATTCTTTATTTATAGCCATGTATATTTATCGTAGGTACTCGGGCGCCATCATGTATCATCCTATATCGAAGGATGTCGATATATTTAATATATTAAAGTCGTGGCGAGATTCATCTGTTGAAACAATATTTACAAAAGCGTTTAAATCTTTATTGTTTGCGCAGGCAAGAAATATCAGTTTAAAAGTGAATTTATTGGCGACGCTTCGGAACTCATGAGGATTTCGTGTCATATTTTTCGGTGCGTTTTTATCTCGATTGTCAAGCTTTTTATGTTGGACAATTGGTTTGTTAAATATCGTTTTTAATCATTTTTTAGTAAAGTTCGTTTTAAATTACTTATTAATATTTTATTAACATTACTTTTACACATTTAAAGAAAACGCTTATACTTAACTTATAATTATGTTACATAATTTTAAATTTTTCCCGACGTTTCGCGTGCTTTACAGCGTGCGTGGTCACGGTGACTGAAAACAAAAGGTGTTGAATGTCAAAAAGTATCACATTTCAACTCCAGGGAAATAAATACAGATAATATAACTTTTTCTACATCTGTTAGAAGTTAGGCTAGATGTTCAATTTTGGCTTTGTGCAGAGACAATTAATAAAAAACAATAATTAGGGCGCTGTTTGAACGCGATATTGACAAGGCTCGAAGCTGTAACATTTTACTCCGTTCATTAGTTGCCGTAATGAACACGCTCCGCCCTTGTTCTCTCCGCTCTGGTATTAAGGCTGTATCAGCTACTGATTTGTCGCGATAAGGTGATTTATCTCCAATAAATTTATCGCTCAATCAACGTCGACGCTTATGCCGTATCATGGCGCGGCTGATTGGATTTCTTCATAATTACATCTTTTGACACGTACGCGCCAAGTTTCGTACCTTCGTACCGGGCTATCGTGGGACCGGATCGGCTTTCTTGTTTTGGAACAGCTGAATGTTTTGTTGGAATTATGCAAATTGTTCGTGTATTATCGCGAGTATGAGGCATTTTCGTGGTTAGGGATTATGTTGGTTTAATATTTATTACACTGTCATATCTGACATGCGTTTTGTGTTGAGTTGAAAGCTGGGTGTTTTCGTGTTCACTGCGGTTGTCAAGTGGGATGTTTGGTTGTTAAAGGTTGTCAGAAAAGCTACTCAGTATTCATCGTTTATCATATTTTAATAAGAATCATTCTCTTGGAAATTTGGTGCATACGAAAGTTTCACGTGTTCTGCTTCTCTTGTACATTTAATTTACTGTTATTATTAAATTCTTATCATATTAAGGTTCCCAAACATTTAATTGTCATAAAGTACTGTCACGACTGAGATTGCAAAAGCAAAAGTAAAATATTTTAATCTTAATTTCGTTACACCCGAATGGAGGTATCCAGTAGAAGGCCTATACTTTCTGACAATTTGAGACAAATGGAATTCAAATTTGCTTGCTTGGGATATTTGTATAAATGCATTCTGTTTTCTCTTTCTGTCAAATTTGGTTTACGTTTTGATGAAAAAGGATAGATGCTGTTGTTACGGTTCAATGTATTTTTATAAATAAGATGATTTTGCACTATTTCTTCTATACTTTGTTGTATTTGAATATGTTTCCTTTGGAGTAGATACTCTTGTGCCGGATAGACCCGATGACCCGATACCTGATGCTTTTCTCGCTCAACAAATAAGTTTCGCAACACATCGTGTTCATGTCCACGGGAACTTAAATTTGTTTTAGCTTTCTATTTATCGGTATTATATATAAATAAATCGGTTTCAATCTCTCCAATAAGATATATAATTAATAACGCCTCTTCTACTGGATTAAAATGTTACTTACGTAAATACAAGTAAATGTATTCTATGTTTTACGTATAAAAACTACAAAAAATATATAAATATCATTCTCATGGGAACCAAAATGGGAATGACATCGAATTTAATGACGTGGAATAAGTGATACTCTTATGATCCTATGTTCCAAAATAAACGTATTTTTATTTTTTATTTTTATTAATGGGACAAAAGTCTTATTTTTGTAGATAACGTGGTCACCTAAACGTAGGCTACCCTCGACACCACCCAGTACGTTTTGACTCCGAAATTCGGCGGTGGTCGCAATTAGGCGCGATAAATGCCCCCGACATTCGATCCAGCGGGTTTTATTCGATTAATCGGTTGAATCGTATAAGGAATCCGATTTAACGGGTCGTTTCTTTTGCCTGTTTATGTGAAGTTCGATGGACAGCGATATTGGGAGGTGTCACTTTATTATTATTAAATCTTTACTCAAAGTCAAAAATTATTTATTCATATAGAAAACACAATATACACTTATGAACGTCAAAAAAAGATACACTGAATGCTTTTAATTTTACATATACTGCCAGTTCTCAAATCAAGGACGTAGTACGGAAGAGAAGAACTGGCAATAAACTTCTTTTAAAAGTATTTTTATTGCCGCTAAATAATAATAATATAAATTAAAAACAAAGATTTGTCTCAGATTGTCAAAGGTCCTCTATCACCAAAAAGCGTGGTGAAATTGGAGCATACACGCATCGAATACACGAATTCAAGTTCGACTAGTTACCGCAAGTAGCACCCGTTCATAAGTATGTCTCCGTCGCCAAATTTTAGGGAGAGAGACAACCCGACGCATGGACGCCACCACAAGCAATGACATTTAAGCATGACGATCCTTGAAATGTGAACTTGGCTACATAAAAAAAATATAATAATACTATATACTAATTAATCCGTCCAATAATTGCTTAGTGTACATTTCTTAGTATAATGCATACGGACATAGAATAGTACTTTATTTAAAGTACTATCATATATCTATGAAAATTAAATATAAAAAATAATGGAAAATAAGAAAAAGGTACATTTTTAGTGAGTAAAGTGTGTGTGGTTGTAACTGGCCCTGGCTCAGCATTATGCTGTGGAGCAGACGAGTTGCATAGCGCTCATTCTGCTAGAGACCACAACAGTTATGCTTCTTTCTATTGCATGTTGCAAAGACTTTTCGTTTTGATCGTTTGATTCTTGCGGTTGAGAGCTGATTTCAAAATTCCTTAAGAATATTCAGAATGAAGATTAAAATCTTGTGGCGATGCCCGTATAGTATAATTGATATGATATTACTCGATGTTTGAGATGTTATAGCCCGCATGAATGAAAGCTGGCCACATATCAATTATTTTGACACCAAGTATTATGTCGTTACAATAAGTGTTAAATTTTTATGTCTCATTCAATTGCATTCTAATTTAAGAATTTATTTTAACTCTCTTTTAAATACTTCGCGAATATAACGGAATAAACAGTACTTATCCGGAGTTGGATATTCGGTAGTATGCCTATCTCATGGCTAATTTGCTGTTTTGCCTAACAATAAGCAAAAAAAGGATATTTCATTTTTTTGTTACGTTTATGTTTACCATAATTGTTATATAGTTTAGATAATATAGCTTCTTATATATATTATAGATATAGCATTATGTACGATGTGAACTTCAATAAATAAATAAATAAGAACTGGTAAATTGAAAAGAATTTTTATAAAAATTATTTTAGATTAAAGTTTCTTTGTTTATAAGATTTGGTTTCTCATCATTTTTTTTCCTTACTAGGGTTGTCTTATGAGATCGCTTGTTAGCGATAAGGTAGCTCGTTGCATCCCTTATAAATGTTATTTGTTTTTCTGTAAACATCCTCTGATTTTTTTTTTACTTGGGGCAATGCATTGCGCATACATAGGCGTGAGTGCTTGTTGCGGAAGGGTTATGTGGGACTCACTATTGTGCATACCCACTAAAACCCCAAGGCGCCACCAACAATCGCCTTATGTGGGACTCACTATTGTGCATACCCACTAAAACCCCAAGGCGCCACCAACAATCGCCTTATGTGGGATGCTGTAACAGCAGAGCCTTATCCGCTTCCCGACATGCGATGCGGCGGTTGCGTACGCCTCTTCACGGCCATTGTTGGTTTTTGAAGATGCTTGACACAGCAAGCATCTTTCACAGACTGGGCCATACGCATTTACAAATAGCTAGGGGAGATCGGGTCCAGTACTTGCAACGATGGACGCCTGGACCCCTGCTCCCCGCTTAGGCACTTTTTAAGTGGCATCCTCTGATGCTTTAAGCGTCCTCTGTCGCACACCAACTCATCGGGAGTAACTCCAGCTGAAGAGGTATTTCCGAACCGATATGACTTGGAAGACTTCGATAAAAGAGCGTACCATACGATCAAAGGCCAGAAATACACCCATGTGATTCCCATTTAAAAAATGATAACAGGTCCGTATGGCGAGACCATAGTAAGTCTACTTGTTGTAATGCATCATCGAGCTTGTAAAAGGTTAAATTCCTCTAACGACATTGCTCCACCTTTTCTTAATCTACCGTACCAGTTGCACCGTTGTCAGTAAACGAATGGGCTTTCGGAACAATGACAAATCCCTCACAAGGCGACAAAAGTAATATTAATAGAATACAATAGGAACAATGGTGCTCATGTCAATTAGGCCATCATTACAATGGTATAAACGTTGGATGACTATCCAAATGATAGTAACATTTTGCTAGATATAAATTTGTTTTCGTTCCTAAACAATGATGTTGCATTCCGCTGTCATAAATCATTCGGCAGACATTGGCGCCATTTTGTTTGTCGCTAAAGTTGCTTCTAGGTCGTATACGTAAAATGATATTCGATCGGTAGATCTAAAACAGCGTGATAAATATCGTAAAACCGATTTCAATAACAACTGCTGATGAAATTGAATACATCTGAGTCACGAACGTCTCAGTATTAGGGTTTTTAATATATTTTTGTACATTTAATAATAAAATAAATAAGTGGCGCTACATCCTTTTGAGGTCTAGTCCTCAGATTTCTGTCTGTTACACGCCGTCGACTTTTCGGGTCTGAGGCAAGTCGGTTTTCTCACGATGTTTACCGTCAACGTTTGAGCGGATTTTTAATACGCACATAGAAATAAAAAGTATTGGTACATAGCCGGGGATCGAACCTACAACCTCAGGGATTAGAATCGCACTAGGGTTGCCTGGAAGAAATCGCTTGTTAGTGATTAGGCCGCCTGTTGCTTAGTAATTTAGGTAACCAGCTTTTTATATGTATGTTTTGTATAAATAACGAAGTGTAAATAAATATAATTTAAAAATCTCTTAGGCTAAAATACATAAACAATTGTATAACTTAGAAATCTGGATTGGCTGATACGATCTTTTGACGTTAATATGCATTGATTGAAATGTTAAATATCAAATAAAATTTCGTCAGTTAATATCACAGCGTGGGGCATGTTTGCAAATAATTGCAGTTGTCGTAAATACTAACTTTTATTACTAAGCCTGTCTCGCATAAAATATGTCTTGTCGCATTGTATCAGCAGGTTATCGCTGATATATTGGAGCCGCGAGGCGTCTAATTAGGTGCAGAAAGAAAAATCATCAGATATGTATGTTACACATGAGCAAATGTAATTGTATATTTACATATTGGTGGGAACAGATTTTCTACACTGTAACAAACCAAGGTCCTTATTGTAACAAATTATACCTGTAAAGTATGAAGAGAAGGAATGCAATGAAGATATGAATTGGACTATACTAACTTTTTATGGAATGATTTTTAACACTAAAAGTCTAAAATACTGGAAATGTCTTACGAACTCGTACACTAAAGTATTTCCGAACCAATTCCACTTACTTCACGCGCGTACCAGATCTTAAAAGGCCGACAACGCACTCGCGTTTTGCAATCTGAGTGTCAATGGGTGGCGGTGTCACTTAACATCAGATGAGCCTACCCACTTGACCCGGTTAAATTAAAAAAAACAAAAAGTATTTTAGAGCGGTGTTTAAGCTGTGTGTGATTCTTCATGCCATGGACTGTGCATCATAGTATTTAGATCAGAATCTTATCACGAGGCAATCAGTGTATCTATCAGTTGGTTAGACCCAAATTAGGCCCTAAAACTTTACAAAATTATTTACTAAATATGTGCTAAACTGTACGTGTTAGGGTCCTTCAAGAAAAGAGCGTACCAATTCTTAAAAGGCCGGCAACGCACTCGCGAGCCCTCTAGCATCGAGAGTGTCCATGGGTGGCGGTATCACTTAACATCAGGTGAGCCTCCTGCCCGTTTTCCCCCTGTTCTATAAAAAAAAAAGTGAAAAAATTAATATTAATAGAGACTGTAAGTAGTGCTTTTGGACACATACTTATGTTAAATATCCTCTTTAGTAAATTAGGTTATACATACATAAATTACTTATTTAGGTAAGTTAGGCTAGATGGTAATGTTCCAAAAATATTAAGGAAATATGCCTGCTCCATGCTCCGAGATTTCTTTCTTTTAGTGTGTTCTTTTGTGTTAATATTCAGTAGTTTATCTTTATAAAAACTGCATAAAAAATTGTCTATATCAGAATTGTAGTCGGAATTAAATCAACCTCATTTATATCGATAATTTGTGTAAATGGCTGTTGATTTATTGATTAATTGCAACAATAATAATGATAATGAAGTCGATTAATGATTGCGAATCGGTTTTATTGCGCCGCCATTTAATTAATCGATAGCCAATCGATTATTATTATAGGCGCCTATTTGTATGTTATTTGATGAACGATGCTGAATAATTTATTGATATATATATATATGTTTTATATGTTTGACTTTATGTTAACAGTAAAATATCGCTACAATCTTCAGTCTTGAATTTCCATCAGTTTCGTGTACTTTTTTTTAAATAGGCAAATATGTGATAAGCCTTCTGTGCCTGACACGCGCTGTAAATTTTTGGGTCTGTAACTCTATGAGCGAGTGTTAATGGGTTTATAGAATGTCCATTAGTGCACAGCCGGGTTCGAACTTACTACCTTAAGTATGAGAGTCGCAAATTCATGTCAATAAACAATGTGTTTATATATATTTCAAGTAAAATCTTTTATAACGACATCGAACTACTCATTTGGTCGTAAAAACCGATAGTCGTTTAGATGACGTTGTTAATAATACAATAGAATTTAGCCGGGACCTTTGATTGTGATCAAAATAAAACCGGTATGTTGTTCTAAAATCTTAACGATGTCGTCGTAAACTGTGTGTATGTAGTAGGTTTTGTAGCCAAATTTATTTGAGCAGTGTTAAAAAATAGTGTTTCAAACACAACTAGTTACTTTTTATGAAAATTTTACTACTTAGCTTTTTTACTTTAATACGTATCGGATAGTCTCATCTAAAGAAATGATCGTATATTGAAGAAATTGAAAAATTGCCACTTCGCGTGTTGACTTCAACCGTTAATGGGTATTAAAAATAAATTATTGACGGTAATTTCGACTGCCGTTGATTAAAAATTTCTACATATTGAAGAGAAAACTTATAAAAGCGCAATTATAAAGCCCGCTGCTTCGCCCGCGTATTTTTGCGACCTTTCCAATAATTATGGTTATTTTTCTTAAATTAAATTTACACCGCACGGTAAACTTCTAAAAGTGACGCAGGAGTATACGGATCGGTCTGTGATGTGTGGCCTCTCTTAATAACTTTACCATGACCTTTCTCAGTAATTTGGTAATGGTGAACCTACAAAATTTTGCTTGGTAGTTTTTTCAAACAGTCTGACATGGTCACATATATGTACATACTAATTGCCTTACAACCTTTTGGTACTTAGCATAATATTTTTGTATCTGTTCTATGTTTATTTCTAAAAGGCAAGTATCAAACACCGTCACGTTTTGGATCTAAGGCTTCCTCATGATGTTTTCCTTCACCGTCCGAACGAATGTTAAATATGTCCATTGCTACAGCCGAGGATCAAACCTACGATCCCAGAGATGAAAATCTCACATTGAAACCTCTAGACCAGTACACTTGCAGCCCAGAGGACATTGTAACATGTAATAGTTTCATAGTGATACAATATAAGTAATTAAACTTATTTGGTAGCCGGCAGTCAATGTGTGTATAATAATGAGGTGATAATTACTGGAATTACTCATTAGGGAGTGGCCATCCGAAGTAATTATTCAAGTAATTGAACCTCAGTATTAGTTTTTTTTTACATCTATGAAGAACAAAAGTTTTCATTGTAAATATTTCTCTGAAAGAAGCTAAACATATTTATATGTATAAGTCGTGAATTTTGAGTATGATAACGTTATTTATAAGGACCACCGGCGAATTCTAATTGAAAATTAGCCTCCTGGCGGGATTATTTTACGCAATCCCTGCCCATCTTGTCAACACTACTATAAATTACTATTATTAAGCTGACATTTTAAATTTTGATCAAATTGAAAATTTTACCAGAAATTTTACCCTGCGGTGATTGGAATGGGTTCCGGGATTTATGGGATCCGTTTTAGGGTGATTATAGTTGAAATGGCCAAATGAAATTTATTGCCACGTTTGATGGCGTTTTAGATTTGCTACCGCGTGGTATCTTTAGATTTCTGTACCTTTTATTTAAGGTCCAACATAATAACCAGGTAATGGGCAGGTCTAGATATATGACCAATGATTAGTCAGTTTTCTATCAGAGATCTTGTTAAAATTGAACTAAGTGTCCAAATTGACTGGACGTACTGGGAAGATATGTAGAGGACAAAAGAGATGATGGACAGACAATGTGTGTTTAGTTTATTATATTACTAGTTTCTAGACGGAAACTAGACGGAGACAAATATAATTCGAAAAATGTGGAGGAGGCGTTTACCTTAAAAATACTAGACCACTAAAAACGAACCTTCATTTTTAGAACTTATACTAATACTCATGTTAGGAAATGTAAACGAACTAATTGTTTTATTAATAAATATTAATTCATAATTATATTTGTATTTGTTCCTATTCAAAATTTTCTCTATTCCAATTTGAGTCATAGGTCATGAAAACATTTGAATTCGTGTATGCGGTGATATTAGTTGTTTATACTACGTATTTGCGTGTTGATCCCACGCGTATGTAAGTGCGTGCTCCTATTTCACCATGCCTTCTGCTGATAGATGACAAATCTTTGTTTTTAATTTATTTTATTCTTTATTACTCTAGATGTCATATGGAACATGGTGTAATGGTTGCAGCTCCTTACAAACATTATGTAAAAAAAATTGGCGATGAAAAAGAGTGGCGGACAGTTTATTGCCAGTTCTTCTCTTCCGTTCTACGCCCTTGATTTGAGAACTGGCAGTAAATGTAAAATTAAATTCATTGAATATTTTTTTTTGACGTTCATAAGTGTACATTATGTTACCTATATGAATTAATTAATTTTGACTTTGACTTGACTTATGTCTGTAAAGAAGCATCCAAAATTATTTTAAACGTATGAAGAAACTTGCTTGTATATACCGAGGAATCCAACACGGCTGCGGGAGCCTTCATGTTGCACCGCGCTGTATTCCAATAATTGTTACGCCATGGCTATAAGAATATTTAATAACCTTCCAAGAAGTTATAGATCCCTGCCATGTAATATTATATTTTCAAGGTAATTAGGATTATAAAGTCAAGGTGTTTTTATAGCTTGGGCGAATATTTGGCCTATAAGTTGACAACAGCAATTGATTGTAAATATTTTGACTTATTATTATGACTGATGTTCTTATTATGACTTGATGAAAACTAATGTATCATTTTAATGCCTATTTTTGTGTGGCTGATAGTGTGGATTTTTATTATTGATCGTTACAGATGTACCACTTTCTTGCAATTAAATGATTTTATTATTAAAATCTGACAAAACGACTACCAGAAGTATATTACCAATTATTAAATTGTTTTTCAAAACATTCTTACCTTATTTTACATAGCAATAAACACGCAATTACAGATTGCAGTTATTATTCCTAAATACACAAATTTTATATGGTGTGTGTCTTAAGGTAACAATATTTTGAAAATCAAGCTAAGTGATAATGTAGCATTCTAATGGTGATATACTTCTGGTAGTCGCTTTGTCAGATTAGTATAGTTATTCATAAGTCGTTATTCTGTTTTGCTATAAGTTGGACAGGTTGGCTTCAAAGCAAGTGTTGCGGATAAAGAAACAAAAATCTATTGGCTGGTACTTATTACACCTAGACTCTATAACGCACAAAAACACAACGAACCTATAAGAAAACAGCGCATTTTAAAAGTGTGTGTAATCAATGTGATTACACACACTGAGATGCTTATAAGAAAAAGGTTTATTAATTGTAAGTAATAGATTACGGAAACTCGATTGGGCCCTTCAGGTGGGCAGGTCGTTGACATCGGTGAGGTAGGGCTAGTTGATGATTGATCAGGTCTCTTATCAGTGGACTGTCGCCTACATGCGGCACTTTCAAAGCATTATTGTCTATTACCGGAGACACGTGCTAATGCACCCAAAATTGTAATTAAATATTACTGAGAGGGAAATATGAATGATACATTTATTTGCTTCTTCACAATATTGCATTTTGCGGGCTTACACTTTGTGACAGAATGGTGCCTATAATATGACTATAAAAGTCCTGTGGTAACAGGTCACCAGCTAATTAATTAAATCTAGAATTTGTTTCTAGAAATATTTTTTATGCTCATTATTTCGTATAAGCCCCCATGGCATTTGACACTCTTCTAATAATTAGAGTCCTGATATTAAATAAACGTTAACACACTTGACAAAGACCTCGAAAGAATATCAGCCGTAGTCTGACGATTGACTTGAAATTTGACGTATTTTTGTTTGTTACAGATTGTACAAGCACACAACACAGATATAAAGGAGATGTAAGTACTATATATTAATCTGATAAGTATTAATGTAACAACAAAAATATATTATTAAAAAGAGTCCCTTTAGGCAAGGTTTCGAAGATACTGGCAGCGTTCCCCCTTTGAATTGCTAGACTAATTCTTTGTCCGAGGTATCTGCCAGCTCTTCGGTCTCCTGTTATGTTGACTAACCTTTTTGATATTTCCCTAAAAAGCCTTATAACCCTAGGAGGGGTCCTACGGACCGAATTTTATCTAAGTTTTTAATGTTTCTATATCATAAATAGAAACATTAAAAACATCTTTAAAAAGATACTATTCTTTCTGAAGACATGCGAGATGTTAGTATACATGGATGCATGCCATTTCTGACAATTATTGCTTTAACTGTATGAATATTTATTATTAATGTGTCATTTTAGATGGGACATCAAAACTCTCCTATTCGAAATTCCAAAATTAAGAGCCGTTATAGATTTGACGAATACAAATCGCTACTATGATCCTCAGGTAATTTTCCTTTTAGTTGTATTTAGGCTCAACAACAGTTTAATCTGTTATAAAAAAAAATGTGGCGCCACAAACTGTTTGGTCTGAGTTTCAGATTTCTGTATCTGTTTCATGATCGTTTGTCAATCTAATAAGTATATGATCAGCCTCTTGTGACACACGCCGTCAATTTTTTGGGCCTTTCAAACCGGTTTCCTCACGAGGTTTTCTTTCACTCGAGTGAATGTTAAATGGATATATAAATAAAGTTTAGTCAAGTGGTGTCCAACCGGGGATCGAACCTAGAACCGCTGTTAGTCTAGTCGCTGAGGTCACTAGACGACAGTTCTGCTATTATTATTTTTTTATTAAGGCAATTGTTCAGGTCACACTCCCGAAGAACTTCGTGCGTTTTTACGAATATATTTTCTTTATAGGGAACTCCTTTGTGGCATACACTATTGGGTCATAGGGTAGACTCTTTGTTTTGCTTGATGAGTGTTATAAGCCGCCGTTTTCCGAGTCCGCTATACAATAGAAATGATTTTTGCCAACCCCGAACGTTAAAAGTAATAAACTAAGCCATACTTACTGAGGTATAGCGTAATAGTAAAATGTAAGCACATATTGTCTGGTTGTAATATTTAACGACAATTATGCACAGTTTTAATGTTTGCTTTACAGTCTTTTGTTTGTAGAGTCATTCGTTAATTTTTAATTTATATTCTATTAGCCTCAGTTAGTGAAATAGAAGTATCTTCAGTTCCCAGCGTGTGTAAGACAAATTCTCAGTTCAGATTTACGACTGAGGTTTTCTAAAGGATAAGTATAATTTTCTCTGTGTGGAAGTAAATTTTAGTGTTAGATGTTTTTAAGTTCATGCCACTGTGAAATGTTTCTTACAACTTTGTATCGAATCCTAGTTGGTGTGTTACGATATTGGGGTTTCAAAGCAAATCGGCAATTCTAATTTTTCCCTTTAAACCCCGGGCATAGAGATGTTAGCTACAAAAATTGAATAAGGAATTAAAAATAACCACAAAATATTGTGTAACTAAGTTCATTTTGACATGTGTCTAGACAATTTAAGTGTCGTCATTTGTTTAAAAAATTTATATAAAAATGCCGTAAAACTATGTGTTAGTCTTTCTAATCTCCAAGTTTTTATAACAAATTGTTTGTTAGGAGCAAACATTGCGCCGTGCTCCTCATGAGATCTTGAAGCAAATTTTAATAATAAAAAATAAATTTAAATCAAGATTCGTATTGTTGCAGGAATTGAAGTCTGCGGGTGTTCTGCATAAGAAAATATTAATGCCAGGTCGCATAATTCCGCCCGAGGACAAAGTGACCGAGTATGTATCAGACAGCATAAAGTATTAATTCATATCTTATTTGTTTATCTAGTTAGTGCTTTTATTGAAATAATTTTTAAGTCATATATATAAAATTCTCGTGTCGCGGTGTTTGTGGTTAACCTCTTTCCGATTCTCATGAAATTTTGTGTGCATATTGGGTAGGTCTGAGAATCGGAAAGCATGTTTTTTCATCCCCCTAAATGTTAGGTAATCCACCCCTAATTTTTTTTTAAATTTTAGATTAAAAAAAATTATGATACAGCATTAGTAAATACATAACCCTGAATTTTCAACTTTTATATTCAACCCCTATTTTACCATCGCGATTTTTATTTTTAACAATTTCTTTTTTTTTCTCAATTCAATTTTACAACCCCTATTTTTGGTTATAAATGAGATACATGGCAAAACTAGGTTTGCTAGGTCAGCTAGTTGTTCTATATATTTGGAGCAGTTTATATCTATAAATTCAATATGAATTTCAAAATATATTGGGCAGACAAAGAAAACTTAAATTTTTGATATTTTTTTAAAAGATTTACAATGTTAATATCGTCTATCAGACGATGCTAACTTGAGTGATATTCGTGTCCAGACAACAAGCGAGTCAGGGAAATCGCGACATTACGACAAAGTGCTGCGTAAATCAGAAAGGGCGCAGCTATCAATCAAAGCAATTCAACATCTTTTTGCATTGGCATGTTTTAATTTGAAGCGTCGTTTTGGCGCCATTCGTAGGTCATGTTATAAATCTCAGCGTTTGCGTGGGCGGTGGGCCTCGAGATCGTACCATAGTGCAGCATATGTTGGATTCAATTGAACCCGGTCACATCGGGTTTAAGGCATCCGCCCACATTCGGAATTTGAATGGTATTTGTCGCCGCTCAGGTGTCTCTACAGATGTCTCCACTGTAACAAGAACAAACATTTCATTATTGATGCTTTGACTTCGATTAAGTCAACACATGAATTATATCCGCCATTGTGTATGTAAATGAATTATGGCGAACACGAGAGAGATATCATTTCTTTAACTAAGAGCGTTAACTTAAGATTATCTCGGTCATTTGTCTACTCTTTTGTTATATGCGCCACGTAGGCTGACTCGCCATAAATAACGATCGGCATTTCTCAGATAGTTCGGTCCTGTTATCGCACTCGGGACGCTCGCATCTGTTTGTCAGCTAAGGATAGACAAATGCGCCCCCCGTATGGCTACCATGAAACGAATGTTTGGTGACAGCTACGTTTTGTTTATTAATGGTCCCATAATGCATATTATTTTCTATAATATCGCTGATATAAATCGTTAAACAAAAAGTTTTGAACGATTTAAAATACCTGCCTAAATACTGGAATTGTGCATTGAAATCTTTGTGATTGTTTGTTGTATGATGGGACTGGTTTCTAGTTCTAACAGAAGGTAGTTGTAGAAGCAAATAAAGGCATCACCGGACCTTCGCTGACCTTTCACTGTCCGAGACGAAATGATCAGACGCGCATCGGTAATGACGCTCGCGTGCCTCGCCAGCGCCTTCATTTATCACGGCCATATTTTTACTTGTTTTCCATGTCGACTGTCCACAATCGTGTCGTCATTACAAACCAGCCCGTGTACTTACAATCACCCCGACTATAAATTGTGACCACCGTTGAAGTAAGGATTGTCAGATTAATAGATTTTTATGGTTCGAGATGTAAAGGATTATACCGTGTCTTTCCGCCCCGTTATTTACATGTCACTAATGAATACTTATTACGTCGTTTTTTATCCAATTTACATACATTCGTGATATATAGATGTACAGTCATATTGAATCTGTTAAAATCGATTACTTCAATGTTTGCTTATGAGATTCCGTATCAAATGCATATGCTAAATCCGTTTTGAAAGTTTTTTCATCAATCGACTTTGTTTGTGTTTCTATTAACGCGTGCTTGAGAGATCTGTTATGAGACAATTTGAATATTAAGTCATTTTGTATTTTTGGTTGGTGCTCTCAGTTTGTCTACGGAAAAACCGAAATTTGTTCGACTTTGAACAGGATTGCTTTGACTAAAAGTTCTACAACCTCCTAACGATGTTAGCTTTGCTATTTTATTTAAAATGTTTTAGAAGTGTATTTTCTGTGTAACATTCACAAGTGTATTTTCACACTTGTGAATGTTATTGTGGTTTTAATTCTTTCCACATTTTTTGACTTCTAAATTAATGTTACTAATAACTTAGAACATTCAGAAAATGTCACTAAGAATTTTGTCTTCACCAAATAATCGTAACATTAATCGGATAATTTAATTAAAGTTACATCGCGATGGCTTTGTAAATGTACGTTTTAATTACTTTTCCTGAACTTATCAAGTCTTTAAAGCGTTTGTGAGTCGGAAGATATTATTAGTACGAGCAAATTCAAATTAACTCGACTCACTTCTATCGTTATGATCATTGCGTATAGAAACAAATTGTCGGCTCTCTATAATTTCTGTTATGTTATTTCGTGCCCATTACTTGGTTATAGCGTTTCATTCATAGTAATAACTGATCTAAATATCGACAGTATTACAGTTTCTATTATATTGCTATATAATCATTGGACCACACAAGCAATAATTGAGCCATTGGGCGAATAAGTATTATTATGACCTTTTCTGTGTTCTTAGTTTTGTATAGTCGATTAAATTATGAAATGTTTAATGTATCAGTTGATGTATTAGGGTTATTATTTTTGATTGAATTCTTAATTTCTTAGTATGTGGGATGTTTATCAAGTATAGAATGCGTAAAGTATATTTTTGTTAAATGTAAAACATATGTATATGTCGCAGCCAACGAAACAGCGCCGATTAGCTAGCGGCCTGAAAGATATTCAGCCGTAGCGTTTGTTACAACATTTAATAAACTGGCTTGCTAATGCCTAGGCCATTTGTATGATAGAGTGACTATGTGGCCCAAATTTAGTGTTATTTAAACTGACACCTTTACAACAATTAAAATTTATTTTACTATATTTAAGCATGGAGGTGGCGCTTTCATTTCCCGACAATAGCATAGAAGTATTAAAAAATATTATTTACTTCCAGATATTTTATCTTTACAGATACAAATTATGTAAGCGTGTTGATAGTGAACGTCCCGAATGTATTATGTATTTTTTATAAGTAATAAATATATAATACGTTTGCCCCTGTTCGATAATAAAATCCCAAAAACAAAATGAATGCTAAAAAATACAAGAAAATATGACAAAATTTATACACATACACATCAATTATAAACTACGTGGGTGACTGATTCCTCTGCGCTGAACAGCCTCTGCACTTGTGGCTCTCTTTCTCGCCTAGGATTATATATGTATATGGCTTATATGTTATATGTTCTCGCATATATCAACACTTTCGCAGAAAATTAACACTTATTCATGCACTTGAGTCAGAAACACCTTATGGGGATAACGTCCATTATTTTTGGTTTATGTGTCATTGGCGCCGAGTTTGATTGATGCCGCTAATTAATTAAACCTACATGTTTATTATGTGATGAAACATTTGCGGTTAATTCAATGACTTAATGCACTTAAATATTTTAATGGGTCGTGGTTTTGAATGTTACTCACTAAATGTTTGAAATGATAATTACGAGTACTCGGTTTCATTGTGAAGTTATTTATAAGTAATCTTAGTTATATATATTATATAAGAAAACACTTAGACAATATACAGAGTTACAACAGATTACATTCATAAATAAAATATACGAATCAAATAACATAAGTAAATTAAATACTTTATAGATAAATAACTGGAAATAAACATTTAACATACGACAACTTAATATTTTGAAAAACCAAATTTGTTACTACTGTTAAATAAAGTCAGACTTCCGACTTCTTAAAATATTTCCTCTAAATAAAGTGGAATATGTCAATGTCAATCTTAAACAAAATGAAATATAATAATCATATTGTGGTAGAGATTTATTATATTATAGGTAGGCTTTTTATTTATTTATTTCGTAATCCTAAAGCTAACCTAAATTATATATAATAACGAACATATACACTGTAAATATAGCTAGAGATGGTATACATCATACATTTTACTACTACAAGGTACAAAAAACTATATGATGAAGAAACAACCTAAACCTGAACAAAATTAAGAATTCTTCGTGAATATAAATGGGATCGCCTTAAATCTAAATAGAACACGGCGTTTGTCAGGCACAGGAGGCTCCTGTCCACCTATTTGACAAATCTATATATAGGCATGTAGTACGTGATCAGCCTCCTGTAATCAGGTACAAAAATCTGAAGCTTAGACCTAAACAAGTTGAAGTTTTCTCTAAAAAAATATAACTTGTATCATATATGTTGATAAAGCAATACATATGACGTGGTGAACTTGAATAAATAAAATTAATTGAATCTGGTGAACGTTAGATATAATATAAACAACAATAAATGAAAACCAAGACTTAATCAATGTAATAATGTAAATGTTAATTGCGGTTTTATTATCAATGTTTTATTAAGCGGCGTATTTTGTTTCCTATTATGGTATTATAGACAATTTATTCTCAGAAATTGTTTTATGAATTACGACATAACGAGATACTTCTGTGGTGATTAAATATCAAAATGTATAATAAGCTGGTAGCGCTCTTCTATGGATCTAAGTTTGTAGTTTTTTATCGTTATATATTCAACTTATTTAAATGATTTTGCAACCTAAAATGTGTCTTGGAGAAGCGTCCATTGCTTCTTATCCGTGCGTTGCTGGCTTTTAGGTCATGCAGGTCTTCCTGACACAAACAAATCTGCGCTTATTGAGGATTTGGTGCCACGGTGTTGGAATACACAACCGTGTAGTGAGGTTTATGTTATATGTATAATAATTTTTATAGTTTTAATTTAATTAATTTAACAATTTTCTATTTAAATATTCGTTCAGGTATCTAAATAAATCCCGCCATACCTCTCTGCACTGTGCCACTCTGTACCACCTGCCTTTTCTTATTTTATGTTATGTTTTGTAAACCAGGATTTAAATCTACCTAAGCTTTGAGTGAATAAATAGACCTAAGCTTTGAAAAATAAGCTGTCATATAAGCACTAAATCTCAACAATGAATTACACTTTTTAAATTGCGCTTCCCTTATTTTGGCCAAAAGCTAGTGATAAAAAGATACCTAGACCTATTTAATTTACTAATTTGAAGTCGCAGTTAAAACGTACATGTATACTTAAACAAGCTCAATGCTTGTTTATTTTCCTATTGTAGAGGCCCGACTCGATTTATTTTCTTAGTCTATCTATCTTATATCCAATTGTTTGGTAGTCATTCTCCTTGTTTTGTGTATATAGCTATCATATCCTATAGTTACACACAGTTTATACGTATGTATGTTAGTAAAGTTTTTTATTAAGTAGGAACCACTCAGCTACATGTATAATGTAGTGAAGTTATTGGTAGGAAGTAGAAAGGTGGAAGATATATTTAAAAATCACTGTAATATATGTGTTAACGTTACATACATTTAAAATTATTTATTTTAAATATGTGTATAATGTATGCCTTTCCGTAAGTTATGGTAATAAATATATAAACATTTTATTGTATATCTTTGCATTCTTCGTAAGTATTTATTTATTTCGTAATCCTATAGCTAACAAAAACAAACAATTACCCTTTAAATATAGCCAAACATAGAATCCATAATATGTCTTTACAAAAAGGTTGAACATTTACAAAAGGGCAAAAACAATAAAGAATATTCAATACATTTAACTAAGTTTTTGATGATAAAAAAGTGGTAAGAACGTGAAGGTGTGTATGCTCATGATGCAGGTGATTTTGTGCTATGGATATAAACCTTTAAACCATATTGCGCAATAGATAAAATCAAGGCTTAAATATTGGTCGTTATATGTTCGGGCAGCGCGACACGAAATTGTGTTTTTCGCATAGTGTTGATTGACACAAAGCATTTTTAAAACCAAAATCTGTATTATCATAACTGTATTCGATTTGTAAACTATAGCTTCAAAATATTAACAGCTAATAACCGTCGGTTGTTAGCTTCTCTCCGCCCCATACTTCGCACGCCATAAACATCAACTGGAAATACTAAATTACACACCACACTGAACATTAAAAAGCCCATGCAATTTGAATCGTAAAAACTGTGATGATCCTTCATGTTAATATCTTCATACTGACTTTTAATGATTATCTCTTTACACATTTGTGGTGGATGTCGCTTACACTTTTCACGTTTTAACCTTTGACTTTTGACAATTAGAATGCAGTAGATCGCATGGGAACCTATCCTTATCGCTGGTTGTATCGAAATGTCACCCATTATCTCAGTTCTCTTGTGTAGGATACGTGTACTTTCGTACTATGATTGATGTTGGAGTTTCTCTGGACCTCAGCTTGCTATACATTGAACCAATTTAACTATTTTGTAACATTGTCATGAGATGATTGTTAATTAGTCACAATTTATCAATTTATGTATAAGTCTTGAAAGTTATATTCCTCAATTCTATACAAAAAAAGGACTTCACCACTTTGATATGACTTCTATTAGATCATAAAAGTTTCAAACAACAAAAATAACTAAAACTAAATAGAAACTTAAAACCTCATTAAGAGCGTCATACACAAAATTACGGTAAGTTTTTTTTAATGTAGGCAAACGGTCATGATGCATGGACACTTACATAGCCAGAAGGCCCGCAAGTGCGTTGCCGGCCTTTCAAGAATTTGTATAATTATCAATATTTTCATCAATGTTAGTAATTAAGTTGTAAAAACGGGATAGCCTGGAGCATTAAAAGTAGCCCACATCCGAGTCATAGGTACGTATAGAAGACCTAGCTATGACGTCACGTCGTTATCTAACTCGAAATAGTTCAAACGAACGAAATAGTTCGTAATTAAGAATCGAATCTTGTTACGGACGAATAAATAAGATCTTGTGAAAAATATTTCTTGTTACACCTGTAGTGCTAAAGAAGAAATTGATAAGTAATAGCAGTGAATAAATTAGCAACACGAGATCCGATAAGCATCAATAATAAGTCTGGCAAATGTTTAACAGTCGTAATAATTGCAGCGATGCCTGTACATAAATTTTCAAGTAACGCCACACACTGGCACGCCGGTGCCGCATGAAAAATATCCGGATTATAACTCGGGAGCGATCTAGGGAACAGATAACGCCGCTAGATATAAATTATCTTACAAACGTAAGTCCCAACTGATGTTAAATAAGAAACCTGTAATTCACTTTGCCCCATTCTGCCCGGCCGAGTAATAAAATACACAATTCTGACAGTTTTTTAAATAATGACGTCCGAGCTGACCAGGAAATGCTTAGAAAGTTTAATAAAAAGTTCAGTTAAACTCGTCCAATCTTCGAGTCGATCTAACAAGAACTTAATATCTGTACAGTCCATACTTCATAACTCTTACGACTAAACTCGTTAAAACTTCGAGGATCTTTTTCGATGAATTTCGTGACAAAAACTAATTCTTTTCGGTCATAAAATTCTCATTAATGGAAACCAATTTAAGGTGTCTAAAGGTTAATAGTATCGCAATTGGGATAAAGCGGTATAATCTTAATATAAGGATCGAATGGAAATGTATTTTTATATCGGATTATCTTTCGTGACTAAATTCCTTAGAGAAATCAATAAAACACGGATTGTAATTAATACTCTACAGAGTTTGTATGTATATGTATATCCACAGTTTATATATATGTTAATATATTTTCTTACTTACTTTTACTTAAGTTATTGGCAGATTTATCAGTGAAATAATCGTGTTTACGTTACACACATTTAAAATTATTTATTTTAACTACATATATATGCAATGAATGTCTTTCTGTAAGTTATGTGTATGTATATATATGTAGGCTAAATTCCTTAAAGTATCAATAAAACAGATTGTAAGTAATACTAAAGAGAGGTCGGTCATCGACATCTGTCCTTTAAAACTAAGTAAAGAAATAATCAGTTCTAAAACCTTGTAGATATTTTGTGAATAATTCGAAACGTGACTTTACGCGTAATTAAATTGTTTACTTTTTGGCGCCACACGTAGTTTCATAATTGTCTTATTGGATAAAGATTGAATTCTTAGGAATTGTTTGGTGATGACGTGTTTTATTATACCAAATATTCACATAATTTACGCTGTACGTACATTTTCCTCTTCAACATAATTGCTTTTAATTAACGTTTCTTGCGAAAAAGAGCTTTATAACTTGCTAAAAGCTTCGTCTTTGTGCAATCGTTTCAATTCAAAATGTGATTCAACTAAACAGTATTTGATTCGTGACTTTCAAGAGGGCTGCGATTTCTACATCACAATATACAATCAGTTTATAAGGTTATGCTAAATTTTCTAAATGACAGCGTTAGTGTGGTCGTTAGTCTCCCCTAACCAAATTCTCTTGTCATCGGCGCCACGGTTCGGCAAATATGAAACGTTGAAAACAAACATATATCATAAATGCACCTGAAACAATCGTCTTTGGAACGCCCACTGTTCGTGCGGTTTTAGGTGTAAAAAATCGATTATATTATGGCGACACGCTGCGATCTATACATAATAATTCATTCCGAGACGGGACACCGTGGCTCCTAGCATTTTTGTAAATTTAATAAAATACACCGAAATGACGTTGTTACGTATCATTTTACATTCGTTTTATTCGTGTTTCACTGTATGAATTATGTGTCGGAATGCTATTAAAACAGCTAAGTTCTTTGTTGATTATGCCTGTCTAAATACGCTCGGAGATCGCGAGATGTGTATGTAATCTGTCCTTTGTAACATGGTGAAAACATTTGATTTCTTTCCAGATTCATGGACACCGTTGACGAGTTTCTGGAAAAGGATGACGGTGAGAAATTTTATTTGTACAGTTCTTTAGCTAATATTATTTGCTACGGACGAACCTTCTGTACTTATATTTGTCTCTTTGTTTTGCGAGTGTACTCTTGGATCGCTTTATGTAAATTCTTTAAGTCAATTGATTTCTTTTTATTCTAAACTCAAATGTAGACAGGTTCAGTACACTCGCGTGATCATACGCTGTTTCTATAATGAACTCGAAGTAGGTTTTGTAAACTTTGATGTAGGCTCGATCCGTGCGTGGGAAGTCATGGCAAGGTGTTAATGCATGCCTATTGCCTAATTGTATTACAAGACCACCATAAAGAGTGTCATTAAGCCGTTCTTTTTGTAACTAATCGTTATTCTATTGTCGGCGCTAGAAACTACTAAAGATTTACGAAACTGTTTGACTATCCGATTTACGTGTTCGAGTGAATCGACGAAGCATTTCTTTTCGAAGATCAGTTCAATTAAAGCATGTTCCAATTTAAATGAGATGCAACGTTAAATACGCAATGAGTTGCGGTGGTCACACCTCTATTCATAGGCGACGTAAGGCGTGCGAGGGGTCCACAGTGATTGGTTTATTAAAAAGTCATAGCAATCAAAACTAGTAGATTCGGTGCGCACGTCTGACTTTATCGGCAGCTACATATTTAATTAAAGTGACACAAATCGTGGTTATCGACAAACTTCTCACGGTCCCGAACTTAATTCTCTATGTTCATTAGGTTCTAATTATAGACACTTGTTTGTCGTGATGGCCAAAACTAGCTTTTATTAGATTACGTGGGTAGTTTCAATTAATTGTAGCTGTCGGCGTCTTCATTGGTGACTGGTTATCGGTGTCGCTAAGTAGATTGATGCTTGTATGTGTGTAATTAATGTCAGGTGTTTACGTCATGAAATATATTTGCAAGCATGGATAGGCAGGTATCACTTTGGATTGGCAGAACGGAAGCATAAAAATAAATCACAAAATCGCTAAGCGCAAAACTCACAGACGACAGCTCGGCAACGCACTCCCGAACCTTCTAGTATTGAGTGTCCATGGCTTAGATCAGATCAGCTTTATGTCAGTTTGACTATTGTTATATAAAATAGAGAAGTTTACTTTAAGTTAAGTTAAATTTTGGGTTGTAGCCACTGTATTATTCCTCCTCCCGTTTGCCCCTATTTTTATTTTGAAAAAATACAGCTGGGCCATTTGGTGTATTTTTTTATATTACATGATCGCTAGAAGGTTGACCTATAGGGAGAGGAAAATTAAAGTTTTTTTTAATAGCTTTTGTTATGATTATTATTAATTAACTTTTTGTTCCTAAATTAGTTTTTTATATGGAAAAGATATTAATATATTATTTTAAATCGTTTTTCAAGTTAGGTCAATTAAACCATTATTTATAGATTAGACAAATCCTTATTTTATAATACATATATATAAATTACGAAAATTATGTAATTTTTTGCGTATTTCACTAATTAAATAATAAGACAAAAGTCATAAAGGAAGGCATTTACATTCGCGATCTTAAACACGCAAAATACTTGCCGTCAATGTATAATGGTGGGTGGGCCTTCATATTCCAAATTCAAAATTTGAACTTTCGAATACCTTATATCATGTTACCAAATTCTCGTAATGCGAATGTAATAAAATAAATGAATTATTTAAGTTCTAAAAATATTTGACGCCGCCGGCGCAAGTTGTCACGCATTGCATTGATAAATGATCTATGATACCGTTATGGACAGATGACTTGCTACTTAATGCTGTGAATAATAAATCAATAATATTAAAAATTTAGTTGAAAAAAAATAACCTATTGGGTAAGAACGAGATTTTTTTCAAATTACATATTGTAAATTATGTGTAACTTAAAATATGTCCTTCGTTATTGATTGTACCTACGCTAAAAACGAGAATTTAGAATATTAATAACTACATTTAAAAATATATTTTTAAATTCATGCACTTTTATACTAGTAAACTTATATATTTTAAATACTATAAAAAAATTAAAAATATTGAAATTACGTGTTTAATTCAGGTAAAATATTTTAGCACTCCAAGCAATTGTATGTATTAAAACTTTCGATTACACAAAAGTATGTAGATCGTAAAAATACGAAGCGATAAAACTTGTATTGCAACGGTTATCTATCTAAATACCTAATCAGTCACCATCTAAACCTCCCACGCGTGGCGCCAACTGGAGTGAAGCAACTGGGCTCTCATTCTCTAACACGCGATATTTATATCACACTGTGATAAATACTAGGGAAATGTAGCTAACGCTAAAGGTGGGATACGTTACATATCCCGCCTACATGACACATGTGTCAGAAAGACCCTTACTTGGAATGGCTCAGTGGAAATGAAAAATAGAGGACGTATACCCCTGCTAGGATGTGATAAAAGGGATAGCGTGGAGGGATTGGACGCGAGGATGAGAGACAAGTTGTTTGTAGGACACCTTCACTACGTCGGAAGTCGTGTACTGATGTAAAGAAAATGACATGGACTTGATGTTATCCTGATTATAGTAGTATGTAGAACTTTTTGTTTAGATGTTACTCAGACTGTGAGGGTAAAGTACAAGTAAAGGATTCTAAGTGTAAAGTATGACTTCCGTATGTCAAATACCTCACCTTTTTGACATGTGTCATACTTAGCCCTAGAAATAGATATGGTGTGTAGCACCTGCACAGCTGATCAACTGACAGCAACTTATAAAGACAAACGAATACAGTTAAATACGACATGATGATAAGTGTAAAGGTTCTAAGGGCACTGGCTTCTTAAGGTCGTACTCTATAAACAAATTAGTTGGAAAAAATTAACAAAAGGACAATCAGTGGGCGGTGTTACTACAAAGGGCATCTTCCAGACAAACGAGACGTATATAAAAAGAAACCTTATAGAATTACGAGAATAAACCCCAGGTTTCTCCAAATTATTTTTAAATTAATCGATAATAGCTCGCATTAATTAACGAAACTCGGTTTTTATTAGTAATTCGATTTTTTATATGTTTG
Organism: Pieris mannii; assembly: GCA_028984075.1. Lineage (NCBI taxonomy): Eukaryota > Metazoa > Arthropoda > Insecta > Lepidoptera > Pieridae > Pieris > Pieris mannii. The sequence continues at coordinate 1,340,803 of CM054784.1, forward strand.
CGATTAATCAACGCTTTCATTTACATAATTAAATTTTAATGCAATTAATCTGTTTAAGTCAGTTTAGATAACAAAGGTTTACTTAAGTCGTAAGCAATCTAAACTAGTCAGCGAGGCTACCACGAAACTTCTAGTAGCGATACTTCGGCAATACTAGAAGTTTTGTGGTACATCAACTGATCTACCCTATTCATATTTTTTTTATGTGAGGTGTATTATATTGACGCATAGAAAGATTGATATAGAGACTCGACCCGCAAAAGAATCTCAGCTATTCAGAGACTGGGTGAGCAGTAGCCACTAAATCCATCTCGAGTAGTCCCTAATAAGCCGTGTTACATACGCTCTCTTCTCCTATTTACTCTTCTTCTAACCCCAGGATTCGTCTTAGAGCGCTCCCTCCCTACCTTCTATAGCATGACTTGATGACAGGATACCCATACCTCGTCACTGCCGACTATTTTTTGAATAACTCAAGGCAGAGCAAGGATATTATTTGTATTATTTTCTGTATAAACTTACATAGCCTAATATTTTAGAACATTTTTATTTTATATAAAAGTCCAGTTGTTTCATCCTGCGATTCTCATATCTGTCGTCGTAGTCGGTCGTAGGCTCGATCCCTGGCTGTACCAATGGACGTTCTTTCTATGTGCCCATTAAGTGATGGAAAATATCGTGAGGAAACAGCTGCTTCAGACCCAAAACATCGACGGCGTGTGTCCCGAACAGAAGGCTATACCTATTCAATTGACAAATCTGAAGCCCAGAACTAAAAATCAATACTGATTTATTTAAAAGTCCTATATAAAGACCTCCTCAAAAGATATTGTAAGTTTTTATTACATTCTATGAACTAAATTAACGTCTCAATTAAATCAAACAAATGATAATTGCCGGCACGACAAAGCGATTAAGTCGTTAACAAAATGCTTGGCAAGAAACTTTGACATTAATACTTTCGGCAGATCTTAATTGTCAAAATAATTTTTGTTCACGATAATCTTTGCATGTCTTCATATAGGCTAATATGTATAAAATAGGCTTTTGCCTATTTCAGTATTTACTTACGAAAAAGGTTATGCGTTTAACGCGAAAGAACTAATTAGGATGAAAGTACGAAAATATAAGTAAAAGATACGTAAAATGGGTATTTACTTGATTATAAGGCGTCCATGCGTCGTGTTGTCTCTCTCCCTAAAATATGGCGAGGGGGCCGACGGCTGGCTATGCGTCATACTCGTGAATGGGTGCTACTTGTGGTGACTGGTCGTACTTGAATTCGTGTATGCGGTGATATTAGTTGTTTCTACTACGTATTTGCGTGTTGTTCCCACGCGTATGTAAGTGCGTGCTCCTATTTCACCATGCCTCCTGTTGATAGAGGACAAATCTTTGTTTTTAATTTATTTTATTATTCTTGATTACGTAAGATGTCATATGGAACATGGTTGCAGCTCCTTACAAACGTTGTGTAAAAAAACTAGGCGATTAAAAAGAGTGGCGGAGAGTTTATTGCCAGTTCTTCTCTTCCGTTCTACGCCCTCGATTTGAGAACTGGCAGTAAATGTCAAGTTAGAAGCATTTAAATTTATTTTTTTTGACGTTCATAAGTATACATTATGTATAAATGATTTTGAATTGGAATTTAAGATTGTCCTAACGTTTGGAGCTCGTTTGTCACTGGTAATGGAGCTCTTAGGCTAAAATAATAAAAACTCGCGAGCTAGCTTTTTGGCATTGAGGCGGCGATATCATTTAACATCAGGTGAGGCTTCCTGCCCATTTGCCCGATGTTCTTTAAAAAAATAATAATAATAAGCCACTTTAATTTCATAGTCTTAAAAATGACATATCAAATGAGTTTATGTTGGTTATTATTATTTCCATTACTTGGTTCGTTCGTTCATTCCTGAACTTTCCATTTGGATCTGTTCTTAGCTTTTCCATTATTTTCTTCTCAGAAATCTTCTGTTTCGTCAGCCTATTGCTTTTGACTTCCCAATTTTTTTTTCATATAATTTTCCTTAAAAATTTTGTTTTGTGTTTATCCTTCTACATAGGCTAGCCCTAGGTGATCTTAGCTGCTAAAAAACAATATTAATATTATCTCTTTAATTTGATTTCATTTAGCTTTTTTAGTTCATGCCAACATGGAACAGAGAATGATCGGTTTTCCGTAATGAACACTTTTTAGGTTGTGGACGTGGGTACTACGGAACATGAAAAAAAAAATGTTACGATAAAATATATTTTATTTTACAAAATACTTAAATTTGACTCCGACAACGTCCTTCGAGACATCAAAGGTCTTCCCGAGGAAGTGTCAAACCGCGGGCCCCGGGTTCCGTTCGCCACGTTGTGGTAGGGGCAAGGGGTGCGAGTCAACGACCCCGAGATGCAGTTTCAAGTAAACATTGTGCATTTTGTGATTTATTGTGTATTTGGGAAAAACAAGTTGTATGAAGTAACCTTTAAGAGTATGCCATTAGTTTTAATAATCACAGCGGAAAATGCTTTTCAAAACCAGAAACACTACGAAAATCTACTTAAAAAAAATACTAATTTTTATCGATTAAAACTTTAAGTGTAAGTGTGTTTCAACAAGAACTTTGTTTTCTAAAACAAAATAAAACAAAGAATTTAGAGGAAAATGAATGAAATTTTTATTGTATTACAAAGAGAAAAGTTTGGCAATTATGAATGAAAAATGATATCTGGCAAATGTCCACCACGACCACGCTGACAGATGTTGATTCTTTCATCAAAATTTTTAATCACTTTTTGGCAAAATGGAGGGTCTATTTCGTTAATGACATCACGGATTTTGAGTTTTAAGGCTGCAATCGATTCGATTGGCTCCGTATAGACTCTTTAACATAGCCCCACAAAAAATAATCCAGTGGTGTTAAATCACACGATCTGGCTGGCCACTTAACAGCTGAATTTCGCGAAATTATGCGCTCGGGAAATTTGTTTTGCAACTTATTTAAAATTACATAATAATAAAAGCCTTTTAGTTAAGATAATTTACATTTAAATACAAATATCTTTATTTAAATTTCTATGGCAAAGGGCTGCCATTTCTGAAATGTGTTCGCTCTCTGCCTGCTGTTTTCTTAATCTGGTCTATTCATTTACAAGACAATCCAGTACCAGTTTAATACTGTCTTGCTCCACTTTTCTGTGTCTCTTGCCATATGCAATTTTTCTTTAATTTTTTTTAATTGTTGCAAAATACGGAATTTAAATTCCAGAAGGAATTTAATCTGCAACAAAATTCCTATTTCTTACGATTATTACTTGAATTTATCATTTAGGGTCTGTTTCACTATGTCCGGCTAAGTTCTAAATAAGCTATTTAGTACTTATTGATAGGATAAACAGTATTGTTGCGTTTCACGACTGTCAGATAGCGCTTTTCGCCATGAAACGCGAAGTTTCTTATTCAGAACTTTTATCTTTCGAATAATTTATGTGTTGCATAGCTATTTGGTACTTTATCCATACATTCTGAAACAGGCCCTTAGAATTCGTCAGTAATCGTAGCTTTAGGTTTACATTGAAAATTTCACTGCTGCAATAATTTTAATTCACAGGTTATACAGATTTTAAGTAACTTGAAAGCTAAGTAATTGTGTTTCTCTTACAGCGTCGTTAGTCGGAGTCCATTGCACGCATGGTTTGAATCGCACGGGCTATATGGTGTGCCGATACCTTCGGGATCGACTCCGGGTGCCGGCTTCTCTTGCTATTGAGAGTAAGTACTATGGTTATAACCACAGTAACAAAAAATATTAATAAAAGTTAGCTGGAAGATGTGATGATTAGTTCGGCGTGACCACAAAAATAAAAAAAAACCATTAAGGTTGTTAAGTTACATGCTAAATGAAAAATAAATGTTGCTAAAGTAATAAGATTTCTCCTTTCGTATCTATCTATTTATTTACAGCTTGTACTTCGACAAAAGCCTGAATTTATACATTTTTCACATTCTCTTGTGGTTCGATTCCACGTTGGACCCGCTACGTTTTTGTATCGTCCCATCTTATCAGCCTGCCTGCCTCTCTTTCTGTTCCACTTTCTTACCTCCGTTACGATTCTCTTCCTGTTTTGCTTCTTTTCTGTCATATTATCCGTTCATCTCAACTTTAGTTTTCAGTTTGTGTTGTATGCGTCTATAAATTTAAATATAGGCTATTTTTTTCACTTATACTTTAGAAAAATAAAAAAGCATCCCAAGATACCTATAAAAATTGTTTTTATGATTTATTGTGGCGATAAAAAGTATATCATATTTATTGCAATTTAAAATACAAATAAGATTATATATAAATGTTTTCACAGAATTTGAAAAGGCACGTGGTTATAAAATAGAAAGAGAGAATTACATCGCAGATCTTCTTGGCAAAACACCGCCCCCACCCGATGTAGGACCAAAAACTGATATAAAACCATTGGTTAATGAAAAACCATGGAGACCTTATAGGGATCATACAATTGAAGAGATAAAACCTAAGAGGGATAAAAGAAAACGTCACATTTCTAGCGAAAGAGATGAGAGAAAATTCAGAGATAGATCGAGAGAAGATAGAAGACAAATTACATATAGATCACCTCTTGCATATGAAGAAGAAGTGGATGGACACATCATGCGGTACGGAAAACGGAGACCCGATGGAAGCAAAAACAGACATAGAAAAAGAAAAAGCAGTAGTGATGATTTTGATTTTAGATATGACTATTAGTTCTTTATTAAATAATGATGTAATAAGGACGAGAAGAAAAACTTAATCGTAAATATACTTAAATGTTGGGCAGGATATTCAACCTCAAACACTTAGTACACCACAGACAGTTTAAAAATATATATTCTCAAAATTTCCAATACATATAATATTGTGTGTACATGACAACAGTTTCAGTTGGTCAAAATAGTTTGTGTTTTCCCATATTCGTGCCATGCTTAGTATATAATCGTACCTTTCTAAGATTCTTATGCCCCTATCACATCATTTAAAATATAAATAAATTGAATTGTTCACGAAAGAAATAGAGATTTCCTTTTGCGAACTAGCGAACTGTGGAATCGACTATCGGCGGGGATCTTCCCTTGAGAGATACGATCTCCACTAATTCAAAATTTGAGCGTACTCCTCTCTTAAAGGCCGGCAACTCACCCACTAAAAATAGGTGTCTACTGCCTCACTGACTGCCTTTTTGGGCGTCCCGCAGGCAAGAAGAAATTGTTCACAAAACACACTACATTTTCAAAACATATAATGAAAAATCGCAATTGAAACCCTAATTATTATAATGAAATTTCGCATAGCCCCCTTAACAATCAAATTGCTCCACCGTGGGGCTTATTATTTAAAGTGGGCTGGCATACTGTTGATCCAGAGGTACGTTACTCGCCGATTTTATTTCATTGGACATGCTAGTTAGGCAAATACCTAATACAACAAATCCAATCTAATCTAGTAAAATTATATACATTTAAGTTACGAGTTTTTCATTGTTGCGTGAAATTTAATTGTTATTTTTTCTCGTCGAAATAGAGTTAAAAGAGACTTCGAATATCCTGCCTAATATCACAAGTAATAATAATTTAAACGTCTCATTTGGACCACATTTATTAGCTTTATTCCGCGGTTTTAAGCGAAAAAATTGTTTGACAGATTTCTTATATTAATAAAAATCTGCCTGATTATATGATGTATATATTTTTTCAACTTTTGTAATTTTAATAAATCAATTTAATTTATTTTTTGGTTTAATTTCCTTTGACCCTACGTTTTATCTTAGTTGCTTATTTATTTTAGACTTTATTGTGCTTAATGTATAAATATTGTATCTGTCAATAGCAATGATCATTAGATTCTCTTCTAGGATTGAAATAAAATTTATATGCCACCACAATTTTATTTTACCTTATCCTTGGGTTGTAAAGCATTTCCCTTATAAATGTGATAAAATCAAAAACTACGGAACTAGAAGGAAGCTAGATTTCTAAGAAAGTTAAAAGGTAATTTATTGAAATACAATTGTGGTTGAAGACGTCACAAAAATCTTGTTAATATTGCATTTTGGAGAAACCGCAGTCGGAGGATACGATCGGAGTAATTAATAAGTGTATTTTTATTAAAAAATATTAACTTTTCCAAGCATTAAAACTAAAAATGGAAGTTTAAAGAAAACAGATTTTTAACGTATTGAAGCTATGTATTATGAAATTATAATTATTTTACATAATTTTAAATTTATTAGTTATTAAATAACTAATAAGTAATATACTAGGAATAATTAACTAGGATAAATTATTAAATTAAATTGTAGCTAATAAATAACTAGGAATTTATTTAAAGAAAACACATTTTTTAACGGATTGTAGTTATGTATTATTGTAAACTTATAATTATTTAAACATAATTTTAAATTTATCCGACGTTTCGCGTGCTTTACAGCGTGCGTGGTCACGGTGACTGAAGACAAAAGGTGTTGAATGTTAAAAAAGTATCACAGCTGTAGAAAATGTTGTATGTATTATCTGTATTTATTTTCCCAGAGTTGGTATCGACTAAAACGTCGATAATTCATAACTTCAATCCGAAAAAAAAGTGTTTTATTTAAATGTGTAAAAGTTATGTTAATAAAAGACAATACTAGGAGTTTATTTTTCAATGCAGTTCTAGTATTTTTTTCTGAATGTATTTTCTTTTGGTTAAATAAAATTACAGTAGCAACCAGAAGAATTGAGTCATGAGAACAGGTCTAATTATGTTAAAATTGGTGGGATCACGTATTGTGATGTGGATAGCTTGCACGTGATTGATACAATCGAGATGAAAAGATTGTGGATGGAGCCTGACTAAGAGGCGCTTATTATGTACCACAGGTGCAAGACTAGATATTGTTTTACTAAGGGTGTTTATTTGTTCTGCAAATTTAGAAGTTCATTATTATTGGACAAAATTTTTCGTGGACTACTACTATCCCTCAACTAGGGCATAGCAAAGCACGTATCTCTACCACCCAAACCCAATAATTAATCCACAATCTCAGATTGATAACAGTCTGAGATCAGTCTGTGACAGTAGATCGACCTCCTATCTACATCCCAATTACTAATACCTAGCGACGGAAAGAATGCAATCTCTGCTCTTTACACTCATATTTGATAATCAATATTGACCAAATAAAAAAAAGATAATATTAAAATAAACATGTCTATGTTTAAAATATATCAAATAGCTAAAGTCTAAGTTTAAAATATATTTTAATTATTTTAAAAACTGGTGAACTTTTATTTTCTTACAAAGGTCTATCCACATACTCCGATCCCACCTACCATGGATACCTTGTATATACCGATGGCTGTAACAATCCGTCGATTGCTTATTGACACAGTTTTATCAATATTTAGATTAAGATGTCTATCTCAGCAAAAATGGATGGATAGGTTATTGGGTGTTGGGCATTAGTCTATTCTATCAATTTTAAGATCGATACAAAAGCCTGATGTACATACCAATACGAAACTTTTGAAACACAGGAAATCCAACCCAGAATATTTGATTACGCCATATTAACTGCTACGTTGAAAATAATTTATTTCAATATCAGTTTATAAGTAAGCTGGAATTCATTAAACGAAGATTCAAGGTGAATTGAGTATCTTCTTCAGAAGGAATAATCAATTATTACCCACAAAAGCTACAATGGGCTTACGTACAAGTATATTCTAAAGTAGATTTTGACAAGATCTTAAGGGCCTAGTTAATAAACAGTTATGAAAATGAGCACAGCCGATTTTCACCAAGTGCCCTGATGCTCTTGAGATTGTGATTACGAAATGTGACGTGGAGGAATTTTGGGACCCTATTCCTAATTGGCTAACTGTAACAATAATAATATCGTTTATTTACAAAAGGTAATTGTGAACAAGTTTCATTTGGATCCTAAAAAAGGAACTTATAACAGTAGTTAAAATACAATGTCATATTAAGGAACCATTGTATGCTAGCATTGTTGTTTTTGGTTTGTCCTGCGTTGGACATACGTTGGCCTCTTCTATCCGGTTCCACTCGTGTCGTTAGTCCGCCCGGCATCTGCGGGCGGGCTACCAGTGCAACACTCTCTCGTTCCATCGGTCCTCGCACGTTCTTGCTCTGAGCCCCGCTCAACGCCATGAAAGATGCAGCTAAACTGCATCTTTCTGCAGCTGTACAGTATAGTTGGAGTTGTTATTTTTTTCTTCAGTGATAAACTCATTCAAGACTTGCAAATGAGCTTGTTAGACCAACACAACAGGATTTTTTTATTCTTCTCTCTATCTCCTCTCCATAATGGCTTTTAAATATATACTTTGGCCAGTAGTGGTCAACATACTTTTTCTACTGGTGACAGTTGACCAGTAGAAAAAAACTGACTGAATTTTTATCCCATAGACATGTTTTTCACACTCGCACGCACACTCTCTACGGATTGAAACGTATATCTTCTTTAAAAAAAATACATGCAACAGGTACAGATAATAATGTACAGAAATGGTTTTAAAATGAGTACATAACTCTAATACACTTACAATAACATAATCTATAAATCGCATGAGAATTCGCTACAAGTTTGCAGGTTTAAGAAATAAATCAAAGTGAAGATGCGACCGATATGAGCGTACCTCACCGTGTCCTACATCCACGGACGTATTTTATGTTCCACTGACTTATGTCAGAGCTGTTTACTTTGTAACGCTTGGAACTTCTCAATATATCAGTGAGCACTTCCACTGGTGTGTTACACACATATTTGATTTATATGTTGTCGATATATGGTAGCTTTCCCGAGTCAAGGCTAGTCGCTTTTATTGCTCTATTGTTTAGCTTCTATGCGAGATTATACACCAGGCATTACATTCAACAACTATGTATTGTGTATCGGTTTCTAGTGTAATAAATTGCGATATACTCGCGTGTGGTGCGTCTCCAGCGAGTAATTTAACTTAGGAAAGTTTGCGTTAAACAATGACGTATTTATTGTCTTTTGTTTGTATTGAACGAAGTCTTACTTTAAGAGCATTTACAGGACTATTGGTACTGAATTAAATAGTTTCGGTTATGGGATACCTCTGGATTAATAGTTTATTTTTATTTATTACAACATCATATCTATAGTAGGTACATATATTACACGCTATCAATTCTTATTAAAAGTAAATGAACGATTTTTTTTTTTAAAGTACACTTTGTAAAGTGTAAACAAGCATTTTACAAATTAGAGGATTATAATAATAATAAATAATTATTATTCAGGATAGGAATACTTGGAAACCTGATGGTCCTGCTACATAGGACAATCATAGAATTTTGACAAAATCAAATTGGTTTCTGATTTTATTTTACACATTTTTGGTTATTTTTTATATCATAATATTTTGTGGTATTTATTTTATAATACTGTAATTATTCATTTTTTCACACTGTTTATTACTTTTAAATGTCTAATATTTTTCAATAATTGACCTGTATTTTATTCTAGGAGTACATTGTCTCCAAATATAACTATTTACCTAATGCATGCAAATATTGTAAACCCTATTTTAAAAGAGTAAGTGTGGAGTTTTTGTCCATTCTTCCCCAAACATAACTACCATGAGGCAATTAGAATGATCTTTATACTTTATTTAACGTTCAACAATGCCATGATTTGATTTTGACTTTAAAAAAATCAATTATGTTAAACTTAAATGTTACAAAAAAATATATTTCAAATTTTATATTTTAATAATAATAAGATAGCGGAAACTATATCTATTTCCATAGAAATGGATTCACCTTAAGATAAAAAGGGTATTCTTTTCCAATTTGATATAAATGACTTACTTTCCGAAAGTGTATTGTTCCATTAACAATTCGATTGTACATATTGTTTGTCCTTAACAGGCACCATCAATAGCATTTACCGACAAGAACATAAAATTAGTTATGTGACGTTAATAAAATGAAACATCTTAACTTATCTTTTGTTACCTGCCGATGAATCCTTGACTGACGTGCATTTAATTTATGTCTATTAGTTGAGGCTTTATTTTAATGTGCTCGTTTGGTAAGGTGACGTTTTGGGCGCCTGATTTTTATCAATCTTAAGGACATGCCGATTCTGTTAACAGGAATTCCATTATATTGCTAAAAAAGTAGCCAGGTGCAAAAAACCTGATATATTTTTTATTATAAACTTTAGAAATACGATATATTAATTTAATTTGGTTAAAATAAATTGCTAATCTGTGCCTCAAGTGCCTTGAATAAACTCATATTAGTATTAAGGCAAGATATTCAGATCTTTACTCCACGTACTGAGAAAAACTGAAACTTGGCAGGCAAGTAGTCACGATCATACGTCTGCTGAAGTTTCCTTGTAGGGTATCAAAAGTATTTTATTTTATAAAAGTATTTTATTGTATGCTTATAAATAGAAACTTAGTTAAGACATTTAATGAATTCTTTATTTACGAATCATTAAAAGTTACTAAAGCTCTCATCTCCTATAGAAATCTCTTCTCTCCTCTAGCCTGTGTCAATTCAAAACGTGTATATTATGATAATTAAGACATTTAAACAATGCGCCAATAAATATGCTTGTTTGTGTTTTTATACTGGCAATTAGTTTCGATGTTTGATGAGATGCGAAAGAATGCGGACATAACATTTATTTCATTGTTTATCGATTTGATTTACCTCGTTTATAGCTATTATTTAATCGCCTTGTTAGTAAAACATACGGATACAATTTGTGATTTAGGGAAGCGAAGCGCCAAATGACGTAACAAACATTAAGTGTAAAGTTAATTGTTATATTGTGAAAGCTTTTACATTTTGATAACCTAATGGTGCCTTCTGTGCCTGACCACACGCTGTTGACTTTTTGTGTCGAAGCATGTTTCCTCACGATGTTTTCCTTCACAACACGAATGAGTTGTAAAATAAAACGTCCATTGATGCACAGCCGGTTTTTAACTTAGGTCAACCCTGCTCGCAATTAAAACAAAGGTTTTTATTATCCATTATATTAATACAAAAATCTATTAAGTTACTAGAATTACTTTTTTAAATAGGGCACAAAGGCTAACCTGAAGTTAAGTGGTACCGCCGCCTATGTACACTGTACACTCACATTGCCAAAACGTTCGCAAGTGCGTTGCCATCCTTTATAATAATAAGAATAGTGATAGTTTCGTAGATTCATACACGCCTTTGTAGTTAGGAAGTTCACGCGTATGGCACTTAGATAATGTATAGATTCCCATAACCTCAGCGGGCACCAAGTAGACACAATTTTAAGCTTGTTTTATGTTCACACTTCTGGAAGACGTAGCAAGTACCTAGTTTATACTATACCTCAATGTAAACTAAATTCTCACACCGCCAATTTCCGTATCTATCAAGTCAGCTATACAATAAACTTAATAGGATCCTTAACACTTACCCTAAGTTATACGAAATTAAAACATTCATTACAAAACTCAAAAATATCTTTATTCATATAGGTAAACATGTACACTTATGAACGTCAAAAAAAAACAAATCAAATTGTGTTGTAACAAAGTGGCATTGTGCACTAAACCGAATTACTAGTTCAAGAAATATTTAATCATTTTTAATTTCGACAATATTAGGTATATTACTTAGATTCTTTTGCACTCTCCACCTCCCATCCCATCTATAACTTTCCTTAAATAATATTATCAGACATTCAGGTGTGAACAAAAGTCTCAACTATGTAAGCCTGTATCTTTATTTTAGTAGTCTTAGCTTAGCTTTCTATATTTCTTTATATAGTATTTTAGTTACAATTATTTAGTTATTTCATAATTCAGTTGGAAGAACGGACCTGAATCCTGATGTACAGGTCTTTCTAAACTTAGTTCAGGGGCTCGAATATCTGCTAAACGTAACTAGTAATTGAATAAAGTAATTTTGAATGTATAATTTAATGTCATAAGAAAGTTCGCCTTCCATGACTAATCAGTATCTTACATACGTCGCCGCTTTTTGGAACGTATAAATTGCGTTCATGGAAAGATAGACTTCATCCATTAATCGGGGTTTCAACGCATGGATGTTAGGATACACATTCAACCGATGCCCCAATTGCGTTTATAAAAGTTTACAAATGTAACTTACGTGGGCAACTCAACGTTACATTAAAGTAAATAATAATAAAATATGTTAAGAATTTTATGAGTAATTTAACTGATAAATTATGAAACGCGAAATCTGATATCTTATCATCTCATTTCAACTGCGTAGGCTGATCACATAGAAGTTTTTCTAAAAACTTTATCACACTGATATGCTAATGCGTTATAACGTATTAGATTGTAATTTTACTTGATAGTGATAAGATACTTCATACAAGTTTGGATAAAAATTATCTATACGAAGCCTCGAAGAATTGATCACTTGAAACGAAAATATTAAACCGATAAATATATAGGTTAGAAATGTTCAAGTAAAAGTTATAGATAGTAATAAAAACCGTTTTTTTTATAAACTGTTTATTTTATTATATTTAGAACGATACACATCGTATTATCAGTCCCTTTATAACGTTTTTTTAAAGTAAATTAATAAAAAAGCTTTGTATCGAATACGATTAACTCCTTCGCTGCTGTCATAGCCCCGATGTATTTGTTAACTGGTACGATATAGTAAAAATAATAAGGCTGATGTAATGAATAATTCTAAAACATGTTTTGAAAAGATTGAGGAATGTTACTGTTATTTTTCTTGTACTTTATTTATTGCGAATAAAAACTGTTCATTGATGATATAATGTACGTAAATGTATTATTAATGATTAGTGGAGTGAAACATTATAATTAATTTTTTTTTTCCTTTTATGTAATGCAACGAAGTGTTAATAAATAAATAAATTAATCCTCGATTTTTTGCAGACTTATCAAAATGATTTTTAATTAATTTAAAAACATTGTATTATATGTACACAATCTTGGGTCTATCTCTGGGCTCTACCCAGTTATCAAGCGATGCAGGCTAATAAAATCGATAGGGCAGGAAGCAATTTATTAAAAATTGATCGTTTGATCATAGCTACGGGTAAAAAATGACACGGCATTGTTATGGTATTATCCTGCCCGATTTTTGGTTTTGTTTTAAATATCTCTCGTGAACTTAAAGAGTTCTTATGTGGGGTTGCGACAAAGGATTTTAGGATTACACTCTGAGCTCTGTCACCGTTTTGTTTGAAAGCGATTATGGAGTACGTATTCTTGCACCTTTGCGTATCATATACTATGATATTTTATTATCACACATGATTTATACTTAGAAAATATCATATTTGAACAGACCAGGAAGTAGGAAGTGGATATAATTGATAGGATCATAGAAATAAAAAAATCTGATTGTCTTCGTTTTGCCACAACTAAATTATGTTCCTGTTTCATATTAATTATATCTAGGCATATATTTTATTCTGATAGTGCCTTAATTAATATTATGGTATAAATGGTGCTACGCCGTTTTAGAACTGGGCGTCAAATTTCTGTATCTTTTCCGTGATCACTTCTAACAGGCTTCACAGCACAGCTGGCGATCGAACCTACGATCTCTGATCTCATGAGAGTCGTACGCTGAAGACACTATGCAAAAACTGCTCTGTTGATTCATATTGATGTATAATAAAATTACTTATTTCTGGCACCCCAAAGTATGGCCATAGATAGATTTAATATACTGTATTAAAATTAGAATTTTGCGTCGGACTTTCTGTCTTCAGCCGGGGATCGAATCTGAGAGAGTTGCCGGGAAACTACTTAGCCAACGCTAGTGATACAATGCCAATATTTACAAATAAATTGGACTTGAAGCATCTTAAATGACAGCCAGACAAATTTTAGGCCGAGATAAAGATGGGTTTTTGATTCGATGTTATAAGTTCAGTAAAAAGCCTTAAGAAAATCTGGTTGAGAATTATCATCGTAATCTTATTAATAGACATGTAAACAAATTCCATCGGAGGAAATAAAGCATTTTTTCGATAACGAAGTTTCGTTGATAAGTATAATCTATTAGTAATTAAGAAGTAATATATTGTCGATCGACGTATATTCCCTGATTCATGTGGAATTCTTGTATTATGGTGTTGTTGACATCAAAATATTGAGGGGAACGTGTTGGAACTTTCATTGGTAGGGACAGTATGTTTCAACGCGAATATAAATGTTTACAAATCTGATAATAGTTTGAATCAAATACAGTGTACAGTTTATTCCATCATATGTTTTAATATGTAACAAAACTATGCTACAATACTAAAGTTGAAATATTATTCGAATCGAAAAACACAGAAAATTCAGCGGGTAAATCATATGTATCACGAAGTATTCGTTAAGTCGTAAACTCGTTAATTCGATTTTTTTTGCATTATCCTTGACATTCAAGTTTAGAGATTCCACTGTTTAATTTATATTAGTCTTTCCTCCACTTTTGATGACTTTTGGGCCAGTGCACAGACGCTAATTGAAGATTAAAGTTGTGTCCCGATAGATAGTACCTACTGATGATCATAGAGCTATTGCTTTCATCACTCAACGAATAAGTATCGCAATAAAGCGAGGAAAAATTGCCAGAATGTGAAAAAAGTGTTCTGTAATACTGCCACAGGTACATTTTTAAATACTATAGTTTTCTATTTAACTATTTTTGATTGTTCCTATGAAGGTTAAAAATATTGTAAAAACTTAAATTATCTATTTTTGAACCAATTAGTGATATTTTAGTAATGTATAGATAATCTTTTGAAGAAGATTCGATATTCCTGTTTGTTAGAGAGAGAGTCATTTATTAGAATCATTTAAAGTATAATTTGACGTTCATAAGTGTACATTATGTTACCTATATGAATAAATGATTTTTTATTTTATTTTTTATTTTTAGTCCTTTGTCAACTATTTAAAAGCACATTCATGAATTTCTTGTTGTATAACGTATTGCATTATAAATTACATCTACAAACGGGTACTCCATGTTATGATATGCAGTTTAAAACTATTGAACATCAAGATGACATGATCTGTATGAACTAAAAACCAATTATTCAGAGAAAATTATGTTTTTCCCGTTACGTTTGCAGTTTAAATTGAATATTGTGCGTCCCCTATGCATTTTATGTGTAAGCCGCAGTAAGCACAAGCAATTAATTAATTTTATTATGTTTGTAAGCTGTCTCGAAGATGCGTTTTGCATGACTCAAACGTCAGCTTTTACCGAAACCGCGGATTTGTTAAAGAAAAATGGAATTTCTGATATTTCAATAAGGTTTATTTTTCTTTAATCGAATTTTATAAAGGCAGATACAGTATGATTTATAACATGGAAAAAGATTCGGTGTGTTAACCGTGTTTATCAATATTCTTATTTAGTATATTTGTTATATATAAATACTACGTATGACATAATACTATTCATGATGGATAGCCGTATTTTCCGTTAATAAAATCTGGCAATATTGAATAGGATATTTATATAGAAGTGGTTGCATAGGTATAATTTTGATCTAATAAAAGATTTAGTGTCTCTAGATGTGCACCAAAGTATTATTCAACCAGCGGCCCGTGCTGGCTTCGCACGGATGGACATGTTTTTTTAAACATTTTTTGTAGATGTTGATATGTTCTTATAGCCTATATTAATCAGTGATAATATACTGATATTTCAAAACGAATTTTTAAAATCGGTCTAGTACTTTTTGAGCCAATTCGTTACAAACATATTTACATATAAATCTTTCTTCTTTATAATATTAGTATAGATTATATAATACTTTAACTTTAATACCTTATTTATTTTTACGCAGATTACATCTACGTAGTTTAAGTTACAGTAAGTAACAAAACGGTTTTAGTTCCTATGTAAGTATTGGTTACAACATAACATAAATTCTCCTAATCTGCCGCATACCAATATTTTAGGATGCGTGTTCCTTATGATCAACCCATTCATACTATTGGTGCTCAGTATAACGATGCATGAAGAATGCCAAACTATTCCGAATGATGGCATTAAAACCGTCAGTTCGGGTCTCAGCAATAGATGACAGCCTGCAGATCCTCGACACGCCCAATAGCGACGCCTCACTATGGGGTGAACCTAATATGTTCTTAGGAAAGAAAATATCGTCAGCAAGGTATGTCTTAGGAACCAGAATGTAGACGCTTGATGGATATAAAAGGGTGATTACATTGCTGACTAAGAGAAATGGCCAGAATTGGAGACGAATAAAAATAATGAATCGTTTATTTGCAAAGAACTGATACATTAATTATTAAAAATACCTCACAATCAGCCATATTAAAATAGTCATACAAATGGTATATTAATAAGAACAGTTGTGATTTATTTGATATCAGTTTTCTCTTACAGTTGCCTGGAAGAGATCGCTCGATGGGGATAAAACCGCTCTCCTTTTTTATATAATTATTTTAATTGTACTGTATTTCTATATCAGGTACTGGTAAATTAATACTTATGGTCGAAAACTCTCCCACACAATAATAGGAAGTTGTTCAGTAATTACTTTCCCCTTGGATACCCGGCATGTATAGAAAATTTCATCGCCTGGATATAGTTTGATTTAAAATGATGTAAACTTTCACATATTATGTCGTTGTATAACTTATTGTACCCCTGTATAATTTGCGGTGTTTTCAAATCAAAGTCGATCGCTTACGTGGATATGACCGCAATTTTACGAGCCGTATTGAGTATTGGATGGCGGAACATCAGAGAAATCACACTCTCTTGATTTGTATAAAAGTAAAATTTCTATTGAGGATAGATAGCCAAGTTAATCAAAACTAATCTTAATAATGATGAATCGTAATTAACGATATGTTCTTATATACAATAAAAATAATTTTACACAGCTATTAAGAATATCCATACCGCAAATCATCTGCATCATGAGCTCACCAACACCATCAGTAAACAATGCCAGATTAGGTATTTATTAGTTAAATTTCTTGAATAGTATTTATCGCTTTTTCCCTTTTGTGATTGTTTAACCCTTTTTGTATAATTATGTATTCTTGTCTATATCTTTAATGTAATTACGAAATAATTATATAATTATTCTATATTGAACAGTTATTATTTAAGAGATGTTTATGTAGACCATAGTTACATAAAATAGCAGTTGGATCATATCCACAAAAGCATTGAGATCAAACGCTTATATTAAAGTGGAAACCGGCAATATTTTCCGATTTGTTGCAAAGCTGTTGAAATTAAATCGACCATTGGAATATATTGGACACAATAGTGGCAACGACTGTTTAGGGCAATCTCTATTCTTATTGCAATGCATTTGGATACCAGCCATGGAATATGTACGACGATGCTTAGCTTGGATTTGCGCTTGTATTTTGATGGACTCATGTAATTGTTTGATTATGATATCCCTATAAAATCGTTGTTTGGAAATGCAGGAGCATATTGATTAGGCTTTTCATAAAAAAAATAAAACATTTTTTTTTTGTTATTACAAATGAATGAGACCCAAAATAATCCCAAAATCTTTCCTTCTTTCTATGACAAATAGATTGTGACAAAATTCATCTATCGCTATCCCCATATTACACAGTTCTCGTGTTGTGAGATAACAATTAGTCAGTGGTTTATTGTTATATGTTGATTTTGATGTTAAGTGATACCAGCCGCGGGTTACGGACACTCGCACTGCCAGAAGGTTCGCAAGCGCGCTGCCGGTCTTTTAAGAATTGGTACGTTCTTTTCTTGAACTCTAAGTCGAATGGGTTCACAAATACTTGTCATGTTTACAACAGTTTTTTGAGATAAAGTAGGTTTAGTATTACAACTAATCAAATACAAGTCTTATAAGACAGTATGTGTAAGCGTGTGGGTGTGTGTGTAATAACTGCACCAGATTTCTGGAATCATCCGAAATGGAAACTTCCTTGTTAGTTCAATAAGCGAAAATTTATTTTTAGTAACAGTAAGGCGAAATTGCTATATATTTGAAACAAAGATATAGTTTTTTTTTGATAACCAGCTGATGCAGATGTTAGCGAAGCAAATAAAGAAAATCCCTCGGAGTCTTACTTTTTTATATACACAGTGGACATCGACTCCTTGATGACGAGAAGTCTTCCACGTTCCGCTTTTTATACAAACTGTGGAATGGACAATGGTGGGAGATACAACCTCCTTCGACAAGTTGTTATTTCCACATATGTTTTTTTTTATTTTTAGTTATATATTCTAACGTATAAATTTTTTTAAGTTTATTTATAATCGTCTTTATTTTCATTTAATAGTAATTAATAGTGCTATCAAATTGTACGATCTTGCCGCCCAAGTATATTAAATATTATAAATAAATAATTCATAATTTTGCTATACTTCATAATGAACAAAAATAAAATACCATTCTACATTTTATTAAAATAAATATGAGTCAGTGGCGCTACCTTTTATTTGTCTTATCAATCTTAGTAAGTGATCAGACTCCCATGACTGACACACTCATTTGTCTATTTGTCTTTGGTCTGAGGCAAGGTAGTTTCTCCACATATTTTCTTCACCGTTCGAGCGAATCTTAAATGCGCACATAGAAAGAAAGTCCATTGGTGCACTTTCGGGGATCGAACATACGATCTTATTGATGGGAGTCCCATGCTGAAGCCAACACAGCTCTTTATTAATTCTACTAAAAACATATTCTCTTATACGTGAATATTAAAAAACAGTTTCCACACTAATAAGCACTTCCCGGATACAATTAAAAACGCAATCAACAATGCCATTGGCAGGCCGCAACCAGCGAGCGTAAGGATGACAATTTTGGCAGAGTTTCCAATTGCACACCATACGGAACTGCACAGAACCCCAAATTGCTTACCGAGACGCCCGACAGACATATTTTATGTACATTTCGCGAATGTCGCTTCGCATATGTGAAATCGGTAAATTGCGAATTTGACTTCCCATTAGCGAACGAAGAAAAATTGTCGGGGCGCGAGTTGAAGCTGCCAAAATGGGTGAAACGGCTGAAAAGAGTCGGTTTGAATACTGATTTGAATAATTACATTGCTAAGACCTATGTATAATGCGTTCCAAGTTTATGAACTTATGTAATTATAATTATTTATTTATACAGTATATTTTTCATTCATATTGATACAATTTACCACTTTACCACTCTACCAAACTCAGACTAAT
Organism: Pieris mannii; assembly: GCA_028984075.1. Lineage (NCBI taxonomy): Eukaryota > Metazoa > Arthropoda > Insecta > Lepidoptera > Pieridae > Pieris > Pieris mannii. The sequence continues at coordinate 1,360,065 of CM054784.1, forward strand.
ACGCCTATATAGTCTGTCGCACTTACGCTACGCCACCGTTCTCTTCAGAGAGATGTGAATACGCAGTTAGCGTTCTGTCCCCCTATAACGGTTATTGGCCGCATCTATATTACGTCATCTTGTGTTAGGTCTTTTTTGTTACGGAATTTATTGATTTGGTCTTGCTCAAAACTCGCTTTAAAGTCTATACTTTATAGCGAGTTTTGAGCACGACGAGCTTGAGTTTTGTTTTAGGTTGCCATAGTTGCCATAGGGCAAGGCATTTGTGAACCCTCTGACAGTGTGAGTGTCGATGGGCTGCGGTAGCTTATTACCACCCTGCCAGCCTAGCGCTCTGCGGAATCACTTATCATCAGGCGAACCTACTTCCCTTTGAACTCCTACTTTACAAAAATATTGTCCCTGCTTAAGTATTGAATACTGAAAATGTATGGGCATTAAAAGTGAACCAGATTATGACCAGAAATTCAAGAAGAGTCCTGTTTAAAATTGAACGGTAGCACTTATTGTATTCCACATGTAATAGTTGCATCGTCGCGGGCTTTATAGCCCATATCAACTTTGTTCTGTGCGGTTTTGCTTTTATCATCGTCATTATTCATCTCAATTCGCCATTAAGAGTCCTGAAAATATTTGCCAATTTGCTAAATAATGCGAATTTTAATACAATTCATATTAAAGCTGTCTATAGCCATTCTTTGGGTTGCCAGAAATAAATTAATAGGGAATAATTATTTATTATTTATACGTATCCTACATATATCATAGAATGCAAAGTGCTTGCTCTTCGCTGATGATCTCAAACTGTACATGCCTATGGAGAGTATAGATGACTGCATTCGGCTGCAGGAAGACATTGATCGAGTGGTTAATTGGAGCAGGAGTAATAGATTGGAGTTTAATTTGGCGAAATGCAAAGTGATATCTTTCTCAAGGGCACGGTTAATCACTCGGTACAATTATACCATTAGTGGGCTATCATTGGCTAAAGTCTCAGCGGTCAAGGATCTGGGAACCAAATATTGCCTACTGGCAACGTGAGTGTCCATGGGCGGCGGTACCACTTACCTTTAGCGTGCGACTCTCATCCCTGAGATCCTCGGATCGAACCCCGGCTGTGCAACAATGGAGCTATCTATTTGCACAGTTAACATTCGCTCGAGTGATAAAGGAAAACATCGTGAGGAAACCGGCTTGCCTTAGACCCAAATAGTTGATGACATGTGTCAGGCACGGGAGCCTGATCACCTACTTGCCTTTTAGATTAATCAGATACAGATACAGAAATCTGAAGCCCAGACCTAAAAAGATAGTAGCACTACTGGTTTTAAGTATCATACCCATGAAACTGTCATTTTATATAAATAATGATAATGTTAATAATTTTTATTTATGTTTTCCCTTCGTAAATGTTTGATTTGAACCTTATTATATAACTATATATTTATTCCATCTTTAGCTATATCTTTAGTATGTTTATTGTTATATATAATTTATGTTAGATGTAGGATTACAAAATAAATAAATAATGATTTCGTCCATGCCCCAGACCTTAGTACCTTATTGGGTATTCAAAATGCTAACATTATATTCTCATATCTTAAATATTATTGCCCGGGATTCAAATTTGAGACCTAACATCTAAATTCCATACACAAATCGCGATGTAATATAAAAGCTGGCTGGGTTGCCAGCACTTTGTTTCATTTAACATTTCCTGCCTTTGCCGACAATTGACTACAAAGTGGTGATTTTCCACGGGTCTGAGGTGCGGTAAAATTTAGTAATATGGAAATACCTCGGGGGACTCCTCTCGACCTACTCCGAAAGCTACAAAGGGGCTGCTAAAATGCCTCAGCATTAGCTGTTGGTTGTGCAATCATCATTTCTTTCTTGTTAATCTTCTGAGTAAAATGAAATATAGGGAGAAAAATCTACATTTTTATATTAAGAATTGTTCGAGTGTTCACAAACTCAATCATAATTTTGAAAAAAAAAACTTGTACTTGAAAAATAGAAAATATTATTTATCATTATGTATGGTTAGAGAACAACACAACCCTTAATTCTATGTTTTGAGACTTTAATATAATAAGATTTTAGTAAACACATTTATCAATATCAAACATCAGTAGCCTATATTACTAATGAAGAAAATTCGTTTTAGAATTACAAAAGACATCCTTAAAACTCTTTAAAGCGTATATTATTTATTTCAACTTAAACATGTAATAATCTACATAAGCAAAAATTATATAGTCATTAACATGTAATAATACTGGATCTCCGTCTTCGAGCAATTTTGTTTTTCTTGAATCTCAGAAATGAAAAAAAAAAACAGTTTTTATTTCGGTTCACACACATGTATCTATGGAGCTAGAGTATTATAGCAACATGTTTAATATGTAAAAATAGCTACTAAAAAAGTAGGCTTATTAAAAAGTATATTAAGACGTAAATTTGTGGGGGCAAGACAAGAGACATGCAGAATAAAAATAATACTTATAATGATTTCCATGATATTTTCAACGTAACGCCATTTTAGCGCTGCAATTATAACTTCGTGATTGTGCATAAAATATACAATTAGCGGCATGTTTCTTAAAATATACAAGTTTATTGTTCAAACTTAATATTTTAGAAGAACTACGCTGTAGGTATAGTAGTGTTCCTACACATTGAATATATAACTTATTACACATTATTATCAGCACCTAATACAAATGATTAATGTGCTTTCCAATAAATGCATCAATTAGCCTAAGTTAGGAAGGTATTTAGACACCCCTGTCCTTGTAAACGACGGTCATGTCATCCGTCTCATCGGAGTAGGAGAGTTACACAATATAGAACTCTTAGGTGTATCCCATATTCAATATAGACTCGCCGTCGACGGAAAAAAAAATTAATGTATTAATGTGGTCTGTTACATTCATTCATTGAAATAAATTCTGCCTTGCCCTTTTGAATTTCTTATAATTATTAAACCTGGAATTTAGTGGCCCAAAGCGGTCAGGAATAAACTACTGTTTGTCTTAACAATTTCACGTTCTTAGAACACATGCAGGTAGATATTTTTTCTGCAAGGTGTGAATACGAACTCGTGATTTTCACAAACTGTTTGATGTTAAGAATTTGTATAATTGATAATTTTGTAGTAGACTTTTATATGTTAATTTAACAACTTTCCGAGCTGACTTATGCCGCGTAGATATATGGGGTCTCTCTGCATCTTCTACCGCATTTATTACCGATGAATACCTTATAATTTGTTTCATTATTCGTATTACCTCGACGTCCAACTGAGCGTTTGCGGCAGTTCTTGCTGCGCACCACAACCACGTGGAACAGTGACAGTGTGAAAAGTATTTTCCTAGGGTCCTTCAAGAAAAGAATGTACTAATTCTTAAAGGGCCCGCAACGCACTAGCGAGCCCTTTGGCAATATATGGTATATGGGCTGCGGGAAAAAAAATAAAGATTTCTCCTCGATTCCGGGGCGGGATTATGCATTAATTGCTAATCACTAAGCTACAATGAAGACCAGAAGAAATACTTGAAATATAAATTACATTCATAAATTATTGTAATATTTTATTGAATAAAATACACCGTAATTTGCTTACTTATAACTTACCCATTCAACCAAAGATAGCTAAGATAATTTTTATCACACGTGTTCAAATAAATCAAAAATGATAGTTAATAATATTACGGTTATGTATTATTTGTATCTAAACATGAATTTAGTTACATTTCTCAAATATTGATTGATTTCTTTCTTTTGTTACCACTTCGTTACATTACAATATAAAACTTGAACATAATTAAATGAAAATGACGGCAACTTGCGGCCTTATCGCTTTCGAGCGATCTCTTCCAGGCAACCACTGTTATAAGTATTAACACAATTCCTGTAAATTCATCCAGTAGAATGTGATTGCGTTTAACTTCCATTCTTCTACGAATACTAATAAACGTACATGTCTAGTTCCGAATTTGTCCACGGGGTGCTGCTGTAGTTTAGTTTGGTTTCCTTTGCGAAAAAATAATAATTATTATTAAGCTTGCTTTAATTCATAATAATTAAACCAATCTTTTGTTTTAACTGAATCACTGACATACCTATTTACATTATAGCAGGAGGCACTTTAAAGTAATTTATATTTTACTGTTTTAATTATGCAAAATAAACCGTCTCTATTGTGATAATTCTATATTGAGTGTAACGCAATTTTTAAATGACTCTTACGAGGGTATAGACAATGGAATTAGACTAACACTCTTTTAGTTAAAAGTCTAAACTCTAAAACATATACATATTATACGGAACCATAGACCTTTTCTATTCCGTTTCAACTCCACGTGACTCACCGCATTGTGAGCTGACCACCCCAGTTATAATTTGCGTGCAAAATCATTTTACCGGCGGATTTAATATTTTTTCATTCATCCCGCCCATTGACGGAACTAATCCCTTTGAGACATCTTTAGGAACCCGTTATGAACACAATGCGTGTCGTTTTGAATATAAAATATGATATTTATAATTTATAAATCTAAAAATCTCGTGACACGTGTTTGAGATCGCACTTTTAGATGGCGCTGGATTTTTGGATTGTATTGATGGAAGGTATGAGAGTATGATGGATATTTCATGGAATTTTAAATAATTAGGGGTTTGCGTGTTTAAATTTGTTAAACTTTTACAATGGAGAAATACTATATAAATCTCACTACCGATCCAATTAATACAGGCAAAACTACTCTCATAATTGTCAATTATGTATATAACGTTGCACATAGACATAAAGTCCATTGGTGGATAGACGGGCATTGAACCTACGACCTCAGGGATAAAAGTAACACCCTGAAGCCGGTAGGCCAACACTGCTGTTTTTTCCATAATAGATTTTTAGTCTGTGCATTTCTCCATCTCCATATAAATATATACATATACAATTACTCAATCAAATATAAGTTTTCAAGTACAATATATATAATCGAGGTAATTTACCTGACATATCAATTGAAGTGTATCTCTGGTCCTTTGAGTGTCAAACTATCGAGAGTCGAGTATAATAGTGTATCAAGATGAGCAATTCTAATAAGGAAATGAAAATACATTAATCAGCCATTTTTGAAGCCAAATCATGATCGGAACTCATAGTGCCATGATATCTGCTATTGAATTAATTAAATAAGTACAAGAAATGTTGACTCATTTTTGCCTTTTTTATTTTTCCACTTCGATATTTCATTCACTGTTTACTACAGACATATTACGTCAGTCTATTTTCGGAGCCGCCCTGGGGTCGCCCCAAATATAGTTGGGCGGGCGGCCGTCAATGGAGAAGTGCTGTTCCAGCCATAACGACGCCATACTGGAGTTATTTTTGTAGCTTTCACCCACGTTCGTTTATATATTCCTGGTACTAGTATTGATTTTAGTTCACTGTCTTATAAATAATACATTAATGGGAGATGCATACTACACTGTTATAATTATAGTAAAAACCCTTTATAAACCCTAAAACTATTGAGTGTACTATTGGCCTTTCTTTAACTAATTAAGTTTATAAATAAACCCAAACGATTATTCTGAGCTAACGATCTTTAACTAAAAGTGACAATACAGTAAATAATAAACATGAAAAAGACTTATTAGTAAAGTATTTTATTAATTAGTTATGTAAGGAGAAATATTGTTTTTATTGATAAAAGCTTGATAACTCACTGATACATTGGTAATAGAACCAATAATATAAAAATTTTAATGTATGTAATTAGGCAATCATGACATACACGAAGAGATAATAAAAATATTAAACAAAATAATTAAAATTACAAAAACTAAACGAAAATCGATTATTACGATTACTATGAATATTCAGACCAAAACGCTTTCTTCGGAAAGGAGGGAAAAATGCAATCAAATCAAATAAAAATATCGTTATTCATATAAATAAACAAGTACACCTATGAACGTCAAAAAAAATTAAATTAATTGTAAATTTACATTCACTGCCAGTTCTCAAATCGAGGGCGTAGAACGGAAGACAAGAACTGGCAATAAACTCTCCGCCACTCTTTTTAATCGCCAAGTTTTTTCTTTTACACAACGTTTATAATAAAATATAGAAAAATGCTTATAATACGCATAATCCTAACGATGATACGGTTATATATGGTTTGTGGTAAAGGACTATTAATTCATATTCAGACCTAATTGGTCATTATAGAAATGGAACGCAATATCCATCAACCGCCCACTGATGCGTGGGCGGATATATACCACTGTAACTTTGATGGCACCCCCATCCCGCTTGGGCGCCATGAAAACTTAGATGACTTATCAAAATTTTATGCGACTTGCCCACATACTAGCAATAAGCAATAATGTGGTATAAAATGAATACGATGATCTTTAAAGAAAAATATATCCAGGACATAGATATCGATATTTGAGGCCAAGACGGCCTGACTATTGAAAATAATTTGGTTTGTAGTGCCCACATAATCCATACAAGCATGCAATGAATAAAAGACTTAGTCTTATTACCTAGCGTACTTATAAAAGATTTACACTTAGCATGTGGTTCCTTATTCGTTAAAAAGTGTATAATAAAGGGTATTTCAACAAGAACTTTGTTTTCTAAAACAAAATAAAACAAAGAATTTAGAGGAAAATGAATAAAATTTTTATTGTATTGCAAAGAGAAAAGTTTGGCAATTATGAATAAAAAATGATATCTGGCAAATGTCCACCACGACCACGCTGACAGATGTTGATTCTTTCATCAACATTTTTAATCACTTTTTGGCAAAATGGAGGGTCTATTTCGTTAATGACATCACGGATTTTGAGTTTTAAGGCTGCAATCGATTCGATTGGCTCCGTATACACTCTGTCTTTAACATAGCCCCACAAAAAATAATCCAGTGGTGTTAAATCACACGATCTGGCTGGCCACTTAACAGCTGAATTTCGCGAAATTATGCGCTCGGGAAATTTGGTTGGCAATAAATTGATCGTTTCATTGGCTGTGTGACATGTGGCACCGTCCTGTTGAAACCACATTTCAGAGATATCCATGTCATCAATAATAGGCCAAAAATTTAGTGGTTAACATCTCGCGATATATTTATCTTTAAATTCTGTGAAGAATGCTGTCAAGTCCGTCTTGTGCAAAGCATATATTTCTTATGTATTATATAACACTATATACTTTATCTGGATTTACTAAGGAAATAACAAAGCCATGCTATAATGAGTATATTATAAAATTTATTATTCATTACTCATTTGTAACTACTGTGCAATAAATTTTTATTGTTTTCCTCTATGATACGCTATGATTTAACACTATTTTATTTCTTAGATTATTGTATGTGATTATTGTTAAAAATTAAAATTAGTATTAGTATTCTGGTAAGGTTAAATTATATTATGTTTTACAATCTTCCACCTCTTTTTATACAGTATGACGTAATCAGTAAATGGTTACGTTTGAAAACCACGGTTGTATAACCGTAGTTTAGCTAATTTAACTAGTATCGTTTTCCGGCAAAATATTTTATTTACCCCATTGGGGGTATATTTCCTAACTGTCGTCTAAAAGCATAATAATATAACTGTTCAACTAGCGACCTCACATCAAAATAAGGTTCAGTTCAAATAAAGTGTATAATCTAGATTCTGGAAAATTTTCGCGAAAAGTCAAAGTATTATATTACAAAACAACAAAAGTGGGCCGCTTTACAATTTGCATCAGTTCAAAGGCCATCTTGTATTTAATTAAGTAATTAATGCATATTTGCATTTTCAATCAGTATAATTTTTACATTTTACGCTTATAATACATGAATTATGAACGTTTAATGCCATAATGTTGCTGGTTGTATGTGCAGTGAATTTTGTTAACTACAACTGGTATTAAACAATTCGTTCAAGTTACGGCTAAACATGACATGACATATTAGGCAACATCTGAAAGAAATGAGGAATTGGTATCAAAACTAAGACTGATACGGGCTCCAGCATTACTTGTCTTCCTGTGAGGAGTAAGAAAAGCAAATCATCGATGCCTTTAAGATGTGGTGATGACAGTGAATGCTATGAATATCAGACTGCGAATCGCACCAATACATCCTGACCTTACTCAGCATATGGACTCGCCTGTCTACCATATGTTAGCGAATCTTATTTCGGCAATACAATGCGCAGAGGCGATGTGAACTTATAGAAATTGATCGTGTTTGGTAATACAGAAACGAACACGGCCGTTCACCAACCAGATGGACCAATCAAGTCAGAGACTCGTCCTCAAAACTATACACTGTTATAAGAGAGGCGCTGAACAAAAACCGGTGGAAACAGATTGTTCGCTCCAAATATTTTCTTGCTGACTACAGCGAGATAATAATTAACGTATAAAAGTCAATTAAAAGAATTAAAAAAAATATAAGAAAAATACTATTAAAAACATTAAAACGTCCATCCAACCATCGTCGTACGCTTTTATTGCATTAGAATCTATCTACCAAAAACTTCGTAGGTCTATTTGAAACGGGTCCTCTGCAACTGCCAATCGCTCCAAAATATGTTGTATTTTACGACCATATTCGGTTTTGATTTTGGGTAGGTATATGATTAGCGTTATGCCGGCTACGTGTGAGATTAAATTAAATTTAACTCCACACAAATTTAGGTAATAATAATAATCTTTATTTTCTTCTCTCACATATACATACAAGGTTATAATGAATAAACTAAGATGATAACGAAAGTGTATGTGAGAGACTGGTCTCTGTAACAGGAGACCTGAGTGACAGATAGCCAGCCTCTCCACCACCGGACCGAAACACGTACAATCAGGTGTTTTTACCGTTCAGTATATTTTTACCTTACCTAACCCAGCAACTCCAAAGGAAATGGCAATAAAATGCTGAAGTAAAACTATTAGAAAAGTTATATCAATCTCAACAAATCTATATACAGCATTTGAGTCACCATCTTCTGAGACAAACCACCCTCTTTTGGCATTTCGCCAGATTCCAGTCTCCCATTCAACTTGGTTACATCAGTAAATACTTATGTAATCCATTTTTATCGATTTCTACAATGTGGATTTGTGTGGATATATCTGAGTTTGTTCAAAACGTTCGATACTGGGACTGTCTAATAATTTGGGTGGGATCATCGAATTATTTATTATATTTTTTATTTACAGCATATGTATTGCCTTATTACAACTAAAAATATTATAAAATTAAGTTATTTTTATAAAATTAACAAAAAATCATATTTATATATTGTTAGAATGGATATATAAACGTATATATCTATATATAATATAATATCCATTATATTATATAGACCTCTTATTAATACATTTTTAAATCATAGTAATTCTTTACGTTCTGTCGCGAAGCGTCGAAAAAGCTATTGAGCTGCAGGAGTAAGCGGGGAGTGGAAGTTTGTTGACGCTACGATGAGTCGAATACATCGCAAAAACGTTATGTTTCCGGCAGAGGTAGTAATTGTCCAGATAATCTCTCAGCCTGTATATGCTTTCCGTTTAATTACTCATAATACTTAAACTAAGTTACTTTAACTAATACTTTAAGTTCTTGTGAATACCCTGAAATCACCATCATATTTGTAGTGTGAAAGTAAGACTTTTGACGTCGAAATTCGGTCCCTATATTAAATATTCAGTTACTGATTGATGGATAAAAAACAATTGCGCCCGGGGACAGAATGGCCTGAAATTTATGTGTACCAACAGGTAAACGCTATTTATTTTGTGAATACGAACTCTATTAGAGTCTAGTTTTATCTAGACTTTTCTCTATTGCTAAAATTAGTTTCATGACCTCTAACCTTTCAGTGATGGAAAGATTCAGCCCACGCTTGATAGATGTGGCTTTTCGCCAAATAGTTGCTCCAGTGTGTTTTCATTCATAAATTCGCTTTCGATTTGTCTGCAAATATATTGTTTTTCAATATTTGCACTCGTCTTTATTGTTTTGGCAAAGATCTTATGCGTTGTAAGAATACTTCGAATCCGGTACGGTTGGTTAGCTTTTTTCATTAAATGATTGAAATTGTATTTTTTAATTATTAGTACAAAAAGTTTATTAGACAATTAGATAAATTGATTTAACGTTATCCTAAGAAAATCAAGTAATAATTTATGTAAAGCCTTATTATAGAAAAAGCCATGCCATGGTGGTCTAAGAAATAATAGTGCAGTAGTAGAAAAATATCATTAATCTTTTAATAAAACTCAGCAATTGCTTTACACAAAGTAATACAATGTTTTCAAAAGCGGTCTAAGTTAAAAGATATGTATGAAGTTATTTCGAGATAAGTTGGAAAATTCGCAGACGCGTAAACAGTCTGGATGTTTACCTCTCGTTCCGTTTCCGGAAAACATTTCAACGTGAACGTAGAACGGATGCAAACAAAGTGATAAAAATCGTCAAAATCGAATCATACGCCCCATTAATTGCTTGTGAACTGACTTGACACCTGGACGCAGGAACGGTTTGTATTTACAGGAGCCCCAAGAGTATTCAAAATTACTGCTTTTAATTATTTCATAGTAAAACATATTAGTATTTGAATTCTTTCAAGAGATACTTTTATTGCAGCAGAGCCATGATTACCAAAAGGCTCCAGCTTCCACTGAATGTATTTGCAGGATTGGATTTGCAATGCAATACTCCACCATAGAATACTATCTGTACTCTGTTACTACTTAGATTAACCACCGTTTTCAAAGAAGGTGATCGTACTTCGTTTGTGATTGGTGAAACGAACGCTATGAGATTTTTCATTCATTTTCTCAGTTGTAGTGTTCGTTTACAATAAAATAAATAAATTAGTGGCGAATAAAATATATAATCATGATCTTTCGTCATCTAATAGTAGGTGATTCACCTCCTGTGCCGGACACGCCATCACCTTTTTGTGTCCCCGTTCGAGCGAATTTTAAATGCGCTCATAGATAGAAAGTCCATTGGTGCACAGCTGGGTATCGAACCTACGACTTCAGCAATGATAGGCCAATACTGTCGCACATTGTCACACTGTCAAACATTCGTCTATCCAAGAGGTTTTTTTATAATAACCTCTTTACTCTCAACCATGAAACTTTCATCTAAAAAAAACAGAATTATGTACATTTATATTCCAGCAAATACGCTCCTGGCATTTATTAGTGCTGGCAAATTGCTTTTGTTTTAATCGAAGCTGTCTGAAGTGTGCCGTGCATAATTACCAAGGCAGTGTGTAATTGCATTCCTATAAGTGTATTGATTAAGTGATATGTAATTAACTGTGTCCTTATTTCACACCTATGATTGTTATTTCATTGAACAATTGATTAGTAATTTTATCGCTAGACAAATTGAGGAAAGGAGAAGGCAATTAAATTATGTTAATATTTGAAATTGAAAACCATTTACTAATACAGATATATCACACGTAAAGTTGAACAATTTGATATCTTAATTATAATAAATTTGGATTATTATCCAAAATACATTAAAAATGGATAAAGGAGCAGTATTGTCCTAGTGGTTTCAGCGTGTGACTCTCATCCCCGAGGTGGTAGATTCGAATCCTGGCTGTGCATCAATGGACTTTCTATGTGTGCATTTAACTTTCGCTCGAACGGTGAAAACATGGTGAAAACAGGCACAGGAGGCTGATCATTTACTTGCCAATTAGATTGACAAATGACGACGAAAAGACACATAAATCTGATGCCTTGTCCTAAGCATAATGCCAATTATTTTTTTATTTAAAAAATGCTGTGTCATGCGGGTAAGGCTGTGTACAGAGCTTCATACCATTATTCTTTGAGCTGAAAGCGAGGGATAATCCTAATGGGATTGAGTCTGACATGTGTATGACTGATTTTTTGACTATAAGCTTAATAACTATAGTATTCCCAACTTCTTATTGTTCTAGTTATAGGTTTTAATAATCACATAAAAAAATTTATATATACATAAAACACAAAAAATATTTATTGAACTAAGAATTATAAAATATTTCGCTTTCATTAAATTACCTTGTCTTGTTTATCTCATCGTCAAGAGAAAGTTGTCGTTAACGTGATTAAAAAATAATGATTAAATATTTTTATCGTAACTTATTACGTATTCATTGATTTCGAACATTATCTGGTGATCATTAGTAGATTAATGATAATTTTATTAAGAAACTGCGTGCCTCGACACATTAATAACAATGATATTGATATGTTACTTTGATTTAGAAATTAAATTTTGTACCAGATTTTTTGCAAGGAAGTACTACGCTATAATCCAAGGACTGGTTAGAATTGAATTTCTCTTCTTAGGACTGATTTGAAAAATATGGTTTGATTACTTTTTTTAGTTGCAAGCGAAGTACCTATAGCCAATCAGAGTGTGCTACGATGAAAGGAAAAGTGTCTGAACACTTTAATAATCAAATAAAACAGTGTGCAATTTTACAACAAGAACAGAGTGTCTTTCCTTTAATAGGAGCTGTAAGTATTGGACACTTACTTTTATGGTAACAATCCTTTTTAGTAAATTAGGTTAGATTTAAATTACTTTTAGGTCTTAAGTTAGGCCAGATTGTAATATTCCATGATGTCAACATATATTTAAAAAAAAACTTATGAAATTATAATAATTTATTATGCAGTATTTTTTTCTTTGATATTAATTCAATCTATAACCTATATAGTCTGTCTCAGTCTAACGCGTACCGGCTTCACCGGCCGTGCTTACGCTACCCCACCGATTTCGTCAGTGAGATGTGAGTATGCGTTCTGTCCCACTCAAACGCGGAATGGCCGCACGTATATTACGTCACATAACGACGTATTAGGTTTTATTTTCGTTACGGAATTTCCTAATTCGCCGCGCTCAAAGCCCGCGATAATATCTATGCAATAGCTTAAAAATATTAAATTTATAAGCATCGCCAAAAATTGGACGTAAATGCTTTAATATATCTACAAATAATGTCTTTGTGGTATGACCTTTACTCGAGATTTTATTCGTATGTCGGCCATTATTAGCTTTGAAATTTTAATATGAGTTATAAATGAATAGTTTCTATGGCCGCGTTTTGATCTTTGCGACCCTAGTATCGGTCATCTTTATGTCATTGCATAATATTCAATCAAAATTGTTCTCTAGTGCTGTGCTGATTCTTGACGTGATATACGTAATACTATCATGAAAGATTATCTTTATTAACATAGTAACGTGTCATCATATACATAGCTACTGTATGTGGAAACATTTCGTAATCGTCCAGTTAAGTTGATTGATTTAACTCGATTCACCGTCAAATTTTAATGTCACCAATCAATCAATTTAATTTCTACATGACTTGTCGTATATACACTAATTAACTGTTTAAGCGTCATATGCCAGTTTAAATTGATTGCGTTTTTATCTACAGATAGCGCGTATCGTAAAAATAAAAAGATTTTAATGAAATCGTCTGTGTGGTGTATATTTATAACCTCAATAGTAGTGCATGTTAAGGCTTATAGCATATCTCATCAATTGTGCATAAAACAAAATCTTATAAAATATTGCACAGAAACATGACATTGATAATAGAATGCCTTTTGGATCTAAATCGTGGACGAACGTGTAATTTCCGATCTGTTAGGGCGTACCTTAAAAGCCGGCAACGCATTTGCAATCCTTGTGGGTGTTGGAGTCATCCAAGGGCTGCTGATCTAGGATTCCTTGTGTCGTGGGTCATCTCGCTTCCATTTGACATACTTACGATTCTACCTGAAATAGATCTAAATGTCACTGAAATTGTACTAATTAAACACCATGTAGTGTTATAAATATGTAATATAATTTTGTGTCATTAGGAGTCATAATTTAACATATAATTGCGCACTGACATATTATCTATGTATAAAGAGACAATATCTTTTCTAATATATATATAAATATATTTACTGTGATGGGACATTAAGAAAATAGTAACTCATTTCAATGAGTGATTATTTTCTTTTACCGCCCATAAATAATACATTAAACATCAAGCAATTGTAATAGGCCAGCAACACACCCGTTTTTTTGTTTTTGTTGAATGGTATCTAACTGTTCGCCCTAAGGTCCTTTACAACTTAGCTTGGGCTGTTTTGGCGAGCGTATATCGGCCGGACACGCACAGTCTACAGTGTGATAGTCGGTGATAACACCGTATCTTAGTCGAGCTTTCGTTCCTTTTTACCTTGTTCTCTATAAATAATGTGGTTAAGAGTAGAGATCATGAAATCTAGAAAAAATATTTGTAACATCTATGGATTCTTCGTGGTTACTTTGACATGATTTGTCGTATACACTATTTAACTGTTTTAGCGTCATATGCCAGTTCAAAATTGATGGCCTTTTTATCGGCAGATAGCGTGTATCGTATAAATTTTAAGTTTTATATTAAATCGTCTGTGTGGTGAAATTCTTCTTATTAGATTTATTACCACATTTCCACCATCATTCCTTTTTAACAGACCGTACTTCCCGTTTTTTTGAATATGCCTTACCTATTCTTTCGTTTCCATCATGATAAAAAGGTTCAATTTGTTCTAAGAACGCAATTTAGAAGAAGTTAATTTTTATAGTATATTCCCTTTTGGCTAATATGTATTGTGTAGTAGGAATACCAATAATATATAAAATATCTAATTCTACTTAAATTAATCTATACTAATATTATGAAACAAAAATGTTTGTATAATGAACTATAAGCTAATTTTAATGATTTCAATTTGTTTTTTTTTTTTTTAATTATAGAAGGAATTATTGTAATAAAATCCAACAGCGTCAGGCCACTAGTAACAGACAAAAAATACAATACTTTAAATGCTTATTTGAAATTACATTACTTCAATGGTGCTTTTGTTCAATACAAATGCCCTTAATAACTGATCTAGCACAATCAAGTTTTTGAATTGCGTTTTTTAATGGTACACCATTAGCCTCCAAATCATAATAATAGGATTGGTCGTATCATTATATTTTTGCAGTTCGCTTCCTCTTTGTTTATTTTAGCCTTGATTTAGACATGGATGTAGAAGCAGCGGAATTAAATGAAATAATAATTAAAGTATATCTTATATCTTTAAACGAGCAATTCTTGTATATATATATAATTGGAATCTGGGAATCGGCTCTAACGATTTTCATTAAATTTAGTATATGGGTTTCGGGGGCGATAAATCGATCTAGCTAGGAATCATTTCTAGAAAATGTAATTTTATTCGTGTTTTATCAACTAAAACAAGAATTGCTCGTTTAAAGATGTCAGTCAAATAAAAACTAAAATATGAATATAATTATCTTTATTCGATAATTATATTCATATTTTATCGTTTTATTAGTATGTAATTCGTACTTAAATATAATTTCCAAAAAACACAACTTATAAAAAAAAACCCGAGCAAGGCTCGGTCATCCAGGTACTTTAGTTTAAACAAGAGATAAATTTTGGAGTTCTACAGGATCTTGACCAGGAATCTTTCAATTGTATCTTAATGAAGTATATAATAAGTATTTTTTAAGAATGACTTTGAAAGTCTTTGTGCGAAGCAGTGCAGGGTTGCTGCTGGTGGAGTCAGCGTGCCACTCTCATTCTTAAGTAATCCTACGACGGTTCGCGATGTGCATTTAACATTCGCTCGGACTGTGGAAGAAAACATCTTAAGGCATCTTCTGACTTTTCATCATTCATGTTCTGAATTCATCTATCGACTGATTATACGGTGTGTAGATGGGTCACCCGATGTACCTTAGTATTCATTTTATAAAGTTTATAAAATGTAGATGTATTAGTAAAAAATGTACAAGTATTATTTAATTGTTCCCCAAAAAAGTGTAAATATATAAATATTTTAAAGTTTCGTAGCTCTATGTTAAATAAATAATGTAGATAAAGCGGCACGCTGTCTGGAACAGTTATTTTCGTACACAATGCAATCTATTTTTTGCAGATACGGCTATTATAATCACATAGTAACGATATCAAATATGACTGAGCCTGTTCATTAGTTAAATGTTTTTTTTATTGACATTAATTCTTTGTTTTATCGTTTACATTTACAATAATTGTCTGATCCTAGCAATAAAGTTCCAAGGGTAAAATTGAGAAACAAGACTCTCGCAACTCCAAACTTAGGACAAGGTCCAACTCCCGTGCGTCACTTAAAAAAATATATTTTTGTTAGTATTATTTTTTCTGTATAATTTTAGATTGTTCGGTAATACTATAATTTTTCAGTGATACTTGTAATTTCATTTTAGTTGGTTCGGTAATGTACTTTTTTCACTTTACAGGTCCCGGCAAACTTCTTGAGCAGAACAAGGGAGTAGGGGAAAGTTTGCGCATCGTATCGCAGCGCGGGACACAAACGTCAACTGATTTACCAATCACGCGATCGACAGATCACTCTAATGTTAAGTGATATGAATCTCTTTCAACGACCTAGACCTCGCCAGTGTTTCCCAGCCTTAAAAGTATGAAAATGAGGTGTTATAATTAAATAACTTGTTATTTACAAGTTATTTTACTCTGTAACCGTAAATCATTAATTTATAAAAATTAAAAATACTGATTTTTTTACTTTATAAAAACGTTCACAGATAAATCGAATCAATGATGACATAGCATCTAATGCTTTGGCATGTATTTAAATTAAGGATGACAGTTAACACATAAAAAACTTGAAGTTGGTTCACGTGTCATAGGGACTGGTACGACGCCATCTTGCATAGTGGAGCTTTTTGGCACTTTTTGAATTTTGAATGTTTAATTTGTATATCTAAATAAGAAACAGAATCAAAAATAACAATTATCTAGCCACTTATATTTATAAGTATAGCCACAAACGGTTTTTGAAATCTGATCAAATAATAACTTTCAAAACCTCAATATTGGAATCGCCACGAATGGTACGTAAGCTTTGGCACCGTCCCATATAAAATAATTCAGAGGTCGTAAGTAGGTGTATTTTAGGAATGCCTAATTTTATAATTGTGTTTTATTAGCGTGGGCGACAACTCCATCAATAAATATCAATACGTTTGTTTTGTGTAAATGTTGAACACTTAACTTGAATGTTTACTTAATTTATGATAATCACGTATTTGCGTTTATCGACAAAAACTCGCCTTACGTAAACATCTACGTAATGTATTCGTGGAGGCACAGCCTCTTTGGAGCAGCCATGAGATTCTTCTCTATCGATGTAGTCTGAGCGAGATACAGTTATGGACAAACACACATTTTTAATAAAATTTCTTGCTTACTTATTCCCACTCAGACTCCTTTGGCAACTTACACTATTATAGGAAATATTTTACGCATGAAAGAATATAATAAAAGAGTCAAATTATTTTTAGAGTTAAATTGTTTAAGTCGGAATTGGTATTGGTTATATACCGAACAAAGTTTCCGACTGTCATACTGTAAGCATCGTAATTGTGTAGCTCCGTATTATTGAGTGCTAAAAAATAATTTCGTACACTGTTCTTGAGACTGCGACGTCACAAAACACAAATTGAAGTGTCGTCCGTGTAGTGGAACTACCGATTTCACACAATATCACGTAAGTTCTTGAATTTCAACAAAAGTATCTCCAAAAAGTGATAATTAGAGGTTAGAAATCCACCAATCATATTGAGCATAGACAAAAGATCAATGACATTGACACTTGTCACAGTAACAGCTAACTAGTGTTGCCAGAGCAAGTAAATAAAAACTACCACTAATTACGTTCCATAACACGCAGATTTAGTTTACAAGAATGGAGGATCAGTTTCAACTATTGTTTGATAAAATGAAGAATGAAATCTTGAACCAAACAATAGAATTGAAAGATTCGATAACAAATAATATAATGGAGAGATTAGACGAAAAACTCCAACCTAGTATAACAGAAAATAGAAACTTAAAAATAAAAGTAGAAAATCTCGAAAAGGAAGTAGAAAGTTTAAAAAGAGGAAAGAAGCAAAACAATTTGATAATGTTTGGAGTAAATGAAGGCGAAAGGTCTACACAAGAATTAATACAAAATACAATACATATTTTCAAAACTGACCTTGACATACAATTACAAGAACATGAGATAAACAAAATATATCGTCTAGGAAAGGGAAAGTCTTCTGGAAAACCAAGACCAATTCTGATTTCCTTTACGAGCGAATGGAAGAAGAATGAAGTTATGGGAAAGAAGAAAAACTTCAAAAATGTATATGTTACAGAAGACTACACAAAGGAAGTAATAGAGAAAAGGAAAACGTTGCAGGCGCAGCTAAAAGAGGAGAGAGAAAAGGGAAATATCGCGTACCTGAAATTTGACAAACTAGTAGTAAAAGGAAAAAATACTAACATAAATAAGGAAAAGCGCAAAAGAGAAACATCATCATCCCCACAAAACAATGCTCAACCAAGGAAACAACAAACTCTAATGCCGCCGATTAACAATAGACCAAATGCTTTCGACGTAATGAGGATTAGAGCTAATTCTCTTTCGTCTCTTCCCGCTAAGACAACAACTAACAAAGAATAACAATTAACTGTCGGTAAACGGAAAAATAAACAGCTCAACATGAACCAACATAAAATAACAAAACAAAATACTTCCCCAAGCCGACTGGTCATCGTGGGGAAAAATGACCACGACCCTCTAAAGGAAAAAAATAACACTAACATGAAAAACAAAGTAAATGACATCCACATAGCAACTATAGAACAGAGTGGAAATCTTTAGAGGAGGCCTATGTCGAAAGACAAGCTGAAATGTAGAAACGACCGTTTACCGATACCTGATTTATGAAAAGAAAAGAAACTGTTAAAAGTTATAAACGTATTAGTAAGAAAAATTACTGTAAAAATAAGTTCAGCAATAAAGGCTATTTTATTTTATTTTATTTTATTTATTTTATATACCGGCGCTAGGTAGTAAAATCCATGGATTGAAAGCTTATATTATCCAACCAATAAGTTCCTTACTTGCTTACTCTGTAACTTCCAGAACGTTACCCATATTTTGACGTGATAGTTTAAAATTTGCTGTAATAAATCCTTTAAAGAATTATTTCATTATAGTGACAAATCTCCCAATGACAAATATATTTCGCGGTAATAATAAAAGGGTCGTTTGATAAATGATCTATAGACGTAATTTTGGTAAATCTATTACCATTGAATACGTACTAAATGCATTTTAATTTGTGAATTATGGTTCATTTGACGTGTATTGTGACAATAATTCGTATTCTTTTGAACGTCTGACACGTGACACGTATGGCAGCTGACAGAAACGAAAAAAAAACACAATTTATAATCGAACCAGCGGTCTGGTTAGAATTAAACAAATCACGTTATTTTTTTAAAGCGAGCATTTGTTTATAAACTAATGTTAGTGTTGTTTAAATGCTACACATTTTACGTCCATAAAATATTGGCTAAAATATATGTTCTAAAAGTTAGAAAGTTAGAAAAAGTTGCAATCACCAGTGTATCGAAGCCAGATAGATACCTATGTTGTTATCTATTTGGCACTTAAAACTTACGGTAAATTCAAATTAATGTGTATAGTAGACCACAGGAAATAATTTAAAAAATCAATAAAGCCCTTTCGGGTTTGTGGTTTGAATATCGGGATATCGTATCATTATAGCGAAAAAAAGCATATATTTCGCATTGACACATAAAGCATAAAGCGGCTTCACACGCGGAGATTTCTTTTGGTTTGTTTTTTTTTTTAGAACAATCTTATTACATATTTATTAAAAAAATATTACAGATTACTCTAATGCGGCAACTAACTAAGTTTATATCACACACGAAACATTGCATACACAAAAAAAGACAACGTTGAACAGTAATGTATGTATGTAATATATTTATTCATAAAAACTTACACTTTCAATTTAACCATACCCCGCAAAACTGCTGACGCAGTTTGACTGCAGGTATCTATCTCGCTTTAAATAAACATAGCTTATAAATTATTAAATAAGGTTACATTAACACAAATAAATTACCGAAATAGTTACAAAGTATTTAACAAGTGTTTTTTTAATAAACTTTTAAATTTATCAAGTTTAGGCTCACGTCTTATGTCGTCGGGTAAAGTATTGAGTAAGTATGGCACTCGTTTTTTCAATGTCCTATCTAATATATTAAAAAAAAAACTATATCTTAGAGTGATTGACATAAAGCAGACCTTTTGTCAGTTTAACGGACAATTAAAATCTTCTGTTAATCGTTATAATTCATTCAATTAAGTTTTAATTTAGAGTTAATTAAAGTCAGGTTCTAATAAAATAATTGGAAAGAAAACAATTGCTAATTGTATTTAATTAGAAGTTTGACATATACATATAAAAAATGTGAGCCGTCACGGGACGCCTGGCAGATGTGAAACATCGAAATTATTCTGTGAATATACAGACTGCATATTACAGAAAAGAACAGATTGTGATAGGAACTAAATATGTCATAATGATAAAATAAAATATTACGATTTTGTTTTCCAGATAACGATGACTATTTATTGAACAAACATTTATTTTCATTAAATACAAAAATTTACTACTGCATATAGATTGTATGTATATACCATAATATAGCGTGGCGATGCGTCGCCACGGCATGCGTCGCCACGCCAGAAATCGGTTTTACGTGCGGCTATAGATGTTTCACATCAAAAATATATACAATATGTAGCCAAAACAGATTACATTGTTAAACAAAATATACGAAAGAAAACATAATTCAATTAAGTATGTCATTAATAACAAAATATGTAAAATTAAACAGATATAAAATATTTTGGTCTGTACATCTGCCAGATGTAATTTTACAGTTAAGTCCCTTTTCTGTTCACAAAGTCCATTGTGGTCAATTACAATCGAACAATTTGTAATCGAGTTACGATTTATCGATTCTGTGACGAATTCTTTGTGCGGAAATCGAGCAATTACACTGTGAATTATTAGATTCCTATTTATTCAGGGATGAACGGTTGGTCATTTTGGAACCCTCCCTACATTTCGGTGCGGTAGGTAAATCGATTATTCTATTAATAAGGTTCTAAGTAAATCTAATTGGCATATGGCGTACAAGAGGACGATAAATTATCGTTTATTTTAGCTTTAATTTTATTGATGTATAAGGCTTTATTAACGTAAATATTCGTATATACAAACATAGTGAGAGGGTGTCAAATTCGTGCTGTCTCGACTGCGTACAATTCTAAAAATACCTAAGTCTGTACAAAGAGCACCATTTTTATGCTAATGTGACGAACATATAAATATACGGAGTTAAAGACTATGTAGAATATATTACGTCTCTCATCCCCGAGTTTGTAGGTTGGATTGTGAATCAATGCACTTTCTGTCTATATGCGCAATTACATTCGCTCGAACGGTGAAGGAAAACATCGTCAGGAAGCTGGTTTAGACCAAAAAGTCGGCGTGTGACAGACACAGAAGGCTGTTCTCGTACTTGCCTATTAGATTGACAAACGATCATAAAACAGATACAGAAATATGAGGCCCAAACCTAAAAAGGTTCTAGCGCCACTGATAATTTATCAATAATAATAATAATAAATAAATAAAAATCAATTTAAAAAATTTTTATTAAAAAATTTTTTGCGTATTTTTATTAAACATTTCAAAAATTTGTATACATATTTATCTGTTCCCTGTACTCTTATGCTTCTTATAGCCACTTAGTTTTGCTTTATCAAATATTATGGTAGCTGCGAATCGGAAGTCAGTTTTCCACCAACCACACTTTTACATTTAAAAGACGACGTTATGAATGATTTTACACGTTTATAATAACACATTTAGCATCATGGAGTGCATGACTCGCAAATCAGAAGCACACTTGAACGGACGGACTTGTTTTTAAATACAATACTGAGGCGACTACGAAATGTTTGATGTTAGGGTATATTATGCAGAATCATGCGAACTTTAGTTGCATCCGGTGTATTTGACTGCTAAAGTTTTCTTTTTAAATCATCATTCTCATTATAAACATCGAGTTTTGATAAAAAATAATATTAAAACTATGTAAGGGATCATGTAATAAGAGATACGATGCCATTTGTTTTATTAGAATGGCAACACCAATATTATAGATATCTGACAGGTTGTAAATTGTCAATGTGTCAACGTCAATTTGTCAGTTGTGCGTTGTGCGTTTTGCGTAAAATAAAATTGCTTTCAATCTGCGACATATATAACCTGTTTTATAATTAAAGTAAAAGTGGAATATAAGGTAGAGAATCTCTCTGGACGTCCTCCACCGGGACGCACAGGGTGCACTGAGTATTCTGGAGGGAGGTGGCAATTCTGCGCTGCATTCTGGCGTTGTGAGTATCCATGGGCGACGGTATCGGTGTTTGCCTCCTATTACATAAAAAATTCAAAAGCCTTAATATTTACTACCTAATAACTTTTATAATATTGTACATTAGGTACAGTATAAACGGGCAGATAGATTTTTTTAATTTTATTATTTAATGGATGAAACCGGCAAATAAGTTGCGGCAACTTATACTGCCCTACACACAAAAAGTAATATTAAGAGTTTGTGTTCTTCGAAATTATTCATACTTTAAAATTGAATAAGTCCTAAGCGTATACTGAGATAAGGGGGTGTTCCAGTGAAACAGCTTCACTCTAGTCATTTCCGATAACAATTTGTAAGGAAATGGTTGCAGTAAACACGACTGTATGTCGACTTAGTGGGCGGTATTGCGATATTATTAGGATTATCCTCATATGGTGTAGTTTTAAAGATATGATAGGCGGTATAAATTATTGTGGCATCAGAATTTGTTATATTCTGAAATAATTTATAAATAAAAGGGCACAGTAGCTAATTGCATTTTATTTAATAAAGATATTGACGATGAAATTCCTGTGTTTGTAAAAACAAATTTGTAACATGCGTTTTTGGAATTATTTGATTTTTTAATATTTATTTATTTGTTGTAATGATTTCCTTGTACATTTCGTGGATATAGAAAAATATCTCGTTATCTGTCGTGATGCAAATAATATGTTTTTTCTAATGCGCATGCCTGTGGTAAAAAATCGAAAGCCTAACCTAAAAGCTATTCATATTATTTCTAAGTATAACCCTTGTGACTTCCATCATCGAAACTCAATTTCAATCTTACAAAAAATGCCGCAAACTAATCGCACAATTATTGATGATGATTTGCTGTAATTTGGTTTGGCTATTTTCTTCTACCACCACAAATACGTACGGAAAACATATCACTTACAAATGTTTAAATAAACTTTATACGCACAAAAAAACCATTTTGTCACAAAAACTAACGTTTTTTATCACTTCAGATCGAAGGCTATAGTCACCTCGATAAATACAAAATGGCAGTATTTGTATGTAATTAGTCTGTGCAACTGTTATGAGGCTTCGAGAAGAACAAATATCGAATGTAAACACTCCAAGGAGCGATGACTCGCCAACGCATAGCGGCCGTCGTTCTTGTTTTTACTCAACCAAACATTCTCTTACTTGAAGTATTTAAAATTGCCAGCAAAAACATTTGTTATATTGGTTACTGCATAGAGAATTCGATGAAATATCAGAATTCAATTTCTTTCGAGTTGAGAGCAGATATATTTGCCTTTAGACACAAAGTGTAACTTAGGTCAAATTATGTAAAATTAATATATTTTTTAAATGCCTTGCACGAGGAAATTAAAATGGTTTCACAGGAGCTGGTCTTTATGCAGTTGTCTCTACATAAAGAAATCGTTTAACATAACGATCAAGCCTAACTTAAGACTTAAAACTAACCTACTTTACTAAAAAGGATATTTAACATGTGTTAACATTTAACAGTGTTCAATAACACTACTTACATTTTCTATTACGAGGACAGTCAGTTTTTGTGTTTTTTTTTCACTTATTCATTCATTATTCATTTTCGCTGTTTTGTCCTTTTCAACCTTCACTAGGCCCGTGGTGTCAAGAAGTTGAATAGCCTCGACATTCACGTTTTGATGGAGCCTTATTCGCTTCAGAAATCTTTTTGATTATTGTCACGTGGTTTATTCGTACATAAAGGTTTTGACAGAGGCCGCCATTGCAATGGTACCAGGGAACATTTGGGAACACGAAGAAATCAGAATTAGAAACGCATATTTTATTAATATAGTCAAAGAGAAGAGGTTGTGCGTTGGGCCGGTAACGCACTCGCGTGTCTATGGGCCAGCAATCAACATCAGATGAACCTTCCTGAAATTTGTTTTATTAAAATTTTAACAATATGTTTAAGACGGATTTTGAAATAATCTATAAAATATTAAAATATAGTTAATATATCGATTTAAGATAAGCGTTAAATACCTTAATATTTTATACACTTACTAAAAATACAGTTATGTAAATTGTATCTTAAACTTTTATAGGTAATAAATTAAACATTACACATCGATCACTATAATTTATCGAACGATTTTATCACCACTTTTTATTAAATAGTTATTATATGAACCTTGGAATTATCTTTCTTAATATGACTATTTTTATGTTGTTTCGTATTGTCAATAATACGATTAATATAGGATATAAAATGAAATTTATAAAATAAACATTAGGGTAACAAATGTGTCAACATTGTACGAATTATTATAAAAATATATTTGACGATAATACCATGTAATCGTGGGATTATCTCCGCCCACTCGTCTCCAGTCTGAGAATCTGTGAAATCACACATTTGAACTTTATTTTATTACTGGTTCTTCCCGCTGTTACTTCGGTACTTTCTAAAGTTTAGATGATTGTGTTAAAGCTGTAGATAATACGATTAATCGTGTCGCTTTTAAATCACCATTGTGCAGTGGAATTTTCTTTACATGTGCGTATATAACACTCGCTCGTAAAGACAACCTCCTGAGGAAGGCGGCGTGCCTGCTTCTGTACGTTACAACAATCTGCGGCGACGACCTAAGGGCTGTGGCCACACTGGCTTAATTATAAGATCAATACTTTCAGAGCGGCTTAATTCCTTGGCGTTGAGTAGCAATGGACAATAGGCGATGCTCCGGCCGGAAAATAATAAAAACCATACGTGTAGTATGTATAGGTCATTTTGTATGTTTTTCAAGCTTCTATTAATGCCCTGATAGAACGCAATGGAAGCGTAACCTGCCTAAATTGATTACTATCAATTTGTTCTCGTAAGTTGAACCCGTCACTAAATCCGATCTCAATATTAAATTTTCACTAAGCAAATATCATAATAATGATAGGGACAATAACGGGCCATTGTCTTTAAGAAACATCTTTTTGTCCTAGGTGCGACGGACAGGCCCTTGTGCAGAGGCTGTTACAGCAGAGGAATCAGTCACCCACTTAGTCCTGGAATGCGAGGCTGTGGAGGTCGCTCCGTGAAGCTTGTCAAGTGCCCAGGAGACTTCTGTGCTTTTGGAAGGAGCTAAATTAGCCAGGACTTTGTGCACAACGGACCAATTATGAGTCTAGGTGCGGAAACTGAGTTCACCAACCTATACCTATACCTTTCACTAACTTTGCGAAGATATTGAAAGTGTCCTTAGACACTGGAATAGGCACAGAAAACACCACATAGATTGAGTAAATGGAGATCGGTTTCACAGAATATCCCTGCTGATTATGGTCCATAAAAATATGAAATAATAAATACCAACCACTAAGGTGAGGCATTCGAAAGCTAGTTCTGATTAGTTTTACATCGAATTAACAAAGTGAGGAGTGCTACACACATGATATCAGGATATCATACTTATTCATAAAATGAGATCTAAGGAAACGTTTTCCTTTCAGCTATGAATTGCCTTTTAATCATCCATATAGAATTGGTAGATTTCGTCGTTTCTGCCAGTTGACTTCCACTGCTAAACCTCTCCACTTAGTTTCCAGTATCACCAGTTCCCAGCGCTTTGAATACAAGTCGTCATCTACTCTTACCAGGCCAGAGAAACCAATTCTCATACAGATACAGAGCAGTATGAGAATTGGTTGCGAAAGATCAATATATATTGGTGCACAGCCCCCTAGCTGGACTCCGACAGTAGGTTTGAGATCTTAGTCACTAAGCTATTTTTATAGTAATTTTTATTTTTCAGTGGTAGCGGAAAGATATCGCTCGAAAGCGATACGACTGCCAGTTGCCTTCCTTTTATTTTAATTATGTCAATTGTATTATGTTTCAGCATCGAAGTATTAATAAATAATACAGTAGAAAACAATTAATATAAAAATTAAACTAAAAACAATGTAAACAAAACAAGTGAAAACATAAAAACATTATTTATAACGAATTATTAATAATGCAATTCTTGTGAATTTACCCAGTGTGCGACTTAATATATCCGTGTAGATATTTTGAATAAATTTAGGGCCTGTTTCACAATGTATGGATTAAGTACCAAATAGCTATGCAACACAAATTATATATACACTAATAATACAATAATAATATACACAAAGATACTTCGCGTTTCATGACGAATAGCGCTCTCTGACAGTCGTGAAACGCAACAATACTGTTTATCCTATCAATAAGTACTAAATAGCTTATTTGGAACTTATCCGGACATAGTGAAACAGGCCCTTAGAGTGAGCAAGAAACGTGTAAATGGTGCTTCTCTGGGCTTGAGGCATTGCAAGCAATTGCGACCGCTTACTACCGAGTGATTATTTAGCACACGCAGCCCCAATCTCTTCAATATTTACGCATTATATATTTTACCTCCTGTAGTGTCCCTCTTTGCCTCTGTTCGATAATCTAGCAAAGATATGGAGTATGTGCGACTAGCGATTTTTATACTAGCCATACTGCAGAATCATGGATAAATTACACAGTCAAGAATAAGCGAAAAGTTGTTTAGATTCTTAGGCAAATATTATGATTTCTTACATGTGTAGCACATCGTAAGGTGTGATGTTATTGATTAGACACGAAAATATTGAATACATTAATTTTATTGCTTAGTATTAAAATTAATAAATGCCGTACGAGACTCCATGCGTGTACTGAATAAATTATTGTCAATCCGTTTATATTGTTTTATTGGTTTGAAATGTTTTACATTAATGTAAAATGATGCAATCGCCGGTAACATTCTATTTGATATATACTTAAATTTGTTTTGATTATTATTGTTCAATCCAACATAAACTTCTACAAATGGTTGTACAATTTTTGTACATTAATTGTCGCTTCATAAAACCAGACTAGTTTATTAAACTGACGCCGTTTTTACTTAGGAAGACAAGGTCTACTACTTCGCTCCAGTGACGGTTCAAACCGAGGCCTGATTTTATCAAGTCCCTTTAGGCTAATAACGAGATTCCTTACAAAAATTGTCACCACTTTGATACATTAAATTTCTAGTATATAAGTCTGTCTATGGTTCATATAGAAAATATGTCTTTACGCGTTGATATTGAATAACTGCTAAAAGCGATAGCGATACCACGTGGAGATTGCTCCTCGGTGTATTGTTTATTGTTTTGCTAACACGTTCGATAAAGCACTGAATTCGCTATCTTGGTATCAAACGGTACAAAAACTCACTTATTTACAAAAGTTGCTTTATACTGGTGCCACGCCTGCGATGGCTGCATTGCCCATTGTATCTTTTATTTTTTTAATGCAATAGAAGGCAACTCTTATTGAGAGTAAGAAGACAAGACACTCATATAGAGAGAAGACTCGCAAGTTGCCGTCTCTTTAAAAATCGCTACGCTCTTTTCTTGAAAGACCAGTGTGGAACGCCGGCCTTATCTCCCATTTAACCAAATATTAATATTTCAAATAATAATATAAGAGTTCGACAGAATATTTAAAATAAAGATACTTATACAAGCCTTTTTTCTATTAAGTAACTCCCAAATGTTTGACGCAATAAACCAAAATCTTGTATTAGTTACACAGCAATAAATTTAACATTTATGATAATATTAAAGAACAATAAAAACACAATAAACGATTGATATTGCTATAAAACACACACGTTTTTTATTGAATTTAGTGAATACATTTAAATTGATAAAGTTACCAGTTAATGGCTGTGTTGGTTTACTTATAATACAATAATTCTATAGGTTTTAAAACTGTAATAGCTCTCCAAAAATTCTGAAACGAGAATGCGCTTAGCAATCTGCTGGCTATGCCGCCGCCTGAAAACGGTGTAATGTCTTCCGAAATGAGAATCTTCCAGCGCTACCTACCGCAAATTGCTGGATTTCGTCTGCAGCAGGTCCTCCGTCCTTTGTCGATCTTGCAGTACATAGACTCACAGTCTTCGAATCACGTCTTATAATGTTGGGCTACCACCAGTATTTTGCGTTCAGTAACTTTTGCCAGCAGTAACTTCTGCTTCTCTTACACTGTTAGCGTCCAAGCCACACAGCGGTACATTAAAACTGATACATTTTCGATAATACTTACACTGCTAATTAAAAAAATCTTTAGTTGCTATGACAGCAACTTTGAAACTTCGCCGTATCTTCGTAATCAGCTTTCGAACGGACTATTGGTCCTATGGCTAATGCACTTGTCAGCATCTGTTTTGCTTAATTTGTTATAATCTAAATCCCTTTTTGATGCGTCGTTTCACCAAAATTGGAATTTTAGCGTTTGAATAATCACAATGGTTAATTAATTATAAGCTGAATATCTCATATGTATGTTATGGCTATGGAATCTGTGGTTGATTTAAGTCTATTGGCTTTGAATATTTGACACCAAACGCAAACCAACAGAAATTCAAATATTTTACAATCGGCGAGACGGCTGCAAAAATGTGTTGTTAATATTGTTCAATTAAATGTTTGGCGTATATGATCAAGATTTTACGTATTATTGTGTTTTTATTAACACACAAAGCGCATAATACGACATATATTTACAATTTTATAAGACAGATAACCTTAAATATAGATCCATAATAATTTCATAAAGAGGAAATATTAAATAAGTAATTGTAAGTAGCATAATATAAATATTAATTAAGATAAATAATTAAAATATAGTTGGTTAGTTAGTTCATGTCCTATAACCCCTAGCATCCATCCATAGTGAGTCTCCATCGAGTTCGGTCTAATAACTATAGCGGTTTCAAAAATGATGCATCTGGAATTTAGACTGTCTTCCTCAAAATGAAATTGAATTCACAGTAGGTTTCTATAACATAAGGTATAGAAAAGTAGATATAAAGTTCTACCTAAAGCTAAAATAAAATAAATAAGAAGGAAAATTCCTTGAAAAAAGGCTTAAATATTTCAACACAATATTTCGTATACAATAAAATATAATGTCACGAAACGTGATTAAACACGACATGTTTAAGCCGAAATTACCATTAATTTAACAAATATGAATTTTGTTACCTACATAATAAAACCTATACGTTATGCCTTAACGATTGCGTAATATACTATACTATTACAAAAATATTTATCAGCCTAATAACTAATAACATAAAAAAATCACGCGCATTAATTTTGCAATTAGATCGTTTTTTTATCTTCAAAACAGCTGAAAATATTTTCGTCAGCGAAATTGTCAATTTTAAGATATCAATGTGGTTTATTATTTATGTATTAACTAGCGGACTCGGCCAAGCGTTGCTGTGGCTAAGGTTTGTGTTATTTTACATAGTAGTAAACTATTCAAGGGAAACGGTAGGAGAACTTATGAGAAAGGTACATAGCTTATGTGAAACGTTGGTTCTTTTAACACAGCGCCATCTGTTAGAATTGTATCAAGTAATTAACAAATATTTGGAATAAAATAATATTGCTGCTATAAATTGAGATGTAAGCTGTCCTATTTTTTAAGTTAGATCAAACTGCACACGGTGTGCTAATTTAATTGATATCTGTTCGGTACTTTAGGAGTCCATCGCGGACAAACATCGTGACAGGAGATTTATATATATTAAGATAGATAGCTTTCATCGTCTGTACTCTTACAATAAAACTGTTGTAATGTTACGATAATGCGCAGACTCCTAGTGTATGTTAATTTAAATTAAAATGTTAACAATAGTAGCTTTTTAAACCCGTTTGGCACAAGCCCTGTTACATCCCATTAGGTATTTTAATAATTAGTTCATAGCAATATGGAACCTAACGCAACATAATAGGTACGAAAATTGCGTGATTTTTTTTCGAATTATATAGAATTAAAGTATGCATTAGATCTAAATAAACATGTACTTGCCTTATCAGAGATGCGAATGACGTTAACAATGAAATAGTTAATCCAGGATTACGATCGAATTAACAAAGGGTTGAACCCTATTATTGAATATTTAAATAAGCGAAATCGCTACAACTAAATTAAATGTGGTATCCCGTATCGCATTGGGGCTTAGATAATGCTGGCATCTGTTACATACATTTTTATAAGATCAGCCTGCTATGACCAACACACGAATTACGTCAAGATATTTTGTGTTCTGTCATTTAGTACGATGTTTGGTATTTTTCTGCTATTGAATTTTAAACCACAATAAAAAACATTAATCAAAGAGTATATCAAAATATTCACAATAAGTTTCATTATTTATTGTACGTTGTATTGCGATGACACCAAGGGGTGTGACGGAAATTAATGCTTCCGACTTCACAGCTGTGTGTGGTGATTTCGGAAACAAACAGAAACCACAGCACATCAAAACACAACGCAAACATATATAAGCAACCCGAAAAACGCGTTTCTTCGCTCAACGGTTTTTCTCCTACCGAGGCCCTATATTGACTATTTCCTTAAAAACAAAATTATCACTAACATTTCAAAACTCACATTACATACATTTAATAAAATCTTAAATAACATCATGGCATCATGTCCAATTCTTATACAGAAAATATTCTTTTTGGGCAAAAATAGATTAATTAAAATTTTTTGTCATATATAAATCACCAAGTAAAATAGAGTTTTTAAAAGGAAGAGATCGGCTGCCCACAACAGGGAATCCTAGTTACTTAACGATACAATTATATGATAAAATATTTGTTCTAGTATTAGACGTAGACCTCTGGTAGCTATCGATCCTCTGTTTCAGGAAATTCCCGTAGATTTTTCAGTTCTCTCTACTGGTTATGGGAAGAAGGCGACAGGACATCATATGTGCAAGTATTATCATGAAACAAACGAGTTGGTGACATTAAAATGATGCTACGATCACTTAATAATAAATAACAGCAATTATCGCATAATCTACATATCACTAGACAAGGCTACTGTAAACAGAAATGTGATAGCGCATATCTTTGCCTATAACCTGTCCTTGCGCGGTAAAATTCAATGTTCAATACATAGCAAAGTACGCATCTTGCAGTATCAAGATACGTAAATAATAAAAGACACGATCAATATTACAATTCTATTGGATTACATAAATTAATTAATGAACAAACAAATGTAGAGTATTTACAATATTCATAACCAACACAGTCATAGTAATAATTAAAATTATTGAATTTAAAAATAAAGTTTTGTCCTTTGCAGTCTACCATTAATGCTAGCATTTCCTCGCTGTATGGAGGTATCTATTCGTTGATCGAGGAAAGAAACTGCTCTGGGTTCACCGGTACTATCTACCAGGACAACTTAAAACTTTAATTAGCGACTGTGCACTTAACATTTGATATACGATTATGTTTAATTTAAGGAACTGAATAAATTTTAATTTCGGCTGAAACTTAAAATATGCAAATTTAAACTTATTTAAAAAATATGTATACATTTTGAGTCTTCATAAATCTTTCGTAATGGAGTAACATGATTTAATATAGAAAATGATTTGCATTGTCTTCTCTTTAATTAAGTCTACATTACAGATGCAAGCAGCTGCGGTATGCGAATTATGATGCCCTTTATTAATTTAACCCTTCACGCCCTAAATTCAGAGGGAGGGTTGCGCGAGCGCACGATCCATCATAAAACGACGTTAAACAAATCGATTTTGGGAGTATTGATATGTGAACTCACACTGGAAATTATGTTTTGTTCATGGGTTTTAGGATACAAATTGGATCGACAGCGTTTTGGCGTTGCGTTATCGGTATGAGTTTGTAATTTCATATGTGTTACAGTCGATGTTATGGTAATCTGCGAGCGAAAATCTGTATTAAATTTTCATATTATCTGTGGAATTGAGTAATTAAATTCAAAAACAATTTTTATTCCTTTTTACCACAGTCATTTAATATTGTGAATTGTCATCTAAGAGAAGTCTATGATGGAGTGATAGATTAGGAAGTATTTTTATATCTTCTAGCTGATTTTGTAATATCGATACTTGGAATTTGGTATATATAAAATTTTTAGCGATATCATTAAATAAAATTTGTCCAAACATTAAGCTTAGGGTCGCTAATTATTCCACATATATAATTAACCTTCCATATGAATAAAAGCTCATTAAAATAGTGGAACGTCTCTTCGACTTATTTCATCCTTCTTTCTATTTTCTGACCTCTGTTCTTCTGTCTGTTCTTAATATTTTCTTTCTTGACCTCATTAGCTCTGTCCTTCTGTCGGGACATCATCTAACGCATTTGCGGTATTTAAATGAATGAGGCAATCCAGAGTCATCCTCATTAAAATATTTCTGTGTTGTCATACCAATAAGTAATTATCGTAAAGTATCAAAATTATATTCATCAAGCGATAGAATTTACAATATAAGACGAGATTTAGATTTGGTAATAAAGGTGTTATGTTTCATACAGAAGTGTCGATACTGGAATTCACATTAGCGGCGAAATGATTTATGGACTTTTTAATACATTTTTATGTTAATTAGTTTTTGTTTATAATATTTTAGATGCGTTTTATTTGGACTAATACAATTCAAAGTAACCGGAATGATATGATGATAGGAAATTTAATAAAATGGTGTTTTTTTCTTATTTATGTGATAAATACATCACGTAACATTGTGACTAACCGTTAATGCTGATTATAAAGGTGATCCTTCTTCTTTGGTTTGGCTTGAGGTTGGGGAGTTTAAGTTTGTTTTTTCACAACTTAGTGTAGAATAAATAAAGAATAATGTTTAAAGAACTTTTCTCATTACAAAAAAAAAATATTTTATTTATAACAGAAACTTAATATGTACGTGATACACGACGCCATTCGCTGTCCCAATTTTTGTATGGGACAGGGAACATTCTGATAGGTATCGCTAATTATTTTTTGAATTGGTTAAACGCGCTTATATTACGAATTTTAGACGGTAATTGATTAAATAATTGCACGCTTTCATACTTAATAGATTTCTTAAAATAAATTGTACGCGCATTCGGCAAGACAAGCAAAGTAGGTATAGTAAAATCTATTAAAGGCTATTTTTATTTATTTATTTATTCAAGTTTACCACATCATACATAATACTACATCTACACTGTATGTTACATACTTTTAGCTAAAATGTACTACATTAACACAAAAATATAATAAATACCAGAAAAGTTTGTCAAGGTAAATGGCATGTTGGTAGAAAGGAAAAATCAATGTTCAATAATATTAGTAGACGGGTATTGCGACTGCAGAAGAGTTACTGCATCTGGTACAAGACAGTATACGTTTCGCGAGACAGACCAACATCCATAGGCAACAAAAGAAGAAGAAGAAACAAAGAACTTTAAAAATTTGTTAATAGCAATATACAAATTTACTATTAGGAATACCTATAATAGTGTTTAAACATAGATAAATAGGAAACGATATACACTAATCTATAGTAATAATAATTATTCGCGAGACTGTAACAGTGATATATAAATTTTAATTCCAAGGCACAAATTTACAATATTCTACCAGAATACTGAAGGTCATTTAAAAAGTTTGGTCCCTGTGGCAGTGTACCTATAATGGCAGCACTTCCTATAGTAAACAAAAGACGATATAGTAGGAATACTTTTAATAAAGTTCGATAAACACTGCTATAAATAGTAGAACAAGAGAACATTGTCAGTACTTCCAATGAAGTTTGCTTGCATCCTGCGTCTGTGTTTCCGTAGTCCTGTGGCAAAACTAGGTTATATAAATGACAATGTAACTGTCATGCTTTCAACATAAAGTGGCACACTAGGCTCTTGGACTTTATATAATTTTTTGCCATTGTATAGGGCAAAAGACTCCCTACCAGTCAGAGATTTGTAGTCTAAAATTACCAGCCATTATTATATAAAACTGTATGGGATTAGCTCGCGCTTGGTCCTGATATCTTTCTTACAAATTCGACGTGTACTCTGCAATCTGTATCGTCTGTCGCAAGGCACTTCTATTGGCGCAAGTTTAGTATGATTAT
This sequence comes from Pieris mannii, assembly GCA_028984075.1. Classification (NCBI taxonomy): domain Eukaryota; kingdom Metazoa; phylum Arthropoda; class Insecta; order Lepidoptera; family Pieridae; genus Pieris; species Pieris mannii. The sequence goes on from CM054784.1 coordinate 1,394,483, forward strand.
TAAGTATTATATAGCATTTTCGATTCATCATTTGAATTCTGCTAAACAGAATGTTTCGCCCCGGCTGAAAATAATTTCGTATCACACACAATTAAATGTTTCCTTTAAGCCGAACGTTTTAGAGTTTCCTAAAATTCAAGGATGACAATTGATTTATCCGAATAACCTATAAATAATTATCATTCAAGGAATGTTATTGGCTAATTTAAATTGAAATAATTCTGATATGAGTATAAAATTAACACAAATTCCGAACATATTTATGATTATTTCAATGAATACAGAATGATTGAGGAAAATTGATTTTAGGAATTGTTTACTTCTTGAAACAAATATACCTAAAGTTCGATTTCCCATTTTTAATAATTACCATTAGTAATTGCTACAAATCGTAATTTCTGCAGTTATAATGCATTTGACAACAGTAATTTTATACTTAAGCTTCACGCGCTATTAATGAGTTTTAAGTTTCTATTTAGATTTATTTTTTATTGCTGTTTCTTTGTGTTTAGTTTCTTGCTAGTTTGAAATTTTGAGGTTTTAATATAATTTATGCATAATTTGTCATGTCATATTTTCTTTTACATTTTGAGGATATATTTTGTTTTAGTACTTATAAATAAAGATTAATCACTAAAAGACCAAAAAAATGCGATTAATAACATTTAATTTCTTACAACTCGTAACAATAAGGACTCGTATTTCTATCAAAGAAACCAGAAACATTACATGCACTTCCGCAATGTATTACGTAATTAACATAATAATACGATCAATTTACGCTACGCATTAACACTTGCTCAATATTCGTTAGATTTGAAGCCACTATCAAATTACATATTAATTAATTCAAATAATCATATGTGTATTGTGAATTTAACAATGTCTTTTAATAAAACAACTGTGCTTAAAATTTTTGGACTTGACATTATATATATAATATTATACACAATTACCTGATTGGACAGCTGATCGACGTGGAATCAATAGTCGAAAATCAGTGTATACGTCAACGTGTACTATGTAAGTACTTTAATACAACCTAGAGCTTATGAGTTCATTGATGAAATTCATTATAAAAAGCCGCACAATCCGCCACATATAAATAAGCATGGAAATGTCATATTAATTTTATAAAGTCATATAATACAAACATTAACATAATGTCATAATAGGTAAGTTAAATTATTAATAAAACAAAACAAAACAAAAATCATTTATTCAAATAGGTAACATAATGTACACTTATGAACGTCAAAAAAAGAAAATAAATGTACATAAAATGATTCTAATTTTACATTTACTGCCAGTTCTCAAATCAAGGGCGTAGAACGGAAGAGAAGAACTGGCAATAAACTATAATAATAATTATTGTCAAACTTATAATCTAGCTACTAGCCCACGCTATAAAAACACCTTGCCTTTAAAAAAATTTAATCACCTTCCCCTAGAAAGAATTGCACGTGATCTATAAGTTCTAGGAAGGTGATTAAATAGTTTAATACTTAGTTAAATTGAGAGAGAAGAAGAGAAGAACTGGCAATAAACTATAATAATAATTATTGTCAAACTTATAATCTAGCTACTAGCCCACGCTATAAAAACACCTTGCCTTTAAAAAAATTTAATCACCTTCCCCTAGAAAGAATTGCACGTGATCTATAAGTTCTAGGAAGGTGATTAAATAGTTTAATACTTAGTTAAATTGAGAGAGAAGAAGAGAAGAACTGGCAATAAACTATAATAATAATTATTGTCAAACTTATAATCTAGCTACTAGCCCACGCTATAAAAACACCTTGCCTTTAAAAAAATTTAATCACCTTCCCCTAGAAAGAATTGCACGTGATCTATAAGTTCTAGGAAGGTGATTAAATAGTTTAATACTTAGTTAAATTGAGAGAGAAGAAGAGAAGAACTGGCAATAAACTATAATAATAATTATTGTCAAACTTATAATCTAGCTACTAGCCCACGCTATAAAAACACCTTGCCTTTAAAAAAATTTAATCACCTTCCCCTAGAAAGAATTGCACGTGATCTATAAGTTCTAGGAAGGTGATTAAATAGTTTAATACTTAGTTAAATTGAGAGAGAAGAAGAGAAGAACTGGCAATAAACTATAATAATAATTATTGTCAAACTTATAATCTAGCTACTAGCCCACGCTATAAAAACACCTTGCCTTTAAAAAAATTTAATCACCTTCCCCTAGAAAGAATTGCACGTGATCTATAAGTTCTAGGAAGGTGATTAAATAGTTTAATACTTAGTTAAATTGAGAGAGAAGAAGAGAAGAACTGGCAATAAACTATAATAATAATTATTGTCAAACATATAATCTAGCTACTAGCCCACGCTATAAAAACACCTTGCCTTTAAAAAAATTTAATCACCTTCCCCTAGAAAGAATTGCACGTGATCTATAAGTTCTAGGAAGGTGATTAAATAGTTTAATACTTAGTTAAATTGAGAGAGAAGAAGAGAAGAACTGGCAATAAACTATAATAATAATTATTGTCAAACTTATAATCTAGCTACTAGCCCACGCTATAAAAACACCTTGCCTTTAAAAAAATTTAATCACCTTCCCCTAGAAAGAATTGCACGTCAGTGATCTATAAGTTCTAAGAAGGTGATTAAATAGTTTAATACTTAGTTAAATTGGTGACAAGTTTAATTATTTCAGATTTTTTGTATATTCTCTGTCCGATTTAAGTTTTAGATAGCAGTCTTGTTACACGTATATTAGTAAAAAACGTGAAAAATATATCGTGTTCATTGGAACGATGAGAACGTTATTAAATGGATTTAATTAAGAATTTCGATGATTAAATATGGCATTTTGTTCCTGGATGCGTCACTGTTAGAATCGGGCGACCGGTCGGGGCGAATGTCGAGTGTTGCCGTACTGTGACCGCATTCACGGCACAGTCTCATCTAAGCCACAGCTATGCGCACATCCTCCCTAACATAGCCGAATTTTTCCTTCAGGGAATCGCGAAATTACCGCGCGAATTTGACGAGAACTTTCAAAAACAATTTGGTATATGAGTGATAGTGTTGCATTGCTTACAGATTTTTGTGCGGTTTTGGACATGTTGTGAAGTGTATTTTTTTTGTGCATTTTTTCTTTTTGGATTTTTTTTGCGACGGAATTTTTGGTTGGTTAATATTTTTTTATGCTTGTAAGTTGTTAGCGCAATTTCGCATTTATCTTAGTTTGTATCATATATCCTTTATAGAAAATATTTTTGAGTCGTTCAAAAAATATTCATATGAAAGTATAAGCGATTTGATTACCAGTAATTTTTACTTGATTGTATCTGAAGTTTTTTTTGGAAATCTTCAGATTTTATAACACCCGATACGAATATTTGAATAGGTTTAGGTACTATTGTCTATAAAATAAGAAAATGAAATCGGTTTTATTAGATTAAAAATTTCCAATAGATTGAACTTTTACATGGAACATTTTTTTTTATTTAAAAAACTAATTTTCTAACACTGTGTGTTAGTACATTTTATTCAAAAGGGTATTTTTTATTAGATAACTCCCGTTTAACAGCTGCGGGTCAACATAATTTTTCTTAGTAAAAATCTAAGCAAATTAATTTTACATATTAAAATAAAAACTTCGTCGATAAAAAAGCAGTAGTTTTTATAACATTTGAGCTAAACTAGCTTATTCTATCGATCAAGTTCGATTAATTTTCTTACGACAAATTCTGTCGGCGCAGGCGCATAGAAAATCCGGTGGCCAGTAGGCGGCTGTGATTAATTCAACGTTATAGATTATTGACATCGTTTGACAAGTTTTTGTTGAATAGAATTTATATTACACCTATAATTTATACATAGTTGTGAGCCTTAGCATGTATGATTTTCTATACTTTTCTATATAACACAATTAAACTATATTATGAAGTTTCTGTAGATTGATTAACAGCTATTATATTGTGTAAACTAGAATTTCTAATCGAGTTTCTGATGCAACAAAAAATATTAAACTATAAAAATAATATCAAAAAATTTATGTAATTATATTATATACATATATAGTTTAGAATTTTATATGTTTAATTACAAAATTAACGTTAGTTAACGTTGTCGATACCGTTTCATGTTTACTTGTATACCCAAGTTGAATTAAAACGTGCTTATAACATAGTTTTATTGTAAATCATACTGTGAATAAAGTTATTTATATCCACATATATATCCAGTATAATTTTAAAGAGGAAAATTGATAACGATACGATTAACAAAATTCTCATTTTTATTAAATCAATGACTTTATTTAGTCTCATGATATTTCATCAGATAATTTATTTCAAAATAAGTTTGATTTGAAAAATTGCGAAAACGGGACAGAGAAAATAAAATAATACTATTTACTACTTACTACTAATACTACTATTTACTAGTAGTTCTGAATATGAAACCGAGAAATGATCTGTTGTCAGATTTTTGTTTTTGCACTACTTACTTTTTAGGATAATAATTAATTAATAAGTTAAGTGCCTGGCGCAATAATAAACTAACTACAACAACTCATTTTTTAACGCTAACCAGTAAATTACTGACGTAGCAATAACATGAACATAAACTAGGTAAATAATCAAAGTATTATTGATAAAAACATCATAAAGGTGGCTCAGCAAAAATGTTTATTTATTCAATTATTAAATTTGCAATGTTTTAATTTACGCTTGACTGATTTTTCATAACCACTCTTTCCTCTGTTACAGACTGAATTTTTATGTACGATCTTTTTAATAAAATTTTCGAAATACAATCCTTGCATTTTCTCCATGTATGATGGCTCCGGTACTGCTAGACGCCTATTCAAATCGATTAAAATGTTTTTGAAAAAGAAAGATTTTGTGTATGTTAAACTAGTAACATGATTTTGTTCATGGCTAATATTTAATAGGCACTAGGCGAAAAAAACGATTCCTTAGTAAGTCTTCACTCTTCGTGCATGAACGTAAACTGCTTTCTTTGGCAGACACAGAAATATCCACCGATTGCAAGACATATTATAAATAAAAGAAGACGTAAGAACCGAACCACAAAAATAAATCCACAAAAGTTTGTACGCAATAAAATTGAAGATTGCCATAATAGCAATAAATTCGGATTCTAAAATAGAATTTAAAATAACACTCCCATATATTGCCCGGGAATGGTGTTATTGACACAAGTTGGGACTGTGCGACGCCGTCGAATTCGGAAGCTTTTCTACCTGACCATAAATTATTGTGATTCTTTTGTTCGTTGTTTTGCTAATGCTAGAACATTTATGTGTTGTCTTAGTACCGTGTGTGTACTCTAAGTTCAAGCCTTCAAATCCCAGAATGTACAAATTTCTATGAATATCAATCGTGAAGAAAAACGAACAATTATGTTAGAATATAAAAAAAAAGGGAATGAAGCATGTTATATGTGGCTAAACTTATTAACTAATTATTATTTATTATCTATTATTATTATTATCACTGAAAGACTTTATCATTCTAGATTAATTTGAATTCAGTGAAACGTTCTATCATTTTTCTGCGCCACATTGAAAAAAATTGGAACTCGAACTCGGAACATTTAGTTTGTGACCGTAAGCTTTCATTAAGTTCAGAAGTGTATGAGGAATAAAAATTCAAATTTGATGGAAACTTAGAGAGCCTTAATTTTGTTTTATATTTTTGGACTTTGTGTGACTATAATACAAATACATACAGAATACTATATAATACAGAATACTATAATACAAATTACAATTAATTAATTTCGTACACAATTTTATAATAGCATTACAATCAGAGTGACAGTTTTTGTATGAATTATGTAATTATTTATATCTATGTTATTCGTAGTTAGCAATGTGTTAGGATGACACATTGAGCACTCATGTGACGGCTATGTGAAGTATTTCCGTTGATCTTTGACAAGCTGTCAAATTGTTTATTACCGAATTTATATATATATATATATATATATATATATATATATATATATATATATAAATTCGATATGTATTTTATTTATTTTATTTTCGATCAAAAATATTTTTCTTTCTTCTTAGTTCAAAATTTTACACTATAAATAGATAGTCTATTGATAGACTACATAATATAGTACATCATATACATATATACTCAGTCAATTTATAGGAACTATAAGTGAATTTCGATATATGGGAATGTTAATTACGATTAAAAATATGTCATATGGTCTATATTTAAATTAACAATATTTTTAGTTTTAAAATGTTGAAACCTCTTAAAGTAATTATTTTATTAAACCTTCATAAAACTTTACAAACTATTACTTTCTAAGCACTTATATTGTCTTGTAGTTAGCCAATTTTGCGGCTAGTTGGCTCGGCTGGATGTTTAGGATAGGCAATTTCAATAAAACGTTCTCGCAGAATGGTTTTCGCACATTAATCTGCTCTCTTCACGACGATATGTGAGACATTACTGTCCTAATGTAAGTTTCTAACGTCGTGTTATTTTGTAGATACAATGTCTTTTAAATAAATACAAGTATGGTACATGAAAGTCGTTCTAACTAACCCGCTTATTTATAAAAACTAACTAAAAAACTCTTTCGTTGCTTTATTTCAAATATACACTGTGATATTTGTACTTTAAAAACGGTATAATAAAATCTTTTAAAAAATAAACAGAATTAGTGACTAAATGTTTTTTTCTAGGTTTGAATACTTACGATTTTTTCATCACAAAAAGAAAACATATTCGTTTCCGAATCTTTCCTGCACGTCAAATCGTTTTGGCGTTATTCTCGTCTCTGAATCAAGGGTTACATCATTCAGACCACCTGACAGATACAGATATCTGAAGCCATATTAGACATAGTTCCGATACCATATTTTATAAGGGTGGGAATATTTTCTTGTTAAGGTTATATAAAAGTCGAAATGACCTTCGTGATCGTAATTGAAATGAAATAAAATTTTCATCAAAGAGCACGATAAGTATTTCTCTTTGATTAATGCCTGTAGGTCAAGTAGGCAAAAGGCACGATATTTTTGCACGTGTTATTTTATTCGGAATCTTTGATTTTTATGTGTAACTTTTATTTAAAAATGAGGCTCTTAAGAGATTCGCTTAGCTCCTCTATCTTCCTTTAAATTTCTTCTGTACAAACATTACCGATAGGTAGATATACATCGTATTAAAAAATTAGTAACATTCGTATTAACTACTAACTGACGTGAGACTGATCTTTATATAGATTTTCGAGATTCACGTGCACCAGTAGTTTGTAGTACATCATGGTAGTACATACCAGTTTAGTTTATTTTTTAGTTCCTGTTTAGTTTCTTCTTAATAACTATATGTATATATTTTAGCACTTCTTGCGGTAGGCAAGGAGTATGTAATTTAATGTAATTTTTTTTCTTCACTTACAGTGGTTGCCTGGAAGAGATCGCTCGAAAGCGTTAAGGTCGCCAGTTGCACACCTTTTTATTTAACTATGTTCAATTTTAATATTGTAATATAACGAAGTGTTAATAAATAAATAAAATAAAGTAATAACTTCACTATAAACTCTTTTTGAAAACAAAAATCAGCACTTCACTTTTTACTTAAAACTAACAAAAAAATGGCATAACGAACATGGCGTCGAATATCTCTATACGCATTATGTTTCAGGCGCAATTTGGCCTCAAAAGGCCTTTCGATTTCCATATTTCAAGTAACACAATTCCTCACATTTCGTAGCACGTAATTCCACATTTGCAAGGGTGCTAAAGACTTACAATTCAGTCAATTAAAAAAGTCTTGTTATGTATCTATAATATAATATAGATATCTGCACTTCTTGCTTACCGGTTGCATTGGTTGACTGGAAGAGATCTCTCAGAAGTAATAAGTCCGCCAGTTGCCCTTTTTTATTTAATTGTGTTATATGTATGTAAGCAACTAAGTGTTAATAAATAAATATAATAAATATCTATAAATATTAAAAAATAAAATTTGCATTAAGATTTTTTCTTCTCTATTCTGGAATTGAAATATTTTCATTGAATTTTTATTATTTGTTGTAAACTTTATGTTCATCGTAATTGTCATGTAATTTTAAATAGTATATACTATATTATATCTTATATGTACTTTTAAAAACCCTGCCTCTTGTTGGAAATCATTTTTATATGAGGTTAAAATTTTAGGAGTATGCCAATGATTTGAAATGGTTCAGGTTAGAATAACTCAAACCTTAATCAAAATTTAAATAATAGTTTTAAATAACGATTAACATGCAGGGCGGCCTTGTTAACATGGCATTGCAACAAAATAAACTTGCTACCAGTCGTAATTAAGTAATGAAAGTTCGCGATTCGATACCTCGTTGCGTGACTTCTAGTTTATAGCATAACATATTCTTATGGACTTAAATTTATTACTGGAATGCATTTTTCGTTAAATTTCGTTTAATTGTAAATAATTGTATCGCCGATTTCGTTGATTTATTTACAAAAGCTCGCCAACGTTTGGCACACAGATACATAAGGAAAATAAAATATACGAATGTGAAATGCACTTATAGGCAAACATAATGAACATAAGAGAAAAAAAACAGTGTATGTACTTATGTACACGCGTTAGAAGTTATACTTCTTTGGCGTATGGAAAAAAATAACTAAAATACAGTAGTGATTAACGATAAATTTTATTTAAATAAATAAATTATTAGTAAATACTATCACCGTCGTATATGAAATTGATTTAAAAACACCAAAATAATATTTATTTATTCACACTGTTTAATTGTACTGTTACGAAATACATGTTCTAAATATAAAAATACTAGAATATACAACTTGAACATAGTTATCGATTTCCATGCCACCTAGACCTAACTTAACGATGTCAATTGAAAAATTCACCCTCATCATTTTTCTCCATCGCGTAACTTCAAAAACATCGATTTATAAATTATTAAAACTGAAGGTAATTAATATTAAAGGGCGAATGCTATAATTAATTTATTTCATATAACTATGATAATGATGGTGGTAACTTAAAATGTGTAATTCTTTTACATATGCTATACCAAAGTTCAACAGTGTATATTCTATATATTAATACAATTTTACACAAACCTTATATACTATTAAGAACATTACGTAAGTGTAGGCACAATTAAAAGTATCCTGTATGTACTTTAAAAAGGTTTTACATGGCACGTGCGCATTTCCGTTATAAAATTGTCTATTTCCAAGTAATATCCTGCACGCGAAGCCTCCACGTAACTTTGACTTGGTAAAACCAAACGTCATGTAACTGTTAAATATTCATACATGTTACTAAGGTTATAAGACTTATAAAAACCCAATTCTTGTGAAGTAAAGAATGTAAAAAAAAACTATTACGTATATGCTTTGTTTATTATTTTTGATTTATTTATTAATATCGTTTTACTTCGAATAATTGCTTGTATTTTCCAAAAATAAATAATTCAGCTTTAGTCAAAGTAAAAGTCAAAGTCAAAATCGTTTATTGATATAGGTACATATTTAATACTTCTAATTTTATATGTACTTACTACCAGTTCTCGAATCAAGGGCGTAGAACGGAATAGAGGAACTGGCAATAAACTCTCCACCGCTTTTATTAAGTTTTTTGTGGTATAAATGTAATATAATACAATATATTCTGTAAATAATAGTAACCGATATTAAGCCATCATTTAACTCTAATATGCACGTATAGATAACATATATAAAAAACAATAATATAATATTTTTAACATCTGTACCCAACTACAGCTGTTAAAAATATTAAATTGTTAATAAAATGAACTTGTAATGTCACTAATGACTTCCAATACTTATTTCTATCATATCCTTATAGATTTAAGTGCCAATTAAGTGGTATTTAATTAAATTTGTTTAATTAGTAATATAGGCCCATACATTTCCAAACCAATTCGACGTAGGTACGAATTCTTAAAAGGTCTGAAACGCATGCGAGTCTTCTAATAATGTCCCTCCATGGGCGTATCACTTACTTATGCCTATCACCCGTTTGCCACCTATTAATAAAAACTGTAATACAAAAGATTTAGTAAGATCACGTGTTATTGTAAAAGCTTGACATTCACACTGCACTGCGTCAAATGTAAAAATTTGACGTAAGCTGACGTCATAGTATATTGACGTCAAACTGCCTTGATTATATGTAATGGGGTAAATTTTTTGAATATATTAGTATAATATTACATTTCTGTGAATTTTTGTAAAGTCTTTAATCCGAAAAAACAATATTTACAATATTCTTAACCATATTAAAAAAGAGTGTGGACTAGTGTGGTACACGCGTTAAAAGTTATACTTCTTGGAAAATAAAATAACTGGAATGCAGAAGTGAAATTAATTAAATAAATAAATTATTAGTAAATATATGAAATCGTATATGAAATTGATTTAAAGACACCAAAATTATATTTATTTATTCACACTGTTTCAATTTTACGTTATGAAACACTTGATTTTTTTTTTAAATACCATAATATACAACTTGAATATAGTTATCGATTTCCAAGCCACCTAGACCTAACTTTACGATGAATTTAGGTGTTGGTGTGAGCGCGCATCGTAAAAATTCACTCTGATCATTTTTCTCCATCGCTCCAAAAGAAGAACTTCAAAAAGCTTAGGTTAGTGTCACAACTGTAGTTCTGTACACTGTGGTAGGCCAAGTAGGACTTTCATTTACAATTATATTGCGCCAGCGTAGACCGCTACGCGCTCTAATCGTTCGCCAAACACTCGACATTCTACGGTACCAAGTCACCCGTGTGGTCTGCAAATCATACAGATTACTGGAAGTGACCTTAAAATATGTCATACAAAATAAATTATTTTAATTGCAATTCTTTTGCAACTCATATAATCTGCTGTTACAAATACTACAATGACTTCTTACCCGTTTCCGTCTTCTGAGCTATGGTCAAGAAGTGATTACTTAAGCCTTAGCCAGTGACCTTCTGGGTGGCCAGGCCGTGGTTCCACAGCAGCACATAAGAGTATATGTTTTCGTTAAATTGATTTACGTTATTAATATATTAAAACAGGTAGTTTTTTATTGATATCTTATATTTTTTTTATCAATTAAATATTCATTCCCAACATATGAATATACAGTAATTTTCTTAACCCACATACTAATAATAATAATAATTAAACTAAATAAATATAAAATTATAACAAATAATAATATATTAATTTATAAATGTATATATTTTTGTCAATAAATGAATATATAAATTTAAACATTAGAACAAATTTACTACATAGCTTTTTCTCACTGCCTTGCGATACTTAAATCTAAATACGCCAACTTAAATCTTTAATTAGCGTCTGTGTACTTGAACTTGAACAAGAGTCTCCAAAGGGTACAAAATTAAAGTTGGAGGAAAGACTCGTATATTAAAAGCTAAGTATCTTTGTGTTATGAAAATAAATAACTAATACAAGACTTCGTATTTGAAACTTCTTTATTGAATAAAATGAGCTACATATTAGCTGAGAGCACTGAATTTGTAAACAATCTTATACAAGCGAGCAAGAAAGTCGAATGACAATTTAAACGTGAGCTTTCATACATAAATTAGCAATTAGCCATACCATCGACTTATCGACTTTCAAAGTTGTGTGAGACCAAAATAGCGGCTGCAAATCAAGTCATTGTTATCTATAATTTTATTTTCGTTTAAGTCATGTCCAGTAATGCTATCTCGATGTACGTGAACTTACCAACGTACCTGAGATCTGCAAGGCACCTTTATTTATGTATACTCAGACAGAAATCACCCTTTGCATCGCCCGCTCGGCGCATGGGAACCAAGAAAGCATTCAAAATGATTTATTGTAAATGGTTTTCTACTTTGTTGGCTAAAATAATAAGCACCGCGCCTGGATTGCCGTTCTAAATTCGATATTTTATTGTTATTTTTTCGCTTTGCCACAGGCCGATACACATCGCTGGATTTAATTTGCAAACCCTGCGGTAGGCCATTAGGGCAAATTGAAACAGCCAGCGATATGGTAATCATATTAGCGAAAGTCGTTAGTATTAGGCTGTATCGGTGAAGCGACAGTACAGTCGACAAATAAAAACGTTAGCAAAGTAGGGGTTGCGGATGGCTTTGTGCGTCCATACAATGCCATTCATACGCACGAACCGATTGACGTCTTGACTCCGGAGGTGTCATGAGAATTAGTGAGCTATTATTGCCCATAGAAAAGCGTTGGTCAAGCAAAAAGCAGTTAACAATAATTAGTTCGGACGCTACAAAAAGTGACATAAATCCCGCATAATAAGTTCCACGTAATGCAAAAAAGCATCGCTTACCTGAAGACTACTTTTTGCAGAGGCCTGATAATATAATAAACACCTCAATTCTCGGCAGAGGCATTGTTTAATGACCATTCTGTTGTGATATTGCACAATTCCCGTCCGCTTTTTTCTGTTAAAGCAAAAATAAAAGTTTTTGTTTGCTTGGTAGCGTTTAAACAATAGGTACGCGTGAAGGTGTGATTTATTGCGCCCTAAAATTCTTGGGCTAACTAACGATTGCTATTTTGTTTCAGGTGCAATATGGGATTGGTTTGGCGGGTTTAAAGGTTTAATTGTGTGCATTGATTGATAAAGATGCTGGGGTGTGCTCGAAGGAGAGTGACCTCGGTTTTGTGCGTGATAAATATCAGTTCGGCGATCGACAGCCGGTGTTTAGATAAGTAGTGCAACGGCAGACGTGACCAGGGGAAGTGAAGTGACCACCACAGGAGTGGTATGCTTTATATTGTATTTTGTATCGACTGCGCGCTGTCTGGTCGCTACGTTACGTGGCTTCCCGGCGCGCGACTTCAGTGCTGGATGCTACTAACTGTATACACGTAAGTACTTCATTCATATTAGTCATTGTTAAGAAGATGATTGTTATGCCTTTAGTTCTATGCAGTATATAGACCTACACTGTTATATAGTTTGTTATGGTGATGTGTACCTGTAATAATAAAATAAAATAAAAGCCTTTATTGCTGCATTTACATATTAGATACATAAAAGTGTGAAATAAAAAAAATACTAATAATTAATCGGCAAGCCGGTTGATGTCATTATACAGCTTGTCCTTGGCCTCATCTAAGAGCTTCCAGTCTTCTCTGTTTCGAGCTTTACGCATCCAATGAGGGCCAGCTACTCTTCGCAAATCATCTTCCCATCTTTTCATTTGTCTTCCTCGTTTTCTTTTGTGAGTACGATGAAGCCATACCGTCTCTTTCTTCGTCCATTTATCTTTATCTTCTCTCATAATGTGTGCTGTCCATTTCCATTTCAATCTTTTATTAGAACAAACAGTATTTCTAAATATTGCTGTTTGTTCTAGTAAAATATTGAATGTCCTTATTTCTTCTAGTTTTACTCTGACTAGAGAACAGGATCGTGGGGAGCATAGTAAATAATCCGTGTTTTGTTATGTCCTAAAAAGGTATGCAAAATAAGTACATTGAAAAGAGTGGCGGAAAGTTTCTTGCCAGTTCTTCTTACCCGCTCTACGCCCTTGACTTGCGAACTGGTTGTAAATGTAAATTTACAGTTAATTTAATTTGTTTTTCTTGACGTTCATAAGTGTTTACCTATATGAATAAAGATATTTTGATTTGATACATAAAGGAAAAACTAAGTTAGCGGGGGCAGCAAGTAAACTTATATTAAAACCTGTAACAGGAATCTTGCGAATCAAAATTTCTTTACAAATAGGTTTACAATGTAGATTGTAAAGCTATGAATTACGAGCGTAGGAATTTACAGTTGCCTTTCAACTTTACGAAGTGTCAAGAGTGACATTGTGGGCCTCATCAATGTTGAGGACATAAAATTATTTCCGCTAAATCTCAATTCACAGTGCTTCGAGTGTTTGCCATTTAGAGGCCAGCGCAAGGAAATTGCACTTCCTAACTTGAATATTGCAGAAAATTTTATTTTATTTATTATTATCTGATAATGTTTATTTATGTTTTGGAGATTTTTGGTAATGGTAGCAATTGCGCCATTTATCAACGATAGTAGAGCAAGAGTAAAATAAAAGAAGTTCAAAAAAAAGAAATACGCTAAGACTTTCATGTGAGATATGATAAAGCTTTTTGAAAAGTGTGTGGTCATTCTGTGCTTAAGAATTAAATTATCATTAGGAATCGAATCATGGACTCCGGGTTATTCGCCAAGTGTCTTATCGATGAAGGCGGATATATGGATACTACTACTGTATGACGATTGGTAATCTATAACAAAAAAACTACGTTATTTTATGTATTAGAAAGAACAAGAATGTTCTGCATTTATAACTTTTGGTTATATTTTTAACAATTTATAATAATCACGATTAAAATTGTTGGAGTGATTAAAAAATTCTGTCTTTACCTACTTGAAATCAAGAATTGTTAAATTTACTAGTGTCGGATATTCTACGTATATGATGCAATTAATTTAAAAAAGTTTTATATTTATATTCGTTGTAAAGTAAAATCTGTATATTTATTAGATTATATAGATATAACAATCTGAAAGTAAATTATTAAAAACTAAGTAAAAAGAAAACTATATTAAATAGACTTTCCACTTCCATGAGATCGGTAGGTACCCGAGTGAAACCCTGGGGCAAAGCTAGTTTAAAATAACATCAGCAGTTTTTATAAAAAAATACAATTGTCTTTAATGGTATCTTGTATTTCTTTTTTACTGAAGTTACGTAATATTTCATTATTGCTTATTTGTATAAGTTACATTGGTTTAACCACAGGCATAGACTATTATATTCAGTAGGACAAGGCAAACTTAATTTAACTTAGCATTGAAACTGACAGTTAGGAAAATATAGTTTTGGTAAAGTATTGATTATTTAATATATCTTAAAAGGGACTGCATATTTTTCGTTAAACATATTTTAACCAATAAAGCTTTTTATATATTTCACGAATATTTAAATTATCCTTACCCTTGGGATTTACTAGCTTAACTAAACTTAGCGATTTAAAAAAAACGCGGAAAGTTTCTTGCCAGTTCTTCTTGCCCGCTCTATGCCTTTGACTTGCGAAGTGGTAGTAAATGTAAAAGTAGAATTAATTTAACTTCTTTTCTGACGTTCATAACTGTCCTTATTTACCTATAAATAAAGTTATTTTGACTTTGACTTTGACAATATATTTCAACTGAAGACAATCAAATCATTTGAAAATTAGATAATATAATAACAATTAATGAGACCAGCAGCCCATCGATGTATTTCAAAACGAATTCTACTTCAAGAAAAGAGAGTAGCGATTCTTAAAAGACGGTAACGCACATGAGAACACTCTGGCAATGTGAGTATTAACGCGGCAGTATCGCTTAACAACAGCTTTCTGACCGTTTGTTGCCTATTACATTAAAAAAATAACACTAAAAAACCCACCGCAATAAGGAATGTGACAGGTTATATATCTCCAATTGCTGCAGTCCAGTCCAAATTGCAACAGACTCTAATATTGATTACGTAATTCGACAACAGCTTTATAGTATAATGATAGTTCTGTAGAATCACAAATAGTCACAACATTTGTTTCGCAGCGGACAGATACCATGACTACACGTTTTTCGTTAATACTTACTGTTCAAGAAATACTGTGGCACCATTGAATAATATAGTAAGTTAATATAGTAATAAATGTTATACATAGACTAAAGAGTATATCGAGTTATTATCATCATAAATAAAACTCTTTTGGTAGTGTAATATGATATGATAAATCGATTAGGCCCACCCAGTGAATTTCATTCGCGCCAAAACGGGAAAGAAATTAATTATGTACATGCTTTTCGATATAACAACCTATATGATACATATATTACATAAGATAATACCGAGACGTGGGTTCGATTCAATGCATAAAGGACTGTTATATACTATTGGAGCCACGTTAGAATAATGATTTATATGAATAAATAAGAATGTGTACTTACTATGCTTTATTCATATAGCAATGCATTATGAGTAAGATTTGGGAACACTTTTAAGTAAATGTGTAGAGAGAGGAATACCAGCTCTTCAATAAGAAACTTAATTGTTAATTTCATAACATTTTTTTTTTCGATTACAATTATCAATTTAAATAAATTAAGTTCCGTTCTGAAGGCTCACCTACGAGTGATTGTCATATGGAACAGGAGTAGAACCTCCTAAATATTACTTGGGGTACTACACACAAGTCGTAAAGAGCGATAGAAAATTATTTGGATGATATGTTCAGTACTACCGTACTAGATAGGGGCCATACAGTCTATACAGGGTTATTGGTAACATATTCCTGTTAGGAGGTGAATGACCTGACTAGTTACGATAATTTGAAGCCCAATAGGTATTATGCAATAGTGGATTTTTTGAGGTTTTATGTTATTTACAAAATAAGTCAAAAAAAAATCATTAAAAACTTATTTCTTCATAATAGCTGCTAGATTGATTTCAATAGTTCTCCATCAGAATATCCAATTCGTAAAAGGCCGGCAACGCACTCGTTAGAGCTCTAGGATTGAGAGTGACTATGGACGACGGTATCACTTAGCATCATCACCTTTGCCCGTTTGCACCCTGTTCTATAAAAAAAAGAAAAAAATAGAATACTAGGACACTACTAGTAGGATAATATAGTACCTTGTAATTCTGTATTTATTTCAAAACAATATAATAACATAGACCCGCAAACCTGCTTAGTCACAAAAACGAACTGTACAAAAGATTTCGCTAAGTACTTCGCTCTTTTTAATTTACATAATGTATGTGGGCAGTGTCGTATTGTTTGTGTATAGGTTCATATTACTACTGCGATTACGACATGTCTAGACTATTGAAATTCAAAGGTAGACATTTTTTCTAAGCAACGATGTGGGCGTTGAAGACGTATTAATGAGATAGGAATGTTTTTGTCAGCGATGAATTACCGAAATTTAAGATCAATCGCATCTCTTTATTAGGTACGCGGTGTAAGTTTAAACCAGAATTGAAATTATAAAGCTTTTCCTTTGATTTGCGAACTTTTTCGAAACTTTGCTGTTAACTGCCACGCCTTGTTGTTTATTTTTTTATAAATAATTCTCTTGTATGTATGTTTTATTTGTAAGTAAGATGAATTGGCTCTACGAATTTCTTAACGTCAATGGTCAGAGGTAGCGGGATCAATTCCAGAAATCAATTATAAGCTGGATATGTGATCGTTTGTTATAAAACTTCATGAATCAAACAAAAATAGTACTGGATCTTTACGATACCATTCCTAAAACAATTATTCTAGGATTCAGTATAAAGTAGGGTCAGTTGAAAGCTTGAATTAAGTATTTATTAATTAAACATAATCATTAATTAATCGTCCACTCCTTATATCCCCCACACCAAAATGGTGTGAGGGATATCTTTTAAACTTACCAAAACTGTCTTGTAATTTGGTTATCAAAAAATATAACTTTCTATGACAAAGTTGATGACGTTATATACTCATCCAGATTATTTTAATTTTAATATTAAAAATACTTTCCCATGGCGTGAAGGGCTTATCAATAATAAAAAGTGCCACCTACTGTTTTACAACTGTTCACTGTGATTATGTAAGAAATTAGTATTCGAATATGATCACGGTAAAGAAAGTTGACAAATTTTTTGAAGCTTACGTTTCAAGGCCAATTATTTATTAAATATGTGGGCTATAAGTAAAAATAAACCGCACGAAATGCACTTTCCTTCATAAGACGATTTAGTGATTATTATTTTTTATATTTATAAGTATATTTATAATGTCATAGCAATGCATTGTTTAATAATATGCAATTATCAAGCATATCGTCAGTTTTAGTTACTTGTTACTACGGTGCAGTAGATTGATCCTAAGAGTGATAGAGACAGATAGAGAGAGAGAGAGATATTTTAAATTTTATTTATTTTAAATACTAGTCATTTGCTTGTATGTCATTGCTTGTGGCGGCGTCTATGCGTCGGGTTGTCTCTCTCCCTAAAATATGGCGAGGGGGCCGATGGCTGGCCATGCGTCATACTCGTGAACGGGTGCTACTTGTGGTGACTGGTCGTACTTGAATTCGTGTATGCGGTGATATTAATTGTTTATACTACGTATTTGCGTGTTTTCCTCACGAAGTTAGGTGCGTGCTCCTATTTCACCATGCCTCCTGCTGATAGAGGACAAATCTTCTCAAAATGTCATATGGAACATGGTGTAATGGTTGCAGCTCCTTACAAACATTGTGTAAAAAAAGCTTGGCGATTAAAAAGAGTGGCGGAGAGTTTATTGCCAGTTCTTCTCTTCCGTTCTACGCCCTTGATTTGAGAACTGGCAGTAAATGTAAAATTAGTTAATTAATTACTTATTTTTATATTGGTAACCAATAGTTTAAAGATACTTAAGTTCATTAAAGTTTTTTGGACTGTTTTGTATAAATTACACGGCAGTCTTGATCTGTTACAATTAAAAACAAACCTTTTTGTTAGAACTGGTATCGGCTAGAAATAGTTAAAGCTAGAAAAACCTAAGGTTTATTCGAACAAAAGCCTACCCCTTCGCACCAGTCAACTGCAGTAGACTTTCTAAAGTTTTTCTACGTACGCTTTGTTGACTTGTCATGGTGCACAATCGTTTGGAAAGCGACTTTTACTTGCGTGGGCGTCTTTATTGGGAACACGAAGGACCGTTTTTTTCGAGATCTAAAGAAAGAAACTGTATGATGTTAATTGTCTCTGTAAGGATGTTCAAATAAAGGCTACACATTTGATATGTAGTTGCGGTTTTGTTGAATAATTGTCGGGTTAGAAAAGATGAAGTTAAATTTTTAGCAAGCAATGTGTTAAGGCGTAGCTTAGATTATTTAATATCAATAAGCAATGAAATAATATTCATATTTACGAATGAAATCTGATCTTTTCAAGCGAGGTTTTTGATTAAACTGCAACAATATTGTATATTTTAAATTAAGGCATAAACAAGTGATAGTTAGGAATTTTACGGATTTTCAGAAACGCCGGCGGCACGCATGAAAAAACCATTTTCACGTAAGGCATGAGCCGTCATGCGTCAGAGTAAAAAAAATTGAATTAACGAGTGCCAATATCACTTATAACTTATCGAATAAAATGCAATTTTTAATTATCTCCTACCTTGTATTATAAAAATAATGATAATTTAGTGATAATAACTCTATTAAATTCATAAAAGTAAAATGGTTGAAAGTCCACCCTAATTCTACTACCACCACCACATGAGCAATTGTATCTTTAGTGTGTTCTCATGTAAGTTACTATTGTCTATTATGAGAATAAATGTTTAAACATAAAGTATGCAATTTATCAGCATTTTCTTATAACGTTATCACGTCCGTAAACCGAATTAACAAATCAACTAAATTTTTAAAATAATCTTTATAATACGTCATAAATTAATGCTAAGATTTCATTACAAAAGACATACGTGACGATAAATTAATTAACACAGCTGTGCACAGGTGGTCTTTTGAAGAATAAAAGATGTTATCTGTATTGAGGGTTATTCTCTATGCACTTCTTAATGGTGTATTGATACCAAGGCTTTCCGGACCAGTGCATGAGAAATTACTATCTAAAATATACAGATTTGATTGTTTGTAAACTTTGAATAGGTTCCGAAACTACTTGAAGGATTAAAAAACCATCATCAGGATCCTACATTATTTCTATAGATAGACAGGCTATAGATAGATTTTTATGTTAGAAACCCAAGAAAAAAATACCAATAAAATATATCTATAGAGAAGGCTGTGGAAACTAGACAATATAGCAAAGAGTTGTACCGTACTTATATAAAATTAATATTTATGATTATTGTCACAACCACACATTCGTAAAGGTATCTTAATAATTAAGTTAATGCATACAATCTAATGTCACAAAATATGCCTTCCGCAAAGATATTATTGTTATTATTTTTTTTCTAGGCTCGCGAGTGCGTTTAGTTTTTAAGAATTGATATGCTCTTTTCTTGAAGGACCTATAATTATTTTTTACATTAACTTTTAACTTTATCCAATGCTTAAAGGTTGATCAAGTATTCTGATACCTTAGCCCTTTGTGAGTTGAACAAGTACAATCTTAAATCTTTACATTACTAAACATTAGTATTTAATATAGTATAATATTGCGTCTTTTGTCTGATTCAAGTCAAGTCCTATAACCCATGTACGGTAAAGACACAAATACTATTTAATCGATATATATTTTCCTATTAATTCTTAAGTCTGGTTGGTGATAAGCCTTTAACACGGTGGGAACAACAGTGTGCGTGTGTGTTTTCCTTCACCTTATAGCAAGTGTTAATTTCGCGCATACTAAAAATCACTGACGCCGGGAATTGAACCTCGATTTCACGGTTAAACGTCACGTGCCTAGCAACAAGGCAAACGCAATTTATTTCAGTTTATTTATTTTTTATTAAGGTAGCCAATGACTTTAATAAAAATTACAAAACATTTTATATTAACAAAGAATTTCCAAGAACAACCTAGCCTACCTACCTACGACCTAGTTAAATAAAATACTTATAAGTAATGGTGTGTCTATTGTACGAATGTGTTTATGTGTGTGCGTGGTTGTAAGAGGGTGTGACTATTTATCCAATAAACTATTTTCTATATCAAGTTTATAGGAGTCCTTTGTTTTAGAAATAAATGATTATAAATAGGAGGCAAACGGGCTCACCTGATGTTAAATGATACCGCCTCTCATGGACATTGCCAGAAGGTTCGCAAGTGTGTTGCCAGCTTTAAAAATGAATTCTATTCATGGGAGAAAAGTTTTTTGGAGTGAAACTTCTCAAGGGTAATTTTTTTTTCAGTTGAAATATCACGAAAATGTGCAGCGTTTTTGTCATAGTAAAGGGAGAGAGCGATTGAGACTTATGGAGAGAGAGTGAGAAATGGAGATCAAGAAAACGCTGTTGGTTGAAGTATTCGTTTAGTAGTTACATATTAGAACCTTAGATGCCAATTCTGTAATACGTCTTGTGCAGTAAACGCAGATTTTTTATTTATTCATATTATCATTAGCACGTATACAGTGTGTAAATAGTGTGAAAATAGATATACAAAAACATCGAACCAGATCATCCAATGGGGCATTTACCTTAGTAATAATTAATTTAGAATGAAGTTTCACTTCTGACAATATATCTTGTTTAATTTTGCACGAAACACAGCCACATAGTTACTTCCTATAATGTGTACCAGTCATGTAAAAATTATTGAGATTCCTCCTGGACAGTCAGAAATTATGAACAACGAACAATTCTTAATATTAAATACATCGGCCGCACCTTTTGATCTCTTCCACCAATATGCGTAATTGCGGGTTCCCTTGCAGCTCAAGTTACAAGTGTCCGCGGTAAATTAAACGTCCACCCATAACTGACGTTAATAATAACTTGCCTATTAGCAGGTTTACTATAAATAGGCTAACGAACGGCTTGGTCTTGTATTTTTTTTTAATTAAGGTCACTCATTATTATGTTGTTAAAAGGCTCTCAACGAAAAACAAAATGTTCGGCCACATGAAAGGATTTAATTTTCATTTGTAATAAGGAAAAATCTTTAAGACGTCTTTGGATAAGATTGTGAGTTGAGACGCTAAGTATGACTCCCGTATGTCAAAAACTTATCAAATATTGACGTGTAGGTTGTGTTAGACTATAATCTGGCCTGTAAGCTTTCCTTTTAGAGCTTTCAAATCAAATCAAATCAAAATATTTTTATTCATATAGGTAAACATGTACACTTATGAACGTCAAGAAAAACAAATTAAATTATTTGTAAATTTACATTTACAACCAGTTCGCAACCGTTTCTGTCAACGTATTCATTTAAAATATGTTTTTCGAATAATTCACAAAACACATAGCTTATAAGTTTATAAACAAGATCGTTCTTTAAACTTGAACGATCGACAAGCTTTAATGAACTTATTAAGCTGTAATAACTCAAGGGTTTCATTACATTGATGTCTTTAGCGCGATAAATGATCTGTCTCAATATTTAAAACATATTCAGCGTTAAAAAAGATAACAAGATAAAAGTCTAATACATCGTTAAGTAATTTATGAAGCGTGAAGTTAGTTATTACTTGTTATTGAGTGTAATCTCTGTGATTAAAAAATATTCACGTATAAAATGATTTGAAAGTCTATAAGTGAACATGCCATTTTCACGTAGGTCTTCAGAGCTAAGATGATTTTTATAGATGATCTACGTATGGTGAACGGAAGTGGGTGTAAAATGAATTATTATTAGATCTCTTTGTTCGTTAGGGCTTTGTGAAAGTGCATAAAGGATCTCGATATTAGGTAGTATGATTTTTTTATTATAAAACAAAATGAATAGAGGATATTAGGATAATAGTATTTTTTACTTAAAAGGGTTTCCAAATCTTACACTTTGTCAAGAAAATGTACTTAAAATGAATAAAACTTTTTATTATTATTACCATAACTCAAGAACATCCAAAACACGGCAATCACCGTCCGTGTCTATCTTTCCCCACTACCCTCAACCTATTATAATATTCTGTTCCTACAGTGTCAAAATAAACATCATTAATAGTAGCCTTTCGATTAATACAAAATGTTGATTTTTATTAACAATAACTTTAACTATAGAAACTAGAAAAAATGCACTTTCTTTATCCTGCCTAACCATCGCGCATTGTTTCACTTTAACACCAACTACGCAAAACACTTTCTTAGTCTCGACTTTTTAAGCTGTCGCGGAATATGCTTAAACATATTTTAGATTACTCGTGTCCATAGCGCTAAATCACCTACATCATAAGCACACCACACACACACACACATATGTACGTACACTTTCACACCTTTGCACATAAAAGTCAAATTAGCTATTACTTTTTTGTTTTATTGCTATTTTCTTTCCCTTCGTAAATGATTTTTAGTATATATTACGTCTTCCATCTTTAGCTATACTTGAAGCATAATTGAACTAGTGCTAGACAGGATACTTCTAATTAATTTGCAATATTTGTTTGAAAATAAGTGTTGTTTGATGATTTGCTATTTTAAAAGAATACCGAGAGTTTTTGACGCCGACTATTTCTCTCGGCCTACAACCTCTGTCTTTTTTGCTGATTAGTAGGGGTTTTGTGACAAATTTAATGACGTCGAATAAGGATACTTGTATTTTCAAAAATTAATATATATTTTCTTTAATTGTCTGTTTCAAAGTTACAGTTAAATATGTCATAGTCAAATACTTAAAAAACTTTATTAAAAATCGTGTACGTCACCAGGTATTGCGGCATGGTTATCTTGTTTGTACAAACAATTTCAATTTAAACGCGTCGAGTGATCTTGAGTATATTAAATTTTTTGTTTGTATTTTATTGTTAAAATACAATAGTAGCCTGTCGAAGCAATAAAAACTTATGATAGATTGAGTGCCATACATCCGTTTTTTACACCGCACAGCACATTATGAATATTAAAATGACCATCTTTTTTAATCGAATAGGGCGTTAAGAATTCGGTATAAATTACCTAACTATTAACACAACACGTTTGTAGATGTTAAAATTTTGGAATTTGTTATAAATTTGTTTTAAATTAATTACTTGACACGATTGGTTTTAAAAATATTTTTCTATCTTTAATTACAATGAGACTTTTAAAACCTTATGCAATACGCAATAATATATCTTTATTTCTCCCATATAACATATGCAACATACAATACGATTATAGTTATAACCTGAACCTGAGATACTGATGACCAAGCTGGATGATAAGTGTTTGCGTGTGTGTGTGTATTTGGGAGGGGGTGTGTGGGTTCGAATCAGGCACACGCTTGAGAACTTGATATGTGAAAATTAATACATTTAGCAGATTGTCAATTCATACTTAAACTTAAACAAATGAAGAATAAAAAATGACAGTTAAATGTCTTTGTTAATTTTGAGTTGCTTCTCGCCATCTTTGAACTGGCTTTGATCTCTGAACTTACACAACAGATTATAATGGAGTTTTCATAAATAGACAGTACTATGACATGTTTATTGTTTTTTCTAGTTTTAGTCTAAGTTCTTTTACGATTTTTAAATCACCACTTTTCTCTTTCCATTTTATGTATTAGGGGAATTCACTTTATATTTTCATAATTAAACTTGGCTCATTAATATTCAAAATAATTAAAATCAATTTTTATTGTGTATAATGATATGCATGATAGCTTGACATATCGTAAACATTGGATTGGAAGTTCGACACTTTCTAGATATATTTGCATATACATTTTTATCAAAATATAATAAATTATTTATAAAAGTGGACTAAAAATTTCTTTGTAATTTAAATTTCGGTGATAATTCGTTCATTGTTTATTGATTTATGTTTATTGACTCTATTTTATTTCTGTTTAATGGTTTCCTTTTTAAATTGATTGTATTTTTTCTCCTTTTAACTCTATAGCTCTAAGTAAAAGATATTGCAAGAAATTACTGCGGTGTTTTAAACGTATCTTAATCACAAAAATCTACCTTTCTAGACGCTGATCACCAACATGTCCTTAAGTGTAAAATATTATATATCACCCCATACAACCTATAATATAACCGTGAAATCCTAAAAAGCCTTTAAATATTTAGCTTAAACTAATCTGAATTTAAAAAATCAATCAATTCGATCTATTCGTTTAGGCACTACGATGACACAGAACTACAAAAGGTCGTAGGGCCACCTATAAGAAAAATCTTTCGCACTGTGTGGGCCTTACGCACAGACCAGATAAAAGCCACACCTCACCATGCACTGTCAATGACATAAAAACCATTTAGAAGCGATTGAGCCAAAGCGTGTCCAAAGATTTTAATTCAAAAGCTCGACTAGGTCAAAAACATTTTACGATTATTAAACCAATCGATTGACAACCGGGAAGACATTCTTGTCGTTCCCATATTTTTATAGCGTGTAAACCCGTCGGCGGGTTTTTATATCATCTCTTAAGTGACATAAATTCTAATACAAAGTCCATTTGTGTATCTCGGACGTCTTAAAAGGTATTGGTATAATCGTTTCTCTGCTTTTTACAAGGAACTCATTTCAATTATCGGCCGATTTGATGGGTATAAAACGCGATGCTTGTGTCGTGACGGCGCCCAGCCGTGTGCCACGGCATGTTTTTCATTTTTAATTTCGGGGACGCTAATTTAATTAAATCTTTTTAATGTTTTACGCAGGTGCATCCTGCAGCTTAATTTTCATAAGTTACGGTGTGTTGGGTTCACAGTGGTATTCATTTTTTGTTTTTATTAATAACCATAAGTTACATTTGATTTCAGGAAGCGTTTAATAGCAATCTGTTCAAGGGTTTTTATATTTTTATCGAATGTATGTAAGTGCATTGTATATTTCTGGTTATTGTGGATCCAAATCACATCATAATACCCAGCATTTATATAATCTCACCACTTCGGGCTCAGTAACGTGACTCAAGAATTATAGCTGTAATGAAATAATATTAGTTGGTTAAGTATTATACGAGTAATCGAACGAATTCCGTAACTTTTGATGTTATGATAAAAATAACACGGTCTAAACTTTGATTCTACATGTTAACTATCCAGGTTTTAATATAATGAGATGAATTGAAATGTAAAGTTTAGGCATATTTTATACTCTTCTTCCTAAGATCGTTAAACTTGCGTAGACATCAATGACATGTTGACAATGAAAGTGTCACACACGATTTGTCCACAGATAAGTAACGGCCTCTAAAAAGTGAACAATATATCACAGACAAGTTTAAATCTGAATATCGAATTAACGCTTTCTATTGTTTATAGGGTGTTTGTCAAAGGAACAGAGAATACAGAGGTTTTAATGACAGAAGAAATAAATTAAACTTGACTCAGCACTTAGAGCGGATTTGGTGCGTGCGTTATTGCTTTTCCACTTTTGTATTTCCCAACCAATTCGACTTAGGGTTCTTCAAGAAAAGAGCGTACCAATTCATTAAGAGCCGGCAACGCACTCGGGAGCCCTTTGGCATTGAGAGTATTTATGGGCGGCTTTATCGTTAAATGTCTGTTTTGAATGAAAAAAAAATTACAGCATATCTGACCTATTTGAGGTTTAAATTACGATAGTGGACATTTTTTATCAAGAACATCGAATATATAAAAATCTTTACGAAATGTATAAAAATATTTTATGTTGTATTGCAAATAATGTTCCATCGCTTTTTTTCCTTAAATAATGATTTTTCCGACCCTCTGAATACCGATGGGAGAGATGTCCGATCATCACCAGAGCGGGATCGATGCACATGTGATGTTAACACAACGTCTATTTCTTAACTTAAGGTGTTAGATGAATCGCAACATCGTATGAGAATTTATTTTTGAGTATTTTTAACTTAAGTCTCTTAAGACAAACCACCCTGTACAATAGATGGTCCTAGTTTTAATATAACAAGCGGAGTTAGTGATTCATCACGCGCTTGTCAATTATTGTAGTAGCGACCATCGACTAAGTTTAATTAAAATTTATTCGACACTTGTCCCATAGTCTATTTGAATAACAGATTTCATTACTGGCGAATGTTAGGATATTTGAAGCAATAAATTATTTTCAATATACACTGCTGCTGCTGCTTTGTAAGCGACTCAAAGCGTGATTTAATTCTTCAATTTAATCAAAACAAAAATCTTCTTAGTTTTCATAGAAATTCAATATTTTTATATGATCCTACTTTGATTTTGTTCCTTTGGATTAGAGATTCTTTAACCGTGGGTTTCACAGGCGCTTATTAATTATTTTTTTATTAGATTTAGTTGACGCCTGGTAGATGGTAGCGGTGACACCAGAGCTGGTGCTTTTCTCTCACTTTGAATACCTAGGTATCGCAATAAGAGGAAACGCTTCCATTGCTTCCATACACCGAAGTTACCAATTATTTTCATTTGATTTAATTTTCTTTTTATTTAATTATTATTATTATTTCTAGGTTGGTTAAGAATATTGTCAATACTGTACATTTGTGTGTTGGGAGTATATAAATTGTTTGCATCACCAATAAAAATGCATAATAAAATTTATTAGTCAATTCACACGTGATAAATAGCAGAAATTAATATTAATCTTTATTATGCAAATTAGTACTAATATCCCGTTAATCATTAATAAATCAAATTTGCGCCTATCAATTAACCTTATTTATTCCCAATTAATTTTTGATAGTATCTAAGCGGAATCTTTCTTCATCCAAAATAGTACCTATTAAATTGATGGATGGCCTTTTAACTATAGTGTTCAGACTTAGAATATTAATTGCGTTATGTGGTTGAATTTCTAATAAATAGTCAAAAATTTCGATCATTACGAGGTGATTATGATCTTGAAAATTAGAATCTGATTATATTATATCAGATAAAACAAGGGAAAGTATTACAATTAACTCAGATGTATCCGCGTTAAAGTATGCTTTGAGTAATGGCGGCGTTGTGGAATGAAGAACTGTTTTGTTACCATGGCAACCATGATATTGTTGATAATGGGTTCTATGGAATCCGAATTAGTCCAGCAAGTTTTCAGGCCGTTAATGTTACATAATTACTAGGCTACTTGCGTAAAAAACGTTGCAGTCTTATAGGTGTTATCCCAAGATTCAAAGTCAGGCCTTAGCGACTTCCGTATGATAAAAACGTATTGGATTTCGACATGGTATATCGGTAATAGTTCGCAATTTTTATAAGTAAAAGTATTATTAATTTTATTAATATAATTTAATTTGATTACGTTTTTATATTCTTAAGATAACAGTGCTTCAAGTGCGACAAGAGATGCCGGAATTAGGAACGTTGATATACTAGGCGTGAAATTTATATTAATGTGAATTAGCAACCGTGAAACAAGATCCTATTATCTCACAGCCTATTTAGGTCACCATTATCACAAGGTCTGTGATTCTCTGACTTGAGACGAGTATTTTTTTGCGCACTCCTCTGACTATGTCGATGGTTGCGATGTCAAACGATTCCAGTATTGCTTTAGACTAGAGAAGATATATATAATATAATATATAAAATATAATAGTCATATTATATCTTATTTATGGCAGGTGTTTAAACATTAATTAAGCATGATTAAAATCTGCTTTATCAGGTCAGTCGAAAGCAAGATAGAGAGCTATCAGAAAACCATTTGGGTCGTCTGCATCAATATTTTCCTGTCCTTGGCCCGCAGCTTATCTAACAACGGAATCTTAACTAGATTTTTATCAGATCGCTTAAGGCCTAAGCGTATTATGTATAAAGCTTTTTAAGGGTTTTGTGTTTGACATCTGTTGACTGAAGAATTGATAAGAGATATTATCTTGGTTAAGTTAGACCCGTGAGATATGCTTTTTATTGAATGAAATAATAGACGTATACGTTTAGAACCTTTTGATTGTAATTAATATGTTATTCTTGCGATACAGCAACGTACTCAGCTTTGAAGTGGTGCATTTCACTGTATGACGACAAAAATACATTAAAATTAAAATAAAATAAAATACGTTTATTTTGGAACATAAGATCATCTATACTAGGTATCACGTATTCCACGTCAATAAATTCGAACCTGTATGCATCCCTATTCATCGGCAAAGAAGACAGAGGGTGTAGGCCGAGAGAAAAAGCCGGCGTAAGAAACTCTCGGTACTCTTTTAAAAAAGCAAATCATCAAACAATATTTAAAACAAATATATCAAATTGATTAGAACTAGCCTGCCCAGCACTAGTCCCAGGCCCTTTTATCAACTAGATAATCGCTAACTTTATAGTAAGCCTTTTTACACAGCTTTTCTTTCATACATTTCTTAAATTTATTAAAAGGCAGAGCATCATTGCAATTACCTAAAATAACATGTAGTTGAAGTCATAAGTAGAAGTAGAAAAAAACGCCAGATCCAGACATGTCTAAATAGAAATTTCAGGACTTCTTCATCGCTGTAAGCATCTTATATTTATCAGTGCCTAGCGTAGTACTTTAAATGTAATTCTTTAGCTTGTTTTTTTTTATGTTTGGTATTTTTTTCGTGTGTGATTTTTATGTATTCTTTAGTAAGGACAGGATTGTGATTTAAAAAAAAATGTCTCACTCTCTTAAGGGTCTCGATATCTTATTAAATCTAACATTAAAAGATATCCAAAATTTATAATGAAAGCATCAAATGGTCGTCCATCAAAGTCGATCAATGCGTAGGATGATACTAAATACATGTGACAAACATTCTTGCTTGAGAAAGTTAATACTATGGGAAAATATTTTTAGATAGAAAGCTTTAGTTTCAGTTTACTTTAGATAGATTTTCGTTTATAATAATGAAAAATGTTACTGAGCCGATTTATTCTTTAGTACTTTGTACGCACTTGACCCGGGTTCGATTTCTAGCATAACACTAATCGTTTGAGGCAGGCCTTGTTTCTAGTTAACTAAATACATAAATAAAGTAATAACAAGAGAGACTCAGCGGATCAGCCTTCTGTGTCTAATACACCGACTTATTAGAAGTTATTGTTAAGTCGCACATAAAAGGATATTTCATTAGTGCACAGCCGGGGATCGAACCTACGACCTCAGAGAAAAGAGACCCATGCTTAGACCAACATAATCACTAAATAACCTTGCTAACTTAAAATGAAACGGATAATCGTGCGTATTTGCGTGTTGTTCTCACGAGTATGTAAGTGCGTGCTCCTATTTCACCATGCCTCCTGCTGATAGAGGACAAATCTTTGTTTTTAATTTATTTTATTATTCTTTATTACTCAAGATGTCATATGGAACATGGTGTAATGGTTGCAGCTCCTTACAAACATTGTGTAAAAAAAAACTTGGCGATTAAAAAGAGTGGCGGAGAGTTTATTGCCAGTTCTTCTCTTCCGTTCTACGCCCTTGATTTGAGAACTGGCAGTAAATGTAAAATTAGAATCATTTTATGTATATTTCTTTTCTTTTTTTGACGTTCATAAGTGTACATTATGTTACCTATATGACTAAATGAATTTTTTGTTTTTGCTTTGTTATGACAAATATCAGCCCAATGACCCCCTGCAAACTTGGGACATACATCACCCAAGTTCCAGCGTAAACAGTGATAAACAAAAGCTTTTCCCATCTCTTACCTCACCACATCGTTAAGGTTATCGCCTCTAATAAAATTTGTATTAAAACTAATTAATAGCATGTGATATACTAATCGCAGGTAGTTTGAGATTAAAAGTTGAAATATGATAACCATAGCCATAAGACATGGCCAATTAGCGATCTTGATTTTTCAATAAACTTGTAGCGACTACTGCATTTAGATACTGAACTTGTATGAGATAAGCATTATTGAAAACACAAGTTCAAGCAGGTTAATAACAAATTTAAAATTGGAACAAAGATTTCGAAATTGAAAATGGAATTCCGAATTACGCAATTGGCAAAGTTGGAGCGTTTTTGACATGGATTCATTTGGAATACGTACAAGTGTTATGCGACTTTGATAACTGTGTATAAAAATCCGATGAAATAATAGATCAAGGAAACTGATAAATCATTATTTTTATTACATAAGAAAATTGATACGGGTTTCCAGTAATAAAACTCAATGACTTATTGGGTTTCTGTGAATATGTCTGATTGTTTTAAAATAAAAATATTTTCTCATGTGATAGATTTTTGAATTTAAACTTTGGGCCAGGGTCATCTGGGTTCCAATACCATTTACTTAAATACGTATACGTAAGTTATTGAATACCTCCATAACATAGACGAGTAATTAGTTAGGAAATATATATATATAATATATAAAATTCTCGTGTCCTTTACTCCTACGAAACGGCTCGACCGATTCTTATAGTAGTTAAGTCTGAGAATCGGCTACTATCTTTAAAAACCCTAAGTGATAAGGGTGGTCTACGCTGGTGCTCTATGATTAACCTCTATTTTTTTTTTGTTTATTTAAAACTTATGACATGAACTCTGAGATGGAGATAAATTACAGAAAACCCTAAAAAGTTTTCATTCCGGAAAACCGAACAGTCTCTGGGGTAGCATAGGAAAATGCTCCATAATGTATGTACTTAAAAGGTAGACTAGGCATTCAAGAAAAACGAAGTTCGTGGGGGCAGCTAGCTATATATATATATATATATATATAATACTAAATTCGACAGCAGTTACAAAAAACAAACCGTTTTACGTCCAGTACTGATGTTTTTATACTTCCATCATTCTTTTTTTTTTCTACACAATTTCGTATTTTAGTGTGCACTTTGGTTGCATCATAACATAAGTAACGAATAATAAGGTTAATTCGCTTTTAACTTAACAAACACTTAAATCCATATCTTAACAGTCAATTGTACAAGACATAATCGATTGTTTACCGATTAATTCCGATTCGCAATTACCATAAAGAATTGAATTTATTTCTGTACAGGTCACACTAAACGATATAACGCCGAGTGTAAAATTTTAATGGCTGGGAAATTATTTTTATTTATAATTTTACGATCGTGCTATCTTTACAATGATCTTTTAATTAGTAAATTTATTAAATATCAACTTTGTTTCGGAATTGGCATTTTGTGAATACCTTTGATTTTAATATATATCCTTACTTTATTGTTTAAAATAGTTTTTACACAAGTATCTCTTGATATTTTTTACTCCATTTACCCTTTCCCCTGATCATGTGGCCTGCCCAATTCCACTTTTATCTTCTTATTTTCAATTCATTTCTTCAAAATCACACAATGGTACCCAAGAGATGGAAAGAGAGGTAGACCACAAAAAAGGTGGGACGACGACATTGGACAAGTCGCGGGAACAACATGGGGTAGAGTGACCAAAGAAAGGCCAGAATGGAGGAGGCCTTTGCCACCTGGCAAACGGACATGCAAAACTGGAAGAAAAAAACAAACTACGAAAAATAAAGAAAAAAAATGCTGTCTTGTCCGAAGAAAAGGCTATTATTATTAATATATCTCTTGATATTATTATTCAATCTATAAGCCCTTTTAAGATTTCCCCCAGATTTTTATTTTTCACTTGTAATTATTAACCCCCCACGAGTAATGGGGGAAAGTTACACACGAATCTATCTGTGGAATTCTTTATTACAATTTATCTGTTTAGCCATTTTACCAGCTCTTCTTTTAGCTGCGGGAGTAATCTTACATTAATAGGTATTTACTTTCGTTACTCACACATTGTTAACATTTGTAGCATCTATATTTAAGCGCGTATCTACTTTTACGGTTCTTGAAACCTTACAGAGAAGACTTGTCAACTGCCTTTAGTTCACACTATTCTTGATTATCGGGTGAAGTCAAGCTGATTTCACACATAAATGCACAACCGTATGAATATCTATTTTTACAATAATGTATGAGCTCGTGGTTCATACATAGCTTCAACTAGTTACTGAAGAACAATTTATGAAGGCAATTTGAATTCCTAAATTGCACAAGGCGCTAAGCTTCATTTAAATTAATATTGTGTTTAGATTCTATTACAAATTGCTTCGCTTAGATCGGATAATTTGTAACGTAAGATTTATGGACAGAATATCCTACTGCAGGTGATACAAAAATGAAATACCATACACGTTAAATTAGCTGAACAAAATAATACCGCAAATCTGTTAAAATATTAGCTATCGGAAATATTTGCTCGTGTGGATCTCGTAAATTTTGGTCAAAGGCAAGTAATACAGAACTATAATTAATTGTACCCAAACCATTCTTAGGAATCTAAGTTTAATGAAACCGCAGTCGTACCGCTAGCGAGAGTATCGTCATAGACAATTCATTTTATTCAAGAATTTATTATTCTTCAAGAATTATTGCACCGTCCAAACGGGTTTGCAGTTGTAATATGTGCAAATAGTTATAAAAGCGTGACGTAAAAGAAACGTTGTGTAAGATTGAGGCCTTTTGTTTCATATATAGAGGCTTCTGATAATCCTAAAAAGTTCCATAATACACTACAAAATTGATAATTTTAATACACACTTTTTAGCCAGTGGATTTATTTCTATTAAATAAATATTTACTCCACTGGCTTAAAAAGTGTATTGGCCTCCGAATTGATTATCAGCGCTCTCTGTCCTGTGCCATTCCATCAATTTCTGGCTTTCAGCTGCAGCAGATCCACCTCCTCCATCTAATCTATCCAACTATAACCAAAAACTTCTTCTAGAATATTTTCTTGTTAGTAAACAATAACTAATGTAATAAAGTATAGTAAAAATCAAAATCAAAACCAAATCAAAATTTATTTATTCAATTTAGATGCCACTTAAGGCATGCTTATGACTGTCAAAAACGTTTACAAAATTCGCGAAAGAGCAAAACTACGCCATCCGTTCGCAAAACTACCAGGAGGCCTTGTTCTGAGAAGAACCCGCAAGAAACTCAGCAAGTTTTATCCTCCCTCTACATACAATAATTCAAAGGAAAATGTCATAAACCACAACGTCATTTAAGTTACATAAGTAAAAAATAAATTAAAAATCTGTTCTGTAACTGTTCAGTAACTATACGAAGTTACTTATCTCACATACTTATAAGTTATTATACGCTCAAAGTATATATTCATAGCAATTAGCGTATGAAACCAATCAAGACTCATGCATAAATGATAATTATCAAATTCAAAGCATCAATTAATACGTTAAAAACTTGAAATGATGCGGAAGTGAGTAGTCAATATCAGAAACAAATTGTTATAACCTACGTCAAAACAAATACTTATGAAACTTATAAGCTCGACGTTAGGGTACTGCCACATTATGTTGTAACTATAGATTATGGTACGAAACTAACTTGATATCGACGAACTTAAAAAAAATACACATAGCCTCACTTACATACCATCACAAAATACGGCCTCTCTTTAGCAATATCCTAAGAATATTAAAAAATAAAAAAAAAACATTATGAAAATAAATATTTTCTATGGATTGGTTCATTTCGGAGGTCGAAGCTTCGGATTGCTGTGATCAATGTAGGTTTTTTAAGTGCGCTTTTAACACTCTTACAATAAAAGAAAACATACATAGATAGTACACCTTGGACCCAAACATTTTTTTACGGTATGTATTAAACACAGAACGCCTATTACCTTCTTGCCTATTAAAAATAAAATGATAAAGAGTGGTAGCGCCACTCATTTTTTTATGTCAGAGGTTAATTAAATCATCACAAACATAAATAAATACAGTTAATATGTGATGTTACTTTAGTACACATATATATATCCATTGAGTAATTTAATTTTTTTTAACATGACACCGCGAGTCCTTAAAAATCAACTTAGAAACTCGCATACTTCTGCTAGTATTCCCAGGTGCTACTACGGCACAGTTAAGAAATTTATTTTATGTTGCCAGTTTCGAAAGAGGTTTTTGATATTCATTATTCATACAACGTAATATGGCAACACCTTTTATAAATCTCGTACAACAGTCACGAATTACAGACAACGATCATCAGTTTTATTTATTTTATTTTTAACGGCGCCATCTGTCAATATTTTTGTTACGTAACAAGTGCACTTGTAAGCAATCTATAAATACCAATTAAATTGTATGTATTAAATTCTTGTGTCAGACTGTCTTAACTTAACTCCGAAACGGCTTGACCGATTTTTATGATATTTTTCGTGTATTTTTCTTGTTGAGCATGCCGGTTTTCTCGCTAATTTTCAATTCTTAAAAGGTCGGTGACTCACTCACGAGCCCACTGATATTGTAAATGTCCATGGGCGGCGGTATACCTAAACATCAGATCAGTTTCTGTTCTATAAAAAAAACTATGTTTTAAGGTCCATAGGTGCACAGCCAAGGTTTGAACCTAGAACCTCAACCACTAAGCCATGCTTTATTATTTAAAATTATTCCAAATATTTTTTTGTACAAATTAATTGATTTTGGGTGTAAAGCTATAGTAATAAATAACACGGATTTAATGTTAATTCGTTTTATAGATTAATCTTAAAAATGGCGTGGCGCCATGTTTTTTATGAGACATGATTGGATCGATAAGTTTCTACCTACTATATATAACTGAATATGTACTGCCTTTGAACAAAGACATTGAAATAAATTTAGGTAGTAAAATGGTGTCGGTTGTTGACGGTGTGCGAGTGTCGGTATTTTTGTGACGGTGCATCGTAAAAATTTACTCTCATAATTTTTCTTTAAAAAAAATGCAGCTGTTTTAATTTTATTTCGAGTAGAGAGATTAATAATTGGTAAAATAGAATAATAATACATAATTTTCTAAAACCATGAAGTGAATGCTAAAAGATACTTAATAATAAGTAGTAATGATAGACCGGTCAAGTTGGAAATCATCTTCATTTTCTTAGATGTTTATTTACATGACAAACATCAAGTTTCCATACAGTCCGTGGCATACATAACTGGAATCTGTAAAAATGCCGATAAACGAGTTTTATATAAAACTGCATGCAATATCGGAAATTTAGAAATTGAAATAGAGAGTAGTTCCTTCTCATATCTCATCAAATTGGTTTTGGAGCTTAAAAAAAAACAAAATCTTTCATAAATAAAAATAAAATAAAATATGTTTATTTTGGATTATAAGATATCTCTTATTCCACGTCATTAAATATGAATGGGCCGCTACTCATCGGCAAAGAAGGCAGAGGGTGTAGGTCTAGAGAAACGGCCGGCTTAAAATACTCTTTTAAAATAGCAAATTATCAAACAACATTTATTTTAAAATAAATTAATTATAAGTAGCCTGCCTAGCACTAGTCCCAATCCCTTTTATCAAGTAGATAATCGTTTTATAGTAAGCCTTTTAATTAATAATATATAGTCATCAGAGGAATACAACCATTCTGAAACTCTCAGAGGCGAATTTCGGTTCCATTGAGTGTACTGATAGATTTGTGTCATCGTTTTTTATTAACATAACGAAAGATTATAGTTACCCTCTTTCTCCCCCTTCCCTAGAGCAAGAGAATAAGCCCTTTCAAGTAGCTGCTAAATAGGCACCTTATGGACGGGTATTTTCCATTTCATCAGACACCAGTACATTACAAGTAAGTTTTAATTTCGAATCGAGGTTCGAACCCACGATCGACACGTTCAGAGTTGAGAATCCTTCAAGCCATGGCATTAATAAACGAAAGTTTTTACATAAATGAATGGACAAGTTTTATAACTTAATAACTTTGCGTATAAGTTATGTCGGATCTTTTTGTGTCATTTGTGTTCGCAAGTTTCGCATGATTTATGTGTCCATAAATGTTTTGTTGTAAAACTGCATTATTTGAATGTATTGTGGGTGTGATCGCTATTATATCTCGAAAGTCGTAAAGTCGGCACTGCGTTTGTTGTTTCTCTTCATTTAAATCCAACTTCTATTGTTCAAATATGTCGGACAAAAGTGTACTCGTGTACCAATTAATTAATTCGATCGATTAAATTAGCTTGCTGTGTCAGTCTTATGCGCGCGGATTTTGAGATTATGCACATGCACATAAAACACTTAAAGGATATTTTTTTTTTATGTACAAATATCTCAAACACTAACACGGAAGATATTTTACTATAGACATGATGTTCAGTAGCATTAGGTATAGGATCGTTACTTACTCACCCAGAGAGACTGACACAGCAATTAGTGCTGGGATAGGGCCTTAAAAACAATTGCAAACCAAACAAAGTAATTTAGATGTTATAAGGAGTGTGCTCGTCAAGACGTAAAAAAAGCGGCACGACGGTACTACGATTTTCTCGACACAATTAAGGCTAAACAATTTAATTTAATATAACATGTATTAGGAGTTACGAGGGCCAAGTCAATGTATTTATTTAAAACATAAAAGATTTATAATATCAACATGGTCACTACAAGATGTTATCTTAGCTAATTACGTGAAAACTAAAAGTCCCTAAATTAGGGACTGAATGCACCGACTTGTGGATGGATCTCACAACTTCTTTCGGTAGAATACCTGCGTTGCGAGACTTGCTTTTTTACTTGTTATGTTTGTACTTTTACAGCAATAGAACTCTAAGTACCGACCTCACTAAGCAAGTCATTGCGTTGAATTCTAGTTCCTATTCAATAATACATAATAGGAGTTGTGAATGTCATTAACGTTTCAAATAGTCGAGTGGAACGCGTCTTGTTGAATAAATATTGTCCAACAAGTTGCCAAGTGACATTTCGAGATTCCTCCCGCCATACTGACCAATCACATGCGTAGTTTTATAAGATTTCATTAGGGATAAAAAGTGTAATTTCTTAGCAACCATGATAATACTGTGAATAAGATGTAAAAGAATGCGTTTATTGAAACGTTTCTTCAAACTGATTAACTGACTTATTACAGGATTAGTAGCTATTCAAAGGGGGACGCTGCCAGTAATTTCGGACCCTTTCCTAACGAGACTCCTTTTAATAATATATTTTAAGGTTAGTTATAATAACTTAAGTTTAATCATTTGTGAAAAAAATCTGATTGATTTATAAATTAATACTTTTGTATGCACAAAATAGCAGCATTTATATTTTTTTAATGGCTCTAATGGTAAAATTCATTATTATTATTTTAAAAAATTAATTCAATTCTAAGATTCATGACTCTATTGTTCTCCCAAATATTGTGTTTTTCTATTCCTTTTTTATCCAATGTGGAGACATTTTATTCGCTCGGTTTGAGGAATTAAGAATCTCTGCTTGATTCTCTCTCCAGCGAGCACTTTAGTCACATTTTTAAAATAACAATAAAACATGGGCAAATTGGGATAAAATATTCACCTGATGTCAAGTGGTGGATACTTTCAATGCCAGAGGGTTCGCGAGTATGTGACCGGCCCTTGCGAGTTAGTGCGCTCTTTTCTTGATGGACCTTAAGTCGAATTGATTCGTAAATTCTTCACTGAGTTGGTTGTTTAGTGGAGGTGTGCGGCAGAAACTAATGATTACTTTTTTATAAATAACGGATGTATTTTGATTTTGACTCTGTCATAGAATTAGCGCATAAGTTTTATTTAAAAAACAAAGTTCAGTGGTCACAGCTATTGAGTACGTCAATCATTGTTATAAAAAGTTTGACAAATGATATTTCGCGGTGTTGTTTGAAGGATTAAAAAAACGTGAAACAGTTAAAGTGTGATTGATGGAGGCTCGTTTGCCAACTCGTCATGGATTGGAAATTGAATAGAGGATAATTTCACTGTCATGTTTTATAAGGCTTGGTCCACACTAATTATTAGGAATGTTTGAAACGCGAACCATTTCTCTGATATATGGGACAAACGGGCAGTCTCACCTTGTATTTTTTCCTTCAAGAAACGGGAGTAGCAATTCTTAAAAGGCCAGCAACGCACTTGCAAGCCCCTGGCATTAAGAGTGTCCATGGGCGACGGTAACATCACGTGAGCATCCTGCCCGTTTTCAAAGTAAATAACTTTTTCCATATAGGTTAACAAGCACACTTATGAACGTCAGAAAAGTAAAATTAATTCTAAATTTATGTTTACTACCACTTCGCAAGTCAAAGGCGTGAAGCGGACAAGACTCCGTGCCCCCGCCTGTTGCCCCGTGTTCAATAAAAAAATCTCAATACTTTATTGTGAACAATACCTTATAACCTCACTGTCACATTTTCAATTTGATAATCAGCTGACATTTATGTGGACTTTTTATTGTCGTCGGAGGTTCAAAAGCGGATTCCATTTGATCATTAATTTGACTGCGCAAGAGTACGCAAAATCGCTGTATATTGATAAAAGATTAATGATACGTATTAATTAGGCTTCGTACATAGAATCGACAGCATACATAAACAATATTAAAATCGGATATAATGGCCTGAATGGA
Source organism: Pieris mannii (assembly GCA_028984075.1). Lineage (NCBI taxonomy): Eukaryota > Metazoa > Arthropoda > Insecta > Lepidoptera > Pieridae > Pieris > Pieris mannii. The sequence goes on from CM054784.1 coordinate 1,433,480, forward strand.
TGATATTAATCAACATAATCGATATTTCATGTTTTCTATTTTATAAATAGAGTGATGCAAAAAAACATTTGCTCTAACCAAAGAGAAGATATTTGAGGTAATAATAATAATAATAAATAATCTTTATTTCTTCACTCACATATACATAATAGGTTATTATGATTAAACTAAGAAAGTCAGGAGTCACTGGTCAAGGTGTCAGGTCAAAGGTCAAAGTGGCCAGTACGACAAAACGTCAAATTCATATTTAAGGACCTAATATATTATTTTAGTCAAAAGTCCGATTTTGACAACCGTTATAGATTAAGACTCAGACTTTAACCTGTCTGGGTTAGCCACGTAAAATCCTTAAAAAAAACACAACAATAAAACTTCGATAGTTTCTCTCAGAATTTCAGAATTATACGTTATCACTTTAGCCTATCACTTAGCCACAAATAAATGAAGCATACACAGAAATATGTCTGCCATACTATTCCGGGACTCGTACATAGAGTCACGGCGGCAATAGTCTTGTGTACAATCATTTTATTGCGTGAATTGAATCAATAATATTACACACACATTAATTCATTCACACTAAATGTGATTTGTTAAGTATTCCTAACGTGTTGATAACTACAATTTGATATCGACACTAAATCGTGTACAGTGGATAGAATACAAATGCGGACACACAGGTTGTACAATTTTGAATACATAATTTTAAACTCTTTGAATACCCTAAAAAAATACTTTTTATCTGTGCTTATATTGATAATCTGTGGTCGGCAATAAGTCGACCGAAGAGCGGTTAACGTGTGAACAACCAGTCCCTTTTCTTGTAGCTCGATCCCTTGGAGTTGCGACAGACCCCTGTCTACATCTTCCACCGCATGGAGAGTGTCAGAGGAGTTGTTCAGCTGAGTTTCATTATCGGACGTCAAGCCAGAATACAAAATACCATCCATATATGCCGGCAACGCACTCGCGAGCCCTCTAGCATCGAGAGTGTCCATGGGCGGCGGTATCACTTAACATCGGGTGGGCCTCCTTCAAATACAGTGGGGAGCGTCAATAGGGAATGATTCCTTTATTTTAACTGTAGTTTTTTTAAATAATTATTATAATAAACAGCTTGGGTTATTTTTTTACTTCGGATTTTTTTTAATAATCGTGATTTTAATATAAAAAAGTCTCAGAATCACAGGCAATTTTCTTAATTCTTTCACCAATAAAAGTGAATTAATTTTTATGTAAAAATCGAAATAGAAGATTTGTTTGTGCTAGACACAGAAATGCGTCTGCCTCATTTGTAGTCCAAAAGTGAGATAATTACGCCTGTATAAATTACAAAACAAGCTACCCTGCGACATTATCAGCTATATAATTTATGTATATAAACAGACGGAAAATTTCTGTTTATTTATACAGAATATGTAATGGACCACCCAAAAACAATTGTCCTTGAATTATATTTAAACTGCGGTAATAAACCGACTATATACTGTGATCACTTGTTTGACCTACTTACATGCATAGTAATGAATACCACGAGAGTTCAATTATCAAATCAAGCTGACCTGCGAAACTTCATGATCAAAGCGGCACCGAAAAGAATTATTCAATTTTTGAAGTGAAACTTCTTTATTAACGTTGGAAAAAAAATTACCGTCACATTTTTCGGTTACGCGACACATTTCTCCGTTACGCGCCATTTTTTGTTGTCCCTACCAAGGTTGATTCGAAGCAATGATAGTAATTATTGTATTCAAATTAATTAAATTCTGTAATAATCTTAGTAGTAATGAGGTAAAATGAAATAATTGTATTACTTGTGTTCATGTCTATGATAATAAAAGCATTTTGTTGAACTTTATCTAATTTAACATTATTTAACCAATTTTGTAAAGTTACATATAGCAGATCATTTTCCGAAAAATAAGGTCATAAAGAAGTTTCACTTCTTACCAGAATGTATTCTATGTATAGGCTTTCTTTTCTGGGTTTCAATAAAGCTCAGATATTAATTACTATTATTATTAACTGAAAATATCAAAGTCTAATTTCAGCCAGGGTTAGATTAGCTCAAAGTTGAGAATGGTGCATAGTCACATACCTAAGTGTAAGATTCAGAAACGAAACTAACTCTAACTAAATTTGTATTGGATACACTCACAAATACAACCCAGCAAATTTATATCCAACTGTGGTCATAGCACATTATTATGGTGTTATAAAACGAATAGAAAATCATTGTAACCATGGCAACAAATTCAATCCAGGCTTTGTAATAAAGCTTTATGTTTATTTCTTTGCTATTGACATAAACATTCATGTCACGCAAATTAAAAGAATTACAATGCTTTGGGTCAAATTTAAATAAGAATAGGATTTCGTTAATTAAGAAGTTTTGGTGTTTATTGAATAATCAATTATCACGTTAAGATCATGGTTATAATTAATTTGATATATTACGACTTTGTGTGTGATAAAAGAACAACAGAAGATTTGAATTGCAGCTTATTGTGTCTTTTTTCAACTCCTAAAATATCGACTGAGAGGTTTTTCCACGCGACTTGACGTAAGTGATTATCGAAACATCAAAAATCATCTTTATAAAAATATTATGATAATTAGAGCTTAATAATGAATCCATACAATAATTGGTTAATTAACATTTATTAATATTAGTATTAGTTATTAAATGGCCTAGTATTGTATGGCCCATTTGAGGGTAAAGGGCCATTAGGCCTTTTACCATTTCTCTTTTTTTGATTTTTATCAATGCATTGTTCAGATCTAATGGTATTGTTTTATATGATTACGTTGCGTAATTTTGTTGTGACTTAAACTCCTTTTTATTTTTCTTATTGTACTGGTTTTCGTATTTCATATATATATATATATATCTATAAACGTTATATACTCATATAAATTGAACCTCAGATAAAAATGTACTAGTAATCGAAGAAGCCAATATTACTTGAAAGATTCCTTAAAAGTCGTCTTTAAAATTTATGTATTTTATATGTTTGACACTATGTTTATTAATTAGGTACAATATTGACGTACAAAACAATAAAAACCAATGAAAATTCCACAAAACCAGCTCACGTCTTCATATTTAGCATAATCTAAATATATAAAATTCTCGTGTCACAGTGTTTGTAACTAAAGTCCTCTGAAATTTGATGGCTGAGAATAACTATTATTAAATTTAACAACTTGGATTAAATTAAATTAAATATTAAGTTGACGGCTGGTAGAATAAATATCGCGAATAAATCGCGAGCAAGGCTCGGTCATCCAGGTATATAAATACTTTAAATTGCTCGTTTAAAGATATAAGATATAAATAGGGCGGTATCACAAAACATCAGGTGAGCCTCCTGCCCGTTTGCCCCCTGTTCTATAAAAAAAAAATAGGGCGCCAGCATTAATGGACCATACCAAACTTTTAAAGTTTATAATAATTTTGTAAATATTATGTACACTTAAAAAGTTCGGCCCATGTCCAAAAAATCTTTATAAACACCTTTTTGCTACACCAATAATGTGTTAATAAATATTACTACTGTAGTAATCTTTGCATTTTATATTAAAGGATCCTTATAGATTAAATATGTCTAATGTCTATGGGTTATACCGATATTATCCTTTATTGTCGGCTGTCGGTAGATGGCATAAAAACGTATACGGTTTAGCTTATTTACTTTTTACCGTTTTCCCTTTGTGCTTTATACCCGTATATATTTTTAGCCGTACATATTTTGCGATTCATTTTTTTTTTCATAAGATATTCGTTTGAAAGTCGGGTCGCGCTGCTAGTTTGGAAATAAATTTATATCTCGACAAATAATATAGTAATTTGGTATTGGAATGTTGAATTTGCAGCAATATGTCACGTATAATTAATTATTAACATATTAGTCTTATTGGGGAGCTCTTGAATATTTTATGACGTCAGTCCATTTTATAAATAGCATTTATAGTTCCATTTGCATTATTCTATTCTACAGCTCATATATTTCCAAGCTAATCACAATTTAGTTGCTCAATAATAAACGGCTCAAATATTCAAGTCTTTCCTTCAACTTTGATTTTGTTCCCTTTGATCTTGGGCTGTGGGGTTGAAGTGCACAGGCGCTTCTAAAAGATTCAAATTGGCGCCTGGTAGTTAGTACCGGTGACCCCAGAGCTGGTGCTCTCTTCGCTCAACGATTAAGTATCGCAATACAGCGAGGCTGTTAGCAATATTATAGCATACATATTATATATCTTTTACAATTTGTTTTAATTTTCTTCTAAATAATTGTTTGGTACTGTGTTGGTTTAAAAAATTGTATATACTGTATATTTGATTGTTACTTTAAAGTTTTAATTAACGTTTTTCTTATCATATTTAGTAGCTACTACTTCGATGCTTAGTTGCTTACGGTGTTTTGAAAGTTTCGCAGTCGAATCAAATATATAATTTGTGCTTAGAGCGTACCAATTCTTATATCCAGCAGGGAGTCTTCTCGAATTTCGGAAGCCTTCAGAAATGACAAATTTATATGTTATGTATGCAAAATGGCGCCGTCATATATACGTATAACTGCCCGATTACCTTGTAATTAATCCCCCTGATACCAAGAATCGGACAAAGTAGGGATTACATGTAATATAAAACGTAATATACCTTACTGTTAAACTGCGGTGAAGGCGCCATGTGTCATGTCATAAGGCTTCTGGTTTTTAAGTCCACTCAAAAATATTAAACATTAAATTTGTTAACAGCAAACGGAAAATAATGCACGACAAAAAGCAAGCAAAGCATTTTTTATTACTTTTCCTCTGGATTAGAGATTCTCGGGCTATGGCATTCAGGTACTGAGGCTTCAAGTAAATATTTAAATTGGCCTCTGGTAGATAGTACCAGTGACCTGTAGTGATGTTCTCGTTCAAGTGAGTCAGAGTCGAAAGTCCACCTTTGCGGCTTCCCAAGACCCCACTCCTACCAGGCTTGCATGTATTGTAATTGAGAGCGGACCTAATAATTTACAAAGAGTATTATCCTAGCTAATGGGCCAGAAAACCAGGCATTACTCGCATCTGTTAAATTTGAAATCTCGTAATTTATACAAAATCTCAGGACCTGTTCCATCTGCTTTTTTGAATTCCGCAAAAAAATGATTATATTAATTACGGCAATACTAATGTGATATAGTGTTTTAAGATTTTCCACGTGTTATTAAAAATTTGAAGCCTCTAAAAAAGTTTTTAAATAGGGTTGGGGTCACAGAATTAATCCAATTGACTATGGAAGCCCTGATACTGTGTATATTGGCTATACAGTAAAACTGGTGTAATCTTTAATCATTTGCACAGTCATATAATAAATCTTTTTTAGATCAGTTATGTAAAATCCAGTAAGTGATTTAAAAAAAAATACTTTTCTGGTTTACAATTGATAATCAAACCAAGGACCTCATCATCATAATACACAAAACAAGCAATGAGAAAAGAAAATACCAACAAGGCATGAGAAGGAGAATGTTAAACATTCAAAATGTACACATTAAAATAAGATTTGAGACGAAAGTCAGAGAAAAATCTGAAGTGGAAGTGGGCGAGTCATGCCTCACAGATGGACAAAAGCAGTATTTACATGGAGAGGCCAACCAGGCAAACGATACAGAGGTGGACCATACGCTTGATGGGATGATAACATCACTGGATCTAAATAGCTCGGTATAGAGAAAATTGGAAAGCCTTGGAGGAAGCCTTTACCGGAGACGGTACCTGATACATACAACCTGAAAAATATATTTACTAACACATAGGATAATTGGATAATAAGTATCAGGAAATATATTAAGGCTTAAAATAAAGAAATAAAACAATTGATTACTAGTTCTAAAGGTACAATGTGCCACATAAGAGGTTTAGCACACGTAGCTTTCGTTTAAAAGCAATTAGCACACTCTAGGCAGCTTGTAGATGTCCAGGGGCGGTGAGCGCATCAAGTGACCAGCGTTTGACATTGAAAGACATTGAAAATTGGCTTAAAGATAACCATTATTGATTTGATTCTAACCTGAAAAAGAAAAGCACAAAATTTAGTAAACGCATAAATAAAACTAATAATTAATATGACACATTAAGATAAGACAAGCACAGAGATGTACATATATGTATGTCATACGTTATATATTATAAGTGGAAGAAATGTGTTTTGCATTATATTCGGGTACGAGTTCGATTAGGCTCATACCATAGCAATTTAAAGGTACTCAAAGTGAGAGTATAACCTTACTAGGTCACTTTACGAAGAAAGTATATTATAGTGTATACAAAATACACAAAGCTTCAGAAGAATTTAGTTATATAAATTCCAAGTATAGAATCTAATATCAATAAATATAACTTGTGTTTGTGGAATCTATTCTGGCCACTAGGCCATTAGGTTAAGGGCCCTCGACGCCATAATATTCTATGCCCTGTCAAAGGCGCTGTCACTAATTGATGAGACCCTTAAATATTATCTATGGAATTAACACATGTAGAAACTGCTTAGTAAGTGTATCTATTTAATAGTAGATATTTTTTATTGCTGGAAGGTATTTAAATAATTTTCCCACAAGAATGTATTAGTAACAGTGATAGTAAAACGAGAAAAAATTGTTATTTTGTCAGATAATCTGAAGCTGAAGCGATTTAGATATTATTTGATGTAGAAATTAGTAATATCTAAACAGGGAAGTTTAAAGTCATATTCAAAAAGTCCGCATCTATTCTTTAAATTAATTTTTATATAATTCAAAAACAAAGTTGGTCTAGAGGCGTTCAGTGTGCAGCTCTCATCCCTGATTCCTCTAATGTCTTTATACGAGTGGCGGTGGTATTGACATTTGACAAATGACTCAATTGAGTCAACAGCTGTCAACTGTCAAATTTTGAGAAATCTCAATGAAGGGAAATGGCGTCACAGCTAGGACTCAAACACAATAAATAATGATAACCTACATGAGATACTAGATTGAGAAGTTGTTTTTTTTTTCTTTACAAGAACATTCAACTATGCCTATATATAATATATTGTGTATACTGTGGGACCGTGTAAAATACTAAAACAGTTGAATGTACATACGGCCTACCAAATGGCTTACCCTAAGCGGCGAATTCAATATCAATTCTAATTAAATAAATAGTAATTTGTAATTAATATAATGAAATCTACGGGGCGGATTTTAAAAGTCTCTCAGAATTTTACATTCCTAACAATGGCTATATTTATTACCATAAAACGAATTCTTCATTTAAATAAAATTTTGAAATTTTTGTTCATTTTTAGATTTTTATTCGAATGACCAAAAATATTTATATATTACCTTATCAGTTTATGTTACGTTGTAGACTCATATTGCGTGACATGGAACTCTATTCTGCGGTTAGTTAAGAACCTCTGTGTAATTGTTCTGGCGTGTGGTCGCGCGGTGCCATCCTAATAACCATATTTTCATTCTGATACATAAGACCTTGATTGTGTCTTGGCACGTTTTATTGCGCAACACGATTAGCAGTTTCAACACGAAAATTCTTACTTAATTCTCTTATTTTATTACTCGTTTCGTGTACTAAGTATTTCTTATTAGTAATACTTAACTGATAAATTAACAACGATATTTTTTAAATACATTTAATTTAAAAAAAATCATTGTTTTGATATTCTGACGAATATACAGTGTAATAAATATTTTAAACTAACGTAAAATAAATAAAGTGATACAGAAAAAATAATCATAGATATATATAGCGATATATTTATGTTATACATTTCTGTGTTGTAATACAAGACAATATAGAAATATAAAATATTAGTAATAAATATAAATACAATATATTGTTACAAAGAGAACTAAATGTATTGGCTGTAAACTGTTTAGATACGGTGCATGAAGATCCTATTAGTCTAATCTTTCGAAATTAGTATGAAAATGCTTTAAATACTAATTATGACAGCTACGTCTCAAGAGTGTACAGACGTAGAACTTGCAGGAAAATCTCCTCAGATCTTTGTTATATTATTAACACAATAAAATAATGAAAGTAATTATTTTAATAGTATAATAGGAGCTGTGCTCATCCCTGAGGGATGAGAGATGAGCCACTGGGCCGTATGATCCACAGCTGTGTACCAATGGACTTTTTATGAGCGCATCTAACATTCACTCGAACGGTGATGGAAAATATCGCGAGAAAATCGGCCTAAGACCCGAAATAGTTGGCGTGTGTTAAATATAAAATATGTTTATTATGGAACATAAGATACAGGTATCACTTATTCCACGTCATAAAATTTGAATCTGTAGGCATCCCTACGCATCTGCAAAAAGACAGAGGGTGCAGGCCGAGAGAAATAGCCGGTTTAAATTTAAACTAATTTATTTTAAATAAATGTAATAGTACATTTATTTGGGTCCCACTGTCTTATTTGTTTTGAATCAGCAAAGATTACTGGAAAGGCTAAGTAGTTGAGGTTTTTTACTAACATCATGTCAAAAATTAGTAGTGTTGTCTAATATTTTTTACAAAGTATATTTTTTAGTTAAAAGGCTATATAGAAAAGCTACTACTAATAAGTATTTTACATTGACATCTAGTCAGTATGGGAACTGACCTATAAGTAATGTAAAAACGAGTTGAGCTTTTAAAATGTTCTAAATTCGAAAATTCTACCGAGACACACCTATGATAGATGAACGCGAGTACAGTTTTCTGTATGCTCACGACCGCGCCTTGTTTGAATATAATGTTGAACATAATTCGGACGTGGCATATAGAACAATATTTGCGATTACACAATGTTCATTTCACTTATCGCAATATTTGTACGACAATTATAAAAACAAATTCTACACGACTAAAGTATACGAAAACTCAATTTTGTATGTGAACGATCGTATGGAGCGTGATCTCGCATTAATTAGCCATTTGATAAATGTCCAGGAAAATTCCAGAACTCAATACAAATTATCAAATATAGTTTTAAAAGTATACTAGTGTCATCTATACCGATAATACCTATAATCAAAATTAAGGTAATAATTAATTAGAATCAAATACATAGTTGCATTGAAACAAATTGAGACTATTCATTTTTGAATTCGAAACAAGCCCTAGTTTAAAAAGAACAATCTAGAAAGCTTCTTTCAATCCAACTACGTTAGCTAACATAATATTGTTTATGAGGTTGTAATGGTAAACAAATTGATTTTGAACATAGATTTTTATTACAATGAGTGATACTTTGCTTGCTTTTTGCTTTTAAAGTGTACATTGAAATTAATCATAAGTTGCATTTGTATGATATTTCCTGATTGTGGGAGAATGATGGAAACACCTTTAATATGATAATAATTTATTTGCAAGAAGAGGGTACAGAAATTTTATGGTGGTACAATCTAAAGTTTTCATATTCTGTTGCACATAATGGAGTGTAATTTTTTCTTAAAAGGTAGAGAAGTTTAAATTATCTTAAGTATTATCATTACAGTGAATTCTTATACTTTTTGATCGAATAATTTATAAAATAACGTTATCAAATTAATAATTAATAGAATAATACATTTCCGGAAGTAGTAGATTAAGTCGATTTTTAAAGACTTAAGTAGAAAGATACTGATACTGACATTGTTCTGTATGTCGGTTTCCTTCAAAGCATTCCTTCATACATCCTTCACACTGCACAGCTGGGAATTTGCCAAAAAAACCTAAATTAAAAAAAAAGTATAAAAGAATATGGCGGTCAATATATGTTCGACATATTTAGGGTTGAATATATATTCTTGTATATAATATACACACATTGATCTTTTTCCTTTTATGTATATATACCTACCCAGAACTGTTGTCTACAAGTGATACGATAAAATGTCTAAGTAAATATCCGTGTATTATTAGTTGAATTATGTTCTGTAGTTTTTGATTAAATTGTTCTATAAATTATTGATAATAATCGGCGCCAGTATTAAGGACAGACATACTCATGTTTTATATAGATCACACACATCATGAGCACACCCCACATACACACCATCACGTACATACCCACACTTTTACATCATCACACAACACAACTAATTTAAGCTAAGTTAAATAAATTAAATCACAATTAGTCAAATGTATTAAATAATTTTTGTTTGTTTTTTCCCTTTTATAAATCTTTTTATTGTTAAATGTATCGTGTATTCCATCTTTGGCTATATTCTCAGTGTATTTGTATGTAATTATGTATAATTTATGTTAGCTGTAGGAGTACTAAATAAATAAATAAATAAAATAAATAAATAGTTAAAGGACGTTGAAAATTAGACAAATGCGTGATTTATATGAATAATTGACATTACAAAAGGGCGATTGAAGTAAATATAAGTAACATACAACCGTACTAATGAAATTAAAAAAAAAAACATTAAAAAAAAGAGGATTTTTGATAGCTTATGTTACTTTTTAAGTAAAAGAAAATTAGTTAATAGATTTGAAATAGTAGTTTCGTTTCTCATTTACCTAAATTCCGTTTGGTGTTTTTAAACTTCTGATTCATAAACATATTTGCCAACAACCGAACACGAGAATGGCATCGAACTTTGAACAAGAATGGAAAGTGCTAATGCATTTTTGCAAATCCTGTATTAATTAAAACCTTTTAAAACCATTATTTAAGACATCAATTTAAATAATATTTTTATTTCTTCACAAAAACAATCTAAATAACTTATGTCTGGAATTCGCAAAAAACGGAAAGTTTAAAAACATCTATTAAATATCGATCTAAAATTAATTAAACAATTCCCGCGTTGGAGTAATTTTTGAAACTAATTGTCTGGAATAATCGCATCTTAAAAATTATTTCCTATGACATACTACAAATAAAATTATTGTCCCAGTTACGCTTCTAATATTTTTTAATAAATAGTCAGTAATACGGCATCTTATCAGTGGGGTTTCGGGGTTAATTTTGTTTGTTAAATATTTATAAAAATACTGCTTAGTTTTTTTTTTAATATTATACTTTACCATCGTGTCCAGGGACTTTATATATCTCACTTTTTTTTTCAACAAACAAAAAATACATTTCACTGCTAATACTGCTTACTTACGTGGCGTTTATCGGTAGCGGATGAAGCGGATTCTGATATTTCTAATGGGCAAGCAGGCAGTTGAGAGAGAAAGAATTGTTAACCGCTCATGGACTGCTCCAATATCAAAGTCGTACGGGTGTGATGCCGCCCAATACAATAGAAAATTATAAAAATCATCAAAGTATCGCCATCGAACTGTATGTTGACTGTTCTGCACGTCACGCTAACGCGATTAAATAAGCGGCAGTACAGCCCTCTGTCTTTTTGTATTTGTTTTGTGATAAAAAAAACATCTAAGCAGGTAGGTGATCAGCTTTCTGTATCTGTCACCGACTGGTTTTATTATGACGTTTTCCTTCACCGTACAATAGTGATAAATGCAGATAGAAAAGTTCACTTGTCCAAGGTTCGAACCTGAGGCTCACTCCTCAGGTTCAGCCTGGCCTAAACTCCTCAAATTAAGTTATATATTAACTGCACCTTATAGACCTATTCGTTATGTAGACGTTTCATTTCGAAAACGAAACGATAAGTTTCCTTTGTTTTTCCAAATGCCTTATCGATTTGGACTTAGTCATTCATTGCTCATTGCGTTAAAAAATGTTAATCACATTAACATCATTGGCGGTTGATTAAGCTGGTGAGGGTCAAAACACGAGTTAATCAATACTTAACAAAAATTAATATGTTTATTATGAAAAAAACAAAACCAGCATTTATCAATTTTGTTTTTTCATATTTTTTCACTTTTATTTATGTTTTTTCTTATTTTTAGTACGCTTCTTTCAATTGTTTTCTGGCATGCTACTACTACTACATTAGTAGTAGTAGCTTTTTACATTATTGAATCAAGGGCGTAGAACGGAAGAGAAGAACTGGCAATAAACTCTGCGCCACTCTTTTTAATCGCCAAGTTTTTTTTTTTACACAATGTTTGTAAGGAGCTGCAACCTTTACACCATGTTCCATATGACATCTTGAGCAAAAAAAATAAGAAAATAAATTAAAAACGAAGATTTGTCTTCTATCAGCAGGAGGCATGGTGAAATAGGAGCACGCACTTACATACTCGTGAGAACAACATGCAAATACGTAGTAGAAACAACTAATTATTATATTTTTAATAAAGGACTATGTATGGTAGGGAGGTATCAGCCTACACATACATTAGATATCTAAGTGGTACTGTCAACGTACTGATTAACAAACAAATTATATCATGATGAAAATTACTGAACATTGTGGAATTGGGACACTCGGTTCGTTGACACATCGATTGCCATATGACTGTGACGTCATTGAGTCGAGTCTCAATACATTTGACTATCCTAAAAAACTTAAAATTTGTATTAAATTAATATTCCATTCAGATTTTAGTGATTAATTTTAATAAAAACGGTATGGTTACTTTGTAATGAATACCATATGTCTAATATATTTTTATACTATTATTAAATTTAACAGGATGTTTTAATCAAAAATCTGACGCAATGAATGCCAGATTTTGACACTAGAGATTTTTTTTAATGAATTTTTATTCTAATTTTCTGAACAAGTTTTTGCCGAAAGACTGATTAAGCAATACTAAAATCAACAAAAATTGGAGGTTGATATAAATTCTTTAAAAAAAAATTCCTCTAAACATCCGTTGTCTTTTTACAATGTTGCTGAAAAAACTTTATTTTTAAAATTAATTATTATATTATCTTATTAACCAGCTAGTAACATAAAAAAACTAAATTACATAAGCCTAGCAAACATTTTACACATTTACATAGATTTATCGTTGTATTTCGTGCAGAAATTAAATAATAGTAAAAGATACTTAAGTACAGTTTAAATATACTAATATAATGAAGGATATATTAGAATATAATATAAATCTCCAGGCTCTCTGTTGAACCCTACACTCTCCACTTCTGCACTGCTTATTAGTGGGAGTTTCCTGTAAGTGGATTTAAAAAACCATTGGCTACAAGCTTTTATGTTTGGCCCTCAGATTTCTGCATCTGTTTCATGATCATGTTCCTCACAATACTATCCTTCACCGTACGACACTGTTAAATACGTGCATTGGGGGCACAGCCGGGATTCGAAACTATGACCTCAGGGCCCAAAGTCACCTTGACGCTACCACACTAAGTGCTGCCGCTTCTCTAGGCATGCCGCACTCAACGATATCATACGTCGGTATCTTGCCACCGGCAACGTGCCAAGTCTACTTGAGCCGACTGTAATTGCAAGAGACGATGGCAAGAGACCGGACGGTATGAGTTGGATTCCATGGAAGATGGAAGGGCCGGATGCTGGTATAGGATGCCACCTGTTCAGACACACTGGCCCCTTCCCATCTTCATGGAACCAACAACAGAGCTGTGATGCGACTGAAAAAGCTAAACCCTGCAAATTCAGGGGTCTAGGCTCCGAATATGATTTTGTCCCATTCAGTGTCTAGACCCTTGGTCCGTGAAGTCCTAGCGCTATAAGGCTTTTTAGGGAAATATCAGAAAGGTTAGTCGCCATAACTGGAAACCGAAGAGTTGGCGGCTACTCGGACAAAGAATTAGTCTAGCTATTCAAAGGGGGAACGCTGCCAGTATCTTCGGAACCTTGCCTAAAGGGACTCCTTTATAATATCCTCCTTAATAATATATTTTAGTTATTACATTTTAAGGTTAGTTATTATATTGGAATGATTGGTAATATATTTGAACAAAATTAAAATGTTACACCAAGTGCACTTTAAAAAGAAATTTGCCATCGTAAAAAGAATTATATTACATTGTGGCATATCAAATTAGCTGACTACCGACATAAATTAATCTTAAAAAACACGCGCCGTTTATCAATACCATCAAGAGCTTAGATAACAGTATGCTTATCAGTTTATCTCTCGACACACATAACATTGGTTTATAATTATCGATACTTTCATACATGGCGCCAATGTGCAATATTACTGATAACTGATAACGGACCGTAAGTGTGCACCGGTACGAGGTATTATATTTATGCTACGTCGTTGGAGCTATCTGTAAAAGAAATGAAAAAATATTAATTGGCGTTCTAACAGGATTTAATTGCACGAAATTCCACTATATAACTGTCGTTCCACGCCTAAGGTAGTTTTTGCCATATGGAAGCTGCCCACTGAAATATTTCCGTAATGTGTGTGTTGCCCGTTTGCCCCCTGTTTCTAAAAAAATATTCCTCTAAATTTAATGACTACATTTTGATGAAATAATATTGAAAACTTTGCTAAGTGGTTATCGTTTAAGGCTTTTAGTGAACGATGATAGAAACTCCTTTATATGACAAAAAATAATAATGATGAAGATAATTGAAGTACAGTACATCTTCGAACTTTAAATACTTTTTTTTTCTGTTTTTCCTTTAACTTGACGCGTCCACTGGAAATCAAGATGATGTATTATCAACAAAGCGTGCGACAGAAAAGAGTATTCTCGAAATTCAATTACGCGACAAATGGAATAGAGAATGAGAAACAGAAATAAGTGATGCTGAGCAACTTGCTCGCTATATAGATGACAGATGGTCTAAAACAGTAACTGTATGCACTAGTCCAAAGGAAAAAGGAACAAGGATAGACCAATAGAGCGATGGGCCGATGAGATCGAAAGGGTAGCTGTATTTTTGAATGAGGATGGCACATATGGTTCCACACCACTTTGTGGAACCAGCTGCCGACTGAAGTATTTCCGAACCAATTCGACTTAGGGTCCTTCAAGAAAAGAGCGCACCAATTCTTAAAAGGCCGGCAACGCACTCGCGAGCCCTCTGGCATTGAGAGTGTCCATGTGCGGCGGTATCACTTAACATCAGGTGAGCCTCTTGCCAGTTTGCCCCCTGTTCTATAAAAAAAACATAAAGTGTGGAAAAAGTTTAAGGAAGCTTTTTCCCGCAGCTTAGCGTAGTAAAAACTTTTTTTTATTTATATTTAATTTTTTATTCGACGTGGATGAATAAAGTCTTATTGTTATTATAAACATAGACAAAACATAAATAATAAATATAATAACCATGTGTTAATTTCATTGGAGAACGTGGCATAATGTATTATTTTAATATATTTTAATTACTTTGACCATCACATATGCAATATATTTTATGATTTGAACTGAGCATCATATGCTGTTGTATAAATGATGCGTATTATAAAAGATAATTAAAGTATTATTTAAAAGCAATTTTGCAATCGTGCTAAGTTATACACTTGCGGATACCACTGTACTGATTTTGATGAAATTTTACTGTTTTCTATGTTGGACTAGTTATACCGAATTTTTACCGTTAAAAAATATCTCAACTTTTTAGTTCCAAAAAAAATTGTAAATATTTTGGAAATATAACTAGATCTGAAGCTCTGAATACCTTCTTTTGAAGTTGGTTAGGCTGTTAATGCTGTTTTTCGAAACGACACCAAAGCTAGCAACCTGATTCCAGGACACGTAACAAATAAATTTTAGTACATGAAAAATGGCAACCACTCAAGAGAATATTTACAGTTAAAATTATTGAAGGTTCATCCTCTTTGCTGTTTTAATAACTTTCTTAAAACAATCATACCGTTTTGTACAGTCTCGTACAAGACATTTAAAATGTTTATACGAATTTAATTTATTAAACAATTTCACATGCTGAAAATAAATATTTGGCATTCTAAATATTTTGTTTGACGTGGATATTTGAAATAGTCTATACCTAGAATTCTACACTTTGTAATCAATGTCAAGTCTTAGTTACAAAGGTAACTCACAAAGGCCGCAAGTCACGCGTCATACTTACGTATTACACTTGAATGGAAGTTATAAAGTTCAAAGTCCCGCAAAAATTATAAAGATAATCACTATTAAATGTGCTAAACTTAACGTTAAAATAACAATACAAATGCCGTTTTAATACTACAGATAAGAATTCGTTTAATACCACTACAATTGCAACGATGATTCAAGTAAAATGTCAGTTTTGGTATTCTCTTTAAGCGCTGTCATATTCATTTTCAAACATAGAATCAGGAAATGTGTGAAGATAACGTTATAGCCACAGCAACTTGATGAGTGGGTTAATTTCAAATAATCTGTAGAACATATCAAACTAATTACAAGTGCCAGTTTGACAATTGACAGTTGTTTCTTTAAAAAACTATGAATTCTAAATTTAAATTTAGAGTATCCATTATCCTCAAGTTCAAAGTATGTAAAGATTGTCCGTCAGTACATAATATATACAAAGTTTACTGTAGTTATGTTTGTCGACTGGCGCCTCGTATATTTAATTGTTCACACAAACAGACACGCCTGATCTACTAATGTAACTAGTTTTAGCACATTTTTAATCTGGCTTTAAGGATATGTATTTAGAATTTTACTCCCTACCAAAGTAGCGTATATGTATCTTATAAAAAAATACTTTAAATAATGATGTTTATTAAAAAGTTTAGTAAGGGACCTGACGATGATTGTCTTGTCTTGAAACCTAAAAAAATCACTACAAATTAATCCTAGCAAAAACTAGCTAATTATAATCATTTCTACAATGATGGACGGCGGGTGAAACCTCAGAAGTAATAACGAATAATGTATGTGTAATAATTTTTATTTATGGCAATATTTCTGATATTTCAAGTTTCGCTTAAGTTCAAGACTACTTTAACCTAAATAGGTTTCGTACCAACGAAAAAATATATTAAATTCATTTACTACTAAATACAACGACTCCATTGGCGTATCAGTCATGGGTAAGTGTTCTATAGATAATGAATTTATATGAAACACGAGCAACCATAGAGTTTTTCCATAGAATATATAACTTAAAATGTACTCAAGCGTAAAAGTTTTTATTATTTGTCTGGCTTTAGTGCTCTCGATTCAATGCAAACTCAATTTCGAGAGATCGGTCATTATTTACTTATCTCATATCCAAGTGGTATCATGTAGCATTTAAAATATTTGAAGAATAAAGTGAATTTGCATTAATATTGTTATATTATGCAATGAGAACGAATGTGGGTTATATTTAAGTAACGGAGTATGAAGGTTAAACAAACAACTATTAAACTGGCCAACTAGATTTATTTTCATACAGCGGATTTGGGTAACTGTCACACTGCAAAGCTTATAGACTATTAACCACAGAACACATATAATTTTTCGTCTTCTATTTCTGAAATAATCTAAATATGGAGGTCTGTGCTCTGTGGCCATGAATGAAAATAGGGTTTTGATATAAAGGAACTAGGCACATGGTATTCACAATCCAATACCTTGCATTGCTTCAGAAAATCCAGAAATCTTAAAAATCGTTCGTCATAAATTGTCCAGTCTCTTTTGAATGGTTATCCAGGGTTGATAATGTAAGGAGTTTATGAAATCTGACTTTGATTCCTACTTTATGGCTATAATAAGGATTTAGCATTTCGTTGAGATTTGGGGTCACGCTGCATCTTCTTCCGTATTTACCATGGAGAGTTCACAGGAGTTGTTCGGATTAAGTGCTAGTGCTCGGCAGACTACTTCTAATTAATTTGATATATTTGTTTTAAATATTGTCTGATGATTTGCTTTTTTAAAAGAGTACCGAGAGTTTTCTACGCCGGCTTTTTCTCTCGGCCTACACCTTCTGTCTTCTTTGCCGATGAATAGGGATGCCTACAGGTTCGAATTGATTGACGTGGAATAAGTGATACCTAGATGATCTTATGTTCCAAAATAAACGTATTTTATTTTAATCCCACAGTAGAGTTTTATTATCAGACTTCAAGGCAGAGCACCAAAATAAATATAATATAATTAATAAATATTCTTGAGGCATATTTTTCCACACACCACCATTTTGTGGAACCAGCTGCCCACCTAGAAAAGAACGAGCTACGCACTCACGAGCCCCCTGGCATTGAGTGTCATGGGACACCTACATCTCATGAGCCTCCTGTGTTCTATAAAAAAGTATAGGTACGCACACGCAGTAAGCAGGTAATGCATTCTGACAAGTGACTATTACTGTATGACCGTTAACAAGTGACATTGGTTCATCCATCCAACTTTTTCTATTCCGTAGTTGTTCCTGTAGGAAACACAATAATTCGATGATTGGAATAAATTCGGATGGGACGTTTCAAATAAGCAGTTCCCCCGGATTCTGTGTTCCTGCAACCAAACGACGGAAGTTCACATTGGTGATTTATACATGTTCCTGACTTGTGATGTGAACTTTTATACTCCTGTTATTATAAAGACATTTTCTATGAGGAACAACTTGTGAGAATACTCTGAGTGTTACTTAAGCTTATTTAATTTGACTATTTTAAAAACCAAATCATATTCTTTTAACAGTAAATTTATTGAAATTATTTCGCCTAAGCTTATATAAGCAAAAGTAGCCCAAATTACTTCCATTTTCAAAATCACTAAACGGAACATATCAAATCGAAAATAGCGGAAGTCGCATCAAGTAAATACAGTTAAATATGCACTTGTCATAACTGAAGATTAAAGTCAAATAAAGGAAATGTATTGTAAAGGCTACGACGGTAGGTCAAGGATGGTTTCACTGTAAACACTTGCTGTGCTGAGATTCATTTAGGCGGTACGAGGCCCTAGCAAAGATTAGGTCTGTTTTAATTATTGATATGTTATTTTATTAACTTTTTTCTTCCCATTATTAAGATACAAATATACAGGAAATTGATTGATTTAAATGTGAAGTTTTATTATGAATAACATTGCAAGTTTTGGGGCCTCGTAAGAATTCATTCCTTGCCTGGTAATTTAAAATACTAAACAAGGAAGGACATAAAGGACGTGTCAACGACTTCGGAAATAGGAAATGTCACTGAACACATCCATTTACGATTTAATGATTAATTGAACAGCGATTTGAATCTTAAATACGGTAATTCACCTAAATTGTCAATGTCTCCATAGTAAAATGTGACCTCTTGACAAGGAAGAATTACAAAATTTTAAGTTTCGTTATATTGACCTACAAAAAGGTGATTTCCCCAATCACCGCTTCTTTTTTAATTGACTTTAAAACCTCAACGGATATGCTGCATTATAAATCTGATTTATTATAAAAAAGCATTTCATGTCATACTATTATATATTAACACTTTGATGTCAAAAACGAAATATATATATTTTTTAATGCACAGTCACGAAACATACGTACACAGAGAATACATGACATACAAAAACACAAAATTATAAGAAAAATATAACAATGAGAAAAAAAATTAAAGAAAAAAAATTATATAAGTAATATATTGATCATTTTCAGCGAACACACGCTAAATATATGTGCAAACAAAAACACACAGGCCTAATGAGCTGGGATGTTTTGTATGTAATTATCTAGCTAATTAATATTTGCACAGCCTCCACACAGGTCTTGTTACTTCAAACTACTTGAGAACTATTTGAAAGTATGATGCCTGTTTGACATTGTTTTCTATACAAACTTATTAGTGTAATGGTTAGCATGCTTTGCATATTTAAAAAAAAATGGTTTAGACTAAACTACCTATTAATTTTTGAAGCTTCGAATGAGACTTCTATGAAAGCACTGTTGCGTTAAACGTAAAAAAAATAGAACTGAAACTAACAAACAAAAATCATTTATGGATGTAGGTAACATAATGTACATTTATGAACGTCAAAAAATATAAATATACATTAAATGCTTCTAATTTTACATTAACAGCCAGTTCTCAAATCAAGAATTATTATACATTATTGTAGTTACCATAATCCCATTGTAAATGTTATAGATTTGGATATTTCTCCGCACGAAAATCATAAATAAAAGATGCGATCGATTGAGAATTCTAAGCAATGTCAATAAAGTTAGTCTTAAAGAAACAATAAGATTTCACTAAATATCAATATCTACCCCTTCCAATTTTTATTTCTACATTACAAATTTTCACATCTTCCGCGCGGAGGGTCTCCACGCACAATTTTTTTATATTGATTAGTACTTTGCATATAGCGGGATGGGCCATACATTTCTTGTGTATCAAATTTACGTATATTTTTCCACTACTTTCAAGACTTGTCTTTATATTTTAAGATTAAACCATGTGTGTAATGATACAAGTCAACTATCATTATAAATAAAATCGCATATTAATATAAAAATAATCAGACAGTGATAGTCGATTTGTATAGTTGTGGTAACTGATAAATATGCATTTCAAAGAACTTAACACCTGTATAAACTAAACCTACATTAATGCTTATCATTAAGCACATGAAAAGAATAACGTTCAGGTCAAAGATTGAATACCAATAGAGAAATTAAAAAGGCACAAACGTGAAGAAAAACTTCAAAACATCACTTTTCAGTTTCATGTAAGCAAATCTGAATTTTAAATCCATTGCCTATTAGCATAGCGCGATCGGTATTATCGCGAACAAAAAAAAGTAATTTATGTGAAGCAAAGCGACGCTATCGGTCGGGTGAAGGATTTCTCGGGCTAAATAAAAAGCAGTGAGGTTGTAGGCACGCGCATTGGCCCATTTTGATAAAGCCACGCATAGATTACAGCGACCACTCAAGCACTCAGGTGTACAACTTGAACATTCTGATTTCTCTTTTATTTTTCTTTGAAGCGACCTTTATCCGCTTTGATTTGATAGTCCTTAAAAGTTTAAAGCGATTTAAGCGAGTAATCGCGAATTCATTTAACTCAACATAAAGGCCCTTTAAGTGAAAAGTTAAAGAACAAAAAGGCTGAGCACATCACACACACAAACAAAAAAGTTTAGCTTATAAGTTTATAATCAAGCGCGGTTTTTATCTCGTATTCTGTAGTCCTCGGCCGACCGTCGAAGAGTGTACATGTCGTTTTCGCGGCTCGACTCGTGTAGCACGCGTGTGAAAATATACGGGAAGTTACATTAGAGTGATGTGAAGCATTCGAGGTGTTTTTCCAAGTACTTTATTTTGCGTGTTACAAAACCTATTGTTTGTAACGCTAGGCGAAAATATGTTTTGAGTGTTTTGAATGCGTGTGTTTAATTATTACATAAAAGTGGATTGTTCAAAGGAAAATCGACTGGAAAATTCAGTTAGATGTATGTTCAACGTAATATACAACGGGACAAAACATGACGGCAAAGTTCGGCTATGTAAGTGTTTTATATTTTTTTAAATGCGGTTAAACCTATACGATTATGTTTCTGTAAAATTATAATGAATCGAATATTAATAAGCGCTAAGTATAAATAGGCATAGTGGTTATAACTTTTTATAGGTATTACTAAATTTAACTTTTGTAGGAAGGTAGATCCTCTGTGCACACGCGTGAATGTTTTTTCAATTTTTGTTCACCGTGCGCTGTAGAAGTATTCATTACGTACAATAAATGCCTTTAGAAAACACACGACCAAAGCGTTTAGAAGCGATTCTTACCCACAAGGCACATACAGTACGAGTTGTCACTAGTAGTATCTTTTTCATTTAATTTTTCTTATGAAAAACAGGAATGTATTTAATCCCAAGATATTGCGTATTATTTTAAGACTACAGACAGGTATTTACTATCAATTATTTCACTTATCAGCTTATACAATATCAACTATTTTGCTATCAATAAACTTAAGTACCAGCTTTTCACATTGTGGCATATATATACAACATACTATTGAAGATCTCCATAAAATAAAAGTATTCTCTGATTTATTGTATATTAATTTCAGCAGGTATATTAAATCATAAGCATAATCGTTTTGAATCAATGCTTTAATATGCAAAAATGTGCCTTATTTCAATGATGTATTGTACAATGTATTGAGGCAAAATATTAATTTGTTAGTAGTATTAAAGTTCTGGTCCGTCCTTGCATACGCTGCAGATAGGTTGCGAATGCGTTGTAATATCAATGTTTTTCGATATATAAATACTTTCTTAATACATTGCTTAGATAATAAAACAATGATAATAATATCTACTTTTCCTATCTTATTACAAACCGACAGTGCGGTTTCAATATTACGTGTTGAAAGTTTCTATGCCCAATCGAATTAATTTTATTAAAACATTTCTTTAGTACTTTTTATATATTTAATTTTGTTTATAAACATAATGATAATGACATAGTAGAGTTTTGTTAACACAGTGAAATTAAAATGATTTATTCGTTATGAAAAAAGGCAGTGTCTATATCAGAGAGTGAAAAATATATCTCTGAAACACATGCAACTTGTGGGTGATTTTAATTAAAAAGGCCTATGCATTACACATTTTTTTATAGAACAGGGGGCAAACGGGCAGGAGGCTCACCTGATGTTAAGTGATATATTTTATTTACACCTCTTATTAGGTCAGTCGTTTATACGGTATTTCGTTATTTTGGTAATTAATTTCATAACATTGAGGGACAATATTAGCCATGCTTACGCAATGAGCACGACACAGCACATAATTTTCTATGAAAGTTAAATAATTTTTTCTGTTAGTATGGCGTATCGATTTATAATTCAGATATAAAAATTAAGAAAATTGATAAATTATAATTGAAAAATTAGCGGTACGCTTCATTGAACATTTCTGTTTCGTGATGATTTTTTTCTTAATAGGCAAGTAGGTGATCAACTGTATTCAATACATCGACATTTGGGTCTAAGGCACGACGCCTTTCAATGTTTTCCTTCACTGAATTCGCAAATGTTAAATGCGCCACGGAAAGAAAAATACATATACAGCCGTATTCGATCGCACGACCACAGGGTTGGGTGACGCACGCATTAACCATTGGGCCAAAACTGTTCTGAATGTTTATTGTAAAATAATTTGAATCAAATCAAAATATCTTTATTCATTTAGGTAAACATGTACACTTATGAACGTCAAGAAAAACAAATTAAATTAACTGTAAATTTACATTTACAACCAGTTCGCAAGTCAAGGGCGTAGAGCGGGTAAGAAGAACTGGCAAGAAACTTTCCGCCACTCTTTTCAATCGCCAAGTTTTTAATACAAATAGTTTGAACTGGAGCAAATCAATCCCAAGGATTAGGGTCATTTAAGTATTCGTCACATTTATAAAAGGCTTTATTAATTAATTTACTTTTAACAAGGGCTTTGAATTTATTTAGTGACAGTTCTCTAATTTCGCTTGGGAGTTTGTTGTAAAAACGAATACAATTTCCATATAAGGAGTGGTTTATCTTCTGGAGCCTGGTTGGTCGCACACTCAAATTAGTTCTATTACGCGTATTATACTGGTGAAAGTCACCATTTGTTTTGAAATCGTTTAAGTGTGACAACAATATTTAACTTACTAGGTTATATTATAGATGTGTATATGTATCCAAAACTACTGAACTGATTTCGATGAAGCTGGCCCTTAATATATCTGAATACTTCTTTACTTATATCGTAAGTGTATGTTATAATTCCTATATACCCGGCAGTTGAGGTATCACTCAGTCGAAATCTTCGCCAATGTATCAGAATAAACACAATTTATCCAGAACCAAAAGACATATTCAGTAGTGGGTTGATATCTTAAAAAAGCATTGTTGAATGCGTATCTCATACCTTTTCCGCTATTTTACTTGTATTTTATTTGCTAAAGAATAAGCAAACAAATACTAATCAAATTTAAAATTGGGAGTGTAATTCTTTTGTAATTTTTACTCATTTTTGTAACAGTTTACTATAATTGTCAGGTATTTTAGAAAATATAACATATACTGTACATATACAATGTAACATATACTTTATATACACATACACTTGCCCGCTAAATAGATCATCACATTCAAATATTAACCGATTTTAACAACATCACTTACATGTCATACTGATATTCTTTTTTAATTCAATCACTGTTCGAACTGCATGCTAATTAGAAACCTTACCTATTATAAAGAAATAAAGGGCAAGTCGCAAAACTGCAACAAGACTCGACCACATATTGATTAACTAATAAACTGCGCATTTTATTCGTAGCATCAGCGTAGACCCTAGTTTTGAATTGGTTTTATTACGAATTAATACAATTTGTATCTAAAATTGAGATTAAAACATGGAATAGTGGTGTAGGCACTGTAAACAATTATATTTTATAGATTTTGCATATGTATTGGAGACGTCTAGTACGGCGGGTCTCTCTCAAAGTTTTACCAGAGGGTCGTTCAACAATTTTTATTTTTCTTAATAACGTTTATAAGTGCGTTTATTTTGCCACAAGAAAATTTCGTTTTATATCAGTCGTTGATAACATATCTTTTATTAGCCGATTAATGTCAATGTTGTTATGTAAATAACTTCCTGAATTGACAGAATTATTTTTTTATATTTCTTTAGATACTAATATCAGTATATATTCAATAATTTTTATTGATTTATAAAGCAAGGGATAAAAACATAATTTTTTTTTAGTATTTTATTCGTAATTGTTATTACAATGTTAATTCGTTTGGTTTCTTTATTTAATGGGAACACACGTGCTGCAATTTTACAATGCAGAAATTGTGTGATTTAATTGAAAAATTAGCAGATACATAAATGTTTTATAATTTTAACTAATATTTTTATTACTATTGAATTAAAATTCATACCACAGTAGCAAATAGCACTATCTTGTCGCAGGTCGTTGGCTTATCAAATACTTAGTTATTATTTGTTCTCGGACTTTAATATTTTTTAATAATCTACTCTTTCATCATAATAATAATATTGACTTTGTGGTACAGAAATTTAAATAAATATCATCAATTAAATCACTTTTAACTGGTAGGGTAACACTTTCGGAACGTCACGTTAAATATAATATTTACATATTTCAATTATATTAAATATAATGTAAAAATAATAATGTAAACTCGACGAAGAACTCAATACTAACATAGCTGTTAATATTTCAAAAAAGGCGCAATTTAATTGCATTTACCAAGTCCATTTTAAAACATTGTTTTATCCTTTGAATTCTAATGTCATAGTGACTTTATTTCCGAATATAAAGGTTTAATGACAAGATTGTATGGAATTTGACGAACAAAACGTAATATGTGCCCGACTTTTATGAGGAATCGAAAACTTAAACAATATTGAATATCGTATAAAATTAATTTATCTATTTAAACAGAACTTAAGTTCATAATAACAATCTTGGAAAATCTTTGAAATTTGTAATTATATAGCGAAGAATATTGAATAGCAATCAATAATATCTTGATCACCAATTAGTATAAGTGACGTGACCTTACCAGTGTCAATTTAATTCAATTTGATGCCATTTACGGTCTAACCATCAGGCGTTACCTATATGAAGAAAATTATTCATAAAAAAAGTAAAATCTTCATTATTTACTGAATGTATTTGTGTGTTATGTGGACTGACGTAATTCTTCTTGTAGATACAAAAGTCTATAATATATATTTCCAACGCATAAATACACTGTATTTAAAATATTATTAACCTACATAGTAATAATAATTAGAAATTGATAAATAGATTATTAAAACAAATATTAATTATTTTTTAATTTCATTTGCACAAAGTTACGTCTAAAACTATTGTTAACTTTGAATTAAAATATTTAATAATATTATCATTATTTAATAATATTCACCAGAAAGATTTTTTTTTTGTAAACGCCCGAAAACATAATAACGTCTGGCCTGTTAAAATATTTAAACAATATCTAAAATGTGTATTGGTTAAACAATTTAATTAATGATTAATTTGTCAATACGTGGTTGGCGTTAGTCTTTTTTTAGAAGGCATAATGACGTCATCCAAATTCACGGATTTTATGTTGTGTTGCATTTCTTGGTTTGAGGCCCGTTTATTGCTAAGTTACTTTCTCCCGAATTTTCAAAATTTCTCTATTCATGGCTTTGGGTATCCATTAGCTGCTAACGCTTATATATCTTCTATCCGCCCATTTCTTCTGTCCCGTAGTCCTTTCAAAATACTTGTTTACAGCCCACTGTCTATCTGTGCATCTTAACGGAGTAATGTGGCAGGACACCTTAATTCTAATATACATTCATTACGGTTTTCTAAATATGTGTTATACAAACAATTTGTAAACAATGTGTATCAGTACTTAAATCTTACTACAGTACTTATATATTTAAACGAGCAATTCTTGTATATATATATAATTGGAATCTCGGAATCGGCTCCAACGATTTTCATGAAATTTAGTATAAGAGGGGTTTCGGGGGCCATAAATCGATCTAGCTAGGAATCATTTCTAGAAAATGTAATTTTATTCGTGTTTTATTAACTTAGACATAAAATTGCTCGTTTTAAGATATCAGTCAAATAAAAACTTAAATATGAATATAATTATCTTTATTCGATAATTATATTCATATTTCATCACTTTATTACTATAAAATTCGTACTGAAATATATTTTCCAATAAAACTTATAAAAATAAATAAATACCGAGCAAAGCTCGGGCATCCAGGTTCTGTTAAATTATATGTTATAGTGCCATTAACAGAGGTTGATTGCATGATCTCTAACTTGTGTTTTTGTTGGAATCATTTTGTGTTATTGCACCTATATCGCTCGCATAGCAATGACAATGTGGTTATAAATGATTAATGATAAAATTGATTCTTTTAACTACATCAAGAATGTTTGATAAAACTTTAACTTAATAATAAATCATAGCTAATATAGTCATGTTACATTTGTAATTATCAAATCAATTGTCACAAGTCACCCTAATAATACAAATAATATAATAATACTAAAATATAACACATAATGAATGAAAAAAATTGTTAATTATTTATATAGCGCCTATCTCTTTTCATCAAAGACTTAACGTAACTTGAACGAAAGAGAACGTAAGATAACGATTACGTAGCGTCCTTGTTAAAATTGACTGCGAATTAAAGGGTTTGACAGGATGCCGAGAGAAATCGCTGCGATTTTTTAAAGTTAATTTCAGTAATTTTTTAATAATACTAATAGTAGTAAAACTGACGTGTAAAAGTTTTATTATACAAAAAATAATATTAAAGTAATAATAATTGTTCATAGATATATATAGCAATGCTTGTTAAATTAATCTGTAAACCGAGTTTCACAGTATTTGAGTCTTTTAAAGTGGCTGAAAAACCTCAAGAAAATTTTACTTCGCGTTTCAGCCCTTATAAATTTAATTGCTTTGTAGAACGTATAAAGCGAGGGTTTTTTCAAAGGTCATTCTATGTATTTAAAGACATTTCGTATAATTAAAATGCCTTGAATTCTTTAAACGAAATCTTTCTCATAAATTATGCTCTTTGTACTAAAAAATAAATCTGTATTTCTTAAATGATTTAAAATAATTTAGTTAATATTCAGTTTATTTTTATGTTTTTATAAAATAACTTTAAAATTGGCCTATATTTCATATAATGGCTACTCTTTTACTAAAAAAAGAAACAAACCCTAATTCTGCTGAGACAGAAGTATGAAAACTTAAAAGTATATACATTATTATTTAGATAAAAAGAAAAATAATTCATATATTTTTTAATTAAATGAACCAGAGTACCGGTGTTCAGATACAGTTATCACTGTATTTTTATTTAATAGTGATAGCAATACCTATCTTGACATTTTTAAGCAGTTTCAAAGTTATTCTCAATATCCGTACCACTTACATAACCTTGGAAACAAGCGGTACATAACTCAATACAGTTTCATTATCGTCTACAGGACTTTAAGAACCATTTTTTTGGAACGAAGTTCTTTATCGCGCGTTGTGAAAAGAGGCTAGACGGAAAAAATTCTTACGAAAAGTTGTCACGACACTTTTTGCTATAGTTGTTGTAATTCACCGGTTCTCGACCGATCACCGAAGTTAAGCAACGTCGGGCGAGGTCAGTACTTGGATGGGTGACCGCCTGGGAACACCTCGTGATGTTGTCTTTTTTTTCTTTTCCTAGGGATAAGAAATGAAAACAACAAAGTATTATACTACCATGCCAATACACCGGTGCAGTTTTTTCAACACATAAATAAAATAGAACCCAAACATATGTTTCCTACTTCAATTACCACAAGCCAATTATTACTAAAGCCTACTGATTAAATTTTAATAACATTATATTTGTTAATAATAAAAAAAATATTATAACTTAAAAATAAAATTTTATTACAATGCCTTCACTAGGTGTCCCTTGACACCTCTCAAGTTTTTTTTTTGAATAATTTGAAGGTGTTACAGGTGTCATGTGCGCCTAAAAAAGTTATGACTATAATATAGCTTTGGTATTTATATTATCTCCTTTTTGTTCCAGGTTACCACAGCTTGCCGTCTCTGCAAAGATATTGTGCCTCCTGATGGTAAGTATAACCTTGACTATATAGATATACGAATATCGTTAGCCAATGTCATTATGCGCAGAAGTAGTTTTTATTTTATTTTCTACTAATGCACTATGCATGTACTATGAGCGAAAGATTCACTGAGGCATTCAAAGTTGTGCTTCGAATTCTGAGAATAACATGAAAATCTTTGATACACTAACACGAAGCAACTTAAAAAAACACTCAGTTTTTAAAATAATTATAATAAATTTTTAACATTTAATTAAGTATTAAAAAATTCTAATGATTCTCGCAATATATAACGGGTTTATCTTCATTTGTTTCCGGGGACTATTAGTGAAGTTAAATCATTTTCAGGCCCAACTTGTCCATTAAACATTCACCCTTAGGTTATTCGACAGTCAAAAGTTTATGACCACCCATTTATTATCAAATTTATTCGCCACTATTAGCAATAAAACATGACCTTTGGGAAAAGTATAAAATCAGCTTATATCCGACAATATTGAGAAATTTATTTAATACTAAAAGACTTAACTGCAAATCAAAATTCCTATAACGTTATTAAATATATATTTTATTTGTTACCGATGTCTGTATATTTAAAGCAAATAAATAATCCCAAAGCTCCAATAGATGATCATGTACATATGTATATGATCACTCTATTTGTATATATCTATATTTACCCTGTTTACACATTGTATACGTGCTAATGATAATATAAATACAGAAATATGAGTTTTCTGTACAAGGCGTTATGCGACAGAATTGCCATCTAAAGTTCTAATATGTAGCTACTAAACTAATAAACCCTCCAATAGCGTGTTTTTTTTCGATCTTCCTTTCTCAGTCTCCCTCTTAATCGGACTCAATAGCTCTCTCCCTTTTCTACGACAAAAAACGCTGCTCATCTTCGTGACGTTTCATCCGTAAAAAATTAATCTCATGCACCTAAAGAAGTTTCACTTCAATAATGAAAAAAAAAAGTCAAGTACAATACAAATAAGTTTCCAAGAATCTATCACTTCCATCGTCAGTGTACAACAGCATGGGTTATCCAAATATCACTCGAAGATCATAAAACGTCTGAATAGTTTCTCTTACTTTGTAGTTAAAATCCATCGTTATCACATCAGCTCTTTAAAAAAACCATATTACTTGTTACATTCGTGTTGGACCTATAGCCAAAATATTATTAAACATCTACCAATATAGTTCTTCGTTGTTCTATAGTGAAGGTTATTATAGTTAGCAGAGCAGGGGCGACTTACTAGTCATACGTTGACAGTTATTAAGTAGGGGACTTATAATCTAATTTTATTGCTTAATTTAATAAGCTTAGTCCCACTTATTATGCACAATATAAACAAAATAATCCCCTAATGTCATAATTTTGTAATTTATGTCTTCTTTTTAGCGTGTGAATCTTTAAAAAATTAAATAATCGCCATACTCGGAGTCTTTCGATGAATTAATTTAGTATTTGTAAATCTATAATAAAACCTTTATTGCTGTACTTAATAACATATAATAGTATATTAAAAATGCGAAGCACTAAAAAGACAAAAGGCTTCATTATTATTATTAGAGCGCAGCCTGACGATGCGTTAACTGTGCGGTGCGGCGCAGGGGCGGTGCCGCAACGTAATCCTACATACAAATTACTATACCATGTCACACGATGCTGCGTTGCACCGCAAGCGCGCCGGACTAGTTACCTGTGAGACGAGGCTTGGAGGGGTAAAATATATTGCTACACCGCAACGCTCGTGTGGCCCTATAGCTCGAAATAATTGCGGTGCGGCGCCGCAACGCACCGTTAACGCATCGTGTATCAAAGTCAAAAATCATTTATTCATATATGTAACATTTCGTACAATTATTAATATCAAAAAAATATATATACATTAAATGCTTCTTATTTTAAATTTACTGCCAGTTCTCAAATCTAGCAATAAACTCTCCGTCACTCTTTTGATAGCCAAGTTTTTGTTTTAATAAAATTAAAATATACAAAACGTAAATTAAGTGATGGCTTAGTGGTTTGATAGTGCAAACTATCCACTCTAAAGGTCACATGTTTACACACCAGGTGAGTAGCAATGGAATCCGAAATGATTCTCATATCTAAAATTTTGATGACGTCAGCCACAGAAATCCGATGCACTTGCTATAATACTTAAAAAAAAAAAGATGCAATATGGCGCTTGGGTTTATTAATTGTATGTTACAAAATATAAAATTACTACACGCACCGTTTCATAGCGAACGCATTATGTTTTAATTTAATATTAAAATGTAAGCTATCATATTCGTTGGGCTACCGGTTACCTATCATTTGGCGCCATTACTTGTAAGCACGACACGCTGGATGAAGAAATTCAATTTAAGGATTACCACGACCCACGGTAATATTGAATATTATAGTGATTACATTGTAAGTGTCTACACAATTTCTAGGTGTTTCCCATACAATAACTAAATTATTCGTTCGTTATTTACTAGATACTCAGTAAATATTTAACAATAAATAGGTAGGTAGGATAAAAATACATAATCGTTAGTTTCTTTTATTTTACCTCCAGTATGACAACCCACTGAAGTATTTTCGAACCAATTCCACTTAGGGTTATTCAAGAACGGTCCAAATCTTAAAAGGCCGGCAACACACTCACGAGTTCCCTTAAATAGGTAAAGAATGATTGTTACCATTTTTACTTGGGACATATGGGATGAATATTATTATTCCTAAACGGATATATTTCTCAATAAGCTTGTTTTCTGTTATCATAGAAAAATGTTAATAAAATCCAGAATATTTTGTCAATACAGATAAACTGAGAGTTTATATATGAATAGATCAGCAAGCAATTGCCGTAAGTAATATATCAGCAAAAAGTGCGTTGAATGCGCCGGCGCATATTAAATACGGAGATCATGTTATGATGATCATTTTCATAATTTAATCCAATCGTGTTTGTCGTATCTAATGTTGCCGGTTATTTCTTGTTTGTGTAAGAAATATTGTAGTTATAATAAACACTATTTGATTTTGGAATTCTACAAGTATTTTGTCATTTAGTATTTTTAATTTATTCCAAGTTTTGTTGGCAATAATTTGGCCGACCGCCATAATATTATTTTGTTTTATTAGACTGTCTTAGGACGTTATTTTCCTTTACATTTTACTTTTCCCGAGATATTTTTATTATAAGCGCTTGTGATACTATGTGTCAACTTGTTACATAATATTGAAATACAAACAAAATATAAAAGACAACTTTTTTTTTATACACACATGGTTCCACAAAGTGGTGGTGCGCGGCAAATACTACCTAGAAAAACGCGCAGTTGTGGAGCGGCGGACGTCGAGGTGATACGGGTGGAATTTCGTATTCTGCCTCGACGTCCGATGATGAAATTCTGCTGCAGGTATTAATCCGAACAACTCCTCTGAACACTCTCCATGGTAAATGCGGTAGAAGATGCAGAGAGATCCCACATCTCTACGCAACGCTAAAGGGTCAAGCCACTCGGAGAGAGTTTGGAACTTCCATGGAAGCTTACTGTCTATGTATAACAAACACCGTACGGCGATATTACCATATAGGTTTTATACGTGAAGAGAATTTAAATACCAAATCACGAAAAACAAAGTTCTTTATTCTAAATTTAAAATTTATCTAGTTGTCAATATTCAACACCGCCCATATAGTACAAGACGATAATTTCATATCTAAACAACTTATAATATCACATGGATATTAGCATAAATCGTTTACAGCATAATAGGCTATAAAAATCGCAAACATGAATGGTTAAGTGGTTTCAAGTATTTCTTAAAAGTGTGCTAAAATCAACTAACACTGACGTCAGTTCATAACTGTAAATAGAATTGTGTTTTGAGGAAAGAAGAAAGAAAATTGTGAATAAACTGATTCGGCGATTAAAAATAGTGGCGGAGAGTTATTGCCAGTTCTTCTCTTACGTTCTACGCCCTTGATTTGGGGACTCGTAGTAAATGTAAAATTAGAAACATTAAGTAAATATGTTTTACCTCAATTGATAAATGATTATGATTTAATTTTTATTTACAGTACACCACATCATGGAAAATGCACGTAATATAGTATACGTTAATATATCTATTCTAAAATCCATACGAATTATAGTTAACATTTTTACAAATAATAAAAATGTAACACTTATAATTATAGTTTTTGCTAGTAATTTTTTGCTTAATAATGCAGATTAGGTACTAGATAGCCGTTTATCAGTTTTTTAATTGATCAGCCTCCTACCAAAGTAAGTATTAGTGTAGTGTTTCTTCTGATATATTCACGAAGAATTCCAATGAGAGGTACCTGAACGCCAAGGATTTTACTGACGGAATTTGGAAAAATCTACTGATTTCTAACCTTGGAAACGTAAATATTTTTCCATTTAATAATTTGTATAAAAACGTAATACCGGCTAAAAATGTCCGATCCTACAGTGACATCATTTTGGAAGATGGATTATTATTCATCGAAAGTCGAGGCAGAATACCATCAGTATCATCTCGTCGTCTGTCGTTCCACAACTGAGAGTTTCTCAAGTTTATGCCGCGACACTGCTATGTGGAACCAGCCGAAGTATTTCCAAACCTATTTGACTTAAGGTCCTTCAAGAAGAGAACGTATCGAATCTTATAAGAATGGTACACGCACTTGCGAGCCTTGTGGCAATGTGAGTGGTCCATGGGCGGCGGTATCACCTAATCGCCTTCTGCCCCATTATTTTTAAAATTTAGATTTACATTTAACTGAAATTCAATTATAGATGTATCATCAAAATAGTATTATTTGCGATGATATGGTAAATAAAAATATTTTAAATTTGATAGAAAGATTCCTGTTACTTTAAACAATTTCTTAATAAATGTTTTTAAAGATTGCTTGGTGTGTTTTGTTCTATTTAATAGATGTAAGCTGTGTAAAAGTTTTGTGGCGGGAATTTGGCTCTTTAGAGTTAAATATTAGCTTGATCGATTGATCAACAGGAATTATTAGTTATCAATACGTGTGTGGCCATTATAATCGTACTAAATAATTTGATAAGACATAATTAATCTTGGTAGACGTCATGGCAAATATTTATTTCTATAAATTGCTGACGGGTATTATACAATAAATGTGTTGCACATGAATATTTATTTTATAAGCTCAGTGGTTAATACAAGCCTTAAATGTCTGGGTTCGAAGCTTAAAATATTAAAGAAATAATCAGTTGACGTAATTAACCAATACAGAGATGGAAAACTACTTTATAGTACGTATATTACTGAAAACATAAATATCTGAGCACTGAATGTTTGCATTATATTATTAAACTGTGAAAATTTCCGATAGATTTGGTTGAAATAGAGCTGTTGACTGCGTGCGGTCAGGTCGAACGATAACTCGTCTGGTTAAACTTGATAATAATCGAAGTTAGTGAATAAACATTACATAATATAGGAGATAAGGAAATATATTCGTGATTTAGCAGTTCCAAAACAGTATAAAGCAGCTTAGTGGTTAAACGACTCAACTCTTAAGTCAAGGGTTCAAATCCGTACACAATTGATTTTCAATGAACGGTGAAAAACATCGTGGGATAACCGTCATATAGAACGGTCAAAACGAGTGGAGGAGAGTGTATTGCCAGTTCTTCTCTTCCGTTCTACGCCCTTGATTTGAGAACTGGCAGTAAATTTAAAATTAGAAGCATTTAGTGTACATTATGTTACCTACACGAATAAATGATTTTTGAATTTGAATAGAATCAAAATACTGAAGTATTTCCGAACCAATTACAGTCAGAGTCCTTCAAGAAAAGAGCGTAGGTATCATTTCAAAAGGCCGGCAAAGCACTCGCGAGCAATCTGGCATTTTTAGGTAGTTAGTTTTATAAAAAAATCTATCAAAGACTTGCTTAGCCTCCTACCTGGTGACAGACCAATGACTTGACAATTGACAAAATAATCTAGAAATAGAATTTGTAACTCGTATTCCATCAGATCAAATCAGAAAAAAATCATTAAACCATTTGTGTATCATAAAAAAAAGACTCGCCTAGAGACGTATAGAAACTGGGCATTAGTTTATGAAGTTAATTATAAATATCCAATAACAATTTTATTACACCCAATGACATGAGCGCGACCCGTGTTTTTAAATACAGATAAATATATTCTAGCCATTAAATCGCTAGTACTCAATTAAAAGGTAATTGCCGGCTTAACTGAAAGGCCAAATTGAGGTTATCCTATTTTAATAACTAACAGTTGACCCGACTTTCGGAGCTCACCAGTTTTCAATGGTTAATCATTATGTTTAAAAGTAGGTCAGGAAAATTTTCATATCTCAAAATCTATGCTAATATTATAAAGAATTTGTATGTACGTAATGAAAAAGCTATTAGATTGATTTCGATATTTCTTTTATTGATAGGATTTGACAGTGTTCCAGAGTACGGAAGGTTTTTTTTGCAAAATATCATTTCGAAAAAGCCAACAGTAAGAGTAACTACTTGTATAACTTACTTTGTAGTAACTTATTGGTTTGCGTAATGCCAGAATCAAGTGATCAATTGTACCCAAGTAAATATATGAGATTTATATGATGGCAAGGAAAGGAACTTCACGCTAATTTTTTTTTTGCTTAACATGGGTTGTCTAAATATTTTTTTTAAATTGTAGATAATGACCGGACTCTAGAAGTTTCGAACGAATTCACACAAAAAAATCTACATACATACAAATATTTATAGGGATATGCAACTATGTATGAAGATTATGAAAGAGTCGTGAAGCGATGCTAAGTTGATTGATAAAATTAACATACTTCATTATTTAAATCAATAGGATGTTATATACTTGTTTATACATGCGACTTTGTATATGCGAAATTGAATGTTTTACAACAGGAACCAAACGAGCTTTCATCAGAGACTTGCGACGCCAGAAAGCTTTAAAAAGTGTCGGTTATTATTGAATTAGTAGTCTTTTTTCTTGGAAATAAATTTTCCAATACAGAGGATGTTCAACTTAAAGTTTTCCTTAGATATTCGTTTTGATCTTGTTGGACCTTCCATAATGATAGTTGGATAATTTGAGATCTCACTCCAGTATATCTGACATTGAGATTTCTATACGTATGACAATCTGAGCGACAATTTGAGTTCATTTGTGGCAATTTTAATTAATTACTGAAAAGGTTGTATAAAATACTTTTTTTTCTGGACTGCTAACTTCTGTTTTTCATTTATCTATATAATAACGAAAATAATTACTGTGTGTACTGTATTAACTTCTGTTATATATTTGTCTTATGTTTATATACATGATTTAAACAGTTTATTTACTTATTCAGATACTATTCATGACTTTGAACAGTGGCGACGTTTTTGCACCTAAGATTTATGGTATACTGTCAATAGCAATATTATTCTCATATTTCCTCTTTATCTTCAATGTAAAAAGTTTATATATATATATATATATATATATTTTTAATCATATTCTTTGTTGAGGGGTTATTCAGTTAGAATATATCAAAAATCCGTAGAAAAATTGACATTTACATTCGCTCTTATTTAAGATATGTTCGTTCTACAGTATAGAAAAATATACCAAAAAAGCAGTAAACCTTAAATAGCTGATCCTGGTGTCTCTTTGACTAAGTTTATAATAATTTTATATCTAATTTTAAATACTTATTTGTCACCAACGTATATAAAGTAATCCTACTAACATAAATTAATATAACAGAAAGTATAACTAACCTTAAAATATAATAACTAAAATATATTAAATAAATAAATAAAAAATCATTAATTCATATAGGTAACATAATGTACACTTATGGACGTCAAAATATACTTTAAATGATTCTAATTTTACATTTAATTATTATTATTAGTAGGTCCCTTTAGGCATAACTTATTAGTTCGTCATATTACAAATCATATTTTCCATACGTTAGCAGGTGACTTAAATAGAAAATAAAGCTTAAAAAGTACCCGTGAAATTTAATATGTCTGAACACCGACAGCGGCGTAGCGCTTTCCACCTGAACATGACACCCAGTGTATAACTATAAGGGAACAAGTAACCCGCAAAATTGCAAAGGAAATAGAACTTTATGGACTAGATTATAGAACAAAATTTTCTCAAAACCTTCGATATGAACCCCTGGTTAGGATTAGCGTGGTTGACCCATTAAAACGATCGATTGTTTCCTTATTATATAGCATACATACTTATTTTTTCGATTAGATTTATGTAATTGTTTAAATATATTGACATAGCGATCAGATACTTGATAATACCAACTTCTTGGCGATAGTTGTCGTTAATATGAAAACGATATTTACGACTTACGGTCCTTCGAGAAAAGACTTTTTTTATAAAAGGCCAACAATGCACTCGCGAGCTCTCTAGAAAAATATTCTTATTATAATATCAAACAGTTATCCGGCAGCTTGATGTAGCACTCTCGCTGACTACGATGGCCAACATACACTCGAAATATCGTGTTAGGGATAATACGTAAATTGGCATAGAAGTCTTTTAACCTAATCGTGCGAAATAAAGACAAATTTTAAGATGAATATTTAAATTAAATATGAGTGAATATTTAAGTATACTCGTAGTTTAGGCTTCGATGAAGAACTTGTGATAAATTTTTGTTCATCCGTTTCTGTTTTTAAAAAAATAAATAAACAATTGTTTAATACTCAAAGAAACTGTGTACTCGTACAATGCAATATAACAGCCATTAAACAACCTTCAGTGCAAGAACAAGTTTAAACTAAATACAATATAGTAAAAGAAAATAACAAAAAACTAGGCGCTCGCAAAAGTTTCTCAAAATAATCTAGATTCTGTTATATTTAAGGCACTCGCGAGGTCACGAAGCTGGGATAGATCAACATCTCCGTAATGAGGTGTCGTCTGCGTTGGCGCCATAAGTTGCAGTGAAAGTGTTATAAGGAAACTAATTTAAATTGAACTGTATTAGTAGGAGGCCACACACATACCTCGTGTCTCTTTGTTTAATTTCTATAATCATAATAATCTATCTATCGTGCCTTGTTACATTTTTGAAGACTTATTAAAACAGTTTCAATCTGAATATGATTTTGTCCCATTCGGTGTCAAGACCCTTGGTCCGTGGGGTCCTAGCGCGTTAAGGCTTTTTAGGGAATTATCAAAAAGGTTAGTCGACATCACAGGAGAACGAAGAGCTGGCAGCTACCTTGGACAAAGAATTACTCTAGCTATTCAAAGGGGGAACGCTGCAAGTATCTTCGGAACCTTGCCTAAAGGGACTACTTTTAATAATATTTTTTAATAATTAAATTTTAAGGTTAGTTATTAGGTATATTTTTATGTATTATTTTACATGGTAAATACATTTTAGGTTTAAACAGTTTCTTATGAATATATTCATACTATGACATTGGTTTCTATAATTTTATTTTATTAAATTAAATACGAAAAATAATAAGACTTGAAGCCCTCTATATACATAGAATGTGTGCTGTATTCATTAAATACTTTCAGATATTAATAACAAGATTACATTTAAAAAAAAAAATTGTTTTTTTAATTTTATTTTACTTATATAATTTATTTAAAAAGGGTCTGGAACTATTATACAATCTTACATCTAGAAACAAATAAAAACAAAATGTATTATACCTTTGTAGACAGTAACAGTATACATTGTACTTTATAACTTAAAAACTAAAAATATTTGATTATGACAAGGCAAAAATAAATGGTAATTATTAATGTAAAATTTTGAAGACGCGAAACTGTCGGTAACTCAATTACAGTGTTTTAATTAATTATTTTTTTTATAAAATATATACTTAAACAAAAATACCGAAGACAGTGCTAACGTACACATCCTAGAAATAGAATTAGAACCTAGGGCGGCTCTACGCAAGGCACTAGCTTTATATATAATATTTTTCAGGTGATGATCTCTGGCGCTGTGCCGTCGATGGTCCGTTCCGTTCGGCTGTACAGCAAGTGTTCGCATATGTATGTCAACGTTTTCCCCAACGGCACCGTCATGGCGCGATCAGATGGAAACGATCAACGTAAGTATTTAATCATAATAATTATTAATTAAACTCGCCTTATTTACTACAAAGAATATTAAAAAACACTACTTACCCTATTAAAGGGAAGACTCTGTTTATCACTTAAGACTAACGTGCGCTCACGTTAATTAGAATGGTTTTTTTTAAAGAAAACACTTTTTTTTTAATTTATCCGACGTTTCGCGTGCTTTACAGCGTGCGTGGTCGATTGGTTTTGTTCTTCTCAATCTTCTCATGAGCGGTGGAGTCAAGAAGTAGAATTGCCTCCACATTCACGTGTTGGTGGAGCTTTTGTTCAGCAATTCTTTTGATTATTGTCTTGACGTCCTTCACGTCAAGGTCCTAATGGATGTCGTCATTTCGAATGACCATTACCCTGAGCACTTGGTGGATTATATATCATTGACCGGTACCGCTCCTAAAGCGAATTTATCTAATTATAAAAAAAATGCAATGTGTTAAAAATTTTGAAAGGTTGCTTTGTGATCATTATTTTCGATCGAACAATTATTATTATGGTATGTATAAAACTATTTAAAATTCGTTTACGTCATCGATCTCAGCAAGAGTAATCTTGAAGACTAAATGTCAGCGTGTCACGTCTTCATGATAATGTGCGCTTTACGTGTTTCTTAGTACGCAATAAAAATAATTTTCTTGGAAACTTCATTCTATAAAATATTTAGCAACATTCAGAAATCTGAAAAGTAATTAAAGTAAATTTTTGCTACTTTAAAGTCTGTAGATGCCAGTTTGCTTTACGTATATTTCTTTCTAGAAAACTGCATCTCGTGCGACAAAAATATTTAGCAATCCTAATTAAATAGAGAACGACTCAGCCTGCCATTTTTCTCCTCTAAACATATATCTGTGTCAAAGTGTTATCTGTCATCAGATGTTAGGAAAAATTCAGACACGAGATTTTGTCATACTTCGCGCTAAATCTGGTTTCTGAAACTCACCCTCAGTTTAGCTCAACTCCATTTCAAATCCAATGTAGGGCTTATATTTTGGCTCTGAACCGTACCCCTGGTTCGCGTTTAATCTTGTGTGAATCTTAACAAAATGCCCGCTGAATATTCTAATGTTAATTGAAGATTAATAATGTATTTTTTACTAATATTTGCGACGTTAATTGCGACAAGTTAAACATATATATCAATATGGAAATCCTTGTAGTTGGCTGTAAGAATGTGTATTGAAAACGCATGTAGTTGACGTACGTCGCACTAAAAGCACACGCCATAATCATGTTTGCGGGGGCTAGACGTGAGAAACTATAGGAATATGTCAATACCAGAAGGGTCAACGGCCATGCAACTGGTACTGCGATATGGTAACGGACTTGGTCACCGTGCAATATGCATTTACGACTTGATTCCTCAAGGCCTGAGGAAAATTTGCCTCCAATATTTTCTTAACATTTTAGCGTCTCGGGATATATACGTACATAATTATTCATCAATACTACAAATTGGAAAATTTAGAAACTTTTCCGCCCTTTCGGATGTTTATTTGTGAATCTATCTATAAAGCCAAACTAGGAAAAACCCTTTATAGACCAGGGTAGACTTTTAGTTTTATCGAAAATCAAACCGATTTTTCCCTTAAAAACTCACCCCCTTTCCCTTCCCGACCTTAGCCGTAAATTATTTTTCCTTTCATCCTTATAATATTCCCCTCCTTTTCCAATAGTTTTAATCCTACTATTATTTTTTTGGTCTGAAATATTATCGACCCTGGTCTATTACTAGGTGTCGTTAATAAATATAAAACATTTAAGTAACGCAATTGTAACTAGCGAATACATCAGTCGCAAAGTTGCTGATGTACTGGAAGAATTCGCTTGTAAGCGATAAGGCCGCCCTTTGCCTTATAACCTTTGTAACTGTTTTTTTATTTTTGTTATGTGTGTTTTTGTATAAGGCGATAAAGGAAATTATTCTGTGAAGTACATAATATGCAGAAAAGAACAGATTGTGATTGTGAACAAATATGTCATAATGATAAAATAAAATATTACGATTTTGTTTTCCAGATAACGATGACTATTTATTGAACAAACATTTATTTTCATTAAATACAAAAATTTACTACTGCATATAGATTGTATGTATATACCATCATATAGCGTGGCGATGCGTCGCCACGGCATGCGTCGCCACGCCAGAAATCGGTTTTACGTGCGGCTATAGATGTTTCACATCAATAAATAAGTCAAACTATTGTTAATATAAACTGAAATACAAATAGATGGATACATTCCTAAGTAAGCCTTAATGTTAGATAAATATTTAATGAACGTGCAATTTCACGGTCGATCTTTTGTATGAACATATACAGAAGAACATATACATATACAAAACTATTAACCATATTCTTATTACTAATCATTATTCTTAAACCTATGATTTGTAAGATATTTCATTGATAATTAAACTCTTATTCGAACTAAAAAACATTATCAATGTTGTATTTGGGAACTATTTTCTTTTCTTATTGGTGTAGTAAAACTGGTTTAATCTTTAGTTAAATTTTACGATTTGAACCTTGAATTTTAATATCCGTAAACAAATGTGGGGTTGTGGTTAAGAAACCTGGACTTATTCCCGATTACAGTTTTGGGTTAGTTACAGAACGCTGATAACTAAACCTAAATAAAGTCGGAGAAACTATTACATCGTTTTACAAAACAATTACATTTATAGAGTTAGCGGATACGATGTATATGTTCTAAAAACGTAGATAACGTTTTTTTTCACAGACAACGACCTTTAAAACGGTAATCCAACGTAAAAGAAAGTCGTATTGATACAAAAGAGGTGTTAATTATGAATATCTAAAATCCGTGTAAATTTTAACGTTTGGTTAGCACCTTAAAAAGCAGTTAATTTTTTATCTTAGATATAATCTGTTTCTACAGAATTACTGCATTGAAATATTTGTATTGAATCCTGCTTTTGGAACAGATTAATCATCTTATCTAATAAAATAACAAGTAAGATATTTATCAAATGTTAAAAAAAATTAACGTGCCACGACTGAGTCTGTTTTGTTACTCTTGACTATATATAGTTATATATATGTATATAAATACCAATTTTTAATCCCTTTTAGTATTTTAACATTGTTGTACTTTGCAAAAACCAATAATTTTTAATCGTAATTCTTATATCGTCTAGACTAAGTTTAATGTAATTTGTAAATATGTTACTTAATATTTGTAAAACACTTTGCCGTCACCTGTTCAAATAAAAAGTACTTTCACCCGCCTATTGCGGTTTGTTCAAGAATTATCGTAGCCATGGACTAAAGGTTGTATTTATGCCTTACAATGTAAAGGTACAAGGATAAAGGTCAAGATTTATAGCTTATTCTAGTGTGTATAGCGCCAGATAAACTGACTGACTAGTGATTTTGGCGCCTACTGCTTCAGTGGGACCAAAACTTAAAAAATCTATCACAACTTTTCCACTCTCCGCCCCACAATAACTAGCGATTCGAAATATGATACTTTCTTTTGCGAAGCGATTCCCTGATACGACTACTAATTTTAAAAAACCACGATACTCGCACCGGCATTGCACCCACTAAACTGGGTGTCTATGGGTTCCGATGATGCCATTTTGGGCGTCCCGTAGGCTGGTATAATTCAATAAAAAAATAAAATTACTAATTGAATTTTAAATTAAGTACCTTGACTATTTATTAGTTTAATCAACTTGTTTTTAGTAGAAATAACGTTAGTAGAGAAATCAAATTTTCGGCTGGGAGGTTCCCAGTCGTGCTCTATCTTATGTATATGTTTATCTAAATATTCGTATTACTTGCTGCATACGCTTGACCCAATATACAATGACACATTCCATTAGTGGCGAACGTAATCAATTATGTGTAATATGATTTATTTGTGCTTAGTTGAAGATGATCCACTTACATTTGCCAAACACAGCATATTGTCTTTCAACAAATTCCGAATTTACGCGACAAAATAGTCTTATCTATCAAAATAAACACTTCAAAAATGTATTTCTCGTTGACGGGCTCCGTCGATATAAACCAGGAATATTTATGTTTTTTACAAGTGCATTCGTGCGGTCGTTTATGTCTTTAAAATTATACTATTGAAAATGTATGTATTTCAAATGTAGTATGGGTATGTTTGATTTCCCATTTAAAATTAAATCTTATGTAAGCCTATCCACATCGTATCCCTTTCCTTTCGTACTAACTACTGGCGTGAGACTGATCTTGAATAAGATTTTCATGATTCGTGTGTCTTTTAACTTTTTGTTTTTCACGTATCCAGTATCAGTTTAGTTTATTTTTTTGTTCCTGTTTAGTTTATTTTTAATAACAATATGTAATATGTATTTTTGCCTACCTTATTTAATTAAATACATTTTTTTTCTTTACTCAAAGCGAGAATGCCGCCAGTTGCCCTCCTTTTCATTTAATTATGTTAATTTTTTTATACTGTAATGTAACGAACTGTTAAAAAATAAAAAAAAACCCCAAACGACTTAAAAAAGTTAGTTATAATTTCGACCTGCAGTATTGGATATATTATACAATTTAGGCTTCCAATCATGTGATCTAATTATAAGTGTATACATATTTATTAGAAAATTTCTCAGAAATGATATATTTAATTTCAAATCGATGTCACTGAATATATAGTAATAGTGATTCATGAGATATTTTCAGCTTTTAAGTTAGACAGTTTCAGTTAAAAGAAAAAACAGCAAATACCTGTGCTGGTTTATTTTTAATTTTGTTCCAAAAATTATTCGGTAACTATGTATGTGGTATGTAGCGTAGGCAATTCTTAGTTGATCTTCTAGACTTATCAAAAATTTATCTACCCATGCCCCATTAGGGAACTCTATATAAGAAAATTCGGAAAATATTATATTGACATAATTTTCATTTACAATGATTGCAATGATTACCTACGCTCATTATTATGAATGTAAGTAGTTAAACTAATGAACTTTTCAGTTAATTTAACTGTAATGTGATTAAAACTAAAATAGTGTTTATAACACGCAAAAATTAATTAAAATGTGTTCGTCAGGAAATTAACTGAAATATTAACAAAAAACTTTTGTTTAACATTTATATATTTTAAAAGTAGAAATAATCTTTAATATAGACGAACTTAATTAACAAGAAACGTGTTAAGAACTATGTAATAACAAATTAGTATTCAATAACCAATTATGTTTGACCTCCTGTTATATAATAACTGCTTGGATGTTAGGTTCACATATGCTTGTCGGTTTCCGCCTTGTACCGCCTCCCGCCGAATATCAGCATAAAAAATGTGACTGTTTTTTAATTAAAATTTGATGTTAATGGGCTGATAAGAGAATTCAATAATTCATTCTATTAGAAAGTCGACTGAAAAATTCCTGAGCATTAGCTAGGCAACAGTTCGACTGCTTTTCATTTAACAGACAAAAAACATGT
Organism: Pieris mannii; assembly: GCA_028984075.1. Classification (NCBI taxonomy): domain Eukaryota; kingdom Metazoa; phylum Arthropoda; class Insecta; order Lepidoptera; family Pieridae; genus Pieris; species Pieris mannii. The sequence continues at coordinate 1,477,514 of CM054784.1, forward strand.
TAAAGGATGTTATACATTTATTTTTTATTATTTTCTCTATGGTACTTGTGCATACAAAATCGTCACTTTCCCGTCTTTAGTGTATGATGTAAAGAAGAAAGAAAACTTTAAGTAATTTAATCAAGCGTAAAATAATGCAACTGACAATAGGAATTAACAGAAATGAAATCACATTGTTATCCTAAAAACTATCGATTGAACTAATTAAAAACACGCAAAATCAGCCATATAAAAATGTTAATGTCATATTAAAAATAAGAATGGTTAAGTTATTTATAAATGTTGTCAGCACTAACGAAACTCTCCTACATACAGGCAACCGTGCCTTTAAAAATCTTATTACATTCTACTAGAAAGCTAACACGGCAGTGATCTGTAAATCCCTCCCAGGTGATTAAAAGTTTGATAGCTGCGGATTATTTTTTTTAATGCATCGTGGTGCAACATGCCCCCATAATCATGTTGAATCCTTCGGTAGATGCAAGTAAGTTTAATATTTTGAATAATATTGGATACTTTATACAATCATAGCTGCTAGGATATATGAACTTAGTGCTGCCAAAGTATCAAAAACATGAGCCGCAACTGAACGAATGCTTTGACATCTCACTTTATTCACAGACGATATAATTGAACACACAAACCAAATACACATTTTAAAACTGTATATAACAATTGAATACTGTTGTTAAATATAATGACAAGTTATTTTCAAGTGTTAAAAAACCGATTCGAAGCGTTTTTGCGTTGACCTGGTACCGCCCGCAAATTATACGAAATCAATTGAGAGGCGGCGCCCTTCCCAAATTAAGTTGTTATACGTTAAAAACTAAATAACCATAATGCGCTCGCAAAAAATACCCCACACGTTACCAATTATTTTACAATAATCTAATAAAAAATAACTACCGGGAAATGATTTTGGGGCATTTTAAGTGGTGTTTGAAAGTTTTAATCGAATTAGTAAATGTTGTTTTAAAAATTGAATTTAATTTGAAGCTTCAATCAATTTTTGTTATTTTTATTTTACTTTTTAGTTATTTTTAGTCTTTATTTGTGGTTATTTGTTTAATTTTTTCCTTTGATAGTAGTGCTTATATTCTAATATAATAGATGTGAAAGTGTTAAATTTGTGATGTCATAATTTCTTGTATTTTTTAGGCACACAAGCTGAATAAATAAATAAACAACAATTTTCCATTTAATGTTTTTTTAATCACGAATTCAACCAAAACAATTTTTACAAAACAAATGCGTATCGGACCTAGGAACGCGTGCTTAATGACAAATCAATTGTGTTATAATATTTCTGTTTAATTTTAATTTGTTAAACTGCCATTTTTTTGCCAAGAAATCGAATGTCGCTACCATAATTTAGTGGCTATAATTGCTATTCATTTATAAACACTTTAAATAACAATTAAAATTATTAAATTATAAAAAAAGATGTGCGATTTCTAGATACCACTGTAAGAAAACAATATAAATAATAGCGCAAGAAGTGCAAAACTTCATACTAACTAAAGTATTTTCGAACCAGTTGGACTTAGGATTAATCCTCATCCTTCAAGAAAAGATTGTAGAAATTCTTAAAAGGCTGGCAACGCACTTGAGAGCCTTCTGGCAATGTGTCCATAGGGAGCGGTATCACTTAATATGACATGAGTCTCCTGCCCGTTTGGCTCCTATCAAATTAAAAAATCTAAGGTATACTTACTCATGAAGTATAGAACAAAACTATTTAAGCATTTGTAAATAGTGAAGTTCAGTTAGTACGAAAGTGAGGGATACGATATGTATAAAAACTGTAATTGACAGATGATTAATGATGTAATTTATATAACATGCTCCTTTCTATAAAAAATTTAATAAAACAAAAAATTCAAAGGTTACATGCGTGCGTGTTAACAATAAATCTTAATAAAAATCAAATAAGTTATAAAAATTGTTGATTCCCACACGCGATATCTAGCGTTGAAATAAAGAAAATTTATGTGCGTTTTAAAAACTCCTATCGTACACTCGCTAGTGCTTAACCCCGGTTTCGTTTCGCATTCCGTTATTTGGATCAGCATCGGCCTTCGGTCTAGAAGGATAGAAAAGCGAGAGCTTGGCTGTCCTAAGCAAAACTGGCGAGGTACCAGATGAGGTAAAGACACTTCGCAGGCGAAGTTTCACTTCTCACTTGCGTGAAGGGCAAGGGCAGGAGCGGGTACTGTCCAGCTGGCATCATTCCTAATCCTCTATTTGCAAGCTCGTCGGCAGCATAATTGCCGAGAGATCCACTGTTTCCTTTGAAACGCCATCTTATAGGCAAGGGAAGGAGCGGGTAATGGCCAGCTGGCATCATTCCTAATCCTCTTTTTGCAAGCTCGTCGGCAGCATCATTGCCGAGAGATCCACTGTTTCCTTTGAAACGCCATCTTAGTCTCACAGCTAAACACACAAGTAGCTAAATCATGATTTAACTCATTGTCATTGTTTATAAGTAGTAAACATTTTAGATAGTTGTTTAGAAATATGAAAACATCACGTCCGAAATTATTTTTGTAAATCTCACATAAAAATAGCAATATACAGATTGAAGCCGGACACAATTTTATTATTATATGTACGTGGGTGGTCCAACTTTGTCGCTAAAAACATTTATGTTTAGTAAACATTTAACTTTGTATTGCAAGGTGTCGTGTTAAACCATTGTTTTTTTAATGTTCGGTATATTAAAATAAATGGTGAATTAGTGTGTGGCAAAATGGAAACACACTATTGATATATTGATTATTATTTTTTTTTTTAAATTTTATGGCAATAGGTGTAACTTTATGCCAGTTTCAAGGAAATGGTAGGAAATCTACACGCGAGAAAAAAAAATCACATCACAAGGAAACAAAGGGATAAGCTAGTTAAAACGTAATATTGACATCAATATTATTAAATTATGATTGATTATGAAAGAAGATTATACAATAAAGGAAGACGCAAGAGGCAGGAGATTTTAGTCGGAAACGGAACATGTAGTAATTGTAAGGGATTCAGAAAGGAAGTGCGGTCATATTGGGTACAAGAAAAGAAAATATGGTCGACGTCACTAATATCTTCTCCACATCACAAATACATATTACTTTTAACAATCGAATCCTTGCTTGGAAGTGGACATACATGTCCTAAACGCATTCTGGAAATTATAAAAGTGACAATTTTAGAACTTAGAAGCTTAAACAACCATGGTTTACTGGGAATCTTGGGTTGAATTATTAAAGTTATTGGTTATTGTTATACATATGTTAAGAAATAATAAAAAATGAAAATCCATATCATACAGTCAATAATATTTATAAACTGTGAATGCATTTAGTACGTTCTTGTAGGCTGTGCCTTCGCAAATCTGGGCACATAAATGTTTAAATATACAGCCTATGAAGAAATATCTTGTATCAGTCCTTTAAAATTTGAGTTAAAAACAAACAAATATTATTCTAATATATATATTTTCTTTTATCTCATTATAATGTTTTTCATTCGTTTAAACCTATTTGTCAATGTAAACAAAATAGCCGTTTAACTGTAGTTTTGTTCGGAGACGACAATATGATTCATGTCATTGAAAACAAATAGTTTTATCTATATCAATACGTAAGAATGACCTGATTTCGATCACTGTAACAATTTCTCATATCGGCTGATAGCATGAATCAGTCAAACGTCATCTCTTTATCTATGGAAATAAAGTTCAAAACCCTGTGTCGTTGGAAATCGACCTAGTTTTGGTGACACCTGAATTTCACTGGTGTCTAGATTTATTAAGGCATCGATATTTGGTGATAGCTCATGATAATGTATGGACATTTTATTTCCATTAAGGGATATTTTCAAACATGGTTTTGCGTCATTTTCTTCATAGGTTGTGCGCCTTGATTGGGATATTTTTTTTAATAAATATTTAATTTGTTTGGCTACTTCTCTTGTATTCGGTCTTACTAGTTTATTAGCCTATGGTTTATTGGTTAATATAAATATAACTATTCAGTAATACTAATCACAACCCGGTGACAAAAGAAACCCCGGTAGACCGAGGCTGCGTTCGTGGGATGGAGTTGTCAAAGGACCTCAAAACAATAGGGGTTCGCAATTGGACGCGGGAAGCACTAGATATATCGCGATGGTGAAGTGTAATTGAGGAGGCTAAGGCCCACAAGGGGCTGTATAACCATTGATGATGATGATGATGATTCAGTAATGCTACAACCACAAATGGGTGTTCATCTTAAATGCAAATAAAAATATTTTATTAAATATCAATATACATATAGGTATATAACAATTTTGTTACCTGGTCTAACTATGACTCTCATTCGAACAACGATACTGTTAACGCCTTGATATAAAGAGGCAAATATAAAAGGAATATGTTATGATGATCTGTCTTACTAAAAACTTTTTGACTATTTATGAATTACAATAAGGCAATCGTTTGATTCGCACCAAGTTCCAAGACAAACGCATAAAAGAAATTGTCTCGTAACATAGCTTATTAACACACGACAGTTTATAATTAAGTAAATATGTGTAAAATGAAGACAGTGTTACATTAATTAAATGCTTATTATACAGACACACAGCATTCCATGAATTGATTATAGATAATGATTTCAAAGATTCGCGGTGACCTTTATTTTCCTATTATTATTTGCATATTGTATTAAATTCAGATAGCATTAGTGTCATTGTCATGTTGCGGTCTAGACTGGCCGTGTTATTCATAAAAAACAGTCGATTTTATTACGCTAAATAGTATCGGAGTTGCATTGAATTTTAACACATTAAATGCTCTTTTCTCGGATCCGAGTGAAGCGGGATCATTGTAGCGGTGCCACCCACTCGGGTCCGTACGGGCATCCCGTTCATTTTTTAAACCATTGCCATCCATAGCTCTCGGATCCGAGTATTCGGCACCCGACGTGCTGTATGCCGACCACTCGGTTCTCAAAAATGTTTTTTGGTAAAAATATAATACATTAATACATATTTTCAAACATTCATATTTAACCTAATCAAAATTCGCCATAAAAAGTTTTTGTTTTCGACTTTCAATGTGTTTATGCATTTTCCGAAATTCTGATAGTATGTTTATTTTAAAACAAGACCCATACTCTGTGAGTAAACTATCATCATCTTTCACTTCATTGCGAATGCAACTCGATTATTCCATCTTCAAATTGTCCATGTCCTCCGTCCTTTAGACTTCCATACGGAGTTTGGTAAGTTACATTTTCTGAAGTCACAAACTTAGTGGTGCGGTAAATAAACTCATATACAAAACATAACTAATGGAGCCGCGACCATTATAATGATTTGTTCATTAATATTGTATAATATAACTAACAAGACTGGCCTGGATATGTTGCTTAATAATTTAAGTAACGCGGAGGCTCTTGCAGCGATAAAGGCCTATTAAGCCACGGCAGGCCAGAACTACGATGGCTAAGTGATGTTTAGCTGAACCTTCAAGCTATGGAAATCTCCGATCTTGAAGCAAAATCCTTAAAGTAGTGTCTTGATTGCCCAGGCAAATGAGCGATAGCCCAATGATGATCACATACTGTAGGTTTTATTTTAAGACCAATGGAATCATTGGTCCGTCTGAATGTTTCGGTACTTTATAATTGAAACTACAATAATTATCTCCGCTTTTTTTTCATCATGAGAACTTATTTAAACTTAAGGAAACATGCAAAATATTTCCTATCATATACCGTAGCTAATTATAAATAATTTACACACGTACTAAAAACCAAGATAATTTTTCTTTAGTTTTATTGATCAAGTTTCTACCCGATCGGTTAATTACTGGCCGTTGACACCAGTCGATACAAAAGTGCAAATGTTTAATGATAAATAGGTATATATAGGATTATTTTTATTAGAAGACAACTTTTAACAAGATATTTCTTAGGAGCATACGGTAACTAAATCACACATCGTTTTGGGTCAGTGATTATTATTTGACTTTTTTATCACAATACAAAATTAATCGTATAGTAGATACTTATCTTTCAAGTCAGATGATCAGCGGCGAACCACGATTACTGATTAGCGCACGAAATGTCGAGTAATGGTAATAATTAAACAAGTTTGCGCTACATTTATTTGTGAACAGTGCTAAGTCAATGTTTTTAGGCTACATAATTACACGTTTGCTACTAGACATGTACACTAGGTTTTTTTTTATTGATAAAGTTTGCCAACGCTCGCCACACTGATAAATTGGTAAAAACAAACACAAAATACAATTTTTAATGTGACAAGCACTTAGGCAAACATGACATTCATTTAGAGCACATACAAATATCAATCGAAACAATTATTAAACAAAACAAACATTACAAAAAACTAAACAAAAATCGATTTTAATGTGTGAGGGGAGCAACTATGGATATCCAGACCTAGCTTGTTTATCAGAATGCTAACCTAGATATCGGATAGCTTTGACCAAAACGCGTTCTACAGAAAGGAGGGACAAATGGAATAATGGGATGCCTGGGGTATCGAGAGGGTACATGAATCTTAAATTTAGAAAGAAGGTTCCCTGGGTTTACCTAGAAGTTTCTTCATACTCGATTTCTCGTCAACTTTGCACTCTAAATTTTTGTCTCGATTTTTCGAAACGTTTTCTGACCTCTCACCCGCGGCTACTTTATTGTACGCTGTATAAGTTGTACTCATATGGGTCAAGCTCTTCAGTTCTTTTCATATTAATCACGAGTACTTCGTGAATAAAATGTACTAAGAAAAAAATACGATTGTCAATTCCTTTCTTCTTTTGTTATTTGTGTTTGACTATACGCCGTAGTACTTGGAAGGTTAGATAGAGACAGATAGATATTTATTATCAAGCATTATATAGTTTCTCTATTCTATCTATTGCGCGGTGATGTCAATGTGTTTATAATCTAGGATTATATTTTATTCCTTTTTTACCGTAGGCTTATTTTTCACTAATCTTTCTTGGCAACTAGAAGTTATAAGCAGTTTTAGAGATAAAATCGTAATGTATATATTGATATTATCAAAAAATGCTATGTTTATACAATCAATGACCTAGATATACGGATTACTATAATATCAGCGTTTAGTACTTCTTATCTTAGATATATAGCCTAAGGCTCATTGTTATACATTAAATATATTTTAATAAACTATATAGTATTTAGAAATTATAAAGAGCAGCGTACGTTCCTTGCTCGTAGGAAGAAAGTAGTCCAAAGTCATTGGCTGTTATTGTCATGAATATATATAAAAAGTTGAGCAGTGTTGGCCTAGTGGCTTCAGCGTGCGACTCTCATACCTGAGGTCGTAGGTTCGATCCCCGGCTGTGCACGAATGGAGTTTCTTTCTATGTGCGCATTTACATTTGCTCGAACGGTGAAGGAAAACATCGTGAGGAAACCGACATATCTTAAACCCAAAAAGTCGACTTCGTGTGTCAGGCACTGGAGGCTGATCACCTACTTGCCTATTAGACTTAAAAATGATCATGAGGCCAAGACCTAAAGAGGTTGTAGCGCCACTGATTTATTTATTTGATATATAAAAAGTTACATAAAATACATTTAAATTATTACGAAATACCTTATTTTATATAGGTAGATTTCGTAAATAAAATAAAGTGTAAATAATATGGCATTTTATTGTAATTGAACTTTTGACAGTTGACAGTTCATCGGTTAATACATTCAGCAAGTACGCTCGGTTTATGACCCTATGAAAATTTGAAGTAGATACCTTTTATTCTAAGGTTCCCATTTCCTACACAAAGATAAACTTTCACATATGATTTTCACATAAATTCTCACTAAAACCTTTGTTGTCACGGCATCAAAGGCAATCTACCTGATCCGTTAATTTATGTTATATGTTGTAATTTGTTGCTCGCATTTCATCATGTATTTGTTTTATAAAATATAAACAGGGATTATTAAAACCCTTAACTTTAATCTAACTTCTAAGTAAAGGACGTATTTACTCAACAAGTGCGTTTAATTGCGCAGATAAAGTGTGAGATTAAGCTCCGTATACACTGGAGGCTTCAATCCGTGCTTACGTTAAGCTCCTATGCATCCTGTCGTCAGCTTGGCGCTTATTGGAGTTTTTTCACGTTGTCATCCGTCATGGAATCATAACGGTTTCCCGTTAGATAAGTTACGTTAATGGGTAACCTTATAAATTGTTTTTTTTAATTATTTTTATTTATTTATAAAATCACATTCCTGTTCGAACAGGTGACCCAAAACATAAGAAATTAATATATAGTATATACACAATTAAAAAATAATTACTAACTAACAAATAATAGAACTTTTGTCAGTTCACTCAATGGACAATAAAAGATCCTTTTTCCTATGCAATTCGTTAATTAAAGGAATACACCGAATCCTATATGCGTCAGGTTAGCTTCCTAGCTGGGCACATGAAGTAACGGCGGACGATGTCGCCTTTTGACGTACCCATCAGGCTTATTAAAGCTAAGGAACTGGAGTACTACCGAATCACTATCTTTATAACAATTGCATTAAGTACATCTCAAGCGTGGTAGTAGACTCACTGTAGGGATATTTGTGTAATATTTTAATTGTCTAAGGGTCTGTTTTACAATGTCCGGATGAGTTCCAAATAATCGTTATTACTTATTGGTATGATACTATTGTTGCGTTTCACAAATGTCAGATATCGCTATTCGTCATGAAACGCGAAGTTTGAAATTCGGAACTTTTATCTTACGAATAATTTATGTGTTGCATAGCTACTTTATACTTATCTATACATTGTGAAACAGACCCTAAGAATAGCTCTCAATTGTTTTATCGTATTGTGTCAGGACATCGACAAAGTGATTGAAACTAAAAAGATTTGTAGGTAACATTTTCAGAGATTTCCTTTTTTGAATTGATTTCATTTCTTTTCATGGAAACGTTTCACATTATATATACGTGTTACACTATGGAAACAGATCGCGATTAAGGCACGTAAAGATCCTTCTGTATACCTACCGCAGCGGCTCTATCTGTTGGATTAGATGTAGCCCGACAGCTGTAATCTTCACTTACTAGTCTAATGCTTTCTTAGTTATCAAAGACATTTCTAAACTGAGAGTAAATCGTTGTATGGATTTTTACGTGTTTATTGTCCCTTAAGCTTCAGCATTTTTATCCTTATACATTCCGATATGTATTATTGTACTACATATAAAAAATCTAAATCATAATATGTTACGTTTAAAAACCACCGTGGTTTGTGTTAACAGCAGTCTCGTTTATAAGAGCGACAAATGCATATAGTTCTTCAGTTGAAGAACTTTCTTTCGACATAAAAATAAGTTCATGTTTTATGTTGCTTAACGTTAGGTTATCTAATAAGTGACGGTACTCAATTTACATATACGCAGCGGTAGCAAATACCTCAACGTTCTCTCGCCATAGACGTTGTTTGCTTTCGATGCACAAAGCCGATTCTGCGTTACAACTGGGGTCCGTACGCAATGCTCATCTATTTCTTTTTTTAAGTTATCTCGATTATAACTGACTCTTTGGTTTCTTTTTGTCAAATTAAGTATAGGCTATGACGAAGAGAGACATTCAAAAATTCTTTATTTGAAGAGTAAGTATGCTTAGAGACCGATCTATATAAATGTCAACGTGTACCAATCCCTTGACTTTTTAATGTATAAATTTGACATTTATGAATAGCTAAACTTATTGATATATTTCGTTTCTAAGGGTCTGTTTCACAATGTCCGGATAAGTGCCAAATAAGCTATTTATTACTTATTTGTAGGATAAACAGTATTTTTGCGATTCACAACTGTCAGATAGCGCTATTTGTCATGAAATTCCAAGTATCTTATTCAAACTTTTATCTTTCGAATAATTTATGTGTTGCATAGCTATTCGGCACTTTATCCATACATTGTGAAACAGGCCCTAAGAATTATAGTTTATAACCTAAATGACTGTACCGTTTACATAATTTCAAGTTCATTTGATATAGCATTTTATCATAAAAACCCTTAACCTTATATTAGGATGACATATGTGGAATGTTTAATTAAATTATAAAATGAATAAGTTAATGTCGTGGTCAAGGCATATTGATTTTTATATTAGGAAGATGGTACCACAGTTGTTTGTGGTAACATCATAATCATACAGTTGTTGGTGGTGGATATATTGTTTGCTAATTGCTATCATTTAGGTCCAAATACGGACACGGAGCACTGGTACAATAATCCAAATAAAAAACTATGTATTACTATTTTGTTAATATATCGAATTTACGTTACGTTAAACGTATACGTATTACGTTTACATAAGCTGAAACAGATATTAGACATATATCTATAGTTTGGTTTAGCAGTACCGCCTCAAACTATATAGCGATTTCTATATCTTCAAGGAAATGTTCACAACAGCATTTCCTTTCAATATTTCCGGTCGATTTCGTCAAGATGCTTTTCAGTACGAGGGACTGTTAAATGCGCACGTTTAAAAACCTAGTGTTCCCGCTGGTAATTAAACCTACGAAGGGCCAACTCTGCTCACGTGATAGTTGCTAATATTGTTGAAAAATAACTGTCGGCAAGCGGTCTTAACAAAAAAAGGTCACGACCTTTCAACAGTTATCTCAAAATTACGAAGATTACGTAAAGTCATATGTTTGTAGTATGATTTGTGACAAGGTCGGCGGCGATAAATTTTTACGAGCAAATAATCAAATTAATTATAATATTTTTTATTAAATTAAACTGCTTTATTTATGTAAACATCGATAGCAGTTGTTGGACAGAACTTGCGTGTTATTTGCGGATTAAATTTACGAATAAAATTCTATATAAAATGTTAATTTAAAATCGAATTAATTTGATTTGTCGATACAAAAAATGGCGCCAGGGATTAATTATAATGGCGCCATATTTAGTAAAAAAACTGACAAATACTTTAAATGATGGGACGTGATGTAAGCAGTTTTTAAAAATGGAATTTCGTAATTGGAACATTCGCAAAGTAATCTTCAGGAAATGCAGCCTACGATTATATCGATATCACTTATCAATGATAGCCGGACGTTGACCAATTATCGGTAATCACACAGGAAAATCCTTTAAATCCTATTTTGTTAATCATGTTATTATTAGGATTAAACAGATGTAACCTTAATAGCACAGCTAGACTGTATTTATTCCCAAAAACATAAATATATTATGTAAAACATAAATATGTTAGACAAAGAAGCATTCTTGTGTGACAGAGTTTTTGGTTTGTTTATATCGGTTTTGGTTTGAGTTTATTCTTCTTCTTTTTTCTCTTTATAGTGTCAGAAAAATACTGTCGCGCTTACCATAAAACTTACTTCTCATATGGGTAGTATATGCGACAGCAGATCATGCAGGTTTAAATCCTGGATATTTGAAATATTTTGCGCTTTTATCACATATTCCTGTTCTTGCAAACAGCGCTATGAGACTTATCTAAAAATCTGTGGTGCATTTAGTGAGTCCATAGCAGAAGAAGTGTGAGCAAATTTTTCCGTGAATTCCGGTGTAGGAATGACATATTAGTATTTTTTAAGAACTGCGTACCGCGTGGCCTCTTATCCTATTTTTTATTGACAAGATATTAACAGAAACTGTAAATATTTTCGTAACCTTTAAACCTATTTGAAAAACTGTTTAGCTCAAATAGCCTCGAAATTTGTCGTGCCTCCGTCACATTAGTAAAATAACATTGTATTGAATACATAATGTTTTTCAATAACAAACTAAAGGAAAATTTTGATGAAAACATGATTTTACTCTATCTTATCTTTGTATATTTTTTAAAATATATTTAACATAGTTTTGTATTTTCGATGTTTATCAAATTTCAATAAGGTTTTAGTTACCAAAATCAAAGAAGCGGTTACTCTGGAGTAGACTTGGAAAGAATATTCGGATACTATTCGGTATTTGGCCTATTATATTATATTTTTTATATTCATATTTTCATTTCTGTTATAATCATTTAAGTAGCCATTGGTACATAACACAGGTACGTAATCATCTTCTGAATTGGGAAAATGGAGGATTCCATGTATGTATTTAAATTATAGTGCTAATCAAATTAGAGAAGTGTAAGGTTCTCATTTCTTTTATAATCATTTTTTCATTAAGAAGTCATGCAGTGCGTTAGCAATATACCGCGCAGAGGAACAGCGGGCACGCGGGCGATGAGTACATTAGAACAAAACAAAAGAGCGCGATACAATCACATTTTTTTGCGCAAAAACCCAGCCGAATACTTTTTATATATTCGGTATTCGGTTTACTGGCGAATTTACTATTCGTTGCAAGTCTACTCTGGAGCAATATACAAAAAAATATAATTCTAATTTTAAAAATCTCCTTGTAAATTTTTATCGATAATAATTAAATATAATTCTACTTTTAAAAATTTACTTGTAACATATTGATTTAAAATACTTGCTTGACCAACTTGCTGCCTTTATTAATTTGTTTGTGCACTAATTCCACCGTCAAAGTATCAACCGGTCTTTGACTGATAAACAGACATGTTACCGTTTCCAAAGGGCATATCGAATCGAGTAACAGTTTTCAAGAGAAATCTAGCATATTCTTAACAAACAGTCTCCCTAAATGTAAATTTTCTTACGTAAATTTTCACGAAGTATAGTGTTGATACTATGGCATACTTGTGTGTTATTGTTGTAGTTATTATAAAACCTAAGTAATTATTTTTTAACCTGTTGGAGGCAAACGGGCTCACCTGATTTGAGGTGATACTGCCCATGGACACTCACATTGCCAGAAGGCTGGCAAGAGTGTTTGAATAGGTACGCTCTTTTTTTGAAGGACCCTTAATCGAATTGATTCGGAAATAATTCGGTGGACAGTTGGTTTCACATAGTATCAAAAACTGTCTTAAAAACGCTCACTTGTGGAACGATGGACGTTCAGGTGAAACGGATGGTATTTTGAATTCTGCCTTGACGTCCTTAATTAAATAATTAATAATTATGATCTATCACTCCCGCATATATTTGGATACCTAAACATGATAGATAAAAAACAACTATTTCAATATTTAATTAATAGGTTTATAGAAACATTAATGCAACACAGACTTAGGAACTATGTTTTTGTGACTTAGATAATTTTTCATGATAGGAAATGTCGGTGAGATCAAAGTGATCATGTTTACTTTGCGTAGTCTTAAAAAAATTGTGGTTAGGTAATGTTGATGTTTTAATTAAACGTAAAATATGGCTCATTGATACCGTAAAATTGTGAAAATATTACAAAACTGTAAACAGCTTTAAAAAGGTAACATATATATTGAAATGTTTAACATTTTACAAGCCAATTACAAGGAACGTCTAAAATCCATTTATTCAGTTGGTTTACTAACGATAGTTGAACATGTCAACGTCACAAGAAAATACTGACGGAATGGTTGCAAATTTCAAAAGAAAATTTAAATTTTATTTGTTTGGTAGATATTTTGTATAGATATAGAGGAGGTAATGGAAATCACAATTGAATTTATCAAGCTACACTTATTTGTACGCATAAATACAATTATGCCATTTTGAAATGAACGCTGCCGAACGCGGACGCCGATTGTGCCTCTTTGTCGATTGTTCCGCGCTCTCGCTTGCACTTCAAGCCTTAAATGGTAACACCGCATGCGTCATGTTTTTTTCGTGCGTGCAGCCGCCTCCATTGAATTATAAGACGCTGTGACGTCAAAAAGAATTACGCTGTACAAAAACACGGTTAAAGTCGCGCGGTAAGCCTGCAGATCCTTTTCTTCTATAACATATTCAGTAGAACTGCCAAGAACTCACCACCAATGATATTATCACAGATTAAATCCTAAAAATAATTATATTCACCCTTAGTGCGAGGCAACGCATAAAAATTAAATACAAATTTATGTTATAAGCTCTAAGCATTTTTATTTTAATTGAAATGATATGGCCGGTGTCGCCTGTACCTTTTTCTTTTTATTCGTGTTAGGTCATCGAATTCCACTCAACTTTCCTCGTGTTATCTAATCGATGACTCGGCTTACATGATGCTGTTTCTGTGAACAAACAAATCCTTTGGGCTGAGACAACGTTGATTCACTGTGATTACAAGAATTTACGATTAAACTTTTATAATCATTATTAAATATCGGTCATGGATTTAATTACTCTTAATTAACAAGGAAAATTTGTATCCATTTTTTTTTCACTAAGTCCTCGTATATTTGGTCGTGGGAAGTTTTTAATAAAATATATATCTATTAATATTATGTACATTGTTTGTAGAAATATTTAATTCCAAAACGCAAACACAGTATTTACAATATTATTAACCATAATAGTAATTACAAAAAAATAAATTGTTTTATTATACATATAGTATCATTCTTTAAAGGCCAACAACGCACTTGCGAGCCTTCTGCCAATATGAGTATCCATGGTCGGCGGTACCACTAAACATCAGGTGATGATCCTGCCCGTTTGCCTCCTATTACATAAAAAAAAATGTATAAACAATGTTATTCAACATTCCCTAAATTTTAATTGCATTGTTATATGTTTTCAGTATGTAGTTATAATGTTTAAAGAACTTTATTTCTCATTATAAAAAAATATATTTTATTTACATGAGAAAATTAATATTAATATGTATATATACGAGCGTCATACATGTCGCCATTAGCCGTCTCAATTTTAGTCTACTATGTTCACACTAACACGCATCTTTAATGCCTTTTTGAATTTGTCAAACACAAAAATATTGCGAATTTTAGATAGTAATTGATTAAATAATTTCATACCTAATAGACTTCTTCAAATAATTTGTACGCGGCTTCACTAAGATAAGCAAACTCGCTCGACGAGTATTGCGTGTAGCTGTGTATTTGATTTTTTTTAATGATAAGCTACTATGGAGAGAGTTTTATAAATATTATTAGACATACTACAATATAGACGAGAACAAACTCTATCTACAATATAATTTAGATAACGAATTCTTAATGTTTAAAAATTCAAAACAAATAAAAGATGCTTGTTATCGCCATGTAATCCCATCACGTGTCAAAGACTTGTTGTCAAATAATAGATTAATTTTATAGACTTTTCGTACTTTAATATTCAAATATCATTACCGATTAGTTTGTTGCACCTATGACATTCCCATAAGTTCATGCGGCTAATTGAATTTATTATACGTCAAAGGCGGCGACTTTAATTTTAAAAATTTATTATCGCCCGTGGTGTACTGTCAGATGATTCTAATTATTTCCCATAATTAGGTATTCCAAAGATCATAGATAATGTGGTTATAATATACGTTTAATTTATCTGGTTTAAATATATTTAATGAGAGATATTGTGTAAGGTATTTAAAGAATGTTATCTGTTAAATGATGTAATAAAGCCATTACTACGTTATGAATTTTAATATTTAATTTATTTATTTAAACTTTTTTGTAAACAATTTTAAGCATTCATTTATGTAATGTTTCTAAAGGTTCTATGGAACGGCCTTATTATTATCTCTTCCAGACAATTTGTGCTGAAATATAAACGTAAGACGTAGTGTATAATATAAAAATAAAATATGTATGCTAAAAATTCAAATTTATTTTATATGTATTTGCGCCATCTATTGGGTATTACTTTAAACCTATAAATCCAATTCCCGAACCCATATAAAACATTTTACGAAAACAGTTTTGTTACATGACTAGAATAATTACATGAACCTTGTCTATACGAGTATATTAAGACATTTAAAAAGTTACTAGACCGCGTATAAATCACATTATACTAATAAAATATTCGTTTGTTTCAGCGAATCTCACGATCAGCACTCGCGGCTTAAGCCTGGACCTGCTCATCCACTCGCCCGTGCAAGACATGTACCTCTGCTTCAACCGCTCACGACTCGTCGGCAGAAGACTGGTAAGATATTACACATTTTTACTATATAATTACGCATATTTATTCAAATTATTTCAAATAACTGTTTGTCTTCAGACAAGGTTTCAAGCCGAAAGACAACCGAACTGCCTGTTCAAAGAAGAATTCGTAGACGGCTACAACAGATACCACCTGGTAAAGAACGAAGACCGCTACATAGGATTCAACAGGCGAGGCGCTCAGATGAGACGCGGAAAGAGCAACCTTCCCGAAAGACAGCACAAATGCTTCTCCCTGCTAAAGGAAGCCCACGACTTCGACATAAACAGACACAATACTGTGATCGCGGGCACCGTGCCCAAGTGGCGCCCCCAGCGTAGGCTCCGGCCTCCGTCGCAGAACTCCATCAAGCCCCCGTGTCACGGCGTGCGCCATCACCACGGCAGGCATCAGAGGCGGCGAAACTGTGAGGGCACGTAGGTGACTCGTCTAATAATTTGCAGCATATACGCTTCAACGCTTATCGCGTTTCGTTGCCAGCGACGAACATTGAGTGGACAGAGTATTAGTCAACTACCACAGTATTATAACAGTGACGAGGACTGGACAGTGTTAGGTTAGCACGGCCGCGGTGGCCGCGGCATCACAAACGCCTTATGAATGGTAGCTGAAGCGAGAGGGGGAGCAAACATTTGAATGGGACAAAAAGCCACGTCCGGAGATGTGAAATTCCGTATGGTTGTGTAATATCATGGCGCTCGTTTGCTCGTCTGCGCCCGAGTTTGTGCTCTAAAAGGAAAAAAGTTCTGTGGTAAGAGTAAATAGTAGTCTCACTAGTCACGAGTCTTCCGACAGACCACCGCTGAACTTTGAAGATTACGACACGAAGTTACAAGGCGTCAATGATATTTAATCTGCCCATTTGTGTAGTTTTGCCGAACTTTGATAACGGAGTTCCAGCTCGCCCGCTCGCAATAATGTACTTACAGCCCCGTTATTTCAATTCTCAGTGTATTATTTAAAATGCTTTACATTCTTAAGTATAGATCATGTTATCCGCTTGTAAATATATGTTTACTTATTTATCGAAAACTTAAATGAACATGTAAACGTACTTAGATGTAAAATTGTATTAAATTGTTTTATATTTAAATCGACCGATCGCTCTCTTGTGATTTGCCACAGTCGACTTAACTTCTTCTTCATCCGAACTTCCTCATGTTTTCAATTGTATGAAATGTTATGTGTATGATTTTGAGAGTTTTGTATATATTATATTTAAGTGTTCGTATGTGAGTGATGAGTTTTTGAATCTCTTTTGAAATTGTACAGTAGATTCTCGGTTGTTTAATGGTTTGTGCGAGACATAATGTCAATGCAACTCGAATTTGTAAGTGAAATAGTTGTGGGAATATGAACGATCGAGAGTCTACTCCAGACTGATGACAGTTCCCATACGGTCATCAAATATTGAAGCGAAATTGTAATCTAAACACATTAACAAGATCTGTGCCATAGTGTGGCAGTGCACGATTTGTAATTTAAGTTTGTCTGTAATTACGTAGGTAATATTTAATGGAAAATATGATTTAAAGTTAGTTTACCAAGACCCGTGTAGTATTGTCATCAAAGTGTGGGTTATCAATGTTAGACATTCCAATTAAACTTATTTAAAGACATAGTCGACAATACATAGCATTCCATTGACTAAACGCTTTTACAAAGTACTGTTAAAATGTATCGCCGTGTCTATATTTATAACAGATGCTGAAAATGAAATTACATATTGCTAAGAAAATTATGAAATTAAATCATATTTAACTCGCAATCTTTGTTTTTATCACCCATCTGAATAATAGGTAAAAGTTAAAACACTGTTTAGACAAATATATAACGGAAGTATAAAATACAGCTTTTCAATTGATATAAATACGAATAAAAAGTACTCGAAACGAGAATAAAATATTTAATATTTATTTATTAACACTTCGTTGCAAATAGAAATAATACAATACAATTGACATAATTTAAAAAAAAAGGAGGGCAACTGACGGACTCGTGGGTTTCGAGCGATCTCTTCCAGGCCATTATGAAAAAAAATAGATAAGGTAAGTGCAAAAGTATATAAGAAATATAGACAAAACTAAACGAACAAAACAAAGCAAATAAAAAAATGTATACGGTGATCAAGACAATATTAAAAAAAACGAAAACATGAACAAGGATATTTTTTTTTTAGTTTTCCTAAAGAGCTTTGCATTGCCACTGTCAACCAAACGACTGCATAAATTCACATAATATTCAATTCAGTAACTATTTTTATACTTTCCTTAAACTTCGAATAAACCAAATTGTATGATTCTTAAATTAAAAAGTATGTTTATTTCAATTTCGATAAATTCACAGTACTAGAGACTACACCTAGAATCAAAAAAAGGTGCGTGCGTACAAAGAACACATGTCAGAAGTGAAATTACTTTGTAAATTAATTATTACTTAGGTGAAAGCCCCCAATAGATGATCATACACCACGATATGATTACTATACTGTATACTGTTTACGTGCTAATGATAATATAGATAAATAAAATTAAAATAATATTTTTTTCTCATCTCTGGGCGCGGGCTCCCCGGTACCAGCTCCTTCCACTTGACCGTATTCAACGAAGAATCTTCGACGAGCAATCTCTCTCCGAGCGATTTGATCCTTTGGCGTTACGTAGAAATGTGGGGTCACTCTGTATCGTCTACCGCATTTACCATGGAGAGTGTTCAGAGGAGTTGTTCGGATTAATACCTGCAGTTGAGTTTCATCATCGGACGTCGAGGCAGAATACGAAATTCCACCCGTATCACCTCGACGTCCGCCGTTCCACAACTGCGCGTTTTTCAAGGCAGTTTTTGCCGCGCACCACCACCTTGTGAAACCAGCTGCCCACTGAAGTATTTCCGAACCAATTCGACTTAGGGTCCTTCAAGAAAAGAGCGTAAAAATTCTTAAAATGCCAGAAACGGACTCGCGAGACCCCTAGCATCGAGAGTGTCTATGAGCGGCGGTATCACTTAACATCAGCAGAGCCTCCTGCTCGTTTGCCTTCTTTTATGTAAAAAAACAAATGTAGCCTACAAACAGTAGGAATTGCAGCACGTAATGTCATAAAAAACTTCTTCTTTTTGTTATTTATATAACCTCTCAAAGTACAGTACGAAATCCAAGTGGGCAGTTAGGCGTTTGTTGAATTCAAGTCGTAATTTTGAAGATTAGGCAGAAGTTTGAATTTTATTATGGGATTACGCGCATAATTTTATAGCGATACTGTGAAACATATTCAAGATTTGTAATTGAAATGCATATGTTCAATTTAAGGCCCGTTTCTCTGACTCATTTTTGTACCATTCTTAGTACTGAGAAGTGATTACGGCAACGCTTTCGCAATAATCACGCATTTGATAGTGTTGATGGACGGCAGTATCCCTTTACAGGTAAGCCGTTCGTAGACCAGATCGTATACCAAAGCAGAAATGTTACGCCATGCCCCGTTGGGAAAAGGAACACACTTTTTCGTTTTTAAAAAGTTTATTTATCAAACCATTGAATTCCATTCCGAATTTTTATATTCCACTTGAATCTGAATACTCAAACACAAATTATAAAGTCAATGATTAGTGGCTCCAATACCACATTTATACTATTGATAGCTTAGTAAACTGAGCTTAAAAGCTATCTTGATAATTGAGAGTTAAAAAAATTTCCACTAAGCTCACCGGAAGGAGAATGTTTACGGGTTAGTGTAACACGAAAGACAAACAGGCAAAGTGGGAAAAAGAAGCGTGATGCCGCTTGGGCATGCTTACTGCAACGATTAGCACCTCAGCCCTTACTGGAATTAAAGGAAATCTTGGCTAGCGTCATGCGTGCTAAGAACTGAAATGACCTTCTGTTGTTAATAAATATAACCTGTTTAGTAAGTTAAAGGAATTAAATATAATGACACTATCTGGTCAGTATATTCATAAAGCCTTGTTGTATTGGAATTCTAAATTCAATTTATAACAGCTATTAACGTGCATTTTTGAAATGATTAACATTTATTTTGAAAAAAACTTTGCAAGGTAAAAATTCAGTCAAAACCGCCTTTAACAGTTTTATTGATTCCTGTCCAAATTGCATAGATAGCAACAGTACTTACCTTGATTAAATTAAAATATACTCTATTAAAAATCTACTATGTATTTGTCCTTCCATACAAAATGCCAATTTCATGTGTAAGGGCCTTATAACAGAGGCAATATGATGTTAACATTTCAGACGTAATCAATGATATCAAACTGGAAACTAGAGTCTTGACTATAACAGCAATAATGGACTCAATAGCATGTAAATAATAATGTTAATTTGAAGATTTGAAGTGAGTGTAAAATTGTTTCAAGAAATACTTTATATATATGTAATTAAAAACAGCAATTGGGGCCTTATTGGTCTAGGCAACAGTCACATAGTACGTGTGAATAATACGATATATTGGCATAATGATTTGCAAGATATTTGAAATACTAGTTGGTTTTTGTAGTTTAATAAATAGTTATAATAAAATTACAATGATTTATGCATTTGTAGAAAACCTATAAAAGCATTATTAAATTCTTGTCGATGTTTTGAGAGCATCTTTATCCATCTTCTACTACATTTACTATGAATAATGTTCAGAGGAGTGGTTCGGGTAAACATGCCGCTGAGTTTCATCAGACGTCAAGGCAGAATACAATATACCACCCGTATTACCATGACGTCCGTCCGTTTTTTAAGGCAGGTTTTGTCGTGCGCCACCACTATAGAAACAATTTCAATAAGGCATATTTTAGCACTATTGACATAAAAAAAATACTTACTCTTTTTTAATAGTTTTAGGCGCATAGTGTCATACAAAACAATAACGAATTTATTACGTATATACACGATCCTTACATATTTACAAATTTTGCAACTTTAGATTTTACAAATTAAAAATAAATTACATATAGTCAAACAGTCTGTGTAAAACTCCAATAGCTTATTTACAATATCGTCACAATAATATATTCCATTTTCAAATTAACGTGTCAAAATATACTCGTGGTATGAACGCTACAAACAAATGTTTTACTATATACGATTTGTTTCTCTTGACAATAATTTCATAGTTTTCGCGTGTATAAACACGTTTATTATTCAAATTGAAACAATTCGTATTGTAGCGTAAAATCATGTATTACGTGATTCTTTGTTTGACGTAAATCCTCATTCCTTATAGGTGACGTGTCTGATTGTTTGTAGAAAATTAGATGGCCTTCGCAATTTTTGAAGGCTGCCAAAAGAAAACCCGGAACATTTTCATTTTGATGAAATGAAACAGCCTATAGGAAGAAGTTAACGTTAATCGAGTACATCATATAAAATTAAGAATTTCAAGAACTTTGTCTGTTGTCTGCTGATTGATACAAAATAGATTGCGACTGTTCAAAATAAAATTGGCGCGTTCTATACGATTAGTATGTGGTTCGTTTATACTCAATACATACATCCTTTTGATGATTGTTAGACTGGTTGTATCGTAATCTGTGTTATATTAAAACAATAAAACTTTTTCAAAAAACAAATGGTTGTTCAATTACACTCTGCTAACAGCGTTCTATAAAGTTTTTCGTATGTCACTTCACTAGTTTAAATCTCTTTAGGCGTCTTTTTCCTGCTGTTCCAAGTCGTAATGCTCTTCAATGAAAATACATGTTGTGTGTGAAAGCTTTTCGTGGCAGCTAGTGATGTAAAAAAAAATGAATGGATGATCTAAGGGTAATAGCTGCAATGGACAATGAAGCCACTTCTGATGTATATAATATGTAGCAAATGGTTTTCTGTTAATTTTATTAAAACAACTTAAGGATGATGATCCCTCCTGCCTCGTTTCGGCATCGTACGAGCCGTATGAACACTAAACTTCACCAACATCACCATGATGGCTGGAAATCTTCCAGAGTCCGTTTGACAAAGCATTTTCTATTGCTAACTAGCGAACTATGGAATCGACTACCGGCGGGGGTCTTTCCTGAGAGATACGACCTCCAACTATTCAAAATTCGAGCGTACCTACGCCTCCCTTAAAGGCCGGCAACGCGCCCACTAAAAATGGGTATCTATGGGCTGCGATGACTGCCTTTATAGGCGACCCGCAGGCTCGTTTGCCCCCCTTTTATATAAAAAAAAGTAAATGTAGACTCTTTTGTTGTTCCCCAGGTGTCAGGCCCGTGACGCTTAAATGGGTATTTGGCGGAATCAGTTGAAACTGAACAATTCTAAGTTCGACCGGCTTTGTTAAGTAACTACAATGTATAAAGATTTACAATTACGTTAGAAGTTTAAAGTAATAATTAATAGGTGATTGTAGATGATTCACTATTATCACCCTTTATTTTTACTCGAGTAATTGACGTCAGCATATAACACGTCTGGGATGATTTTTTAAAATAATTAGTACTATAGAAAGATTTGTATGTTGTGTAATGAATAAACTCAAAAACTACCGACTTCAAAAATTAATGGATGTTTTTTAGATGGTGACGTCCACTTCCATATGAACCACAGATATCGGAATTGACACGGGGTCTGTGGGCCTATGTCTATGGTGACTACAGAATGTAACAATTTTTCTGCACAAACTTGGTTTATTCGAGAAAACATATTCAGCGCTCCGTTAGTTCGCTTTTATTAAATTTACAATCTGGCTGTCGAAAATTTAATAAAAACTATGGATATGTCGAGTTAATCTCATTCGTCTAACGAACTTGACCCACTCAGATAAATGATAAAACAGGGATTTTCATGCCTATAACTTATTTGCAAGATATTTAAACTGATAACATATATTAAATAACTATTAATATATATTAATCATTTATTAATTACTGAAACCTAAGAAATAACATAATACATCAAAATATACCTAATAACTAACCTTAAAATTTAATTATTAAAAAATATTATTAAAAGGCAAGGTTCCGAAGATACTGGCAGCGTTCCCCCTTTGAATAGCCAGACTAATTCTTTGTCCAAGGTAGCTGCCATTAATTACTTAAAGAAAATGTAAAAAAGAAAACGGGTCCAATTGTGAACTGTTTAAATTTAATTAGTTTTAATTTCCTTGACGTGTTGGTCTAGTTGCGTCTGTAATCTTGCTGTGTGTAAAGGAAAACATCGTGAGGAAGCCGGCAAGCCGATGGCGTGTGTCAAGCATGAATACAGAAATTCCAAAACTAATCGTTGTTGGGTCACAGATTTTTCTAATTTCCTTATACTAAAACAAAAGGCAGGTAGGAGATAGCGTCAATTATGAACCTGTATATCCAATAATTTATAACGCACGGTACTCAGATTTTTTAATCTTAGCGTGCTCCTGAAGAAACTGGTACGCGGTTTCCTTAGATTTATCGTTAATGGTACTGTTTGTCAATAAGCACTGGAGGTGTTAACAACATCCTCATCACCGCCATGCCACAGCTGTGTTTGTTGATGGTAATTTACAAACATACAGGTTTGGAAGTGCGAGCAATGCAGCATTTATAAGTTTCAAACACCTGTGTCTGCTTTAAAACGAACCTATCGCATCAATATCAATTTGTAACCAGAAATTTATTGCCAGTTCTTCCCCTCTGATGACTTTGAATTATCAATTTTACTGACTTTTTAAGTAATATTGTGTTACCTATATCAAGAAATTAGGAGGGGGGTTTTTTTAAAACGTTACGATGCGGGGCGGGGATTGAATAATGCGTTATTGTAATATTATTTTCCACTTTCCAATAAATGTCACCTTTTAGGTTTAATGAGTCACTGAGTGGTAACGAAACGTTTTACTATTGTGGAAAAACGTTACGGCGCAAGGGGGGGGATGGGTCAAGAATCTCCAAAAATTGCGTGACGCTGAACTTGAACTCAGATACTCAAAATTTGACATTTGAGTTTGTTAATTGATTTCGTCTTTAAAAAATTATATGTTTATTTATGTTCTACAAATTTCTTCACACCTTTTTTATTTTAATTATTTTTTATATTAATTAGTTATATTCCAACCGAGGAACTGTCCAAATTACATGAAAATTGTCTTACGTATTTGCAAAGGTAACTTTACAAATGCGTTTAATACTTAGGTTAATAATGTTGACAAGTTTTTAAGTAGTTTTTATTCCAAGAAGTTAGTTCATGACTCAAACCGAAAATAATTGAGTTCACACTTCACAGCTTTCGATCAATTTTATCAAGTTACACTATTTACATGTTATTACGAAAATTTTCAAAACATTTTCTATAATTGCATCAACATTGACACATAAAAACGATTTATAACTAAGTTGTGAAATATTCCGTCATATGTGATATGCGCGAAACAAAATTTCTTGTAAAACTTTTACATGTTTTCATTCATGGAGTGACGATAAGAAAAAAATCAAAATAGGAATATGAAATTAATCGATGGTTTTCGAAAAACAATTGCAAATTTGAATTTGGAATTCCTAACCAAAGAGAAGCCTTTTAAAGTCAAACTACGACAGCACAATTTCATATGTAAAAACCTAATATTAAAAATTATGTATGTTAGATTGGCATCACAATTTTTGAAAGACTAAGATTAGGCATGACATAAAAAAGTTAGGAAAATCATTAATTTAATCATCCATCCATGCATTCATTTAACATAAATTGCAAAGTCTGAAAGTCAACCTCCTTACATAGTTACACAGATTCATAACTTAAGCTAAGATAAAAATGAATTTAACTACCCTCGTGAAAATTGAGTATATTCTGTCGCTTTATTCGTCTAGTATCACGTTGATTTATAGCTTTTTGAGGCACATGCGTTTCTGAATAAGCCTATTAGGTAGGTAAAATGCAGACTTGCACCATTTAAACGTGACAATTTTGTGACTCAAATTATCTTGAAGGATTCACTTCAAGTGGTAATTAATTTATTTTTAAAAAGGCACTCTAATGAAACACATTCAAACACTTAGAGAAACACACGACATATAAAACACAATATATGCTTGTGCGTCAATGACAAGTGTGCAACAACGTTTAAAGAAAAACACAACAATGAAAATACAGTAAAATAAACGACAATGAAATATACTAGATTAATTTACTTTTATGATTTTCGATTTTTCCAAACATTCGTTCAATATATTTTTATAATAAATGGTGACTTTCACCAGTATAATACGCGTAATGGAAATTTGAGTGTGCGACCAACCAGGCTCCAGAAGATAAACCACTCCTTATATGGAAATTGTATTCGTTTTTACAACAAACTCCCAAGCGAAATTAGAGAACTGTCACTAAATAAATTCAAAGCCCTTGTTAAAAGTAAATTAATTAATAAAGCCTTTTATAAATGTGACGAATACTTAAATGATCCTTGGGATTGATTTGCTCCAGTTCAAACAAACAATTTGTATTAAAAACTTGGCGATTGAAAAGAGTGGCGGAAAGTTTCTTGCCAGTTCTTCTTACCCGCTCTACGCCCTTGACTTGCGAACTGGTGGTAAATGTAAATTTACGATTAATTTAATTAGTTTTTCTTGACGTTCATAAGTGTTTACCTAAATGAATAAAGATATTTTGATTTGATTTGATTTAATTTGATTTATTTTAGAGTCTTACTATTTAACTTTGTACCAAAATGTAAACCAATTGTTTGTTTATTAATAACTACCTGCCCTCGGGAAGTTAATTTCTCCTTAATGTGATTTTACTTACCGGCCTTTTTGGGTTTTTCTGTGAATTTTTCTCTATGTAAAAGTCATAAGTTTTTAATTAACAAACGATTCTTCGTTGAAATTCCAAGGTTGATCGTAGAGTGGTGAAAATTAAGGGTTTTATATATTTTTGAATTTTGTCTAAATAATACAAACAATAAATTGGGGTAGACCACCCTTTGGGGGCCACATTTAGGGGGATGAAAAATAACTGTTGTCATTGAACTGCAAATTGTCGCAGATCTAACCGAAAGAATGCACAGAAATTATTACGAAAATCGGTTGAGCCATTTTGCAGGAGTTTAATAACACATCCAGTGACACGAGAATTTTATATATTAGATCGTCTCTAATGTCAACGCTTCGGTAGACAGAGAAATTGTCACAAATTTGTGTTTACCGTAACATATTTTTTTGTATTAAATAAATATAACTAAACCACAAATATTGCGTTTGAATTTTCAGTGAAACAGTGCCGGAATCATTCAAGTTACATACGTTTAAATAGTACATTAGTTAAGACTACTCATAACGGCGCGTTAATCGGCCCATGATGCCCAACTTGTTAAGGTTTGTGCTAACAGACAATTCAAACATTTAACCCAGAGCCGGTCCTACCTGGTAACTGCTTGGAATTTTTGGTATTCAATTTTGGGTTTAGAAATTTACGGTCATTATACTAAATAGTTTTACCGTGGTAACGTTCTATTAATAAGTGGTAACCATGGCAACTACTCATAGATATAAATCGCTTCTTAACATATTTGTACGGCTGATTAGTACGGTTCTATTTTTAAATTTAAGGTACATATCTACAATAGTTTCATTCATAATTTCTAACATGCAAGCAGATGCTCCCTTTTCAGATTCTCGTCGAAATATGTTTTAAGTTGATATAAGTTGTAAGATCCGTTACATGCTTAATTAAGTTTTAAAAATCGAATCAATCAAAACATCTCCATCAAAAGCATACAAAGTCTAAAAATAAGTCGTTATAAATTACGCTAAGACATTCCAACTTCTTGGTACATCAGGAACAAGACGCCTAAAGAGAACTAAACTTTTTGAATTATTAACCTAGTGTAGTGAATATGAGTGTAAGTGCACTAAAGAACACTAAGACTGTTAATGAACATTACCTTAGTATAAGCTATTCACAAGTATTGTAAAAAAATTAAATCAACATAATATTACTTATTAGCCATAGTTATTGTTTAGGCTAGATTGTAATTCATGTTAAGTCGCTCTTTTATGAACTTTATTGAAGGGGGAAAAATATATATTGTATGTGTAAAGTTTAAGTATTTATTTAATTCGTCGTTGAAATACAAAACACCCAAAATAACACTTAAGCAATCTCTTCCAGGCAACCACTGTAATATAAATAAACAATAGATTTAATCGATCTACAATTATGTATTACCAAACAAATGTTCTGGTTAATAGAAATGATGCTATGAAACTAAAACCCCAACGACCGGGGCCAACGTAATATATAAAAAGTATAATAAAAAAAAATTACCTTTATATTAAATTTTTATCCATTTCACCCAAATTCTAAAGACCAAGAAACTTTTATAGCCAGTTATAAAGCGAAGTTATTGCAGCCCGGAGCTGTAATGCAAACAAGCGTCACCCTCTGGCCTCATTACAATGCCTTTGGAGAGGTCTGCAAACACCGCAGTCTTAATCTCACGAATTGACATACAAGTATAGAAATGTATTAAGGAAAAATCATTTTCTAATTAACCACCTCAGATTTCTGTATATGTTTCATAATCATTTGTGTTTAACAATAGTCAATTAGATGATCGACCTCCTTGGCTGAGTGTGTCACCTAGACAAGGAGCGACATGACCTGGTATCGGACCTCACTTTACCGGGTATTATATTAGCTATGCTAGGGAGTGGGCCTGGAGTGCAATGGTCTCCTTCTGTGACCATGTAATACTGCAGAAGGAGGCAGCTGAGCGATTGAGGGACAGGTCTGGGGATGACCATAGAAGGACCGGTAGTTCAAGCCCGGGGCTCGACCTCGACTGGCCTGGAACCGCAGAACTTGAATGAACTCTATGTCGGATATAAGCCCGGGTCCTTTGGGTAGAATGCCTAGCGAACCCCGAGGGCCCATCTTAAGGCTGCTGAGGTGTTTTTAGTGGGGGGGGGTCTCGGTACTCCTCTGAATAGCAGAGGGATTTGAGTGTAGACCCAGACCCACAGTCCCCGCGTCAAGCTCGAAATTCTTGATGCGGGCCTGCATTGTCACCTCATAAAAAAAAGGTGATCAGCAATGTGCAATATAAACTACCGGAAATATGTCAAAAAGTATTTATAAAATCTAATATTAACTCAAGTGAGACTAACAACTGTGCCCATGGAACAAATCTTAGATGGAATCAAGTTTATTCTTAAATGTATTGAAAGTGTAGATCTATTATACATATATAGGAAGTTCTAACTAGTAATAAATTTATCATTATTTTAAGTCAATCGAAAATTTAAGCCTACAGCAAACCTTAGTTACATGACATAACCCTTAATAGACTCTTACATACAATAAACAATTAAATACGTTTATTATGTAAAATAAGATACAGGTATCACTTATTCTTCGTCTTTAAATTTGTATCGGTAGACATCCCTACCCATCAGCAATACTTTAATTAAGGGCTTTCATTAAAAAAACACAATTTTTTTAAAGACATACTCTTGCCCAAAATCCCAGCTGATGTTCAGTGAGATGGAGGAGGATGGCTCAAGAAATGTCTATTAACCAACGCTTAAATCAACCTATATTAAACTGTCAGGGAAGATGGAATAACCAGGCCGCTCATTGTTATAAGTACCATAATTTCCCCAATTCCGTGAAAGTTGCCGCGTCTTGTCAAACATCCCTCCCATTCAACCCTTTCACTCAAGCTTGACAAAAAATACTTCACACTCGGTCAATATTTGGCGTCCACTGTCTTGGTGTGTGCCACAAGTTATTCTTGCTATAATATTTAATATCAACGTTTTTTGTAATACTTTTATTTATGTTTTTTTTATAATGTATATTTATAGGACCACGCACGTGATGAGGCAGATCTTTGGCCGAGAAGCAATGCAGCTGGGGAATTTCGCCTTTCCTAAAATTTGCTTATAATTAGGTCTGGTACCCACCAGGTATCTCCCGTCAGACCCGGGCGACAACTAAACTAAACTCGTGAAACAATTCAACATGTCTTTCTATGACAAATTAAAAAAAAACTAAAACCAATAATATTGAATAATAGTCGGGTTTTTTAGGTTCCCCCTTATGATGGTGGAACGTTTGATTGAGTATAAAATATTTAAGATTATTAGATCGTCGTTCCACAACTGTGCGTTTTTTAATGTGGATTTTGCCGCGCACTTTCCATGTGGAACCAGCGGCCAATGAAGTATTTCCGAACCAATGCGACTCATTCAAGGAAATAGCGTATTGATTCTTAAAAGGCCGGCAACGCACACGCATTGAGACTGTCCATGAGCGTTGGTACTACTTAACAGGTGAGCCTTCTGCCTGTTTAACCCCATATCTATAAAAAAAAACAAATTTATAAGGACTATAAAGAAAAGAGAAAGTTTTCTATATAACAGTTATATTTATAAAAAAACTATTGTTGTACAATAACAATATTTTCTGTTTCCGCATAGGACAGGTTGGGATGTTGTTTAAGATTGCTAGTATATGTATGTATTAAGTTTTGAATCGTTAGTGAAAATTTTGTTTATAAGATAGTGGTTAACTCTGAGGGAGAAATATCGTTGGGCGAAGAACGTACGTTTTTGGATTGCTTATAAGCAATCCAATACTTCCTACCTATAAGTAGGTTTACCTTATCGATGTTTGTTTTCAAAAATGTCTGAATATTACTATTAACTATTTTGTTATCCATTCAAAGTTTTGTTTCATTGTACAATTTTGAATTACTGTAGGATATCTAAGAATGGCGCTTTCAAAATCGCTGTGTAAAATATAAACATAAATATTTATATTAAACCCGCTACAGCCCATGACTTAAAATAGCTTTAAAATGGACCTTCCTTTTAACGCCACCAGCATATTTGAACTTGTCGGGTATTACAAATCCATTAGGTTCGCTTGCGGATATGTTCAGTGTCAAACAGGCGTATCAAATGTGTCATAAAAAATACTATTAATTTGATGTTTTTTACGATATTGTCGATATGATGATAGAGGGCTCGCGAGTTGGTTACAAGTTTAAAGCAATTTTTTAAGGATAAGTTGTTAATAAAGCTCGTGATGAAAAAAGTCATTAAACTTTAAATGGGGGACGTAATAATATTACAATCGTACATTAAAATCTCCATATCCTTTTTATTTATGTATAAAATTTGCCAACGCTCTTAACATTGATACATTGGTACCTACAAAATTAAAAACAATGTTTAATGTGACGACCACTTATATGCAAACATAACATATACGAAGAACAATAAATTGAATTAAAACTCGCGAAACATTTCTTATCTCCATGTACGTTGTGAAAGAAAACAGAAGATGGAGCAACATGCCCAAAAACTTAAATGCAGGCGCCAGTTTTACAGATGACAGATTTAAAACAGCAGAGAATGGACTGGTCCAAAAGGAAAAAGGAACAAGGACAGAACAATAGAGTAATGGGCCGACGGGATCGGAAGAGTAGCTGAATAATTACGATGGCAGGATATCAAATTGGGTGGAAAAAGTTATCCTGGATAGGGGCCGCATCTTAGAGTAGTACAAATTTTATTTATTCATAAATATTTCTGTTAAATGTATGTCAATGTGGATACAATAAGGCTTATTATTATAGCCTATGTATGTTCTAGAAATCTTAGCGCCACGGTCCTTATTTATATAATATTCCCATTACATTTTCGGACAAAGGACGTCGAGTGTTTAGTCGTCGCCGAGAGGCCAACAAACGAACAAATAGAGCAGGTTCCCACGGACAAACACTCTGCGAGGACCCTTAAGACCCTCGCTATTCAACAATAATACTATTTTACTTTTAATATGCGTCTTAATAATATATTTAGTGAACTAAAAATTATGTTTTGTAACGATCTTACTTAATCATCAAAAAATATTGATTAAGAATCTCATATAAAGCGTAAAAATTATTACACGATAACTTAAAAGCGCGTTTTAAAGCGATTTTAAAAACCAGCAACGCATTCGCGAGCCCTCTGACGTTGAGTGTCCGGTACCTCTTAACATCAGGTGAGCTTGCTCCGTTTGCCTCTTGTTATAAAAAAAAAATTCTTACTCTTAGGTCTGACACATCTTAAGATGCTTAGCTAAGTAAATGTTAATAGAAAATGCGGTCATAGAAAGAAAAGTCACTGCTGCAGGATAAGAGAATCCTTTGAATTTTTGTAATTTGCAATTTTAAAAAATACCTGGGCGTACAACTACTTAATGATAGAAATGCGTGTAAAAATTATGTGTGTGTACCAGAGTACACAGGTAAGAAGTGAAACTTCTTTACGACATATCATTTTTCTACTATTTGCGACTTCACGAAAATGAGGTAGATAAGGCTTAAGCCTTAAGAAAAACAATTTTTTCAGTCATATTTATTAATACTTGCTAATTTTAACAGATTTATATATATTCACTGATACTTACAATCAAAAAGTGAGGTTAACCTCAAATAAATATTAAAATCATGCTCATACGTGTTGAATTTATAAAAAGAAATGTATAATCACTCTCACTTTTCTTGTAAATTCACTTAAATTTGAACAAGTCTTTTATTTTATCACTTTCAAATTAATATATTGTTATTCTTATTTCAAACCAAACTTCAAAACTAATATAATAGTCGATAAAGAAGTTTCACTTCAAAATCATAATTAGAAACGAGGTATCGAACATTCTCGTAAATAGCTTAAATAACATAAAAATCCCGCAGCATATCTGTCTCCACTTAACCTAACTTGAGTTATATCTCAGATAAGGATAAACTAATCTTACAGTATAAAATTATGTTCCGAGATCGCTCTAATTAGAAGGAATGAATTATTTATCGTGTCTTCAAGCAGCCACCGCGCATAAAGCTGTTGCTATTAATCATTGATCAACCTGTACCCTTTAAGGATATGCTTTCGGAATACGCCGTCTTTTTCATACTACCGATAAATATTATAACGTATTTCTGGGTTTCTGGTTTCATTATACAAAATTAAATGCTTAATTATGCTTTTTCTAGTCAAGTTAAATTTTATAAAAAACGACTAGTCTAAAATGTTTTTTGTTAAAAATATAATAATTAATATATAATAATTATAAAACTAAACAAAAAATACTTTTTTGTTTAGTTTTATTAGACGTTAGACGTTCTATCTTCTAAGCCACTCTTGGATTGCCTTGGCCTTCTGTACCTTGCTTATGTCAGGTTTTTAAAATCTGCGAGCCTCACAGTCGGACGACGCATTACAAAATTTCACATATCAACTAAAAGTTTCCAAACCTATAGAAGTTGTTGTTGAATTGGTACGCTCTTTTCTTAAAGGACCCTTTCTTGAAAGGTCGGCACTTACCATCAGACACACGTCACTTACCTCCTGCCCGTTAGCCGCCTGTTCTATTAAAAAAAAAAAAGTTCTGTTTCTAGGCATATAGGATGCCTCAAGATGCTTACCACCATCGTAGGAGCATGTTTTAGTTAATAAAGCCATCGGTATAGGCGTTGATTTGAAGGCACAATCTAAGAATTGAGTCACAGGCGGAAGCCAATCGGCCAACAGAGCAATGTAAAAGTTACATTGAAAGTAATAACATTTACATTATTCAAACAAAAACGGTCTAAAATTATTTCTGTAAAAAAATATATCAAAAACTTCGCGATTAAATGCTAAAAGTATTCTGATTGTATTATGAGTGAAATAATATTTTCACTTATCAAACTTGACATGGTTATTTAAAATGGAAGAGGCCAGCTGCCCACGAAACAGGGAATCCTATTAATCTTCCTTTTTAACCAAACATTATTACTAACGTATTTGATTTGCGCGGAAATCGAAAAAAGCGTACACATTTATATTTATGGTAAAAACTACACAAACTAGTATCGTCTCTAGGCAACTGTTAACTACAAAAAAAACTGGCATTCTAAAAAAGAAACATCTCTCATCACATTATTAATGAGTGGTCATCGAAGAATGTATCTTGATTAAATTGTTGACGTAATAACATCATTACTACCGCATGGACCACCCAAAATCATCACCTCGAACTAAAGATAAAGGAAATTATTAAAATGATGATCGCTTGTAATTAAGGCTTCGATGGCAATTTGCATGTGATATGAGCTAATGCGCAAGGTTCTTTAAATATTTCGGAATGCATTTACATAGATAAACCGTGCATGCCCTTAAGTAGTTCGTAATTTATTTTTAGATTGTTTTCCATGTCAAAGAAAGATCAGATACGATTACTGATCGATATCTAAAATATTTGTTGATTTAAATCAAACAAATTTATTACCAATTGTAAAAGTGTCTAATTTTATTAATTTTATTATTTATTAATTTATAGGAATGTAAATTTGGTGCCAAATTTTGTCGTATTTGGGTGTATTCTGTCGGTTTCTTTTCGATGCCTAAACAGTGCCCGCTCGCTATGTGCTCAATATTGTCGCACTTATCAAGTATATTATTATTTTTAATAGCTTTTGTAATCAGTATGATTAAGTATCAAATATTAACAACATTTTGTTTACAGGAAATTTTGGAAAGGTGTCTCATGCTTTTGTTCAATATTATTTCTTCGAAGTTTGTCTTCGTTCATTCCTATAATTTGTTCTATTGTAGCCAGACATTGGACAGACAGTCAGAGTACAACCGCCTGCACAACCAGGGCTAAAAGACACGACTCACATGTGCAAGTGTTGGGTTCAGTATTATACTTCTTAGCTAAAATGCTTTGTAATACGTCTTAAGAGATAGAAGTAACTATTTCGGTTCTATAGAATTATAATCTTTGAACAATAAATATGCTACTACAGTATTCATGGACGGTTTGAGGGCGTTCCGATGAGTAATAAGCGTTGTAACGTTTATAGTTGATTTATGATTATTTTTTGTATTTTTTTTGTACGGGATTTTTTATCATATGACAACACACAACAACAAAAATAAAAAATATCACTTTAAAATTAATTCCCTGAACTCACAAGCTCAATGTACTAAGCTAAAATGCCTGAGTAATATTGTAACAATAATGAAAAGTATCAAACAAATTAAACTAAGGCGAGAAACTTAGCGGTTAACGCCCGAACCCAATAATGTATCCACAATCTCAGATTGTTTTCAATCACACTGTGACAGTCGATCGATCTCCTATCTACATACCAATAAACAAACCCTACGAAGACAATCCATTTTTGGCGATGGATAGAATACAATATAAGCTCTTTACACTTTTATTTCATAATCAATATGAACCAAATAATAATATTAAAATATACATACATATTTAAACCATACCAAAAAGCTTTTGATTTATTTTAAAAACTGGTGTAAGTTAAAATCTTAAGATAGGATATTGGAACAGTTGAAAGGTCTATCCACATACACCGATCCGACATACCGTGGATAGCTTATATCGACAGATGGCTATTACAATCCGTCGATTGGTTTTTGGCACACTTTTATCAATATAAGATGTCTATCTCAGATGGTAAAAAATGGTTTGAGATAGGCTATTGGGCTTGGGCGTTAATAGACAGGGAAAATGGGTATGGCCAGTTTTGTCAGACAGTTCCGCCATGATTTGAGAACTGGCAGGAAATATAAATTTAGAAGAATTTGATAAATTTGCATTTTTGATTTTGATTTCAATACAATGATAAACGCTTATTTTTAATAATAAGCGATGTTAAAAATACAGTAGCTGTGTAGTAATTAATATAAATATAAATAAAACATAAATTCTTTAATTTTTGAATTCAATGGAAATTCTTAATCATGATTTCCAAATTAAAAAGTTATCGACCAGCGGAAGTCGATTAGATAACCAAAGGAATGTATTTTTAACCGACTTAAGAAGGAGGCGGTGTACAACGTGAGTTGTTATTTTTTATCAAGAAAAGCGTAATTGCTGTCCCTAAATCTTAAAAATAACTGCTTTAAGGATGTCTTAATATCTAAACAATGATGAAGAGGTCTAATCTCATGAATAAAAAAATATATTTCTGTTCAAATTATGTGGTGATTACATCAACAGTAATTATTTCTATTTTACACATATTACCGACACATCGTCTTTCCAACGAAATGCATTTTCGAGGATTCCGACAAAAATTGTATTCAATTTTTATGTACCAACCTTTTTTTGAGATCTTTGCTTACTTATTTAAGGCGGGGGGGAGGGGATAAATTGCAGTTAATCTGCTAACAAAATACTTAAACGTCCCCTAAGGAGTAGGCCTTTGATGCTTGTGCCATAGCAAAAGTTGGGTTCGACCAAATTACGACAATTATGTCTCAACATCCCTAATGCCCTGAGACAAGCTGATGATAGAGTGGTGAAGAGATAGCAGGTCTAGTCTTTTCAATACCTTTAGTAATGAAGACTACATTCTACAAGCAAAGAAAATGTTCGTATGGAATAAGGTCAGAATATGCTACAGTAGTATAGACTTTTCGGAAAAAAAATGAAATATCTTCTTGCCCCGAATTCTTGAATCCAATCCTTTGAACTTTTTCGATGGTCGATGGCGATGACATTAAATTGAATGCCAAATTATAATCATTAGCAAAACTTCTGACAGCTCATTTAAATCATGTGTGTAGGCATACAAAAATTATAACGTTACACAACGGTACGATTAACAACATAGACGAACCGGTATTATTAGAGATATTATGTCATGTACGCACAGAGAAGCCGCTTCCAAATTATTTTTGTATTAATTATTCTTCGTGAAATTAGCATACAATATAACCCATTCGATGCGGTGGCGCCGACACACCTACACACATAGAACACTTATGGAACCTTTTCAAATTAAAGTCACGAAACTTTACGACTGTTTACCACTGTGCTGTGTAAATTTTAACTTTAATACAGTTCTATGCGTCTAATAATCTACGAGCCGTAATTAATTACGTTAAAAACTAGTCGTTGGTACCTCGGAGTTTGCATGTTATCATTTATTAGTGTCACTAGACTATCTTGTAATGAATTGGTAAAAAAATTTGATACATCGAATTAAGTTGAATTAAAAATAACATGTTGTGATTAATAAGGTTAGGAAAAACACATCAAAGTGTTTATATATTTTTACATCGTCACAAAAAACCGACACCCTGAAGTTAGCAGCATTTTTGGGATATTGAAATAAACTTTATTTAAGCAGACAATGTGTAATAATAAATACTTTCAATGTATTAAATACCTTTTTTCTATTGTGAGTGTTATTTTTTTTCTCTGCACAAAGACGCAATTTAACATTATGATCCAGCCTAACTTAAGATAACTAAAAAATTAAAAAAAACCTAATGAGCTTAAAACGATATTCAACATTGATAGCCATAGCCTATTCTACTTGCTGTGACTATCAAGGGGAAGACACTGTTCTTGTGTTCCATGTATCCACTTTCCACGTTTAGAACTTAAGATTAACTTGCGTTCACACTAATTCACTTATTCTAATAGTTTTGTCCATTTCTATCTTCTCACTCAGCCCGTGGTGTCAAGAAGTTGAAACCACGACATTCAGTTGGAAAAGTTATTACTTACCGGCCTAACAAGGCTCTAACATACTGATTTTATTATTTACAAGTTCCTGAAATAAAACTGTGTGAACGATGGACTGCCATTTCAATTCTGTTACTGGACAATATATCCCTTCAGTTATCGACTTTCTTGACTCCAAACATACCTATACCCTAAGTATAAGAGAATTTTTTGGAGCAAACTATCTTGATCGTTGCGTAGCTTTGATTAAGAAGCTCAGAATTTTATCTCTTTCCTGTATGTTTTATATTTTAGAAATGTTCTTATTTGTTCACAGAAACATAAATATTTTTAAATTCAACAGGAATGAACCACTGTCGAAGTAGACATTGGAAGAAATTGGCTAAGCCAAAAATTAATAAAAATAAAAAAGATATTTGAGTAATGTCATGATGTAGTCATAAAATAATATAAGAATTGACTATAATGATATGACCCATAATTTAATTTTAACTTAATATTCTACCTTTAAGAATATAGGAATGAGTATGTACCACTGATACATTTTTGTACCATATTCTTGTAAATAAATTATTATTATACAAATGATATTTAAATTCGCGGTTAGCCTTATAATATTCCCGGAACACAGTAACTATGTCAAAAAACCGTTATCAAATTAATTCGCTAAATTTAAGGTAATAAATATGCTATCCATCAAAGATGTGTATGAAATTGATGAATGATTGACGGCACCATGAAGTCCTTATTACACTGACCTGGTTAACACGTGGCTTGTCATCTTAACCCTGAGGTCGGGCTTTCGAATCACGGCTGTGCATCAATAGACTGTTCTTTCTATGACTCCATTATACTCTTTCTATTAAGAAAGCAAACAGAGACCATATCATATATAGGCAATCAAATATCAAATTAATTTTTTTATGTAATATAATACAAAAATTAAGACAACGTCATAATAAAAGGTAGGTTAATTTATTTAGAAATGGTGTCAAACTTGATAATCTAGAATCTAGATACTCACCCACGCTATAAAAGCACCTTGCGATTAAAAAGAGTGGCGGAGAAATTATTGCCAGTTCTTCTCTTCCGTTCTACGCCCTTGATTTGAGAACTGGCAGTAAATGTAAAATTAGAATCATTTTATGTATATTTCTTTTCTTTTTTGACTTTCATAAGTGTACATTATGTTACCTATATGAATAAATGATTTTTTTGTTTTTGTTTGTTTGTTTGCCTTGACATATGACATGTGTCAAATAAAAAAAGGCTAATCACTGATTTCCCTGAGAAAAGTGTGCTGTACCCTCAACCTGGAGAGTTACTCGACCAGTGTACGCTCTGAATGGGCGCAGTGGCTGGTTGATACGCTCAGCGATCGTAAAACAAGGTGTCATCATAGTACTGATTGTTGACGAAGAATGTAGATGTCACTTCAAATCTTGTAGCCCACATATAACTTAGCGATGACTGTACCACCATAACACTTGTGTACCATATTCTTCCAATATATTTTCAATAATATAAAAATATATTATGTCAGGAGAATAGTGATTAAGTTTCGAGCTTTTTGTAAGTTGTTAAAGCTTCGGCGTTCGAGTCGGTTCAATGAAAATCCGAAATAAAAATCGTATGCCTAGCTTAATATCTCAGACAAGAACATGTTAATTGTAGTAATTCACCCTTTAATTGATATCGTTTTCAATCGAGTGGGTAATTGCGAAGTATTTAGCGTTTTGATTTGTGAGAAAAATATAGGTGTGTTAAGCGAGAGACTATTGTAATGTAATAACAAGGCGAGATCTTATTAATTTTATAATTTATTGCAGGTCAGTGCCCTCCTGGTGTAAGGTTTACTTTGTGTGTTGATTCGTTGTTAAGTTGAAATAAAAACTCGAAAACACTAACATTTCTGACGAACTATTCTTTTTTTTAATGCAAATCAATCAGATCTCAAAATGACTCTATTTTTTTTTGTAAATTTGTGGAATATCACTCAACGTTGAGAGTTTTCTAAACGTCACCGTAAGCCTATTTAGTCATATAGTTCGATCGGTTTCAACCTAGACTGTTAATTAAAATTAAAAGTTCATCAAATATGAAACAACAATACTTATGATGTAAAATACATATTATCAATTCCTTTTCAGTGTATCGTCGATATGCAAATATTAGTTTTACATTGATGTTACGATTTTTTAATTTTATGAAGGAGGGAATATATTAATAGCAAGAATGTGCAATATATGAATAAATAAAATGCAAAACTTTAATAATTGCCGAAACCCGGGATTGAACCGGGGACCTTTAGATCTTCAGTCTAACGCTCTCCCAACTGAGCTATTTCGGCTTATTTGAGGGTTTTCAAATTAACAATCAGCTATTTAAATTCTATGACGAGTTTAATAATATATTTTACTTGTTATTCCAGTCAGTATTTGATAGATTACTTAATTAATTGTTATTAATGTAGATAATACACGACTACATCGCATATGCCAACTAGCCACCGACAACAGAGAGTGCTGCGAGAGCGAAGACGCTCCACAATACCTACGAGGCCCAGGGCCGCTCCAGGCCCGCCAGAACGACCGCATTTGAGCGGGGCGCGAAACTGACACCCCCGCAAGCCCACGGGCGTAATGGGGCTCCAGCTACGGGTGCAGCGCGGAAGACAGCAGACGTAGCCAACTAGCTTAATATGCCATTCAATTAGCAGCCCAGCTATTAATATTAAAAAAAACTATTTTGATTTTTATTATAAAGTTATCGAAATTAAATAATTACCGAATTCAATTAATACTACTTTGATATGGACTATGATTGTCTATCATATAATAATATTAATTTATTACTATTTAATCTTATTCATTCTGTATCGTTTAAATAACCGATGACCGAGGTAATTTAAAAGGCGTGATGCTACCTCTTTGCGAGGAATGCTTCGCAATCACTTTGGGATAAAGGCGCCGCAGGTAGCTACCCCCATTAATTGACTATTAAATACGTATATGAAAAAAATTTAAAGACAATGTATTTTATCAAAGTTGATAACTCAATTTAGTTGGGGCGATGGACTAAAAGCCGAAGAGTCGCAACTACAAGAATAATTTCATATTATCCTTCAAATTTTAGTAAGGACATAGAAAAGACCGGCAACGGACTTGCGAGCCCTCCGGCAGTGTGAGTGTCTATAGGAGGCGGTATCATTTAACATCTGGCAAGCCCTTTTGCCCTGTCACATGACAAAAAGTCAGAATATAGTCAATTTTACTCGCCTACTTAGAAATCAATTCAGAAAAAAATAATTTAATATTATTTTACAGATGGGCAAACGGGACGATCAAAAAGAGAAATCATCGCAGCTCATAGACACAAATTTTAGTGGGAGTTAGTAAACACGTGTAATAAATATACTATATAAATTCATACTTGTATTTTAATATTGTTAAACGTGGTTTATATAACATTGAATCTGACAATTTAATTTTAACAAAATAATGCAAATCCTTTGGATCGAGTCCATGCCTTTCGCTATTCCAAAAGTGCAACGTTGGCGGCCTGTTTAATAAAGATAAAAATTACAAAATTGGGAGTCTTATATGGAATTACAAAAACATTTTTACTTCCTTAAAATCAGGGATATATCTTCATTACTATTAATTAGCCATTGAATATTATCGTAGACATATACACAACATGTATTACTAACGAAACAGATGTAACATGTATTACAAACACACATAAACACACAAAATAATCACAATCATAATAAAAAAAGGAAACAAATAGTTTTTTAAGGGTACATTTTAAGTGTGTAATGTGGTGTGTAATGAGTGTGTGTGTGGTGGTAGTAACTGGCACTGGCTTTGCATTATGTGAATATTACACACACAGTTTTGAAGTCCAAATAACAAAAATGTACAGCAAATTTCCGATCTTTGTTTCATTATATTTTTTGCGACGTTTTTGAATATATCCGTGACTAATCAATGCTCTTAATGATGAGATATAAATCTTCCCTTAATAGCTAGGGCGGTGCCATTAAAGGAGTACCACATTAAGGGTGCATCGTCACTGGGTTAGGATAACAATTCTATAGAACTATTGATCTATTAACCTATTATGAGACGAGATGCTTTTAAAACTTTTTTTTTAACATAAAATACTAATTGGCTAATATTTTGGTATTTATACTTCTATACTGCGAGAGCTATATTTCGTCCAGTAATTATTCGGAATCTGAAAGTCATATTCCAACTTACGGATTGTGCCAGTTTTATCAAAAAATTTGCAGTTGTTGGAATCGACGGAATAAATGAACGTCTTAATCGCAAAGAGCGTATTTCAATCTTAAAGATGTTTCAAATATTTGCTTTATTTATTTGAAAATTCTGCTTTGAAATTCTAGGCACAAATAATAATAATAATAAAAAACAACAATGTTAAATACGCATTTTAGATACGTTATATATCCATATCCAGTAATCCTAACTTCCTTCATTACCAATGATCGCAACCTCTTCACGCCTAATCCACGCTATGACAGAATGCATCAAACTAGAAGAGAAACTGGAAAAAGCTTTCCAAAAATCTGTCTAGGGAAACTTTAAAGGCGTTCTCTTCTACTGCTTCCTCTTGTTCCCCTGCATGAGTTGCCTGTTCACCTGTTATCTGCTATTTTCCCTCACCCATTGCCACATATGACTGGTGTAAATCTTATTACATAATGTAAGGCATCACATTTATTTTTCGTCTTATTTTTCCCTTTTTGCTTTTTACAAAAATGACATTAAATTTACAATGTTATGATAATTAAGTTGCACAACCATCGCATGGCAGGTAAGTTAAATAGTTATAAATAAATAAATAATACGCAATCAAATATCTATGAAAAAAAATGTGAGCCGTCATGGGACGCCTGGCAGATGTGAAACATCGAAATTATTTTGTGAAGTAATATGCAGAAAAGAACATATTGTGATAGGAACTAAATATGTCATAATGATAAAATAAAATATTACGATCACTATTTATTGAATAAACTTATTTTCATTAAATACAAAAATTTACTACTGCATATAGATTGTATGTATATACCATCATATAGCG
The DNA here is from genome assembly GCA_028984075.1 of Pieris mannii. Taxonomy (NCBI): domain Eukaryota; kingdom Metazoa; phylum Arthropoda; class Insecta; order Lepidoptera; family Pieridae; genus Pieris; species Pieris mannii. The sequence goes on from CM054784.1 coordinate 1,519,116, forward strand.
TGGCGATGCGTCGCCACGCCAGAAATCGGTTTTACGTGCGGCTATAGATGTTTCACATCAAAATCTATGTTCCTAAGTAAAACATTATTTCTACTCCATCATAGAAGTTTGACTAACAAGCCCCTCAATTAAGATTTTTGTCAAAAAAAAATATTAGTAGTAATATTAGTTTAATTTGGATATAGACATTTTAATTTTTAACCTCTTATTTCGTATTGTGACCTCAACCGCTGAGTAAATTCCTTCGTGTCGGAATTCCAAACAATACGCCATCAAATTTGCGTTGTTTTAGTTTTCTCTCTCTCTTTAGCTTTTTGCATTTCTAGGGTTCAGGGTTGTCGTAAAGTTAACTGTAGGTACTTCAGGTAACCAACAAACAAAGATAGATATATTGTACCTTTGTTACGACGCGTGTATGAAATGTAGGTACAACACTTGGCCAAACATTTTCTTACATCTGCGAAATAGGATTTACACAAGTTACTGGTTAAATTAACAGAAAAAATTAAAAATAAATATGTAGGTTATAATTATTATCTTTCTGTAGATCTTATTCTTCATTGTTTTACTTGTTAGTGTAACTATTAGAACTTCCTGCATAAGCAAAATGTATTCCATAAAAGCGCCACCTAGTACAATTTTTAAAAACTGTAAAAACGGGTATGCTCGATACTTGAGTTAATTTTCTCATTTTCCGTTAGGTGGCGTTTATTGCAATCGACTTTTCTAAAACAAATACAATATTATAATCTAAATTGGGAAGTATAATTATCGTTGCTAGGGGTTACATATTTTAATTATCAAATTTTTACACATTTAAAGTAAATATTTTTATTAGAATTCGAATATAAAAAGGCCTCGCTATGGTTGAGATGCCATCTTGTTTAGATTAAAGAAGAACACAAATTAGTTTATTGAATTTTATGATAGATGGCATTGTATTATCAATAATTATTACAAAACGCGCTATTAGTTGTATTCAAATATACATTACTACCGTGCACTCAGAAAATTTCAGCAAGACCTTACTTCATAGGATCATTTCTATAGTAAGCTCTTCACGCAACTTCTCACAACACGTGGGAAATTTCCAGCCATGATGATGAGACGTGGCGCGGTGCCCTGAGCGTGAGGCGGGCGATGATGTAAATCATCAGCCTTCGATGATCGTTCACTCTCTCGCTTGCGAGGGAGCGTGGGGTACTGTCGCTGTCTGAGTGGCTTTTTAACCCCCTTTAGATGTATTCTATTAGCATTCAAGCATAAGCGTCACTTGGAAAGCCGAAAGATGTGCTATACCTATGAAGCTTCTATGACTTGAGACTTCTAGCTTTTATTAATTGTAAGATCATCACAATTTACATACAGATAGTGCGAAAATATAATATGATTTGACTGAGAAAATAAGTTAAAAAAATATACCATATTCGTCTTACAGGATTTAGAGGAAAAAAACATATTTGGTGATTTCTTATCATATAAATACAAAATATTGCCCCGGGTGAGGATCGAACTCACGACCTTAAGATTATGAGACTTACGCGCTGCCTACTGCGCCACCGAGGCCGGTGCACAATATATTGAAATTAGCTTTCATATACTTAAATAAATCTATATCCAACACTTAAAACTATTATTACACTACAAACTATTTAATACACATATCATTGTATGCTATAATATAGCTAGTTAAATTTTTCGTTTAAGAAGTAAGAAAAACCAATCGACGTAATACCTACTTTACACAACCACGATAATGTAATTGTTAATAATGTGATAACCTGGTTTTCATAAGGCCTGTGACTGTTTTTAAAAGATATAGATTCATTTATTAGTCGAGTAAGAAAGGTGCTTTACTTCCACCAACCTAAAACCAGGATTCCTCTACCAGTCTGTCACCTGACTGGCCCGAAGACCCCGGTGGCTAAAGTCAAGAAGAACTATATAATTTATAATTTATTGAATATAAGGCATTGAATATTTCAATAGAAAATAATTTTCCTATGTTTTTAAAAATGATTTCTAAAAGATTCCTATGGCGATATAAGGTTGAATATCAGTAATTCCATGTAACAGATGAGACAAGCCGAAGCACGTAGAGCGGGAAATGGGAAATTTAATGAAAATATTACAAGTTGCCAGTCCGTCTGTCCACGTCGCTCCCTTGACTATTCAGAATACATGGAGCTGCTAGACATATATTTCCAAACGAGTTTTAGGCATTTTTAGCTGATTTATCTTAACACACGTTAAATTAACGACGTAATAATTTGGAATTGAATCCCTACTATTTCTACATATACGAGTAACACTTGCTTTTAGAAAATACGTATTTTTAAAGCTGGATTATTTTTCTGCCCGCGTTCTCAAATTTTAAAGATACTGTATTTCTTAAAGAATTACATTCACTTAGTGAGAAAATTTAGAGTAGTTTAGTTATGTATATCGTGTTATGAAATTGTGTTTTTAATTATACGTGCTTTTAAAAATTTTCAATTTGTAAAAAGGTTTTATTTTGTTTTAAACTGAAAGGCAATTAAATAAATATTTGTGCGCCTGGATAAATTACTTTTTCCGCAATTAGTCCATAGTTGTAATGAACATATTTAATAAATAGTACCTGGATGACCGAGCCTTGCTCGGGTTTTTTTTTTATGTTGTGTTTTTTGGAAATTATATTTAAGTACGAATTACATACTAATAAAATGATAAAATATGAATATAATTGTCGAATAAAGATAATTATACATTTAAGTTACGAGCAATTCTATGTTTAAATTGATAAAACACGAATAAAATGACATCGATTTATCGCCCCCGAAACCCCCCGTATACTAAATTTCATGAAAATCGTTGGAGCCGATTCCGAGATTCCAATTATATATATATATACAAGAATTGCTCGTTTAAAGATATAAGATTTCTTAAGGAATATTTTCATTATAAATCCTAATATATCAAGTGTATAACAAAAAACTCCACAGCGACTCTTATTACTCCACGTATTTCTCTATTCCAATTCTTATGGTTATAACCCTTAATATTATTATTTTATAGGGAGATATCATCTACATACGTTTTCATTTTGCCTAACATTAGATGATATTTGATATGATAGTTAAATCGGATTTATTATTAGAAATCCAAAATAACAAGTCTAGTCCTATTTGTAGAAATTAAATAAGGAATGTTTCGTTTACTGTCCGACGCAATTATAATCTAAGTCTAGCAAAAGAGCAGCGGTATCTTAGTGGCTTCAGCGGTGTCATACCCTTCAGGCCTGGCTGCGCACCAAACTTTATTGTTATGCTGTGCGCATTTAACATTGAAGAATGCTGAGCATAGGTTGAGTCCATGGAGTCACGAACGAAGCAGTTCTTCGGTGCGCCAAACGATCCCTAGAACTCACTTTGACCATTTAAAAGAAGAAGATAAGTTACTTGGGACATGTGCTTCGGCACGAACGGTACCGACTTCTTCAAGTCATCATGATGGGCAAGGTCGAGGGGAAAAGACGCTCTGTCAGAAAGCGGAAGTCGTGGTTCTGCAATAACAGAGAATGGAAGGGAGTGGCCAGCGTCGACGACTGATGCATTTGGCGAAGAATAGGAAGTACGACGAGCTGACCACCAACCTCCAGTAGTAGAGAGGCACTACAAGAAGAATAATATTTAACATTCGCCCGAACGGCAAAGGAGAATATCGTGAGAAAACCGGCTTGCCTTAGGCCTATAAAGCCGACGGCTTTGTCAGGCACAGGAGGCTGCCTACTGCCTACTCATATCATAATTAAGTTACAGATATTAGTTAGATAGTTGTGTACGTTGCCATGCCCTCGGACAGGTATTGTAATGTACAAGACTTGTAAAAACCTTACATAGATGAAGATAAATTATCAAAAACTTATCTTCTATTAACAAATAGTACATACCATGTCAAATATATACTATTCATATATTCATAATTTGAATTAGTATTATACCGTTTTAGAATTGTTTAGTGTATTTTTATATGTTCGTAGCGCCATTATCCTTATGTTTTACTTTTTCTGTTCTTTCGTCTGTTTAATACGTATGTACTGTTTCTGTAGCTGCATGCATCTTCCTTTCCAAGGGACAGCTGAACTTTATATACTTTTGTTTTTGGGAGCACACTTCTGTTCCTTGCCTTGTTGGTTTATTATCTAATAAAACTAAATATAGATACTGAGAGTTAATTTTGTAACAACTGCCCGTAGACTTGGTATCAGATTCCGTTTTTTTAGCCAGAGATCATCCGCGTCAAGGTCTGATACACGTCTTCTTATATCTTAACTGGTTTCCACACCATGTTACGATATGGAATGTTAATATGAGCATATTCAAACGAACAAAACTACCACAAAAATAAAACAACCTGCCACATAATTAGTTAAATATTCAAAAACGATTTGCATCCCCCAATAATTTATTGACAAATCCCCGCTCCCAAAACTTTCTGATTGACGTCTAAATGTCATTATTTTCACATAAAACTCCCGAGAGTGAGAAAATTTCACCTCGTTTTTAGGCCTCCTTAACCCTTACCGCGGTGAATATTTAAAAAGTCGTTGGCAACATTTTAATTGGGCAATCCTGCTAGGATTAAATTATCAAGACACCTAGTTACCGCATCGTTTCAAACTTAATGAATTCAACATGGATTTAGCTAAAAAGTTGGTACCATTAAATTGTCGTTATAAAACGAAGATTACAAAGTAAATTGCGGTTTAAGTTTCTGTATAAATTATTAATACTTTTTTTAGTTAATATAATTTGATTTTTTATTTTGTGTTTGTTGAATGTTTTCTTCCCTTGCTAGCTTGCTTATGTTCTAATATATTTTGACGTGTATGGGTGTAAAATTATTTTAGTATTGATACATTTTTATTTATGTAAAGACCTTTGGCTCTAGCAGCAGATGAGCTGCTTTTAGTATTTTTAAAATAAGCGTCTTCCTTCAGTTTTTGTAAATTCAATGGGAAAGACAGACGTCGTACTGTGTGTGTAGTTCATAGATGACGTTGTCATTTCTTCTTTAAGTCTTTTGCTAGCTTCTATGACGAGCAACAATACAGAAGAACAATACGGTTCAAGCTATGCGAGTTACGCATAATAAAAAACCTTAATCAGCTTGAAAGAGTCAAGTAATTTTTTAATTTCCTTTTTATAGAAGGTAAAATGTTTGTGTACTTCGTACGAGGGGAGCATTTCTCATTCTTTGACTTTTTGCCTTAATTTTTTACGGCAAATCTCCAGAGAGTGATCCAAGATTTGAAACAGGACGGAGTTTTAAACTTTTAAGAGTTTGTTAAAAGACACTTTTACAATGGGTTAGCCTTAACAAAGCGCGACTTGCATAATTTTATATCGTCCCAGAGGTGTGCCGTTTTGATTGTCAAAGCAGAAAATTACTTCACAGAATCGCTAACAGCAAAAAAACTTCTGTAATTTTTACAATAAACTCCCTTAAGATTCATATACTATTTGGCTTAGTGGTTCCTGAACACGGTGTTTTATTTCTGGAATAAGCAATATTGCCTCACATTGGCGACTGGAAACAAGCCTTGGCCTCAGTAGAGAGCTCCTCCATTGCCAATCAGCCCCTTGGACCACAAGTAGGTCCTCCGTCATGGTATCTTTAGATATTCAAGAACTTTTTTCCTCCTTTTCTATGGGACTTCAAGCAAACAGGATTTATATATCAGAATTCTCATCGCTTTATTTAAACCATCGCGTCGCCCCCGCGAAAGCGTCGTAGGGTATTTTTTGGATGTCATAAATTCTTTTTTTTTTAATGACATTCTCCTTCAGTTTAATTTATATTATTCCTGATTTATATAAATATTATATAATGAACAATAAAACTTCATTATAAATACACAGACCTAGTACCTAGTCCTCGTACAAACGATTGTACATATCATATAAATCCTATTAAAATAAAGATTTTTTAACACGAATTTTGTATGATTTAAACAATAATGAGCCCCTATACTAAAATAATATTTTTCGTGCCCGAATGACAGGAAAATTACGGTTTAACATATTCCAACATTCAATTATATGAGAAAATAATCTATAACCCTTATTAATTAATTAAACAATTGATTAATAGTAAATTGTCAATACTAGTCATACGTATAGTAGCCATGAGTATTTAGTAAATAAACTCAATAATTCAAAAGAGCTACGCTTAAACAAAGCCTTACGAAGACACTCAATTTGGCGTGTTTACCCATCCCGAGGACAATATTTCTCAACGTAACATTAAAATTTATCACAAGTGAGTCTACGAAAGCCGGGTGATAAAATAAAATGACAGTTGTTTACTATAGACCCGGGAATATCGTGACTATGTAGAAATTGAAAGGTATGGGGCTCAAGAGCTGTTTTATTTATGATGGAAAATGGTTTTTAGATTGCTGTGAGTTACGTTCGAGTAGTAAACATATACGGTGTGTGTGAATTTTTAATATCCTTGTTTTACATCACACAATACAATTGAAATAAACTTTGTCGGCGAATTGAATTTCGTGAAGATAGAGAACTGGACAAACAAAATCAATATCAACCGAGAGCTATCAATATTCAAATGAAAACCATTAGAAATTTTAAAGTGGAAATGAGCCGGTCTGATGACCGCTTTCCAGTTTAAAATTTTTACTGACAGATAAATCAAACATGGCGCAGTGGGAAGCTGGAATGTTTGGAATGGCCCAGTGGGAAGAAGAGATGAAGTAAAAGCGGGTAAGATTGAAAAATAGTGGCGAAGATAAGAGACAAATATAAGAATATGAAAGAGGCTTTCACTCTGTAGGAGGTTGTGTACTAATATTAAATGAATATAAACTTAATGTAATCCTTAATTTACTCAAAAATAGTTTTATTCGACTCGTAAGGAATTATAGTGCTCGTCAATAAATATTTCGGGTTTTAGCCAACTATGACACAAATTATGAGGATGTTTATATTCACCAAAGAGGATGTGAGGAAATTTTTGAGGCGGGGAGACTGTGACTTTATTAAGCTGTAACAATTAAAATTCTTCTTTGAAATTGACATTATAATATGTATGTTAGCTGTAAGATTTGTTATAGTAAACTAATAAAAAAAAATTATTCAAAAATGTACTACTCGCTGTAGCTACCATAATTATAAACCCCGTTCTGGTGCAGGCGAACGTACCGTCTGTGTTATCCTTCTACTATAGAATGGTAGTATGGTAGGTAGCGTCGTGACCATTTTTTACAACGGTATCTTTAGTCTACCAAGGAGAGGGCGTAAAAGTTGATACAAGAAATAGCATGCTACCCTTACAAATTGCTGCCTTATAAAAATGTTCACAGCGCAATAAAGACTCCCATATACCTCAAGCACTGCTAAGCAATGTGTAAATAAACAATACATAAGCTGAGATTTTAGTGTCAGAACATAAAGGGGTTGTACACTTTATTTGGTCCGGATGAGCCGGACGGGCCGTAAACCTGACTGGATTACTTTTATACCTCCTAACAAATAATAGCACATAAAACTTGTGTGAAAAATACTAGTTACGGGAGCAATATGAACGGTTTAAGTACGGATAGTAAAAAGGTAATGTTTTTTGTAGTGTTTTTGGATATCGGTGAAGTTGAAATTATTTCACATATTTGAGGGATAAATCTTTAAGACTAAAGAAAGCTCGATATAATATCCTAAGAGGCCACGACGGCCAGACCTCCGTTATTTTAGAAAAGCTGAAAGTATTTGAGTGCATGTGTGCACAGATAAGAACAACTACAGACTAGAGTTTGGGTGTGGTGTGTGGTGGGCTGGTACAGGTATAAAATAAATTCATTAAAGTATAACGTTATTTTTTTACATTTTATTACTTCATCTACCTTGCTTACCGAAACGCCAATTTACTAAATAGCTTTCGACCAAACTAAGAAGTGGCTAGAATAGGCTTCCGGAAAGTGAAATAATTAAACTCTCGTTCCTCATTTAGAAAAAGTAAATAAAAAAAACTCTCCAATTCCGCAATGACGCGCGCATTAGCTTATTAAGTTAGTGTATTTATCTACATAATAATAATAATAAATGTAACACTTAGTACGGGAGGTTCATCAGGTGTACTGTACTAAGATGTACAGTTTGGGTACTAGGTACTCAAATTTATTCGGATTTTTTAATAATGACAGCTTATAAAGGATACTTGTTCCACCACTTAGTTAATAATTTGTTTTAAATGACACTTATAAATAGTAATGAATATATTTATTAAAAAATTGCTTTAGTACAAATGCCACAGTAAATTTAAAATTTTGCTTGTTCTATTTATATTCAATCAATTATCAATTATCACGTCATCAATGTATATAAAAAATATTTTAAAAGTAATTTGTTTCTCGTTCGTTGCTGGCCGTACGAGAGTAATTCGTAATTCAGATTAAGTAACAAGGGTGAAATAGCTCTTATAAAAACGTCAGGAGTGATTTAGTTGCTGCACCTAGCAATAAAATATATAAGAATATAAGTCTTTTAATATATAGGTAGCTGGTATGTTTGAAGCATGGTAAATATAGGAGATCCAACTTTAAATACTTTTACTATATTTATGCGCCATGCGCCATATATAAACGATGGGGTTGGCTTTTGGGATACCTATTTGAACATGTCAATAACAAAATGTTTTGTTTTTACCAATATATGTTTGTTATATATTTATGCATAAATGAAAGATCTTAATAGTCTATCAGACTTCTATTTTTTGCAGTGTTGACTTGGCGGCTTCAGCGTGCGACTGTCATCTCTGAGTATGTAGGTTCGATCCCCGGCTATGCACCAATGGACTAAACATTTAAACATTCACTTAAGTGAAATAACAGTGAAGAAAAACATCGTAAGGAAACGGACTTGCCTTGGATCCAAAAAGTCCAAAAACAGTGTCCGGGACAGGAGGCTGATCAGATATAGATGAACAAATAATCATGAAACAGATACAAAAATCTGAGGGCCAGATCTACAAGCGATGTAGCACCACTATTTTTAAATATATTCTATTTGGTCAAATACGTACAAGTCTGGTAGCACAGTGGTAACGCGTGCTAATCCTACCTGATATAGTGATTGGCTTTGGCCTAAAGCCAGTCGGTGATAGTTCTATCGATTTTCTTTGAACATGGTATATGAAGAAATACACCATGAAAAATCGCCATATCGTACACCTTTGATTCGCTAAATTGTTGATAGCATTCATTGTTTAATTCGGTCGACAGATAGCGTTGGTTATATATTTAGATTGTATTTGTCTAGTAACTTCTTATCTTTTTTGTAATAAAATATTATATGATATCAATTAGAATTATCTTTAATTTTTAACTAAGGTATTTAAACTAAAATACTTTAAAGGAAGAAACACTATCGACATTAATATCAAGTTTAAATTTTAAATAATTAATAAAATTTCAAAAGATGTTCAAAATTTAAAAACAAAATGTATTAACTTTAAAATTTTGTTATACAACAGCGAGCAAATGGGCAGGATGCTCACCTGCTCTAAAGTGATATGGCCGCCCATAGACCATTGGCATTGTCAATGCCAGAGGGCGTAAGCGTTGCCCAAACGAAAAAAATATTAAAAATTACTTTGTATAAAAAATCCTGAATACAAGATTGCTTCTTTAAATATTATTATTAAATAACTTTTTTACGTATGAGTTAGGTCGATCCCCGGCTGTGCACCAATGGACTTTCTTTCTATGTGCGTATTTAACATTCGCTCAAACCTTACCTAAGACCTAAAAAGTCGACGATGTCTGCCAAGCATAGAAGGCTGATGACGTACTTACCTCATTACATTGACAAATTTAATAGATACAGAATACTTAAGCCCAGACCTATCAAGGTTCTAGCACCACTGGTTTTTTGTTTTCTAGACGTAAATGATAAATGTTGCATCTAATAAGAGGTACCTAGAGCGTAAATAGGAAAACTTTCCCAATTAAAAATGGTTATTACCTTACTTCATGTAACATTTAGGAATTAATCGCCAAGTGCTTTGTCGCTACGAGCGGTGCTACGCCGTAGACGCTCATAATAATGGCCATAAAAGAATAATAAACAGTGAAAATTAAATAAAGAACAAAATAAAGTTCCTGCTGTTATTGCAAGAGTCAAAAAGTTGACTTATTTACCAATACAAAAAAAAAATCCTTTAGCGTGTAATAATGAATTAGGTGTGCTGATGACGTGGTGGAATAAATAATCATGTCCTCCGTAAAGTTAGGGTAAGGTAATCAAACAGGTCGTCAGTAGAAAGGCTGATACAAGTAATAATTTTACAATTAATGAAATGCTTGTAACTTCTGGTAATGCGATAGACATGTCACACATCCATTAGGCTAGACTCGTGAAATATATGCGAATGAAATATTATTCTTAGGGAAATTCAAATTTGGAACCGCGATTATCATCCTTCAAAACGAACCCTTTGCACTGTCATCTGGCATATAATATATTGGGTTAGCTTGACCGAGCTATCCCTAAGGAGACCCTGTTAGTTACCGACTACAAGGCGCGACCCGTCGGGAAAAACCTTTAATGTTTTGTTTATCTTACTAAACATTTTAATTCATTATAACTTATACCTTAGTGTACGAATTTAGTAGTTTTTTTAAATAAGTAAGCACAGATCATATGATAAAGTCGTCGGCGCTCAAATTGAGATTCTTATTTTAAATGTTTCTTTTTAATCAAAACAATATTTGGATTTCCAGCCAGCAAATATTAAACTTGTCTATTGCTCGACTTCACGTTCTAATTTTAAATTTGCTCTAGAACTTTTTTAAGAAATTTTCTACGACATTTGAACTTTTTGCCACGGGGGATATTCACGTCGTTCCAGTTCGAAAATTAAATTTAAATCCCCTCACATTTTTACCGCCCTCGAAATTATTTGACGCAATAAGTTACCTTTTTGGAGGTCGCGTTATTTAATTATCTGAGACCGATGGAGGCTTTACAGTTAAAGAAAATTTCGTTGATATATTTTTAATACTTCTTAACTATTTTTAATCATTTGAGATATTCATAATCTGAAAACGATCAAATATACACTTATCTTAAGTTTATACACGGTATAATGCTTCCTATGTCATTTCTCCCACGTTGAATCTCATGAATTTATAATAATAATATTTATTTGCAAGAATATGATACAATAATGTTTTGGTGGTATAATCTAATGTTCGCATATTCTTATACACATACAATGGCGTGCAAATTTGTCTTAAATTGAATTTTAAATAGATATTACATATGAGTCATAATATAGTTAATCCTTGTAATATTTTATCACTTCATCATAAATTATTGAAATATATGATTACGTTATCACGACAAGTCAATTATTAAAAACTATTGCATTTTTTTTCCAATATTGCATTATTTGTGAAATTCATTACTTATTAAATTTTTTTAAACTGAATTAAACGTTTATTATCGTAATTACGCTACAATTTTTATACAACAGTCGTGGTCAGCGACTTACACTTCGTATTCGTACGTAAGCAAGTTAATTAAATACTTTAATAACTTAACTTAACACTTATAGAAATCTTTACATGTGATCAAATTATGCCTCTATTTTTACTGTCGCTTTTTCATCGAATTTCAAACATTAATTATTTTAGTTTTTATGAAAATTAATAATTGATATGAAACTTAAAAACAAAATTACATTCGCCATTATCTTGAAACCAAAATTTTTGAACGTTCCACATCTACGATGTGTGAATTGCACAAATGTTTTTTTTATTAATGACACTCATTTTTAATGAATTAAAAATAGCTAGCTTGAATGCCGTTGCTTTTCTTAAATAAGCAAGGTTGAAAGATGTTGCTTTTACATGCATGAAACGTGTATTTTACGTGTGTCTTGATAATGAAATAAATCAAATCCAAATATCATTTATCCATTTTCTGGATATACACTAATGAACAGCAATAAATAAAATATTCGAAAAGAAATGGAAATAACTCTCCGTCACCCTTTTAAATCAAAGATTTTTTTCAAATTATTGGTAAGGTGCAACCATCATAATTTATTTATACTGTCATAATTTTTCCCGAAGTGCTACACAGAGCGCGCGGATGTTCACTAGCTATGGTCTTAACATACCCTCACTTCATATCATTCACCATGGATTTTCCTCGGTTATGGGAATTTTCCCTGTGTATTTGGTCCAGGTATGTATCCAGAAAAAATACATGCCTCTGGTATATGTATTCGTTTAGTAGTTACATATTGGACACATGACAATTCGTCTTGTGCAGTAAAGGTAGAATTTATTTATTATTTATTTTATTCACAAAACTTGTTCAATTGTGGAACGACGGACGTCGAGGCACGGGTGGAATTTCGTATTAAACTCGACTTTCGATCTTGAAACTCAGCTGCAGGTATTCATCCGAACAACTCCTCTGACCACTTTTCAATGTGTAAAAGATTTAGAGTGACCACACATCAGTTCGCAACGTTAAATGATCAACCCGCTCCGAAATGGTTTGTTTTTTTTAATTACAAAATAGTACATAAATAAAACCTAACACACATTTCCTCTTAAATCTAAACCATGAAGATGTTCATAACTTATATAATTACGCACGCTATTAATATTCATAATACAATTTAACACAACGAGGTAAATTTCACCTAAATATGTAAATTATCATGAGCCGACCATCGTTAATTCAAAACATCTAAATAATTCTATCTCGCTCATATGTCTGTAAAAAGCAAGGTTAGATAAGGATGGTGAATGCGTACATAATGGATATGGTAGGGAAAATTTTAACGGTGCCTATGAGAGTTGTATGCTGAAATAACTTTCAAATATTGTCGTACGGTGGACGAAAAGTTTCATTCCTAAGGGAGGTTGTTTGCCTCTGTTTATAAATGGAACGCATTTAAAACCTAGCGCAGATGGCGTACGCTGAGGAAATGTTTAAAGCTGCATATTCTGAATATTGTGTAGAGAAAATTCTCTGCTCTGTGACATGTGTGGAGGTTGGCTAATATCATTTTAGTTTATAACGATGTAGTGGACGATTTCATTAGATATGTTTCGTTAATGGTTAAGTTTTGTATTTTAATTAGTAGGTTCGATACCCTAGGCTTTACTTTCTTTATTCTTTATTACTCGATGTCATATGGAACATGGTGTAATGGTTGCAGCTCCTTACAAACATCGTGTAAAAAGCTTGGCGATTAAACAGAGTGGCGGAGAGTTTATTGCCAGTTCTTCTCTTCCGTTCTACGCCCTTGATTTGAGAACTGGCAGTAAATGTAAAATTAGAATCATTTAAAGTATATTTTGACGTTCATAAGAGTACATTATGGTACCTATATGAATAAATGATTTTTTATTTTATTTTCTATGTGCGCATTTAACATTCGCTCGTCGATGGAAAAGATCGTGTGAAAAATGAATTGCCTCAGACCCAAAAAGTCGACAGCGTGCGTCAGGCATAGAAGACCGATCACCTACTTGCTTTAGATTAGATTAGATTAGATTAACAAATGATAATGAACAGGAACAAAAGAACAGAAGGAATTATACTGGTTTTGGCTGGAAGTCTTCCACGGTCCGCTTCTGTGAACTGTAGAGCTGTGGGAACGACTTTTAGTGCAGGTCCTTCCTGGGACGACGCTTAAACTGTAGAAACAGTTCATACTCTTTTCTTAAAGGCTGGAATTGCATCCACTGACGTGAGAGCATGGGCTGTGGCAGATGGATCTTATGGTTGTTTCGTATGATTGTTATACTTCTTTCATCAAAATCTTTAAATATTTGTTAACTTTTTAACTCAAAAAAGGTATGATTCAAGACATTGTTTTTTTTTTCAGGATCTGAACATATAACACACATTTGTGGCCAGGAACACAAACTGTATGTCTGTCTGTCTGGCCACAAATGTCTCAGTTAGTTACCGCAAAAAAAAACAGAAAACTATCTCGAGTATTTTAAGTTTAATTGACCTTACTAAATTCCTTTTACGAAATCAAATCGTCTCTCAATAAATTCATTTCCATAGTTTCCATACAGTACAAGAATTGCGAAAGAGGAAAATCAAGGCTTAATAAAAAAGCAATTCACTCAAATAATTAAAACGGCTCGATTCAAAACGAAGTTAATCCAGTAAATTGCGAATCGCGAGTCCATAAAACATAATTAAAAAGTCGAGCGCGGGAAAAAAGCCAGCGTATAGTCATCAATCTGAAGAATTATTTCATTTACGTATTAAAAATCCCGTTTTGTCGGAACGTGAATTATTTCCCGTTGCGTTAATTACGTGCCTCGAATACGGGACCCCTGTGGATATTTTCGTTGATATATTTTTTAATTAGATACTTTTCATCAGTATAGCAATAGTGTAAAATATAAGAAAAATGTTGTCTATCGCATATGTGAATAGTATTTACAATTTTCTTATCACACTGAATGCAATGGATACAAAGTAATAGCTGGAAACCAAAACTTTTTTGACGTATTTTGATTAAGTGAATATGAATGTTTTAAAATATGTTATTTTTATTTAAAAAAACTTTTTTCGGATCCGAGTGTCGGGCGTATATTTATACACAGATCCGAGATAGGGATGGCAATGGTTTAATAAAATTAACGGGACGCTAGCACGGATCCGAGTTAGAGAGCTAGGGCGGCACCACTACTATGACCCCGCTCCAATAGGATCCGAAAAAATAGCACAACACCTACAAAGTAATAAAAATAATAATAAATAAATAGAAAATTAAAGCAAATTTAAAAAGTTTGGTCCCTGTGGCAGTGTACCTTTAACACTGGCAGCATTTGCTCGCATTATTGCGAATCTTCTTCGTTTAGTGAGCAAAGCATCAGCTCTGGTGTTACCAATATTATGTACCAGGCGCCAACTGAATTTTTTAAATAGTGCCTGTAAGACTCAACGAAAAATTTATAAAAGATTATCTCTGAACAACTCTGACACGGAATTAATTGACTGATTTAGTTAACGATTGATTAAAGATAGTCGTTGTTAGTGAAACGATCTATAATTTAATTATTTATTTACTTAATTTGTTACAAATGCTAATATATATTAGATTACCTTACCTACCTTACTCAACAATAAATCAGCTTCTTTCCAATGGCCTATAATTCCATATAATATTAAAATTTTACACAGATTCACACTAAATCTGAAAATCCTTCCACAATTAACTGCTAAAGCGAGGTGTCTATTACAATCAGTGGTGTGCACTGTCTAGACACCCCATAGCTTAGGGTTAGGGCTAATATGTAATGGACAAGGCGTTTTACAAATTTTAAATTATTGAATCGTTGTTAATACGACTAATTTTACCATATTATATTACCGTAATTAAAATATTACAACGAAATTTTGTTACCTTAATATAAAATATAGTAATATTTGATAGAGTATTTTTCTAGGTTTATTTATTTATTTACACTTCATTACCTTATACAAAAACATACATATAAAAAAGCAACATAAGTTATTAGGCAATGGGCGGCCTTATCACTACACAAGCGATTTCTTCTAGGCAACCCTATTATGGAACATTAAAAAAAGATAACATCTACGTAAGGTAAAGCATGAGAAGTGCATAAATAATTAACAAAAATGACTAGAAATAACATATAACACCTATAACTAAAATAGAGTAAAATCAAAATAAAAAAACAAAAATAAATAAATAAATAAACAATGATGTGAATTATGTGAGAGCCAATGGTGAATCCCAAATAATAAAAAAATGTATATCGGATATACATAACAGCTTATTATATAACTTATATATTTTGCCTTGATATTGAGTTCTCGTAATCTGTATAAAAAGTTATCATCATTAACATTACAGTTTAGTTAAAAATACCCTAACTAATGTCGAAATTAATTTAAGGGGGGAATAGTATATTTATGAATATAAAAAAAATTGTTTAAACATTCACTACATTTACTATTAACAAATAAACACGTAGGCAATGATCAAGTTAACACAAATTACGCACTAATGTATGTTCAATTAAACACGTCAAACGGGAATCATTGTGCGTGACACGATTAGGCGCGCGCGTGACGCCACAGATACACAGACTTGTCTATGTACAGACGCTCTTCTGGTATCTATAGTTTAATTTATATACCTCAGTATTGTTGTTTTAATAATTTCCCAATAACAGAAATTTCTACTTATTAAAGTGGCCATTATTTTTAGTTTATAATTAATTGTAATGTTACAAAACTAATTTTACTTCAAATATATTTTATTACTTAATAATTTTATAAAACTTATTAAATAACTAGACCAGCAATCTTATGACTTTATTATTATATTTCATTTTTATATTTTTTAAAGTAAACCACATATATAATGCATTTTCTACAGTGTATGTTACAAGCTATCTATTCTTAAATACGTGACAATTACGGTAAACATATATTTAAAAAAATATTATTACACTTTCAATTGTAATTACTTTGATATTATACCTTTCCACTGTTCATTTTTTATTTCAAGACTAACTAGTTTAGTTATTTAAAAGGGCGGCAACGCACTCGCGAGCGTTGAGAGTGTCCATGGGCAGCGGTATTTTTTAACCCCGGTATGGCCCAGGGTGTCTGTTTGACCCGTGTTCCATAAAAATAAATACTTGTATGTTTTTGCTTAAAACGGAATAGCTTTCCAGATAGACTCTAGTGGGCCAAGTACCTATCTGGAATCAACCAAAATGTGAAGCAAGAATAGAGGTCGCTTTTATTCTGATAAATAAGCAAAGAATTTGGAATATTATTTTGTACGTACGAAATTGTACGCGTTTATACCGATACCTAGTTCCAAAAAGGCTAAAGCTATGAATCGAAGAGGTTAAATAGTTCAGAAACAGTGGTCCACAATATCGCAATTCCCAAATGTCGTAACGTCTAATTTCCGCCGACTTACACATCAGCGTTTTCGATATCGTGTGTTCCTACATTTGTGTGTAGGTTAGTTTGTTATAGACTCATATTATACAGAGGAGAGTTTTGTATTTTTGTATAAGGTTCAGGACCGATTTCAATATTTACCCAAAACTTAAACCTAACAATAAAAAGTCTTAGATGTCTGTTTTGATTTAGCTTAGATTTTTTTAGATACGTAAAAACGTAGGTTATATTTACTTTGGTTCGATGCCGGAACTGGCTGCAAGTCTTAACAGTCAGTCTTAACAACAAAATATGTAAATGCTATAAAAGCAGAAACGAGAAGCAAACGCAGAAACAAAGCCATAGAAAGACTCTCTAAGACTCTTCGAAAAATCTGGAGAAGGCTTTTACCCGTTAAGGAGTTCCGATCTACGATACTGAAGGTAGCTAGGATATATTATATACAGGATAGCAAGGTAAGAATAATGTATAAAATATACAAAATCTAAGCGGTATATAAGCAAGAACCTGTTATGTTTTTATGTAGAATACAAGAACTCAATATCAAGGCAAAATATATAAGCTGTTATGTATTTTCGCGTGTGTTGGGTTGGACATTTATTTTTAATGTTTGTAAATAAATAACTGTTTAAAGACATAATCAATTTTACATAATTTTTTTGTCATGATTGATAAACGAGCATTTATTTATTTAATTTTAAACAAACACTAGGTTATTTTAGATATAACATACAAAAGGTTATATATAATACCGTTTAGTAAAACCTTTATATAACCATTAAGCTACGTAGATGCTACGTGTCTCTCTCGTAGTAGATTTATAATCAAATTTAATAATTAACTCCTTTTACAATAGAATAATTTCAGATTAGTTTATTTGCTTTTTAATCTAATGTGTTTGTTATTTAGAATATTTATACTATGGTCTATATGAGATTCTAAAACTATGAATTGACTACAGATCAATATAAATTATATTAAAGACATTTTAACGAAGACAACACATAAAAGTGTTTGTAAGGTATCTATGGTAATCACCCCTCTGTTACATTTTAATCTATACACACCTTTTCCATTTATACGAAACCGCACAAATATTGCCAACTAAACGTGGCTAGCAGTATTTACAATTTTACCCTAACCCCCGTCAGGGAACATTGGATCAGTCGTTATGTTCTCAATGTTTACAATTCTCGTCGCTACTTAGGCCTTTATTGCTATTTTTCACGATATTCGGTTGTGTCTTGTATAATATAATGTATGTGATTTGTTATACCATTTTATTTAATCAACCAAGTTTTAAAAATCAAATTCATTTTCTAATAAAAACTGTACTTCCAATCCTAAAAATAAAACAAATTTAATATAGGATAATTACGAAGATAGATAATTAAGAATCTTAAAAAAACGCGAGGTTTGGCCTGTCCTAAAATTTGAATTTAGAAGACTTTTTGATACAAAAAAATATTATCAAGAGATATAATTATTTATTTACATATAAAAATTAAACGAGCTTAAAGGTTTCGTCACCAGCAGATTTTCAGTGACAGCTATATTCACTGAAAAAAAGCCATTTCAACAATTCATGTAATAAATAAAAATATTTAAAAACAGATTTACAAAAAAAATACAAATAAAAATTAAATACGAGTCAATGCCACTAAATTCCCAACCCAATAGACTGGCTGATTTGTGTAAAGAGTTTCCTATAATATTTTAACACATCCTTCGATAACTTTTACACCTGTTTGGACAAAGTAAACATTCAATTTATATGTAAAAAGGTAACAAACCATAGTCTATAGACAATTTTGCATCGTCTATCCGATCCACAGACAGCAGTCTGACGTGTGTCCTGAGAATTCAAGCGCCATTATCGGTTTGTGGAGATAGGGTAAGTGTCGCAATTGTTGGCACTTTCAGACGGTTCATGTCTTTGTTTACATGCATTGAATTAACCATAAGGTTGTATTGTTTTCCTTTAATATGTAGATAGTTTGACGATAGTTTAAATAAACGTATTTAATAGATAAACCTAAGATTGAAAATGTTTCACGCCGACGTCTCGATTTACGTTTCAGAATTTTCAAATTCCTCGTATTTATTAGGATTTAAAGATTAGGCATATAAATGTATATTTTTTTATGTAGGATAATTGGTGTGGGTATTATTTTTGCGTTCTATCGAATTAGTAGTAACTGTTAAGTTAGAATAATAAAGTGGAATAAATAAATAAATAATTTTTATGCTATAATGCCTAGTAGAGCGACTCTCAACTCTGAAATAGTATATTTTAACTTTGACTAAGCCCTCGAAGTATTCTTCTATTGGAAGTTTAATGTCCTGTTAGTTATGTATTCGGTCAGTTGTCTGCAATGATGATTTAATAAGTTATAAATTAGCCGCAAATATTATGATATTTTAAGTTGTCCTTATATTATTAATCGATAGTTAATTAATTACAGGTAACTACCACGCCCGGTTACGTCAAGGCACCCGTAACTAGCGCGCAACAGTCGATTTCCCCTGAGATCTTAGCGTTTGTCATAGATAATAGCAGGTAGAGGCGACTCAAGGATAAAATCATGATTATATTCGAAATTATTATATATTATATTCTATTATCATGACTTTAACCTTCTGCATACAATACTATTTGCTAAATTGAGTACACCATGTGAAACAATATTAAAATATTTAAAGACCATACAATTAATTACACACATATATATACATATATGTGTGTTGACAAAATATTGATTTCGATAGGAAGAACACCTGTCCGTAAATTAGTATTTTCAAAAAACCGTCAGACTACAAGTATTTTATATAATAAATAAGTCTACATAAAAAAATTATAAGATATTTTTCATGCCTTGCGGTCTACGACATCTAGCCCAACGAAAGAGTCCTTCCATTTGACCAATCAGAAACCGCGTCTTTCATTTGTTTCAGCCAGTGATTAGACCGCCTTAAATATCTCTTAATCTTTGCCATAACAGCAACACGCCATGTTATTTGGCCCATTAGGGCACCTGTCATGTGAATTTACAAGTAAATATGAAAGTGCCCAGGTCCACCCTAATTGCCATGGGTGACATGTTTGCGGTAAAAATTAGCGCAGTTATTACACACTTTGTTTGACTATCGGCAATTGTTCTGGGGTTATTTGCACGTGGGAATATGCGGATTTCAATTAAATGCCGCCTATGTTCAGAGATAGGATACCGCTCGGTTTCAGTAGATTTTTTTTTATTAGTACATAGATTTTGTTGTAACGGATTGAGATGCAAGCATGTGACTCTTAACTATGATTCATGCCACTGATAACACGATAATTTTTCTTATGTGTGTAATAAACACTTGGTCGCATGATGAAGAAGGCATAATGTACCTCATGGCGATTCTTCACTACATATATAATTTAACATTTGCTACAAACCGACATGCCTGAGACCCAAAAAGTCGACGACGGGTGTCAGGCACTGGAGGCTGATCACCTACTTGCCTATTAGATTTAAAAATGATCATGAAACAGATTCAGAAATCTGAGGTCAAGACGTAAAGATGTTGTACCGCCACTGATTTATTTATTTTTTACATATATAATGAAAGTTGATTTGGTATTCGCTTGTATAAAAAAACAGCCGCACCGCGTTGGTTTTCTATTTATCAAAGTTTAAAAACGAATTTCGCTTCTACCTAAATAAATCTCAATACCAGAGGTCATTTGAATAAAATACATTGGAATAAAGGATGAAAATAAAAACAATATTCGGCTAGGACCGTCCCAGAGGAGACATTGACGCCCCAATAATACTTTTTATCATATTTATTGACTGATAAATGTCTACGCTTTGCCGAGTGCATTTGTATGTTGCTCTAATATTGTTTTTAAAGTGAATTATTTCAAGGAATGGAGCATTTAAACTTTATATGTGATTTTATGGGTGTTAATGTTTTTTTTTAAAGTAAAATGTCAATTAACCAGACGTAATCCGGTTTTTTTACAATTTTTCTATCGTACCTTCATAATGATACTTTGTACATCTAGTCGATTTAACGTGTGTTTTTTTTCATCAAAATTGTTTTATTCAATCAAAATTTTTAAATGCCACATTTATAGAGTTACATTTTCCATATTCTTGCATTATTTGTAATGGATGTAATGGACGTATGGATACAAAAATATTATGGTCGTGCAATCTAAACTTCGGATATTCTGTCACACAATGGCGCGCAAATTTGTCTTATATAAGTAAAAGGTATAATTATACATAGTAGTTACATATTAATATCACACTATTATAATATTACATTATCAAATTTAAAAAAGTTTAGTAGGAAATCTTTGAATGTTTTTTGGTATATTAATATAAACTTTGATTGTCATACAAAGTGTATGTTATGTGGTTAAATGTGTGATGTGAGGTGCGCTAGCCAATGCTTGAAGGAATATAATAATTGTAACAAAATTGACATCAATAAAAAAATAGTTTTAAATTTATATTTATATGCTCTCAAGACGTAGAGACGAGAAGAACTAACCATAAACGCTCCGTCACTCTTTTATATCGCCAAGATTCTTTTTACAATATGTAAATATTTAGACATGAATCCTAAAGTATTATAACTAAAAACAGTAAGGCATATCCCAAATTATATTTATTCTTGAAAGGGTTTCAACGTAACCAGAGGAAATAGATTTTGTTTATAAAAACAGGTGCCTTTGAGTACAAAGAACTACTCAGTATATCCCAAGTGGTATTAGATATGCGTATCGAAAAGCGTGGGGAATTCAGATTTCCATCATGGCGACGTCGCGATTCGAATTTCAAACGATCTATGTGACTGTCTGTGGTTTTTTATTTATGAAAGAATGTAGTTATGATATCAGAATTCTTTTATTTATGGTCACACTCTTTGAAGCCAATTATTTAATTGAATATTTGAAAGGTTTCATAACGGATATTTTACGTGGCTTATATAATTCCCATTAAATACTGTTAGGTTATTGTACATTTTCTCGTGTTAAACGACTTATTGTCAGGCTAAAGTCCAATTTTATCTCAGTCAAGACACAATTAAATATAAAGGGCTCGAATTAAAAACATAAGCTGTACTATATCGCGCTACTATTAAATTAATATTGGTGAAACCTCGGGTTAAAAGCTAGTTTCTACATTTTTCATAATTATTAAATTAATTTTAAAAATGTGGCTAAATGGAAATTTACGTTTAAAAACGTACCTTAACGTTTTTGTGTTTTAGATTTTGTTTAATTGTACACATGGGCAGGCCTTTAAATGTCTCCTTTCGTGTCAAGTGATACCCATAGACACTAAATTTTCCATAATGTTCGAAAGGGTTTTTTTATAATAGTAATTTTTCCGACGCGTTGAAGGATATAATTTCAAAGTTTTATTGAAGTGAAACTTCTTTATCGACGTATGGGAGAATTTTTTTAAGAAAAGTCACGTTTTTCGGTTACGCACCATGTTGCTTTTTTTATCGAAGTTTTGTATAGTGACGTAAAGAATATAATGTAATATATATTAATAATAACAACAATATATTAGTTTTGAAGTTTGGTTTGAAATAAGAATAACAATATATTAATTTGAAAGTGATAAAATAAAAAGACTTGTTCAAATTTAAGTGAATTTACAAGAAAAGTGAGAGTGATTATACATTTCGTTTTATAAATTCAACACGTATGAGCATGATTTTAATATTTATTTGAGGTTAACCTCACTTTTTGATTATAAGTATCAGTGAATGTATATAAATCTGTTAAAATTAGCAAGTATTAATAAATATGACTGAAAAAATTGTTTTTCTTAAGGCTTAAGACTTATCTACCCCATTTTCGTGAAGTTGCAAATAGTAGAAAAATGATATGTCGTAAAGAAGTTTCACTTCTTACTTGTGTACTCTGGTACACATACATATTTTATTTTTTGTTAATCTAGTCACGGAACATGAAGTGTGAAGACACTCTGATAACTACAAACGGCTATCAACAATAATATATTGGCAGTGCTAGCTAGGAATTAATACCTGAACAATACTTTTTACGTAAAAATAATCCTATGAGGATAAAACTAATAAATATCATAAATTAGATGGGATGGGCCTGTAATAAAATTGTAATTAAAAATTAACTACTTTATGCTTAAGCCCGTTAGGGTGCATATTAAGTAGACTAATGCACTTTTGTTGAGTAAACAAGGAATAAACTACTTGAATTTATAACCTCCATAAGGTAATCCGATTAGATACAAGCAAAAAGGTAATTAATTCATTTTTACACTAGTTTCTGACTGCGTCATTGTTTCTTTTTATTGATAAAAAAGCTTGCCATCGCTTGGCACACTGTTACATCGCTAAAATAGAAAATCACTAAAAACAATTTTAAATGTGACAAACACAGCATAGGCAAACATGACATTATTTGACAAAACAAAAAAAAAACACTAGTAAAAAAAATAAACTTAAGAAAAAAATTAAACAAAAATCAATAATTGTTGAATGTTTCGTTTAGTAATTGCAGTACAATAGCTGTGTATCTAAATAAATATCTACGATTGTATTTTAAACTGAAGTTACATTATAAATGATACTAAGTTAATTATAAATAATAAGCCCATCTTTAACTTCCAATTATTGACTTTCGTAAGTCCTACTTAGCGCTCAATACTTAGAAATCTTCGCATTTATTACTTCAGATGCCAATTTTAACTAAAGGCTATTAACAACTTTAAGTGGGGTATTCCGGGAAGTCTTGCGCTAGTCTTAGAAGCTCTTCGCCTGATGAGATACCGGTCCACTTTCGTACGTTCTTTTACCAGCCCGTCTCTTGCCCTTCAGTTTTGCCCATCATCATCAGCTGCGACCAGTCATATCGATGACCACGCAATATGTGTCTGAGATATGCGACTTTCCGTATTTAATTTTATTTAAAAGTCCGCATAAACTTTCGTTTTGGTCCCGATTAGCTGAAGGACAGCTAGTGCGAAGTACATGCCGCACAGCCGTGCTCACAAATGTCTTTTTACATGCTCTGTTTATTTTTTTAGGTACTGGAGTCAATCTCAGGTAACTCTTCACTGAACCTTATCCTATGTTTTCTGTGAGAAGTGACAATGATAAAGCATCAACTAACTCTAGGAATTGGTTCGAATCGATTTTACTAAGCGCACTATTAACACTTTCCTGCAATAAAGAATAACATCGTCAGGAAAATATCCTCAAGTTAAAATTAATGACATTTGTCCGGCATACATGACAAAAAAACAAAAATGACTGCTATCTATTTCCAACTAAAAAGGGCTTTAGCGCCACTGGATTATTATCCAAGGACACGGTTAAATATTACTAAAAGCCACAACCCGGTTCTTAATAACATATAACCCTTTCGAATTAATTTAGTAAAATCGCATTAACACGCCCTTAACCAGGAATATAATAAGTTATTTCAGAATAATTTATTATACTGTCATTACCATCGCGTGTTTGATAGTCGTAAGTACTCTCTACCTGAGCGCACTTAATTTCATTGAGTATAGTGACAAAAATGCTGTTTACGAAATGACACTGCAGGAGCTAAAGTTAATCTAATTAGTAATTACTCTATTAATTTTAGAGGGAAAGTTTAATTAGATAACTTTGACGACAAGTTAATCATTCGTCTATGATGTCGTTGATATAATTAAATATATGACCACCTTATTTTTTACGTAATAGGAGTCAAACGGGCCGGAGGCTCATCTCATGTTAATTGATACCGCTGCCCATGGACACTCACTTTGCCAGTAGTCTCGTAAGTGCGTTGCCAGCTTTTCATTTAATGGTATTTTACTTGAAGGATCCTAAGTCGAATGGGTTTGGTTTGGTTTCAGTTGGCAGCTGGTTCCACAAAGCAGTGGTGCGCGGCAAAATCTGCATTGGTTTTTTGTAGTAAAGGGATCAATGAACTACTAGGTCGCAAAAGTGCATGGATAACAACAGGCCATACTTCAATTAATTAAATAATATATTACATTTTTTCTAATATACTTTTTGTTCTTCCCATACAAAAAGCCAATTTCATAATAAATGTAAGGAACTAAAATAGAGTGTCAAAAATCACCATAGCTAATTAAATCGTTTATTTTACAGTAAATTGACATGTGTCACTGCACAATTAAATATAATAACTTTTTGGTCATCAACAAAAATAAACTACTGACTATGGTATGATATGGTATGTGGACTCTGTTTCCGCACTTAGACGCTAGATAGGTCCGGTGTACGTGAAACTGACTAATAAAAATTAATTACTGTTCGTTTGTCTCGCTAAAACTTGAGAATAGTTGTACGATTTCGCTAATTAGTATCTTGAAATATTTGTGGAAGTTCAGGCCAGGCTTAGATATTGTTTTTTCCAATAAAATCTGTTTCCAGATGATATTTGATGACTTTAATTAATAAAAAATTGTATTTGGTCATATATTATGCCTTCAGAAATTTGTGTGTCATACCTAGTGCTATCCGATCTCTTTTGTTTATTTATAAAAAAAATATTACGTTTTCACACAAATATATATATAGATCATTCATTCAATCACTGATTCACTCATAGACTCACTCAAACTTTTGCACCCACACACTTACTTATGCACTCAGGCGTATTGACAACAGTTGAAAAATAAATAAAATAAGGTTAAATAATGTACTTATTTTAAGGAATTTGGAGTTAAGTTTGTTTAGCTGGGAACCCTGACACAGGTATTTTTTACTTAAAGGGTTTCCAAATCCTACACCTAACCTAGGAATTAAAATGAATAAACACTTTTTTTTTTTGTGTGTGATACAAAGTTAACTAGGTTATCTAGTTTCTAACACATTAAATAAACATAACTATGAACATTTGTGTTCATAATAACAATAATAATAGTAATATTTCTCTGCCATTAGCGAGTAAAACAAAAGATTTTTAAATTTTTATTTACAATTAAATTTAATTCGCAATATTGATTGAAGTAATCAAAACTATAAACTAAGTGTTACTAGTTCATGAATCTTACTAAGCGATATCTTAAAAATCACCTAACCTCAAAATTGCGACCCCCAAGCGTCGTAAAGAGAATGACAAACGGTCGGTCGAAGCAAATCGGACAAGTCATCAATTACACGGGTTATTGATATTGGCCCGAGACTTGGGATATACTGAATGTCTATTGAGTTATCTGTATCGTAGTTTGAGTTGCAGAGAAGAAACCAATAATTTGGAAATATTTTGTCGTATTTTAAAAATGTTTATTTACTTATTTATAAAATTTTGCCAACGCTTGGCGCACTGATACCAGAAAAATAAACCATACACGACGGGTTACAAAAAATTGGTGGGTGGGTAAAAACTTAAGGAAAAACCATTACTTTGTGTGTGATATTCAGACCTAGCTCATTTATCTGAATACTCAATCTGGATTTGAGTTTTGGCCAAAACTCCAAAATTATTCTTCTGAAAGGAGGGAATTCAATTATGTCAAACTTCTAGAGTTGAGTTCTTAATTTAAATTTATCATTTGATATATGACAACTGACTACATATATATACGTAGAAAATCATTACACATTCCAAAGTTCGATAAAAGGACCACAGATAATTGTAGAACTAAGTTATTATAAACAGATAACAACTACTTACATAGTCTATCCTTGTATATTGTATATCAAAACGATTATATCTGACATTTTGTTTATCATGCAATTGTGTAAGTTTTTATAATATAAACAAATGATTAAAGCATTTCGTTCGTTAGTAACGCCATAGATATACAGCTGCAAAAAATCTTCAACAAAACATTTGTTTCCCTCGTCAAAACGCCAGAGGCGAGACAACACCTGTATTACCATAACAAGACGGAAATTTGAATGTCCACAAATCGAATAACCGCCCGCGTCCCGGAATTAAGTTATCCACTTTTTGCAAGAAAAGACGTTTACATATGAATATGACAAATTGTGTGTCTGACCGCGGAGTGTCCGGTCCGAGTTTTACGGCACTCTGGGGAGATGGGGGGACTTGAAAAATTTTTCATTCCAGCCGACTTGTGGAAGAAAAACTGTCTAAGGGCTAGCAAGCTGTCAACATGAACGTTAATTTAGTATTAAAAAAAACGTATATAATTATTATGAGATGTTAACCTAAAAACGATATAATTGTACGTCTCTAGTCAAAGCTTAGGTTTTTAACCGTTTGAGAGAGAGAGAAGAGATTAGTTTTGTTGTCCCTATAGGTAGTTGTTTGTATAGCTAGAGCTTTTTTGATTATTAGACAGAAAGTGTACAAAACATTTACTTCGTGCACAATATTAGGTATAAAGTTGGAGTGTTCAAAATGGACGTTGAATGTTTAACCAGTAGAAAAACAAAACACAAAATTAAATTCTACTATAAATTTTTGGCTACTATTCCTTGCGATTGCCAGCCCTGGTTAAAAAGAAAAACGGCCAGGTCACTCTTCAAAAGTGTAACAATTTCTCAGAAACAATAATACAATAAAATGCGTTAGTTCTGACCAGTGAAAATGTGAAAAAGCTATTATAGTGGCTGTCAATGTTATTTATTTGGACGCGCGCCTGGAATTTTTATTCCATCTAGGGATTTCAAGTTTTATAAGGGACGGCTTCTACTGTTTTATTTAGGCTAAGAAGAGACATATGCCTTTAAATCAATTTAGTCTTTGGTAAAATGTCAACATTTGATAGGTGTTATGTGACAGGTTTGACAGCAGTATCATAAACAATAAATTCCATAAATTATTGAATAGTGACTAGTAGTACAATAGTTTAGAATGTATATAATTGTTTTTTAATTTAACTTTTAAAACAAAAAATCTGCTAGCAAACGTCAAATTTTTAGTGTGTCAATTGACAGTCAGATTTATTATTGACAAGCGCGCGACGTTATCGATTCGACTAATAAGTAACCTTTATATAAAAATTTAAATATTGTTTAAAAATAAATTAACTGATCAGAATAGTTAAATATTGTATAAAATTGTAATTTGTGTTATTATTTATATTTCCTTCTACTTTCTTCGAGTTGGCGAATTATAAAAATCCCGTACTTAACGCTGGCTGCTAGAGCCAAAATACCCCTTTTGATTTCCCGTGCCTAATGGATTCAGATCAATAATTTTTGTAATGAATTTTGAATTAATGATTACAATTTGGTAAAGCCACACTTTCTATATTTTATTATTCAGGCGATGTAATCTGATGAGAGCTTGTAATTACGGTAAGAACATATTATCTGCAAATAGAAATTGTAAGTACCTGCTTCATATTGCAATTAAATATTGAACGGATTTATAACCTTATGTCAAAGCTGTCAAGGCGGGTAATTAAATAGATGAATTCGAGATTTCATATTTATTAATATATTTTTTTTAATTTTATTCCACTACGTCGAATTATGTTTTATTCGATCAAATTTTTGTTCATTAATGTTCGTAATAGCTACATTTTTATATTTTATGGTTTTACTCGGCTGATTGCCATACTTTGCTTTGATGTCTTTATCGTTAGGTAAGACGCATTTCCAATTAAAATATTATATTATATTATTTTGTGAGTGTTTTGTGCGTGTTATGAACTTTTTTTACTCCTAATAAAAAGCTTCATATAATAACATACAATATTCCCCATTGTATTAAATGTTCCGTGATCACTACGACTGACAACTGCGTGAATTTTGAATCAAGTGAAATCAAGGATATATCGTAGGGCTTATTATTTATTCTTAAATATAATTGTGTCTTAACAAAAATCAATCAAATTTGGTACAGTTTAATAAAAAAAGTGCGTGCGTACAAAGTACACATGTCAGATGTGAAACTACCTACTTTATAATTTAATTTTTCATTTTTTTTTCTAAGGTAAAATCCCCAATACATGATCATGTACCAGTATTTGATCACATCATGTATTTGTATATCTACTTTCACACTGTTTTCACACTGTAATGATAATATCAATAAATAAAAATATTTATATGCATTTACTTCACAGGACATACAGACAGAATTTCCATCTAAAGTTCTTATATGTAACTACTAAACGAATATATCAACAATAGCTTGTATTCTTTCTCGATCTCCCTTTCTCACTCTCATTCAATTGGTGTCAATTGCACTCTCCCTTTTCTTCGACAAAATCGCTGCACATCTTCGTGACGATCCGTAAAAACGGTTAAGCACGTTTCATTTCAAAAATGTATTAATTTGTTTATAAACTGAACGTATAAACATATATTAAAAATATTAAATAAAATAAAAAATATATTAAAAATATTATTTATTATTAATATCTGTGTAGTGATTCTCTTGCTATTTACAGTTAAACCATCCAAATAAAAGAAACAATAACTTTCGTTAAAATGTGAAGGCAAAAACAGTGTTATAATGAAAGTAGTGATTTGTGAGCCTGTGGCGACAGAAATTCCCAAATGGAATCAAGAAGAGTGCAGCCTTCGTGGTCCGAATTGCAAATACGCATATGTTTCCGATTTTATTCTGTACCCGGAATGTTTCAGACGAAATAACTTGAGTATATCTTATAAGTGGTGTTGGCAACATACTTTATTATATAAGATACTTGCTTTGAAAACGTTTTTACGTAACAATATTAAAATATTTTTACCCTTAAATCCTATAAAAAAAACAACCAGGCACTAGAAAATAACGGCTCTGATATGAAAAACAACGACTCATAGTAAACACGATTGGTATAATATTGGGCCGTAAAATATAATTCTTGATCGGCTAATATTAAAAACAAGATCAAAGGACATTTTAAAATTCGAACGATGAATTCTAAAATTCAAAGTCTATTCAAAATGGACGAAGCGAATACATTTGGCGATCGGCGCAGATTCCAATATAAATGTAAATAGATGAACCTGGGTGAAATATGACAGTTATAATTGCTTTATTATACTTGGGAGTGTGACTAGCGATTGTCGGCGTATGCTAATTCATACGAATAAAGTTTATTCGGCATAATTTTGACGCATGTTTAGAGTGTGAATAATTTTGGTCTTTATTTCATATAAGGGTAGATAACAAGTCATTCAACAATTAGACTGCTTTACATTTTTTAATCCACATACATATCCAAAGAGCATATATTAAATTAACGGACCTGACGTACATTGTGATATATTGTGATATATAGGTACAAGCGATAAGGATATTAATCAATGTATAAAAGTTGCAGCGCCATCCCCCGGACTTATTTGTGACTCTAAACCATCCAAGTTCAGTGACGTGTACACACGTATAGTAGAATTATTATATGTATAAAGATAAAGCACGAATAACACTAACAGTAAAGTATGGCATATAAAAAGAAAGAATTCCTATGACATGAAAGCAACAGTTCACTAGGATCAAAATTGAAGATAGATAATCCCTACTAATAATATTAATTTCAGATCCAAGGACGCCGGATGACTAAAGTATGATGGCGATGATGATGAAATTCTTACCACGCTGTGGCTATACTGGACCGCGTCTGATGGAAAGCAGTGGAAACAGTTGGAGGAGGAATTTAGAAATCATTTATGGCATTATAATTTAATGTTTTAACTTCAGTTAGTATATCAATACCGTGTAAATATTCTTGTAAATAAATCATGAACATAGATCTTTTATTATAAGAACAGTCCGTGTTTTAAATTCAGTTTTAGATATGGTTCAAAGAAAGTAGCTATGATGAGGTATGAATAAAGGCTGGCAACGCACTTGCGACCCCTCTTGCAATGTGTTTATGCATGTGTCATAATACAAAATTACGAAAGCACAACATAATAAGCTTTCAATTATGTATAGTATTAGTAGATTATACATTTAAGGTTGTTTAATTAATACAAACTTAACAATACTAATTAAATAATAACCATAACATTGAATAAGCAGTGTTATTTTTGTTCCAGAAGCACTTGTGAGTTCCAGTCATTTCGATACTATGTTCGTGCCTTACAATAATCCACATCCGTCAGGCACATCAGACAAACTTGTGTTTAAACGATGATTTTATCAGTGCAATCTAAAGCCAATATCCATAAAGCCATTTTCTTTAAATATTAGTTATTGTGCCACGATTTAAAAACCAAATGGGCCATCCTATAAGGTGATTATTAAATATCGAAGAAAAAACTAAGTATTTTATTTAAATAAAAACAGTTTTTACAATTATGTTTAAATAATTATAATAATACATAACTTCAATCCGTTAAACAAGTGTTTTTCTTTAAATGTGTAAAAGTTATGTTAATAAAAGACAATACTATAAGTATTTTATAAAAAATACAAATTGTCTTCCGTTAAATAAGCTCCATCTAGCGGCAATAGCCTCTCATAAATATTCAAAAGTTACAAAAGACTGCTCATTTAGGACGCTGCCCCTCTTTTTGCGTTATTGGCTTAATACCCCCGAGTATAACGGATCAACTCTTAGATGTAAATCGATGCTCTCGTTAATGGACCAGTTTTTAATAATTACTCTAGAATAACACTTGTATACTTTGACAAATAATTTCGCTTTTGGAAATTTAGAGATGAAAAATGCAATAAACTAAGTATATTGTTTGAATGGCGTGAAATTTACATTTTAATTTATTAATAACTAGTGACCCGCCCCAGCTTCGCATGGGTGCAATGCTGATGAAAAGCAGGTTTTTATTATGTATTGTTTTTCCGTCGCTGGAAAGCTCCGATAATATACGC
The DNA here is from genome assembly GCA_028984075.1 of Pieris mannii. Taxonomy (NCBI): domain Eukaryota; kingdom Metazoa; phylum Arthropoda; class Insecta; order Lepidoptera; family Pieridae; genus Pieris; species Pieris mannii. The sequence continues at coordinate 1,550,883 of CM054784.1, forward strand.
GACATATACCATATAGACTTATACCATCACGGACTTTTCTGTAGACCTTTTCAATGTGTACAATACTTAGTACATTATTTTGATAAAACTCGAAAGGTTCAGCCTACGTTTCCAATGTAAGCGTAATTATTTACGACATCACATTAGAAACCTCAAAAATAACAGTACTTCTCCACTAGTGGGTGTTATTATACATATAAACCTTCCTCTTGAATCACTCTATCTATTAAAAAAACCGCATCAAAATTCGTTGCGTAGTTTCAAAGATTTAAGCATACAAAGGGACATAGGGACAGAGAAAGCGATTTTGTTTTATACTATGTAGTGATGCAGTTGGCCTAGTGGCGTGCGTCTCCCTGAGGTCGTAGGTTAGATCCCCGGCTGTGTACCGATTGACTTTCTTTCTATCTGCGCATTTAATATAGCTCGAACGGTGAAGGAAAACATCGTGAGGAAGCCGGCTTGCCTTAGACCCAAAAATGTTGACGGCGTGTGTCAGGCCCCCTGTACATGATTACTGTACCCCTGCACATGAAGCTCACGCCTTTTTTATTAATAATAAAAACGCCTTTTCTATTTCCATCTGATGATGATTCCATAATGATGGAAATAGAAAAGGCTTTATAAAATAGCAAAGTATTGTTGTTATGTTTCTATATAACAACAATCTTTTCCTGCTATTTCTATCAAGTCATCAGCCCATCTTCATTTTGCCCTGCTCTTCTTTCCCGGGTGGTCTCTTCCATTATGTTGTCTTTACCGTCCATCTGTTGATGACTACATGATCAGCCCATTGCCATTTTAGATTCAAAGCTTATGATAACGCATCTGTTGGCTTAGCGGTTTCTATGTGCTGTCTATTATGTTATGTATGTGACTGTAAAATTACTATTAGCAGCTGTCTCTGGTCTTAGCCAATGTGTGAATACTTATCTTTGAAAATACAGACCCACACATAAATATACATATAGAACACACAACACATTTATAGAACATATATATATAGATAAATGTTTTAGTAGGCAATACGCCACTATCGTTTTATAGGTTTTTGTCTTTAAATCATACCAGATTCTCACTTAAACCATATTTATTTATTTTTATTTATTTTATTTTTACATTTAGGTACAAAAACAGAAAACAGATTGATTACATACATACAGTTATTATACACTAAACAACATTTGAAAATCTGATATCCAATTATATCTGTACACAGCATTTTACACTAAATATCAACCAAACAACATACACATATTAAATTGAATGACAAAAAAAAAGAAGAAAAGAACACACATATATATATATATATACATTAATTAATTCAAATTAGTATTTAAGGTTGCAAGTATTCACCATGAACTAATTTTTTAAATTTACAAATATTATTGTGAAAAATATCAACTTCAGTACACACAGCATTATAATATTTGCACATTCTAACGAGCGGAGCATTCTGGGACACATTGTTATTAGTTACAGGTATCATAAATAATTCCTGGATGCGCACAGAACGCGTCGGTACCTTGATTTCTAGTTTCTCTAAAAGGTAGCTGTCAAATGAGCCATTTGCTAATTTATGTATAGTGCACAGGTCGCTCATCCACCTCCTCCTTTCAAGACTTACCATTTCAAAGTGGGCAAGACGCTGGTCATATTGGTTTATTTTTCGCCTAAGACCATACTTACAGCACAATGCTTTAACAAACCGCCTTTGTATAGATTCCAATCTATCTGTATGAGTTTTGTATATCGGGGCCCATACCGCTGAACAGTACTCAACCATGGTTCTCACGAGAGAGCTGTATAAGACAATCAAGGAGTCGGCTCGCCTGAATGGTTTAGCGGTTCTTAAAATAAAGGATAGCATCCGGTTAGCTCTACTACATATATGATCATAATGTTGTCTAAAAGATATCACAGAGTCAAATATCACTCCCAAGTCGCGAATCACCTCAACTCTATCAACAAGAGTACCCTTAACATTATATTTATACTTGACAGGGTTCCTTCTTTTTGTAAAGGTTATAACTCGGCACTTCTTAATATTCAGAACCATAGAGTTTTCATCGCACCAAGCAGAGATAGTATTAATATCCGATTGTAAGGTCTCACAATCTCTTTCATCGGATATACGTCTGAAGACTTTAACATCGTCTGCATATGCCAAACATTCACTGCTTATTTTGCTAAGCAAGTCATTCACGAATAACAAAAACAGTAAAGGACCCAGCTTTGACCCCTGGGGCACGCCCGATGTTGCTAAAAATGGCACAGATTCATACCCACTCAGAGCAACCAGTTGTGTACGGTTCAAAAGGTAAGAACTTAACCATCTATATAAGTTCCCATGAATCCCCAAATGCTGAGCCATCACAAGCAATGCAAAATGGTCCACTCTATCGAAAGCTTTTGAAAAATCGGTATATATATAGCGTCCACCTGCTTTTTATCATTGAATGATGAACATAAATAAGTAGTATAGCATAAAAGATTAGAGTTGGTTGACCTTCCAGTAACAAATCCATGCTGTCGTGGGCTCAATATATGTTTGAGATGGTTATACATATGGGTATAGATAAAACCCTCGAATATCTTAGCAAATAAGTTTAGAATACAGATAGGTCTATAATTCAAAACATCACCTTTGTCTCCAGATTTATACACTGGTGTAACTTTGGCTATCTTCCATAGGCTAGGAAATACTCCCTCGTGCAAAGATTTCTCAAATATAATCAATAACGGTGTAACAAGAGCAGTAGCGCAAAAACGAACAAAAATAGGTGGAATCCCGTCAAAACCAGCACCCTTAGAGAGATCGACACTTTGTAACTTTTTTAACAGTTCCTCTCTAGTTATTTGTAAATTACCAATAGAGTAGTTCGATGACAGAAAGCTAGGAAAGTAATTATTTGTGGTATTAGAAGAGTAAATTGATGAGAAATGACTAGCAAACAGGTTTACAATATCTTCACCCGTAGTACCAACCTTGTCTTGATAACACATCCGACCAGGAATATTATTGGTGATACGTTTAGATTTTGTGTAGCGCCAAAAAGCTTTTATGTTGAGTTTAACATCCTCTTCAATTCGTTCTATATATGTTCTGAAGCAACTCTTAATAACTTCCTTAGTTCTAGTTCTGAGCATAGAGAATTCGTCATAGTCCCTTGGGTTACCAAATCGCTTATATCTAATATGAGCTTTGTTTTTAGATGTTAGCAATTTAATTAAATTTTTGGAATACCATTGCGGATATTTATTGTTTGGACCATTAGACTTAGGAGTATATTTTTCTATAATTGAATGTATATTGTTGTAAAATAACAGAACAAATTCGTCACACCCCATATTGAATGAATATTAAATATGTAGTAAAGAAAAACAAATCAGTTTATTTATATCAAAACAACGACAGCAAATTAGACATAGAGATACAAACCTATTTGCTTATGAGTTTTTTTCTGAAATACACTTGTTTATCTGTGAGATTCTCGTGCCAGATTCTACGATTTAATTCGAAATTCGAAATGTTTGAAGACTACACAGACAACATCGAAGTATCAAATATACATATAACGTCTATTGAGGTTTGATCGGGAGTAGAGTCACGATTGTTACGTCCGATTCCTGCGGGATTCATTATCCCAGAACGGCTGGACTGATTGCTGGCACTGTTGTAGCATTTACACTGTACTGAATTTCCTATTCTCTTATATTCGAAGAATCTAAAAGAATCGAACAACGATTTTCAAAAGTAGAATTTATGGTTTTACGTTTCAATCATAATCATGATGAAATAAGTTTGAAATAGGAGTATTTGTACCTACTAACTTTTACGATTTTATTTAAGTTATTTATTTTAATATAAATATAACTGGTCTTTTATTGTAATTCTATATACAACATTATGTTATATTATGACATGTTATGATCAATTTAAGGTAAATTTATTTATTAATTAATTTTTATAAGTAATCGTATCACATTGACGTCTGTCTTCCCACAATTATGCGTTATATAAGCAGTTTTTACCGCTTACCACGTGGGTCGTAGAACAGGCTATCTACCGTATCAATTCTTAAAAAGTCGGCAACGCACTTACGAACCCTATGGTATTGAGAGTTTCCATGGTATAACTTTACATCTTGAAGTGAGCCTCCTATCCGTTTTTTCTATATGAAAAAATCTTATTCCAGGTTTGTGTTGTTCTAATATTTTCTTCTTTTTTATTACACTGTATTCTATTGTTTGCTTACAAAATAACTGTAGCGTACAACGAAAAATCGAAACAGACAAGTGTAACCAATTACCATAAAATATCAATGCGAGAGATAAACACAATCATCTCTCTTGTAACAAATAATGATTTTAATAGCGAAGGGGCGTGATATTCGCAACGAATAATTCATACAGCCCAGCGGGTGATCTTTGCAACAAATTGCCTAACATGTGGACTTGCTATTATCGCCATTTCTCAAATTTTGGACTAATTAATTATTTCAGTAGATCATATTTTTCTTTTGAAAAATATACTTAATTTTAATATTTATGCGTAAAACAATATGGTTATTTCTTGTGTATATTTAATAATGTTTTAATAGATTAAGCTGTCATTAATTAAATGTATGCAAGTTAATAAAATATTTTAATTTTCTGTTTATTTGCTATGATAAATATGAAGGAATCAAATGTGCCTGCCCCATTTGGAATACAAATTTAAAATTGTGTAATAAACAAGCAATGGCATAAAATATTGGATTTCATTCACTTTATAAGACCTATACACTCTATCTACAAGGTCACTTTTTTAATAGAACAGAGGCTCATCGGGCGTGAGGCTATCATGAATACTTAACGTAATACCACCGCCGCCCATGGACTTTCACACTACCAGAAGCATCGCAAATGCGTTGTCGGTTAATTAGAAATTGGCTATCACTCTTATATTGAAGGACCTGAGTCGAATTGTTCGGAAATATTTCAGTGGGCACCTGGCCCGGGGCCCGGACGGAGGGAACTTCATGCTCTGGTTTGACAAAGAACTAGTACCTCACTCCAAAATTCATTGTATGTAATATATATTCTATTTGTTATAGTTTTAGCATACTAACTCGCATTTTAGCTGACTTTCCACCCAGCGTAGACATCTACATTCAGAAGTAAACTGCAATACGATATTTAGCAAAACATGTGATATAAGCTAATGTAATAAAAATGTATAATGGAATTTATCAAAAATCGAAGGGGTGTGTTACATCTTCCCCTAATTTGGTTTTTATTTTATTTCAACCCCAACAAGGGCACTGGAATTAGTCTTACCATATGCGCTCCTACTTGTGTTACACTTGAGCCGCGATTGTTCATTTTGGGGTGTACTCAGTTCAGTTCGAACGTATTAAATTTCGAGAAAAATATTTTATTCACGCAAGAATAAAAAATAACAAATTTTCATGAATAATATTCAGGCAAGAGTAAAACAAACAATTTTCATGAAAAATATTCCGGCAAGAATAAAAAACACCCAATTTTCATAAATAATATTCAAGCAAGAATAAAAAAATAACCAATTTTCATCAATAATATTCACACAAGAGTAAAAAATCACCATGGCCCTGGGTATTTCTGTATCTGTTTCGCGACACACAACGTCTGTGTCTAAGATTACAGTTTTCTCAATTTTGTTAACTTCTGAGTGAGAGTTAAACGGTGCGCAGAAATGTCCATTGCCGATGTGCGAACCTACAGGAATCCGAATCACAGATAATAGTAGCAACCTCTTGGACAACAAATTTTTAAGTATAATTAAATAAAAGCCAGTAAAATTCATATTATTATTTTTTTGCACACAGTTAAATAAAAGCTCAGTTACACTAAGAATCCCCTCTTCCCCCTCCCCCCACTGGATCCCGATACAAATATTTGTCATATTCTGAGTTAAATTTAATACTTTGATAAATGCTAACTCGCAAGGGTGTCCCTACATGACGTAATCCGAGCACAGAACATGTGCGTGCGGCCAGTAAGTTCGATCTAATAACGATTAGCGACACGCATCACTGCTTAGGATTGCCCCTTAATAATGGAGATTACTGTTTAAAACATGGCTTATAGAGAAGGGCAAAGAATATTTTGGAAGTAACGATTTACGTATTAGTGGTTTAGAGATTAAGATCTGACGACGTGATTTCAAATCCTGATGTGTGGCAAATGGTTAGATAAGTCTATAACATATTATGGTACATATAACATTTTAAACATTAGATATAAAATTGCAGAAAAAATTAAGTTGATTGATTTTAAATAGTGCTGTTTTTTTTTTCAATTCTGTTCACCGGGTTTAATTTATTTTTTTATAAAACAGGGGAGGAGGCTCACCTGAGGTTAAGTGATACCACCGCCCATGGACACTCTCAATGCCAGAGGGCTCGCGAGTTGTTCACTAAAAATTATTATTGTTAATACAGTTTCAGAAGGGGAATTTTTCATATGTGTTTCCTACACATCTCTCCATCTAAGCTAACATATTCTACAAACAAATGCTTCATACTGTAGGAAAAAAATCTTTTTTTAGAACAAACGGCAAACGGACAGGATTCTCCCCTGATGTTAAGTGATACTGCCGCCCTTGGACACTCTCAATGCTAGAGGGCTGGTGATGCCCTTTTCTTGAAGGAGTCTTGTTCAATTTCATTCCACAGTGGTAGTACGCCACATAAACTGAAAAAATAAAGCCCATCTGTGGATCGACGGATGTCCAGGTGATACGGGTGTAATTATAATCACGGTATAATCATAGTATGTATAAGTTATTTAAGTTAATTCAAAACATAATTCATTTTATATATATTGAAAATACTTGCCCATGTACTCCAATCCTTACAAAAGTAGAAAATACAGCTTATTTTTTTTATCCTAACTTTCTTCAGTGCCAATGATCGGAACGCCATGATGGGCATAGACCTTCTCTCGCTTTTTCCAAATATCTCTGTCAATAGCTTTCTTTCATTTGCTTCCTGCTTAAATTTCTATTTCTTCTATCCATCTTTTTTGGAGCGCCGTTTCGTTCATCCCATTGGTCCTTTCCATACTCGTTCCAAATTCAAAAACATCAGAAATCTACAATTCGAAAATGTATACTAAAAGTAAAACTCTACAAGAAACATTTTCTAACAATAACACTTTATCTAACAAAAAAGTAAATTCATCTTCCAAATCGATTAAATCGACAATTTACATGCAAAAAACCGGTTATCTATCCCATTATTTACCATCATTACACACGTTATCTGAAACATTCGATCGTATACATGTTTAATCTGTCTTATCGCTATATTTTCCGAGCTAAAAGTGGGAACGTCGGCGAGCGCCAGGGGAAATAAGTAAGGCTTCGTTGTTTTTTTAGTTCCGGGAAAATTTTTCCTACTTTCCTCTTCGTTTACACTTACAGTTACTCGTGTAATGGTTACCTGTTCGTTGAATTAAATATAGAGAAAGGGTGAAACGTCTGGATTTGCATTGCAACAATGAGCCTGTGTTTCCGTTGATTGAAAAAAGTTTTGCTTTTGGACGCGGAACGTTGAAGTCCATGAAATATTTGTATCAAGTTATAAACAAACACACATACATGTACAGCGTAAACACAATTTGGCAGAAACAAAGGACAATTCGCCTAGTTTAGGTTTAGTGAGGCAATTCGATTTTTTAAACTTTACTACGACTATTAAAGCATATGCACTAGAATAAAGCTTATATGGATTGGTTAGCTTATCTAACGGATAGTTGAGATTGGGACAAAACATGCCATCTTTCCTTATTATAAAAAATTTGGTCATACATAAGCTGTGAATAAATAAATATAGGTAATACCCAGTATTGAAGTGGTTTCAGGTGTACTCGTCGAGGCAAACGCATTGATGACAATGTTTCAGAAACAAATTTGATAATGTAAATATTAATCGACGTATTTTTCTAAAATATCTAATAACCCAGGTATCGGTGTCGGTAATTACTTAATGCCGCGCTCATCTCTGATAATTTATTGAGACGGAGCACCTTACCTCCACACCCCCCTTCCACTTAGTACCATCAGCTCTTGGGAATTGACGGCGGTGAAAAACTGAACCAAAATATTAATGCAGACTATGAGTTGATATTGAATAGCGGATATACTCATTTTGATACTTGATTTTATTAGTTTTAAATTTTCAGTGCAACGCTTTTGAGAATTTTATTACTGAACGAAGTTCAGGACTTGGTACCGATTATATACTTTGAATCTTTGGACTTATATGCAAATTCAAGGATGAGCAAGAGCCTACGGATAGCAGAAAACTCTGTTAAATCGGTTTTAGGGTCTTATCTGCCATTTAATTCATACGTATTAAAAAATATGTCACAGATAATATAATAATATGTCACGATGACAATTGTTTTATTAGTATGGCAAGAATGCTAGAAGCAATATCAAGGACGTGTTACAGGTTGTAAATTGTCAAAACGTCAAAGTCAATTTGTCACCAGTGCGTTGGATAGATCTTGGAATTCACTTGCTCTAACATGTTTAAAAATAAAATCCACATATCGGACTAAGACAGTTATAACTATCACATGAATAGCTTCGAATCTACGACATATCAAGCGATCTATTTAAATTATAATTTGAAATAAAATATTAATAATTGCAACAAATGAAGAAGATTGTTAAAATCTGAATTCATATTCTATAAGTAGTAGAAGATGATCATGTATAGTAAAAAATATTACTATTTATCAAGTATTAAGGCGTGTGGATCCCGATTAAAAACACTCAAGCTTCAATAGTCTCACGTTGGATTAATCGGAGATTGTTTCAGTTGAGTTGGTGTTGAAAAATTGTCCTCATCACTTCCTCCTGCGAAATTACTATATAACTCTATGATATATCACCTGTCTCGTCGGTTTTCCTTATTTCTAATAAAATATTTCAAATTAAGGTAACAGTTTCGAAAAACAATAAACTGCTGTTCATTGTTCACGTCTTAATTTGAGTGAATCAAAAATGTCTGAAATTTGAAATCCTAATCAATAAATAGATATGACTCCAACGATTTTCATGTAGTTTAGGTTTCGGGGGCGATAAATCGATCTAGCTAGGAATCATTTCTAGAAAATGTCAGTTTATTCGTGTTTTATCTACTTAAACATAGAATTGCTCGTTTAAAGATGTCAGTCAAATAAAAACTTAAATATGAATATAATTATCCTTATTCGATAATTATATTCATATTTCACATTTTATTCGTATTAGACCAGTGTCGATAATTTTTGAAACCAAAAAAAAATACAGTAGGATGAAACCCACTAGAAATGCAGGGGAATATGATCAAAATGAAAGGAAAAATAAATGACGGTCGATCCGAGTTCGGGAAGTGGGAGGGGGTGACTTTTAAGGGGGAAAAATTGTTTATCTTGATTTCCGGCGAAACTACCAGTCCTATGGAAAAAAGTTAAATGGCAAAGTTGTAGGTCATAAAAAGATCTACAACTTTGGTATTTACAATTTTTTCACATAACCTCAAAATTTAGGTGAAAAATTCAAAAAACCAAGTTTTTGGTTTTTTTATTATATCTTTTTTAAAAAGTTTTTTTTTTTCTACGAAATTTGGTGAAAACTTACCTTATGAGTATATGAGTATTTAAAGTGTAAATTTTAATAAATACCTCAAAATTGTACATAATTAAAAGAAAATTTTCGAATTTGAGGTTTTTTCAATTTTTTGCATTTTCTAATAATATTTCCTATAGTAATGTATATTTTTTACACCATCAGAAAGTAGATATTTCAACAAACAAAAAGGCCCCAAACTTTTTGAAAAAAGCTGAAATTTTGACGTCAGAATTTTCGATTGAAAATTAGGGTGCTTTTTTGATATTAAGTTAAAATGAGGCGAAAAAATAAATATTTTTAATCAAATAAATTACAGTATATTTGGGACATAATAAGGTAAGTTTTCACCAAATTTCGTAAAAAAAAAACTTTTAAAAAAAGATATAATAAAAAAACCAAAAACTTGGTTTTTTGAATTTTTCACCTAAATTTTGAGGTTATGTGAAAAAATTGTAAATACCAAAGTTGTAGATCTTTTTATGACCTACAACTTTGCCATTTAACTTTTTACCATAGGACTGGTAGTTTCGCCGGAAATCAAGATAAACAATTTTTCCCCCTTAAAAGTCACCCCCTCCCACTTCCCAAACTCGGATCGACCGTAATTTATTTTTCCTTTCATTGTCCTACTGTAATTTTTTTTCATTTTTTACTATTTTTGAAGGCTTCGGCACTGGTCTATATGTAATTCGTATATATATAATATAATATAATTTCCAAAAACACAATTTATAAAAAAAATCATCGGTCATCCAGATACTAAGTAGTTAAAGATGATAATATTTTGAACAAAATTATAATAAGTTTATCACAAATTGCATATTTTTGTTTGATTATATTTATGAATATAAAATATAATTGTAAGTAGGAAATATTTTTAAATTTAAACCTAATTAATAATAATACGTGATGTATTTCGTCGTTAATTCAAATTTGATAACTTAATATAAACACTTAATAAAAACAATTTAATTGTTTATACCGTGATACTCAGAATAATGAAGTACCTAGTATAAAGGTATCATAAGTATATTTTATATAAGATCATCAAGGAATATTTCAAAACAAAACACTACCTCATCATTGTGATCACACTTTCAATCATCTTAGTTCTACTTTTTCCATAATAAGTTGATATTGCATTTCGCGCCGTGATTGGTTCAAATCCCTGGGGGTCTGAAGTTCGTCAGCAAATGAGCAGTGAGCTAACACGATCATAATTTATAAGGCTGTGTTATTTATTACCAGTTATATTAGATGTTAGGCCTACGTGAAATGAATATAGAGAATCCCGTGAAATATTTTTGTCGTAGTTTAAAGAGGTTTTATGGGATTACACATTATCATATACATAAGTTATCTCTACGCTTATTTGTATGTAATATACGTAGACATCGCTTCAGGATGCGGATCTCATGCGAGGTCGTAGGTTCGATTCCCGGCTGTGCACTATTTGACTAAATTTGTTAGAACGGTGAAGGTCAATATAGTGAGGAAACTTACCTCCCATTCAAAAAGTCGACGGCGTGTGTCAGACACATTAGGTTCATGAAACAGATTCAGGTCTCTGAAGCCAATATCTAAAAAGGTTGTAGTGCCAATTATTTTTTTATTTTTTTGTACTATCAACAGTTTAACACACTGAAAGAGTTCCGAAAATATCCAAAATCCAGACCAAAAAGTCGTGTCATAGAAGTTTTATGAGTAAAATGTTCAGAGAAATATATGTAAAGGATATGTATAAGGTTGTCAGTTCAAATCCTGGTAGTTGCGTAGTTTTATTTTTACAGAAAATCTAATTTAATGAACGGCTCAAATACAGCGTTTTCTCCAACTTCTTTTTTGTTTCCTTTGAGACGAGAGACTCTTATGCCGTGAGGTTTAACTGCCCAGGCGCTAATAAAAGATTTATGTTGAGATTTAGTCTGGTAGGTAGTACCAGTGGCACCAAAGCTGGTACATCCCTCGCTCAACTAATAAGTATCGTAATACAGTGAGGAAATGTAGCTAGCGTTAAAGAAACAACTTCCACAAAGTCCAAACTTTCTTAATTGGTTTTAATTTCTATTTATTAGTCATTTTTATTACTACGATATAGGTTAAGAAAATGTTAAATACTGTATATTTGATTGTTATGATTACTATGAATAAATTATTTTTCATTTTTTTATTGTTGAATGATTTGATTTGATTTCCATATTTCAAAGATCGTCATGCTCGCTTTTAATGTCATTGCTTGTGGCGGCGTCCATGCGTCGGGTTGTCTCTTTCCGTAGAATGTGGCGAGGGGGCCGATGGCTGGCCATGCATCATGCTCGTGAACGGGTGCTACTTGTGGTGACTGGTCGTACTTGAATTCGTGTATGCGGTGATATTAGTTGTTTCTACTATGTATTTGCGTATTGGTCCCACGAGAATATAAGTGCGTAATTTCCATGCCTCCTTCAAGTAGAGGACAAATCTTTGTTTTTAATTTCTTTTATTATTCTTTTTTACTCAAGAAGTCATATGGAACATGGTGTAATGGTTGCAGCTCCTTACAAACGTTGTGTAAAAGAACTATAAACTAACGCGATTAACAATAATGGCGGAGAGTTTATTGCCAGTTCTTCTCTTCCGTTCTACGCCCTTGATTTGAGGACTGGCAGTAAATGTAAAATTGGGAGCATTCAATGTATATTTCTTTTTTGACGTTCATAAGTGTACATTATGTTACCTAAATAAATAAATAATTATTATTTATACAAATAAACAGTAACTTCCGGTTATAGAATATATATGACAATTAGCCGTCTCCGGGAACTTTGTTATTTTATATGACTTTCAATTATTTTCCAATTTTTATTCATAAAAACCTTACCCAGAGTTCAAGGAATATATACAGAAATACTCGAACTAGCCCAGCCGTCTTCACAGTTTGCGTTTAGCAACATACTATTGTATTTTAAATATTATTTACTTTATTTTTCGATTCATTTTCCTTTATATATATAATAAGCCCGAAAGCTATTCTTTTATCTTATGACGGAATTGCAAAGTTCTACCACTTTGTATCCAGCCCGGAAATAAATAAGTTGTACAGTGAAGAAGATATATGGCGTGGCGAGGGAATACAATTCGGGATAGCAGAGGTCTTTCCCGTTAGTATAAATGTAAGTAAATTTGAATAAAACATGGCCTCCTCGTCCCACGTTCGTTGGTTTTTGAGATACATTAAATCTGTTTTCCTGAACACAAGTGAAGACATATTAACAGTACTCAGAGTTTTCTATTAAATTGTTTCTAAAATTAGATAAATAGTGTGTAACTTGTGTATGTAATTGATAGTCTTTTTTGTAACTATAAGGAAGTCCGTCGACTTCTTGAAGGCAGTTTATTAATTATCGTTCATCGAGTTTTGTTTAATCCATCGTACTCGTGTAAATAACAATAAAAGAATTGTAATAACAATACAATATAATATAATAAGGTAAAACAGGATAATGAAAAGGTAGGTAAAAGTATATGTATATGTTGTGTTTGTGATTCTTCAACTTGGCTTCTTAAAATTAGCCTTAAGAGGTCTTCATGTAACCTAACAATTCTTATCACTAATGTGCCTTCATTATTTTAAAGAACGATTGTATGGAAAAACTATATATGCCTTGTATCTTCGGAGAACTTTATTTTTAAGTCAAAGTCGAAATCATTTATTTTTCTAATATTCTCCAGCTTATTTATGTTTTTTTTATGGAAGGGGGCAAGCTGGCAGGAGGCTCATCTGATGTTGAGTGATACCGCCCGCCCATTCACGAGGGCTTGCGAGTGCGTCGCCGGCCTTTAATAAAATGGGATTATCTTTTCTTGAATTGATTTTGGTTCAGATATACATACTTTAGTGGGCATTTTATATAGTGGTGATGCAAAGACTGCCTTAAAAGCTAAATTGTGTAACGATGTATGTCGCGGTGATACGGGTGCATTTAGAATAATTGTTATAACTTTTGAAAGTTATAACAATTGCTATTGAATTATAGTATAGATGAAGTGGAAATAACAGTGATTAACCACACTCGTCTATAAAGTGAATTATGAAGTGCGGCGGCCACCCTAGCTAAACCAAGCTAAATGCTAACCCGATCAGGCATAATTTGTGACCAATTAGAATAATGGTCCGCAGACTGTGATGTATGCACGAACTAGATTGGAATTCGACGTCTATAGAGCAGATTTAAACTTTATAAATAAAATATACACTAATATAGGTGTGAATAAATAATGTTATAAATTCCGTTTTGCATATAACATAAGAGTTTATGATTCTAATTAAAGCACAGCCTCAATAGTTATATTTCTTTTTCGTTTTATTGTTGTATGTGTTTTTCTTAATAATACGGCAACAAATGAGCCTACGGAATGCCTAAAAACGACCGTCGTCGCATCTCACGGACACAGATTTAAGTGGGTGCGTTGCCGGCCTTTGAGGAGTACCTACACTTTTACAAATGTTGGCAACGATTCCACATCTGCTGCGGTAGCTCCGAGCAGATGACTTTTCCGAGGTATCGTTATTCGCTTTCTCGTATAAATAAATAGACAATCAACACCTATTTGCTTTGCACATATAATATTTTTATTCGTTGAAAACACGATGACGATATTAAATACAGATACATTTTATTTTAAATTATAGAATAACTTCTTTTAGATAAATACTTGCAAAGTCTACGCATTTCCCTGTTCCTTAATAAATGTTTGGGGATGCGTGTGTCCGGAACGTCAATGTCGCCGATTGAAACTCTATTTATGTACTCAGCCATACAGGTCCGTTAATTTTGTATCGGATATTGTCTGTGCCATTTGTAACAAACTGTATATAAGTTGTTTAGATAATTACGTAATCCAACCCTTTATCCATAACACGATTTTATATCAACATGATTTTGTTGTATATTTGAAATTTTAAAACAGAATGGTGCGAAGCTAATAAATAGATATGGTTTTAAAATTGTGCCAAATTTCGACTCCATATCTTGCTTTTATAAAAAAGCACTAAATTACTGAATAAATAATCAAATTTAATGATGGTGATGGGCCGATCATGTAACACGATATCTAGACGGCAGATGGACATTAAAGACTTGAAAGGAAATCAGCAAGGATAAGAAGAGTGCACAGGTCAAAAGGAGTGTGGGCTAATGAATTTTATTTAGCTTTGAAAAGACTGGCTATTGGCAAAGAAAAACATCTGGAAAGGGTTGGTGGACGCCTTCATCCAAGAGTTCATATCCACAGTAACATTTATATTACTACTAACATTTGGTGACAGGAATGGAGGAATTTGGAGGGGGCAAAAAAAGGGCACAGACAAATTATGAAGTAGAAATATAATAACATGAATTTCTGCATACTCCCGTTCATTGTATTCTCTCCTCACAGCTGCCGTTTGTTCAAGTTTAAATCTACACCGATTCACACACAACTGATCACAGGTAGACAGATAATCTACCATAATTCCGAATCGTTGTTTTCGTCCTGGAAACATAAGAGCCACTTATGGCCATGTGTAATATCTTTTCAGAATCCCTATTAAATGCGCCAAAACTTGTACAGTGCAAAAGTAAACAAAAATGTTATGATTTGAGAAAATTTTACATCGTATAACTTAATATTATCTTAAATACACCCAATAAACAATCATAATTAGTATGTCTAATACAAGGTCTCGTTTAAAAAAAATCTAAAAAAAATCTAGATTGATACTAACGAGTAGATTTTTTTAGTAAATTAGTAGATTTTTTCGAATTTTAGTAAGAATTAGTAAAGAAACCATTTTCTTATAAAACACAAAATAAACTCTGTAGCTGAAGGACCTCCCGTAGAACATTTTTTTGCAGCAGATCACCATCTAAGCCCTATTTGCGTTTGATCCACTTTTTGGCCACCCTGTATGCACTTGGCGAATTGTCGTACTAACCTTAGATATCTCGTCTTTGGTTAGGAATTCCAAATTCACTTACAGCTATTTATTCGAAGAATAAATACGTTTTCCCGTTTTAATGATTTTTCTTTGGGTCACTTTGTTTATAAAATGGAAAACATGAAATATCCCGTTAGTTACGAGTACTATCGTGACAGCAGTGCTGCAGGAACGGCTCGAAGGATTAATGATGTGTACGGCGGCGGTGTCGCAAAAGAAAACACAGTTCGTTGTTTTTGGTTCCAACGTTTACGTTCTGGAAATTTCGACCTGCAGAAAAAGCCCCGTGAAGGAAGAACAAAGTTGATTGTTGAAGAATTAAAGGTTATTGTGAAAGCGGATCATTTGCAAACTATGTCTGAAAATGGAAATCCTATATCTAGTAATTACATTTTTATAATCTATACCAATAAATATTACATTAAGCGACTATAATAGATATAAATTGTGTTAATGCATAGTCTATCCCAAGGGAAACTGCAGTATCCGTACATCAATCTCGTGTGCATGCACTAACAAGGAATTTGACTCTCGATAGAGGCTTTAAAACTAATATTTTCTTTAGAATACTTTGACAATACTACTAAATATTGCAGATCATACTACACGCACAAATTACCTTGGCACCTGATTTGGTTACAGTGACACTTGGCAAGGTGCCTAGTTAACTTCTACGTATAGTACTTATTTTTATTATTATGTCGGGAGGAGCATGGTGTAATGGTTGTAGTCTCTTTTCATTTTTTCTTCAATACACAGTTAAAAAGCAAATTTCCATGAAACAAATATACAGTAGATTTTAGATTTTTTAAGTTTAATTGTAAAAAGACCTCGGAAATCGTTCCTATAATTTATTGAGTAACAAAAATATATATATATATAATATAAAACGTCATACATATATATATTATATGTTTATGTGGCTATAAAATATATTTATTTCTGACGCTTCAGTGCAAAAACATGTAACAAATTAGAGGAACCCACATCACACTACCCATGTCAATCTGTTGATAATTTATACGCACATTTGTCTAACCATAAAACGTTTAAACCGTTTTACGAATCTCTTTTAAACCCAGTTTCACATAGACATAAAAACATTAAGTAACAACTGATTATTGCAAATATCATTGTTGGCCTGAGTTCGTAGGTTCGAACTCAGGCTGGCACCAATGGACTTTATGTCTACACCAAGGACTATATGCCCGCGCCAGTGCCGTCCTACTGCTGATGCCCGCGAACAATTACAATTATTAAGCGATGTTCACCCTAAGAAGAGCGGACATCGCCCAATGATACCTGCGCCATTGCTTTGAAACATATACCTATATTTTTTTTGTTTATGGTGGTCCATTTTTTAACTTGGCCGATGGCACATCTCCGTTTTATTTCACTGTAGTTTAATATACCACTAGTTAACTAGTACATGCATTTGAAATTGTATAGGTTTTTGAAAATTGATCTTTATAATTACCTCCGCAATCATATTTTGTTTTAGCTAAGTATTTGTTATCAGTCTTATCTCTCTCACATCACCTTCACACCTTCGAGTTCACTTCGTTCTTTTATGTTATTAAGTTCGATTAAGGGATATATTGAGATTATTATAACTCGGGGCTTACTATTTCTGGTTAAAAACTATGTATGAAATGAACCCTTTTCTGTGGTACAAAAAAATAACAAAGTAATATTATAATAAGTATATAAGCATGAAGAATAAAAAACAAAATCTAACGATTATTTCAGTGGGTTGTAAGCCTTACAACTGAAAAATCAAAATCAACAAAATATTTAAATCACATAATTATAATACCCTCTTAACGGAATTTTTAAAGTGTATTGAATTAGTGAAAATTCTTCCCAAAACAAATTTCGTGTTATATTCTGAAAACCGTTTTTCACAAATTCACAATTTCTATAATAATAATAATATTTATTTGCAAGAATATGGTACAATAATGTTTTGGTGGTACAATCTAATGTTCGCATATTCTTATACACATACAATGGCGTGCAAATTTGTCTTAAATTGAATTTTACATAGATATTACATATGAGTCATAATATAGTCAATCCTTGTAATATTTTATCACTACCTCATAAATTATTGAAAAATATGATTACGTTATCAAATTAATATTAATTATAATAATTCACGACAAGTCAATTTTTAAAAACTATTGCATTTTTTACGATATTGCATTATTTGTGAAATTCATTACTTATTGAAATTTTTTTTAACTGAATTACACGTTTATTATCGTAATTACGCTACAATTTTTATACAACAGTCGTGGTCAGCGACTTACACTTCGTATTCGTACATAAGCAAGTTAATTAATTACTTTAATAACTTAACTTAAACACTTATATAACTCTTTGACATGTGATCAAATTGAAAGGAGGTAATCACAAACAGAAATAATAATTAACATATCATACAAAACATGTTTTAATTACGCGAAACTATAAAAGGGACGCGTTATTAACTTTGCATAGTACGGGTATGATACAAATTAACATGATACGTTTAATTGCGCTCGCATAAATTGTGTTGTATTCCTCTATGTACGATTATGTAGTTACAGATATTCATTTGTTTTATATTTTAACAGCAGGGTAACTAAACCATACCAGGGATTTCATTATAAACAATATCTCTCTCAAAGTGTTTCCACCAGTTTCTGTCCAGCGCCTCTCTTATGACAGAGTATGTTTTGGAGGATGATGAGTCTTACAAATGATCGGTCCACCTGGTTAGTGAACGGCCACGTGACGTTTTGCCGTCTCTGATACCAACCTTAGTTTCTCAAAACTCATTGCCTCGTTGCATTGTATTGCCGAAATAAATACTATTCGCTGTTGGCTGTTGGTAGTAGATAGGCACGTTCGTATGTCCGATCCGATATAATTATCAAATGTCATTGTAATCGTCTCCAAAAAGCTTGGTGTGCTCAATAAGGCGAGACGGTACTTCACTTCGGGCCACCGCTTGCAACTATATAAAGCGCAAATTCGGCCCCACATGGAGTACTGTTCTCACCTCTGGGCGGGGGCTCCCCAGTACCAACTCCTTCCACTTGACCGTGTTCAACGAAGAGCGGTTCGAATCCTCGACGACCAATCTCTCTCCGAGCGGCTTGATCCTTTGGCGTTGCGTAGAGATGTGGGGTCACTCTGCATCTTCTACCGCATTTACCATGGAGAGTGTTCAGAGGAGTTGTTCGGATTAATACCTGCAGCTGAGTTTCATCATCGGACGTCGAGGCAGAATACGAAATTCGACCCGTATCACTTCGACGTCCGCCGTTCCATAACTGCGCGATTTTCAAGGCAGTTTTTGCCGCGCACCACCACTTTGTGGAACCAGCTGCCCACTGAAGTATTTCCGAACCAATTCGACTTAAGGTCCTTCAAGAAAAGAGTGTACAAATTCTTAAAAGGCCGGCAACGCACTCGCGAGTCGTTCGAGATCGAGAGTGTCCATGGGCGGCGGTATCACTTAACATCAGGTGAGCCTCCTGCTCGTTTGCCCCCTATTATATTAAAAAAAAAATCGTCTGAATTTCTTTGTAGCAATTAAATAGCATATTTGGTTAACTTTTTTATCTTTTCGTCTCCAACATTCTCTTTGAGGCGTCCACTGTGTGCATCGTTTTCGGTGCTCATTTCGCCTTGATATAAACTTACGATATATTTTACCACTCTTAAACGGCGGATTTTCCTGGTGCAGAGTCCGAATAATATATTTATTGCATTTGTAATATGTAATTTTGCATTCATTCAACGAACAAAATAGTTTATAGCACAAACTAAAAGTAGGACAATTGTCAAATTTATACACATCTTTTAAATGCTAGCCCTAAGAATCAAATTATTTTAATACTAGTAGCGCCATCTTTGTGTCAGCGAACATACGAAACTTTTCAGCCTTTTATTACGTCTTTCGGGTTAGCAATTTGTCAGCATCTTCAATAAAAAATCATAAAAATGCCTTGCATTTCTAAAATATACACGATCTCTCGGTTCTAACCATTCCAATTATTACCAAACAATGATTTCGCTATATACTAGGGTTTAAATGTATATTGCAATATTATGCTACACTGGATAATTGAAGTCTTACATTGATCTTGGCAATCCAAAGAGCATGACAAGATTAATAAAATATTTAAATGAAATCACCATTTTTTTAATTAGATATTTGCGCTATTTCACATTTAATTCGTTCGACGTAGATATATTATTTTTGATAGAATATTTTTTAGTTTGAACCATTTTTTGAAATTAGCTCCATAAATGTTTTATCAGCAATAAATTAAACAAAAGCCTTCGGACATTCGTTTGTCGAACACGTAAATAATAACCAGCTGAGGCTTACTTTATCACGATAATATATTGCCTCATTATGTCCGCTATTGCGTGATTAACGCGTTTAAGCACTCATTACGGGATGGTTAACAGTGGAAAATGTATACTCAATTTGTCAATTATATTATATTTTAAACTATCACACTCTTACAAGTTAAATACATTGGTATAAATATTGTTACGAGCTAGGGGTCGGATAGAAAACGCCGTCGATTTCTTCAAGGGTTTATTTCAATAAAATATACAAGGAATTTGTTAACACTAAAAGAAACCGGAAATTACGCTCAGAAACGCACTAATTATACACACAATAAAACTGTCACTAATCTCTTCAATTACACAGTACTTTATCACTAGTCTTCACTTAATCGCACTATTTCTCTTCGGTGTTTATCACTTAATATCGCATTCGATACTGAACTCATTGGTCGTTTTTTTTTTTTGGAATGGAATCTCGTTGTTGGCCTTAAGGGCCTTTAAGTACAGCTCAGCACGGGCTGTTTGGCGAGCTTAGCTCAGCCTGAACTCATTGGTCGCGTTTTGGCTCCCTTATATATCCCTGGGAATAGTCTCGAACGATGTTTCTACAAGAACTTTCTCGGCGCGAGCGCTACTGAGTAGCGATCGCACAATTCTAGAACGTGCGTACTCGCTATATCTTTCGCACACTGCTACTAACTTATCGTACGGCGTTCTAGAGTTCTCGGTCTAGCTTCGAGAAGGTTCTGATCTTCCCTCTCTCTCGCGTATCATACAGAAAGTTCTCTAAGTAGTGGAAAAACATTACAGTCGACCCGTCTTCGTAACAATATTATTGTATCTTACAACAATCTTCCAATTTTGTTTTATGATACTCTTAATGAGGTTTAAGTCTCTAGTTTGAGTTATTTTTGTTTTCATTTTTTTTGTGGTTGCTTCCTTTATTTTTTTTGGGTATGTGTGTAAAATTTGTGATGTCATTTTCCTGTATAATTTATGAATACACGTTGTTTAAGAACTTATAAATATTTGGTGCATTGGTGCATATAGTTATATGTATGAGTTCGATTTCCGATGTAATAATTGTAATACTCTAGAAAACCATTTGACTCAGATTGAATCAATTTCTTTAACCGTTTATATTTCATAGACAAGTCTGTTATATATCGATTTTGGAATTTTTCAAATACCGGTTTCCTCACCATGTTATCCTTTACCATATGAGCTAGTATTCTTACAACCATAGAAAATCCTTTAATACACGGCCGGGGATCGAACCCACGACCCTAGGTATAAAAGTCGCACGCTCACGCCTAGGTCGAGCTTTTTTCTTAGTTTTATTCTGTTATCCACTTAATTTGTCTATTTTCATAATTGCTTATTTAATATAAGATTTCAATATAATTGTCTTTAAATTTAAGAAGCGACTGAAATTTAAAAAATAAAGATTTTGATGTAATTTATTCTTTATTTATTAATTCACACTTCGTTATCTTTTACAAAAAAATACATACAAAAAACAGGTTACATAAGTAATTAGGCAACGGGCGGCCTTATCGCTAACAAGCGATTTCTTCCAGGAAACCCTCAATGGAACAAAAAAAAGAAACACCTACAGAGGGTTTAGTACAGAAGTGCAAAAAGCAAAAAGAACACAAAATAACATATAACACTACGTATAACTAAAATAAAATTAAAATCTAAAGAAAAAAGAATCAATCAATAAATTTGCATTAATATGTTTAAACAAAAATGATAAAGCTAATCAAAGAGTGAACTGAGTCGAAATTAATATATATACAAGTAGGCTATTACGAGGCAGAAGAAAAATGATCAAAAAGATTTTTAAATAAATTTAAAGATTTTATTAAATCCCATCAATACATAACCTGTTAAGCCCAGGCCTCAGGTTTCTCTATTACCGTGATCATTTCTAATAGGCAAGTAGGTGACCAACCTTCTGCGCCCAACACACATTGTCGAGTTATTGGTAGACGGGTTTTATCACGTTTTCAGCCTTCACCGTAAGAGCCAGTATTATTTGCAGAAAGACAGAAATCTATTAATGAATCTACAGTCCCAGGGATGATGATAGTCCCACATTAACAACTAAGCTTACACTGCAGATTAATAATAATGATGAAATGAAACGCGTTACGAAATTCGTATGATGAAGTATTGATATCTATAAATGCCGACCACATTTAAACTAAATAAAATAATATCTCCCTCAGGGACATCATAAAACTATTGAAAAGGTATTGTAATTGTGAAATTTACCGAATAATGCCTCATTTGTGAATTTCGTATGATTTGGGAATAAATGTGGAAAATTGATACATTCACGGTTCGTTGAAACGGTCCCATAACTAATTTGTGAGCAACAAACCATGTTATAGACAACTATACAACCTCTGCTATACGCAGACTAATCATATACCAGTGGCAGTCTGGACCTCAGATTTCTGTACCATGATCATTTGTCAATTCAGTAGTCAAGTCTAGTATAAAGCATTAATATAATGTCTAGATTAATAAAATGTTTTGCAGTTTAAAAGTAATTAATTAAAGGTATTTACAATTTTATAAAAAAATTACACATCTTTATATATATAATTCTTCTGTGAGTGTGTATGTCACTGAAGTTCTCTCAAACGACTGGACCGATTTTGACGAAATTTTTTTTGTGTGTTCAAGGGGATCTGGGAATGGTTTAGATTCACAATTTTGCCCGCTGGACAATTTTTTTTTTAATTAATTTTTAATTTATTAGTAGTTGTTGATTTTGGAATGTTTTACATTGGATGCGACAGACGGCGCTACCATCGCAGTGTCAAATTTTAAATAATATTCGAATTTTAATTTTAGTCTGTCCCGACAGTTAGCGCTGCGATCAAATTAAAAAAAAGTTTTGTTATCATTGTGTTATTGTAGACCATGTGCTGGATCGTTAGATATTGTCATAACATTTGAATAATAATTTTCATCAAAATGGTCCAGAATGTTTTTGCTTATTAAAAAAAGTTTGAAATTTTCTAATTAAAGACGTGTAGACAGGACAACGTCTGTCGGGTCCGCTAGTATTATATATATATCTCTATAAAAATCGTAAAAATATAATATAAATTAATAGCATAAATATTACAAAAAATACTTCTACCGTTTATTTATATATGTGAAGGAGCGTCTAAGAAATTATTACTATACATTAGTCGCACAATGCGAATTAATGTTTTATAGCTTATTTTCATATAGTTTCAAAACGACGTAGGTACCTTACTAACCTCTGAAATTTCTCACTATGTGAATGTAATTCTTTGAGAAATTAAGTACCTTTGAACCGAAGTATATGGCCAATATCCAATAACCTGACATGATACTTCGATTTTCGGACGCCATACGGGTGGAATTTCGTATTCTGCATAGATATCCGATGATGAAACTCAGCTGCAGGTATTAATCCAAACAACTTTTCTGAACAGTGAACATGGTAAATGCAGTAGAAGATGACCACATCTCTATGCAACGCGCAACAATTTTACGATTCCTATAATCGGAATCATCAAATCAATTGACATTTTCCCATCACTTGACTATAAAATAAATTGATGCAAACTGAGGCTAACCAATATGGTTACATCATCCCTGGCCGATTACCGATTCGTTTGATAATAGTATATCGATTTCGATTAGGCATGAATACATTTTAGATCACATTAGAATCCTTGCATTTTCTATCTGGAAAGGCAACTATTTCCGCCATTTTGAATGCGTCTAGGGACTGAGTGGACACAGCAATGTCTGGCTCGTCCGAGACAGACTTCGTAATCCGATTAGTGTGGTGATTTCATAACTGTACATACCAGTATTTATAAGGTAACTAGCAGAGTCGGCCAAGCGTTGCTGTGGCTATGGTTTTTGTTTTATTACATAGTAGTGAACTATTCAAGGGAAAGGGTAGGAGAACTTATGTGAAAGGTAGATATCTTATATGAAACGTTGGTACTTTTAAGACAGCGCCATCTGTTAGAATTGTATCAAATAATAAACAAATATT
The DNA here is from genome assembly GCA_028984075.1 of Pieris mannii. Taxonomy (NCBI): domain Eukaryota; kingdom Metazoa; phylum Arthropoda; class Insecta; order Lepidoptera; family Pieridae; genus Pieris; species Pieris mannii. Next base: position 1,574,901 of record CM054784.1, read on the forward strand.
TGCAATAAAATAATATTGCGGGTAAAAATTGAGATGTAAGCTATCCTATCTTTTAAGTTAGATCAAACTGCACACGGTGTGCAGTTTGATTGATATCTGTTCGGTAGTTTAGGAGTCCATAGCGGACAAACAACGTGACACGTTAGTAATTTATATATATATTAAGAAGATATATAACTAAAATGACTTAAACATTTAATTCATGTTTAACATAGGTAAGTTATATGAATTGAAGTGTTTTCAAATATTTAAAATGAAGATATTGCTTGCTTTACCATTCAACAAAACATTCCTTAGGAATCATACAATCTGTTAAACTCGTAAAGAAAGCCTTTATGTAGTTTTTGAGTTTATTGTGGCTATTTTAATTTTTTGATAATTTAGCTTATATCAAATAAATGCGCTTAAACTAATATAAAATTTAGTCCCTATGTCTAACGGCAAATATTCATTTACAGCGTGTTCTCCGACATCATAGAATTCTCTATTTTTTCTGTCTCTGGAGTTCTAGGTTCGTATCAATATTGGACCCGTTTTTTTTATTATCCTCCCATCTTCTTATCTGTCCGGTACTCGTTTTCCTCTTTGCGGGAACCACTCCGATACTATGCTGTTCCATTTTGGCTTCTTTTCTCTCATCTTTACTTATGTGGAAAAGATAAACGAAAATATGCTAATATCATACAATTTACAACAAACAGTATCAGCATAATCAAATCAAGCGATAACTCCGCGACAAAATCCACCAAACCAAAAAATTATGCATGAGCCCATGTTATTCAATGAGGTGAACAAAATTCTTATACCCTCCATCTTTGAATATTTAAAGTGGCCGATGTCTCGCCCTCCTGAAATTCATTACAGAGACTGTAAAAACACCCTCTTTGTTTAAACACAAAATCACAATAAACTCGGTCGTCGAATGGCCCATGCATTTTGAGAGGACCAAAGCTTCCTGTTTATTCTTTTAATCACAATTTTCTTTATACAATTATTTAGTTTAGGACAATTTTCAATTGGAATGTATAAACATATGTATTGAGATGCAACGCAAAGCAAAAAATAAGGCAAAGCTTCTCACACAGCTTTTAAAAGCACAAATACTTTATTTATTCAGACTATTTTTAAATAACCTAACTGCATACCACAAATATGTTTACGATAAAAAATATTATTTTTTTAAAATAACTAAATATTTATTATTAATTAAACAGTTTTGACTTAGTAGCTTCAGCGTGCGACTCTCATACCTGAGGTCGTAGGTTCGATCCCAGGCTGTGCACCAATGGACTTTCTTTCTATGTGCATTTAACATTTTCTCGAACGGTGAAGGATAACATCGTGAGGAAACCGACATGTCTTAGACCCAAAAGTCGACGATGTGTATCAGGTACTGGAGGCTGATACTTGCGTATTAGATTTAAAAATGATCATAAAACAGATTCAGAAATCTGAGGCCATGACCTAAAAGAGGTTGTCGTGTCGTGATTGGTTTATTTATTTATTATTAATTATGGTTAATTATAACATTGAACAAACTAAGCTATGGCGTTATATCGTACGGAGCAATTGGGCAAACTTTTCGCCCTTTATTAGCGAAGCCAACAACTATTACTAATCTAATTTCATGTTGGATCATATCCTGAGGGAAACGTCTGAGAGGATCAAAGTTGTCGCTAACATAATTATAGAGACAGATTAGTTTTACTCAGGTACTTTGCCCATTTCACCTGACCGTAACTATTTATTAGCCAATTAAATTATGGTTGATGGATGTAAATTTCTGAGGGTAGTTGTAAATTTAAATAGTATAACAAATCAGTGGCTATTTATTGGGCTTTATGTGCGTCTTATTTAGGTAAGGCTGATCACTATCAGCCCTTACGAAAACATGTGCGGTTTTCTGATAATCAAACAAACAAGTGTTATCAAGTGGAAATGTCATGTCTAGACTCCAAAATGCACATCGTATGTCGGGTACAAAATGATAGGTACAAATTATTTGTTTATTTAAATTAAATCAATGCAATCGGCCCAGAAATGGCTACCCCATGCTGAGAAGGTACGGGAACCAATACAAAGCCACACATTTACATGATATTTACACCAACAAGAATATTCGCTAACATGAATATAAGATGCCGGCAATTTTATGAAATTTTGTGAAAAATGATATAACTCAGTACTGTCAAGTTCGTTAGCTGGGTCTCCAGAGGGGATGATCCGTAGCCAGTAACTACATGCTTGTTAACTCGTCTCATATATTATGAAACTCTGTCAAATGTATCTCGAATAGAGGGTGCATTAAAAACGTGTATTTTGTTGCTTATTAATTGATTATATTTACTCTTGTGGAACATTTATTATTTACAATTTATGTATCTCCAAATTTCCGTAAAAAATATAATACAATTCACCAGAAACCCATCTAAGAAGATCTCCTTTTTTAACCGGAACTATTAAGAGTGAATCATCAATAATAAATGCCAATTAGATAACTATAGTTTTTCTTTACATTATGCATTCGTATATTTTGAATTGGTAACTTTTAAATTTATATAAATAGAGATATCCCAGAGCTTGTCGTTAAAATTGGACATATGTATATATATATGTATGTATTAACATAAATAAGGGCAATCATCTAACCTTAGATTGACGGAATATTTGGCTTTTATTTTTTTCAATTTAATCGTAATTATTAATTTAAAAAATGTTTTTTTTTATGTAACGCATTATTAAATCCACATCCTTTCGGATGTCGTTCAGTTAGCACACTTTTCATTTATGAGTTATTCATGTATTTTTAAATACATTATATTTATATTATTATTATTTGAACACCCTGTTTATAGGTGGGAAGTGAAATAAAGCCTTGCCGAATGTCGTATGCCTCGACCTTTGGGGAGTCGGTCGCGCACTTGTTTAACTTTATGTGAAACTATCTCCTGGCTCAATATTTACATCCTAACTACATTATGCCGGTATACATTTTAATGTCTTACTTTCCTTCATTCAAAGGAATTACAAACTATTTCATACAACATTCTCGCGTACTACCCTCAAATAAACAACATCACACAACACATTATTTATTCGGAATTATTAGTTAAATTTATTTAATCATTTTCATTTATTGAAATGAAAGTTTTTAGGCGCATGAAAGTAAAATTTTTACGGATCGTCACGAAGATGTGCAGCGTTATTGTACAAGAAAAGGGAGAGCGATTGAGGGAGAGTGAGAAAGGGATATCGAGAAATATACACTCTATTGGTTTAGGTCGCTTAGTAATTACATATTAGTTTAGATGACAATTCTGTACGTAGATTACGTACACAGTGTAATATATATAAATCTCCTGTCACGATGTTTGTCCGCGATGGACTCCTAAACTACTTAATCGATTTTAAATTAAATTGGCACACCGTGAGCAGTCTGGTACAACTTAAGAGATAGGATATCTTAGATCTTTAATTATAGTCGCAATTTTATTTTATTGCAAATTATTTGTTTATAATTTGACACAACTCCAACAGATGGCGCTGTGTTAAAAGTACCAACGTTTCAAATAAGCTATCTATCTTTCACATAAGTTCACCTACCGTTTCCTTTGAATAGTATACTAATTTAACAAAAACCTTAGACACAGCAACGCTTGGCCGAGTCTGCTAGTAGATATATAAATACATGGAGTGATCATATACTGGTACATAATAATCTATTGGGGCTTTTACCTTAGTAATAATTAATTTACAAAGATGTTTCACTTCTGACTTGTGTACGTTGTATGCACGGACTTTTGTTAATAATGGCACATAACAATAAAAATTTACAATTTCTCAACCCACACAGTAATTATAAAAATTAAATAAAAAGAAAATTAAAACGGATTTAAATAGTTTGGCAGTATACCTTTAACACAAGCCGCATTTCCTCTTTATAATGCGATACTTTAAGCGAGGAAAGTACCAGCAAGTGAGACCTCTCTGCATCTTCTACCGCATATACCATGGAGAGTGTTCAGAGGAGTTGTTCGGATTAATACCTGCAGCAGAATTTCATCATCGGACGTCGAGGCAGAATACGAAATTCCACCCGTATCACCTCGACGTCCGCCGCTCTACAACTGCGCGTTTTTCTAGGCAGTTTTTGCCGCGCACCACCACTTTGTGGAACCAGCTGCGGACTGAAGTATTTCCGAACCAATTCGACTTAGGGTCCTTCAAGAAAAGAGCGTACCAATTCTTAAAAGGCCGTCAACGCACTCGCGAGCCCTCTGGCATTGAGAGTGTCCATGGGCGGCGGTAGCACTTAACATCAGGTGAACCTCCTGCCAGTTGGCCCCCTGTTCTATAAAAAAAAAGCTCTGAGGTCACTGGTACTATCTAGCAGGCGCCAACTTGAACCCCACGGCCCAAGAGTTTCTAATAAAAAATTTTGTTTTTCTTTATTTCGTAAATGTTGGAACCTTTCCATATAAATTAAGTTAGCTGTAGGAGTACAAAATATATAAATAAAATCAATAAATACTGTTATAGTGCGTCCTATCATTATCCCCAGATCCATCCCGGTCCACAAGAAACATCTACCACTCAGGCTACGTACGAGGTTGTGCCTGTGTAATGTTTAAAGTAACACCAAACTGAGATTTTTTTCTTATTTCTACCACACTGAAAAATTATAACCCTCAGAGCGATGGATAAGACGGCTGCGTTAGACACGGGCGGAGAATCGCAGATCAGGTCATACAAGCTGTCAGTTTTAGCTTTACGCAATCTTCAAACGCACTGCAGTGTTGTCTTTAGTTCAACCATTTGTTTTAATTAGACTGATGAGATATAAAGCTTATAAACTAAGATATTTTTTTTTGTATATAACAGGGGTCAAACGGGCAAGACCCCCCGATGTTAGATGAGATCGCCGCCCATTAATATTTTCCATTACAGGAGTGCGTTGCTGGCCTATTAAGAATTGGCACACTCTTTTTGATGGACCCTTAGTTGAATTGGTTTGGAAATACTTCAGCGGGAAAATTAATTTGTGAGCCAGTGTGTGATAGTATAATATGTCACACCTATCTCAAAGCATCTCTAAAAGTTCATGTTTGAAGAACCACTAAAGGCCAGCTACACTTTGATTAGTGCGAGTGCAAGTGATTAGTAATTGACATAGATTAGTGCAGGTGTGTAGTGCAAGTAGTGTCTAATTATTGTTTAGTGGCTTTGTTAAGTAAATGTAGTTGTCATATAGTTTGGCAGGTACGTTGCGAGTGAGGGGGAAGGGACGTCACTACTCGCAGTTCACTCGCAAGAAACTAGTTTACTACGCAGACAACTAATCACCTGCACAAATCAGTCGCCGTCCACACTTGATTTCTCCTAATTACTAATCACCTGCACTAATCAAAGTGAATACAGGCCTTAAGCCTACGAGCCGTTGATTTAACCATTAATCTTGTCTTGTCATAAAAACATTATACTCAAAAACTCCGCGAAACCAAATGTATACAAAGAAAAGATGATTTGTCAAAATAAATTAAGCATAAGACAGTCGGCGGAGTCACAACCTACTCAAATATTTATATGGGGTTACCCGCCGTTACCAATGATAATGTACGCAACGTTTGTGATATACACCACTAGAGAGAGGAAAATATTTTATTTTGATACAGATGAACTTTGGATTTGTGTATGCCGAAATGAATAGTTGATTAAAAGTCTAGACTGTAAATATAAATTTGTCAATACAAGTATGATAACAGCAATTAATGTTTACTTCAATTGCTGCATTTATAAAAAGAAACTCAATTCGTAAACACAATTTGAAAGAATGATACTGTTTTGTAGTTTACTTTAGTTCTGATTTAGTTCTTAAAACTATATCTTGATTTTTGCACTTAAACATATGCATTTAATATTAATGTTTATAATAATAATGTATTTTACATTAGACACTGTGTCTTATAGTCAGATTTCAACGATATTTAATAATAAGTCATAAAACAATTAGTATTAAACAAGATAATATGACATCAAAATTTTTACACACAATTTCGTACATAAAAATTACAAACCTTGCTAGGAAAATCACAAACAAATAGTAAAAACAAAATCTAATTAACACATATTCCAATATCTCAGAAATTATCCTTTTTATATATTAAAGATATGACAAAATTTTATAGAAACTTAAACCTCATTACTATATGTAATGTAAGTAGAAAAATTGTTGTAAAATATTTCAACATTATTGTTAGTAATTAAATCGTATCAAAATACATGTTCCGTTACTTAAACAATACTCTGAGCGCCTTTATATCCATCTTTTAGTGGAACGTATAGCAGTGTTAGGGGCAAATCTCATGCGGCTGGAGGCTAACAATCCATCATCGTCCAGCTACCGTAATAATGCCCTTTCATAATACCAAATATACAAAAAGGAATGCCGAATTAAGGTGAAACGAAATGTATTCAATATTTTGAATTGTTGTATGTAAAGTCGAAATATTATATTGAATCATGATGTACTTGTTAATTCCCTATTAAGATTGAAAACTAAATATAAATATAATTGTAAATAATATTAAAAAATGTGTGTTGAAGCTGGATGAGAGTAAACAAACAGTGCAATCGAGTTTATACAATCTTTAGTGATACCAGGAACACGCTTGCACGATACCGGCTTTTTAAATGTTGTACAGTATGTGACACGTTTGAACACAGTTTAAACGGTGGTATCTAAATCGTTTAATTATTTATTGGAGTAAAAGATATCGTCAGCTTATTTAGCCTTTTAGAATAATAATCACACTTAACATCACAATAACATAAAACAGCGAAAAAATAAAAAAAAGAAGAAACACGATGTAAATTAAATTAACAAAAAGTCATTTAATTAGAAATTAGCAAATATTTTGTTTGTGAGATACTGTATTTTGAGTGAAGAAATTAATAAAATAAGAAAGCTTTTTCGTGTGTTAATGTAGCTTTGCTTCATGGCTGAAAAAGATACTATTTACGACAAGGCTTGGCTTGATAAACATTATTCGGATTTGTTCCTGGTGTCATCTTGAGTCTTGTGGAAAAGCGTATGTGCTTTTCACTTCTGTTAACACTCCTTAACACACGCCTGGAATAGATTGTCAACCCGACATTTACCTTGTCTTTGTAAATTATTTAAACTACAAATAACGCACATAAATTACCTAACCTAAAATTGCATAATTAGTTAAACCGATCTCATCATATACACAAGTAAGACAATGTAAAATTCATAGCTCATGTCAGTCTTAAGTAAATGCGCTTGTATCAAATCTCCCCGAGGATCGAGAAAATTAAGTGTCATCCATAACAATTCGTACTGTGCGTGTGCACTTAATATTCATTAATTGTGTTCCAAATTTAAATTCCATTTATTAAGGGTATATGCTTTCCTTGGAATACGTTAAAATGGGTTTAGATGTTTCGTTTTTGAATATAAGATACTAAAGAAGACGGCGTAGAATTAAATATTGAAAGGTATAAATAAAGCTGTTTCTATTTCCATTTCAAATGATGTTAGTATTTACTTCTAGCTGAATGTTAGTCACCGGTGGGTAATGGCCTTCCCAATCCTTTCCAGAATACTCCTTTTGGTTATTAATCGGTTTTATACACGAAGAAACATTTTTGTCCCGATTTCTTTCTTATTGATTCATTTTATTATTAACACTTCTTTGCATACCGAAATATAATACAATTCCCATAATTAAATCGCTTTCGATCGAGATCTCTTCCAGGCTTGATAAATTTAAAGCATATAGCAGATAGACAATAAAAAAAATATTGACATATTGCTGCTAATTATTGAATTCATAAATTTTAATGAAGATTTTTATACTGTTAAAAATATCTAAATAAACAACATTTCAACAATTAATTTGATTTTGTGAATATAGGTACATTATATATTTTCAAAGCGCTTAAATGTTTCATTTATACTAAAATAAAAGCTACATTATGATATATGAACCCTTTTAGAAAGTAGCTGAAGAAAATTAAGAGTTGTGTCGTGTGCACTCTGGGGAAATTCGGCCAATCACTGCTCGCTATATGGTTCGTTATTGCTTCATATTACTCTACTGTAAGCTCATAATATATTTGTATCAAAGTTTTCTATCCCATATAGAATATAACTATATTAATGTTTGTATTATAGATTATGTAACGATTACTCGTAGTATTAGTTAAATCTATAATAATAATAATAATAATAATAATAATCTTTATTTCTTCTCTCACATATACATACAAGGTTACAATGATTAAAAACTAAGATGATAACATTTGAAAGTGTATGTGAGAGACTGGTCTCTGTAACAGGAGACCTGAGTGACAGATAGCCAGCCTCTCCACCACCGGACCGGGACACGTACAATAGGTCATTGTATATACATTGTATATATACAATAGAAGAAAAAAAAAAAAAAAAAAAAAAAAAAAAAAAAAAAAAAGTAACCGCTAAAAGAAAAACAATGCAAACAGAGATGTAAAATTAAATTAGGTGTGTGAGTGCGCATGCTCTTGTGTGTGTGTGTGCGTGTGTGTGTGTATGTGTGGGTGATTTGGTGTTTTACAGAGTAACAGTTAATAAATCTTCTGTTTCATCATAACTCAACGTCTTCAGCCAAGTAGTAACCGCTTTTTTACATTCATATTTTGATAGAGGGTAAATGTTAATTTTTCCATTTAATTTATTATATAGGTAGCAGCCTAGGAAACCAAAGAATCTCTGCGAGAAAGAAGTTGTCCATTGTGAAATAGGACAGCAAACGTTATGTTTAATCCGCTTGTTTATATTTAATTCGGGGTCGTAACTAGTTTTATAATGTTGTTTTAAAACTGTGTTGAGAATAAATAATTGACGAATTGTTAACACATCGGCTAACGCATAAAGCTCTTTAGTGGGGAAAAGAAACGGTAAGGAGTGACTTACTTTCAACACTGCTCGTTGGGATCTTTCAAGTTTTAGTAGATTGGTTTTGAAAGTACCTCCCCACACAGTGATACAATAGCTTAAAATTGACTGACATAAAGCCTGATATACTACTTTGATAATTGTATTGTCTGCTATAAGTCTTACAGTTTTAAAGATGTAAATGAGTTTACGAGTTCTGCATGAGAGAAGATCCACGTGAGAATTAAAACTCAAGTTACTATCGATAACTACACCCAAATACTTAATACTATAGGCGAGGGAAATTCTTTTGCAATGGCAGGGCTGATTTGAAGAGCAAGTATGGGCTGTGATAGAAAAATTATCATGGATATGTGAGGGAATATTTTTAATAGAGAAGGGCATAAATTTTGTTTTATCAACATTAAGCGTAAGGCCATTGTCTCTCAACCATTCATTAACAAGGCTAAAACCCGACTGAGCAGAATTATACACCTCATTCCAATTGTTAGCAGAGAAGACAAGGGCAGTATCATCTGCAAAAGATATTATCTTCCCATTTAGCAACTGGAGGTCACATAAGTCATTAATGAATGTAAGAAACAATGTTGGGCCAAGTACGCTTCCCTGAGGGACACCGTAAGTTATTGGCAAGTCATTACTTACACAGTCACCGACCATTACCCTTTGGAATCTATTTTTAAGGTAACTTTGGAAAAGACTCAATTGAGAACCACGAACACCCAGAGATTCCAGTTTGTTTAAGAGAAGTGAGACAGAGACTGTATCAAATGCCTTAGCAAGGTCCAAAAATATTGCTATAACTTTTTGCTTTCCGTCAAGTTTGGTTACAATATGGTCGGTAAGTTCGTGAACGGCGTCGTTTGTTGAACTACCGGAACGAAAACCAAATTGGGAACTAGAAATGAGATTCTTGGTCTCAAGATAGTTAACAAGGCGTTTATTTATAAGTTTCTCTATTACTTTAGAAATCGTGGGTAGTTTAGATATTGGTCTATAGTTATTGACACATCCTCTGTCACCACTCTTGAAAATTGGAACAATATCCGCCAGCTTAAGCTGATCCGGAAAAACGCCTGTGGAAAATATCAAATTTACAATATATGTCAATGGTGGGACTATTATTTGATGATACCGTTTTAATATAGCACCTGAAATATTATGCCGTCCACTACATTTGTCTTTTTTTAAGTTGAGAATACAGTTGCGAACTTCACTTTCATCGGTACTATCCAAAACAAAGGATGAAAATGGCTTGTCCATTTCGGATATACAACCCTTTCCAGAGGAATATGCCTTTTCAGCCAGATCTTTACCAATAGAAACAAAGAATTTATTAATATAATTGACCGATTCAGAGGGGTTATCAGGAGAAATAAGTTGCTCAGCAGGCCTACTGAGTTTTAATGAATGCGATAATTTCCTAATAGTGTCCCAGAGTGCTTTATTATTTGTGTTCGCCGCCGCTTTCAACTCTTTCTCCTCATATTCCCTTTTAATTTTCTTAAGAAGCCAGTTGCAAAAATTTCTGTACCTTTTGTAGGTTATTTTCTTAATTTCATTATTCGGGTCTTTTCTATATCTTTTATGAAGTTTATCCCGATTTCGTACACATCTTAGAAGACCAGCAGTCATCCAGGGCTTCTTTAGCCTCTTTCGATTAGGTACGGTATGAGTTTGTGTATGAGAATTTATTTTAGTACTTACCTCCGAGATTAGAAAAGAAGTAGCAACATTTGCATCTGAAAACTGATAGATCCGTTCAAAGCAAAGATTTTTCATATCATTATCTAGGCCTACATAATCAATTTTATTATGAATGAAGTCTTTATTTTGTTTGTGAGATTGCTGGTTTTCAAGTACGAGAACTACGCTGTCATGATCGGTTACAGATGATTCAACTACATAACAAGCGGAAGAAAAAGCACTTTTTATAATAACATGATCAAGGCACGTCTTGTTGTGAGTGGATATTGTATGTGCGGGTAACAGACCATGAGAAGCTAGTAGATTTAAATAAAATTGAGAATTCACATCTTTAGTGTTTGGTATAATATCGATATTGATATCACCAATAATTATAACTGAAGATAATCTTAGATTGGTAAGAATTTCGTTAAGTGACTCTATAAATTGGGAGACGTCTTTATACCCTGGCGGTCTGTAAATGGCAATGATGGCAGTATTGTCATTTATTTTTATAATAAGACAGTTAGACTCGAGTACCTTTGGTTCAAATATTGTTACATTCAGGCAATTTTTATAGTAAACTGTAACGCCTTCATTTTGAGTCTGGTTGTTTTCAGTGACGGCATGATAATATCCGTCAATATGGGGAATAATATTTGAGTGGCGTAGCCAGCACTCAGTGAGCACAATTAGGTCCCATTCTGTTTTGGATCTATCTAATAATGTTAATAAGTCTGGGAGGTTCCGATGTATACTTCGAATATTTTGGTGAATTATTTTCAAGGAATTTTCAGGATGTTCAATTAATCTCTGGAAGTCTTCTATTTCGCAATTTGAGGAATAAGCTACGGTAAAATTATCAAGGTCTTTTAATATTTCATTTGTTTGATCGAATTTTGTTAGGTACGAATATATACAGTGATGTCTTCAGTGTTAAAGATTTTTGGTGCAGGTTTTGTAGCGTTACATAGGCAGTTGAGCTATCATTTTTCATAAATTTATGGAGTAATAAGTTATAACTGATAATGTGTATATGAATGTGTCGAAGAGTAAGCTTAGATGAGTGATTTTGGAGTGTAAGTAATTCATGTAAGCGTTGAGTCAATGAAATGAGTGTGTTAATTATTACAATAATTCGTATTTGTATTAAAAAGAAACATCGAAGAACTACTATATAAATTAAGTTGAACAAAAATAAACAAGAATTTATAAAATAATAAACTGAATGAATACAGCAATACTGTAAAATGGGTTCCATAAAAGACAGTCATATAATTTGTTTTACAAGGTCATTAAGACATTTTTCGGATTCTATTACAACAGGCTTACCAGCTGCGTCCATGCGCAGGAAAACTCTGCCATTGGAATACCAACAAGCAAACTTATATTTTTTGGCAATTGTTCTTGTTTCGTACATGAGTTTCCTTTGGCCTGGCGGAAGATGCTCATCAATGTATATCATGTATGTTTTTGTTCCTGGGAGCCCAAGTGTTTTAGAGTTTAGCCTTTCAGGTATTGATTTTTCCTTAATAAGTTTTCTTACTCTGGATAGTAATTCGTTTCTGGTGTGAACGTAGGTGAATTCTGCAACAATGGGTCTTGCTGTTCCAGGCTTCCCTGGCAAACGGTAAATATCACGCAACTCTTTAGGGTCTATAGTTAAATCCAACTCCTTGCCAATTCTCGTAAGGATAGACAGAAGACTTTCAAAGTTTTCGCTATCGTAATGAGGTATATTTCGGATTTCTATAGTTGCGACTCTTGATAGAAACTGTAAACCTTGTATTTTTGTCTCCAAGTTATTCATGGCCTCAGAATTTGCCTTTTTTTGACCTTCAATGTTTTTTACTTTAGTCGAAAGCTCTTCATGTTGTTCATTCATGAATTTGATACTGTTTTCTATTTCTCTATTTGTGTTTTTGATTTCTTGACATTCTTTTTTTAGTTGCGTTACTTGAGTTACTAATTTAAATAAGGTGTCATCCAGACTTATTTTCCACTCATCCAAACGCCGATCTTGGTCCCCTTTCCAATCAGATAACATATTTAAGAGATCTGTTCTTAAGTCCCCAGACTGAAAACCAGGAGAAGAAGACAGGCCTTCGGGGGAAGAGTCCATTCTGAGTCTCTTGTTTCTAGTGGTGATATTGCTTTCACTATTATTGCTAGCACTTGCAGTTGTTGAAAGATCGGATTCCGAGCGGGAACCTGATAATGGATTTTTAGATGGTGGAGTACGCGGAGTTTTAGACATAGCGTCGAACAAACAAAGACTAATCTGGCTTGGCCGCAGTCACTCGCTCAAGTTGTCCGTAGATTGTAGTAGCACTTACGTACAGACTCGTAGCAATGATCGTTTATGCACACTGTTACGTCATCCACTGGCTGAATCCGTCACAGTATTTCGCTACACTGACTCACAAGTAATTTGGCTCAGTGGCGAAGCACAGCCAAGCAAACACCGCGCGGCACCCGGTTCGATCCTCACTGTCGCAATTATTTTTAATTTAATACTTAAATTTCTTAAAATAACTAACACGGTGGACACGTCCAAACGCTTCCGCGGTCCGAGGGGAAGAGCAAGAGATCTATAAAAAAGGGAATCGTTAAATATTTAAATTATTTGGCATCATGCGTTAAATCAACCTTCAGTAAAAACAACGTTAAGGGTTATTTGTATTAAAGATTGGTATCCCATATAGAATAAATGTTTTAATGTTCAATTACGTAGATATTAAATATTTAAAATGAGCATTGGTAAAAATACAGTTTTTTATGTATATGTATTTTCAGATTTGAACAAGTTTTAACTTAAAAAAACAGAGTGGGGTATTTCTTTTCACCTTTTGGGCATCCCCAAATTAAAACCTAATACAGGGACAAGTTATCTGATCGGTAGGTATACTGTATATTCATAATTATATAGTTATGTATTTATTTGTTTGCAAAAATGTGGTACAAAAATATTATCTTCGTACACTCTTAACTCCGCATATTCTGCCACACAATGCCGTTGTTGTTTTACATAAAAGGAAGAATTATACATAGTTGTTACATCTTATATTACATTATCAATCATAGTCAATTTATATATAATTTTATGACTACAAGATCATATTATTAAAAGAACAAATTTTAATAAACAACTTAATATTACGATCCAATATAAAGATTTATCATTTTCTTAACCTATACAGTACTAATAAAAATATATCTAAATGTCAAATAAATATTAATTTTAGGGTCTGTTTCACAATGTATGGATAAAGTACCAAATAGCTATGCAACACATAAATTATTCGGAAGATAAATTTAGAAAGAGAAATAAGAAATTCGTGAAACGCAAGAATTGTGTTTATCCGACCAATAAGTAACAAACAGCTTATTTGGAACTTATCCGGACTTTTTGAAACAGGCCCTTAATCTAATATAAGATTATATTAGATTAATCATTGGTAGGATAATACATTTTTTTTAACTCTAATAGGAAGATCCTTGAATGTTTTTGGTAAATTCTTACTGTGAATGCCATACAAAAAAATGTTTTTTTCACAATTCCAGATGAATTATGATGAGGCGCAAAATCAATCAATATGACCAGCGTTTTGCCCACTTTCATATGGTAAGTCTTGAAAGCAGGAGGTGGATGAGCTTCACATAAAATAGCAAATCAATTGACAGCTATCTTTTGGATAAACTTGACATCAAGGTACCGACGCGTTCTGTGCGTATCCTACAACTCTTTCTTATAGCCACAAATAAAAACAATGTATACCAAAATGGTCCGCTCGCTAGAATGTGCAAATATTTTAATTCTGTCTTCTCATGTTAATATTTTTCACAAAAGTTTTTATGAATGTAATATGTATATTGTATCTATTACTTGATATTTAGTAAACCAGCACAGATGCCACTGCAATGCTGTGTACACGTGTAAATTGGACTTAAGGGTTACAAATGTTGTTTAGTTTGTAGTAAATGTATGTAACAATATTTTATCTATTTCTGTCCCGAAAATATAAAAATAAAATAAAAAATTTTGTCATAACCAATTGGTTAAAAGTTCCTCCCTACTTCGACAGTTGTCAATTCCCGTTGACCTAAATATAGTAATGTTTTTGTGAATTGAAGTTTATTACTTAGGAATTCAACAGTAACACGGCTGGTTTAAAAGACTATGTATAAGACAGTGGCAATGCAAAGTCAGTATTATAAAAACACTTGTCAAAACACGAACAATAAGCGAATCCCGCTGGAGCAAATTCCGATAAACATCGGTAAAAGCTTTTAAAATTACACTTCATTCATTCCGAGTATTCCTTTGTCACACTCCCTTACCGCAAAGTCGTTTTTAAAACCGCCCACCGTCATGAAGAAATATAAAGATTGGAAGAAATTCAAATCCCGCGGGAGACGTCACATCGCTCCTGGATTACTGATTGATTATGCATTCGCATCACGGGTGACACGCCGGGGTGAAAACAATGTGTAGCGGCGTTTCAACGTGAGTATGTCGATTCTGGTACAATAAATGTAAAACGACATTATTGCTACTTTTCTACGACTGAAATTTGTATAAACACAGCCATATTCTTTAATCTACAAGTATCAAAATAGAAATAAATCAGTGACGCTTGTGTATATGTTTAGCTTTCAGCGCCTTACGCCGTAGACCGTAGATCTAGCCGGTTCCCTGACGATGTTTTCCTTCACCGTTTGAGCGAGTATTAAATGCGCACATAGATAGCTCCATTGGTGCACAGTCGGGTATAGAACCTACAACGTCAGTGATGAGAATCGCACGCTGAACAAACACTGCTGCTATGAATTAAGATCTTAAAATTGTTGTGAAAAAATTTCCCGCACGCTCACGCCACATCAAGCTTTAAGTTCTTTAAAATATTTTAGCTCACGTAAAAAACTATGTGCTTTAGTAACGTAGAATACTTAGTAAACGTTAATATTTTGACGTAAACAGTATTAAAGTAATAATTTAGATTTATTAAAAGCATTTCGATTCATCGGTATTGCCATGTTTCCAATATTATTTGCACACACACATTTAAAACACAAATACATTGATAATCTTTATATAATGCATATAACCTTAAATATCCCAAGAGCAAATATGAAAGGTTAATTTTCAAATCAATTCCTCTCATTAACGAGTGACCCTTCTCATAAAAGCCCTTCCCAAGACAGTGTCCAGACCCCGATGGCGACCGCAGATATCCCCAAAATGCCCTGCAACTGTCCTGATAAATGCCAACTGTTTTAAACACCCCATATAATGCTCCCTTAACGAACTGACGTGGGTATTTTAAACACGACTTTATTTATGACATTTAGTTTAGTTTAAAACAACATATTTAATCTAAATATACCAAAATCCGATACTAATTATAAAAATACATTTAAATTACTAAACGTAAGACATATGTAACACAAAGTTTGTTCGAACACTTATCACTCGAGAATGGCTGGACCGGTTTCTATGGTTTTTGATTTGTTGTTCCGTCCCCAATTACAGAACAACTATTTAAAATAGGAACAAAAAAAAGGACAAAATTAATATAAAATGTTCATAGTTCTTTACTGACAGTCAAACATAGGCGGGTTAAACGCTTGCATAGGTGCGAATTCAGAACGGATATTGTTGAATGAATATTGCTCAAGACAAAGAGAAATGGAAAAATATAAAAGAGGCTTTAACACTAAAAGGGGGCAACAAAATACTTAAACAATTACAAAACAATACCGGAGCCTCTACAAAAGTAAACACTAGTAAACAACTTTTATTTTGATATATTTTTATTAAATACTAAAAAAGTCTACTAGGTTTCACAATAAATTATTACACTCACTCACTTGATTTTTTATGTTATTTGAAAAATAATTTGGTGCCAGTGGCTATTCCTTTGATGCATCGGGTATGGAACCTCTAAATCCGGCCCTGAAACTAACCATAATTTTTTGAACTCAAGTCTAATATTAAGACTAACTAAACAATTTTTCTATGGATCAATTAAGATTAAAGATAGACTTAACTCTCAGCTTAAGTTTAATAAGAACACATTCTTTAGCTTTTGTACTAGCGTGTAAAACTTCAGCATACTGTTGATCAATAAAGATTGTAATCGCTGTCCAAATAGCCAATTAAAAACCAAAATTCGGAGCGACAACTGTTTGTCTTGTTAGCAATATTTTTAATTGAGACAGACCCTACGCGTGTTGGCAAACAATAGTTCTCACCGGCCATTTTAAAATGACCTTTTCTGGGACCTTTGATTTTAAAGTTTCATTCACTGGAATCATTTCCATAGGTCATGTTATGTTTGTCGGTGTAGGGTTCATGTTTACCTAAGCCGAGCAAATAATTAAGAATGTTCAGTGGTTTTGTCAACACAATACGTCCAGTATACTGAGGGATCCAATTGTTTGATTTCAAATATATTTATTTTTGTTTATATTTAACTCAAAGATATAAATATTGTCGTGTTTGTATTATATTTTAATAAGATAATTTGTATTGCTTATCATCAGGAATCGCTTCCTAATTTCCAACAATCTTTATTTACACTTCCGTATAAATAAAGATTAAAGAATATTTATTAAAAACCGGCAACGCACTTGCGAGCCTTCTGGCAATGTGAGTGTCCAGGTGCGACGGTTTCACTTAACATCAGGCGGAGCCTCCTATTACATTTTGTTTACCCTCAAATATTCTATTAATTTAAATTTGATTTGAATTATATAATTATGCCTACAGTAGAATTATCAGTGATCACATACTGTTTCTGTATTACAACTATAAGATGATACGACAGATACAAACACTGAAATAAATTTTATAAACAAGTGTTCTATAAAAGCTTTAGACGATATTTTAAAGGAAACCAATCGGCAACTTTCGATTCAAGTTAAATTATTAAAAGGCAATTTCTTTTACCCATTCCTTGGATTTTCCCTTATTAGAGGCAATGTTTATTTTGTCCGGGTCCAACTCGCCCGAGGATTCTCGGGTCATTATCCGGCAGGAGCATGTGATCCGTGAAATTATTTCGTACTTTACACAATTTGGCTGTGCGTATGCGCCCTTCTATTTAGGGTGACGTTGGAATTTAGTGGATACGATTTTAGAATACATACAGAATTTTTGAAGTAAACCTTCTTTAGGGTAAAATTTATGTGCAGTGTTTTTTGTCGAAAAAAGGGAAATAGCAAATTAGACGATTCGAGAAACAGTGAGAAATTGTGAATAGACGCTATTGGTTGATGTATCTTCCGTGTAGTAGTTTCGTATTAGAACTTTAGATGGCAATTGTGTCGTCTTGTGCAGTAAACACAGATTTGTCATTATTTACATTATTATAAACAAGTATACAGTGCTCCGTATATGCGTATACGTTCCGTATACGTTTTCATAACTCCCCATTGATTGTCGATGTTTTTTATATATGGCATATCTATGTTAGTCTCTCCAACCACTCACAATTTCTATAAAATGAACTTGTAACGCAATACATCTGCTACAATGGTGTTTGACATCATGATACATTAATCCGATTCCTATTTATAATTGCTTAATGTTTTTCGATCACATCGTCTAGACTTAAACAATTAAATATTGTTTAAAGTTTCAGCTGACGTATTAGGAACCCCGGCGTTGGTTGGTGTCCCAAAAAAAAATTGGCAGAAATTTATGCAAGATTAGAAAAAAATATATCTGCAAAAGGCTAACTTTCAATATGATAGTTTTGTCAGTAGCGACAATTATATTCGTAGCGTTGATAATCTTCGGGTCACACGGTATAAAACTTTGAATTTGGGACAAAAAAACAGCGTTGATTTTAATATTGTGTACCACGTGACAAGTGAAATCAGGAAAGACCGGAAATCAAAAAGATAAATTCTTTACAATATTCCACTTACCTAGTAATATTACAAAATCTATAGACAATTAAAACAGATTTAAAAAAATTCTGCACAAAAAAGCATTTTCTCTATATATTGCGATACTTCATTTTTTTTTATGTATGGCAATGTGGGTGCGGCCATACATAAAAATATTGGGAATTATTTACTACGCACCTCAGGCGAGTCTGTTTTCGCGTCCCTGAAATGCGCTACAAAATGGCAAAAGATTTTACACGTAACAAGTTGAGCGTGTTAAAAAGAATTTCAATTTATCCACGCTCGCACGGCTTCACCTGTCGAGGCTCGTTACAGATGGAGGATATTAATGATTTTCACCACCTTTCCCCCTTATTCATTCACTTATAAACAAGATTTTACATTGCGACGGGTTTATTTAGGATAATAATAAGATTTAAGAAATACATGGGGTGCTGTTAACAAGATTCACATTTACATATTTGACGTTTTTACGTACATTAAAGTGATACTTTTGTATTATTCGAGTATATAAGAACTGTACTGTATATAGGTCTTACGATATAATGATATATGCAGAAACCATGGTATACTGTGGGCGTGGCAGTCCCTAGCTGGATCCACAGCAATATTTCCATTATTTACAATTTCGTAAATTTAATATATATTTGTTTTGTTACAGAAGTAGTTTATCAAATATGGCATATATATTAATGGCAAGGAGTATTATCTTTTATACTTTGGGGCAGGCGTTACTCACTAACGCCTATAATTTTTTAATGGAAATGGTCTCGTAAACGCAAGCTGCATTTGTATTTTTATAAATTAATAGAAAAATGTGTGTATTCATTATAAGGCCAGCTCTTCCGTAACAAACTTAATTATAAATTCCTATATAATAATTTAATTAATATTTTATTTGTTTTTGATTTTTCAATTAACTTCAACATGCCTATGCCTGAGTCAATTCACTAATATGCTGGGAGAATATTAATGAATTAGACATAATTAGATACCACGAATCTATGTTCTTAATTAAGCAGAATATTAATTGTATTTAGTTTCTTATCTCTAATAATAAAATGCAAAATATTGTATTTTTCACGAAAATAATTCTTTGAATGCATTTAGCCACTCGGCCACTAGTGAGAAATTTAGAATAAAATTCTTTTTGTCACTTAATAATTTTTATATGAAACTCTCATTGCTGTAATGAAAAACCGATTGTCATTGTCGCCATCCCTATATAGCCACAAACTATCCACACCGTATGCAAAGATATTGATGGATAAGTGCCTCGTTCGGGGAAATAGCGGGTCTCAACACGGCTTAGCACTTTTAAGGTAACTCAACACCGTCTAACTTTAAAATAGCGAGGTGTTTTAGTTTTATGGAGGACATATGGAAACTTTTCAATATTCGTTTTTTTTATCTTAAAATTCGAAAATAGTTTTCATTATCAACATTCTAGCTACAGAAATAAATAGCCATAGGCTGCCGCATTTTTGGACTCTTGTGTGTGTGCGTTGCCGGCCTTTATATGAAGAGTATGCTCTTTTTTAAGTTTGTCGAATCACCGAGAGAAAGACTGTCGCTGGAAGGAATTGCACAGCTGGCTTGTGCGCTGTAGAATTTTTTTTTTAATTCATCGAGAAAATTGAGTTTGAGTTAGTACACATATAATCAAGATTGAATTGTCCAGTGATTTATTCTCATTCCAAAATGATAGCAATACATTATAATCGTATTTTCAATTCACCCCTTTCCTGGCATGTGTTAAAACAATTATCGACAATGCGACCACTACAATAACAAGTGTGAAGATGTGACAAGCAATAAATTACGCCTTTGTGTTCATTGACGTTTAATGTACGGTGAAATAAAGACGTTAATACCGTTAGGGTTAGACGATTATAGGGCAGTTTGATTTTTTGTGATACAATAGAAATAATAGTACAATATCTCGCAATCGGGTGCGGTTCTGTAAGCGTTATATCTTTATTAAGTTTGTCATATGCGCAATAGAAAAGTAAATTGTATTGAAATTTTAAAAGTAAAGTTAAGAATTATAAGTATTGAAGTTGAAAACATAAAATTTTGTTTAACATAACTACCTACGTAACTTTTTATGTTATACACACCTGATGTTGAGGGAGACCGCCGCCCATGGACACATACATTGCAAGTGCGTTGCCGGCTTTTTTCTTGAAGAATCCTAAGTCGACTTGGTTTGGAAGTATATCAGAAGGCAGCTGGTTCCACATAGTGGTGCGCGGCAAAAACTGCCTTAAGAAACTATTATATATTCTCAAAGTTTGTGTTTTATGGCGTTTACAGAAGTCTTCTTTCTTCTTCACTTAGAAACATTCGCAATGAACAGTTGAAGAGAAATGTTTATTATAGTCCGGTCAATTTAGACATCCAAGGTTACAAAAATTCCCACTTGTCTGAATATTGGTAGGATTGCTCAATACACTATTATAAAGGAAATGTGAAAAGTCCTCATCGATCCGGCACGTGCAAAAAAATTTACTCGGGGTCAAAGGTCACAAAAACGGGGTTTTCGCGATTTTCAGCAAAATGGTAAGTTTTATCATAAAATTAGCTCAGACAAAAATTGTATATCAGATAATTATCTATAAAAAATGTCTTAATACTTTTTTTCCTAAGAGCCACCGTTTTTGAGATATAACGATTCAAAAAGTTGAAAGAGTTGTAATCGTCATAATATGCACACGTTTCCACGCCACCTTTGAGGTAGTGTACTTAGCGCGTTTTTTTTTTAATGTGGTTTCCCCGGTAGGCCTATTCCACTGATCTTTTATGATTCTGTTTAATTTGAAACTATTGAATAACTGTAGATATTGACAAGGGTTGAAAATGATGAAAAGGGTGTAAATTACAAAAAATAAGAAAATTTATCCGTCTGAATCTAAATCATCATTAACTTCTGCTTTCTCTTGTTCTTGTTCTTGTTCTCTTCCTTCTCCTTCTTCTTCTTCTTCATCATCTTCTTCATTCTGGGTGTTAATAAATTGTTCCAATAATGACACATCGCATGTCTCTTCGTCAACATCAAATGAATCTTCAATTGTTGGCAATTCAACATTGGAGCATGACCGGCCTTGACAGTTTGTACATGCTACAGAACAAAACAGTCCAACTTTTTTGCAACCACATTTTGCACTACATCCTTTTTTACAGTTGCAAAAAATGGTGTTAAGTAGTTTTTCTGGTGCAGGTGGAAGTAAAGTTTGAACTGGCTCTAATGAATTGTCGACCAACTTCCAACCCCAGTCTTTTGGGTCTAACTGATTACATAGTAAAATAAAGCAGGTATACGACCCTAGCCACGCAGACAATTGAATGAGAGACAGATGTTGCTGAAGGTTACACTGGCGTAGAAAATAAAGGACTGGGTTTTTTTTTTACCCGAAATTTTCATATTTTATATGTGTAAGTCACACTGACCGATAGAACGATATTTTTGCTTGTATTACGGCTTCAGTGATGTATATACGTGGTGTACTTATACATATTATGACGATTACAACTCTTTCAACTTTTTGAATCGTTATATCTCAAAAACGGTGGCTCTTAGGAAAAAAAGTATTAAGACATTTTTTATAGATAATTATCTGATCTACAATTTTTGTCCGAGCTAATTTTATGATAAAACTTACCATTTTGCTGAAAATCGCGAAAAACCTTTTTTGTGACCTTTGACCCCGAGTAAATTTTTTTGCACGTGCCGGATCAATGAGGACTTTTCACATTTCCTTTATAATAGCGTATTGAACAATCCTACCAATATTCAGCCAAGTGGGAATTTTTGTAACCTTACCCCTATTTTTTAGTCTAATTTGACCGGACTATTACTCTCACGTGAAATGAAACTTGTTTATACTCTTATGAAGTTTCAGTCACCATCAGATGGACAAAAACGGCAGCGTAAAATAAAACACGTTATGTATATTTAATAAAGGAAAGTTAATTAAAATATTAGAATGGAAGAACAAGCATGCAGATAATACAACAGTTAACGACTAAGGAAAATTCCGACTGAGAAGTACAAATGAGTAATTTTATATGTTGTGTACAGTACCCACAAATAACATCCAGGCATACTACACTGATACTATTGAACTACTTGTGATTACACTGATTTTCAGTATCCATATAAGATAAGTTAACAAATGCAAACAGAAGTGCAACATAAAAAATACCTACCTATGTATTTAAAGAAAATTGTACATAACAAAATACAATAATTATATGCACAGCATAATAAACTGTTAAAGATCGACAAAGGAAAATGGTGACTGAACATTATCTACTTAAATCAAATAAATTGTAGTTATATGAGCCTCGCTGCGTGTGCTTACACTCAAAACTCGGGCTGAAGGTGTCTAGCCGATTTTCTGGATGGGCATAAACAGGAGTGAGAAATTTTTTAGTGCCTGCCTTGTTGACCGAGGTAATCGACTACGATTCTAAAGCAGTTTGTATGAGAAGAGAGAGTGTATGTCTATAGTGCGTGCGTACAAAGTACACAAGTCAGAAGTGAAACTTCTTTGTAAATTAATTATTACTAAGGTAATAGCACCAATAGATGATCATGTACGAGTATATGATCACTCCATGTATTTGTATATCTATATTCAGACTGTTTAAACACTGTATACGTGCTAATAATATAAATAAATAAAATCTGCGTTATTGCACAAGACGTTCTGCGACAGAATTACCATCTAAAGCTCTAATATATAAATAATAACCGAATACATCAACCAATAGTGTGTATTTTTTCTCGATCTCCCTTTCACACTCGCTGTCAATCGGTCTCAATCGCTTTCTTTCTTTTCTTCGACAAAAACGCTGCACATTTTAGTGACGTTTCGTAAAAATGTTACCCTCATGCGCCTATAGAAGTTATTTCCTATCTGCAGGTTGAACATTCGCTTTAATATTTAGATTCCGCTTCTCTCAAACAGACTAGTAAAGAATGGTAATAATTTTATGAAAACGATGATCAACAGATTACCGAGTCTATTAATTCAGTTTCATTGCGTGTACGATACCAATCACCAGTTCCGTATTCAATCAGCGTCACAATACTCAAGGGATGACTTTATTAACAAACGTCCCACATAAAGCGGGAATTACGTCACCTTCGAACGACATTCGAAATTACCTATTGCCAACATTTTTTTTCATTCAACTCCCTGTAGGCACTGAAAACTTCATGGGCGTGGACAATGACAAGTAGAATACTCCCATTGGCTGTTTAGAACACGCCCACATTGCCAACAAAAAGAAACACTTCAATGTATCGAGCGTATCCCAGGGTAATACGAAAAACGGAGGTTAGAGAATTCGCCTTTCTCTTTCTCAAGTCATTTGTAGCGTTTTAGGACGGAACGCGGTGAAAATGGTTCGTGTCGAAGTCTCAAGAGACTAAACAACGCCATCTTCTGGTGACCTTGTGAACTACGACGAGTGGAGAGCTTTACAAGATGGCGTCGTCAGTCAGGTGTAAGTAATTGCAAAGTTTTATTTTATTTGAACTTTGAGCGTAACTTGTAACTCTTGTGTTATTTTCAGGCGACAAATCGCGAGATAAATTGCTGCTATTAAGCGATGGTATTTGATTGTATTAAACGTGTATTCTCACTGATTCTTAATCTAAGCTTGAATCTAGGTTGAAAAAGGTTCTAATGAATATTACGGTCAAACATTTTTTTTATAACATACTACTTAAAACATGAAATATCAAACCTGTGTTGATTTGAGAACTGGCAGGAAATGTAAAATTAGAATCATTTTATGTATATTTCTTTTCTTTTTATGACGTTCATAAGTGTACATTATGTTACCTATATGAATAAATGATTTTTTGTTTGTTTGTTTGTGTGAAAACAAAGGAGATATACATTGATTCATGAGTTTAGTGTAATGTTTTTTATAAATATGTTTTTAGTTACAGAATTTTATAATGACCTGAAGACATAAACCTTTTACGTTTTTGAACGTCAAACATTTGTTAAAATGAAATCATCACTTGCTCTGTATGATTTATAACAATTAAAGAATAGTATTATAACAATTTAAAATTAAGAACTTTTGTCCAACAAACTTCAAAGATAAAGCAACGAAAAAGTTATCAAATATCCTCTTGTTCCTAGTGTTTACATCCCTGTCAACTATTATTGTTTTGTTGTTACATATTATGTATTCGTAATTTTGTGCAAATATCTCGCTTCAGTGCCTGATAGATTTCGTCCATTTTGAGGGTTTAAACATGCCAGGCTCCTCACGATTTCACTGCACTATACAAGTTTACATCATAATATACTCGCGTGTGTACAGTTTAAATATCGAACGCTTAATCACTCATATGTAGTCTGTGAAAGTACAATTTCAAAGAGAATAAAATCTCGCTGTGATACCAAGGACGTCTTTAAAATAATGCCGCACAGAATCGATCTTCATAAGAAGCTTACCAATTTTATAAGAGAGGATTAGAACGTAGCTATGCTTGGAGCTTATTACGTTGTCTACGTTGAACTATTTATAATATTAGTTACTAGTTGATTAGGGGTTTAGTTACTTTTGATGTTCTTTGAGAGGATTTTATTTGGTTTTCGAATTACAGGTTTCCTTTTTACATTGTAACCACTGAACCGATACTAATGATTTTAATTATCGGTATTGGATGTTTTTTATGGTATAACATAAATTTATAGATCAACATAAACGCAATTTTAAAAGAGTTTATCTTCGAATACCATTTTTTGCAAAAGCAAGATGCTCACCTGATGTTAAGTGATACCACCCAGGGACACTCACATTGCCAGAAGGCTTGAAAGTGCGCTGCTGGCCTTTTAAGAATTAGTATGCTCTTGAAGGGTCCTTCAAGGAGCATACCAATTAGTGTAAACCAGCTGCCAGTGGGCAGCTGGTTCCACATAGTGGTGGAACACCATTTTTAAAATATATCTTAGTATCAATAAGTTATTTTATATGAAGTCAATATCAACATATTTTTCCATATTACTAAATCCTCCAAAGTGCTGTTAGTGGGAATCGAACCCTAGACTTCAACCCTGGAATCAACATATTCCGATTATTAAATATATTAAGACAACGAAATATATGAATATCAAGGGGTAAATTGTAAAAGGAATCATTATCAATTGAGAATTGTGTGTGGAACCAGCTGCCCACTGAAGTATCTCCGAACCACTTCGACTTAGGGTCCTTCAAGAAAGGAGCGTATCGATTCTTAAAAGGCTGGCAGCGCACTTGCGAGCCTTCTGGCAGTGCGAGTGTCCATGGGCGGCGGTGTCACTTAACATCAGGTGAGTCTCCTGCTCGTCTGCCTCCTGTAGTATAAAAAAATTGTTTTAAATACTTAACTAAGAAATCGGAACACATATCAATCTTCACGTTGCGTTTAGGAAAAATACGTAAATTTATTGCACAGAATTGCATCGTAAGTAACATTATGGTAATAGGTAATTATCCGGAATCCCATAATCGGTCAGGATAGGAAATCGGCCACCGGGGCCATATTAGTGGTCTGTGCGATTAGAGCTATAAAACTCGATGCGATCTTGATAAGGGATTGCGCGAAAACCGCTAACGGATGTATCTCGGTTTCGCCAAATTAATGCGTATTTGCTTAGCTGCTGTTTCTAATATACACTGTTAAAATATTGTTACTGAACACATTAAGTGCTCTTTTCTCGGATCCGAGTGGAGCGGGTTCATAGTAGCGGTGCCGTTCATTTTTTTTTATTGCCATCCCTAGCTCTCGGGTCCGAGTATTCGGCACCCAATGTGCTGCCGAGCAGTCTGATCCGAAAAATGTTTTTTATTATAAAAATACATTCAAGCATTCATACTTAATAAAAATTCGCCATGAAAAGTTTTGGTTTCCGGCTATTAGTTTGTATCTATTGTTTAAGCATTCATTGTGATAAATTGAAAAAAAATATTATGCTTTAGCATTTTGAATAAAGTACTAACCGCCGCCCATGGGCTGCGGTCTGACCTGGCGTGTTACAAAATGGTACGTCTGTTATTAAATGGTACGTACTTTTCTAGAATGCCTCAAGTCGTATTGGTTTAGAAATACTTATCTAGCAGCTGGTTGGTGAGATGATACGAGGCAGAATGTTCCCTAAATATGGAAACCTTCGTGGAGATCTGGTGGAATTTCCGTTCCGCAAAAAGGGATGCATTTATACATACCTATTCCACATGCAGAATTCACAAATTGTAAATTTTTCCCAACTGTAATGTTGCTCTCAAAAACTTTTGCCTAGTTGGCATCCCATCGAGGAATCAGTTAGGAAAATTTTCCGACATTCAAATGCAGTTTTATTAATGCATATTCAAATAGTTTCCATCATTCCTGTTTCCATAAGTTATACTTTACATGCTAAACCACTCTCAGGGGTAGTCAAAATATTATTATTTTTCTAGGCTTTTTATTACTGGGATATATTTTATATATTTTAATGCATGAAGATGATCAGGGCAATAATGGCCTACTGAGAGTGGGCTAGAGAATTCAGAGTTCCATTCACTTTGCAACAATGGAAATTCTGTCTGTGTCTATGTGCGATTAAAAAGTCGCTAGTACAGTAACAAAACTATCTTGAGGAAACCGACATGCCTTACACTTAAAACGTCGACAGCCAATGACAGGCGCAGAAGGCCGATCACCATATGATTAGAAACAACAATTCCCGCCAGCATTAAAAATACTCTGCCAAAGGAAAACTTTTAAAATTTGTTTTATTTTCCTATAATTTTTAATTATTTCTTTATAGGTTAAGAATATTCTAAATACTCTATATTTGTGTGTTGAACTTTGACAGACATAATAAATCTTAATTTGAAAATTACACAATATAGGCAAAATAAAAAAAATATGTATAATCTGTTAATCGGCAAGAGAGCGGTGGATAATATCATTGAGCGTGGCGTGGCGAGAAAGATCTGCACTCTATTGGCATTTAGGTACTTAAAAGCCACAGGGATACATATTTTGTAATTATATATATAAATGTGAATTGACTAAATGTGATTTCCCAGACTTGTTGTAAATTGTATTATTTACATGTCATATGAATGTTAATTGCGCATTGGAGTAATCTGTAATAGTAGTTTATTTTGTTAAAAATATAAATAAATATTTTTATGTAAATTTACAACCAGTTCACACATTATCAGGTGTTTGTACTAAACAATAACGACACTGGCGAAATCTTTGCTAAAGTTAAACTGTTTTCCTCGCTAATTCTATTTCATTATTAAATTACATAGTGATGTGTTTTATCGATAGATATATAAATATATTTATTTTTTAATAAATGACAATGATTTCTGAATACTCATTTGTTCAATTATTAATTTTTATCCTTCATAACAGTTAAATATAGCGTTATGAACAATTGTACACCTATTATAGGAAAATATCGTGCAACTAATAAACTGTATGAAGTAAACTAATAAGTAATAAAGGATAATAATATATAAAACACTAAATAACATTCAATAGTTCTGTCCCATTGGCAGAGTACGTTTAATGCTGGCAGAATTTAGTCGTTGTATTGCGATACTTATACGTTGAACAAGGAAGGCAACTCTGGTGTGTCTGGGTTAAACAGCGTCAGAGCACTTGAACTAAGACTGCAAAGCTAACGAAATCAAATTTGGAGATAGACACTCGTAAAGATATTTAGATATTTGGATTGCATCATGAGCACACCCCACATACACACCATCACGTATACCACACTTTTACACCATCACACAACACAACACAGCCAAATTAGGCTTAGATAAATAAATTGAATCACACTTTGTTAAATGTATTGAATACTTTTTGTTTGTTTATTCACTTTTGTAAATCTTTTTGTAGTAAAATGTATGTATCTTTGGTTATATTTTCAGTGTATTTGTTTGTAATTATATATAATTTATGTTAGTTGTAGGATTACGAAATAAATAAATAAATATTTCATTAAAAATATCTGTTACTCGATATGAAAAAATAACCAAAAGAATCAATCTATCACGGCGTACACGCATCGATAAAACAAAAGCACATCACTAGCAACTTTGTGGTGGAGTCGGCATTCGACAAAGATCTCAAGCTGAAAACTTTTAATACTTTAACTCGACACTCACTCAATTTCGCTTAACGCCGCTCGTTGACACGGCTCGACGCGATATCGCTTTATAACTTAACAACTGTACATTACTTGGATACACTTTGCTGTGTCTGTTCCAAATTTGAATGCAATCAAAAACAAAACTACTATATGTCGTTACAGTTTAGAATCCAATTTTCTTTCGTGTACTTTTTTGCAGTGAAACTTCTTTATCGGCGTTGTAAAAAAAATCCGTCACATTTTTTTGTTACGCGCCATCTTTTTCTTGTCACTATCACGGATGATTCGAAGAGATTCCCAGCCATTAATAACAAAAATATATGATAACGATAACAAACAAACAAAAATCATTCATTCAATTGGCAGTGAATGTAAAATTAAATGATTCTAATTTTACATTCACTGCCAATTCTCAAATCAAGGGCGAAGAACGGAAGAGAAGAACTGGCAATAAACTCTCCGCCACTCTTTTTAATCGCCAAGTTTTTTTTACACAATGTTTGTAAGGAGCTGCAACCATTACACCATGTTCCATATGACATCTTGAGTAATAAAGAATAATAAAATAAAATAAATACAAAAATTTGTCCTCTATCAGCAAGAGGCATGGTGAAATAGGAGTACGCACTTCCATACTCGTGAGAACAACACGCAAATACGTAGTATAAACAACTAATATCACCGGATACACGAATTCAAGTACGACCAGTCACCACGTGTAGCACCCGTTCACGAGTATGACGCATGGCCAGCCATCGGCCCCCTCGCCATATTTTAGGGAGAGAAACAAACCGACGCATGGACGCCGCCACTAACAATGATAGTAATAATTATATTTCAATTAATGAAATTGTAATTCTAATTCTGTAAAAATTAATTAATTTACAAAAAATATGAACTATAATTCCGAAATTATTTTTAGTTTTTTTTATTTAATTTAGAAATTCGCTAATTTAAATTCATTTAACCAATTTCGGTAAATTTGCATATAGTAGATAATTTACCGAAAAATAACGTCATAGAAGTTTCACTTCTTACGCGTGTACACTAGTATACGCACACATTTTTTTTTAATACAAATCATCGTCAACAAGGCTGTACAGGGCTTTAACAAACTCATGTATATTTATTTCATCGCAATCTATTTCGTACCTTTTGCGTCCGATTTCCAACCCCTATTGTTTTGAGAACGAAATCTTCACAACAACACAGCATCGGTTCACCTGTTTTTGGGACTTAAACATGGGTAAGTATTATTTTAAATTCTTACATTGAAAAAAAATTTCGTTCGTATTTCGCTGGCATTCAAGTACAATCCTTGTGAATACCACGCACAACCATCACTGCTCGAAAGTACCAACTAACAGTTAAATAATGCAGATCTATATATGTCAACATAGGTCAACATAGCCAGAGTATTTTCTACGATGTCCTATTTCTCCGCATATAATCTACATATAAAATGAGCCACATAGCTCTAGTTTCATAATTTATTTTTACTTATTATTGTTATTGTTTATTTTTATTTTAAGTTAGAACATAAGTTCTAATGTTATTGATTTTTTAGGCATACACATCGTTTTAGAACGAAGAAATAAATAAATAAATCGTCACCACAACCAATGTGTACCGCAGGTGAGCTGGTAGTAAACATTGTCCTGTTATTTATTTTTAGGTCTGGTACACAAGAAAGTATGACTTATATCTACATCAAAACATACCCCGACATACTCGTATTATGAACCAATTTTGTCTTATAATTGAATTGCCATTCCAGCATCCGAAACATCACCTTACTTGTTTCAATACATTTCTTGGTCGACCCATGATTATAAAAATAAATGTGATAATGTTTTGTAAATCTACAAAAAGAAAAAAACACAAGCCTAACTTATCAAAAATGGGGAAAAAAACAAACAGAGAGGTCTGAGGTGGAAGAAACTGCAAGTGGACTTTGCCATTCCACGTATAATAAATCAGGCTCTCATCTGAAAGAAAAATATCGCTCACTGACTGACATCTCTAAACACTCGTATATCTATGTGTAGTAGCATAAAATAGCAGTTTAACGGCTAAATAAAATTCACAAAGGGACGACTTATTGAACTTTTATTTCCAATTAAACGCTTCGCCGTAATCAACAAGTGCCGCTATCAAAACACCAACTAACCTAATAAGAGCGGTGGAAAGTACTCGCAATAAAACAAAACGTAAAACGCGTAAGAAAATCCTCTGGGGTGGGTGGGGAGGCTGACAATAGGTGTACTGATAACTTTCCTTCCTAGAGTCAATACCGACCCAAGGGAGTTTTACCCTCGAGGCTCCGCCGCTTGGGAAAACTAGACCCTACAATATAGAAAAGGACAGGCTTACACGCGACTGACGGGCGGAAACGGTGCATCGCTGTACTTATGTATTAATAATATATAAAGGAAAAATGCCGAGGACGTGCGCGGAGTGATATGTTGCGACTGTTAGCTAGAGAGGGATGGATGACATCAATTTGTCGTGTCGTGATGGGGTTTTATTTTGTTTCTGCGTTTACTATATTTTTCGTTGGTTTCAGTTTAAATCGAATAGTTTTTCGTTAAGCTGTGCCAAAGTTCTGAAAAAGGCTTAGGAGTTGAGTCATTTGGGGATGTATCAAAGATGCTCTGAGATGTGAATGTTTTTTGTGTAATTGCATTTTGTTGTATGTAACTAGTTCGTTTGTATAAACAAATGGAAACCTGACTCGATGTACCGAAATGCGATTAAGGGTGCGTGCACACCGAGCGCTAATTTAGTAATGCGTCGGTCACGTGACCTGCGACCGACACGCGACAGATTGACAGGATGCATCAGGACAATTTGTTCACTTAGCTTATTTGATAGTTTTGTACTACGTATTAAATTTTTACGACAGACGATGTAGTAGATTTTTAACATAATTTGGTTAATGATTTTATTAATTTATCGAATAATTTTCCACATTTCCACTGAAGTAATTTCGAACTAATTCAACTTAGGTTCCATCAAGAGCGTACCAATTCACAAAAGGCCGGCAAGGCACTAACGAGTGGCATTGAGTGTTCATGGCGGTATCACCAAATATCAGGTGAGTCTGCAGCAGTCCCCATCTTATAAAAAAAAACACACACTGATGACATAACAGTACATGTAACAATATACTATTTACTTAACTTTTCGCTTGTTTACAATAGAATCAGCTATTGTGTATATATTAAACTCAGCTTTGTATTGTTTAGAATTAATAATACAAAAATAATATAGAAAAAATCAAAATATCAAAATGATCTCTAAATTATTTTTTCCTTATATATTACTTTTGTATACACCAATTTCTGTTTGAAGCAAACAATCATTATTATTATAAATATTTCGATACATATCAGATATCACTAAATATTTTTCAAAGCTCGAATTTCAAATTATGTCACTCAACGAAGAGGCTTGAACGCCGCGTGCGCAGGCACGTGCACCGCACGCGTCGACAAACTGCCGCCACTAAACATTTCGATTATTGTACCGTAATTGAGTTACACAATTTGTATCTATTCGTTAATCTTCTAAACCGATTTCAGGGCACGATTATTTAAATTCTAAAAGTCTAGGTTTAATTGAGATATCACTTAATGAAGTTATTTTATTATTTATCGAGAAAAAATAAAAATATAAAACAAAAAGGTTCTAAAAAAGGATTTGTTAGTATTTTGATGGATGGATCGACGCATCCAGTTTGTAAACGTAGTGACCGGTGTTTGGATCGCGTATGGGACCAATATGACTGCTGGTCCCAACATCAGAGCCCATCTGCGCCCTTTGCACTTCTAGTAGCGACAGCAAAAACAGACAGCGGTATTGTTTTTGGATGCTTGTTTGCTGTATTTCTCTCTGATACTTGGATGAGAACCAAAACTCATTATTGGTATCGCTAGAACACTCCATAGATATTGTTTGTTGCCTTTATAACTATACCAACACTCATGCTATGCGACCAGCTTAGGGCCAGCTAATGAGCCGGAAATATAAATAAACATATTGCACCAACAATTTTCCTTGATTCGTCATTTGCACCCAATATCCTTTCATTTTTATTCCAAAGGATATTGGAAATTGAGAATTGGAGGTATATTAAGCTATTTTAATCCTCCATTTAAAACAATGAAATTTATTAGTCAGTAAATTATAACAAACGTGACCATACGGCGAGCACTACTCAATCGAAAAAATCATAATTAGTTTAGAAACGACAATAAAGTCTATTTTAATGTTAATTCCGAAGTAATACAATCCCCATTCTTCACTGACACAATTAGGAGCAGCGATAAACCCATGCATTATCTAGTCAAGAATAACAATAGAAATTATTACCCTTCGAGGACAAAAATTGTTAGTATAATATTACAAGTGGGGTGCCAACGGTAGCATGTGTGAAATCACAATGCTTTAAACTATTTGAGATGTTTTTGTTCATGTTAAAAATGATGGATGGACGCATCCAGTGTGTAATACTATGACTAGTTAAACGCAGATTTTAATTTAACTTGTATTGTATTATATGTGCGCGGATTGCTTATGAAATTAATAAGACTTCTAGTCCCGACAGAGCGCTCTAGTACTTCTAATAGCGACAGCAAAACTGTTGTTATTGTATAACTCGAATCGCGCGGTACAAAAACATATTCTTGGGATTTCTGTCGGAACTATTGAAAGTTAAACTCAGGGTTCAGGTCCTTGACGCATATCAGTGCTTAAGAGGCACCTGATATAGTGAGTATCGTGGTACTTTCTCTAAATACATTGATAACAAATGATCCAAAAGTAATAGGTATGAAAATCTGGGATCTAAAATAAAACAAATATTGGTATAATATGTATTTTAATGTCATTTTGAACGATTACAATGTACAAGTCTTATAACTATATTTCGTTTCCACAAATTGATTTCGTTCGATTCGGAAGTTCGGTAAACGGAGTCATTTCATTTCGTATACATTTCGTAGCTTCTAAGGGAATAATTTATTTTCTTATACGTTGTAAGAAATCCCCATAGAAACGATTTCACTAGGATATGTTTTGTTTCGAGATATGATTTATATTCATGTATGTACACTTATTAGATTAGCGTGATTTAAATAAAATATACAAAGTACTTACAATAAATTTATCACAGATTTTACAAAAGAAATGGAAGGAAATTAACGAAAATGAAACTGAATATTATTAGTGAGCTGATAGATATATTTATTTACAATATGTACAGGATAGGGTCACATTGAGCAATACTACGATTATTACCAATTTCTATAGAGAGATAGTGCTAATTTTGATGTATAATATTTATTTGAAATTAATTAAAACAATTGAAAATCTTTCACTAAGTGTGATACCAGAGCTTTTTAGCACTTTTGCTTTTGACTTGTATTTACTTTTGCAAACAATAAATTATTTCGTGATATATAATCTGTCTTTAAGTTTAATTGCAGAGTTGCACAAGAGGCGGGTAGAAGAAATAATTAATTTAGATAAATTAACGAATGATTCTGCAAATTTTTATATTAAATTATTAGTTTGCGTACATCTTAATTAGCACTAAATAAAGTTCATATATACATTTTAATGTTAAAACGTATACTACAATAATGTTAAAAATAACTTTGGATAAATTAAAATACTAAATAACAAATATACTAAAAGCCTGAAATAGCTTTTTTATCAATTTACCCGAAAAAAGTAATATTATTAACATATTACTTTCAAGCTGTATAAACAAAACATTATATAGCTATTTAAGGTTTATAGTTAACTTAAGTATTACTTAGATGCAAGTGGAGCCGTCTGCGCATATTGTTGGGCGCTGCACGTTGGTAGAGAGAAAGGATTCACGCTGAACGGTGATGATACAAGACCTCCCATTCCTGGGGACAATTAAGTACTTTATTTTTGTGGTACCGTCAAATCGTCGGCATTAATGTTTTATGGATAGGTTAAAGGTAGTGATGGGTGTCTTGTATCTTATTGTTTAGCGAGGAATCAAATCCAAGATTATAAGGTTATACCTAACTCCTGAGGGGCCATTCATGTATTACGTAAGCACTATAGAGGGAAAAATCTTTGATTTTTTTATTCGGTGATTACGTCAACAGTAATTATTTTTTACAAATATTACCCATACATTACTTATGCGTGAAATAAACGAAATTTTCAAAAGATTTAAAAAAATTGAAATTAATACTACTACTGTATATAATGTAATGTAAGCAGACATTTGCTGGCCAGAAGAAGGGGGGGGGGATAAATTTTAGTATATCTGCTTACGTAATAGTTGAAGGGCCCCTGAGGCAAAAATATCTTTATTACTATAAGCATCACACGTTTATAGTCATCATCTCACACCCCTTAAACAACCATAGTTTTGTGATTGGAATTATCAATGATAAGTTTAAAATATTCTAGTGGAAGAGTCAAGACAAACATATTTTAAATTCCTCGTTATATGCCATCCAAATAGAAACATCTCCTCGACTCGAACCAAAAAAAAAACAAAATACTGAGTAGCAAATGACAGCAACAGACAAATTTTACTACAACTAGAACGACCTTGAACTAAAGGAAAAATTCATTACTTGTAATTAAAATTATACTGTATTGTAACGTGCAAAAGAAATTTCATAAAACAAAAGCAAAATGCAAATAAAAAAGCGGTTCTACTAACACTGAACGGTGAGATGTTGCCAATTTTGTTGGAAATGCGGCGGACTTTGTCTTACGACCGCGAAAGCGCTTCTCTTCTCTTTCGTTTGACCTTTCATAGCATCGCATTTCGTATGAGTGTTTGCGGGACAGTCATCTTTAGACTCCACGTTTCTTTCAATGTAATCGCTATCTTTTGGGTACGTGTTATACTGGTCAGTTAAGTGTCCATTCATATTCGCCGGATGATATGGCCCCAGAGACACTGACGGAACAGATATAGGTTAACGGAAAAGCAAAGCGTGAGGTATTTTGTGTAAAGAGTATAAAGTGGTCTGAAAACTTCGTAGGCTAACAATTTTTATAAAATTTAATATTCATTCAAATGCTTTTAGCTGTCATACAATTACCAACATACCATTTTTATAGTACGATATAAGCTTTGTTTTCGGCGATTATCTCTTCTGTTAGTACATTGCTCCGACATTTATAGATAACAATGGCTTTTAAGAAATATTTTACGCGTGTATAAAATTAAATTGTTATAAATTACGCAAATGTTCGAATCTTTTAACTCAATTTTTTTACTTTATATGACCTATGCGAACTTTTAAAATGCAAGAAACTAAAAAAAAATATGTAAATAATTTGTGTAGATTTTGGTGTTTGTGTTAGTTGAATAAACATATTTAAAAATCTATGAATATTAATAAATAGGTATTAAAAGTTATGTGTAGTAAACATAAGGAAAAAGCAAAAAAAAACATTCTGTTTGGTCATAAGTAAAAACTTACGTGAAGTGGTGTTGAAGATGGAGGTCGGTGCTGGGTAATGCTGTGGATGGGGGTAAGAGGCGTGCGGAGTGGACGCGGCCGAGCAGTACCGAGGGGATACGGAGCCTCCGCCACTACGCGCGTACTCCTCTAGAATAAAAAGCCTGAACATCAACAACATTCCCGTTAGGGAATTCTATCCGGAGATATACTTGTAACTGTGCTGGGATATGGTTAAGAGTGAGCTACGCTGGAATAATAATTTAAGTAAGAAAAAAAAATATTCGTCTAAGTCCTTTTTCACCCGCTTGCTTTAAATGTCTAAAAACAAATGTCATCGGAGTCCAATTCTTTTGTTTCATTTGACCTTTATGTTTGTTTAAGGAGAATTTATTCTACGTATTATAAAGTAAATGCTCATATATTCACTATCTTAAAGATAACATTTTTAACATATTTATGACAGATGGCCTGTCATTTACATACAAAAAAGCATTTCCTTCATTACAAGAAAATTGTCTATGATAATAAATAACTGTTACTTTATTTTTAACCTGTAAGCTGTAAGACCTCTATGATTTATAAAAATTTTCACACAAAATATTAAAATATGGTTAAAGTAATCGATTTCATCAAAAATTTAATTCTTGTCCTCAAATCTTATCGTATATAATTATTTATATAATTAAATTAGAAGTATTAAAACGTGATTCTAAATTAAGAAATTAAATTTTGGGTGAAATATTCGAAATCACATGAATTCCTATGAATCTTACGTATTATTAGTTCGCAAACAATTGTGACAGCCATTATTATTTCCTGAAGAAAAGTGAGTATGAACTTACCGTCTGTCCACTGGGAAGCAGCGGAATCCTGAACACTGACAGCTAATTGACCAGTATAGGAGTTGAAAGGCATACTGGCAGGAGGTGACCTGGGCGCACCTAGACCTAATTGGTTATTTCGGGGCATCGAATACAATGCCTCTGCTAAGTCCGCTGCCCGTTTAAGAATTATTTCCTGTAAAATATCACCTAATTAATAACCAACCATAATATAACCAACATTTACATTTACTTACAGACAAATATAGGTTAGCTTATAAACTGTGTAAAAAAATATAACAGGGGGCAAGAAACAGAAGAAATATAGAAACACAATAACAAAAAAATTAAGCTTATACAATCACAGATGTATCGAAATATTAGATCTGTGATTTAAATAAAATGTTTATATACTATATAGTTTTATGCCAAAAAAATATATGTTAAGTAACATATATTTGGAATGGTATAGAAAAAACAACTTTTGTATGGCAATCAAGGTTTAAACAATAATTTACCAAAAACATTCAAAGATGTTACAACTAAACTTTTAAAAATCTAGTACTACTTTTGCAAATACCATTAATGATTATTTGAGTGAGTGAGACTGTAAAATTAATATTAATTTGATAACGTGATAACATATTTTGATGAGATGATGATGATAAATTAAATTTGAATTGATATGACTCCTAATGTTATTGTAACTTCTATTCTACCCATTAAGATACATTTTCACGCTGTTATGTGTGGCAGAATATACAAGCTTTAGATTGCACCACCATAACATTTTTGTACCACATTCTTACAAATAAATTTTTATTAATTTATTTTATTACATATAATTTCCATAATAAAACAGTACTTAAATAAAAAGTATTAATGATGTATTCGATTTCAGCACGAACCTTTGGCAGTTTCTCCGGATCGCCGGGATGTCTCGGTATAAGTTTCTGAAGCCTCTGAAAGCCGTAATCTATCGTGGGCTCGTTGAGTGCTGCTATGCGAAAGAAAACAAAATCAATCATTAGTCGCTCCACTAACGAATGAAATCCTAATTGATGGATCACATTAACAACGAATTGGGGTCTACATTTTGGACATTCATATAAAAGCGACTTGCTTCGCACGGCTGAATATTTTTTTTTTTAATATCTAAATAGATAGATTAAAAATAAAACCTATGGTTACTTAGATAAAATTCTCATCGGTCCAGTATTTTTTAATTTATTCGATTATATATATCACATCATAGGTTCAGTTTCAGCGTGCGAATCTCAGCTCTGAGGTCGTAGGTTCAAGCCCCGGCTGCGCTGTAATTGACTTTATTTATATGTGCGCATTAAATATTCACTTGAACGGTGAAGGGAAACATCGTGATTAGACCCAAAAAATTGACGGTACGTGTCAGGCACAGGAGGCTGTTCACCTACTTATATATTAGATTGACTGATCGTGAAACTACAGACATCTGAGCCCCACACCTAAAAAGGTTGTTTTATGAACAAAAAATATCATACATAAGTGTAATTTGCGAAAATAGTGACAAGGTGTCAAACACAGTCGAAAGTTACTAAATATTAAAGTATAGAAAGTAACTAAAGAGAGATATCTCTCTCCACACATTATTTACCAAAACTTATTTACAAACTTTGACTTAATAAATAACAACTAATTTTTGTAAGAAACTTATATAACTGAAAATTTTGCTCACATACAAATTATGATCAGTCAAATGGAAATAATAATAGGACCCAAGAATTACATACCTCAAAATCTAATTTCTCTATAATTCAAATCAATAGAAACTCATTAACCATACACGATTGTAATTACCATAAATATTTGTATTGAATGTCAATAAAAATGACAAAATATACTCACAAACATAAACGAATCTTCCAGGTGCACCTTTACAGAACTGTTTACTCTTATAGGACAGCGTTACTTCTACAACACCTGGGATATGCCTCGGTGGTGTCTGTACTCGGATCGCATGTGATGTTATCAACTGTAGACAATATTCATGTTAAATATAATAAACTAGTGACCCGCCCCAGCTTCGCACGGGTGCAATGCTGATGAAAAGCAGGTTTTTATTATGTATTGTTATTTCCGTCGCTGGAAAGCTCCGATAATATACGCGTTCGATCGCTGCTAAAGCTGTGATGGGCTGTATAGATCTATATTAAATGAACTATGTATTCAAGGTATTTTATTCGTTAAGGATTAATGCTGTATTGGTTAAAATCGCTTCGAAAATTAGCCATTATTTGTCGTAAAAAGTAAATGACAAAAAAAAGTTATTGTGGGCTATCCATAAGAGATATACATATACCATCACGGACTTAGTACATTATTTTGATAAAACTCGTAGGGTTCAGCCTGCGTTTGCAATGTAAGCGGAAAAAATGTAATTATTTACGACATCACATTAAAAACCTCAAAAATAACAGCACTTTTCCACTATTTAATGGATGTTATTATACATATAAACCTTCCTCTTGAATCACTCTATCTATTAAAAAAAACTACATCAAAATCCGTTGCGTAGTTTCAAAGATTTAAGCATACAAAGGGACATAGGGACAGAGAAAGCGACTTTGTTTTATACTATGTAGTGATAACTCAGAAGACTTAATTTAGGACGTGCATTTCGTTCGTATATTAAGTACGTGACAAATCAAGTTCTTTCATTACTAATGCGTTTTACTATTGGATTTTAACTGTTGAGTTATAATACGGTTATTGCATTGTATCTACACTTCCTTGAACATAAAACAATCAAATACCAATTTTATTGTGTCTTTGCAGTGAAGGGATTTCTTGCAGGCAAACCTAATCCTGTCCTAGTTTTTGTCGGATAGAGGTTTTTGGTAAAGTTCAGTATTTTACAGTTATCCAGAATATAAAAAAAGATAAAGGAAGAAAATAAATAAATAAAATTTCCAAATACATATTTTTTATTTAATTTATTTAAAAAAAAACAATGCACTAAAAATATAGCCAAAGAAGGAATACATAAAGTCGAACGTTATACGTTATAGAGTACGAAAGAAAAAGTCAATATTTTTTTTTAACTTTTTAAATCTTAACTATATTAAACGAAACTTTACAATAAATGTTACTAGAGTAAACCTAATCATATATTACCTCACTCCACACCAGCATAGTGCCAAATACTACTTGAAGGCCATCGAAGAAATTGTCGCCCACTATGATAACGGTCGAACCTCCCGATGTCCATCCTTCACTTGGAGATATTGCTTTGATGCATGGCGTTGCTACTGGCAACGGTGGATATAGACCCGCTAGAAAGAGAGAATTTTATTTAAAATTCGTTTGCTAGGTATCTTTGCAGCTCAAATTATTTTACAACCTAAGATGTAAGGCTTAAGAGTGGGAACTAACCAAAATCACTCATCGTAGATTTTATTGTATGGATATGTGTTGTAAGTATGTGTTGTAATTCTTGAATTAAAAGCAATAAATATGTATTGATTCTTCAATATAACTTTAAACATATTTATTTATATATATTTACTTTTATATATTCTTTAATTGTATGGATATGTGTTGTACCTATGTGTTGTAATTCTTGAATTAAAAACAATAAATATGTATTGCTTCTTCAATATAACTTCAATGGTTGACTCTAATTAAAAACACAAATCAATATTTAAAAAAAACAAAGTCGCTCTAACATTTACCTAATTTCGTTTAATTGAATTATGGTGAGTATTTTAGAGCCAAATAATTGAATTACTAATAATTTCACTTAATATTGTATATTTTACGAGTTGTTTTTTGTTCCGTTTCATCTCACGCGAACTTAAGACATACGTTCGTTACA
Organism: Pieris mannii; assembly: GCA_028984075.1. Lineage (NCBI taxonomy): Eukaryota > Metazoa > Arthropoda > Insecta > Lepidoptera > Pieridae > Pieris > Pieris mannii. The sequence goes on from CM054784.1 coordinate 1,615,772, forward strand.
CAAGTCACGAGTGGGATATGCGAATGAAATCATAAAATTTGCTAGCCTAATACGCGCTTTTAAGACAACTCTTATAATAATTCGAATGAATTCAAAATTATAATTTTCACGAGTCACGCTTTACAGCAAGCTTGGTCAGACCCAGACGCAGATTGCGATAGTGAAACTGGTTCTGAATTTGCATTTTTCTGCCACGGCTCACATTTATTTCATGACTTATTAGTACGTATAATACCAAAGATCACGAGTTGAATAAACGCTAGTAAAAACTCTTCTGTTCTTTCTGAAGAAACACAATCAAAACTAAGATTCTATCGCTAAAATGAATTATGTTTTTAGAAAATGAATTTTAATGAAACGATATAGAGTTGATAACGTGGAAAGGTGGTTGTTATGACCTTATAAAAGTTTGTAGTGAGGGGGACACGCACTGTAAGACAAGGGGCCTCGTCCTGAAATCTTACAAACAAAACGACGCGGTAATAAAGGCAAGAGAAAGTGAATTTAAGGGGACGAAAGGAGATTACACCGGCGGCGGTTCTTTATTAATTTGAGTAGGTAAAGATTTTTCTGGAAGAAATTTTAATTTTTAATATTCAATAAGCTGGCTTTGAGTATTAAATTAACTTCATTATACTTTTGAAATATATTCCAGCGTCGACTCCGTGACTATCCCCTGGTTCGGTTTCCTAAATAAGAATCGTAATTGCTATGGGACGGAAATATTTCATAGAGAACAAAAAATTTAGTCTTACAAATGTGGTTTCAATATATGTAAAGAATTACGCCTCGTAGTCCTATTTATATAGGTATAGTAAGTAACGAGTGGAATGTACGCCAAAGCAATCATTTTTGTTAAGGACGTTCGAACCAGCATTTAAAATTAACAAAACAGGCGTACAACTATTTTTCTATACACTATTAACCTCTTTACAAGTCTGTGTAGTTGAGAAAATACTAATATTCGTACCAATTCCATATCGAGAACTGAATTTCTTACATCAAATGATTTTTCCGATACCAAAGAGCGATAATTCGAATTTTTCGCGTGGAACAATTCATGAGGAAATTATCCCTTTTCTCTTCATGCCTCCGACGCCACCCAACCACCCTCGGTCAAAGTTGCTTGCGAAATGTCTACACTGATTCTCCGCATACAAACGACATTCTCAAAGCTGTATTACGACTTTACACATTATCTTACTCGTTTTATTGTTCGCTTTACTCACTTCGAGTGTATTGTTATTAATTACGCACTGTTTTATATTTTTAAAAAATATGTGCGTGTACACACATAAGTAAAACTTTTTATGGCCTTATTTTTCGAAAAATGATCCAGTATATGCATTTACAGAAATTGGTAATAAAATCCTTTTATTATCATAGACATGATGAATACAACCATATTACTACTAAGATTTTCATTAATTGATTTTATTTAGACATCATTAATGAAGAATTTCATTAATTGTAATATAATTACTTATTTGTTATTGGCTTCGAATATCTTTGTTTCAACCGTGGTAGGGACAAGAAAAAGACGGCGCGTAACCGAAAAATGTGACGGTATTTTTTTGCCAACGCCGATAAAGAAGATTCACTTCATAGATAAGTGTTTTATTTAAAACTCTCTTTAATTTGAACACATAGTTAACACAATATAACAAGAAAATTACATCATCTATTCAAAGAATATATCTCGACGTCAATATATTCATTTGTTTCTACCTCAACCGCTTTCTTGAATTTCGTACCAGACACAGTGACGCCACTTCGACTCGGACAAAACCCTGGTTTTCATTTAACACATGCTCAATTCATATTGCGTTTTAATCACGTAGCACGTTTTCAGTCACTTTGGATAGAAAAAAACGCTAATACTAAATCGTATATAACTAGGTATTTTTAGTACGAAAAAGTTCGGATAAAAAAAAAAGAAATATGAGAAGAATCTATAAAAAATCAATAGAAATAATAAAAACAAAAGAGAACGTACAAGTAGGCTCGATTGCAGCTTCTGTACCTTCTGTAGGGTCTAGCCGTTTCGCTCGACGGCCGTGTTTGCTGTTATTATGAACAAACATATTATCTGATATCGCTAATAGCGGGCCGTCTACCATCACCTGTGTTGATATCACCACCTGTAAAAGAATAAGATTTGAATGGCTGTGATCCAACACGTTCATTAAAACATAATGGTTACTTTAACTTATTACTTATAGGTAATAAAAATATCAGGTCATTTAATTATAGACTGTGGGTGTAATATACATATAGTAGTATTTTGAGTTTCTAAATTCTAATTTTTATATCAGAACTATGGGGAAATATATTTTAATTGTATATGTATAATGAAAATATGGCTTTGTAAACAGGTAATAAAAAAATACCCTTAATAATGATTAAATATGATATCTAGATGATAATGATGATGAATGATGATGATGATAGATATGATATCTAGGATATATTTACGAAGAATATGTTAAATAAATTCAATTCAAAATTCAAAATCATTCAATCAAAAGTTTATTCATTTATGTAACACAATGTAGGTTTACATTGGAATGTCAATAAAGAAACATACTTAATGCCGCTAATTTTACATTTACTGCCAGTTCTCAAATCAACCGCGTAGAACGGACGAAAAAAACTGGCAATAAACTCTGCGCCACTTTTTTTTCGGTAGAAAAATTTAATTCAATAGATATTATTCAAACTTGCATTTGATTATAATTAAATCAAATTTCTTATTGTACCAATATAATCATATTCAAATCAGGTAATTCTGAACCATCTCAGGGACCACCCGGCAATCGGAAGGCCAAATAAGAGTGCAAATTGCACTTCCTTGCATACCTACGCAATCGTTCGACCATTTCCTCAAGTCGAGACATTGGCCCCACCTCCCTAGGGACTCTCCCTTTCTGTTGTGTATGTGTGTGTAACGTATACGAGGTTATTTTTGTAACTATATTTGTGTGATCTTGAACTTCGTCGCTAACCAAATGTTTAGTAAATGCTTTTAATTCTTGCATGTATTATTCTATATCGATAAATAATTTAAAATTCGTTAGCAATTTCCTAGGTATTTAACATTCCTATTAATAGTTATACCACTAAAGATTCGTACCCTTGAAACGTGGGGAACGACCACTGAATAATTCAATGACACACGGAAAGTCCAAATATAGACATATAGCTACATCGACGTATCGAAATGTACGCTTAATATTAGTTGTATTAAGTTCTATATTTGTTTAAAGTTCGCAGAGGACACGTAAGACAAATATGTCTTGGGAACTGTGGAAGCAAATTTGTACTCATAAGTAGACTGAATGCACCTTTACCGCAGCGTTAGGGGTGACGTTAATTACTTTATATGGCTGTTAAAGTTTTAAACAAGAAAGTTAATGGTGTAATTATTATATAAGTTCTTTTCTTAGTTGTTATTATTATTATTGAGCAGTGTTGGCCGAGTGGCTTCAGCGTACGACTCTCATACCTGAGGTCGTAGGTTCGATCCCCGGCTGTGCAACAATGGACTTCTTTCTTTTTATGTGCGCATTTAACATTTGCTCGAACGGTGAAGGAAAAAATCGTGAGGAAGCCGACATGTCTTAGACCCAAAAAGTCGACGACGTGTGTCAGGCACTGGAGGCTGATGACATACTTGCCTATTAGATTTAAAAATGATCATGAAACAGATTCAGAAAACTGAGGCCAGGATCTTAAGAGGTTGTAGCGCCACTGATTTATTTTTATTATTATCATTATATATCTAATTTGTTGCAACTTAACTAAATTAGCACGGTCTTAAATATTATTGAATTCGTTTATTTACAAGATTTTTAAGTTGTAATTTTAACATTTATCACTATGAAAATAACAGGTGCAACCGAAAATATTGCTATTAAAGTTTGAATCAAGGCTTGACAAAACATAGGCGGAACATATATTTATAATTAATCTTTCTAATGTGGAAAGAAATATACAAATCTTTCCTCTTTATAATATTATTAATAGTATTGCTAAAATGAAACGCGAGCGTTCACCCACTTAATATAACTTTTCAAAATTGAGAATTAATTCTATCAAATTCAAACAAATCGTAACTAGAACAAATCAGTACAATTTAAGTAAATAGATAAACTCGAATAAATAAATTTAATTTCATCCCTCGGCTAAATTGTAAGCGCCTCAAATATTCAAGAGTCATGAACGCAACCCTTCCTTCACTTGAGGGTGATACTGTTACTGTATGCCGCAAGCTTTTATTTATTTTAAGAAATACTAATAACTGTAATTTAACGTTAGTCTAGATTGTAACTCATAACGGTTTGAGTAACATACGTAGTGTTAAGATTAAAAAGGTAGTGTTTATTAGTAGGTAAAATAAACTGTATTAAAACGTAGTTAAAATACTTATTACTTATACATAATATGACGTATTTTTCAGCCATTCCCTTTATATAATAAAATAGAGAAAAACCGTTATTTAGAGTAATGTGTCATTAATTGGAATTTAAAAAAATCCTTCTCTACACCTAAGTAAATACTTCCGACGTGCGTTGTCAATTCCCTCCAGTGATTTAAAAAAAATCACTTTTTACGTCTCGGCCTCAGATTTCTGAATCTGTTCCACGATCATTTGTCGTGAACAGTCTCCTGTGCCGGACACACACCGTCTACGTTTTTGATCTATGGCAAGTCAGTTACCTCACGATGTTTTCCTTGACCGGTCGAGCGAATGTTAAATATACACATAGAAAGGAAGTCCACAGGTGCACAGGTGGGTATCGAACCTACGACCTCACGGATGAGAGTCGCGCGCTAAAGCCAATAGGCTGCTCTGCTTTAGAGATTTAGACATTAATATTTTACTCTTAAATTTGTGTCTTTTTGCCGTTTAACAAGGAAATATAAAGTTAAATTAATTCAGCGGTTACAGAAAAAAGTATATAACTTGTACCCTTCCCTATAAGCGATAGAGATAGACTTGTGAAACACAGTAATTTTTCTTTTTCTCTAGTAAATAAAGAAATTTCTTTGTTCAAACCGTAGGTTATAAGGAACGTTTTATTTGACAGCGGAACGTGTGTACAAAATAAAAATTGCATAAGAAGTGGGTTTGACAATTATTTTATAGACATTTCAAAGCTATGATAAAATGTTGCTTTTTACTTAACTCGGAGGTCATGGGTTTGATTCCCAGTGAAACATAGCTAAAGCTTAAATCTAAATAAATTTAGGGCTATAGCAATAATACCGAAATATCTCCGCCCGATAAACGTTTAGTTTTATTAAAATTTGTGCACTTTACCTGAAATCTTCTCATATCCCTAGGATTGCCAGCATTCTTTAAGCAGTTTTGATTGCATTTCAAGAAGAACTTTAGAAAAAATCTGAAACAAACAGAAGCGTTTCTCAATTCTCGTAATAAAATTAATGTAAGAAGCTGTTTCCACTTCACACTGTTTTTGTGGTTTTTTTTTTATCCAAACTATTAGCTGTAATTTGTTTCTTATGATCAAAATTTGTACCTTCCGCCCTTCTTTGTTTTTGTATGGTTCACACTTTTTTCAAACCCAAGCAAAATCTTTGAAGGTCATTATTTTCTAGAGTGGCATATCGTATTACATAAAGCTGATTTGTGCAATTTATTGTTCAAGGGAAAATGAGCTTTATACGTCGGAGATAGGGTCGAGGCGGGTGGCTGGTGCGTATTGAGCGTACGATAGGCGATCACGATGAATGCTTCAGTAGAAATATTTTACATGGCCCGCGGCTACAGCCACGCGAATATTGTTGTGCCAACAGACAATGAGATATTCCAAGAGCTGTTACAACTTAACAAAACCTGATTAACAACGAGGCGAGACGTGTGAGACGTTGTGAGACGAAAGAGTAGGTAACAGCTCTGTATAATCCAAAATCTGGCGTTACCGAACGTATTTGTAGAGCCCGCGGCGTCGCACATCTGTTCCCGCATTATTTATGTTAAACACCTTATGTCACAATATTGCGAGTTAGAAGTTTACGCCTGTCAAGCGACACTGGGTCTATGAATGGAGATATTTAAAGAAACTGAGGACAGATATATTGCCTTGACAGTGAATGCGGTTTGTCATCCTGAGAGCCACTAATAAACTAAAAAAAAGTGTATAACGGAACAACGTTACGTTGTGACGTATAGTAATACCTATAAAACAATAGAGAACGTATGGCACGTATAATCACTCTTAATGTTGGGTTCAAAGAAATTTACTCCATAACAAAGTATTACCTACTTTTAGATCGAACATATTACCATCTTGACCCCTATACACTTCTATTCACGTAGTTATAGTAAAACCTATTAAAACAATAGAATATGCATGGTGCGTACAAACAAACTCCATGTTGGGTTCAAAGAATATTACCTACTGCATAGCATAGTATTGTCACATGTACATTATACATAATATTACTACCTTGACCCCGAACTATACAATACTATCTACGTTGCTATACTAAACCCTATTGAACTAATAGGGAACGCATTCTCTCCACAACTCCATGATGGGTTCCAACAATATTATTGAATATTGTTAATATAATATATTGCCACATATACATATTACCAACTTGACCCCAAACTATTCACTAAGTATTTCCACATTTCTTACAATTATTAAATCGTAATTCTAAGTATTAAACTATACCGGTTTATCGACTAAAGTTGTTGAAATGTTCGCATTTCACAATACGAGTAGAGACCCGACAGGCGCTAATTTATATGAAGCTCCACGTAATTTACGACTACCTTACCGCCTTACATCTGCTACTGAATTAGAAAGAAACTTTTATTGAGAGCTTTTAATTTAAAACACCCATTAACTTCAGTTAGGAGCGTATTTCAATAATTTTTTATTATTCTATGCGATCGGTGGTGCGTGTTTGTTACTAGGCAAAACCTCCTGGACTAATTTTCAGACAGGCAGGAATAACATTTAGTACGAACGAAACACAAAATTATAATATGTACTAAAAAATAATAAATAATGATAGAAATATAAAAAAGTGACATTTTTTAAGTGTGAAATGTGTGTGTGTTGCTATTGTAACTGGCTCTGGCTCAGCATTATGCTGTCGAGGAGACGTGATTCACAGCGCTGGTCATCGTGCCAGCGACCACAACAGTTTGTTTGCTCCCAAAAAGAAATAATAATGTAATAATAATAATAGCTTAAGTATAGAAGTCAGCATTTAGAAGAACATTCGAATAGTTTAAATTTTCAATTAGATGATTTTTAATTATGTACAAGACAACGTCTATTATCATTATAATACGATATATTAATAAGATATATTAAAAGAATTATATGAAGATTAAATAGAACTTTTTGATTATTAATACCATCGTATAGCATTTAAAAAATATTCAATTTAATTGATTTAATAAAGAATTTAGTGGAACGCCCTAGCAGCTTAATTACTGTTTACGATTGTATATATACTTTCCATTTAAATTTCTATATATAAAGGAAATCGATGCCAAATATTTATTTATTAATTTGATTACATACTTTAATTGTTTTGTTATTTATGTAGTACTTTTTATTTATGCATAACATTCATATGTGTTTAAATGTAAACTAAAATCAAACGCGTCCCTTATAAAAATGGCCGCGTTGTAGGTGAAAATATTTTCCCCGTAGCAAGTAGGAAAGAAAAGAGTGCTTTCGTCGTAAAAACTAACCCTCCCTTTTCATCCCTTACTGTGTGTAATACAGCCCCGTTCTTGAGGGTTTATCTTTAGATACCTATCATAGGAAAACTGCGCTTTGAATAACCAGTACAAGTAGGCCATTTTCATTGACCTTAAAAAGATTTTAACACATAAATACTTTTCTAGATATTATGGAGATTTGTTTTTTATACTTTTTGTAGATAATTAAACAATAACAAAACACTTAAATGGTGCAACGGGTGGCCTTATTGCTACTAAGCGATCCCTTCCGACAACCCTAATTAAAGCAAACAGTGATAAAAGAAAATAATTGTGAAGTGCAACATAATTAAAAAAACAAATGAAAAATCAATTTTAATAAAGATATCTAAACATAGCATAGCAGAAAAAATAGAGAAAAAGGATAATATCTGATATGACCACTGAATCGTTTTTAATAATTGTTTGCGTTGATACAATCGTAATTGTTGATAAAATCTATACTGAGCCTAATTAAACGGATTACTCAACAGACGGTGGCTTTTCCATTTCTGAAGCATCAGAAAATCACAGCGTTTTTAAACTGTATGGAGTTTTTATCATCTTCAATACAGAAATTTAATGGCATAGTATAATGCTTCACAAAATAAACATAGATTGCTCATAGTTTCAGTTGGTGTCTTGACTATGTAAAAAATCTTCTACGGCATTAAGTCGCGGTGTGGGGGTGGCGCAGGGTGAAACACTTGAAGCCACCCGCCTCATACTCCACGCCCAAGATACTATGTTTATTTGCATAAGATGTTCTCTTTTAAATAACTAAAACTATAGCAGAATAATTTATTGCGCTAACATTCTTTATACTTTCAGGTTTAGATCCGACAATTGCGATACAGAATTTATATTAGTTCTAATTATGTAACAAACATTTTATACCATAGCCGTAAAAGCAGAACATGAAACATTTTAGATACCATTGCAACGAAAATTTAAATAATTTTCTATATGACATGTATCTGACATGATAATAATTCATTCTCTGTCCATCTGTTTATCTATAAATCTCTATCTATCACTATGAAACTGCTACGTTGTATATATACAATAAATAATTGTCTTATCAGTAATAATACTATCCGTAATCTACGCGGTAATTTATAGCAAACTTTCGAAGCTTTCATGAAACGAAGCGTGCAAATTCAGTATTATCAATCGTTAACAAGTGAATATCGAAATGACCACGAGTAGAATCGAATTGAACAATCGAACGTTCAGGAAGATCGCGAGCGACAACAAGCGGTCTCCACCAACTTTTCCCTTTTAACCTTTCGTCCCCCTGTACTCCCTCGGGAGGCGGTCCCCAGGGCAGGCATTGACTCCCCACGCCCCGCCACCACTCAATACCGACACGCCATGCGGACGCCAAAGATTAAGTACGCGGAAGGTTGAACAAGCTTGTAGCGTGGTTTCAAAACATAACTGCCAAAAGTTTTAGTAGCTATACTGAGAGTATTAATTTATAAATATTGTCGCACCATTTGGTTCTCTTATGTGACTGTTTTCTCAGGAGTAGTTTCTTATAAAAAAATATTAAAAACTCAGTTATTGCACTGTATATAGTTTGTGGTTCACGAGTACTTATTTATTTATTTATTTATTTATTTATTTATTTATTTATTTGGTGCACAAAACACATTATAATCTTTACAAAAATAAACTTAAAACTAATAGTTATGAACAGGATTCTAATGTAAAACCATGTGCACACTGCAAAATTAATGTTACATCAATAAAAGGCTCATAACTAACAAAGGTAACATAGTAAAAAAAAAACAATAATAATAATAATAATAAGTTCCTCGACACCAATTTAACGTAACGTTAACCAGGACCACAAGGGTCAGCACTTAACCTACGATGGAGGATGTCTTTAACGACACTAATGAATTTATTGATGTTGCGACAGAATATGTCCACAAGTAAGTGGTTGCTCTTTGCCATCTCGTTATATTGACGAGCCATCCTGGTCAAAGGGTTGTAAAAAGAGATGTTATTCTTATAAGTTTGAAGGGAAAATAAATTGACTTCGTTAGCTCTACGGGCACTAAATCTAATGTTAAGGCTAATGTGAGCTAGTAGTTCGGGAGAGTCTATAATGGAGTGGGTGATTTTGTAAAGGTAAACTAAGTCGAAGACTATGCGTCTGGATTCTAATGGTTGAACTTTAAATTTCAGGAGTCTATCGCAATAATTTAAGTTAGACCGGCCAGGTTTTATACGATAACATAAAATTCTGAGAAATTTCCTCTGAATTCGTTCAATATCGTCAATGTGCACCTTATAATTCGGCGACCATATTGGACTACCGTATTCTAATATACTTCTTACGAGGCTGAAGTATAAGTACAAGGTGCTACGAGGATTTTTAAAACCTTTTGTGGATCTAAGAATAAAACCCAGTAGATGGTTTGCTTTAGACGTGATGTGACTATAGTGGGCACGGAATGAAAGCTTGTCATCGAACAGGATACCTAGGTCTTTTGCAACATCTGATCTGTTAACTAATTGACCATCTATGACATAGTTCCATACGATTTTGTTTCGTTTATTAGTAAACGATATGACAAAACACTTGTCTATATTTAAATACATGTAGTTCGTCTTGCACCATAGTGATACGGTATTGATATCACGCTGTAATGTTAAGCAGTCATCTAAATTAGTAATAGAAGTAAATATTTTTAAGTCATCTGCATATAAGAGACAATTGCAGGACAGTTGTTGAATAAGGTCATTAATAAAAACTACGAAGAATAATGGCCCTAAGTGGGATCCCTGAGGTACTCCCGATGTAACTGCGATAGGTGCAGAGATGAAGCCCTTTAACGCAACCAACTGAGTTCTAGAGTCTAGGTATGAGCAGATCCATCTATATAAACTGCCGTGGATACCATGTGACGCTAACTTATGACAGAGCAGATGGTGATTTACTTTGTCAAAAGCCTTAGAGAAGTCAGTGTAAACAGAGTCAACTTGGCCACCTGTGGCAAACACTTGACAGAGATAGTTTTTGTATTCCAGAAGGTTAGTGACCGTAGACCTGTTTCTAACAAAACCATGTTGCTTGTCTGAAAGAACAGGCTTAAAATGACTGAACAGATGAGTATACATCACTGACTCAAATAATTTAGCAGCGCAAGATAAAATACTTATCGGTCTATAGTTTTTACAATTGGACTTATCACCACTTTTATAAATAGGTATTATGTGGGCAGTTTTCCAGCGCTTAGGAAACACACCACTAGTTAACGATTTATTAAAGAGAACACATAATGGAATGGACAACTCCTTTCCGCAACTTTTTATGAAAATAGGAGGCAGAAGGTCAGGACCCGCCCCTTTGTTAATATCCAAACTATCTATTTTACGTTTGATATCTGTTACCGTAATAGAAAAGCCAGATAATATATTAAAATACGTGTTATTTACAGCACCAGATTGGTCAGTGTATATAGTTTTATTAGTTTTATCGTCAAAAACTGAACCAAAGTATCGCGAAAAAAGGTCACATATCCCCTGACCGTCTGTCTCAGAAGTATTTTCAAGTGTCATGGTGTGAGGCACTGAGATATGGCCTTTACGATTATTCACAAATCTCCAAAATGATTTTATGTCCTTGGCCAACGAGTCCTCGATGGATGCGATATACTTGTCGTAACAAATCTTGGTAAGAAATTTGCATCTCTCCCTCAGCAAAGAGAAAACGTCGTAATCGCGGGGATTCCCAAACCTCTTAAACCGTTTATGATATAAGTTTTTTTCTTTATTACATTTAATTAAGGATTTGCTGTACCAGACTGGATAAGATGAGAATTTGCTACAACAACTTGGTGTATTTCTTGATATTATTTCAAATAAAAGCTCATAAAAAGCTTCGGTGCACTCATCAATACAAGGGGACGATAAGATTTCGGACCAGTTCACAGACTGGAGTTCAGATTTAATGTTTTCAAAATTACATTTAGCAAAATTAAGCCGTTTAATGTTAGCGCGTTGAAGCCCTTTAGAAATCTGAATCGGAGAAAGAGTAATCAAAATTGCGGGATGATTTTTATCTAACAAACTTAATGCAAGTGTTTCATTGACACTTATACAATCTATATTAGAAAGCACCAAATCCAACAAGCGAGCGTTTGCATTTGTGATAAAGTTATGCTGTTTTAGATTACACAGTGACATTAATTCATTTAGTAGAAGGAGCTTCTTACTCGGGTTAGGGGAAATTGACAGAGAGGGATTAATCGAATCAGAGTAATCAGGTGTGTTAAAATCACCAATTAATAAGAAATTATCCAAAGGGAAACGATTAAGAAGTAAATTTTGGCAATGGCTATAAAAGAGTTCAAGCTTGTTAATTCTAATATCAGGAGGCAAATAGCAAACACATAAATTTATGCGAGAAGTGTCACGTGCTTCAGGAATAAGAGTAACCCAGACATCCTCCATATCACTATCCCACGATGCTTGACGGATGACCTGGTATTTTTTATGGACGGCGAGTAAAACTCCACCTCCCTCGGTTTTAGCACAGGAGGAATCCGCACGATCTCGTCTGAAGAGATTGTAACGGGCGTCAACAACTTCGCCATCGAAAACACTCATATTTAAGTTCGTTTCCGTCAAGCATATAATATCGAAGTTAGAATTTAACAGATTTAAAGAAAATTGAGTTAACTTGCTACGAATTCTGTTTACATTTTGATAAAATATATTAATCATTGTGGAAATAACGTGTGATTCAGTATATAAAAACAAAAATTGATCAAGTAACTTACTAAGCAATGATAAACAAACAAATTAGTAGTAGTAATAACAATTAAGACAATTTAGTGAAGGAATCATGACTTTTAATTAGAATGGCCGGGCTTGATTCATCCTTACGAACATAAATTTGGCCAAATCGCACCCAAACAAACCTGTAGTTCTTGTCAGTAGAAAATTTACGTGCCGCACGGTGTAACTCTTTAGCTTCAGGAGACAAATGTTCAGACAAGTATATCCTGCTCGACGACGAGCCGCCAATACCAATATCGGTAGTAGATAGTTTGGTGTCAGGGTGGGACTTATTGAAGCGAGTCAACGCAGACAAGAGTGTATCACGCTGACGCTGCGTTGAGAGGGTAACTAGTATGTTTCGCGGCCTTTTGGAGTTTGAGTCCATCTTAGCTACACGACGACATGCTTTAACATCACTCTCAGATACCACAACATTTAAACACTCACAGAGTTTTTTGAATAACTCCATCAGATTCTCAGTCTTGCTTTCGGGTACCTCGTGAATCTCGAGGTTTAAGTCACGTGAAATCTTTTCAACTGTAAATAAACGACTCTGGAGTTTTGATAACGTGTTTTGAGATTTCGTAAGTTCAGTCTCGAGTACCCTGATTCGATTGTCTTTGTCTGCAATATTTGACTTCAAATCATTTTGTTCTAAGATGATAAAATCCGTTGTCGTCGTGAAGTCAGCCTTTACCAACTCAACAGCTCGGCTAACCTCGTCGGTCACCATGTCCTTCAAGTCCTTTCTAAGCGCGGACCGTAGATTTAGCATAAACGATGAGTCAGGGGACAGTTTCAAGTCTATAAGTTTGCTAATACTGTCCAACGTAACCGGCTGCTTAGAAAAGTCAGCGCCTGCAGAAGTTTTCGTAGCAAAATCACACTCCGGCTCTTTACACGTCGTTATATATGAGGAGGCGCTTGGTGATTGGTTATTGCGACCCCGCCGGACAGGAGTATTATCGTCATTGTTTTTACGCCGAGTTACATTCTGACACAGAGGACAATTAAGTGATGCCAATTGCTCAGCACTGAGCTGCTTAGTCGACCCGGCAGCAACATCAAGGCATTCATAACAAAACTTGCGTTTGCAATTATTACACTTTAAAAAATGATCGACATTTAATACGTTATTACAGCCATGGCACTTCATAGCTTGATTAGATTCACTATTATTCACTTCACTGATTTTACGTATTCTGTATTACTTCAAATTTGACTTATAAAAGCTATAAAAGCTAACACTATTGTTAAAAATTGAATAATAACACTTATAACACGGCTAATAATACTTTTAACACGGCTATGGACTACCTTCCACCACGGTTGAAAAAGGAATAAAATACGAAAACGTAATATTAACGCCATTTGTTTGCTTTATTAAATTAAATATTTCGAATGTTTTATAGTGGTAAACGAGAAAACTTCGCACGGTACAATATTTCTTTATTACTAAATCGTTTTTTGTCTTAGCAATCCAATTTTTCACTTAATTTAAATGGAAACGTAAAAATGCGTCCAGTCTGTGCTGTATATTCTTTGTAGACGTGCGACGGGCCCATAACGGGACCAGTTTTTGACTTTGTTTTTCCGCATGTGCCTATAGTCCGCGTAAATATTTTAGTACGTACCAAATTCAAGGGTTAACTGCCCCTCGACCTTTTCAGTAAATATTATTAAAAAAAACTAAAAAAAAAACAACTTAAAAAAGCTTTTATAGTATATATTAGTTAAACAATATTACATTTAATACTTAATACTAATTCTACAGTCGAAACGCCTAGTTTAGATAATACAGACAACGTAATTTTAATTAAAATTTATTAGTAAGAAATACCTACCTTAAAAATCTAAATGTATGCAATACGAGTAAAACTGGAATAACTAATTAAATAATCTTTATACAGTTTTAAAATACTCTGGCACTATAACAAATTTTGTTTATTTGGGTTCTGCTGAATTTTCTTTGGGCATGTAAGTGAGGCTTCTGTGATTGACACACGTCGTTTTTGGGTCAAAGAAGGTCATGTCAGTTTCCCGAAGTTATTTTATTGGCGAAGCAAGTGATAATAGCAGATCCAGAAAGGAAATTCTATTCAATTAAGAGGGCTTACAACAGTGACTAGATTACTTTAGCAACGATATAAAATAAAGTTATTTTAAAATCAAATCGCTCTTGCTATACATTTTTATAGTAACATAAAAATGCCATTTTTATAACATCCATAATATATTCCAATAAAGCAATGTAGTAGTTTTTCCGACGGAGGGGTATCGCAGACGACGCAGCATCCCGTTGCCATGGCAACGCGATAAAACCTTTCCTTTCATAGTCGTAAGCAGTAAAAGTACGATTTTCAGATAAACCAAGAATATATTCGCTTGTCTACACAATTTTTATTATGTTTCTTTTAATAATTTATCTACTATCGTTACATAGATATTAATCTATTTTGTGGCTTTACCTAAGTTTTTTTGAATCCATATACATCTATAAATTTATATGTATTTTTCAAAATTACCTTGTGGCTCAGTACTGTATGGGTCATTTTGAAATCGGTAGCAGAAAACGTGACAGAGAATTACGAATTTTGAATTTCAAACAAACAATATTGTTTAATTAAAGTGTAGAGGTAAATATAATAACACGACATGCATATAACATTGTAACAATTTACAATACAATTTCGTGGTTGGCCGCGATCTTTTGTGTATTTTCAGGATTTTACGTAGATAAAACTAAAGTGAGGTGAAAATTAAACAACTCTGTTGCCATCATACATTCGTAGTTAATAATTTTTTATGAATAAAAAAACATACATGAAAAAAAATTTTATATAATTAAATTGATTTCTAATGTCGCGTTGATAATTAACGTATTTGTAATGAAACACAAACACAACACAATATATTAAAATACTACTGCAGCAATTTCCTGTTACGTTAACAATTTGGAAAAAATATGTTTATCGCAAAACCTGTCTTATACTAAGCCGCCTATAAGTTCGCCTGACTGAAAACGCGCTCGACGCCGAGTAGTTTCTATTGACAAACGTACTGAATACTGCCTGCGCCTACCTGCTTATGCTAGAATACTTACGTATATTCATAATATTGAACATGTATCGCGACTGCCATATCTACGTATCTGTATGGTTTTTGTATTACGGCTCTATTTATAAAAGCGTCTATCAGAAGTTTAGTTAAACGTTAATTTTAATTACAAAATTCAAGTTAACTCGAATTTATGAGCAATATAAAATTTACAATGCCGCCAACCAGATACCACGCGCATTATATTCTTTGCACGCGCATTTATAAAAAAAATACATTTTATAGTAAAACGTGTATGTACGCGTTAGAAATTATACTTCTTTGGCGTAAGAAGATAAAAATCTTTTCAAAAAAATATTGTACGTTTGTAGAAAAAAAACGCTAACCGTGCAAAGAGTATTAAATACATTAAAATTTTATTATAACGCATTATCTAATTAATTTTTTTAATGTCACACAGTAGAAACTAAAATGTTGACTGTAGCTAACTGGGCTTCGGTTTTTTGTGACAGTGTGCGCACATCGTAAAACTTTACTTTACTCTCATCTCTAACTCACCACAAGAAGTATAACTTCAAAAATATAAATTTTTTCACTTTAATTTAGTGTGTTAATAAATGTTATTAAACATTAGATTAACAAGCTTCTGTATAACATATTTGTTAAAATCATAATCCTTTTAAAGTTTACCTAAAGGATTGGAGTAACAGGAACAGTGGATTAAATTGAAAATTCAAATCCTGTACAGTCGTGTACAAATTAAGTTCTTTCGGGTACAATCAACATATAAAGACAAGGGCAACATTACCCGTCACTTCATTGTGGGCACCGCTCTAATTGTAACTACACTCTGGGGCACCATCAGCCGCTCAGCGCTATAGTAGGCGTGGGCCACTAATCTTCGACCCCTACATAAACGACAAGTACAAGCTAATACGGTTTTTACTATCCACGTAATAGAACACTATTTCACGCGCCTGCGCGGTCGACATTTGCGAACATAGCGAGGGTTAACGCACACTATCAACTCATTAAATTGCATCGCCTTTTTAATGAGTCTGAAAGTGAACAAAGGATATCGAGCACGATTACATTAAGTACGTTGTAGTAAGATAGTTTGTTTTTGTCGACAATGAGATAAGCATTAATACGTACTAATTTCCACTCGAGATATCGTTTGAAATTGTTTTCCGTCTTTTGTTGTTATTTGATTTAAAAAAGAACAATATAAATGTATCTGTTAAACTGAGTAAATTGTAAATGGATAGGGTTGACGGGGTTGGAATGTGTTGTTATGGGAAAAATTATTATTGGTCCTTCAGATTTTATTTTTATGGTAGGTATATTAATTTTTTAATTAACATTTAAGTAAATTTAAAATCTTAATTTACAAGAAATCAATCGATGGTCATCTCAGGTCTGGGCCTCAGATTTCTGGTGAAATTGGTTCGGTAATACTGCAATAGGCAGCTGATTCCAAACTTTGGCGCGCGGCTAAAACTGAGTCGAGATGGTACAGGTGAAATTTTAGTATTCTGCCTCGACGTCCGATGAAGAAACTGGTTCCATATTTTTTCCCTTGGGGTAATGCGTTACGCATACCCTCCCGCGGCACGGTTGCTTGGTGGTGAAGGGTTGTGGGACTCGCTACCGTGCATACCCACTAAAACCACCAACAATCGCCCAAAGCAGGACAAGGTAACAGTTTGGCCTTGTCAGGAGCCAGCTACGCGATCAGCAGTTAAAACTCACGGTCCTCTGAGGCTACTAATGATGTCGAATGGACTTTGGCTCAGCAAGTGCCATTCACATCAGCCAATTCACCCTGTTTTATGAAGCTGGGGGAGGCCGGGTACCATACTTGCAGGGATGCGTCAGCATCCCTTCTTAACTGGTTCACCATAGAACAACTGACATCGAAGTGAGTTGAACCTATGAATTTTACTTATTTAGGAATTTTAAAAAAAATCAGTAAATAATGCAAAAATGTGTTTACACGGTTAATAGGTATATTAGATAACGAATAATGTTGTATGCGATGAATCTCAAGTACCAGCTCATGGTAAAGTTCCTTTCCGAGACAAAATGAATGTTCAACAACAATATTCCGAGCTCCAAAGCAATACATTTGTAGAACACATCAGCATAAGTACGCCACCCTCTCATATTTACACGTTGAATATGCTATAAAGTGATATCACTTGATCGTTTTCCGGGTAATAGTTATAAATTACCCGGGTAGTTTATAAAAGCCGGTTAACCCGAGGTAAGCGGACAAGGTCCATAATTTATTATTTGGAAATTCGTGTACATATTTTCATATTCTCTATTGATCATGTCTGTAACAGTACTATTATAACTTTGATTATATGGATTTGTTGATTGCTAAGACATGTTGTCATTTTTTGAAATGATTGAACTTGGCATGCTGTTAACTATAGGGAATTCTGCGAACATATAAATATGTTGATAATGTTCAGTTATTTATTTATTAAGTCTACCACACCATACATAGTACTTAATCAACGGCATATTTAACAAAATTTTCGATCTAAAATGTATGAAAATTCAGGTAAACTTAAAAAAAAATAAAACATATATAAGATAAAATAAGCAATGAAATAAAATTACCAGAAATTTTTGGTAAATCAGAAAAAAATCATCAGCAAAACAGCGAATTAGGTTCGAGAAAGGCACCCAACAATCCTTTTTTAAAACCAATTACCCCCACTACCGAATACATACAGCTCCGGATAAGCTGTATTCAATCCGTTAAAATCTCGAAGCATACGAACGAGAGCTGCTTGAACTCCTGAACGATGGTTTTGGCGAAAGGAATTTTTGAAAATTTGATTTTTGAATTTTTTTGAAGTTTTATCACTATCTCACAAGACTATATAGTAGGTCATTTTATTTCAATTTTATATTGAAAAAAAATTCGCAGCTAAAAAGGCGGACCGCTAGTACTGATTAACGATATCAAACTCAAAGTTTCAAAATAATTTCAAGACTACACATAAACGTCGAAATATTGTGCTAGTTATTTATACGCCGCATTTACAATCAAGTGCTTAACAGTCTGAACAAAAGAAAAATTATAATTCTGTATATTTGAGCTAAACCGAAACAATAAACGTTATATCGGCGATCCTACAAAACGGCGATATCAAAATATAACGACCGCGATAAAAACGATGAAAAGAAAGGAAGTAGCATCGTATTATGTATAATATTATATACTTAAGAATTTAAAAAAATAGGCAGAATGCTCTTAGCAATTGTATTATCATAAAAAAATATCACTACAAATAATAATAATAATAATAATAATAATAATAATTTATTCATTGCACGAATATGGTACAAAATGTCAAGGTGGTACAATTGTCAGTCGTTCGCATGTTCTGCCACACACAGTGGCGCGCAAATTTATCTTAGTTTAGATTTTACATTATTAGTCAGATTCATATCAATTAAGTCAATTATCATACATAATTAAATTTGTATAAATTACCATGTCTCACACAAATAATCGTTTATTGAGTAGTACGTTTTTTCGAAAAGTAATGCACTAAGTCGCTTTTTAAAGATTCTTGTCGGAAGATCTTTAAGTTCTTTCGGTAATCTATTGTAAATTTTAATAGAAAATAGATTTCTGTATCTACTTTATGATTGTTTGTCAATCTAATAGGCAAGTAAGTAATCAACCTCCAGTGCCATACGTGGTCTTATTAGGTCTCATCATCATCATCATCTTCTTTTTAGGTCTCAGGCAAGCCTGTTTCCTTCACCGTTCGAGCGAATAGCGCACATTGAAAAAGTCCATTGGCGCACAACCGGGGCTCGAATTTACGGGGTGAAGATCGCATACTAACCACTGGACCACCACTATTCTTATAAATTTTACATATAGTAAAATTATATAAATAGAAATACTACTTCGTAATACGTGAAAACGGGCATGTATATTTATTTCACGATATAGAATCTCTTTAATTATAAGTTTTTTGTCAATTCTCCACTACAAAGCGTCTTGGAGCAACGTCATTAATCTTAGAAAGGCTGGCAGCACAGCAAACGACCTCCCGTTAAGACCCTCCATGGGCACCCGTAATATTCTTGCAAATGTAAAAAATACAACAAAACGCCACCATCTGGTAAGCTAAATGCGACCTTGTTGTCATCGTAATTAGTATTAGTAACGCATGCTTCACGAAGAACTTGCAACAGTCTGAAATAAGTAAACGTGGCGCGGAAAAAACTTCGTAGAATATACTTTTTCGCTGTAGGATTGTTAAATATATCGTCCAATCAGTATCGCAGTTTGAACGGAGAATTAGCGTTCGAAGTGACGGGATGAATCCTGGTATCCTTTTATGGCCGGTAAAGGGTAGTCTTATTTGAAATTGGAAGACGAATTAAAAAGACAATGAAATCTGCTCTAATTTAGGCGGAGCGAGTTTCTAGACGATTTCGGGGATCAGCCAGGAGGGCTTAATTAATGCATTAAAATTGAAAGTCCGTTCCCCTTCATGAGTTGGTTTTGTCATTTTGTACGCTTAGATGTGAAGGGTACATACTCTTGAACTTTCATAAAAGATACAGACGTATAAGAATATCTTCTTTTTTCTGGGTCTGAAGCGAAAAGAAACTGTTGTAGTCTCTAGCAGAATTACCAGTGTGGAACGTCAGCTCCACAGAATAATGCTGAGCAAGGGCAAGTTACAACCACAACACCTACCTTATTGATCTTTTTTTCTTTTCATATTTTTGAAATTTTGCTTTTGGCGCGTTAGGGAAAAATAATTAGAGTTATATTTTACGATACGCGCGCACACCATCACAAAAAACCGACACAGGCACACCGTTACGAAAAGAACCGACACCCTGAAGTTAGTTATGGTCAAGATTGTAGTTTTTTGAAGTTATACTTCTTTTGGTGCATTAAGGCGAAAGATAAAAAACAATATCTTGTTTCGCCAAAGAAGTATATCTTCTAACACACACATGTTTATAGTCTGTGTGTGTTATTTTTCCTTTTTTGATTATTATGAATATTATTATGTTCTTTGTTTCGTTAGTATTGTGTCTGACAAAAATATTTTGTATGAAATATATATAAAGCCTTTTTACTTTGATATATACCAAATCAGATAATCGATACTCACGTCTCGTCGGATGAAGATAACGGAGGGCCTGATTCCGTTCTGGAAACCGTTAAACGAATCGTATTCGATGTAATGAAAGCTAATTCTTTCATTAACTTCTTCGAATAGGAAAACTGTGTCCTTAATAGATATTTGTGGGAATAATAAAATTAAGTACAGTTTCATTACCCACAGTGCTTACAGAAATGACTATTCTATCACCTATCAGAACTGATTTGTCTACGATTAACTGATATACGAATTCTATATTAATTTATTTAATATAGAAATACATACAATATCCCTACAGACTATGCCAAATCGATAATGACTAGAAAAAAATATAATAAAGTAAACACACAATATCGCTACTGTAAATTAACTCTGCGAACATATAAATATGTATGTCGATAGCTTCGGAGACAGAATTCAGTAGACGCAACATCCTGGATAATGGGAATCTGCGCAACAGACTGGTTCTGGCCCTTGGTATCGAAAACAACCAATTTTTTTTATATTTAACAATTTTACTTTCGTGTACTGTATTGCTTGTTGTGCACATTATATATTAATACACCTAGTTCTTTAAAAAAGTATATCATTCTTTACCAACATATATAAATAAAATAAATCCTATTACCTGAAAAACTAAGATTGCTATAGTTATGTAGTATAAACACTTAATTTTTTAAAAGTGTAAGTGTGTGTTTAAGTCTGTATTAACATTTACAGGCAGTCCTCGATTTACGTCGTTTCAAGTTACGTCAAACAATTTTTTGATACTATTCCTCAAGTTACGTCAATTGTTTCGATTTCCGGCGTAGGAGAATTCACTTGTCGCAAGGTCAATGTCCGTGGGGCCGGCACACCACTTCGTTGTTACAGCCGTTGGATCAAGGAGTTATAGCGTCTTTTAATTCCTATTATCTCAGGAGAACTTTTTCACAGGCTGTAAAGGCTAATGATGATAAATGATGGCATGGAGCTGAGAGATTTTTGGAAAAGTTATAATACATGCAATGCGTAAAAAATATTGCTGCTTCATGGGATGAGGTGACACCCAACAATTTAAAAGGAGTTTCGAAAAAGTTATGCCCACTTTTTTTAAGCCATCTGAAAGTTCGTCATCCACAGATCAACCAAATGCTCACATTCACAAGAACTGACTGATGAAGATCTTGTTGAATCGGAGACACAAGTACAAAAGGAAGCAATCGAGTCACAAGAAATAGCTTCTTCTATTAGTAACTCTGAAAAAGAACTTACACTAAAAAAACTTTCCGTAGCCTTTGCAAATTTGGAGAATGTCATGAAAATTTTTGAAGAAAATGATCCTAATTTTGAGAGAAGTTTTAACGTTAACAACAAAATTTCTGCAGCCTATTAAGTGTTACCAAGATCTGTATGATGGCAAGAAGAAAGAAGCAAAGCAATCTAGGATTGATAGTTTCTTTAAGCCAAAAGTTTAATTTATTATTTCTCATGGCATATTTTGATTACATATTAAAGTTTTATAATTATTATTAAAATTAATAACACATAAAAACAAAAAAAATATATTTTAAGAACTTACTTTTGATAATAAAGTATGTATATCCTTTGTTCTAAATGCAGTTTTTTCTTTAAATTTCGAGTCCGTATGGAACCTAACCCTTAAGTTTTATATGTAAACATATGAAAAAATATGTCTCGACTTACGTCGTTTCGATTTACGTCGCGTATTTCGAGAACCTAACATGCCGTAAGTACGAGGACTGCCTCATTTCATAATATAAAAATTCAGCTTCCGTTGATTAGGTGGAAAATATTAAAGGGTTACAATATAGGAGTCTTTTGTTCATCTTTGATTTTGCTCCCTCTGCAGTAGAGACCTTGGGTCGTGAGTTTCAAGTGTACAGGCACTAATTTAAGATTAAGTTGGCGTCTGGTAGATAGCAACCAATAAGTATCGCAATTCACTAAGCAATTTGCCAGCGTTAAAGGTACAGTGCCACAGGGACCAAACTTTTAAATCTGATTTAATTATATTTAATTTTTAATTATTTTATCTTATCTTTTATCTTTAAACGAGCAATACTTGTATATATATTAATTATATATAGATATATATAATTAGCATATCGAAATCGGCTCCAACGATTTTCAAGAAATTTAGTATACGGGGGGTTTCGGGGGCGATAAATCGATCTAGCTAGGAATCATTTCTAGAAAATGTCATTTTATTCGTGTTTGATCAACTTAAACATACAATTGCTCGTTTAAAGATGTCAGTCAAATAAAAACTTAAACATTAATATAATTATCTTTATTTGATAATTATATTCATATTTCATTATTTTATTAGTATGTAATTCGAACTTAAATATAATTTCCAAAAACTCCAATTTATAAAAAGAAATATCGAGCAAAGCTCGGTCATCCTTATATACTTACTTACCTATACTTATTATTATGTAGGTTAAGAAAATTAAAAAAATAATAATAATAATGATTGTTACGATTACTTATAAAGGTATAAATAAATAGAATTAACATAACTTTAATCTCAATAAACAATAGAATGATTTTATATTCAATGTTTTTCTAACACGTATCATTATCGACTGATAAGTGCATTGAAATATTCCATTTATCAAACGCATAAATCGAAATCCGATCTGACAAGGCGTTAATGGGTAGCTCAATGCAATTTAAGCGAACCCCATTGATAGTATAACTGAATTTCTTTTTGTAGGGAGTTGAGTGCACATGTACCCAGAGAACGTATTCTAAAATATCTTGAGATCCTGTATAACTTTAGTCTGTGGCATACAAAGGTACAGGCTACATTACATAGAAAATGTCACTCAAAACTCAAGCCAAAATTAAAACTAAAACATAATCTGTACTACTAAAAACTAAAACATACATGAATGTAACCCTTTTAGAAAAATGCTAATAAAATAGAAAGGCACACGATGTTTTTGGTAAACAAAATAAACCAGTAGCGCTGCGATAATTTTAGGTGTAGACCTCAGATTTCTGTATTTATTTTATGATCATTAGTCAATCTAATACAGAAGGAGGTGATCAGCCGTCTATGCCACACACACGTTGTTGCCTTTTTGGGTCTACAGCAAACCGGTTTCCTCAAGATACTTCCTTCACCGTTTGAGCGATTGTTAAATGCGAAAGAAAGTCCATTGGTGCACAGCCAAGGATTGAACCTACGATCTCAGGGATGAGAGTTGCACGCTGAAGCCAAGGGCAACTCAAGATTAAAATATCAGCTTAGAGATATTATTATGATGCCATGAATGAGTTGTAAAAATCAAGGCTCGTAATTCAGTTCTTCTACTATAAAAAGTTGTAAGATCCAAGTCGGTCAATTTATTCAGTCCCTACTCAAGGGAGCTTCTGTCTTAAATTATTCCGTAATCAGCTAACTAACAACATCTTATACTGACAATATCAATAACCAATATTTTATGTTTTAAATATATTGATTTATAGTCCTTGTATTAGTTTCAATAAGACATATCTTAGACACATTTCTGTTGTTTTCTTGTGTCAGTTTTAAAATTGTCATACCAATCTGTCCATTATTATTTCACCCTTACGCGAGTGATACATGACGAAAATTGGATTTACTAGTTACAATTGAAAAAGGCGCTTCTATCAAATCCAACCCCTGCGATATGTTTGCCGAAATACAGTTTAAAACCTCTCTATTCTCGTAGAATATACTCGTCCAAAAGGCCATTCAATATCGTATTATTAACGTAGAGCGACACATTTTTGTGTATAGAAAGATGGGTTGTGTATAGACTTTTATGTTTTCATATATACAACAAAATAAATCAGTGGCGCTCTAACCTTTTTAGGTCTGGGCCTCAGATGTCTGTATATGTTTCATGATCATTTGTCAATCTATTAGGCAAGTAGGTGAGCCTTCTCTGCCTGACACACACAACGACTTTTTTAGTATATGGTAAGTCATTTTCTCACGATGGTTTTCGTAGCACAAGCGGATGTTAATTGCGGAGATAGAAAGAAAGTCCAATGGTGTACAGCCGGGGATCGAAACTACGACCTCAGGAATGAGAGTCGCACGCTGAAGCCACTAGGACAACACTACTCCTCATACTTTTAATGGCTAAGTTAAATATAATTCTTTAAATATTTTACGGTATTTTCAAAAAAATATACTAATATGTATGCGTGAAAAACTAAGATAAAGTCTAAATCACTTTTCACGCGAGGAATCGAATCGAATAAAAAACAGATACTTATTAAGTTGGCATGCTTGCTGTCAACTACTAAACTAATTTCAAAACGTTAAACAATAATTCACAGAGAAGCATTATAAGCTAGCTAAAAATAAAAACAACTTTCATACGTATAACATTTGCCTCAAGCCAGATAGCACTATCGGTAAACAAAGACAAGCAAACCACGATAATGCAATTTACAAAGCAGGCAATCAGGGGCCACATTGTTGTACAGCCGTCAAAGAGTCAAAGCAAGGAGCTCAGGGTTCCTTAATAATTAATTGGCGCTTAAACGTGCTGACGTCTTGTGTCTGCCACTAAAGGAAACTAACGGCTCGTATACATACCCCTTTTAAACTTGACTTATGATTAATTCTAAACAATATAAAGCTAAGTAATATATTAGAATACATAAGTTAATAGTTATTCATCAGTGTGTTTTTGTGTAACAGTGATACCGCCGCCTGTGGAGACTCACGTTGTCAGTACGACCGCAAGTGCGTTGCCGGCCTTTTAAGAATTGGAACCCTATTCTAAGTTGAAAAGGTCAGACTTACAAAAAAACCGACTTAAAAAACCCTTAGTTGTGGAGCAACGGACGTCGAGGTGATACGGGTGGTACTTCGTATTCTGCCTCTACGTCCGACAAACTCAAGTAATCCGAAGTCCGCCTCTCCGTGGTAAATGCGGTAGATGATATAGAGAGAGAGTAAAAGAGATATCTTAATGAAAGCATTAATAGTAGCTAAGTCAACGTAACCACTAAAATAACATTTAAAATGAGAATCAGACAATTACTGCATAAAAAATTGTTTTTGTTGGCTGTTCTTAATTTTATTACCTTGACATATTTCTTGCGCTCAGATTGCATCCGTTTTTGTTGCATCATTTTTATTTCATACCCAACTAGGTGATCAGCCCTCTGCTTCAAGGTCAAATCATTTATGTTAATTATCTCTAGTCAAAAGGAACTTTTGAAAGTCAACATTATAAATTAAAATATGACTCTAGTTGCCCCTTCCAAAAGGTTTAGTATGGAGAAGAAAGCCCAAGAAACTCCTTTGTCTTTTCAAAGATTTTTAGGATTTAGTCACAGTTTCGTCACGATTTTGCCATCACCACAGGAGGAAATGCTAATTGCATACATAAAAAGAAAATTCTATTTGTGCACAGCTGTGATTCGAAGGCACGACCGTGGTAAGGGTGATACGCTTAGCCACGCTGGGCCAACACTTTTCTTAGGTAAATATAAAAAAAATGGTACGTTGCATCAAGGGGTTCACACAGGACATATATATAAGAGTTTACGGATATCATTGAAAAAAATTCCAATTAAGAATTTCAATTTCATTTAATATTCAATTCAATCAAAAATATATCAAATGATATTCCTTAATGGATATTAAAAACAGATATATTCCATTATTCCGCAATTATAAAACAAAATTGGAGACTGAAGAGGCCATTAATCAAATGAAAGGTCACGATTACATTCAAATCATGATAACTAATTGAATAAGTCACTCGTATTTAATTAGGCTTAAGTGAACTTTTGATTTTCAAATAATAAACGCTGAGACGGTACTTTTTTTTTCGTTTAGGGTTTTCATTTCAGCCTAATGACATCCTCTATTTCACTGGTAGAAGACTATTTAGGATTTGAGAGAAGTTGTTAAAAGGATACTATTCAATCTACTGAAGGCTGACCATCCCAGGTGGTTCTTTGACTCAAAGTAGAAGTGGGAGAGACGGTATAAAGATAAAAAATAATTTTTTGTTGAAAAAAGTCGATTCAATATCTCTAAAATCAGTATCCATTCGTTTATAATTAAAAATATATAACTTAGTAAGACTGATGACGTAGTCTTAGAAAATGTTAAAAGTGTTGAACGTTTTACAAAGGTTTTCATAACTTATACAGATAATTCAACTACGAAGGAAAACCACCAAACTACTTTAAATTACCTACAATACCCCATCGTATTTATAGTTTGTAGGATTATACGCGTTTACATATATATGTTAACCATATAAACGTGTTTGTTCATAAAACAAATACCATGTCCATAATTCTCTATTCCAAGACTAAGTTCACAACAATTTGTTTGCTATCTGACCCCACCTCACGCAATGCCATCATAAAGCGACAATTAACTTGACTTAATTTCACTACATTGGAATAGGTGTGCTCTTAAATGTATTTACGTGAAAAAATTTTTGCTTCAACAAATAACAGTCTGAAATTCTTTTTAAGCTCCGAAGAGAGAGGGAACGATAAAACCTTCCCACTAATTAAATGAACACGGAGTTGTCTTTTTAATAACGGTAATTTTGTTGTAATAAAATTGGAAAAAGCTTGCCACTAATTAATCGAAAAAATTGTGCTGGTATCTATATCGTCTAAGTTTATTATCATATCACACATAATTATAATTAACAAGCTTAAATTAAACCTAAGAAATAACATAATACATCAAAATATACCTAATAACTAACCTTAAAATTTAATTATTAAAAAATATTATTAAAAGTAGTCCCTTTAGGCAAGGTTCCGAAGATACTGGCAGCGTTCCCCCTTTGAATAGCCAGACTAATTCTTTGTCCAAGGTAGCTGCCAGCTCTTTGTTCTCCTGTGATGTCGACTAACCTTTTTGATAATTCCCTAAAAAGCCTTAACGCGCTAGGACCCCACGGACCAAGGGTCTCGACACCGAATGGGACAAAATCATATTCAGAGCCTAGACCCCTGTATTTACAGGCTTTAGCTTTTTCAGCCGCATCACAAGCCGCACCAGCTCTGTTGTTGGTTCCATGAAGATTGGAAGGGGCCAGTGTGTCTGAACAGGTGGCATCCCATACCAAAACCCGACCCATCCTCCATGGAATCAAACTCATACCGTCCGGTCTCTTGCCATCGTCTCTAGCAATTCCAGTCGGCTCAAGTAGACTTGGCACGTTGACGGTGGCAAGGGACCGACGTATTATATCGTTGAGTGCGGCATGTCTCGAGAAGCGGCCAGCACTTTTTTGACATGATAGTCCGTGATGTCCTAGTTTGTCGACATCACTGCCACAGGGACATGTATGAGCAGCGCAGACCGGTACCCCAAGCCGCAGACAGGTTGCGATTCGGAGCGTGTCAGGTTCAAGAAAAGTTCCTGTATTTGACGAAGGGTAAGCGTGAAGCCAGTAACCGGCCTCATGCGTACCCACGGCCAAAAGCCTAGCACGTGCTGAACCTGTACTACGGCTCAAAAGATTGTCATAAGTCATTTTACTGTCTATGTCGTCCCAGCTCCTCTGTGAATTTAGAGAAAATGGAAAATTTTGACCTGGGCATGCAATTAAGAAAGCGTTTCTAGCTTCTTCCAAGCCAGCAATCTCAAAGTTTGAAGGGGATGCCCTTAAAATTTTACTTATGAGATTTGCTGAACTATGGACAGAAGATAGAAAGGCTGGTAAAGCGACACTGGAAATTTTGCGAATCCCCAAACCACCATAACGGATTGGTAATGATGCTTGGGTCCACGATTGCTCGTTCAGCTGTATATTAAGAAGTGATTCTAAACTAATTTTGATTACGTCGTCTACTTGTGTCAAAAGATCTGGGTGATTCCAAAAGGAGCAGCAACGGAGCACATACGTAAATTTTGGGACAAAAAGACAGTTTTTTAAGATGCAAAGTGCATAATGCGGACTAATTTCAAGTAGACGATCAGCAGAATTTTTAAATTTATTAATAGAATTATTAATATATTCAAAAATAGATTCATCAAAAATTGGAGAACCTAAAAGGTAAAGGGAATTACTATTAACTATTTTAATATTTGGAGCCAAAATCTGAAATTTTTGTTTTACTGTATTTAAATTTAAGTCGCAGTTATTTATAAAAAGTTCGCATTTGCTGAGATTTAGCTCCAAACCAATGGCTTCAAATTTAGTTTTTATTAAAAATAGGTCTGAAAACACAGTGTCCACATCACCTCCTAGTGTGCCGTCGTCCAAATACCAAACGTTGAAATTAGAATTTAAATTTTTGATGATTGGGTTTATAGCCAAACTAAAAATTGCAGGCCCAAGGGGATCACCCTGTTGACAACCTACTTCTGAGGACAGTTCATTAGAACGATATAACAGTTTTGTTGGATCAGCGTAACTGAGAAGAAGATAATTGTATATTTCCGGTATATGTTGTTTTATTTCCGTCAACAGGGTATCCCTATTAACTGAATTAAAAGCATTTTTTACATCAATTTTTAGCAACACGTCAGGCTTTTCGTAAGTTAGGAAAGAGCGTAGGGCATGGACGGCTGCCTCACACCCTCCTTTTACACCGAAACCCAACTGTACGGGTTCAAATTCTGAATTTAATTTTGGTAAAATATGTCGAACAGCAATTTTTGAAGCCAGACGTCTTAGTGTTGAACCAACAGCAATTGGTCTCACACCTCCATCCTTTTTGGTGAGGGCAATGAGGTTCGCGCCGAAAAGAATAGGAACAATTTCTGTATTGACTTTACCTGAATACATAAAATTTATTAATTTTGATAACGAATTTACTAGTTGCTCGCCTGCATCACCCACAGAATGCGATGTTAAGTCTTTTAAATGTTGGGGTGATATTCCATCCAATCCTGATGCCGAACCAGGTTTAAATGATAAAATGGCATAAATAACATCTTTATTTTGAATATGAAGGCATGCTTGACCTGCTGTTGGTGGGTCGAGAAAATATGGGTTAACTGGAGCTGAGGGATGTTTTGTCCGTAAAGCCTGAAGGGTGTCAGGGGTATCTGGTGATAGCACGTCGTTGGAGAACAAAAGGCGAGCGGCACCTTTAAGATCTCCGTCACAAATTTTGTTTTCTATTAGTTTGTTGCGATTACGAGGGGTATCATGCTTGATTAAGGGTGCAAGAGAAGGCAAGGAGCTTACAGCACAGTTATTTTTAATTTTTTGTGTCAATGATAAATTCTGTTCATCAGTTTTTATTGTATGTAGTGTGCTGTATGTAAATAAAAATAGGTTCTGCCAGTCTTGAGCACAATTGCTAATGTAACATTTCTTGATTAAATTTGTCAAATGTGTAGCAACGGTTATTCTTGCTCCTCGAGGGATTCTTTTAACAATTGGTATACTATTTTTCAAATGGCTAAGATATGTATGAAAATGATTTGGATAAGTGGGCGCACTCGCAACAATGGGATGGATTTTAGAATTGGTTTGACTAAGACATTTCCTGTGTGTTTTGGAAGTGTGAATGTTGAGGCCTTTTAATGATTTAAATGACTTATTGCAGACTTACACATAATTTATATATTCGTACGTACATTCTGCTGCAAAATCTGCTAGATTTATTTTTAGTTCCTTTAAAGACATTTTATTAATAGCTTCTGACGGATCTTTCCTATTACACTCTTGTCTATAAAAAGATATTCTATTTTTAAAATAATGTAATAAAACCGCTCATAGATTAGAACTAACATCAGGATCGTACTAGTTGCAATTCATCATTATTATTCCAGACAATTTATCAAGCGGTTGGCTCGCCTCGCTCGACCGGATCGCACATTCTAACGAGATGGTGAATTTTCACCGAATAATTTCCGAACCGACGAATCACGTATTGGAATCCAAAATGAGGTCGAAATTGAGATAGAAGACTTGAACATGGCTAAGAATAAAATGTTTAAGTTTAAAACTTTCGGCTTCATTTAAGAAGAAAGATTGTAGTTGTTTGATTCAAGTATAACTTTGACAAAAGATCTATCTACATAAGAAAATTGTAAATGATAATATTTTTTAATTTACGTCACATTTTGCAATGCCTTGCGAGTTGAAGGGTCGTTGCGATTACTCGAGCTCATTAGGGCGACATCATATTTCAATTTACGATCGTCACCCAGACTTATCGAGTAGAAATCAGAGGGTACCAGTGCGTCTATAATACTATAAATCAGAAATACGACATCTCATTACTTCCTCGATTTATTTTTTAGAACCAATTAGATGTAAATCTTTTTGTTCAATATGAAAAATGTGGCAAAGGCCAGCATTACATAGAGAATTTAAACTGAACATTAGATAAGTCGACATGAAAATGCTTGGTTAGAGGGAATAAGAAAACGGTCCTAGTTGTTAAGTCTTGCACAGTTTTGTCGCTATCTTAAGGATAAGAAGCCTAATCACCGGTCGTCGTACTTGTATCGGGCCGTAGCGAAACGCGGCCTCCCCCAGGGTACACTTTTGGGACCAGTTTCCTTTTTTGTATATATAAGGCTAAGTGTGACGGTTTCTTTTGTTGAATCACAGTTCTTTGTTTGATATTTTTGTGTGATCTAATGTATTTTTTTCTATTGTGTTTTTTATTAAGATAAACTTTTGTTTTACTTAATAGTGGCATAGGATGAATAGCATGCGAGACACTAAAATCAAGGATTAAAGTTGAGTGTATTTTCACGACGCGACTCTATAAGGCTATCAATAAAGACTTATGAAGTTATAGAAACTCTTACAGCAGAACTTTCAAACCTACCATTCGGGGGTCGCGCTCGAATGAACTTTTGTTTGCAAACTATTTGTTATGGGACATTGCCATTTTAATGAAGCTATGCTACGATATGTTCCAAATATACATATATATTGTTTTATGTAATAGGAGACAAACGGGCAGAAGGTTCGCAGGTGCGTTGCTGGCCTTTTAAAAATTATAACGCTCATTTATTGAAGGATTCCAAATCGAATTAGTTCGGAAATACTTCAGGAGGTATTCTAGCTACATATAGGTGGAGCGTGGAAAAAAACTTCCTTAAGATACGCTCAGTTGTGGAACGACCAGGTAATACTGATGGTATGTATTCTGCCTTGATGTCCGATAATTAATCTCAGCTACAGGTAAATGGTAAACTCATAACACAAACTAAAACAGAAACAGTATATACAAGATTCTAAAGTTAAAACAAATCACATAACATAATAAAGGAAATCAAGCGTTCAGAAACGAATTTATTTGGCGAAAATAAAAGAGGCGCACCGCGGCTCGGCGTGTCTAATGAGATAATATAATAGCAGTGATTCGCTCCCACCAATGTTCACAAGACCGAAAATTACCGGAAACTGCAGTCGAGAGATTCTCGT
The DNA here is from genome assembly GCA_028984075.1 of Pieris mannii. Classification (NCBI taxonomy): domain Eukaryota; kingdom Metazoa; phylum Arthropoda; class Insecta; order Lepidoptera; family Pieridae; genus Pieris; species Pieris mannii. The sequence continues at coordinate 1,647,910 of CM054784.1, forward strand.
CTTTATAGAGAAACATTTCCCTAATGTAAAATTAGAATTTCGGCTAACAAAAAGGTACTCTTTGTGGTTAAGAATGTATGCGAATTTAGAGATTTGTTCGTAAAGTTTTGTCTATCAATAAAATGTTTCTGCGATGAACTAATTTCATAAACTATACAGCATTATTTTAATATAAATCGATTTCATACAAAATATGCTATCAAATAGAGAAATAGAGGGTTACATCAAATTGAGAATCGATTTTGTCACACCCGAAATAGGGTGTAAAGATTCCATTGTAATGAAGATGTATGCCATATGTGGAGTTATAAGTTTTTTTACATTAGATGTATTTAAGTGGTATGCAGTAGTAGTGGGGTTTTAAATCGGTCAGAATTCCACATGTCATTTCGTCTATAATAACACAATTCTTCGCGATTATAACGCATTAAAAAATACTTTTGGTGTTGTTAAGTGCCTATCTCGTACTGAATCCGCTGTTTTGCTGGTATTTTTGTTTTCTGCTTGGCAACAATATCTGGTGTTTTACTTTATCTTGTACTTAGTTTAATTGTATTCTTTTTGTAACATTTATGTTTACCTAAATTGTCGTGCATTTTATATAACATAGAAACATATATGATCATAGATTAAATTTATTAATATAAATAAATACAAATATCTAAGAAAGTGTGAATTAAACAAAGAAAGTGTGTGAACGGCGGAATTTTAAGTTTCTTACAAAAATTACAAAAACCAGTTCAATTAAGTTCTATGTGTGATGACCCTACATTTAATGCTTACATTGATTCCATGTAATCAATTATGTTTCCCTTAACTCCTATTAATCTACTAATAGCAAGTCACAATATGTTTATCGAATAGTTTAATACGATCATCAACCAACCCTCGGTCATCGTTTTAAATTCAAGTACAAAACATCTTAATCATTCCGCTTCATAAAATTCTTAAGTGATTGCGTAGGGAACATTGAATTGGAAATTGATTTAAATTCCATCAAAGTAGAGTATGGGAAGACTAAATTGACGTTTTATTAGATGTATTTATTTATTTATACATACTTCGTTGAAGTAACATAATAAATTTGGCAAAATTAACTGAAAAGAAGAGCAAATGGCGGCCTTATCGCTTTCAAGGGATCTCTTCCAAACAACCACTGTCAAAAAGATTTTAACTAGATAAGGTTTATGTACCTCCAGTTACTAATAAGCATTTCAAACTTTGTGTATTTAAAATAAATATTACAATATTTATTATTATAATTAGATATTTGAATGTCACAATGCCAATGGACAACTACAGCGATATGTGGCTTGCAGTGTTATGTTACAGAATTACGATTTTAATAATACATGTAGCGTTCCTAACCAAACTTTATAATAGTCAAAAGCCATCAATACAGCGACAAAAATGATTTAGTTCACTAATTAAAATACATAGATTTAAGTTATTACAAAATGTATATTGAATAAGTTAATAGTAGAGTCGGCAACGGGCAGGCGAGCAGAGATAATGAAATTGTGTACAGGAGCGCGACGAGTCGCGATCGTGTCTCGGGCAAAAATCCACTTAACAAATTGCTGCTGATTCGAAGGGTTCTGGATTGTTGCCTGCTTTTACAGTTACGTCAGGGTATTCACGTTATCCATACATACATGCATCAATTTCCGCGATCTTTATTTGTTTCATGTTATTAATTATTCAGGACACACACATATGTTTGTTTTTAATTTGATTTAAGAAAACATTTCATTTGAGATTTAAAAAAATACATTTCATTGATTATTTATTTATTAAAGCATGTATCCAAATTACATATCATAATATGTACAATTTCTATTGCATCTATCAATTCTAAAATATATGACAATTATGGTTAACAAAACAGAGAGTTTTCATAGATTGTAAGTAGTGTTATTGAACACTTTCTTATGTTAAATATCGCATTTAGTCAATTAGGTTAGTTTAAAATTACTTATTAGACTTCAATTTGGCCTGACCGTATTCTTAAAATGTGCCTTTGTTGTAAAATAAAAGTTTCTTCTAAATTAATTGTGTCGTACTTTAAATATCTTTTTAAAAAGTTTTGGGGTCAATGGGTCGATTTTTTTTAAGAAATCAACTGACGTACCTATTTTACTTTAATATAGTAGTTTCTTTGTTCTAGGGACATAGTCTTTACATATAATTATGAAATCAATATATACCAGATATTGCAAAGCTATTTTAAAAGAGTAAGTATGGAGTTTCTTGCCCATTCTTCTCATATGAAACTACCTTTTGGAAGGGACAACTAAGTTATAATAAACTAGTAATTTTGTCATTCAAAAGTGGCATTTTTAATAGGTTTAATATAAATGAATGATTTGACTTAATTTGTGACATTTAATAAATCCCATTTCGGTAAAAAAATTAAAACTAATAGAAAAATATCTTTACTCGTAACACTAAAATGATTAACACAGAATGTAACCTACTTCTGTAACACACCATTCATTTACTTAATAAACCATGATAACACTCATAAAATAATTAAACCATCAACGCTATCATTACGGCCAACTCTGGATAAAAATGGAAAAAATACCATTGCAAAAGGAGTGTAATGAATTCGGCGCGGCGTTTTGCACGCAATTGCACAATTTCAATTATCGAATTACTAAGCGACTGTACCGTGGGCGGGGTGACTGATGAATTAATGTATCGAGGAATGACGCTTGTTTGTTCTGTTTTATTATTTTGTGTATGAAGCTTTAGTAGCCCGATTAACATGGGATATCTTTACTTGTTGATGAAATATGTACAAGTTTAATTTGAAGTTAGTAAGGGATCAAAGTCAAATGCCGGCATTTTGAATAAAGAGATAGCCACCGACCTGCAACGGGTCTAGCCGGTGCGTTGCCAATCTTTAAGTGAATAATACTATCTCTAGAAGGCCCCTTGGTCGTATTGGTATGTTATGGAAGTACCATGACAGCTGGTACCAAAAAGTGCCGTGGTAGAAAGTATCTTAAAAAGCGCTTTTTTCATACAATTATTTTTAAATTTATCAACTAAATGAAGTGATAAACGGCTGCAACGCCCATGGTTAACGGATGCGTGCAGAATGTGCTTTCTAAAGCGATGTGCGCTTGCGCTGACTTGAGAAAACGGAAATCTACTAATCGGCGCTCTTTTTATCTTTTTTTGTTTATTTTGCTTATTTTTATTTATATAACCCATAATTTAAATGAATAGTATTACGCAATCAAACTATTAGAAGACGCCTACCTCCATTCAATTGCCGAAAAAGCAAATCAATTAGAACCGCGTTAATTCTACCCTCATCTATGAAGTTTTCTATTTCTATTGTTATGTTGGTATTTGACAGCCTGATTAGCTTGCGTTCTTTACGAAACTTTATGAATAACTCAGCATGGAGGCTATTCTGTGTGACTTTTGTACGAGTCGTGGGTTGATGATTAGCCAAAACAATCATGAATTTTAGCCCCTTTAGAAAATCTTTACCTTATTATATTTTGATGTTAATACACGATTTTAGTTACGCAATAGATGGCAAGATATTCAAATTCAAAATTCAAAATTCAAAATTTATTTATTCATGTAGGTAACAATGTACACTTATGAACGTCAAAAAAAAGAAATATTAAATGAATTTAATTTTACATTTACTGCCAGTTCTCAAATCAAGGGCGTAGAACGGAAGAGAAGAACTGGCAATAAACTCTCCGCCACTCTTTTTAATCGCCAAGTTTTTTTTTTACACAATGCTTGTAAGGAGCTGCAACCACTACACCATGTTCCATATGACATATTGAGTAATAAAGAATAAAAAAATAAATTAAAAACAAAGATTTGTCCTCTATCAGCAGGAGGCATGGTGAAATAGGAGCACGCACTTACACACTCGTGAGAACAACACGCAAATACGTAGTATAAACAACTAATATCACCGCATACACGAATTCAAGTACGACCAGTCACCACAAGTAGCACCCGTTCACGAGTATGACGCATGGCCAGCCATCGGCCCCCTCGCCATATTTTAGGGAGAGAGACAATATAACAACGCAACGAGCGAGAAGTCCTTGTTAATTTTACAATAAATATTTTTGTGATTTTTTAATTAATTAAATTAATGGAAGATGTTTTCCTTAATTTTTGTTAAGATCCACCTGAAAAAACTGTCTCACTGTTTTAATTTAAGCATTCATCTCTTTTCATTGCAGTGTAAACACAATTTGACACACAGAAACAAAAGATAACTTTATTTTATTTATTTCTTAATACTTCGTTGCATTACATAAAGGAAAAAAAATATTAAACATAATTTAATGAAACACATCTGGCGGCCTTATCGCTTTCGAGAGATTTCTTCCAGACAAACACTGAACCAACTTTTGTTAAGATGATGCAAGAAACATATCGTAATAATAATAAAATCACGCATTATTAATATTAACAGTTACACGAATCCATATTTTTCAAAAATCAGTAACATTAAATACAGTAAGAACGCGAGGGGAGCGATGGCTGGCCATGCGCCATACTCGTGAACGGGTGCTACTTGTGGTGACTGGTCGTACTTGAATTTGTGTATGCGGTGATATTAATTGTTTATACTACGTATTTACGTGTTGTTATTGCCAGTTCTTCTCTTCCGTTCTACGCCCTTGATTTGAAAACAGGCAGTAAATGTAAAATTAGAATCATTTTATGTATATTTCTTTTCTTTTTTTGACGTTCATAAGTGTACATTATGTTACCTATATGAATAAATGTTTTTTTTTGTTTTTGTTGTTTTGTTAATAATCCGCAAATTTCCCCATAAATACACTGTGTTCACTTGGTTTAGCCACATACATATCCAACAGTCTATCAGTATCATGAATCGACCCGACCAAACATCAAAAATCGTATAATATAAATATCTATAATTAAACGACATCCGATTAAAACTGACATTCATGAAAAGTTGATTTTAAATTTTTTTATCCATAATGGTTCGTGTGCATTTGCGTTAGAAAGTTTTTAAAATCTGTCATACAAAGTGATAAATCACCATAAATAGATCCGAATGAGTTAATTTGTTCGAGACAGACTTCGCAGACGAAATAATAACAGTACCAAGTTAAGAACTGAATAATTAACGACCCTTATGCGTTAGTCCCTTCACCAGTGGTAGATATGCTATTATTTATAACGAACTGTATATGAAATATGTTTATTTATAAGGAATTTTATAGCTTTCTACAGCCACACATATATTATAAAAGAAATTACTTAGACAATATATAAAGCCAAAACAGCATACATTGATAAAAAATGAAATTTAATATTAAACAAATGACAACTTAATATTGTAAAGAAAAACTAAAATAAACAAACTGATTGTTCCTTCGTAACACCCACTCGGCACACAAAAATGTGATAACTAAAGGAAAATGGTCCCACTAGGCGAGTGACTACATCGTCAAGGAGGTTGGCTCCCAGTGGAAAGCCAGCGCAGATCATACAGGAAGCAAATGGAGAAGGCCTACGTCCAGAAATGGACCAAGTAAAGAGACTGAAGATGATGAAAGGAAAATTGATATTAAAGTGTGAACTATGGATATCCATATTCTTTATATCCGATATTGTAACTCTAAATCATTGTTCGTCATCATTAACGTTAATTAAATCGATAACTTACCGGTCAATTATAACAGGATCTGACGGGGTTTCATTTCTATTTCCACAACTCTTCTTATCACAGCAACGACTGTAAAAATATGTATTATTTATTTAGGTAGCTGAGGAATAAAAAATACAATGAAATTACTAAATATAAATATTGGTTTTATTTACACACTAAATTATAATCCATACAATCTACATGTATAAATAGAAAACGTATTGCTTTGTAACTAATACAGATACTTCCCACAACGTAACACGTCATATTTTTTATCCATATCTATCTGTCAACTGAATTACAAAAGTAATATTAAGATTTAGTAGGAAGCCATATCCACATTAAGAAAACTCTTGCGCCCTACAGCTCCTTGACGCAAAGGGCAAAGACATTGAAAGGACAGGCTCCCCTGAGACTCCTCCCCGAAGACGAGTGACAGGGATGCACATATCGTGCAACACGAGACGAAAACATTGCGTCTAAGGTGGAATAAAATTTTAATTGATCACACATACACCACTCGTGTATTTACGCACAACTACATCGACAGTGCGGCGAGACGCGTAACGGAAAAACCACCCCAAACAAACTGTTTAATACTACCGTGTGCTTGCTTTAAGTGTGTAATGTTCTTTATTGCATTAAGTATATACGTACAAATTTACTACGTAAAACACACACACACAATCACAGAATATTCAAACTTTTTAATTATACTCAATCAACCTCTTAAAAATACGTTCCTATTGATATTTTTCAGACTCCCTTGCCAAAGTTCAGTTTTCAATTTACGGCAAACATTTTTTGTGCAGTTGATTATAAACAGGAATGTATCCGTCACATCTTACAGGGTTGGGACACCACAACAGATATTAATTGACATTTAAGTCACACATAGTTTAATAATTCTTAGAAGAATGATTAGCAAAAGATTTCAAAAGACATTGATAGGAATCATAAAGTTTTTCATATGATTGATGATTGTTCCCAAGAATCAATATTTACGTAACGTGCCTTATATATCAATAGGATATTGGTTGAAATAGCAACAGCTATACCGATACCCACGTTTTTGAATGCAAGTTCTATGCAACCTTGGGTTCGCGCGGAAAAATACTCAATGAATATTGGTAAAACTGTCAGTGTCGCTAGGACATTACTAGCTCTGTTCTGCCTTCGCGGTTTCATTTGCGTGGAAATTGAACCGCACTAAGATCTATTGTGTAGTAGAAATCTAAAGGGCATGGTACCTTTAGAACTTCCTACTAATATTTTATTATAAATATGATGGTATTGTCTTTTATTAACATAACTTTTACACATTTAAAGAAAAACACTTTTTTACGGATTATAGTTATGTATTATTGTATTTAAACTTATAATTATTTAGACATAATTTTAAATTTAAACCGACGTTTCGCGTGCTTTACAGCGTGCGTGGTCACGGTGACTGAAGACAAAGATGTTAAATGTCAAAAAAGTATTACAGCTGTAGAAAATGTTGTGTTATCTGTATTTATTTCCCCGGAGTTGGGACTAAAAGATGTAGGGTTTTTCGAAACGTCGGTTTAAATTTAAAATTATGTCTAAATAATTATAAGTTTAAATACAATAATACATAACTATAATCCGTAAAAAAGTGTTTTTCTATAAATATGATGATGTGATTAAATATGATTGATATATGTAACTACTATGTAAAACTCTTAATTATGTAAGAGAAGTTTGCACGCAATGTGGTAGAATATAATAAGTTTAGATGAATATATTGTATTATATTTATATATACTATTAAACATACCTGCACATGACCTCGTGTGTCAACAAAACCCTGCACATTTCTGGATTTTTGTCCTGTCCTTCATAGACGATGGGCTGAAAGAACAAAACTATTAAAACCCAAATATGACGCATCGTTTAGACTGGGACACAAGATTAGGCATAATTTAATTAAAAATCGGCTTGTAGATAAGATAATTTTTCGTCTTCATCAAGTTATTACTTTTTGCTAATTTATGCACCCTTTAATACATAATCACATTTCATTATCTAAGTCGAAGTTCATTTGCATATCGTGAACCAGCTCAATAAATATTTTAATATTTATATAAATGTAGCTTTACTAAATGGTCACATGTTAGGGAGTAGACGAATTACGACTTCGGAAGAGGACACACACAGGACAGGCGCATCAAGTGACTGTCGGCCAACCTTCAGTAATAGAGAGGCACCAGAAGAAGAGAAGATACTCAATCCATGTCTATGACTTAACTTAGATTAGTGAACTGCTTAGTGAATTTATTCATATTAATTTAAGTATATTTAATTGTACTTAATTAGTTATGTATAAGCCGTGGTTTTCAAATTTTATCTAACTAACGTCTAAGTATTCTGGAACATTTTTTGAGTTCTATCATCAATACTTGTCGCAGCGCATGCGATAATATATATTTTATAGGCATTTTTTTACACCTTGGATAACATTATTGTAGTTTTAGTAGTGATACTTAGTTTTAGCCTTTTGTAGTATTGTATATGTAGCATTCAAATGGTGAAAGAATTAAAATCGGTCAAGTACTTTTCGAGCCAATTCATTACAAACACACTTACAAATCTTTACTCTTTATAATATTAGTATAGATAATTATATAATTCATATTTCTTCTATTATACAATAAATTATCATACACAGTTTATCTAAGTTATTATAGTTACGATAAAATGGATTCACGATTTCGACCCCATACGATCTGCCCCACACGTGTTTCGTTTATCTATTAATATCTAATTATGGTGGGCCCCGGGCTAGGGAACTAATCCCGACCATTCGATCCTTTGCCAAATGTTCAATGCAATGCATTGTTTTTGATGCAAGTTTAATTTTGTGCAAACTATTACCTAACCTAGACTTCATAATTTAACTGTTTTGGTTTTTTGTTCTTTTCTCTTTTGTTTTATTATCGTTATAGTTCGGCACAAGAAGTATTTAGTTATACTTATGGGCGTTTAACATAATACGTTGATAAGCTTATGAAACAACTGCTTAAAATTTATAACGCGAACATAGCATCTATTGGAGAAGGTTTCCTTCGAGATGGTGGTTTTTATTTTTTAAAGATTAGACGTCGATAGTGGGCTGATCAATTTAACAAAAAGCATTGTTAAATGCCTATCTCATATGTAATCCGCCGTTTTACCCGTGATTTTCTGCTTAGAATTTAATTTTATTTATTAACCATAATTTTCATATATTTTATAAAAGGTAGTTTGTGAAAAATACTAAAAATATAACATATATGTGTTGAACATTAATAAATTAATCTGTCTTAAAAGAGCAAAGTTTAACTTCAGTGTCATAATAAAGAAATTCAGGATAAAATTAATCTTAAGTTTAAATATTGCAGTTATATCTTATATAGAATAACCACAATAACATAGGATATGTAATCAAAATATAAAATTAGCCTCCTAAGACCCTTAAGCCACCGGGATAGATTTTTCCCCAACAAAATATTTAATTGAATATGAAAGAGTGGAGCATTATCATCTTTTGTACGAAGGATTTAGCCGGATTTGTGGAGATAGGGCGTTTTGTAAGGTATTTAAGGGTCATATGAAAGTATTTTTGGGCAGCTAAATAGCTGTGGGGTATAATCGGGCATCAGGTGATATCAATAAGTGTATGGAAAATGTCATTCTAGAAGTCAATATTGTCGTATCTGTAACAAATACGATTTAAGTTCGGTGGCAGTTGTTATATGGATATGTTTAGACATATTTAAAATGTTTGAAACTGGGTAATTTCTAGATTTAATTGTTTAAAACATGAGCTTATAACTAAGATAACGTTATGAGTAATGAGGTTGCGACGCTAGTTTAATGGAAAACTAACATAACTTTTACACAGTTAAACACATAAATACAGATAATATAACTTTATAGCTGTGATACTTTTTGACATTTAACACGTTTTGTCTTCAGTCACAGTGATCACGCACGCAGTAAAAGCACGCGAAACGTTGGAAAATTATAAGTTATAATAATACATAGCTTCAATCCGTTAAAAAAGTGTTTTCTTTAACTTGATTTTTTCAAGTATTCGTAAATCTGAGTGACAATCATGTTATTGGACATCATCAGAAACGAGAATGTTTACAATTTATGAATGTGCTACGAACGGACTCATATCGGCTTCAAGTTTGTTTCGATAATTGTTAATATTTTGGTTACCCACGTCGCAAGTGTTCAATTTAAATGATGATTTTGATTTTAGATTTTACTTTCTTCGTATAACTTAAATGCATGCGCTTCTAACATTATTAATAAATTATTCTACTGTTGCAATAAATTCACGAAATCGAGAACTTTGATTCAATAGTATACAGTTTAGATCTGAATAATTTTAGTAATATTTTTATACGTAAGTTCATGAATACTAACAGATCATGAGGTTCGTGTTAGGTATGACAAGTTCTATTTGGGTTATGCGTAGGAGCATTAGTGGACATTTTTCGTTTATTCCCTGAACTAAAAGAGTCCCCGCGGAGATCGGGAGGTATTGCCCGTCAGCGCCGCATGGGATTCAATCTCTGGGGAATTTGTGGGGATTTAAAAAAATATATATTCCTATTACAACCTACTCTTGAGGTATTAAGGATAATTATGGTATTACATGTTGTACTACAAACTATATGCATTTAAAATCCCGAAAGGATATCTAGAAAAGACTATTCTTACAAGAATAAAGTACAAGGCCAAAGAAGGGAGTCAACTTGAAACGTTTTTGTATCGAATTTTCGATTTTCAAAGTAGCAATACGTCTAGTGACATCAGCGTACGGCTCCAATCCCTGTGTTCGTAGCTTCGATCCCCAGCTATGCACCATTCACTTTTATCTACATGCTTATTTAACCCTTGCAATACAGTAAAGGAATTATTATAAGATTTGAATAGAAAAGAGGCACTAAAACTCAATTTAACTACCGTGACATTTAAAAAACTCTGATACTCTGTTTAAAACACAAAACATGTCATCAGTAACAAAAGATTAATTTTTATCACACTGAATCTTACACTCGCAAGCATGAAGTGAACAAAGGGGAAATAAGAATTACTTTAGAAAAGAAACCGGCAAGACACAGTGCGCTGCAAACAACGTGATTTACATGAGCGACAACAATCCTCGACTTTGTATTTGCTTCTGCTTTTGTTTTATACTTGTATGTACGACTAATTATTTATGCGTTGAATATTTCAGAAGAACGCGTTTTGACCAGGACTTAACCGTTATCCAAATGATCATTCTGATAAACCAGCTGTCCGGGTATCCATAGTTGTTCCCCTGATACTTTGAATTCCTTTAGTTTTATAATTCATTTTTTTTCTTCGTATTTTCTTACGTACCAGTATCAGTGTGCCGAGCGTTCGTGAGTAAAAAATAAAATATTGTAATATTGCCAATTAAAAACAATACTGATTTGATATGCTAACAATGATAAATAATAATCCAGTGGCGCTACAAGCCTTAATGGATATTTTATAGACAAGTAGATGACACATGTCATCGGTTTGTGTTTGAGGCATGCCGGATTCCTCACAATCCTCAATCGAGCAACTGCTAATAGCACACAGAAAGAAAATTCCATTGCTTCACAGCCGTGATTCGAAAATATGGTACGGATCGGATACGGTAAGGATCACGTAAGCTAATGCTGATATAACACAGCATACGTACTCGTTTATATAAAATAAACATTCATTATTATTATTATTATTAAAGCTTTTATTAATTTATTTTATTTATTAAAACTTCGTTACATTACAATATCAGAATTGAACATAATTAAATGAAAAGAAGGGCAACTGGCGGCCTTATCGCTTTCGAGCGATTTCTTCCAGGCTACCCACATTAATCCATACAACAATTGGTTAGTTTACATTCCTTAATTAAGTTAGTATAAGTTTATAACACAATTTAAGTTAGATTTATTTTTTATTTTGTAGTGGTCTAGAATTTATATTATTCCATTTCTCTTTGTCTTGAGCAACATTTATGCAGTTTTCCCCGCTAGTTCTATTTTGTCCATCTTTTCTCAAATATTTTAATTTGTAATTTCTAAACTAAACATTTATAATATGTATTAATTATTCCGCATATTTTCATTCGTTAGCGACATAATCCAACGATATATCATTTAAGTGTTTAGTATACACTTGCATGGGAAAAATTGTGTTTGTAATGCAGTAATCGACTATTATCACAATGGCTTCCGAAAGTCATTTCGCCAACAAAAAGAACCAAATTAATATGTTGTTTGAACGATGTAAAGTAAATACAATCAGCTGGTCACGTGCTACGCGCGCGGCTTCTATTCAAACCGTCCAAGTTCTATGGGATTTGGCCGAATCTCATTTTACGTTCTTAAGACTATGTTCAAACAGAGGGTCTGATTTTAGATATTGATATGATAGTGATTTAGTGTGAGAATATAAATAATCCCCTCTTTGTTCGAATGGAATATAAAATGAAACTGCAAATGAATCAGCAGCGTGGAAAGACAACCCTTCAGTAATTAATTCTTGGTTACATCTAGCGTCTAGACGTCTATTTTTTCGGTGGATAGTTGCGTGCAAGGTTCGCATGCACGGTTACCACATTAGCTGATTGCTAGTGTGCCCTCAGCCTAACGTTTTAATACTATTAAATCAACCGCAATTCGCTATTATCCGAACGCCATCTTTGTCGACGTTTTAGTTCAATGACTGCTTTGCGTGTCATTCTCTTAAACGTTAAATCATATGTTAAAGACAAACGTATATAGACATATTATACTTGTTTACAGAATAATACGATATGTCACGAAACAAAAGCGAGTCTTGCAAGGTTTGGCAATTATCACACACGAGTTTATTACATAAATAACAATTTTAGCTTAGCAAACCATCATGAAACTTTGTGTACTTCACATATATAATTTCAACACGTCCCGGCCTCTTAGTTTTGTGTAACAAGAGGCCAATTACGAAAGATTTATGCCATGAACATAATTAACTTAGGCCGAACGTTGTTAACTAAGAATTACGGAATTGTTTCGCATTTGTTCCTTTTCGTTGCAATCTTCTGCCATCTCATTTCTATTGTTTATTCAACAATTGGTAAATGAAATTTATATAATTTGAGCAGTGTTAACCTAGTGGTTTCAGCGTGGGAGTCTCTTCCATTCGTTCAAACGGTGAACGAAAAAATCGTGAGGAAACCGACTTAGACGAAATAGTCGACGACATGTGTCAGATACAGAAGTCATGTACACAACATGTGTAACATGATCATGTTGCATAAATCTGAGCCCCAGACCTAAAAAGGTTGTAGCGCCATAGATTTATCTTAAAAGATATCTACAAATGTGTATGTAATTCGTGAGATTCTTTATGATGTTTAATTTATTGAAACTTCCAGTATTCAGTATAAATTTTGCCGTTTAAACTCATAAACAATAGCGCTTAAGTCGTCCTTTTAATATTGACGTTTATAAGTGATTTCTTTCTACTTGCAGATGTCTCAGTATCTGTTTTATCACCAAGGCTTTTATTTTTAGCTTTTTGTATCACACGCCGTCTACATTTGTGTCTAAAGCATGCCAACAACCTCGCGATGTTTTCTCCACCGTACAAGTAACTGTTAATTGCGCAATCAGGAAAACAGTCCTCCATCTCATAGTTGAGAGTCGCACATCCAATCCCCTAGACAAAGCTCGTAGAAATTTTTAAAATACTAACAGAACGAATAGCAACAGAAAAATATGATTCTCATAACCTTAGGGTGAATTTATGTCAATTTAAGTTGACCATAGGTTGGGTGGGCGTGCAGATTGTACCTAATCTGTGGGCGATGAGAATTGGCCGCGCGGACGCCACGTGCCCATCACGTGTCTGTGGTACCCTTACAGAGGTGACTTGTGCATATTTCCTATTACTCTATGTTATTACTTATTAGTATTGTGCATACATTAATCTTTCTTGTAAGCTGATCGGTATTCAAGTGATTGTTATCGCTACGGTGGCTACGGTCGCTACGGCGTAGCTTTGGTTGACGTGTTTTAGCAAAATTACTTTTTATATCTAAGAGCCTTATACCTAAGAATAAGACTTAACAAGAACTAAGTTATGTCATGTATATTTATACATGTATAATAATAATAATATTTATTTACTTCTCACAAAAACTTCACACATGATATGTTACAATAATGTATCTAAATAATTGTCATTCTTTGGAGTAATTGTCATTGTTTATGTGAGACTGTATGTATGTCAATAGTTTAAACGTAATAGTGATTAAGTCTCGACTCTAGATTCCTTGTCTGGGTCCGTAAATGTTAGAACTTCATTGAATTAAGTGAAATAGTACATAGTACAAAGTAAATGTATGTGCCATTTTCATATTTTTATCGTAAGTAGAGTCTTCCAAGAAACTCAAGAGCGAACTTTTTTATAATAACGAGCCTTTTAACCAAAAATCCAGCAAAGGGATTGTTTATTAATAATTTTGTTACTCCTATACAAAATTGAATTGCATAATTTATAATTCGTTGAAAAAGGTTTAGGTTTTATGTTTTCTTGTTTTTTTATATATTACGTTCATAGAATATAATAAGTATTCTAGTGTATTATTATTAAGTTACCTTAACCATATAAAATAAGGAAATAAAAAAATATTAAAACTATTAAATATAAAATATGACCAAAATACATTCAATAAAACAAATGCAATATAAACTATAAAAAAACTCACCTGTTTGGTAACGGAGTCTATAAGCCGAACGAATATATCCTGTTCCTGTCTGATGCCTGAAACAAACGCACTACAGTTACATAAATCATCATTTGAGACAGAAATGTTTTCACAACTCATTTGTACTCCCTAACGTTAGACTTGGTACACACGTTTAAAACGTGGGATATATACTTCATATACTAATGTATCTATTATAATATAAAAGAAAATTTAGATAATTAAACGTAGATTTTTTTTAAACAAACGAAATACCATTATAGATACCATTTTAATCACTAGTTTTTATGTAAAACATTTGAAATTATTTTAATTCATAATGATATAGTATACAAGTTTTTCCCTATTCTAGTAGTTCTCAATAGAGACTGTTAATAGTATTATTGGACACTTTCTTATGTTAAATATCCTTTCAAGTAAATTAGATTAATTTGAAAATACTTATTAGACTTGGCTAGATCGTAATATTAACAACATAAAAAAGAAAATTACACACATTTTTATAATATTTAGATAAAGTGATGAGATGTAATAAAACTTTTTATCAATACGTGTAGAGAGTGAAGAGTTTTTTAATAAAACTCTACTCCCTTGTCAGGGACTTTTTTTTCTCAAACTTAGGTTATTAAATAAGTTTTAGTGCACGTTAGTCTTAAGTACTAAATAGTTGTAAGCAAAAAAATAAACACAAGAATATACTGCCTTCTATTTATTAGTGACTGTTTAACACTTTCTTCTAAGTATCTTAATAAGCCAATTAGGCTAGATAGTAATTTTCCATGACATTGACATAAAGACATGTATTAAAAATAAATAAATGAAAGAATAAAGAAATTATTGAAAGCACAAAATAATCTAAACTCAGCTTTAACAGTATTACACATAGCAGCAATAAAGCGCAAGCGAGCTTCCTACTCCAAAGACATTGCACAATTTGTTAACTCCTTCAAATTACATTTTCCTTTTTCCTTACAGGGATTATATTATAGCAGAATCAAGAAGCACCCTAAGCGTTAATTTGTATGTAATTTCCTTGCCATATTTAATTTTGTGCGATTGTCACACATTAATAGGGCGATAGGGAAATTATTTAGGCACGAATCCGACACATTAAAATATTTTTTTTTTATATGTTAGGTAATTAATTTAAAAGATTTTCAACTAAACCGCGTTTTGTTTTACTGCTTTTGACGTTACGGAAAATTATAATTACATACAGATATATCTGTGTTATACAGCGTTTTATATTTCTATGTTTACATGTAGATACAGTTAGGTAAATGTAAAAAAAATAACATTTTCTAATTTTTAGTAATCACATATGATAATACACATTTTACATTTATTAATGAAATACCTTTAAAAACACATTATGTATTGAAAAAGATTAATTTTATCTCGCAAAATCGTTTAATACTCGTTAATTAATTGTTTAAAAAAGTTAAAGTTTTATGTTTTCTTGTTTTGTTTATATTTTATTTTTAGGTTCGTTGGTAATGTATTATTAAGTTACCTTTAAAATAAAAAATAAGTAAAAAAATTAATAAACATCAATTATATTATGTATATATAAATATATAAACAATAAATCTTTTAATATATCTCAATTGTTATATATTTCTCAATTAATATTTATTCGAATGTAAATATAATATTATTTGAAATCAATTTTCTATTATTCCGAGCGAACCATGACTACCAATATTTACTGTCCGCATACGCATTGTCTATGGTAGCGATGTGTGTATAGATCATTGTACTGTCTTCTCTGCATGATAGAATTTTAATAGAATTTGAAGGGACTCTGCTAAGTGACTAGGTCATATTAAAAGCGATTAAAGTGACTCTAAGACTAATTGTCCTCAAAATCGGTGGAAACAGTCCATTCCAGAAGCTTCCTTACTAACCAGGCTACTCAGTCCTGAGCTATCGATTAAACAGAGACTGCTAAAGTACAGAACACGGGTCGATATCAGAATAGAGAAATTATATATTTATATATCAAGCAATATAAACCTAAAAATAGGCCCAAAGTAGTTGCATGCAGCATAGGTTGTTCGTTATAGTTTGCTTTGAAACGAAATATATTTTGAAACTAAATGTTTTTTATATAATATTAATAAAGTGTGGAAATATTTTATTTGAACTCACCATTTGCATAAAGCAATTGAAGCCTATATTGAATTCCGTTGTTTGTTTTTTGTCCTTCGGCTTCCTGTAAAAATAAACATTTATCCATGAACAGTTTATTGATATTTTAAACTAGCTGTCACAGCAAACGTTTGCCTTAATATTATTTTTGCTTCTAGGTACTAACATATGCTACATACTAACATATGGAACACTTTGGTGGATACAGCCAAATTTGAAGGAGTAAAACTTTCCATAAAAACCTCAAAGTTCAAGGAATAAATAAAAAAATACTAACATTAATTTTCTAGAAAAATATTTAATTCTAGACTACACTATACTAAAACACGTTCACAAAACCATAGACTTAAATTCCATCTATTCATTGCTGGCCAGTGACAAATTGAAAAGAGTATTAAAAACATATGCATACTCCTTTGATTATAAATGGGTTTTAAAAAGTTTTTATATCGAAATAGAAAGTAAAATGATAGCATAGTACAAAGTCAACAAGCTATGATAGGATGTTTGCTACTAAATAATAAATGCTTGGTGAACAAACAAGATGTGTGAATGCCCGACCTGCGTGGCCTACTTATGTTATATTTCTACAATTTCTTTTCGCGTGTTTACTTGTTTTAAATTAATTTGTATTATGCTTGTCAGGTATAAATAACATTTCCCTACAACGAAAACAAAAACCTCATTGTTCAGACATAAAAAGAAACTCAATGCATTTTTATCTTAACATATGTAATTCACTGTACGCGTGTATGTCAATTTACTCCTCTTAAACGTCTGGAACAAATTGAATGCATTTTTGTATGCGTTTGGGTGGCGCCTTAATGGTTTAGATTCACAAATCAGCTCGGCAGATGGCGCTGCAGTACATTTATATATTTATTTATTTGTTGCACCAACAAAGTAGAAACTGATACATGCATGTAACACAAACACAAATAATATATACATAAATAGAAGCCACATATAAATATATTTATATATATATATATATATGGCTTCTTTGTGGCTAGACTGACTTCGAGGAAAGTTTTTGTGTGTTTAAGTGGAGATGAGAATGAATTACATTAATTACACAAACGTGTGTCGGATTCTTATTGAAATTATTTTACTATTATTTTTACACTAATCGATTCATTAAATGTACCTATTATATGCAAAAACATACGAAAAACCAACCGTGAAAATATCATCTTTTTGTTTTTTGTTGTAGCTAGCCCCAATATTAAATTCTATACATAAAATAATTAAAAGTAAAAGAAAACCCTTCCGCAGTGAAATGTTTAAACAACGCAAACACTATTTTAAAGTATTTAAATATAATATAATACCACCAACGCAGTCAAATTATGTAAATACATACACACAATAGAGAGCCCTGTACGATCCTGATTGATGGACGAACCGGCTGATTCACGATATTTATCAAATGGATTTATTGATAAACGCACCATTTATACATTGTACTAATACAAAGAATCATTTTAATGCTTTAAATCTCGTATCAATATATTTAAAATATAATAAGATGTACGGGGGGTTCTTTATTAAAACAGTAGATAGGGTAGTATTGTTTAATACATGGGATCCCTTGTTCGGATTAATACTGCAGCTAAGTGTCATCATCGGACGTTAAGGCAGAATACAAAATTCCAACCCGTATTAGGTACCCCGGCATCCGACGTTCCACAACTGAGCAATTTTAGGCAGTTTTTGCTGCGCACCACCACTATGTGGAACCAGCTGCCCATCGAAGTATTTCCGAATCAATTCAACTTAGGGTCCTTCAAGTTAACAGTGTACCCATTCTAAAAATGCCTTCAACGCACTCGCAATCCCTCTAGCATTGAGTGTCTATGGGCAGCGGTATCACTCAAGATCAGTTCATTTAAAAAAAAACCTACACAGTAGCCCATGAGGCATGCCATCAGGCGGATCTATGGAGGAGTGTCAAATCTCGCCAGTCATACATGTGCTTTATTTGCTTAAACTAAGGTCTGGTGGTTTCGTCTCCCTCCGGGCCCTGACGATAACTACTCCAGATATATCCTCATGATAATTATGGGCGGAGTGATCCGCGCTGCCTTTTGTCCTATTCATGATATTTTTGACAGTTGTATGCCAGAATTTTTTAGAATTTTTTTTCTAGAAAAACTATAAATACGCCAGATTAAAACTGCTCCATATTTGTTGTCGAGAAATTTATACATCGTACCAAATTGTGATGGTTAAAGTCAGTTTAATTCAGTATATTGCATTAAAAGTATCTTACTTGGTCCTTTTCTATAAATCCTATGAATGCAGTGCGCTCAATTTCGATTGGTTGTCCTGCCCGATCATACAACGCGACCACGAAGTGGAAGAAGTTGCTCTTGCGTAGGTTGCTCGGAGGCTGCTTCTCAAAGTGCGCTCGACCCACACCCACGCTACTAAAAGAAGGAAATAGACTTTTTTGTAAAATATAAGCAGTTTATTTCTTCCCAAAATGCACTATTCAATAATATTTTAAAAAATATGACATTTGCTCCACTTAAAATAATATATACATTATTTATTATGATCTATTAAGTAAATGTTACTTTAAATTTTAATATCGAGACGATTCGTGCAACAAAACAATGGATTTGGCGGCAACTCCGGCCCTTGGCGCCATACTCGATAGTCGATATTGCGTCAGTGTCAACCAGAATGACAATTCAGCTTTTATGTTGCAAACTGACAGTCGTCTTATTGATATAAGTGTTAAAAGAAAGCGTATGATATTTCACTGGAAACTGCATAAATTTATAACTATTGCCATAATTTAAACAGAAAAAATAGCGTATGATAAAATTTTAAGATTATACGCATTTTTGTTAAAATACATATCGTTGACTACTATGCAATTTATTTTACTTTCATTTAAAGATTTTCAATTGTATTATAATCTTTGATTATCTTTCATAAAAAAAAATTAGTCACAAACAATCATTGTTGTTAATAAAAACACAAATTTACTTAAACTTGAAAGACAAAACATAAACCAGATTATACCATAAATTACTCGAATAAAGAGAGTCATAAACTACAGAACGTCATCTATAACTTTAAAACCACGATGACTAAACATTTTACGGTCTTATTCAAATAAACGGAAACAATAGAACAGATTAAAAATCCTTTCAAAATGATTTACGATACTGCGGTCGGAAAGATATAACTATTCGCAAATTGCCAACGTCCATTTTTTATATCAATTCAACCCTAAAACGCGGGCTATATTTGTCCATCGACATATAAAATCTACGTATTTTATCGTCGGAATGTACTACAAAGAGGACTTTTTTCTATAAATAACCTCACCTAATCTCTAAGCATGTGTTTTACCATTACAGACGTATATTCAATTCCCAGTCAGGCACGTTTCTTAACAAATGAAAAATTAACTAAAATAGTAGGCTGGAAGTTCGATTCATTGTGATATGTGACTTTCATTTAATTTGGTTGCTAATGTTTAAAATTTCATCAATGGATTTGATCGCAGACTTTCTAGAAACTTAATTTCCATACGAGATTATACGAAAAAGCCGAACTAGCAAGAGCTATTTTAAGACGTTTGTGTATTAAGGAATAAGTGAGGGAATTGTTCTCATACTAAACCTTTATTAAAGTGATCAACGGCGAGGGAAGTTATAAAATTGACCAATTTATCATCGATATAGCACAGTATACGTGACAACACTATCAATATGGCATTACCCGGCCTGTATTACGCTACGGTAGCCCATTCATCTCTCCGCTGCAGAATTTGCGTAAACAAATTGGTTTCGCGATTGCCATTTTATACCCTCGCACGCGATGCTCCATTGTTTTATTTATCGCCACCAGTTTCGGCAGCGCACTCGCGATTAGGTTGTAGCGCTTTTTTCGCTTACAGATCACGGTAGATTTGTCAATCTTCGACGCGATTTTGTTTTTCGGTAATGGCGACATTTTTACGGGGAAATTCGGGTTTTTTTTTTGGTTTCCGTTTAAATATTTAATTAAGAGCAATATGTTTACGTACGTTTTGTTTATATTTAAGGTAAAAAGCTGTGCCTTTTCATGCTAAATAAAATGTTTAATATTAAATACATATTTTAATTTAAGCCAATTTAAATCTTTCCTCATAAACAATAGAGGTAGCTGAAACTTTGTTTGACTTCGGTAATTACAATAGAATTAAAACATTGTAAAACATTATTTATCACAACTCATTTTTAGTTTCTCATTTATAATAATCAAAAGAAATCTAAATTTCTGTATGTGATTTTAATAGATAAATTTTTCCTTGTGATTTTTTTTAGTTAGTAACTGTTTGTCGAGCAGCGATGGCTAAGTGGATTTAGCATACGACTCTCATTCCGGAGGTCCAAGATTCAATCCCCGGCTGTGCCAATGGAATTTCATTCTCTTTGCGCATTTAATATTCGCTCATACGGTGAAGAAAAACATCGCGAGGAAACTGGCTTGCCTTAGACCCAAAAAGGCGTTGACATGTGTCAGGCACTGATCTAGATCTGATAACCTACTTGCCTATTAGATTGACAATTCATTCAGATAATAAAACCTGAGGTCCAGGCCTAAAAAGATCGTAGCACCATTGTTTTATTTTTAGTATTAACATTATTTGTTAGGCCACGCACGTTTGAGTGACATATTTTAATTACTAAATTGCATATTAGATTAATGTGCATCATTATATAAGATTAATTTGACAAAAACTATGTAATCGGTGAAGGGTGGGTCTTAATGACTTGAAGTTAACAAATGAGCCTGTCATCACTGCTGCCCGGCTATCTATCTATTCGTATTTGTCATTAAATTCGGGATTAAATTTTGATTAATCATTTAATTATCCAAGTGTTTTAATGACTGAATTTATGATAATAAAATATTTTTTTTATTTGTTTTCAAAAGTGGCTTGGGTATTTACAGAAGAGACATAATTTTATTAACATAATCACAGTAGGTAGTCATGATACAAAAAGGGTGTGAATTTTTAAAAGGGTTGCTACTGCCTTACTACCACTTCTTTAAAAATCGAAACGGGCTTCGAATCTTGGTGAAAAAAATTAATTTGTTCTTGGCACAGAAGTTATACAAATGTCTATGACCTAATAAGACGCAAGCATACATACTGTTTCTGCCTTCCAAAACATTAAAAGACTCAATTTTTTATTATTGTCTGTGCTGTACTCATATCTTTCTTCAGTTAGACCGACAGACAGTCTGTCTTACATACTCATTAGTTCTATCTATAGAGCAACGTCTATACAAAAATCTTTTAAATTTTTATAGCAACTCTGTGATTTACAACGAACGTTCGAACTATTGCGATGAATAATCAGCAGGTTCAATCCCCAGCTATGCACCAATGGACTTTATTTCCATGTTCTTTTAATTTACATGACACTAATTTTATTAATCGCAACAAAGGCGAACCTAAAAATTCATCAAAGTTCGGTTGTTTCATCCGTTCTGGATTGAAAATAGTAGTTGTTTTATATAAAGGATAGTCTATGAAAATTATATTATTTATTAAGTAATTCAATAGAATAATTATTGAAAAAACCCATACTTAACACGCAAGTAATGAAGTACAGCATTTGGTTTATGATGTATTGATGCACTCTCGAATTAGTACGCATTGTTTGCGAAGGGTCCTGTTTCTGACATCTGTCGTGTTTTAGCTCTCCAATGTTTACTCTAGCCATACGTAACTCCTATGCCAACAATTTACTGTAATTGTTTATTTTTTTAATTTCATTGACAAACACTTGTTGGATGGGTATGGGTACATTACTTATTGGTTATACATAATTAATATTTCTGCCTGTTTTATCTAGCAAGTTGATTTTTTCTTGTTAATGTTTACCGAATGAACAGCGGTTTTTATTGAGGTAATTTTAGTTTTAGTTCAAATTCGGCATATATATTCACTAAATGTAGAGAAATAGTAGGTTAAATTTTTTTGTTGTAAAAAATAAAAATAAAATATATATAGATGTTTAAAAAAAAAATATTTTTTTTTTATTTTATTTGCCTCTAAACGAATATTACATTCATCGTTTATTGTTTAAATTATGACACAAATGAACCTTACGGCATTTTATTTCATTTTAAGTTTATTAAAAAGACTATGTCAGACCGCAGCGCAGGCGAAAAATAATAAAAGGCTCATAATAAGAGTGCGAAATCGATTTTGTTCCGATGTGAACAGGCGCTAACTAAAGATTAAAGTTGGCGCCTGGTAGATAGTACCTGTGACCCCAGAGCTGGTGCTTTCCTCGCTCCACGAATATGTATCGTAATACAGCGAGGAAATTTTGCCCATTAATGGTACACTACCACATGGACCAAACTTTTAAAATTTGTTTAAATTTTCTGAATTTATTTTAAAATCAACTAACCGTACGTATTATAAATACTTAATAGTTATTAAAACAAGAAAGCAACAAAACGGACGTTCAAAGTTGATAATTTCAACCTTAAAAATCTATAGTATTATTGACGAATATCTCAGTCCATTTATTTGATTATATAGCTATTGAAATGTAAAATGGTCCGTTCATTATCTGTAGGTACGCGTTATGATTTATAACGCCCTTTTCATGAATGCCCACTTGTTACCGCTAGTTCATTATCGGAACGAATTTGCCCACCCCTGATTGGACACGGCACCAGTTATTGTATGAGAATAAATCATTGTGTTTTAGTATGTAGACGGGGAACAACTTTACAGGAGTAGAATTGCTCGTAGATGTAGGTTATGATTAGGATTATATTCACTAGAT
The DNA here is from genome assembly GCA_028984075.1 of Pieris mannii. Classification (NCBI taxonomy): domain Eukaryota; kingdom Metazoa; phylum Arthropoda; class Insecta; order Lepidoptera; family Pieridae; genus Pieris; species Pieris mannii. The sequence continues at coordinate 1,671,341 of CM054784.1, forward strand.
ATTTATTTATTTACGAAAAACACAATCCTAACAGGTGATCCGAAATTGTCAAGAATGCATTTTTTTTTATAAATTGTGTTTTTTGGAAATTATGTTTAAGTACGAATTACATACTAATAAAATGATGAAATATGAATAATATTTTCCGATCTTACCGACAGAAAAAAAATGAACTGGTTAATTAAAGAAAACAAATCATGAGTGTGATAAAACACGAATAAAATGACATTTTCTAGAAAATATTCCTAGCTAGATCGATTTATCGCCCCCGAAAGCCGCGTGTACTAAATTCCATGAAAATCGTTGGAGCCGATTCCGAGATTCCAATTATATAAATATATATATATATATACAAGAATTGCTCGTTTAAATATATAAGATAAAGTCTTATTTTAATAATATGAAACTTGGTTTTGTCGTCAATAAATTTTTAGATTAAATACTCAAAGTGCAGTGAATTTTAATCAAAGAATTAAAATGTATTACAAATATCTAACAGCTATTTTGAATCATGAAAATAATCGCATTAAAAAATTAATCAACATAAAAAAGTATAACTTTTACTAAAGATTTAACTTAAATTTAATATTTGGTTGATAACCTTTTGGTTTTTAATACGTTGCGAGTGATTAAAAAGTGCTCATATTTGTTGCACTGAAAATAAACTTTTCCTATTTAAGCATTTATTTATTTTACCTTCACAATAGCCCCTATCGAATTCAACCCATAATCCTATACAGCGGATTTCGTTAGCCACTTCGGTAATACAATTTATCGAATTTGGTTGATCTTTTCGTCCACTAATTGGCTTATTATCCCCAAAATTCAGAATACATCTTGTTTTCGCGTTCTAAATTCAAATGAATTAGATTTACCGTATTTGTGGAGCGAGCCTTCTACGCTTACCTTTTTTATTTGATTTAACAAACATTTATTGATTAAGTTTAAATAATAATTTGCATTTACTTAAAATAAGACTTATTTGTGTTTAGTAAGTTTAGACAAATATCTATTGATTGCATAAGTTGAAGCTTTAAGTTACAAATGTAAATGGTGTTTCTTAAAAAGCATAGATTTTAACAGTACCTTTTTCATTCAAGTCAAAGTACTTACTTGGTATTGTCAACTAAGGAGCTGGGAGTCATCCATGCTCGCGTGAGTGGCTCTTCTTTGAGCGATGTGACCGGTCCTCGGGGCTGTGTATGTACCCCCGCAGCCTCTTGGTGATGTAGGCCGAACATAAGTCCACCTGATGAAGAATATTCATATTAAATTTTAGTCACAGATTAAAAATATATCTTTACGAAATTAGTGAACATCTATGTCAAAGCAAATTTATTATTGGCTAAACAAAAATGGACTTTAAAATAAATTAAGTGCATTTCAGCAAATTCGGATAAAGGTTTTTAAAAATGTCATAAGTTTTTGCCATGAAAAGTCAATTGTGAACATTCCTTTCTCAACTTTGGTTGTTTTTAATGGCTAATTCCATGTTAAATTGTCAACGATTACAAGAATATGCTAAGGTTGTAACTACTATCAGAAGATGTATAATTTAATGGTAACTACCGGATATAATGGAGAGACTGGGTCTACGGGTACCAAGTAGAAACCTGAGGCTTACGTCTAAGCTTTTGGATGTACCGCGCGCACATTCCAACTTGGTTAGCAAAGCGCCACTCACGCGAGCAATACAGATCATTAACAAAATTTCCATTGAGGTGGACCTATTTGTTTGTACGCTGGCTGAGTTCACAAGAGTTGCTTGCTATATTGTTACTTATAAGATTTAGGAATTTAAGTTTAATTTTTTAATGTTTGTATGTAGGTTAGTTGGTGTGGGAAATATATTGGAATTCTATCGCATTAGTTGTAACTGTTAAGATAGGAAAATTTACTGGAAAAATAATAAATAAAAAATAAATAAATACTTCTTGGATTCGTTTTATAATGACTTCATATATTTTACAACGCTGCTTGAAGTAAGAAAGTATCGGAGATATATCTAATGTCAATTTGTCTATTTTTTTTAGTATAGGTTCCCAAAGATTGTAACAAAAATGATATTTTGTACACATCGTATCTAACACATTTTTGAGCTCAATTATCATGGGTAACAGTTGGAAACAGAAACTATCAATAATCGTTAAAGGCATATTAAGACAAATCTTATGTGAATGTCAAAGAGTAGATGGCCAGGCGGACAAAGCAATTATATTGCAGCCGGTCGTGTCAAATAAAAATCAAATTATTTAAAACTTAGCTTAAAGGTATTTTAAATTTACGATTATTATATTTAATATTATTTAACATTAAACTGAGAATTAATGATACAAAATAAATTTTTTTCGTCAAAAACCCTCTCTAAGACAAAATTGGATTTATCTATGTTTAATTCAAAAATTAGAACTTATTTATTGTAATTTTGAAAATATTTTTACAATTTCTTTAAAATCGATAGCTAGCGAAATTTATAATACCTGAATTATTTTCTCTATACTTACCTATACAAAAAATCACGTATCGTGATAATTACTAAGAACTGTTTTACTTGTGACCCAAATAAAGTTTCACTTCGTAGCACATCGTAGCCATCCGTAGAACTCGTAAAACAATATCAAAGTCAAACATTCTACAAGGATCATAATTAAAGCATTTTATCTTCACTCTTACGTAAAAAAAATTCTCGAGATTTAGATTTTCTCAACCAAAATCAAAATAATTAAATTACTACGGTTTATTCTCAAATATTAAATAAAGTTAATTCCTTCCCTTAAAGTTAATTCATTGTGTATATAACAGATTTCAGCACCTTAAATAATAACAAACAATGATATATTTGGAATTTCGAGTTTTAAGCGTAAAATGATAAATTACATACCGGAGGACCTCGGCGCGCCTGAAGGGTACAGTTTTCGTCCCCATCCCACGGGATCTAGTTCCAGCGGCGGCCACGGCGAGCCAGTATACCCGCCCGCCGCCGCGTTTAACTCGTCCGACCGAATCGCGAATCACGACCGGACACCCGATCGGGCGCCCGAGAGCGCACGAACACTCGCGGAAAACAACGAACTATAACACCAAACGGCGTTTTGTTTTTCTACTTTTACAACTTTTTTTTATTCGCACACAAATATTATATCTATCTCAATGTCCGCTGCATTTTAAAACACAAATTTTATCACTAGAATTTCAGTAGGAAATAATATTTTTAGCAAAATAGAAGAATGCAAAGATCAATGTAAGGTAAGATTTAAAATAAATTCTAAAAGTTCTAAGTACCGCAGCGGTTATCGCTGAGGGATAGAGTCCCGGTTGTACGGGCGATCCCGTTGTGAATTTGCGGAACACTAACAAGCGTCGCGGGAGCGCGCCGCCGAGTGCTCGAGTTGCGCTGCGTCCCCGTCCGTCCCCGCGGACTGTGGGAGGCGCCCTTGGGACACGCCCTCGCCTCGAGAGCGGGACGACCGCACTAACGCAGATGGCGCCACTTTCCAACAATTCCATCACTGTTATTGAATTCAAATATCGAACAGAAAACCGCAGTTTTAATGAAAAATTCAAATATTTTTCTGATATTTTTAGCCAGCACACGTGCGGTTTTAACATGGATGTGTATAGTAATGGCGGCTCGCTGTGGCTGTTCTCCTCGGAGACCGTAAGGGATGACGCGATGAGACGAATAGAGTCTCTTCGGGCCCTCAATTGGGACGGCCCAGTAAGTATTACTTATTAAATGTTACATTGACGATGATGAAATTTCAGTGGGAATTGACTTTACCAACTGCTAGATGAGGTTTTGTCGCCACATTAATTATTGAATATGTGAAGTTGAGAAGTTTGCGATATGAATATATTATGGGGTAGGATTGGGCACGAAACAGTATTAGTCTAAGAATCTTACGACTTTTGTAAAAAGTACTTTTATTCATACATAATTTAGAAATAAAAATTGTTAAACTTTTTACAATAAATGCAACGTTATAACTGAAACATTTTTATTTGCCTGTTGGCCAGCACTGATTGTTGTTCTGGGTATTGTTTTATTTAATATTTTGAAGGAATATAGCCTTTATTGCCTATGAGTAAATGTAGCATTCTGATTGTGCAAGGTCTTTTAAGAGCTTATAAGTCACAGAAATCACTTCATAATATTTGTATACTTAGTGATTTAATTCGTATCAAAGACGTTATCGTTATCTGTATGGCTTTAGATTATAAACCTATACCTAAGCTTTGAATTTGTATAGGATTTAGTTACACGAAAAATCTAATCCATATTCTGCCGTTAAATAATGTAGCACGATTTTTTTTAATGATACAAAAATGACGACTTCGCATCAACAAAGTCTGAACTCAGATCACTCGAGGTGCTTTGGGAGGTCTCAAAGGGACCGCCTCTGCCACGCCCATTGCAGGCCACGCCCATCCGCTAGTGCCTAGAGACTTGTGAAATATTGTTTTTTGACTCAAGATATATCGACTATGATCGATGTATTATAATAGCTATAGGTACAATGTAATAACAAGAAAAAATAATTGAATTATTTGAGTATCGTCTAGCATCTAGAGGAAATGTCTTTAGAAGTTTTTATAAAAGGTTATTTAATCGGGAAAACAAGAGTAACATGTGCCTTCTAATGATGGATAGTTTTGATGGGGCTTTTCTTGTTGTAAGCCACTAACGCAGACGAATTAAGGAGGAGGAGAAAAAAAGGAGGACAATGTTGAAGCTGATGGTACCTGACAGTGATCGGCACAGGGTTGGCAGGAATGGCGGGATTTGGATGAGACCTTTGCCAAAAATGGTATCTTGTACCTAGACAGAATTAGATACAATTAATGTGTAATAGTGTAAAAGTATCTGAAGCTTAATTTATTATTTCTACTATTTATAAATTATAATAAGATCATAAACACCAGCCTTCAGGAATTCCTATCCGCAATATGGCTCACTCACTGTCTTGGTACAAATTGTGACTACATAAGTTAAAATACAATTTCACAAAATATCATAATAATAATTCACTAACTGTACTGGACACTGCTTCCTTAAATCAAATCAAATCAAATCAAAATTTATTTATTCAGTTTAGATGCGACTTAAGGCATGCTTATGAATGTCAAAAACGTTTACAAAATTCGCGAAAGAGCAAAACTACGCCATCCGTTCGCAAGACTACCAGGAGGTCTTGTTCTGAGAAGAACGGGCAAGAAACTCAGCAAGTTTTATCCTCCCTTTACATACAATAATTCAAAAGAAAATGTCATAAACCACAACGTCATTTAAGTTACATAAGTAAAAATAAAATAAAATCTGTTCTGTGACTTACCACATTCACCATTACATTACATTCCATTACATTACATTACATTACATTCACAACACTTCCAAGAGAACAAAGCAAATTATAACAATATAATTATACCTATTGCCAAGCGTTTTTATTTTCTAGGTAGTCATTAACTGTGTAGTAACCTTTACACACCTTTACACTTAATTAACACCTTTTTGTCCTCAGCGTGACAGCCCCATGTGCAGACGCTGTTTCACCGGAATCAGTCAGTCATGTAGTCCTGGAATGCACTGTGGTTAACCAACGTACATAAATCCAGTAGTAAGGTCCCTGCGAAGCCTTCTAAGTATACGTCCTGTATACTTCTGTGCTTCTAGAAGGAGCTAGGCTGGCTTAATTAGCCAGGTCTTTACGCATCGTCTTAACGGATCTAATGAGAATCTAAGTGGGTTTTCTATGAGGGTTTGTCCCCAAATTGTATTCTTTGCTTTAATAACTGTTATATTATAGGAAAGATTCGCCTTCTGTCTGACACATATCGGCGATTTTTGGATCTGAGACATGCTGGTGTCCTTACGATATTTATTCTTCGCCGCACGAGTGTGGCGGATATAGAAAGAAAGTCTATGTATTGTTATTGGCCACAGCTGAACCTACGACCTAAAGGCAGAGAGTCACTCAGAGGCCTGGACCAACACAGCTCTGGTAAAAAATATACAATGAAATAAATCTTTTATACCACACAAATCTGGAGTATTTAAAATTTTCTTAACTTAGTAATAATAAAAATTCATAAATAGAATTTCAAAATTCGTAATTAAAATAAATTCAAAAATGTTATCTACTAACATTTTGACAGCATACATTTAATGCTGGCAGCATTTCCTCTCTATATTGGGATACTTTTTCATTGAACAAAGCAAATTTTAGATTATATCCGTATGTAGTTCAATATTAATTCTTAAAACAGTCAGTTGGGATGTCGGCTAAGAGAGAATTACCATTATGTTTTTAAGTTATTAGTTTATTTTAGATTTATGTTTCATAAGATTTGGTTATGCACTTCTTACTTTATCCATCAAATTTTTTTAGCTTTTTTCTTACTAGGGTTGCAACCCGTACTATTTTAGATTTTTTTTTTCTTTAAGTGAAACAAAGTGTAAATAAATATTTATTTAGATAAGAAGGACACCATATCAAGTTGAAAGATAAACAATAATGCGAGGACAGATTCTAATATTACTTTGCAGTTTTCATAACCATTTTATTTCCATTAGATTTATCGAATATTTCCATTAAAAAATCAATCTCCAATGTTTACATTAACTGTTTTGTGTCCGATCAACACATGATAAACTCCATTTTACCTAAAGAAATTTAATGTGCCTAATAAGACTTAATTATTTAATATAATTTTTATATTTATTTATATTTAAATTCAGTTCAGTTTCAATACATATAACGTAAAGTTTTTATTAGTTAAATATTAAAAATAATAAACCTAGCCTAATGAAAACCGTTGCAATTTGCATACAAACCTCATTTCCCTAACCTAAAACAGAACAATAGATCTAGATGTAGGCATTACAATTAGGTTAGCATTGTTCTCCAATACCTAACTAGATTGGTCTATTGGGATTGACATAGACAAGAATTACAAATCAATACGTGCAGTTTCGCCAAAGACGACCTCGAATATAACACCCTCACAAATATTTAAACTCTTTTATCTCTTATTTCCAAATTGTGTTAACGCTATAATGAAAAGAGACAGATAAGTTCTTTTAAAGTATTTTATCAATATGATAGTCTTAATATCACTAATATTTCGTTTTGCCTTATTTTTATTTATTTATTTATTGAGTTTATGACATCATACATAATTCTATGTCTACTGATTATTTTACAAAATCTTACATCTAAAATGTATGACAAGAATGGTAAACATAAGTTTTACAAAAAAATAAATTAAAAAATATAATTGTTTATTAGCCTACCTTTTTTGTAGATGCTTACCAACGTATGGAAATTTTTACTAGCTACCCCATAGACTGTTCGCTTTTCTGGATTAAAAACCTTAGTATAGAATAAACTTAATATGCTCTCGCCATAAAAACCTTCCTCACAGTTTGATTTGGCCCAGCCGTCTTCGAGTTTTGCGATTAAAATTTATTAATATAGATAGCACGGGAAACATTAGGGTGAGTATAAAATGTTCTTTAAATATTTGTGATAAGCTAATGCTCTTTACAAATGTATAAAAACTTGAAGACAAAATATTTACCTACTGCATAAAACCCGTCGTCGTCAATAACAGTTTTCCGTTTTCATTGACCATAGTTTATATTGTTCTAGTTAATATATGGGCAACCACCGGCGCGGGCCTGACTGACGATAATTTGAAAATTTACGTCTTTGTATCAATGGAAATTCAAGCTCAAGTGTCTCATTGATTTCGGTTTGTGTTTTGTAGTTTGTAACAATTACAAATTTAACGCTCTAATTATAATGTATAATAACATAATAATAACTTTGTCATATACAACAATGTTTAAATCATTCAGATTTTTTTTTATAAATACAAAGAGATATATTTATTGATACATAAAAATATACCTAATAACTAACCTTAAAATTTAATTATTAAAAAATATTATTAAAAGGAGTCCCTTTAGGCAAGGTTCCGAAGATACTGGCAGCGTTCCCCCTTTGAATAGCCAGACTAATTCTTTGTGCGAGGTAGCTGCCAGCTCTTCGTTCTCCTGTGATGTCGACTAACCTTTTTGATAATTCCATAAAAAGCCTCAACGCGCTAGGACCCCACGTACCAAGGGTCTCGACACCGAATGGTACAAAATCATATTATATCTTTCATGTCTCATATCGCAAAAATATTATCACTACTTTAAAATGCACTAAGTACTTTTAACCGTGGCCCGCGAACGTATTTGCACTCTAAAGTTTGGCCCTCAACATGTCAAAGGTTGCCCATACCTGTTCTAGTTCCTGGTACCATAACTGTTTTAGGCAGTTTTTGCGAACCACAAGTTTGTGGAACCAGCTGCTCACTGAAGTAGGTATTTCCGAACTAATTTTACTTAGGGGCCTTCAAGAAGAGAGCGTACCAATTCTTAAAAGGCAACGCTTCTGGTAACTAGACTGTCCATGAGCACAGCCATTAACACCAGGAAAGCCTGTTTGCCCCGGTTCCTCTTAAATGAAACTTCATCATTGACCACGATTGACGTGGAAAAGTATATAATAGTCTATAAATGATAAGAAATATCGATTTTATTAAATGGTTTATGATTTTAACTTTTATATTTAACATGTCATATTTTTTATTGGAATAAATATAATAGGCCATTTTCATAACAGGCATTAACATTTAAAACCTCGCAAAACTGTATGAATAAAAATGTATTCGCATTTCGAAGGAAAAAAACCTTGTTCAATCCAATATAATATTAACAAGTATCACGCTCCAACGACACCCCACTTCATTTTAATTCGAAACCTAAACTCTGCTTTAAATTACACTTTTTGCCTTATAACACCCCAGTTGACCGTAAGGGCTACTGGCGTTCTTTCTAGTGTCAAACGTAGTACCTTTAGAGGCCCCCTGGGGGGTACTTTCAGGCCCTTAACGTTTACGACAACACGATTGCTTTTCTATGAAGGGACTGAAAACGACAAAAACAGACAGATGCTCACTACGGAAGTACTATAAGTGGTTTTCAAGTGGCCAGTCAACATTTTTGTTCAAGTTGTTACCTAATTAATGATGTCTTGAGTGGTGTCTTACTGTCTAGTGATATAAAAGTGTGAAGCATGTTTCGGTATTTTTTTTTCAGAATGTAGACAGGATGTAAGCAATGTTTTATCATGTCTGTCTAGAAATCAAATTATTTCCTATGAAATATAATGCATAAATAATAAAATAATATATAAAGATTTTTACACCACTCTAATGTTTTATGATGCAATAATATTTCGTTTATTAAAACCTAAACATAACAATCAAATGGTTGTTTACAATTGTCCTACATAGATATAAGAGCAGTGTTGGCCTAGTGGCTTCAGCTGAGGTGACTTTCATAGATGAGGTCGTAGGTTCGATCCCCGATGCACAGGCACCAAATGCGTTTTTTTCTATGTACGCATTTAACACTGTTTAATTGAAACGAAACACGAGTTCTAAATATACAAATACTAGAATATACAACTTGAACATAGTTATCGATTTCCATGTCACCTAGACCTAACTTTAAAATGTCAAATTTAGGTGTTGGGGTGCGCGCGCAACGTACAAATTCACTCTCATTATTTTTCTCCATCGCGCCAAAAGAAGTATAACTTCAAAAATAAAATGTGTTTATAATGTGTGAGATTTGCGAACCCATTTGAAGTAAAAAATATCAGTGGCAGATCTTCCACAACAAACGAAATAGCTAAGTCCATAACAAATTTGATTTATTTTAAATGATTACAACTTCACCCACATTTTTCTAAACAAAATGCAAAATGTGATGCATGATAGGCGTGTGTGCATGAGTGAGTGAGTGGGTGATTGAGTGATCATAAGAATAATAAGCAGAATGCGCACGAGTAGCTCATCGTTATAGGCTTGAAGTGATAGCAGTGATATGGAAATCAATGTGTACAAAGGAATAACAGTGTATTAACTGAGTCTTTCAATTATCTACCTTAGGTTAAGCTTTAATTGTCAACAATAATTAATTGAGACACAACATCAGTTAGTAAAAAATGTGAAGATAATATATAATAATAATTTTAGACTTTAAACTTTTTAGGTACATATATTAACATACATTAGATTAAACTCAGTATTAGAAAGTAAAGAAAAAAAATTTCTACTATTGGTATCTTGCTGGTTTTTTGCTGATCTGTTTTCCAGTCGGCAAAGGCCTCCGCCAATCTTTTCCATGCACACCTTTCTTGTTCCACTCTGTTCCACATCACTCCTGCCACTCGTCTCGTGGTAATAATTTTTGTTGTCATTTCTATTTTTGATATTATTGCCTTCCCTTGTTATCTGTTTTTCTTGGGTTTTTTTTCCTTCTTGTTCTTTCTCTTTTCTATTTTTGGTTGGAGGGAAGTTAATATATACGTAATGTTAAGAACCGTAACCTACCTCTCACAATAAAAAGTGCCGCTACACAAATGACAACAAATTTACGACAAAAACAATCTCACGACCCAAAAGATACTAGAAAAACGCCCGCTGCGAGTACAAATTTGACAAACAGTTTGTCACAATAACGATACTTATGGCCTACAGTAGTTACATTGAAAACAAATAAACCGCAAAGGAATTATGATCACTTGTCAACTGTACGGGTTACCGCTTAGTAGAACTTTTAACTGTAAGCTATTGTTTAAGATGACTTGCAATATTGTTGCATTTTTCTAAGTATCTTTCTTTATAAACAGTGATACTATTCAACTAGTTTCTTCCTGTAAGTTTAACATCTTTATACAATATATGTACGCGGTCAGGATTTTTAAAAAATCACTTTTTCACTACAGCAAAAGGTTTCTTCTATACAAAACTGAAAAATATCGAATAAGAAATACGTGTAAACGCTGCCGAGAAACCCCGATCAGTCAGCAGATCAAGAGGCGCGGCTGCCGAGAAACCCCGATCAGTCAGCAGATCAAGAGGCGCGGCTGCCGAGAAACCCCGATCAGTCAGCAGATCAAGAGGCGCAAGTGGAATTAGATAGGCCATGCACTCCGAAGGGATCCCAATCATATTCCCAAGCAGGCGCTTGATTGGAACCCGCAAGAAAAGCGAAAGCGTGGCCGTCCCAAGCAAACCTGGCGCCGTACAGTAGCGGACGAGGCAAAGAGAGCTGGTAAGACTTAGAGCGAGGTGAAATACGAGGCCTAAGACCGAACGCGATGGAGACTCCCTTTGCCCCACCTAGGGGTTATAGGACATGAGAAAGTGAAAGAGTAAACTGGTAATAAATAAATTAAATATCTGTCTTTATAATCAAGTGTCCTTATAATATTGGTTAAGTATGTAATCATGTAAAAGTTCAGGCAATCCAACTGCTTGATACAACAGGAAAATACGTCAAAAGAGAACCTTTAGAGTTAATAAAACTAGTGCGAGTGCGGAATTTCGGATACACGAAAGTGTCAAAACATTATTGAACACTAAGACTGTTAATGAACACTATATAAATAATTGGCACTACACTTTAGGTTTGGACCTCAGATTTCTGTATCTGATTCCTGATCTGTCAATGTAACGGCAAGTAGGTGGTCAGGCTCCTGTGGCTGACACACGCCGTCGACTTTTTGGGTCTAAGGCAAGGCGGTTCTTTTGACAGTGTGCGCACCAAGTTTTTCCTTCAACCTTTGAGGGAATGTTTATTGCCCGCAAGAAAGAAAGTCCATTGGTGAACAGCCGGGGATCGAACCTACGAGCTTAGGGATGAGAATCACACTCTGAAGCCACTAGGCAAACAATGGTCTTAATTAACATTACTTTAGTTTAAACTAGTAACTGTATGTTCTAAGTCAACAAAACAAAGTAACATTTTGTTGACTGTATGTAATATCCTTAATTATTGTATTAATTATAATTCATGTATAATCTCTTTTGTGAACTTTACCGTATGGAAAAGTATGCATGTATATTTTATCCTATCTTAAGATAAGTAACTAAAAAAGTTATAGGGTATAAGTATAATATTGATATTGCAAATAGGAATTATGATTGAATTAATAATATCCCACTAAAATGCAGACGAAAAATAATCTCGTATAAAGAAAAATACGGGCAATTTTCATCAGTATAACATTCATACAAATGTTATTTTCATGATGCATTTCCCACAATTTTCAAGGCATTCTGAGGTAATGTCATAATACGTTTACAGGTTGGCATAACAAAGAATAAAATATATTTTAAACTAACTATTTATATTTGTTTTAAATTTGTTATTATTATTATGTACGTTAAGAAAATTGTAAATACTGTATATCTCATTGTTATGTTTAGTTATATGAATAAATTATATTTTTGAAATTTCTTATATCGAAACAAATGGATATAGAAATACTGGTGGCGCCATTTTAAACCCTACTATTTGGTAAATTATGATTGTTTAATCATGCATTTGCGCTTACGACGGCATAGATATCTTGACCTCTATTCCATTATAGCTTAAAAAAGATTCATGTTTGGAATTACCTCTTGTTACTTTTTCGTTTCGTTCCCGTTTTGTCCTACGGTCTTAGTAAATTTATGAGCTTTTCTATTCAACAATGTACATAATGTCATGAAAAAATATCTGTCCTGTTGGACGTTGGCATTGATAATTAATCAAAGCAGCAGTATTGGCCTCATCTCTGTAGTCGTAGGTTCGATCCCCGGCTGTGCACTAATGGAGTTCCTTTCTTTCGCTCGAACGGTGAAGGAAAACATCGTAAGGAAACCGGCTTGCCTTGCCAAAGTCGAGGGCGTGCACAGAAGGCTGATCACCTATTTGCCTGTTCGATAAACAAATGATCATGAAACAGATACAGAAATCTGAGGCCCAGACCTTAAAAGGTTGTAGTGCCATTGATTTTTTTTTAAAAAAAAAGGTCGTTGGCCCTTAGGAAGCAACCTGCTTGACGCGCTGCTATACTTACTTATAATACCTTTATGCTTTCTATAAATATATTTTTTCAAAATTCGAACCGAAGTTCTGCCAGGAAGCTAGACAAGTAGACAGCAAGAATAAAGTACATCCGTGAGTCTTTGGAGGTTCCATTTTGTGTTTATTCTGTGTTCATATTATAACTTATTCAATATTTCCAAATTGGGCGCGCAACGATGTAATGGAAGCGAAAAAAACGGAGCCCAATGCAAATGGATTTGAGAGGTTATTATTTATTTAATCCTTACTTACGGCGAACTGGAAAAATGTATCTAATTGGTTATGACAGTCGGTTTATAAGAAGGGTAAGAGGGAATAAAGAAGTTCTTTTTTACTGTTTGTTTTAGCGGTTTGCTTAACATAATTCCTTGTTCAGATTGATCAAACATAAAGGTTAATACGGAAAACATAAATACAGTTTGGGACCAATATGAAAGCCAATATATTATATAATTGATATTTTTACAGCTATGACGAAAGTCAACTAAAATATTATAAAACTACTATACAGAAAATGTTTAGCTATCCATTAACACTTTCTTAGTACATTTTTAAATGAAATTATATGATCGCTGTAATTTTTTGGGATGGTATACATAAAATGCTTATTACGTTACAATCAGGTAAGACACATTTCAGCGTCTTGAAGGCCAACCTTACAGAATCGCCAAGATTCGAGCCGTCAAAACCAAGACGACACTGACTTAATAAAATCAGAACACCAAAATATATCCCTTCATTGACAATAGATACAATTACGAAAATATTCATCAAAAATACCCTAAAAATGGGCCCCGAATTCGCCATATGACTATCTTGTCAGTCCGACCATTTATCATAGAGGATGTGACAAGTGAATTTATATAAAAAAACAAACAGGGCACCACTAGTAGATGATAACAATTTAGCTCTTCGTTTAACGTTTTAAATATAGAGTAGGCAACAACAGAGGCTTACTTATTGTTAGATCTCATTTAAATGTATGGTGTACGTATTAACTATAATTATATAATTATCATTGAAATATAATATAGGGTCTATGCATCTTCTACCGCATTACCATGGAGAGTGTTCAGATGAGTTGTCCGGACAACTGCAGCTGGGCTTCTTCATCGGACATCGAGGCACAATACAAAATATCTATCCGTATCACCTCGACGTCCGTCTATCCACAACTGTGAGTTTTAGGGCAGTTTTTGCTACCAGTATGTGGAACCAGCTGCCCACTGATGTATATCCGAACTAATCCGAATTAGGGTCTTTCAAGGAAAGAATATAATAATAGAATGTTCGCCGGGCGGGAGACTTATTTGAAAATAATATTGGGGTTATATACTATGATTTCAAATCGTACTTTGAAACGGATTCTGGTAATTGTATAGTGTTTTTTGATTATTTTAGTTTAGGCGTATGTATAAATAAATATTAACTAATAACAGAAAGGCTCCTGTCAACTACTAGCACAGGACTGCAACATAATATTACACATAGCAACATATAATATTTATATAATAAATACGTTTATTTTGGAACATAGGATCATAATGGTATCACTTAGAAAAGACTTACCTTCCCAATATTATTTTGTGTGTCGTCGGCCTCTGTATGGCAATACTCTGAGCGCAAAGCATAAAGCAGGGGTGATTGCAAGGGTCCTAAACAATAGGTAGATGGCAATTTGATATTCCAGCCACATTTTTAATAAGCGCTAGTAATGGCTCGAGTGGCCCACTCTTTATAGCTTTTAAAGGCCGTGCTATTCAGATGGTCACTTGTATTATTAGACGAAAAAAACAATCTGAACACAATACGTATGTGTATTACACGAGATGAGAGTATTAATTTTATTTAATACAACCAAAAATGTCTGAACTATTAACTAAATTTTACTTGGGTTTAACACTGGATTAATGTAATCAATCCCGATGGGGAGTTATTGGGAAACGAAACAGAGGAAGAAACCTGGACATCCTTGGAGAAGGCCATCACCTGCGGAAGTGTTCTTCCAAATTGTTAAATAAATGTAAAATAGATTAAAAAACATTAACAATTTAAAAAAATATATGAATTAAGTTTACTTTCTTCCTTTGCAAGAAATGTGAACCCTTTTTGATTTTTTATATATGTTTTTTTTTTCAAATATTTACATAATACGCTAAAACCTACTCACATATACACTATACGCTTTATTGACAACTTGTGCCCTTTACAAACATTATCATAACTGTATTATCCACAAGGTGCATATTTTATGAACATAGTAACGAAGTATTGTACCACATCTGTTCGAATATCAGATCTGAGTGGCTTTTTGTGTTTTTTGACATTGATGTGTTGTTTAATGTGTTTTGGAGCTGTACATACCAACTGTCTTCGTAACTAGGGATTGCAATATTGCATTTTAACCAAGTGAAATAATGTTAGAAGTTCGAACGCCGGCTGGAGAAATAGACTATCTTTTTATGTGCTCATTTAATACGTTCGTAAGTATTATAGTAAGTTCGTGAGGTAACGGGCATGCTGTACACCGAGAGAAATTGTTTGAATATTCGATACTCAGTAACAATAAGAGTTATAACTCCAACTTCAATTAAATTTTAGTGTCTTATCGATTCCAAGGTTGTGACATCTTTAGAGATAACTATATCGGAATTGCATACAAAGTCGAAAGATCTGAAAGCGCAGTTGTTTTATAGAAAAATTTCGTTGTTTCATTCATTCGTCACATGGTTGAATGAAAGAGTGACGTTTGGAATGGACATTATAGAATCAATGTAATAAGTATAGATACACTTAATAATTGTAAATAAAATAAAATAAATTAGTGTTATTACATCGAACATTATTAATAGTCTCCGAGAAATATATCGTAGTTTCTCGAAGTTTCTATACTCGTAAAATTAATGTTAACCTATAACAAAAGCCAGAGGAACCTATTTGTGAAGTATGAAGGTTATATGCTATTTAAGATCATACTTAGAGATACCTGTGTTGCAAGATTTTTATTTGCAAATACCATTTTTTTATATGGAAGAGATCTAATGATGTTTCTTAATATCCTAGAACTATATTTGATAGGATGCTGAGCCACCTGGTGACGCAGGATGCAAATCTGTGTCATTTTTATTTCTTTTAAATCTTGTTGAACTATCCGTTCACAGTACTTTCTGTGTTCGTTGTGTGGCATTGAAGCTTTTTGTCAAAGTCACGTTTGTTTTCTTCTAGTTTGTACCTGGATGCCTCATAAGTCGGACAATCCGGCATAAGCACCACAAACTAGAGAGAAGAGAGAGAAGCTTCACAAACTATGTTAAAATTAGCAATGTCTAGATTATTCCAAAGAAATACCTAAGTAATTAGTTTACTGTCAGTACAATTTAAGTTTACACAGATGTTTGGAAGTTTAGTACAAACTTGACCAAACACTGTGGCATCGCTTAATTAGTGTTTCCGTTAACTTGTTCAACTTAGCAGACCTAATTAAGATCCTTGTGAGACGAAACCAAAGCCTTACCGGAAGAAAGACGATTGTAGATGTCCCTATATAGCTGAAATAAATCTATCTTTTATAAACTTTTAAACTTAAATACAACAAATATCAGTTAGAAATCATAACAATCGTATATACTGTATTTACCATTTCCTTAACTACACAGTAATAATAAAAATATTAAGATGTAAAAAAGGAAATTAAAATAAATTGAAAAAGTTTGGTCCCTGTGGCAGTGTACCTTTAACCCTGGCAGCATGTGCTCGCTGTATTGCGACACTTATCCGTAGAGCCACGAAAGCACAGCTCTGGGGTCACAGGTACTATTTACCAGGCGCCAACTAACTCTTTAACTCGTATACTTCAAAAGGTCGTCTTCGTAAGAATTAAAAGTAATTTTAAAGAATATATAGAAACGAGGTATGTATTCAGCTATTAAGAAAAAACTGTGAATATACGCTCTTAGGTAGGTACATATAATTGTATGTACATGCCAATCTTAATCAGCAACATCAAGTAAACTAACCCGTCAGTTACTCAAGTAATTAGCGATGCGTGTCTTAATATCCGGGCAGTGCATCACTGAGGTCGTGATAATTAAATGCGAATCTCAAGACAATACCTGAGATTTTCAGGCTGTTACACACTGGATGATTGTAGAGAAAGGTTTAGATTTTTTATTTGGGGAAATTGCGCATAAGTGCGAGTTGGTTATGGGAGAATCGCTATTGTGCGTACCCACTTAAACACAGCGCTCATGCGCAGGTTTGAATACAGCGCCACCAACAATCAATCTAGGGATCAATATATATAATCTTAGGCCATATTGATATACATAATATACCTATATCAATGCGGTAACAGCACCCTATCCGCTTAGTTTGTAAAGATACTTGATACTGCAACTATGACGCAAAATCGAAAGAAGTTTTAAAATATGCGTAAATAAATAAAAAGTTGTAAAAAATTAAGTTTTTATATAACAATATTAATGGCCTGTTTAGAAAAAAAATACCTAAACTTAATACGAGCATCGCTAAATAATTTAATTTTCAATATAAAAATGAAAATCACCTAATGTGCACTCACCCATCCATCCCGGTGTAAACTAGCGGAAGTTATAATTTATGGATTTAGTTCCGGAGCTTGTCTCGAGAGGGAGCTAGTGAGACGGTAACGAAACACCTGATATTTAATGCATACTGTCTGAGATCGCCTTAAAACTACGCATAAGAATTTCATTCCTGTATAGACTATTACTAGAGATTGTAAACGAGCGTGTTTATTTCAATACGAAAATATCATATTTTTTAATATTAATTTGAAATACATGCTAAGAATCTCCAAAATAGGTTTTGTGGTTTATCGCTTTCAGGATAGACAAAGTACCTGGTTTCTGGCACATTATTTAATATTTAGTACTCAAATTGATTAACTTATTTTATGTATAGGTTCGATTGTTTCATTCTCGTTTTTACTTTAAATAAATATTTACTTATTAGGAGAAATGTTTGCGCCATCTATTTATTATTAAGTAAATCGCCTAGGTTTATTACTCCTTACGTCACGCTAAACTTGTCTATGTGTACAAGCCTCACAAATCTTTACATAGGTGGTGCTGTTACAAAAATAGTTTTATTCCATAATTTTAATTACATTTTCACATATAAAACAATTCTTTAAAAATATTATATAAAATATTAAAACGCTAATATTATGTAGGGTATAAGATGAGTTTTTCACAAATGGTACATTATGCCCAGACGTATAATAGGATATACTAGTGTAGACTCCAGGATGCACTCCGCAGATTCCACCCCAAGAGACGATGCCAGCTAAAACACCTCGACAAACGAGAGGTCCGCCTGAATCTCCCTATAAAATAGTAAATATATTATATTGAACATATTTATAACATATTTACTAGCTTTTAATTTATTTGCTTTTTTAAAAGAGTATCGAGAGTTTTTTACGCCTTCTTTTTCTCTCGGCCTCTGTCTTCTTTGCCGATGAGTAGGGATGCCTGCAGATTTAATAACGTGGAATAAGTGATACGTGTCTATCTTATGTTCCATATATACCTAAGTATTTTTTTAATGTTCCGCAGTTGTTTTGGGCTTTCATACACTCGCGCTGTTATCACTGAGAGGTTTCATAGTTGCTGTGTTTATTCTCAATATTTCTGTTTAGTGTTCTATTCGAGCGTTTCCTATATGTATACTTGAGTCTATATCTAGATTATTTCAGACAATAATAATTCATAATTATTAACAGCCTTCACACGCGTGCATGATGAACTGGGATTTTCATGCGTTTTTCCTTTACCGAATATGCAAGTGTTCTTTGCGTGAAAGAAAATCTATTGGTATGAAGCGGGCTTCGACGTCAGCCTCATATTGGTCAATTATTGATATTTAAACACGACACGTTGGTGTCGTATTGACACCCACAGGTTTGAGTATCGATCGCATCTGTTTGGTAATCAAATGGAAAATAACCTGGCAAGAATCCTTTCCTTGTGCCCCAGCGCAAAAAACAGAGAGATGCAAATATCGTGAACTATAGAACCATTCACAATATATCTTCGATAGTATAGGTACGCAAACCATTTCAAGCTTGCGGGCGGGTTTATTCTGCAAATC
Organism: Pieris mannii; assembly: GCA_028984075.1. NCBI lineage: Eukaryota > Metazoa > Arthropoda > Insecta > Lepidoptera > Pieridae > Pieris > Pieris mannii. Next base: position 1,690,449 of record CM054784.1, read on the forward strand.
ACCGGCAATCACTTTTTATATTCATTTGTATGTTGTGTTATATACAGGTATAATATATTAATAGTATTCTTTTGAGTAATATAGTATTTAACACACTCTCCCACACACACACATACACCCTCTCACCTTACTCACAGGGAGAACACTTGAACACTTCACACCATAAACACACTTCACACAAATTATAACATTTACCCCTTAAATGATTAGGCGCTGTATACTGAAATACGGGTTCACACCTAGTTCAGCGTCAGATAAACCTGATTAATTTTGTTTATATATCTAGCGCAATTAGATATAAGTTTTCCCTGTGAAACAAACTTGAAATAAATTATTATTACATTATCACGAATGTCATAGTAATTTCAACAATTAGGATCTAATTACCTATATACTTATATATACCTACTATAAAGTAATTAACCACACCTCTTCTTTCAATCCAAATCCCGAAACCAGACATAAATCGTTTGCTTGTAATTTGTCTTCATTTTCTGAATATAAACGAATTGGGTGAACTGTTTCTGTTACGATGAAGTCTTTCGATACCTTGAGAAAATCTTTCAACATTAGTTACAGCAGCAAGCAGTAAATTAAAATATTTTATTCACAAACGGACTGTAGTCCATAATTAAAATAATTCTCATTTCACTTTACAAATTATTAATGAATTAAGCAGTAATATGCATAAAAGAGAACTGACAGAAAATAGATCTGACGCGACAAAAAACGCGGATTTGTGGCGTTAAAGGACTACCCTTTTTTTCTTCATTATTTATAAAAACTAAATCAGTTTTATTGCACAAAAGTACTCTTTCCCATCTTTCAAACAAACTTTCTTTACGCTTATGAAAACACAATAGAGAGATACAAGAGTTAAAGAAATAACTAAATTAAATTGTTTAGATTTATATACAAGAGAAACAATACACTAATAAAAAATGTCTTAAAAATGTATTCCGTTACCTCAGTATACTCTTACCTGCAATATAGCAATATCATGTTTTAAATACGTGTGATTATAGTGTTCATGTTTATAAAAATATTGTATTCGCCTCCAGTGCTCATGCGCAGGTTTGAATAGAATTATCAATGCAGACTTATCAATTGTCCCAGCAACAACTCTTACGGTATTGAGATTTTTCATAGTTCCTTTACTGAAATTTTATAGGAAATTGAATGAAAAATAAACGGCTAGAGCGGATATAGAAATGGCTTTCAGTCATCGAGGCAGTCCAAAAAATCCTAGAATTATTTGAACCCGTGCGGTAATGAAACGAGGCAAAAGGGAACAAACATTCTCCATCCCGATTGCAATTCCGATAATGTTGGGTTAGGTCATGGTTGCGACATCACCAACTACATATAAAGCAACTTCCGAGTCGTCTATTGGAAGTTACAGAGAATATAGAGTAGGCGATATTTTATTGATGTATAAATATTATATTTTGTTTTAACAGATGTTTATTGAATTTTGTTTGATAGTCTGTGGAAAAGATCCTAGTTTTGATTGTCTACGGATACATAGATTAGTTATTTTAATTTGAATACGAAGGTTTTGTTGGGAGTAATTTTTGGATTGATTATGAAAGTAATATGATAAAAGTGATTTTTATCTGAAATAAGAACCTCTAAATATTGTTTCTTAAAATAAACATTTTTGCATTTTTGAATTCTCGTGTCGCGGTGTTTGTGGTTAAACTCCTCCGAAACGGCTTGACCGATTCTCATGAAATTTTGTGTGCATATTGGGTAGGTCTGAGAATCGCACAACATCTATTTTTCATCCCCCTAAATGTTAAGGGTAATCCACCCCTATTTTATGATACAGCATTAAAAAATACAAACAACCCCTAATTTTCACCCCTCTACGATCAACCCCTATTTTTATAATGGATGATATACATGGCAATACGACGTTTGCCAGGTCAGCTAGTACTATACATATATATTTATATATCTCACTCTGAAAATATAAAGCAATGCGCAGCAGTTAGTACGTATCTCAGTGTAATTAAAGATCCACCACAAAAGGACGACCATGACACACCATACCAATTCTGTTGCCTAAGTGCAACCTGTAAAAGATAAAAAAGTTTTGATACATTCTTATGTTATATACTTCACGATAATTCATCCAGGCAATTCATTTAACTCGTATACCTATGTATAACGGCGCCGTTTGATTAAACGGCTAGGCTGTTAATTTTACGGCTAATTAGGCTGCGACATACACACGGCAAAGGGCAAATATGAATAAATAATAAAAAAAAATTTATATTCTCCTAAAAATAGTAAGCGTAAGCTAAGTATTATAATTAAGGAGTATAGCGTAAAAATATTTCATTACACAAGTAGCCTTAAATACCGACATTTACCTAATATTGAATATTCATAGTACAATAAATCAATAACGTAGTAATTAACACTATAACCTGCCTGGTATGGAATTTGTGTAATATCTGCTTCGACACCGCCAAGTATTTTTAACGGGCATATATCTAAAAAGGATTTGTATGCCGCGTTTTCTCTTAATATTTCCTGGAAACAACGTACATTATAATTTGATTAATAAGAAGTACAACGAAGAATAGATGAAGTCCAATAACCAATGGGGCATGAGGGGAAGACACGTCACGATCTCGGCGATGAGAGGCAAGTCTTAGACTAGTAAAAATATTAACAGAGGCTTCGCCAGTCCGCTCGCACATTTCCGTAACAAGAGAAAATTAGATAAGAACCTACCCAAATCATAACAACATAATAAGGTGCCGCTCCACAAGCGTTGGGAACATAAGGGAATTTAAAAGAAATGTTACATATTCTTAAACAAAATAGGCGAGTTTTAGGAAATCATTTTTCCTTTATAAATCAGGCTTTTCTTACAGTTTCCTTGCTTTGAAAAATAGCATTGGCACATAAACCTATTCTAAGTTAGTTAGTCACGTATTTTGAAGTTATTTGGGACTGTGAACTGAACTAAGAATGTAAGAAAAAAGCCCTTTACCGTAAAATCAAGTTCATGAGATGCCGTCCGTCTTTCGCCTACATCTTTGGTACGTCCTACTGCATATATAGAGAGAATAATATGTAAATGTATAACACTGTGATATAATTTCATGGAATTTTAATTTACTTTTGATATCCATTAGAACTAGATTCCGTGATATTAGATGACAGAATAATATTAAACTGACATTTTGTCAAAATGTTTTTTATTTTACTGGAGCCGATAGATTTTATTTACACTATGAAAAATTATACCCCAGTATATTTTTACAATCATTTCTATCACAGAAAAATTATCAATTAAGATGCAATGACCGATATAAGTTCACAATTCTCCAATTCTTGGTCGGATTTAGTTACAGTACCACAATACTTATTAATTTGTTCTTAGAGTTTATTCCCGAGCAAGTATATTAATTTATTGTGATGATTTTTTTATTTACATTTATCGTACGCGAGATTCCGATGTCGGACCAGGAGTGATTTGAGAGCGGAATCCGCTGTGAGAATTTGTAGAGGGAGTTACAGAATCGACAGGCAGACCTGCTTAGAACCATAGAAGGTATTAGGCAACTCACCAATAGCGAGGCCCACATAACGCCAATGATCCAAGAAGTCGGCAGCATGCGCAACGCATGTCCTCAAAAAAAGGCAGCCACAGAAAAAAACTGGGAACTACTGAAGTCATTTCGAATCTGTCAGTAATATAGTTTGTTTCATAATGTCATTGAGTTTTTTATTTTTATCAATGTTCAAAGTTTATATTTTATTATTTATTACAACGCATTTTGTTAACACAATGGAAGTACAGAGAGAATTTTACAAAGAATATATAGTTCCGCGTGTTGTCAATGGTTATGCAGCAAAACTTGGAGATGTTCCATATCAGGTAAACCATTTATTTTAACAGATTGGACAGCAGAAACCTTCAAAAACATCTAAGCTTTAATTATACCATTTCCATAAAGACGATATTTGAGGCTAGCTGTGAACGCCCTTTGCCCCATCTAGGGGTTATAGGACATTAAATCATTTAAAGTCTCAATCACATTGTTTCGCGCTGAAAATAGAGCTAAATAATTTTCACGGAAATAGAACCAACGATCACCGGGGAGTAATCTGATGCCTACAATCTGTATATTTTGTTTTTGAATTAAGTAACGATTGGAAGGATGAATTTTATGCCAGCATCAATCATTCATCACTGTCACCGTCTCGTACCCACACCGCGACACCTCGGGAGAGGTATCTTAATATCATAATCATTGTGATGATAATTTAATATATTCTGAAGTAATTAATTTTGGAATTTATTCAGATATTTAATAAGTTAGGCACGTGCCTATAGATTTAATAAAAATATTATTCAATATAAAGTCTGTAATATTTGAAATCACTTTTTGTCGCTAATTTCCGAAATTACTAAACCAACTTTACACCAAGTGATTGCCAATACCAAAGGCAAATAATTTATTTCAAATAGGCATATTAAAAAGCAACTTTTAATTACAAGTTAACATTATTAATAAAAATTACTAGTTGCTCCGAAAAGGTAGTTTCATATGGAGAAGAATGGGCAACTCTATACTTTTACTCATTTAGTTTATATAATATTTTGTATACATTGATTAGATAATTATATGTGAAGACTACGTATCTAGAACAAAAGAAGTACTATACTAAAATAAAATATTCTCATGGTGTTTTAAAAAACAATCCAGTAGATAATTAAATTATAATGTTGTTACATGGAGTTGTTACATGGAGCTCACATATTTACAAATATTGCAACTATAGATTTTACATTATATATATCTTAATACATATAAATCTCCTGTCACGACGTTTGTCCGGGATGGACTCCTAAACTACTTAACCGATTTTAAATTAAATTGGCACACCGTGAGCAGGCTGGTCCAACTTAAAAGATACGATAGCTTAGATCTTTAATTATAGTCGCTATTTTATTTAATGCAAATTATTTGTTTAGTATTTGATACAATTCTAATAGATGGCGCTGTGTTAAAAGGACCAACGTTTCACATAAGCTATCTACCTTTACCGTTTCCCTTGAATAGTTTACTACTATGTAATATAACAAAAACCTTAGCCACAGCAACGCTTGGACGAGTCGGCTAGTTGTATATATATATATCGGCACCCTCGGTCACGAAATATATTATTGATTGTATACCAAGACATTACTTATATACTCAAATGTTCTAGGTGGCTTTTAAAATGAAGATCCCGCGTCGCAAGCTTTGTATGACGTTTTGTGGTGGAGTGATCATTTCCCCAACCAAACTGCTCTCCGCCGCCCATTGTTTCGCTGAGAGTCCGAGCATTTGTCAGAAAATATGTGGAAATCAGGGGTCAGTATTGGAATATAAACGTTGAACCTAATCGCATAATTACACATCTGTACAGATATCTACAAAAGTTAAAAAATCTACGTTTATTAATATAATTTATAATTAATCTAAAGTCTAGATTATTTATATTACACTACTTCGTATTTATAACTTAAAAGTATTATAAATGTATGTAAATTAGGTGAAATAAGATTGAATCACCTTTGTAAAAGCCTTAATTTTCTTAAAATGTTGCACTAACAGCCACTTTCTGCTGACAGTATGTCGTAAATCATAGATCCACATTATGTTAAATAGATACTTCTTAGTAAAATCAATTTATTAATCTTACAGCTTTTACGGTAGTCAAACATTATATCTACTACAATTTAACAAAATAACAATAACAAACAAAAAGAACGCAGTTATCGAAAAGAACTAATATTAGGTCCTTACATATGAAATTGGCGTTTTGTATGGGAGGAACAAAAAGTCGAAAATTTTTAAATATAATATATTTAATTAATCAAAGTATGCACTTTTGCCATCTCATAGGTAGATTGATCATTGATCCCTTTACTGAAAAAACCAGTCGGACGGGAATCAATAAAATCTGTGAAGACGATTTGGACTGCCCCATCAGAGTTAAATTTTTTCCCTTGTAAGAAGTTGTCCAAATTTCGAAAAAAATGGTAATCTATTGGAGCAAGGTCCGGGTAGTACGGAGGATGTCTTAGAGATTCCAATTGAAGCTCTTCTAATTTGGTAGCCGTCTATTGTGCAGTGTGTGGTTTAGCGTTGTCGTGAAGTAGCAGTGGCGTGGAGCGATTGACCAGCCTAGGTTGTTTAGCCGCTAGCTTTTCCATCATGGTTTGCAATTGCTGACAATAGACATCAGCCGTAATAGTCTGGCCCGATTTGAGAAAACTGCAATGAACAATACCGGCACTAATCCACCAAACGCTTACAAGTAACTTTTTTGGGGTTAACTTTCGCTTGGGGCAGGATTTGGCTGGCTGGCCAGGATCCAACCATTGCGCTGAGCGCTTCCGATTATCGTAAAGAATCCACTTTTTATCACAGGTAATGATTCGGTTTAAAATACCTTTATTATTGTGCCATTTCAGTAATGTAACGCAGCAGTCGACGCGCGTTTGCAGGTTTGCTTCAGTCAATTCGTGAGGTACCCATCTTTCAAGCTTTTTAATCTTCCCAATTAGCTTCAAGTGAATTACAACAGTTTTATCACTAACACCGCAGCCTGCAGCTAACTCGGACGTGGTTTGCGATGGATCCGCTTCCACAATAGCCTTCAATACTTCATTATCAACTTGGGTCTCAGGCCGTCCACGGGGCTTGTTATACAGGTCGAAATTTCCAGAACGAAAACTTTGGAACCAAAAACGAACTGTGTTTTCTTTTGCAACATGACCGCCATACACATCATTCACCCTTCGAGTCGTTTCCGCAGCACTAGTGCCACGGCGGAACTCGTACTCGTAAATAATGCGATATTTTAAGTTTTCCATTTTGTAAAATGAGTGACGCAAACAGAAAAAAACAAATGAATGACGGTCATCGAAGCACAAATACATGAGTAAATATCTGTACAAATTTGAATTTGGAATTCCTAGACCTAATTTATATAATAATATATTAAGATATAATAATACATTAAGTAATAATAATAATAATATATTAAGAAGTATCGTAAATATAGATATACAATACTTCTTTATACTTAAACATAAATATCAAATCCTAAACATTGTTATCGCGTTTTACACTTGCACAACGCCGTCTGTTCTTTAATAAAAAAATAAGACAGAAGAAATACGTAGACTGTTAAATGCTTTCAGGTCAATTCGGAATTTATTGTCAATTAAATTATTGCCATACTTATTATTGTAGTTCAAATTAAAATTTTGCCATAGACCTAAAAGAACGCTAAGCCACACGTACGCTGTGGCGGGTAACTTGAGAAATTACGATGCCTACAGCGAAGACTCAGCTGAAAATGGTCAGTGGAGGACTCTGAAGACCGTAATATATCCGAGGACTTACAAGTTTCCAAGAGACGACATTGCAATTCTGGTTAGTTAAGTCTTATCAACTTAGTTCTTTTTAAGGCTGGCTATGAAAAGCTCGTGCCTAATTCTCATCTATATCGAATTGATCATTTCCTTATAGAAAAGTATGTATTGACATAAGTTTCATGAATTTAATATTATTGAATCTGCTATATTATGGAAGCCTTGTTGTATGATTTTAAACCAAATTGTACTTTCACCAGTATAATAAACGCAACAGAACTAATCTAAGCGACCAACCAGGCTCCAGAAGATAAATTATTAGACTATAATGTATTAGATTGTTTTAAGTATTGTTTACATATACATAGAATTTTCTAACGTGGGGTGCACGCCGTGAGTTGCCATTTGATTGTTAAGATTTTCGAAAATGTATTAGAATTATTTGGGAATTGGTTTTCTGATTTTTATTTTCAAAATTCCCTTACTGTGTTTCTTTAACAATTTCCGTGACAAAAAAACGGTGACTGCGTTTCATGGTTTTAGTTTCCCTAGTTGCGCTTTAAGGTCTGTATTTTGATTTACAGTACACGTTCAAACCTTTTCATTTCAACAATAACGTGGGTTCGATTCCAATAGCGAAGAGATATATCGACTACCATGGCAAATGCTTGGTGTCTGGATATGGGCGTACGTCAAGACAAGTTAGTTGATTTTAATGCATATTGACGCTTACCACCAATGGTACTCTACAACTTCCAATAGAGATAGTGATTCCGACGTTTTTGTATGTTTTTTTTTATTTCTCTCAATACCACTCCTCTGGTATTGAGTGTCCATGGATGGTATCTCTTACCATCAGATGAGCTTCCTGTCTGTTTTCCCCCAGTTCTTAAAATAAAAACACAACCTTAGGATAGCGTAGAAAAAAAGCTATTGCTATTGGAATAGCGGTCAGTTTTCCTGTTGGAAGAGACAAAGAACGAGGGTAAGAGAGTTTAAGTTTGAGAAATAAGGTATCTTCAGTGGTGAACAACCCAAGTGTTTTCCAAGAAGTCAGGTTCTTTGTGCCAAGGGGATAGCGTCACGATAGTAACTGTAAACATAGGAAATATATAAATCTGACTCACCGATTCTACCCGACTCTTTCTAGGGGACTTCAAGTAAACTACTCCTCGCACACTTACACCTACTGCCAAATAGGCAATGCGGCCGAAGGTTTCGGAAGAATATGAGAAAGTTTGTTTGCACAGACACTGTTGTCAACGACGTTGGAAAGGTTGGGATTTCACCCATTACTTAGTTTTTCATTTATTGCTTTTGTGAGTTTTCTAATGATGTTAACTAATAAGATACTACTGTAGTACTTTTATAGAAACCGATTATTTTGTAGCCTTTTTTGTTTGATTAATATTCTTATTCTTTTATTACGAATTCCTTCAACTAATCATTCAAGGCAGGTAGTGGGAGACCTGGTTGCAGCACGTAAATTTTGGTTAAAAAATCGGCAAAGCAGCAAATCATTGTTCAGAACAAAATCCAAAGCAAAATTATATCGGACATTACCTGAATCAATGACATGTTGCAACTTAACAATATTCATTGTTATGCGGATGATAGCACTCGGGGATATGCGCTTCACTGGCCATGCAGAATACCTATAGATTCTTAAAAGGCTGGCAACGCACTTGCGCGCCATCTGCCTTAAAGTCCATGGGCGGCACATCCGTGTTTAAATCAATTTAAATTTAAGAATTTTTTTTAACTAAATCTTTGATGAACGCAAAACGATTACAGTTTAATTGATTTAACTTTTTCTTGAAGTGTCGTGATATTGTGTTCAAATCTAATACCTACACTTTTTAGGGAGATTCGGGCGGACCTCTTGTGTGCAGTAAAACTGGGGACCCCAACGAAGGACCAAATGGAGTGTTGGTTGGAATTGTCAGCGGAAATCAACGACGCGCCGCATCATTTTTTACGCGTGTCTCATACTTCGCTAGATATATTGAAAGAAACAAAGCGACTTTGGCACAGCCTATCTATATATTATATACAACATTTTTGATACTTTGATTTTGTTTTATTTCTCTAGGCATAATTAATTGAAATATGCGCAATATAAATCCAAATAATACGCAAATTAACTCCGGAGATAAAAACCTAAAATATTTATATATAACCATCTACCATCAATAAATACACATTGTAAAAATGAAGCTGCCTGTGATGTGTGCAATCGTGCATGATTAAAAAAATATATATAACTTCTACGCGTTGTACAGGTCTACGGTGTTGTACAGGTGTACTAAATCGCGTTGTCGGAGTGTTCTCGTAAAACCGTTTTTGTGATAATTAAAAAATATATAAAACACGAATTTATAAAGTGATAAAGTTATTTTGAAATTTAATTGCATAAAAACACAATTTAAACCGGTGCAAAGGTACGCAAAACTAAAACATGGGAAATCTCCGCGGTGTTTTCCCTATATAAGAGGCGAAATTCCGCGTTATACGGGGGGACGGAATTAGCGTTATTAGGGGATTACTGTACTTACAAAAATAGCTTTGCTCGCATCTTACTAAAGTGTATTATAATATTAAAAAAGGAAACTTCGAATATAGTAAAATTACTGATATATTACTGACAAAACATTATACATATAACAATTATATTTGTGTTCAATTTTAAAGTGGAGGATGCATCTGTCACCCATTTGTGAAAGATACCGGTGCGGACGTGCAGGCTGGGAAGGTTTCGATTGATGAGTGACGTCACACCAACCAGTACACCCTTCTTTTCGTCTTCAGCTGGGTCTCCAGTACCAAAGCAGACGAGTCCACCACCTTCTGCTTCCTATAATCGATCCATAATATTTATTTAATAAGGGCGGTTACAATCTAGCGTATTTTTCTGCGCGTACCTATACGGTCGTGTCTAAAGGCGTTTAAAAAATCTGGCATATTTCGGCGTGTTTACTTGAACCGGTTCTGGCGTCGTGTCAGTATTAACATGGATTCTGATAAAAAAACAGTTCTATTTGCGTTATTTATTCGCAGTCAACTGAGAAAACGAAAAAGATGTTGGGTATCATCGATGGTTGCATCAAGACAGAGAACCGGTCACTTTCATACACTCCACCCAGAACTGCGAACTCGTACTAGCTGCACGTATGTCAAAAGGCGCACCTGTAGGTGCCTTCATGTGCTTCCAAATACGAGCTTATGCGTCCGTAAAAAGCGCTAGTCTGTAACCGCCCTAAATATACGAGCCAAAGCTTTACATTTTGCGAACTCAGGCTTTCTTAGTTTTATCTCACAACGTCTTACTTGGTTTTGCGGTAGATGAACTGAGTTGCTACATTATGTTTCTTGATAACAACATATATTAGTTTAACTGTACTTATTCAATTGATATTGTTTCTTACTGTGGCTGCCAGTGCTCCATCGTATTCAGTGCAATAATATTGCCAGCAACTTCTCAATAACTGACGTTCACACGAACGTTGATTGTGCACTTTTAAATCAACCGTGAAGAGGCTCTTGTCCATCGACCAACTCTGAAAACGATATATTATTTTCTAGACTTGAATCACTGTGGTTATCTTAGTCATGATGTGTTTATTTTAAATCACATTCATATATATCTCTTCCCATTTGCATTTCTTATTAATAAACATTCTTCTGAAATACTACTACTTGACAATTTAAATTGAGGATATATTAATACTGAAAACATATATGGCTGCGTTCACACAATATATATAAATTATCGATGCGTTTACTAAATGACTTACTTCCTATCGCACACATTTTTTGCGTTTTTATAATTAAAAAAATATACATATGTGCTTTTAGTATCCTTTCAAAATGAGATATTGTTACACACCAAATAGGCCAGTTTTTGTAATTTCTTTTCTCGATAAATTCAAGATTTAATATATGAAATTGCTAGCACAGCTGACTCTGCACTATATATAAAATGATTATGTTTTATAACCTTACTTTTGTAGTCTTAAGAAGAACACCCATACAAAGTCCATCAAAATTATAATTTTTTTGAGAAAACGGAATCTTGTTTACAAACTGATTTAATTCCCACTTCTTATTCACCTCCTAGAAACACGATATGCTTATAATAATACATATAATTAACATTTACCAGAAAAACATATTTCTACTTACAACGACAGCTAAATTATACGCTGGAAATCTGAAGAATCGTTGCGTATAGACATATTTTGGATTCCTCCATTGCTGTACATCATGAGAAAGAGGCTGCTGGGCTATGGTGTGGAGTATACCGCCAACAACACGTATTTTGTCTAGGCTTCGCTTTAACCTGTATCATAGAAGATATTACACGGTCTATGGTATTCTATATCCTATGTTAGACGTCCACGTCTCACCTGAAAGGGTAAGATTCAGCAACGAGACTTTCTTCTTTCAAAATCCAATATATTTTTGGAAATATTACAAAAATATAAAATACTATCCTTATAAATATAATCTATATTGTATATATATTCATACTTTGTACTCTGTACTTAATTAGTTGGATGGCCACATATACATTTTTATGTGAACTGTTATGAAAACGACGATCATGGCGTACAGACTAAAGAAGCAGTGTTTCTCAACGCGGGGCACATGGCCTTCTATGGGGCAGTTGATTTGTCAAGAGGGGGCAATAGAAATCGGTTGTATATAACAAAACGTAGACATATAAGACTGAAGCTAACCAAATCGAAACCTAATATTAAGTCTCTGTGCAGCTAATCAAGTGCGAAGGCCTCACTAAATACATTATGTTTTGAAAATTAACTTACCGTGTCTCATTAAAAATTGTTTATTGATTTCTTTCTAAAACTATCAATTAAGTTTCTTACTTTCTTAATCAATTTATTAATATTACAAAAGTTATGTATAAGAACTTTAGAAAAGCTAATGTGGGGTATGGCATAAAAAAGGTTGGGAAACACTGCTTTAATATACAATATTGTATTATTAAGACCACTTGTAGTCGACCAAGCAACTAAATTACAGAGAAGTCACTACTCACCATTACCTGAAGAAGTTAGCATAACTAATAACGTCACTCACACAGTTAAGCAATTACGCATGTAGTAAAACCCAGCAAAAAAGGATTGATAATAACCTTTTTCTATTTGTATAAAAGCAATGTGCGGAAGTCAAAACTCTGTCGTCACTGACAATGCTTCCGGTACAGAAAGCTCGGTAATCCAGTTTCCATTTGTCATACAATCGGTAAATAAAAACCTGAAACATAACAGATTTTCTTAAATATTCTTCCTGTGTCCGAGGATGTCTTGAAAATGAGAAATATATCTCCTTGTAAAACATACTAAAATGGGTGAAGGTATGGTAGGTTTCCAGCCTACAGTGAGCATCCTTGCCTATTCTTACCCCTTACTTGCCGTCCTGACGTTTGCCTGAACAAGACCCTAGTTAGGCCCAGCTGAAGTGGCTAATATCGAGATGGGTATGCTCGGCAGTCGGAAATAGTTTGAATGCGCGATTCGTACGGATGGATAGTCAATACCATATAGCTGCGGGCGCCGAGACAGGGCGTGATTCTCAATTCTGTCGAACCTCGGTTATTAACGATTTACATATAAAGATATCAAATCAAATAACTTACATGGTGTGCCAACGTACCGAGCGTTACTTGTTTTGTATAGACCCCTGATGATTTTAAGAAGACGCTTGGAGCCTGAAAAACTTTTTGATTTCATTTATATCCAAGACAGAGTTTAACATAGAATAACTAAAATTGGACATACCAAAGGATATTTTTTTAATTTTAATAAGTTTAGATTCATCAACAGAATGCAACACAAGTAACCGTGATTTTGGTGAAAAAGGGAGAGAGCGATTGAGAGAGAGTCAGAAAAGGAGATCGAGAAAAAATACACGCTATTGGTTGATGTATTCGTTTAGTATATTAGACCTTTAGATGGCAATTCTGTCCCATAACGTCTTGTACATTTAAGGCGGATGTTTTAATAAGTTATATTATCATTAGCACGTATACAGCGAGTAAAGAGTTTGAATATAGATATACAAATGCACTGACTGAATGATCAGGTACCGGTATATGAATACCGGTACATGATCGTCTATTGGAGCTTTTACCTTTGTAATAATTACTTTTAAAAAAGTTTCATTTCTGACATGTGTTCTTTGCTCGCACGCAGCTTTTTATAGAACAGGGGGAAAATGGGCAGTAGTTTCACCTGACGTTAAATGATAACGCCGCCTATGGACACAATGCCAGAGGCTCACGAGTGCGTTGGCGTTTAGATGAAAGATGAATCTTGTCGCGTTTCTGTGACTGCACGGCTATTAACAGGCTCAATTTATATTTTAGTAATGTATTTGTATTCAAATATATATAGTCCAGATTGTATTAGATATATCCAATATACTTTACCTTTTCTATGGTAACATTTATTGAATTTACACAATTTAATCCAATCAATATTAAACTAAGATATATTGCGATCAAGTTATTTACACATACATATCTATATAAAACTATAATTATGAAAGATATTTAAAAATAATTTTTGCATTATACGCGTGAGATTGACAGTCTTTGACAGGATTATAACAGACTGCTAAAGAAGATTTCGAAATACAAGGTTTAAATTAAATTGCTTCTATAATTTATGATTTCATTGCCGATTCGTTAAAGTCTTTTCAAAGTTACAATCTCAAGTTGAAGCACGACGCTTATTGAATAGGTAAATATGATAAAAATCTGTAAAAAATCTAAGCTGTGGAAACAAAAGAAGATTATGTAAACGAATTAGGTTAACTTAGATATTGCATTTGGTAGTAATATACTTCTTGCTGTTGCGTTATCTGAGGTCCAGTTACTCCTAATGGGAAGTCACATTTGTATGTCTGTTTCGTTTTAAACGGGTTACTGACCGGATTAATGTTGAGCAGGGCCTCACACCTTCAGTTAAACATATAGACTGTTACTACCTGAAATGTTAAATTACCACTAGTTATAATTATTATCTTCCTTGGCCTAGGATTATGCTGTAACATACACTTTAACAGTATATTTTATGTCACTGCTTGTCTTAGAAATTCGTGCCATGTACGGTTTAAGCACTCGCCCGTTACCGCCCCTCCCGAATGCAGAACACAAATTTAAATTTATAGAAATAAACTTGCGGTCCGACCGGGAATCGAACCCGATACTCCTCACGTACCGAACAATTAATAAGACCACTAGGTTATGAGGCCCTTTAGAGCGTTACTACGTGTCCGTAACGGTATTTAACTTTTACGCGAAATGTATCCTGTCAATTGTTAATAATAGACGTCGAACAAGAAAATGTAAATTAGACAAGCCATTTGCCGAGTACTTGTTTGGCTGGACCAGTTATTATTTGGAAATTCGGTAATCAGAATAATACAAGAATTATATACGCCGTTCGTCGTCGTTAGTTACAAGTTATAGCTTAATTTTTGGGTTAAGTTAAGTTATTACGTTCTAATTTACGCATCCGCAGTGACGCAATGACAAATTGTGACTAACACATTTCAATCCAGATTCTGGAATCTGACTTATTTATTTTATTATCATATCACAATCTAAGAAAAATAGCTGACGATTGAAAACAGTTTTACCATTAGAATGCTACATTATCAGTGGTTGTTGTTTTTTTGTTTTTATTTCCAAAACATTTAAAAATGAATGTCAAGCCGTATCAAAAATTCTATTTTTCGGTTCTAAATCGCAAATATAATGCAACATATGAGAAAAATAGTAATGAATACATCTACGAAGGTTTTGTTGCTGCTTTGGTAAAAGAAATGACGGCGTTATAGATTTATCATATTTCAAGGAATAGCTATTTTACTGATAATACATATATTTATATATATTAATCATTAAGCAAAATAGGAAAATGATGCTTCCCACAGCGTCAGCTAATAAAAGAATTTAAATCATTGTCATTGTCGATAGTGTTTCTTTTTTATGGGACAGGAGGCAACAGATCGTATGAGACTTCCGAAAGAGCCGTCATTGTAGCCCATGGCCACCCATTTTAGTGGATGCATTTCCGTTTGAAGAAGAAGTATACATACTCTTTTTTTAAACAATTGATCTCCGTATCTCGAAGGGGGGGGGTGAGTTTCCCGGGCGCCGATATTACCTCACTAGTACGCAAAAGAAAATGTCCTGTGAAGCGTGGAAGTTCCAACCATCAAATAGCCATTACGTAAATTGACAGAGTTCGCAAAAATACAAATACACGAAATCCACGCTGCACGCGTTTACTAAATAATGCTTTTAGGTGAATTTACTGATTATCCAGTTTGCATGTTCGCGGCACGTAGGTACAGTTAAATGGTGGCATTTCGAACTGGTTACTTGCTTAGTTTGTTCACGACCAGCCGGCATGGAGCACGCATTGACGCTCATCGCAATCACGCGTAAGTACTTTTTACGAGCATTGAACCGTAACTACCACTGAATCGACTTTCACTAATATCTTTGTTAGTGTAGTTAATACATAAAAGGGCCTACAACATTTAAACAATACAGATACGGTGTTTACAATATTCTTATAGTAATAATAATAATTGATAAATATACAATTAAAACAAATTTTAAAGATTTGGTCCCTCTGTACCTTTAATGCCAGCATTTCCTAGCTGTAAAATATAAACTTATGTTTTGAAATTGGTTTAAGGTTAAGGTACCTATAACAATTTTGAGATACTTAAAACTCATTCATAATTTGTGTATTCTCTGCTTTTTATGTACGAAACATTCTAAACATTCTCAATTTCCCATATTAAAATCCCTTATATTATAACAGTAAAAGCTTATATAAAAGCGTATATTATGTATTAAAAATTCAGTAATAATATGGAGATTATTCCTAATTAGTAACGGTCGATTTAGAGCAATGAAGCTCCTCTTATTTTCTATGAATGATTGTGAATTTATGTCAAACTATATATATACTGAATAGTAACCTAACAATGTGTTGTTCTCATTTATAAAATTACGCGACGATAGAGGAGTTGAGACTTGTGCCGTATTTACATTCAGTCGTCGTAAGTATCGCGTTTACACACTCGTCCTGCCCACTTCCCAGCTCACTACGGCTGAATGTAAATGCGGTATAAGAAATGAACTTAGAAATTTAAACTTTAATATGATGTCATTGGAGAATCGCAGAAAAATTATTGATATATCGTTTACAGTAAAGATATTCAATAATAAGATTGATTGTCCGAACCTTCTATCTAGATTTAAGTTTCATGTACCCTCTCGATCCCCTAGGCATCCCATTATTTCATTTGTCCCTCCTTTCCGTAGGACGCGTTTTGGTCAAAGCTCTCCGGTGTCCAGATTAAGCATTCTGGTAAACAAGCTAGGTCTGGATATCCAGAGTTGCTCCCCTCACACTTTAAAATCGATTTTAGTTTAGTTTTTTGTAATTGTTTCTTTTTTGTAATGTTTGTTTTGTTTAAAAATTGTTTCCATTGATATTTGTATGTGCTCTAAATGAATGTCATGTTTGCCTCTAATTGCTTATCACATTCAAAATTGTATTTAGTGTTTGTTTATACCAATGTATCAGTGTGCCGAGCGTTGGCAATCTTTATGAATAAAAAAAAAAAAAAAAAAAAAAAGAAATGCGTGCATACGTAAGATTCAGAAACGGGCAGCTCTAAGTCTGACTTCCGTACGTCAAGTAACGCATTGTGACATACGGGACTCATAGTTCACGTTACGTTTGTAAATCTGATCTAAGCCTCAACTCTGAATGTTATTTTCACAATCAATCACAATCATTTATTCATTTAGGTAACACAATGTACACTTATGAACGTCAAAAAGAAATTAAATGCTTCTAAATTTACACATTATAACCACCCACTAGATATATATGAATGATTTTACAGTTGATTACTTTGTTTATATAAACCGCATACAAAAACGGTTCAATGAAATTACCTAACCGAAATGGAAGTAATTTTAATAACATACCACGATTTGTTACATATCCGTTCTATTTGCTAAGACTTACCTACAAATTGTTATTTGCTCTACGAAAATAGTATTTTTATGACTTTAGTTTATCATTTATAGAGCCTTGTTGGACTAGCCTAAGACTAAGGGAATTCAGTAGTTTGACAAACGCAAGTCACAGCGCTAAGTCTAGACTTTGATGGTGATAAGAAACGAGACTTAACACGACTTTTGACGTACAGAAGTAAGCGTTTGAAAGTCTCTTACCCTTAACGTTCTACTTTTAAAACTGCGTGTAATAAATCCCCTGCAGGAGAAACCACAGAATATACGACTTTAAAATATGTTTATTTAAATCGAACAGATACATTATTTCAATTTTGTACGCACAGAGCCTACCAACCATTTAAACTTAGACTCCATACGCTCCATCAGTTTCAGTTTTCCATTCATTTCTAGTTCGAAGATATGAAACCTGTGCTAGTATCCATCAAATAGTAATAACTAAATATAATTAGATCCTGCTATCAAAGTTTAGATTAGTAGTAATTGACCCCTTTAAACTCGTATCATACTGTTCAGTGATTCATTACGCAGCTGCAAACTGACTTCTAGATGAAGTGGTCTTGCCTTTTATGTTAAATATGCTCTATTTATATTCCATGGCTTATTATTGACATTCCTGCGTATAGTCTAGTCATTCATGAAGATTGAATCAAATCAAATCAAATACGTTTATTCAGTTTAAATGTCTCTTAGGGCATGCTTATGAATATCATGATTGTTTAAAAAATTCGCGAAAAAGCAAGACGGTTTTGCAAACCGTCCGGATGGTTACATCCGTTTGCAAAACTACCAGGAGGTCTTGTTCTGAGAAGAGCGGATAGAGAATAGTTTAACATGCTCTTGTATTTAGTATACTTGTGGGTGGTTATGATACCGTAGTTTTTTTATGTAACAGGTGGGAAACGAGGAGGTTCATCAGTCCTGATCTGATGTTAAATGATACCGCTTAAGTTTGGCGAGAGTGCCTCAAATGAGAAGGTCCAGAACAGTGTGTCCCAACCTCTTTTGTGCTATGATCCTTACTCAAATTTTTATGATCCCCCCCCCCATACCACATAACAAACATAACTTTTAATTATAAAAACGAATAATTAAAGAAACATACATTATACCTACTAATTTTTTTAGAAAGAATGTCAATTATAGTGAAAAAATGAAATTCTAATTCCAAATAGTTTTAATTAATTTTCGAATCATGTGTTCAACGGAAGTTGAAACTGTGCTGTTGACACTGCGTCCTTCGGTCTCTCGTCGGACTGGTCTCCTTCGTATCAAGGGTGAAACTCCCCTCTAGAAAATACTGGTTTTCGTAAATTAACGTAGAATATTATCGAACAAAATCTACATAAACTCTTTTTAAACTAGTTATATCAATTGCATTTGTAACTGTTGCGCATGCTGTCTCTCACATTTCATGACTCAAACTTTATAAATATTCAATGAATTTCTATCATGTAATCGTTATAAGGCATAACCGGCTTTGACGTTTGCTTTCATAGTTGATATTAATATGATATTTATCGATGATTTAGCTTTGAAACTGAGTAATTTAGATACAGTCACATTCCATTAGATACTGTATTAAAGGCTAAACCGATTTTACCGAATGAATTAGGACTATATCAATATTTTTAGTTTCGAAGAATGTTTTGGATAACCGAACAAACACATTTAAATTTACTACACGTACTTGTTGGTTGCGGTTCCAACAACAACAACGGTGTTGGTTGTTGTACACAGTGTTGTTGCAAAAACAAATATATTCTGCAAACAAATTGATATGAAACAATACTTGACATGATATTTCTATTTAGAGTAGAGAGTCTTGGGCCGTAAGGGTCAAGAGCACAGATGCATATAAAAGATTTAAGTGGGAGCCAGTTAGATAGTACCCCAGAGCTGGTGCTTTTCTGGTTCAACGAATAAGTATCACAATACAGGAGGAAATGCCACCAGAACAAAACTTTTTAATTTTCTTTTTATCATTTTTTAATTATTATTATTAACCTACATAAGGTAAAGAAAATTGTAAAAACTGTATTTTTGTGTAGGGACTAGTTTTAACTTATTATTTCATAGTTGTCTATGACTTCTTTAAACGGGCACAGTTTCAGAACATTCGCAATCTACACGCAAAATCACCATATGAATATTATCACGTACTAAATAATTCATTTCGTATTCAAATATAGTATTCAAGCTGCACATTCCTACATTTTGTACATCGTATTATAAGAAATCGTATCGTATTATAACAGGTATAATATATAAATACAATATTATAATAATCATGGTCACTTGTAATGAAATTGTACTTGAATATTTTAGCTAGGCTAATTGGAAACATAAGGTCACCGGTTTAAATTACTTGTAATTATTGAGTCTTTCTCAGTGAACTATTATTTGACTAATATTCTATCTATAACAAAATATATTTTAAGTTGCAAAATCCTTACAACATCTGCGTGTCTAGACTCTTGCTAACGTTTTGAAAGTTACAAACCGATACACGTAACGAAGGGCCGTATCTAAACTTATCAATGAATGGAAAATTACTCGTCAAAGGGACTTGAACTTCGGGTGTTGTTTTGCAACGAACGGACCTTGAGAACCTGTTTTGGTTCTGCCTGGATGTTGTTTCTGCGAAATAAAAATAAACTATTTCTTTTACACGTTTTGGGGAACTTGAAGCTTTTATTATTGCTTGACTATTTAGAATATCTTGGGTTCCATTTTCGTTGATGCAATACTGGTTTCTAGTTAGTAGCATAAGGCTAATGCCCTACCTGAATAAACAAAAGCAGATTTTTTCTGATTCCAAAGCAACGATTGATACATCAAAACAAGCTCCATACGTGTCGTGTCTACTCCGTAAGAATCTAACATTTTAAATCTACAACCCGATGTGTTTTATTACTCGTAATTTGATAACTTTGATTGAAAACACACATCTTAACAAAATATATTGAAATATATTTGCTTTGTGACCAAATTCATTTGAATTTTCAGTGTTCCAACTATGTGGAGCAGACACGTCAAAATCATTACCAGGATGGTACGCAGCTAATCTTATCAACGAATCGAACTATTCGCCGAAGCCGATCACTGAGATTTTCTCTACTGAAAGCCCACTCTCTTCAGATAAACCAGTAGTCATACTGCAATCAACACAGTCACCTATAACGCAAGATATACTGACCACTCCTTCAACATGGAGTACTGGAAGTACAAGTACACCAAGCACGAGTTATACACAGACACAGTTTCCACGGATTCTAGGAGTAAATGATGGCCAAAGACTACTACAGTCAGGTATTCCCTCCACTTTACCGCCAACCACCTATTCCACGCAAACACCAATAAATAACATACAGGATGCAATAGGAAACCATGATGTTTCCGGCATAATTGGAACATTGGAGCAGATACTACAGTCACGCCAGGCTTCATCATTTGGACCAAGTCCAATCCCAACAGTGGCTGTAACTCCTTCCACCATACAAACCTGGTTGCCAACACAGTCGACTTTTCCACTACAATCAACAGAATGGAGTACATTTTCAACAGGGTCGCCTATACCCATCAACAGAGAAACGTATAGTACATCATCACCATACATCCCTACACTACCTCCAAGGTTCAAAGCTGCTCCGAACTCTCAGCTAAGAACTCCATGTGATCAAGCAAAAGAACAATTGAGACCGCCAAAATTCAATTCTTCTACTCCCACACTTCTAATGCCACTTCCTAAACCAATTCTTACGATTCGTCTGAAAGCGCCAAAAGGCTCGATAACTAATTTACACATCAACCCAAGTACAACGACAACGACAAAGAAGCCATCAACAACACGAAGGAAGAGTTCCAAAAGGAAGAGCGATTACAACACATGTTTAGACTCTTGTAAAGACAAAAGAGATCCGATTTGCTCTGGCCCACAAGGAATCACACCTGTCGAATCAAATACTTTAAAAGGCTTCCCGTCTCTATGTCATATGGCGTGCCATAATTCTTTTAGAAAGGAAAGTAAGTATAAATCAAATCAAATCAAATATTATTTATTAGGTAGCTAAATGTACACAAATATTTATAATTTTTAGAAACAGAGATGTTCACTGTTATAGCGCTCGCCCATGGACACTTACATTGCCAGAAGGATCGCGAGTGCGTTGCCGGGACTGGTGCCCTTTTTATTGAAGGATCTTGACTCGAATTACTTTGGAGATACTTCAATAGGCAGCTGGTTAAACACAATGGTGCGCGGCAAAAAATACCTCAAAAACGCTGTTGTGAATCAATGGACGTCGAGGTGTATTTCGTATTCTGCCTCGACGTCTGATTTACTGTCAGTTCTTAAATTAAAGACACTCAAATAAACATACGAGAAGAACTGGCAATAAACTCTTCGTCACTATATAGTTACCAATATTATATCTTTATAATCTTTTGTTTACACCAATGAACCGTTTCTGTTAAATTTGTTTTCTTCTGCTTTTTGTCCGAAGTGTTAAGCAAGTGTTTTACTATTGTATTTAATCAAATAATTAAATTTAGAACATTATTGTTACATAAATATCGTTTTCTCTTTCAGTTACATATGAAAAAGTCGCTGACGGCCGTTGCGGAAAACTACGAACACGTATACGCACGATTGAGAAGAACAAGATAAAGCGAGAAGATTTGAAGAAGGCTCAATACACTGTATCGCACTCCGGTCCAGAGACAATAGTCGAATTTTCATCATTGAACCGTTGATCTTGCGTCTTAGTTATACATTATAGTGGGACATTTCAGTCAATTACAATTTTTTAAGGAAAGTGTCAGTAGAAATCCCGAGGATACTTAGATGTGAATAATAATTCAGGGTCCATGACCTTATAATTTTGGAACGCAGCATTCAGGTTATATCTTTGGAGTTTTACCGAGGCCGAAATGATTACTGCTAACAGATGCTATATAGAAATATATTTTTTAAAGGTCCAATGTTTAGAACTTAAGTAAAATTATTCAGCACGCTAACAACTACACCATCGCATATTTTATTCGATAGTTTAGTAAATTTGTGTCTGATATGATGACTGTTGGATCCCAACGAGCTACGCATTGATTATCCATACCTAGTGCTACTATTTCGTTCCAAATAAGGCCGAATTCGATTTTCGAATATTTGTAGTCTACGGAAAGTGAGCCCTGATGGGATTTGAGGTCGCTGCAGAGCTACTTCTATTATATTGACAACACTATATGTCAGTTTTGACAATTATCATGATCCTTAACATGAAATTAAAAGAATCTTAATTTTAAATAAATAACGTGTTGCAAATAAGGATTATACCTATTCGTTCACAGAACAGCCATACCCTTTTACTCTTTCCGCACAGACTACTAAAAGTACATTAGATATTTAAATATAAGAATTGATTCGAATATCTTTAAATGGTCAGCTTTGGATACACATATGTAACTTGCAATAATTTAAGTGTAAATAGACCATAATTTACATTAAAAAATGTAAACAGTATTTTCTAAATAGTTAAAATGGTATTTCATGCTTTTGATTTATATTTTTGATAACAAATCAGATATAATCAATAAGTATAATATTTAAGTGTCGGTTGATACAGGATCCGTCCATTATTTTTATGTTTGCATAAAACGTTGAAATAAAAAAGGAAATCTTTTATTACATTTACTACAATCCATAAACTAACCTCCTATTAATTGATTTATTGCTATGCTACTTTATTTATTTAAGTACACTTTTTGCAATTATTGAAAATCTAATAACATACATGAAAATTAAGAGGTACAACGGGCGCCTTATCGCTAACAAGCGATGTCTTCCAAGCTTGTAAGTGGAATAGAGAAAAATATAGGATCACAAACCTTAATCTAAAATAATAAAAATATTTAATAAAATAAAGTAAGATATCAGAAATGCCGATACATATTTATAAATTTTTCATTAATACTACATACAAACATCAAGTAGTATTTTTCGGCCAATCGTAGCTTAGCATGACTGCTTCAGCCTTCTGATTGGCCGGAGCATTGTTTCTACTCTTTCCACCAGAAATATTAAAAAACCACTTGAACAAAAAGTTTAATAGTAACAAATAAAGGTCATGTTTGTTTTAAAATAAATAGTTTAATTAATTAATTATTTTATTTTTATAAATATTGATGTATCAATTTTTTACACTAATCAAGATTACAAATCTTCAGAACCTTTGTTGGAAATTTTGTTGTTGCTGGTTGGCACTCTGTTGTTGTCCGTACATCATCTGTTGTTGTTGATGGAATTCTTGTTGGCCGCCACCTTGGTTGTTGTTGCCTTGGTTTGGACCTGGAAATATTAATAAATATTTTTGTGAAATTCTTGGAACTCTAAAACTTATCGATTCGACCTTTAAGCCGTAAATCGGTGTCAGGCACAAAGGTAATTTATCTAATTGTTTAAAAAATACTAAACAAGACACAGATAAAACAGAATTATCTAATTGTCAATACAAGCTCCGAATCATGTGGAGTGCTTGGGGTATTATGGATTTTTATTAAATGCATAGCTAGCATATTTGTTTATATCAATATAAATATTGTTAACTAAAAATATATTTGTTATAAAATTTTTCATAAATTTATTGTAGACTAAGCCTGAACTAAAAAACGTAAAAGAAAGAGGGTATGACAAATAAAAAATGGGGCAGGTGGTCTGCTGAAGAGATGGAGTAGGCTAGCCCATGGTGGTGCAGAATGAAAAATGTTTGCTTTTCTAACGAATTACATAGAAATATCGATCAGAGAAAGTCATCATTAAATATTAATTTAAGCCAAATGTGATGTATTTTGATGTAGAGGCTATAATCACGCGCTCAAATCTTACCCATATCGGCGCTGAACTTCACAGCTATTAAGTTGAATATCTATCAATTAATTATTTATTTATAAATCAGCGAATCACTCACCTGTCTCTTTTCATGAGTGTAAATACAATATGAGAGAAAGAGACGAAAGATCATGTTTTGTTTCTATAAATGCTTACCGGACATCCTCATTCTCTTCGCATTGTTTGCAGCGTGATCATGGCTATTTGCTTGCACCTGGTTTTGTTGAGTCTGCGAAGAAAATATTTTGTATTACTCCTGTATAAAAATATAAAACGTTATTATTTCTATTTGAAAATTCAATTAACTTCTTACCAGAATCACTACATGGGAAAAATACTAGCAAAAATATCAAATATAATCTTTACAGACAGTTTACGGACGATAGTTTAACGTGACGTCATAACAAAACATTGATTAATCAAATTGAAATAGGTACTTTAATTAATAACATTTAATAATTACTATTTAAATATCACAATTTTTTATGGACAAAGGAGTGAACCCAGGGACACATAAGCCAATCGAGTGGAAGAGACCGTGATAGATGCGGCGTAAGCGTACAATGAGCGTACGGGGACAATTTCTTGCGTGCAGCCGGCGTTCATCGTTTAATTAGACATTGTTACATCAAAACTACTACATTGATGAAAGGAAAAAAGGATTCGTAATATTATTTTCTTTTTTTGTCTCTTATTTTATATTAACCTACATTTACAAAGTCTATTTTAAAGTCACCTAAGTAAAGTAACTATCATCGTTGTAAATCAAAGATTATAATATTACTAGCGGACCCGACAGACGTTGTCCTGTCTACACGTCTTTAATTTGAAAATTTCAAACTTTTTTGAATAAGCTAAAACATTCTGGACCAATTTGATGAAAATTATTATTCAAATGTTATGACAATATATAACGATCCAGCACATAGTCTACAATAACACAATGATAACAAAACTTTTTTTTAATTTGATCGCAGCGCTAACTGTCGGGACAGACTAAAATAAAAATTCGAATATTATTTAAAATTTGACACTGCGATGGTAGCGCCGTCTGTCGCATCCAATGTAAAACATTCCAAAATCAACAACTACTAATAAATTAAAAATTAATTAAAAAAACATTGTCCAGCGGACAAAATTGTGAATCTAAACCTTTCCCAGATCCCCTTGAACACACACAAAAAATTTCGTCAAAATCGGTCCAGTCGTTTGAGAGAAGTTCAGTGACATACACACTCACAGAAGAATTATATATATATATATAAAGATTGTAACGAATGTCGACAAATTATTTAATAAAATAAAACAGCCATTTTTGCTATAACTTCGGTTTAAATTCACTATTGACTTGGCAAGGTCTGAGGCATTTTAATTAGTATACATCATAATACAAATAAATGAAATGAATATTAGTAACAAAAAACACAATTTTCGTATTAAATCCCGATAACATGATATTCTCCAATGGTGAAGTTTTAATTGGTAATTAATTTATAACAAACCACTGAGAGAGGTAATCTAGTGCCTAAGATTTCTAACCATTATAAAACTAATATTCTGTGCACCATTTAAAGAGGAGCAAGCGTGCAGGAGACTCACCTCATGTTAAGTTAAGCCCATGGACACCCACAATGCCATAAGGCGTTGCCGCCCTATTAAGAATCAGCATTCTTTTTTTTAAATTGATAATGTAAGCAACTGGTTCCACATAGAGGTGGTGCTTCAAAAAGTGCCTTAAAAACTGTGGAACGACGAACATCACACTGATCGGTCGGATCTGCCTCGATGCCCGATTATGAAACTAATACTATACGGGGATATAAATGAACATTTCAAAGGCTTTAACGTATAAAACGTATAAAAGCTGGGTAATTCAGGAATATTCTTATTCGATACTATAAAGGCGAAGATATACAGTTGTACCAAAAATTTACGTGAAGCGGTTAACATTTTTTGAGGAAAAAAAATGGCGAAAAAAACGAATTTAAAAATTGTTTCCAATCAAAAATTAAACATACAATAAACCTATTGTTCTTACTATGACTTTACTGCAAATTTTTGCTTCAAAAAAAACATTTTTTTTTCATTTGAATCTTATATCTTTGGTCTTCATGAGCAATAAAGGTATATTTACCAGTTACTACTTGCCCTATCACACGAACACGAAACGGCTTCTCAAGTAAAGGAACACCCTGTATATTAAAAATATCATGCGAATACAAAAAATATTCCATATGAGCAGAGATATGAACCAACACTGTCTAAGCTCCATAATGAACCGATTTTAATGAAATTCGGTTCATTAAACTGAATGCTTACCATAAGTCTCATTGTCTGCTCATTCTGTCTTCTGTCCTATAAATGAAATAAAATAAAAGCTCATCATTCCAACTTAAAAGCATTTAAATTAAAACATGCATTACAAAATATAAAAATTAAAGATAATTTTGAAATAACTACATATTAATTTAAAATGATGCATTAACATATTAAAATAATTACTTTAAAGACATCTAAAAATATATTGAATTAAAATAACCACACAACCAAATAATAAATCTTACATTTGGTTGTTGCTGTTGATTCTGTCTGGCCTTTGAATCGCTTTTGTCGTCCTGATCGTCGTCCGTGAGGAATTCCCTCTTCGGATACGGTATCGGACATCCGGCGAATACATCCTGATATATGTTTAAAAGTCTTATAATGTTAAATAAATTACTGATATTTGTTTATATTAGTCAAGTCGCTCATGTCTGAGATTGCCAATCCAGATGACAGCTTTTTTTTTAATTGACGTAGGTTCAAACCTTGACCGTGCACTATAATAATTACGTGCACACAATAATTTCCCTTCAATTATCCTATCAAAATATACGCCCACAAAGGTAGCGCGGACGAGGAGACGGTGTTACATGTTCTGACCGACTGTCCAATATATGGATACGATAGGTTTAACACTGAGCAAGCTATGGGCATAGAAGTAACGGAGACAAATTTCAAGGAAATAATGTTCAACATCAAATTGAGAGACATGTTTTTGGGATTTGCTGTAGTGGTTATACAAAGGGTGGTTAAAAGAAATAGGTAGTAGTGTATTATCATCGGAGTTACCAATACCACTTATGTAAGCTACTTAATGCCTCGGACGACTACATATTTAGGGAATTGTCTAGGAAATATTTATAATAAAAAAAGGGTAGCGCGAATGTTATGTTACAATTTTAATAAGGACATCTTTGAAAGGCAAATTCATAAAAAAAAACATGGTTAAAAACTTTTAATCACGTGACACAAAACTATGAATACTAAATGCGAGTATAATTGCAAGGATTGTTTTTGATATAAATAAGATGTGTATGTATGTAATTTAACACAAATTGGCGGACTGGACTGGTTCGACGCCATCTTGCTTTGAGAATTTTGGCGGGTTTTTTATATGTCAAAAATAACAATTTGTGTAGGTATTATTGTCACTGATTTTTTTTATGTAAACCTTGATAAATAAAATATATACTCAAAGTTAAAATAAATATAAATTCTTTAACAAAGCTAGTCATATACCTGAGTTGGTAATGGGTCCTCCGAGAAGTATGGATCTTGCATAGCTTGTTCTGACGTTATTCTCCTATTTGGATCCATTAATAAAAGCCTCTGAAGTAAACTGAAGGCTTTGCTGTCAGGCTTTATTTTATGTCTGTCCATGTATTTGCTTAGTGAACAATTTTGATAACTATAAAAATATAAGAATTTATTAATTTGTGAAACAAACTTGTATCAGTAGCCATTTCAATAGCAATTTGAAATAATACAAATTATATAAAAACCAGGTGTAAGATGTAACCAAACTATTTAATAATTAGTGAAGCTATAAATTACAATTCTTAATTTAGTTTAAAGATTCAAATTTATTCATTTAGGTAACACAATATACATACTTATGATCATCTAAAAAGAAATACAGATTAAATGCTTCCAATTTTACATTTACTGCCAGTTAATCAAGAGCAGACGGACAATCAATAAAGTCTCCCCCACTCTTTTTAATTGCCTAGTTTTTTGTTTTACACAATGATTGTAAGCTGCAACCATTATACCATGTTCGATATAAAATCATTATGTAATTTATAGTTAATTAATAATTATCAACAATTAAAAAAATTGTCGTGTATCAGCATATAAAAATCCAGCATAATATTGCAAATGTGGTGATGTCAGCCACAGGACTTAGCTTGAATGAACTATGACACCAATTAGTCAAAATCCACTAGATTTCTGACTTGGCATAAAGTCACATCATGTATTGTATGTTACCCCAACAATTTCATTCTACTCACACACAAACTATCAAAATATGTTCCGGTGTGAATATTACGGGACTCTGGCATTAAATGTTTAAAAAAAAAATATGACTATTTCAAACATTACTCAATACTCACTTAGACCGTTTGAAATCCT
Organism: Pieris mannii; assembly: GCA_028984075.1. NCBI lineage: Eukaryota > Metazoa > Arthropoda > Insecta > Lepidoptera > Pieridae > Pieris > Pieris mannii. Next base: position 1,719,276 of record CM054784.1, read on the forward strand.
TAACTAAAGTGGCATGTTCAGGCATTTTTCTGATATCTTCCCAGTCTTTCTCTAAAGGAAAGCCCATGACATTGAATATCCTATCCAGTTGATCATGATGATATGGGTTGCTTGTTTTTATGTCTTCTTGACGGCAATGGAATATTGGTTCTGATGTCAGTAATTCTGCAAATATACAGCCAATTGCCCATATATCTGAAAAATAAATACATATCTTATAAATGAATTCAATAACAATATTAACAATTTCAATACATTTAGGAAAGGTTCCCAGGAAAATGAATTCATTATGATGTGTTCCTGTATAGATGAAACATGTTGACTCTAACTTGCTTTGGAAATTCATAGTGCTTAGAAATTAGGGTCAAACTTCAAAATTTACAATTTCAATCAAGAGAATGAATTATTTGTTATAATGGAGCAAAAAATACAAACATTCTTAACATGGTTACAGAGTAAATTAATTTCAAACTAAAAAAGTTATTTAAACATGTTAGTATCTTCTTAAATCAAATATAACAAACAACATGTTTAAAGTTACCTATAGCTTTTGTATAATGCCGGGCACCTAAAAGTAATTCTGGGGCTCTGTACCAGAATGTTACTACTACTGGATCAAGATCAGCAAGTGGTTTAAGTGGTGCATTAAACAATCTTGCAAATCCCATATCTGCTATTTTCACTCTACCTCTTTCCGGGCCTTCACCCATCACTAATATATTAGCTGGTTTCTGGAAAAATAATTTTAACTCAATATAACAGTACAGAACTTATGTTATCTAAAGAAAATCTCTATGAATCTTTTTTAATTAAAAAAGAAAGCAATACTGGTCTTAAAAAAAATGTATTCAAATTAAACTAATTTTAGTTATTAGGTTAGTTTAGTCATGAATATTGTGTGTGTAATCACTTAACGAAGGTAACACTAACTAAAACTTAAATATTTTAGGACTGTATATAAGTTTTAAATTTGTTAGACGTCCTGGTAGGTATTCTTTTATGGTTCAACCACACTAGTATCTACCTATATACTTTTTTTATGGTGTGTACTTATACAATAATAAATAAAAATAAATTAATTAATTGTTAAATATTAAAGCAATTTCTTTTCTGTTAGACTTACCAGATCTCTATGTAAAACCCAATTGGAATGTAAATAATGTATGCCATCTAAAATCTGATATAATAAACTCTTAACCATGCCTTTGGGTACCATAACAGACTTCTTATTAGCCTTTGCTGCCCTATGAAACTTGATTATATGCCAAAGGTCATGCTCAGCATAGTCAAACAACAGCCAAACTTTTCTATCAGTATGTGATAGGAATACTCTGATTAAGTTAATAACATTTGGGTGTTTCAACTCTCGTAACAACTGAAAATTTTAAATTTACATTCTTAATAACTGTTAACTGTAATTTAAAAGTAAAAAAGTAGAATGTAAAATCTCAGATTTATAAAAAAATATTTAAAACATTGTGCATACTTGAAAGATTGAATTGTATCACTAACTGTATGTTTAGATACATAACTAAATGAAAATATCATAGTAATGATTTAGGCTGGCGTTTTATTGTGGCAATCAGTGAACCTACATATTAGTTTTTAGAATAAAGTCTCTCTTTTAGAAACTCTATGGTGTTGTAAGAGTCCTACGTACTTACTGCGATTTCTCGACAGGCGGACATGGAGAGCCCTGTACCTTCAATTTGTTTTAGGGCATAATCTTTAGTGTCTGATCCATCTTTCCGCCGCCCTTTGTATACATGTCCGTAGGTACCGCGTCCTACCTTACAACCTTCGAAGTCAAACAAATCTTCGACTTTAGAACGCTCATTCTGTGTTTTTATTTTAAACTCATAGTCCATCATAACTGGTGCCATAGTTTTATTTTGAAAGTTATCTCCCATGGTGCGGCTTTTATCACCATTAACTAGACTAGTAGTTTATATTACACTTGTAACACTCCAGTTATTTTAGTAGAATCTAGTATTCATTCTTTAAAATGGGATACAATTTGTTTTTTTCTTTTAATTAATCGAGCTGTGTCTTTAAAATATTAGAAAATTCCTGCCCATTGTTTCTATTTCTCCACACTTGGCACTCGACAGTTGCGACTTGCGACTTGTAACTTGTAAGTAGTAAGTACAAGTTTAAAGTTATGCTTACAGCTTAGTTTGTAGTTGAGCACAGATTCATTTAAGTTAGTGTGAGTTGACAATTTACAGTATTATAACTACTAAGGTTGGTCTCTAATAATAACAAGGGGTCTGTTAAGTGTTAAGTGAGACGCTGTCAACTATTGTCGTTTCACAACTCAAAACTGTCAACTCTACTAAATCTGTGCTAGTTAAGAATCTGAAATATTAAGAATCTGTGTCTTCAGCTTTCAGAATAATTTTCTTTTCAGTTTTGACTTTTATTTACCGAGTTTGCGTCGTAAATTGAAAATTTTCCTCTAAAATTCCGTGCAGATTGCTCAAGCTATTGGTCAAATATTACTCTGACCTACTAAGTCAGCAGTAACGAAAAAAGACTATTAGGAAATAGAAAGGTGTCTGAAGAAGTGTAATAATGGCATACTTGTTTCCGAATTTATGTCGTTGCATTTGTTTAAGAAATCGCAGCGGCATTCATATTGCCCAAACTGCGTCATATCATGCAAATGTAAGTATTTGATATGCAATGTCAAGGTTATTGATTATTCTACAGGGCGATAAAAATTATTTTGTTTAGGTTATAGATCATTACGAAAATCCAAGAAATGTCGGTTCATTGGACAAAAAGGACAAGAATGTTGGAACAGGATTGGTAGGAGCTCCAGCTTGTGGTGATGTCATGAAGTTACAAATCAGAGTTGATGATGATGGCAAAATTATTGATGCGAAATTCAAGACGTTTGGATGTGGCTCAGCTATTGCATCAAGCTCCCTTGCTACAGAATGGGTCAAGGGAAAGACAGTTGATGAAGCATTAAAACTGAAGAATACTGATATTGCTAAAGAACTTTCTTTGCCGCCTGTCAAGTTACACTGTTCTAGTAAGTTGATGCTATATTTATTTTGTAAAAGAAACACAAATTCCAAATTTTTATGAATAACAATGAACCTAACAGTTTATGACAGTGCTAAAATGTATATGTCATGCATTATTTCAACAGTTATAAGTAAGAAATCAATCAGGAAAACTTGATTGCTTAAAAAGATGATATTAAATTCAAACAAAACAACCAGGGTTAAAAAATTGTAGGCCTATATATCGGTTTCAAAACCAGCACGTCCAACATGTATCTGTATGTAAAATATATTGATTTATAAGTATTTTAAATTTTATGTTTAGTGCTTGCTGAGGATGCCATTAAAGCTGCTCTCTCAGACTACAGAATCAAACAACAGCACAATGAAAAGAAGTAAATGAGCCCGAGGTGATATGAGGAACAGATCTGTGATTGTATTAAGGATGTTGGATAAAATAAAAATTTATTAAATAGAACTTAGGAATTTTATGTTATCTTATGTAAACACTGCTATAGTCAATAGCTATTATAATGGCAGTATAATAGTCATTATTTTCGAATAAATAGATGAAGTTTCCTTTATTTATTATTTGAGACCTCCCATTACAATGGCTTTTCTACAACCGTATCTATATCCTTTTGGAATATAAAGAGTGTACAGTAGAATCTCGATTATCCGGATCAAGGGGTATGCCGTATAATCGAAAATCCGGATAAATGATTTCAAAGCAAATCAAACAATATTTTAATTTTAATCTATTATAGTTATAATGGGTTTTACTTAGATAGATATGATACATAAACTAACTATAATGATAGATAATGAATTACATAATATCTATGTAATTTAAAATTTTGGTTGAAAATAACTTGTTTTTTTTTTATATATAATAGGGGGCAAACGGGCAGGAGTATCACCTGATGTTAAGTGATACCGCCGCCCATGGACACTCTCGATGCTAGAGGGCTCGCGAGTGCGTTGCCGGCCTTTTAAGAATTTGTACGCTCTTTTCTTGAAGGACCCTAAGTCGAATTGGTTCGGAAATACTTCAGTGGGCAACTGGTTCCACAAAGTGGTGGTGCGCGGCAAAAACTGCCTTGAAAATCGCGCAGTTGTGGAACGGCGGACGTCGAGGTGATACGGATGGAATTTCGTATTCTGCCTCGACGTCCGATGATGAAACTCAGCTGCAGGTATTAATCCGAACAACTCCTCTGAACACTCTCCATGGTAAATGCGGTAGAAGATGCAGAGTGACCCCACATCTCTACGCAACGCCAAAGGATCAAAAATGTTATTGATCTTTGACCTAATGAATCACATATTTTTACTGCGGCCAAGTCCCTGATGTGCTTCAATTTAAACAACTGTATGAGATCCGATTTGTACTCTCTTTCAAACCATTTAAGAGCTTCAAAAGCTTCTGCGTGAGATGGTGCTCAACATACATCCCCAGTTTTAGTGTTTTCTTTATCTTTCTCGTTACTATTCAAATCCTCAATGATTTCTTCATATTATGTTAAAATTTGGAATCCAGGGTCTTCACTATCGCAGTTCAGCTATACCAGAAAAATATCTTTATTCATCCACGCTTCGTCTTGGTTAGCGTCAGTAAAGGGTATTTTAATATTTTTAAAATAGCGCGGTTTTTTTTATTTATCAACAAGTAATGGTAATTTATGTGTTCCTGTAGCGTTTGCGCAAACCATGACTGTAACTGTGTCCTTTCTCACTTTGTGTCCCGGTGCTGCTTTTTGGGAATAAAATTGTGTTAACATGTCTCGTTGCGCCGTCAAAACATTTTCAAATTGATAATTAGAGCCGAGACGAATGAGTCCGGATAATCGATGTTCAGATAATCGGGATTCAACTGTACATGAATTCAATTACGGAAAATGGATAGTTCACCAGGGTTAAAGTAGGACCCATGCAAATTGTCAAGTGCTTGGAATTTGACTGTTTTTTGATTCAGACTTGCTTTAAACTATTTTGTAACAAGACAGTATTGAAATTTAGTGTCACAGACAATTTTGTACTAATTACTCCTTACAAAATAAATACACTAACTCACAATTAGCATGTTACACCATTGAAGAGCAAAAATTAATAATGTTATTTATATTATTACCTTCACAAAGTGTTCAGTGTATTAAGTACAAACTAAATTACTATTAAAGTTTCATGTGAGTCAACCACTAAAGATTCTTTGTCTGAAGGTTTTTTTTACTTACTGCTACCACTTATGTAATGGCAACTTTGAATTATACTTTGCTCCTATTAGTATAAATGTGCTAAACAGCCTTTAAACTTCCTTCACAAACGACATTAAACAAATTATTTAAAACTATACTTTCTGAGAATGCCATGTTCAAACAAACTCCTCAGCTTGAGGATAATAATGAGTATACAATGATAATTTTCTGTTTTGGGTATAGGTTTTTTAAGCTTTGATGACCTTTTTTGAGCTTAACTTAGTTAGTGCTGTATCAAATATTTTAGTATAAACTACTCTCCCATTTGTCAGAGTGGTTGGATTGTGACAGAAAAATCAAAAAATATTAAATAATTTAAATCTGCTTCAGGTTTATATTAATACTTTTGCATTAGTCTACTAAATATAGGATAATCGGTAGAAATAAAAAATGACAAGATTTATTGTATAGTATTTATTGCTGCATTAATTTTATTAAAAACAAAGTCTTACACTCAGTACAATAAATATCTATCTGGTAATAAGTCAAAATTTTGCTAAAATATATACACCTTAAATGACATGGCAATTCATTGTGAATATAGAAAATTACAAAAATTTATTAACTTTATATTGTGTGGAGTTTTTTTATTTCATATTGATAAACATGTATAAAAAAAGGATTTTCTATATAACATAGAATGCTTCACGTAAACCAAGAACATACACTGATCAGTTAAATTACACTATTTTTTGCTCATTCATGCCTTTCTCTGAAATTGTGATTGCAATTTAAGTGAAAGGGACAGAACTATGTTTTCATAAATAAATAGATAATTAAACTGATTTAGTTTTCATGAAAAATGGCCACCAGCTTTTAGGAGGCAAACCTATCAAATTGTATGGGACCTTGAATTATCTTTACGAATCAACAACTTTTTAATAAACATCGGGGCCTACCATGACTGTCAATATCTGCCAAGTGAATCCCGCTGACCTGCAACTGGCCATCTGCTAACCGGTTATGTTGTCTCTGGCCTAGAATGGATGTCATACGATATTACCGTGGATATATTAAAACAAGAATTCATTTTTTTAATAGGACACGCCCAGAGCGAGGTTTTGGTAGTCTTCGTTGAGTCACGTGACCATTATATTATGGTTATATGATAGTTTAATTATAAATTGATGGGCCGGCGCTAAGACGTCATGGTAGGCCATCTGTGGCGTGAAGATTATGTCAAGAAATAAAATCCGCCCGAAATACTATAAGTTGGCACATGTTCTAAATGTATATGTCTAAGGCATTCTAAGTGCAAACGGGCGTCTAAAATAAAATCTCAATTCGGCAACCATTTAAGCATTGTTCTTTTGGACCATATCTTAACCCGACAACGGTAAATCAAACTCCCTTACGTCAAACGAGAGTCATTTCACATAAAGTCTAGTCTACTATCATAGAGATGCTACAGAAATTCGTCTTGTTTATTGCTTTTGATTCAGTTGCGATATAGCTAGCCTAGAAAAAACGCTTTTAATAATTTTCGTGAAAACGGCCTATGTACAAACGTCACTTAATTGACACAAGCGGTGCTAAATACAAGAATAACTGTTGCACCAATTTGTACTAAATAGGTTTTTAACCAATGCAAATTAAATCGAAATCAGTCCAGTAATATTACACATATAAAAATGATATATTGTTACGTAACGATACCAAGTTTCTGTAAAGCGAGTTGGGCCGCATCGGCTTTCGCTTGTTTCTTATTCGCACTCGCAATAGCTGGTTGATATTCCACCCCAGCCACCTTTACCTAAAAAAGATTTTTTTTATCAACGGCGGCCTATTTTACTGAGTACACTCTTTCATTAAACAATTGGAGGTTTTTTCTGTAAGGGAAAACCCCCACCGCTATGAATTGGTCTCCTTGCCAAAATGCAACAGTTCGCACAGTATAATTTGAAGTGATTTGTATGGATATTCTATGGACTGACTGGTGAAAACATTACAGACTGCTTCTTGTAATCAAAACTTGTCAATAATTGTTTATATGTCGCTGCCAACTAGATTAATTAGCCGTTCATTTTTTTTTTTGAATGAAATGTTGCTGATGGCCTTAAGGGGCTTTACAGCTCAGCACGGGCAGATTTGGCGAGCTTAGCTCAGCCGGGCCTAGCCGTTCAATGAACAGCCTAGCCTTTTAACTAAACGGCGCCGTTTAACTAGCGTTCCCCCTCACCTCTTCGTAGATATTTTTTTTTACTCTTGGTAATTTGAAATATATCACTGGTCTGGAGTTTTAAATTATTGAGAGTAGTCTGTGCGGAAAGAGAACTAGCTACTACTCTCTTACTTTATTTACTCTCGTACTTAACGAGTACTCTTTATTAGATCATAATTTCGTCTCACAATTCTTCCTATATTTAATGCAAGGATTTCATTATATAATTGCATGATTACAGAAGAATCAAACTTACCCTAAAAAGGAAGTTTTTCTTATGATCTGGACCACATTCAAAACACAGGTTGTATTCCGGTGGCCCCAACTTGTGCTTGGAACAATATTCTCCGAGCAAAGAGACCGGGTGCTTTCCACCCGCTATCAATGGCGCTGGGCCTCGTCTACCCATCCTACTTTGTTTCATCTGAAATTTAAAAAATATATATATTTCTTTATATATACTTACTTAGAAGTCGTTGGTAGTGTTTATGTTGAAAATTTGTATTTCTGGTTTCACATTGTTATTGAGGGACTTAGAACCTACACTCTTTTATTATATACATTTATAAATAAATACATATATGTATTTAAAGATCTTATATAATATTATTTATATGTATATAGGGACTTAGTGAGGTATGGAGAATTAGTATTTAGTCATCTTTAAAAATTCTAGAATGTCGCCAAAACATTACTAACCATATTTCTTCCATTATTTGAAATCAAAACAATTCATTTCATTAAAAAAATTGAAGGTCTCAGAGGTCTACTAGTTTCCAAATCAAAGGGCTTAGGACGGGAATGCTATCAAGAAAATCTTCTGAACATTAACTTTGCATTAATTCGTTTCATAGCAATAACTAAATGTTGGGAGTTACGCCACGGGAGAATAGCGAGACTTAGGCATCCGCATTCTTTACAGGATCTAGGAACCGTACATATGTCGCAGAAAAGTAGTTATATCAGAGAGTTAATAGAATCTCTAGACAGTTAATTAAAGATCGATATTCAATCAAGTCGCTTAAGTTCCGTCAGAGAAGTGAGAAAACGAAACGAGTTTTCTAAACGTTCCTCCTAGACACCATTACTAACCATGCTTATCGCTTACCACACTTGACTTGTAAAATAAAAATTATAATATAAAAAAATCTAAGCATCTCCAGGCAAAACAGACGTAGTTACATAATAGAAAGAACCAAAACAACAAAAATTTGACAAAAATCACCAGTATAACCAACCTAAAGCCAAAATAACAAAAAATTGACTTACTCCTTTATAATATCGGCTACTGACCTCTTCTTTAGCCTGTAAACCTCTTGTATCTAACTTGACCTCAAGTAAAAGAGGCTGCAACGTCCCAGATTCCTCCTTACCCAGGCCTTTGCCGGGAGTCCAACCCATCTTCTGGAGAAGGTGCATCCCCATACCCCCCTCAACCGGGGCAGCTCGAACGAGTTGATCCTGAATAATTTCTTCATTAATTTCCATGTCATTTGTGAAATTTTAGACAGAATTTCAATGATTTGCTTTCAATTTTCAGACATATCACAATTATAAATATTATGAGAAATGTAAACATAAACCTATATAATCCATTGAGATTATAATTTAATAAAAATCTGAAAACTGACGCAAGTAATCAATATTTTTGGGAATAATTAAAAATATATTGCAATTTATCTCCTTCTGAATACTTACCTACCGCAACGACAAAGACGACGTCGACGTCTAAGGCAGTGCTCGCTCCTTATCTTTTAAAAGCTGCAACAAATATTCATGAATTCCCCATAAAGGTGGACTCAGACCAAAAAATAAAATTGGTCCGAATCGACCTTAAGCCGAAAAATTCTTGAATCACTTGGCCAATATTCTGAGACGCTACTGTTACTAGTGTTTGAATGCTTGTCAATAATTTTGAATAACAAAAAACTACTCAAGGTGCTTTTTGTTTTCTTATGTTTAAGAATAACCCCCTAAAAAACTAAACCAGTAAACCGTCGTCTTTTAAGTCGGTTTATTTCAATTTTTTTAAATTTGTACCAAAATTCTGGCATTACTTTCGTATACCAATTAACAAAACTGCTGAAAATATATTCTTTAAAGAAACCGGTATTTTTAAACTAGCACGAATAACAATACCTCTCTGAACATTAGCCTTATAGATACAGGAAAAATGAAGCTTCCAAGACTAGAATTAATTACCAATATTGGGGAAAACAGAATATTTGTTTGCGATGTGATATCTAATATGCCAATTGGCATAAGAGTTACCACATTGCCTAAGTGTAACGATTGAACTACTAGTTCATACGTTACACGAAACATCGTGTTTTGGTTACAAGAACATTCAAAATCCTAAGGCTTAGTGTAATGGATTTAAGTAAGGCGTTTGAATTCGTCACTCATATCTAAAATTTATATCATACATTTTTTAAACCGTTCACAAACGATGAATCACTACGAAAAATTCTTTAATTAATGGGATTTAGAAAAAAAACAACCTATCTTAAATATCTGTAGATATACTTATATATGCGTAAACCAGAACCGATTTTGATAGAACTTGGACATAGGCTTTAAATTAAAGAAATCAATGTGACTTGGTTCAGATTGGCATTTGGTTGGAAATCTAAACATATCATACTCATTATAATTTCCTTAATTTTAACGCCCCTTAAAAAATTGTGAAATTGGAGAAATTTAAATTTCGATAGAAATTATTCTTGAAAAATTCCTGTATACATGACCAATTTTATTGCAACATGGTTTAATCATTTTAATCAGATAGTTATCGGTTATCAAATACGTGATGCGCATCAATTTCGATATAATTTACGTAAATATTTATGCAATTGCTATCACAATAGAAAATTCATTAAATATCATATACATTTATTTAAAAAAATATGTATTTAATGGTGATTTTTGTATGTTTTATGAATTGAAGCTTTAGCGAATCATGTTTGGAATATTTATATTGGTTAATATCATTTGTAGCAAAGTCTTTGACATATCTCTTAATAACATCTCGAAGTTCATATTACCTCCACTAGGGATATAAATCAATTTTCACGTATATCGTTTGTGAACGTGTCTACGGAAATATACGTATATATACGACACGTGCACGTTGCAAAACAAAACAAAATTTCCTGTATACACAGATGTAATTTTATTGGTAGGACATAATTGCCTGAACTGCTGAAAAGATTTTAAAATCTTATAATTTTCTACAGCATTTGAGTTTTCTGCTGTAGATGGTTTAATTTTGTACGGAAATTACCTACATCAGTTCCGTATATACGTATATACGGGACTAACGTACACGTTACAGAACTGAACAAAATATTCCCGTAGGACATAATTGCCAGAACTGCTGAAAAGATTTTAAAATCTTATGATTTTGTACAGCATTTGAGTTTTAGATCGTTTAATTTTGTATGTAATTGTAACCAAGACACATAAACAAAGGGTCGGGCGATATAATAGCTTGTATTATAACTCCCGACCACGAGGCCCGCCAAGACGCCAGCTGAAAGAAAAGTCGGTGAGGTAGCATGCGTTTAACGAAACCATAACCCAAGATATCATTTACTAATTGGTAGATACAGAAAACATTAAGGAATAATTGTAGCGAAGAGGTGTTAAGGGGTTCTGATGTGCTTTGCAAAATATTTCCTTAGATTATAATTTTTTGAATTGAGGTAAAAAAATTTAGATATTATAATATGTAAATTTGAAATTTTTATGAAATTTTATCGGAACTAGCAAATGAAAATGGTTTTGAATTGTTTTTATCGTGTCAATTTTATTTAAATAAACTAGATATACAACAATTAAAGATTAGATCTTAAGTTGACGGGTTCTGGTTTTCTTAAACTGCACACTTCGATTTATCACAAGATACGTCTAAACAGACATATTTTGTGATAGAAAAATCACCCTGGTTTTGCAGAAAAAAAATAATTGTACCATGCAAGTTTTGGTAAATCTTTACTCAAATCATCTATTTACTGTGTAGTGTATGTCTAACTACGTTTCAAACTTCGTCTGTCATGTGTCACTGACAATTTACTTTCGGATATTAATTTCTATGAACTATACATGTAGAACACGTTTTCATGTTATAGTCCGTGCCGACAAAGAAGCGCGAAAAAATGATGTACATTTGAAAAGTTGAAAAGAGTGACAACACGTTGTTCAGTGCGGTCTTGGGGGTTTACCCCCTCCAAATTTAGAGAGAATCAACATGTGCAGAGGGTTTTAACGGGGTACATCTATTTAGGGGGATACCGGATTTTTTAAATAATTGTAAGAAAAGTACATGAATTAAAAAAAAATACCGTATGTAAAATACCGTTAAATCTTGATTTAAATATTATTAATCACCCATAATTTCAGGTAAAGCTTAATCAAAAATAAATGATGTAGGTATGTAGGTAATTTATGTGAAATGTTTTAGCAATATTCTGCTATACGCTGACAGCCGGGTCTATGGGACTTCTTTGGTGGCTCGGACTCTACGTATAAATGAATTTATGACAGCTACAAAGTGTCAACTGTCATCTTCTCAAAGTTAGACTGCCTATTTCTAGTGCAGTACTCTCATTGTCATGACAAAAATAAATTGAAAATCGAATAAAAAATTTGAAAGCTTTTTATTATATTTATTAACGATATTCTATATGTCTATGCATTTTAGTTTATCCAATCTGTAGTCTCCATTAAAAGTTATTACTTTTAATCCGATCTGTTATAATAAAAAAATATTATAAATTCATTCGAAAAAATCCATTAAATGTTTTGTGTATGGTGCGAGTAAAAAATATGTGTAAATTTGTGTCTGTTACCTTCTTAGCCCACGCCTGACTCCCCGAAGCGAGTTCCCTCGGCGTAAGTATGTTTGCTCCTGTCGACCCCGTAAACTGACCGAGCGAATTCGTGGACGGCAGAGAACTAGCTGACCAACCAAACTGGAAGAACATTGGCATTCGGAAAGAGTCTTGTAAGGGAGCGTTCAAGTATTATGTAAATAATTTTTGGGGGGGGGGGCTTTTGGGGTAAAACGTTACGATGGGGAATTATGCGTTATTACTAATATTATTGTTGAATTTCCGATTCTTTATACTACATACATGTTAATGGGGCGCGTTACATGGGGGGAGGGGTGAAGAATCCAAAAATTGCGTGAGGTAATACTTCAACGCTCCCTAAGCTATAGATCAGCGTCAAGTTTTATTTTGATGATATTCCAATTAACTTCACCATACTTTCACGGCCAAGGGCTGCACAAATGCATTTCCATTTGGATATTAAACAAAGCTAGTACAATAATGCAAATTTAATTTTATGAAATACTGCGGCATTTTCCTTTTACGAATTACGGGTTTCTGGAAATTTATTTTCCGTTAAACCATATGTACCAGCTGTTGTAAACAATGTTGACAAATAAAAGATTTTTATTACATATCAATCATGCACATAGGAAGAAGCCATGTGTGCACCGTGATTCGAACGCAAGACCTCAGAGTAGCGTGCAGGTATATAAAATATACTTACACCACTAGTTGTATTCAATTCAATTTCTTCTTGTTCCTTGCGAAGCAAAGACAGCTTTTGCGTAACGATAGCGGCCATGTCCTTAAAGCGAATTATACAATACTATTAATTTATAATTACAAGGAATTTACTTAAATTCTCTAACAAACAACAAAATTAACTGTTAAACTGAAGATAATAAGACAATATCTGGGGAAGAGATAACTGGCGATGGCCAAAAAACCTTTTATCCATATGTTATACTAATTTTATTCATGACATTGGTATATGTTATTTGGAATAAAATAAAGGTATATATGTATTACAATAAAGAACAAAATAGTGTGAACATTGAGAGATGAAAAATTAAAAATAACCAAATAATTTGTTTTTAATTTAAAAAATGTACGCATAAACCAGTCATTGTTTCCTAATTTTATTATTTTTTAAAACTGACATAAATAAAAACAAGTAGGTAACATGAATTATTACTGAAGCTACGGGTGGCCTTATCGCTAACAAGCGATATCTTTCAGGTAAAGAGTAACGAAAAATAAATACTATACTCTGATTTTTACTTCCGTAGGATTCGGACACTTCATAAGCTACTAAAAAGTCCTCCACCGAAAAGGTACAAATTTGACCCATTTGAGGGCAAAAAAAATAAAATGCTAATTATTCTTTTGTTTTACCCGCAAAAAGCTAAATCTTAATATTTACTTACTCGAGTGACCCAATACAAAAATATCAAATATTTCAATATCACGAACAATATATCGGCTTAACTTTAATTACTTTATTGTAATCTTATGCTGGCATCACTGCTTACTAATTCCACCATTTTAATAAAATAAAATGTTATCTTTACTTGTACGTTTTTTACTGTGTGATGAAAAGTGATGTCGCCGATTAAAACTTTTAATGTGGAGCATCTCACTTAGTAAAAAGGATACATTCACTAACAATTAAGTGTATGTATAGTCATATGTACAGACTCGTATTGAAATTGAAAAATGTGGCCGGCCAAAAATGTTTGCCATCTCTGACATGTCAAAAAATGATATCTGTCAGAATACTACGGAATTCAAAATCAGAGTATAAGTATATGCATCAAGTGCATAACTAAATTGTTTAAACTATATTTCTCTTAAATATGAAAAATATAAGGAAAAATATAGGATCAAAAAAATACTGACCACAGCTGGATGATCTGCAGGCATTACTTGAGGCCCGGGAGGCATTAAAGCCGGAACTGAGGTCAAATCTGAAAAAAACAATATTACCGATCAGATTGCGAAATAATACAGAAGATTCGCCTTAAATACGTTATTTACAATAAAATCAATGAAACCCCGGCTTTTAAAAAACAGTATAAATATTTTACTGTTGAAACTAAAATTATCTCTTCCCATCGAATCCTGTTTACGCTGTGAAGAAAAGAGAAAGCATGACTTCATAAAATATAACTTGCCGCCAATATTTTTATTACTTTCAATAGACCTATAATTTTGACTGAAATTGGACTGAATTTCATTATAAGAATAAATTAGACCAACTCAACAGTCAAAGCTTCATCGAAAGCGGCTCAGTAGTTCTGGACTCGTATCTCAAATTACTTCTATGTATGAACAAATTAACAGAAATATTCATTGTATATTAATTATACATTATTCATGAATAATAAAATTTCCAATACTTACGACTTCCCGTAGTAAAACTCTTCATATAGGCTGGAGGCGTAGTCGATGGAGCCGGTAATGCCAGGGGCTCGTCTTTCCTGAGAACATTATACCACTTAATTTACCCGAAAATAGAAGTAACTTTGCAGGGGGAAAGCTACCGTTGCCCCTTCCCGCATATGGTATCACAAGAAATGGGGGGTAATCATGGGTTTGTATTTGTAATGGGATGATCGTTGTTGGAAAAACATCGATATCATAATCGAAAGCCCAACATCGATGTTCGATATTTACGAAAACTGAACCATCGATGTTGGACAATATTGCATTAATAATATTAACAAAGAAATATAATACAATGAAATGGTTTGAAATTTATTAAGAAACAGAACAAATTACAACATATATAAAAGTAATTATGGTACGGTTCTTTACCTTTTAATATATTTCTTTGTTGATGAAAGTGAGGAAGTGTGAGAGAGAAAGAGCGTGCGAGACTACGAAAAACGAACGAAGGGAACGACGTGGGCGCAAATAAAGAATACGCGTTCAAAACCGTTCATTAGAAGACATAATTTGTTTCGTTAGTTGTTTTGGTCGTGCGGGATGCCGTCAGTTAACATCGATGTTACGATATTATTCGTAAAGCAACATCGATGTTTTGACAACATCGATGATCATCAAACATCCCTATTTGTAACCCATATTATACTACTATACTATAGTATGTATATAAAAATAGTAAAAGAATACTCACTTATTGTTAATAGGATCGAAACCCAATTGAAGTTTTTCCGGTTTAGAATTCAGCTTCGCAATTTGCTGAAAAAAAAATTTTTTTAGTAATATAAATAAATATGTATTTATTTATTTACTTACACTTCGTTACCTTAAATATGTTTATATAATATACATATATGTAATTCTATATCTCTATCTGTATATGTGTACGTGAGCTAAGCTGGGCTCTTCTTAAACGGCTGGACCGATTTGAATGAATGTTTTTATGCGTTTGGGTGGCGCCCTGGATGGCTTAGGTCCACAAATCAGTATCTAGGTTATTTATCTATACAGTAGGTATATATAAATCTTCTATGCAGATGTTCGTAATAAATCACCTAAACGGCTGGACAGATTTTGATTAAATGTTCAGAGTGTCCAAATGGAGACGAGAATTATTTACATCATTAGATTTTTTGTATGATTGACGTGTGTGCGGGACGCCTGTCGGTTCCGCTAGTATATAAGAAAGTAAAAACGAAATATTGACTGGGTCTCATCAAATTTGTCGCAGTAAAGTAGTTACATCAGAGAGTTAATTGAATCTCTAGACAGTTAATTAAATATCGATATTCTGTCAAGTCGCTAAAGTTCCGACAGACAAGTCACTGAACGAAACGTTAAAAGAGTTTTCTAAACGTTTCTAGGCAACAAGACTAATCTAAGCTAACCATTTACAATAAAACAAAAACGCGGAATTTCCAAGCCCTTAGGTCTTAACGATAACACCGAAATAACAATAGAAATTCAATTAACTCTCTGATCCAACTATTTTACTGCGAGATTTATGTTAACTTAAATATTTTAAAATATAGTACATACCATATTATCCTTTTTAGGCGAAACAGGAACCCATTCAGAGGCTTTCTCCCGATGCTGACTTCCGGAAGAGACCGGAAACTGAAGCCTTAGTTCGTCCTTATTGGCTATTGGCAATGTACTCGACTTTAATGGGAGTGGCGCTCCACCCTGGAAAAAAGTTGTTTGAACAAGTTGTAGGAAATTATCTGGATTGGAAATTTAAGAACATATTTGATATTGTTAAAAAAAATTGTAAATTTCGTAAAATCTCCTTTTCGTATATTATTCACAAATTTCTCGGAAACTAAAGACATTTGGAATTTAATTTATATTTTTTATTTTATCAGTTTGCAAGTGCGTTGCAGGCGTTTTAAGCATGAGTACGCACTTTTCTCACGGACCCTAAGTCGAATCAAACAAAGAGTTTGAAAATGGGTTGCCGGCCTTTCGTACCCTACTAGAAAAGAAACCCAGCTGCATAGTCCTTTATTGCGTGAAACTCACCCTTATATTCATAACAATCGGCGCTTTCTCCTTAACAAGAAACGGATGGTGAAATGCAATAGTATCCTCGTTGTCACTGTCGCCCTCGTTGGACGATACAGACGATAATTCACCAAGGGCCTCCTTTTTCGATAGATGCTTGCAGAAATCCGTTAATTCGTCCACCGATTTCCCTGTTATTTAATAATAATAAATTATTTTAGGTATAGGTGACATTTCTGTATTATTCATGACAAATGGCAAGGTGATCAGCCTCCCGTGCCTGACACACGCCACGACTTTTTGTGTCTAAAACAAGCCGATTTCCTCACTATATTTTTCTTCATCGTTCGAGCGAATGGTCTCTAGAGAAAACTTTCTCTTTGTACATTTCAAAACGGATTTCGTAATAGTTTTGATCACCTTTTTGTAATTGATACTAGTGTTGCCCAAAATCGGTCTTGGTCTTGCAATCTTGGTCTTGTTCTTGCATTTTTGCAAGACCAATACCAATACCAAGACCGCCTTATCGTAGCAAGACCAATACCAAGACTGAAGCCTGCAAGACTTGAGCAAGACAATACTTAAGCCTGCAATACTCTTGCGTCTTGCAGTTAGGACAAACTGAGATTTGGGCGTTATCAAATTTCTTTAACAGATTTTCAACTTTATCCCTAGAGTTTTAAGGTTCAAGGTTGATTGGGAAAATGTGACGTTCTGCGAATAAACTATTGGTCGGTCGGTGTATTATATACCTACATATTTGATAATTTACCGACAAAGACGCCGCGGTTTGCATCAAGTGTATCACAGCATTTGACACTGTTTGAGCGCCGCATTCGCCGACAAAGAGTACGGACAGAGGCACACAAAATTGTTACCTATTTTGGTAGGGTTGGTACAGGAGGATAAAATTAAATAACCGTGAAGATGTCTAGCAGTAGGTAGGTATAAATTGAATGCTCTGAGTTTCTTGTACAAATACATTCTCACACTGGCTGTCGGGCGAGATGATAATTAATAACTGAGTAGGTATTGCATCTATTTAATTGCGAATATTTTGATTTCGAAATAATCATTGTTAATATCGGTAAATGATAGATAGTGAGTGATATACCTAGGTACTAAAGTGTGAGCAGCAACATTGAAAATTGTATATGCCATGTCAGTGCTTTCGTTTTATTAACTTAAGTTTATTTTAAAAAAGCTCTCAAGTAAGATTTAGAGTTTACTATTCAATTACACACAATAAATTATTGAAAAACAAAAAATTATGAAAAATATATTTAAAGACTGAGTACTTAGGGAATTAGTAGACAACATATTCTATCGTGGATACCTAGTTATTAAAAAAGTGATAAACGTTGTGTTTACTTAATTTTATTTTTCTGTGCTAATGCCAACATTGACAATCCTACCAAAATAGGTAAAAATTTAGTCCTAGACTTTGTGTTGCCGCCGTCGCGTCGCTTTCATGTCAAAGGTCGCCGTCACTGCCTATGGTTCCAAAGAATAAAATAGGTTTTTGGTGCTCAGAATGGACGTAGATTATGTTGTCCTCGCAAGGAAGATTGTAGTCGTAAGGATATTATAAAAAATTTAGTTATAATAATATACCTAGTTTATATTATTATTAATACCTATTATACCTTTTTGAAGGACATTGCACTGCAAATTTGGAAGTGGGTGATTTAAACATTAACTTGAAACGTGGAAAAACTCCAAATATGAGCGACGTCATATTGCTTTACGCATTTGGTTTTAAAATCACACATTTCCAAAAATCGAGATTTGCAGTGTCGGTTTATCAACTTCTATCGTATCTACTCTAGTAGCTAGTAACCTCCATAAAAACAGCAGGCAACGTACAGTTCCATTAAAAAAGGAACATAATAAACAATATTATTTGCATAATTATCTACACTTTATTTTTGCGTAGGCACAAAACCTATTTGATTTTGATTCTGATACTTCTGTTTTTTAATCTTTCAAAGATTTATTCTATCTATCAAAGAATGCCGCATTTTTCTTTGTCGGTCTTCGGCTTGTGTGCTTATAAATATGAGTTTTTATTTCAATTTCAGTCATTTCCAATTGAGTTTCGCTTTGAGTCTATCTTATTTATTATTCTCGCCCATTTATCTAGCTAGATACTCTAAATTCTTATTGCTTTCGGAGTGAATGTTTACAATTTGACATGAGTGACGAATAAATAGCAATAGGCTAATAGGTATTTACAAGTCTTGCGAGACTTGCGAGACTCTTGCTGCAAGATCAAGACCAAGACCAAGACTGAGAGCGCAATACCAATACCAAGATCAAGACCAGGTATATTGACGCAAGACCAATACCAAGACTGGTCTAAGTCTCGTCTTGGTCTTGCATTTGGGCAACACTAATTGATACACGAGTGCTTTTTTGGGTCTAAGGCAAGCCGTGTTTTTCTTTCACCCAAATAAATATTAAAAGCCACAGATGTCTACATGAAGTTCGAACTTTCGACCTCAGACTAAGCGTATACTGATTACAAAATAATAATGAAACAAAAGATTGTTAATAATATTAAGAAACATGAAAACCTATGCAATTCTGGAACCGTTTAAATTACAAATAATTAGTAAAAATTAAACATTTACATTTCTAGTTCTAAACAAAGTGCAGCATACAAAGCTACAGGTGTGTCAAAGATCGATGGAACAATGTGTTATAGGGAAGAAAAGAAGAGACAAAATAAAGGCAACAGCTTTAAGAGAAATAACTTAAGGTATGTAATAAGATAATAATAACAATAAGATTTTACAATTTAAAGAAAACTGAAGTAGAAATGGGCGGGGCACATGACAAGAGTATCAGAAAAGTGGACCAAAAGAAAGTACTAAACTCGTGCCCAAGGTACACCAAGGGAAAAAGACAGGAGACAACTTAGAAGTTAGAAAGACCAAATTAAAGAAACAGCAGGTGGTACACGGCAGAGTAGTACAGTGCAGAGAGGAATTTCGGGATTTGGAGAAGGTCTTTGCCAAAAAAGGGCACAAGAAACGCGTTTAAATGTAAAAGTATCTGAATTAAAATTCTATTATTAGTATAGTTCTTTTATTGGTTATTGGTTAGTAATTACCTCCAGACTGTATAGCTGCCATGACTTGATTTCTTGTGTGTGGCGGTAGAACAGCTGCCCCAGCTGGTACTGCACCATTCTTCAGCATATTGATGGCATTACGCCTTGCCACTTCCAGCAGACGTTTCTTCTCACTGTCCGCTAACTTCACACCGCTAAAAGATTTATCACGTCCACATACATTTCATTTTCAGCTTTATTTTAAAAAGACGTTGGTGTGGTGGAAACACTAACTGAACACAGCTAGTGTTTCCACCGACACACATACTAACGCCAGAGACATAAAATAAAATAAAAAAATAAAATACGTTTATTTTGGAACATAGGATCATAAGAGTATCACTTATTCCACGTCATTATATTCGAGCCTGTTGGCGACTCTACTCATCGGCAAAGAAGACAGAGGGTGTAGGCCGAGAGAAAAAGCCGGCGTAAAAAACTCTCGGTACTCTTTTAAAAAAAAGGCAAATCATCGAACAATTCTACAATATTTAAAACAAATATAGCAAATTAAATAGAAGAAGGCTTGCCCAGCACTAGTCCCAGGCCCTTTTATCAACTAGATAATCACTAACTTTATAATAAGCCTTTTTACACAGCTTTTCTTTAACACATTTCTTAAATTTACTAAAAGGCAGAGATAAAAGAGCCTCTGGGATTTTATTAAAGAAGACTATCCCTTTTCCCAAAAAAGAATTACTAACTTTAGACAGTCTAGTACGGGGAAATTGCAGCCTGCGTTTGTTTCGAGTATTGACATTGTGCGTATGTCTATTCTAGTATACTTATCACTATTTTTGTATATATACATAATATTTTCATAAATATATTGCGAGGGAAAGGTAAGTATATTAATTTCTCTCTCAGAGATCAGAGATATTAAATTTATCTCTCAGAGATTCCCTACATTTTAAATTATAGATTGCACGAATAGCTCTCTTCTGCAAAATAAAAATAGATTCGACATCAGCAGCATGACCCCATAATAATAAGCCATACGTCATTAAGTTATTAAGCTTATAATTTTAATGGTAAAAAGATTATAATCAATTTTTTTTTCAATTTCAAAAATTCTTTATTTAATGTTCAATAACAATTAAAAGTGCTACATGTCCAGTGTACATTAATTCCTGGAATGTAACAAACTTATAACTAAACACGTTTTTTTTAAAAGCCGTATTGCTTTTTTTAAAAACTTATAGACAAAACAGATAAAAACTAAAGTTATAATATTTCGAAGTTTACAATTGATAATGAGGTAAACTGGGACTATGCAATCTTTAGGTGAGATTTGCAATTTTATCATAAAAAGATTATAGCCTTTCACAATTGAAACATTGACTCTTCATAGATATGGTTAGTTGGAATGTTTGATGCAATACTTAAATTCAGGTCATCCAGATTAAACACAAAGATATAATTAAAAAATTCCTAAAGTATCGAGAATAAAATCTATTATTGCATGTACTATACATTGTCAACTAATTTTTATAAATGTGGCCCAGAAATTTCAAGTTGAAGTTTGGTGATAGCAGTTAGTGGCTAACTACAAAATTAATTAAAGTAAATAGTTGTCTGTAAAATCGGTTTACAGATGATAGTTTAACGTTACAGCGACATAACAAAACATTGACGAAATGAATGCATACTGTTAAGAAAAACAATTCATAATTTTATTGAACTATCACTATTTTGGATACAAAGGACTGTAACCTCGGACGCAAAGGCCAATAGAGTGGAAGAAAGATAGATGCGGCGCAAGCGTACAATGAGCGTAACGGGACAATTTCGTGCGTGCAGCCCGCGATCATCGATTTATTGACGTTGTCATGTTAAAAATATAAAGTCATACACAAGTTTGTCAATAATAACTTGCACAGAAATGGGACATAGATTTCGTTTTTCTATGTAAGGGAAAATAAATTTAACTTTAGCCTATATACTAAAAGTATTATTATTTATTTTATCTTACTACTTAAAGTTCTTTCAAGGATTCACATGAAACCAGGATGAAGTTCAAACGCATTTTCCATCTAGGAATTAAATCTGGGAAAGATTTTCTAGTCCTTTTACTTAATTCATACCTTCTACTACTTCTATGCCGAGGAGATGGATGTCGCGGATAATGGCGACTTCTTGATGTGGACCTATGTCTGCTTCTTGACCTGGTCCTCCACCTAGACTTTGATTCAGATCTCCGTCTCTTGGAACTCTTGGAGTGGCTTCTCCGTCGAGATCTTGAGGTTGATCTATGTCTATGCCGGCGAGATGGTGAACGAGAGCGTGAGCGTTTCTTACTTTCGGACCTGGAAGCAATTATGACTTTATATCAAATTTAAATTACAGTATTTAGTCAGTATCTTAACAACTACCGCTTTTTGGATTCAAGATTTGCCATCGGGATATACCCAGACATTATGAAATATCACATATGAGAATTATTAATTTAATTGAATAAAGTTTGTACCTAAGTATAGTTATTATTGTATTTTAAATTTGCACAACAGTTATATAAATGACTAATTTTAGTTGGGGTTTCTGTGATCTTAAAATAAAAACCATATCATAGGGCAAATTTACTTTACATATATATACATTGTACATGTTAAATAAAAATTAAATTAATCTATTCAATGTGTAAGAAAAATAAAAGTAAGTAACAAGAATGTTTACATCTCGATTTGTATATATAGAAATCTTTCAAATCAGTTTAGAAAGTAGATGAATTACATACCTTCCTTTGGATTTACTTCTGTCTCTTTTAGATGACTTATGTGAGCTATCACTTTTACTTTTCTTTGATGACTTTTCTTCTACATCAGGGCTGAAATATATAACTAATTTATTAACATTTTTTTAGTTTTATTGTATTTTATTTAGTTTATTCAGCTCGACCTAGTTACAGCCAAAACCATTTACAGCAACATTATTTAGAACAATATATTAATATTGACCACAGTCAAAGGTGCCGGTGGATCAATATATAAGCTACTTAATAACAACATCATCAGCTGTTGACTATAGATGTTTACAGCCAATTATGAGTAGTCCTTTTAATGTGGTGTAATAGATTTTGACTGTGGTTCATTACATTAAACAAGGTATTAGAAGGTTGAAAAATCTATTTGACAGGCCTCCTCAAGTCTTTAGTAGATTTAACAGAATAATCTACCAAAAAAAATTAGATAGCTTTTGAATTACTTAGGCAATATACCAATGTTTTTGTTATATTGCCAAATTTTAATTTTTACTACTACAACATTGGTTGACCGACTATACTAAGGAAATACAACCGTTAAAACTTGGAAAGACATTCCAAAAAATCAACTTACAGTTTTATATCCTCTGCTGCTTTTTTTAATATTCCACCAGGGTCTGATGACTTAGGGAATTGTGAATTAGAGTCTTCATCTTTCTCTGAGCTACTGGATGTATCTGTGTACTCTCCATCCTCTACTTTCTCGGCTTTTTTCCTAGCCTCTTCTTCAGCTTTCTTAACCGTCTCTTCAAAGACAGCACTAAATTTCAAATTCTTAATTTGAATTTTACCTTTGGCTTTGTCATTTTCCGAATCACTCTTTTTCTCAAGCTTATGACGCAGATCGCTAGCATCAAGTTTATCACCTTTTGGAGATTCTGGCATGGGAATAAGGCTAGCATCAAGTTCTTCAAGTGGTGGTGATAAGCTCCGCTCAAAACTCGCACTTTTTTTTATAGCTTTAGTCCGTTCTTCACGTTTTATTCTACACTCTTCTTTAATTTGAAGTTCACGTTTAACAATGGGTTCAGATTTTATTTTTGTATCACTTTCAGACTTTACCTTAACTGGGTCCTTAATTCGATGAACTGGTGGAGTACGACGTACTCTGCTCTTTTTTGATTTACTTTTTTTCCGCTTTTTATGTTTGCGAGAGTAATCGCCATCGGAATCACTACTACTAGAACTTCGGCTGCGTTTTTTCTTTTCTTTCTTGTGTTTCTTCTTGCTTTTCTTTGATTTCTTAGGCGTTAGATTTTCTAACTGCGGTGGGTCTGCATTAAAAGCACTAAATAATTCGGAGAGTATTTCATTAGAAGATTTTTTGGTATCATCTTTTTTGCGATCAGGTGTTGTTTTTTCCCTTTTAATTAATTGCTCAATTTTGTCTATTAATGTTGTCATATTTACAATTTCACACAAAAAAACAGGACAACATCACAATTTACAAATTATTAATAACTACTTTATTCACGCAGACATAACTAAAGTTTAAAAACAAAATATACTAAAACACAATGTGTTTAGCTTTTCCGCCATATTGAACTGACTTTAGACAAACATCACATTTCTTTATGTCAAAACAGATGACAATCAATACTTTGACAATTGACAGAGAAAAATATATAAGGCTTGTTCAACATTAAAGTTTATGGATTAATAAGACACTAATTAATTTACATGCCTGTGCCTTTTTGCTTATAGTCAACTTACTTTTGTTTATTACTAATTTTGTTTAAAAGTAAAAGTTGTTTATTTTAAGACTTAGGAATCAAATTAAGTGTGTCTTTCGGATTTGTTAAAGTCAGTTAAAACATAAAATTATTTGGTACATTAAAATGCGCGAAACTATATTGCACCAAAAAATGTTTTGTTATAATTTTGTATATATATCGGTAGGATGTAGAAACAGTAGCACCTTAAAATACTTAATAGCAATATTTAAACAAGACAAAAGTTTGCAAAGATTCTGGAAGAAAACTAATATAATCCTTTGTTTGATACAACAATTGCATATTGTTTTCGTCGTGGTGATCGAGCTCTTTAGAATCGTAGAAAAATAAATTTCTTCATTGTTTGAAACGAGTATCCAGGATAATGACTTTGTTGTCTAATAAAGTTACTCGTGAGGATTTTAAGTAATGGTAAAATTCAAAGTAAAACTAACTCAAAAGTTAAGTCTGAGCAAAGTGTAAGTGCGCTCTATAGATCTTGCCCTTAAACTGGCCCTGAAGTTCACTCTAAAACTTAGCGTAGTAATAGAAATAACATAGACGATTGAAGTTAATTTCTTTATTTTTGGAATTACCTTTGCAAGGTATGCAATTTATTATCATCGACACTACATCTGTAGTGCGAAAAATGTATAACGTAACATTTTAATGTATTATTCCGTAGACATCAACTGTTAAAGGACGGAAAAATGTCCTTTGCATTTCTGTTTTAGAGAAGAGCTAGAGAAAAAATTCAGAAAGGTATACTACAATATTTATTTGAAGAAACTGCGAGTAGGAATTTATAAGCTTCAGCATGATTGCATGTTGATGACTGCGAATAAATGTAATGGGTACATAACTTAAAACTAGTCATTAATTATGTTACCCCCTTACTTAGAAATTTCTCTGGGGTTATTAGATTTGACAAACGGATGTTTTAAAGGGTCGAGACATTATATTACCTTAAACGTCAAAACCAGTATCAGGTAGGCAAATGCGCGTTTTTTATAAGTAAGGAGGTTAATTACAATAATTATCAATAAATGATAGTTACACCATACACAGATATCAATTTTCGTGTTTTAGGCATTTAGTGTTAAATATAATAGTAAAATCGAATCGAGACCAATAATATATTTACGCCTGGCAACTTTTAAAAATGACGCGATAAATTACCGCCAAAAATGATAATGGCTAATATTTCGTCAAATAAATTAATAAATACAATGGAAGTTCTGGGAATTGAGCAAATATCTAGCTCGTTAAAGCATTGATTTTTCGCTTTTAGCTTTAATGAAGTGCTGTGCCAGTGTTCTAGTGTTAGGAAGTTGGAATATAATGTTAGATTAATAAGGTAACAACTATCTTTTCTCATTCAACACATCACTTTCAAGACCATTTCCGAATCTAATACATTCAAATCAGAGAAGCTTAAAATAAGTTAACTTAGTTGGTAAATACCAATATTGAATACATTTAACAAGCGAAATTTCTAAATTATATTTGCAATTATAAATCTAACAGTTTTACATTTAATATGTCTAATCTCGCAATTTATGTCGTAGAAAATTTATGAAGCCTACAGTAAAAAAGTTGGTTTTTCATATTAATATCCCTACCTATCTATATTTTGTATCAAATATTTTTGATAATTAATATTATAAGGTAACAAAGTTTTAGTTTGTAGAAATGGCGGTAAGCTACAAAATAAATGAAAAAAAAAGTTCAGTCGACAAAATTCCATTTTGTCGTGTTATTAAATAATATAATCCCTACATTTAAACATTTATAAATGCAATGCAATAAATACAATAGGTACTTAAATAAATTATTACTTTCCATTTATAATTCTATCAAAAACTATCGATCCCTACAGTCAAAATAGACACAGATTACCAAATCCAGATTACACTTTGTCACAGATCTATCGAGCCCTGAGATATTAATGCTTTATAATATTATATTGAAAGTAACAATGTGGTGGTGCATATTTTAATGTATTGGAACAATTGTGCATCTCGAGTGTTACGGTTACT
This sequence comes from Pieris mannii, assembly GCA_028984075.1. Taxonomy (NCBI): domain Eukaryota; kingdom Metazoa; phylum Arthropoda; class Insecta; order Lepidoptera; family Pieridae; genus Pieris; species Pieris mannii. The sequence goes on from CM054784.1 coordinate 1,745,614, forward strand.
ACAATTCTCATGCCTACCTAAATCTAGTCTGTAATGAGGTGGTATTGCGACTTAAATATTTTTTTTTATATCCATAGCCAACAGTCAAGTTCTATAAACTATGCAATGTTTCCAATTTATTTTTACTATGGTTTATGTCGGTAAGCGGTCGTTACATTGTACTTTTATTATAGAAGTCGCAATACGACCGCAAATTGTAAGTCACACTCAATAAATGGTCCAAATCTTCCATCACTACCATGAGATAAAGTAGCACCGCTCGATCAACGAGTGGGAATAAGCTTCAACTATATGAGTTAGTTCCTAACATGTCAAAAATTCAAAAGTCTTAACTGGCAGTACTTAGGTAATTTTGAGAACGCAGAACGCCGATCTATTAAAAAAAATGTTTCTTTGATTTTTGACATGCTAGTGCCGTTTGGCTCACGCTAAAACGCAACGAGCGACTACTGCTTTCGTACATGTATAATTCGTTGTACTAACCAAACGAGATAGTGCGACAGCAACAGTCGCCCACATCTTAAAGCTACTACTAAATTTTCTAACGATCAAAGATCGCAAGCTATTTATTCAAAAGTCTTAAAAAAATAAAATCTGCTATCAATATTAACGTTTAGCGCGGACGTAAAACGGCGCGGACCGTTCGGAAACGTTTCTCGAAGCCAAGCTTAGAGTAGAGCGAGCGAGAGGCGTCGTTTTCCGGACGAATCACGACGAAGGGTTTGTAGCCGCGAGCCGCTACTTCTTTGGTGAGACGCCGAGCTAAGTAGATCCCGTAGCCTTTTCGGCGGAACTCTGGGCGTGTCTGCATGGAGAACATGGCACCATAGTAAGATTGGACCATCCAAGCGGCCAATTGTCCCTCGACGAAGATTCCATAGGCGGGTAATTCAGCGACAAGCTTCTCGAAGACTTCGCGGCATTCAATGTCACTCGCTGGGTAGAGATCGTGCACTGCTTGCATGTGCTCTGGCTCAAGGCGAACTAACTCCACGTCCTGTGGCAGTCTATAGAAATTAAGGCTTGTTAATAAAATGTATTTATGTTAGAAAGAACTTAACAAGCCTTACATTACATTACATTACTTACATTACAAGCCTTACGTTTCTAACATAAATACATTTTAAATTGTATGTTTTAAATACTTACTGTTCATTACAATCCGTCGGAGGGTTATCACAGACATAGACATCTCCAGTAATCTTATCTTGAGCCTCATATCGTTTCTCGAAGCGATTTACGATAGCTTCGTGAGTGAAGTTCAGGTACAAGGGTTTCGTGAGGTCCAGCAAGATGTCTTCGCTGGTGACCAAGTCCACCAGTTCAGCACGCTCCGATGGACAGAATATCGTTACACTTTCATAGGGATGACTGTTTGGCTGTAATAAAATCGGTGATTAATTGAAACTTAAAAGACGTTTTAAACGCCGATTTACTAACGGTTTCCCTGGAAATTGTCATCGATGCACATATACAATACAATGAACTAAATGGGGGCTTATCGCAGAAATACATAATTTAATTTTGCTGTGCTTTTTTTTATAAAAGTTAAAGTAAAAATTCTAATTCTAATAAAGAAATAAATAGATAAGGTAGAGCATACACAATTAATATCATTTAATAAAATATTTCCTTGTCTTTCTAAGATATACACTAATATACAACTGAGCAATAATATTTTAATAGTTCAAACAATTGTAACATAATATTTTCAATACAGTAATTACGTTGACGTGAAAATATAATCCATACCTTTGACCTACTTCCTGCAATATGAATAGGCTCGTATGAAACAGAATTAAAAATGTAAGATGTTTTCTCAAGCTGAAACGAGAGCTCTGCGACACTAGTTAGGTTTTAATAAATCTGTGTTTATTATAAACTCTGCATTCATTTGTTTGTTGTGATTCATTGAAATGACTTAATAGCGCTGAAGCTATTCAGAAATCTATCGCGATAATGTTTTGTTTAGTTTAGTGCGTTTTACTGTCGTCCACAGACTTTCAATTACGAAACTCTCACACACACACAGTCACAGTGGAAATGAGTCCAAAAGGACAATTTCAATGTTGTTACTAGCTTAAAAACTTAATATTCGTAGCTATTCAGAAATCTATCGCAATAATGTTTTGTTTACTTTAGTTCAGTGCTTTTTTTTTTAATTTTATGCCCTGGTAACCTAGACCTTTAAGTCATAACTTGTTTTACTGTCGTCCACAGACTGCCAATTACGAATGCCACAGTGGAAATGAGTCCAAAATGACAATTTTAATGTTGTCACTAGCTTAAAAACTGAATATCCGTAGCTGTGTCTTTCCTTAAGATCACGCTGTACAAAAACTCAGCAAGTTTAATCGTTCAGTAATCGCTTCTAGGCGTTTCGAGTATTTGACAAGCGCTGCATAGGATATTTCACTCAATAGGTATTGATCAAACTAATCAATATTTTTATTAATGGATCAAATGAACATGTACACGTTTGCATTATTATTTAGAAGAAAAAAATGCCATTTATAAGATATTCTCGTGTGAGTGTTTTGTCTTCTACTAAATTTATAATTTTTTTACAACTTGTGTAAATTTAGGACTGTAAAAAGTAATTAACTTTATTACGATTTCGCATTAAAATACAGATTGTCCTTAATTAAAGCTTCGGCCTACCTTTATTAATGGCGATATTAATACTGTAACATATTTTGTATAGTATTCTATTACGTAGTTCAAATGTCAATGCGGTTTTTGGTTGGATTGTCGGACTTTCTAATAATTATAGTAGTAGTAAGAGAGTAAATGTCTCAATCGATAAATATTTACCGTACTGGTACAGCCGGGAAAGTGTAAGCAGATTGGATCCTCTGGCCAATTCTTCGCCACATAAAAATGGAAGTCCCAAACCTTATTGTTTAGATATGTTTGAATCGTCTGATGAAACTGAAACAAAATATTTCGTAAAAACTTTTTGTTGATTAAAGTAGCCATTTAAGGGTCAATTTTTGTAGATGTCTCGATATTTAAAAATTTATGTATTTACATTATAACATTGTAAGTATTTTGAAATGGACAGTAGGGTAGTTCTGGCATAATCACTGTCCATGGGCGATATCACTTAACATAAGATGAGCCTCGTCTGTACCCTGTTATAGAAAAAATCTTAGAAAAAGACTTACGGACATATGATTTCCTATTATAAAAATATAGTATTTTGAAGAGAAAGGTTAATTTTTTTACGGATGAAACGTCACAAACATGTGCAGCGTTTTTGTCAAATAAAAGGGAGGGAGCGTTTGAGACCGATTGAGAGTGAGAAGGGGAGATCGAGAAAAAATACACGCTATTGGTTAATCGTCGTTTAGTTGTTAATTAGAACTTTAAATGACAATTCTGTCGCAGATTTTTATTTATTTATATTATCATTAGCACATGTACAGTGTGTAAACAGTGTGAATATAAATATACAAATACATAGAGTGATCATATACTGGTACGTGATCATGTATTGGGGCTTTTACTTTAGTAATAATTAATTTACAAAGAAGTTTTACTTCTGACTTGTGTACTTTGTATACAGGCACTTTTTTGTTATGTTACGTCTTCGTAACAAATTTTAACCATCAACCATTGTTGGCGACTCATAAATAGAAATATAAATAAATTATAAGATAGGTTAGAAAATTGTAACTCTATAAATAGAAATTAAGTATGAGTGTTACGAGTTATAAGTTAGACAAAAATATGTGTAAATGTAAGTGAAATATTGTTAAATTATAAATGTAAATTTATTAAATAAATAAATATAATGCTTCGTCGAATAAAAGGGTCACACAGCTCTCGTCGCGGTATACCGGCGCAAATATATGTAAGCGTAGCTCTCGTCGCGGTATACTTGTGTAGTACTTAAGCTCGGCGAGATCTACGCTCGGGAGTCTAAACAGTCTCGGCAGTCTCGGGAGTCTCGGTCCAGTCTCGGTTCAGACTTGACACGGTGCAGACACGCGTAGAGACTCGGGCTCTTTCCTCTATCCCGTGACAACGAGCTGTGATCCACGAAGAATCGGCGAAGCAAGAAACAAGAACAAGGCGCAGTTTCACTTCATGACAACACCTACAATTACGCACTAGCAGGGGTGCGTGGGTCGAGGCGGTACCAGCGTTACGTCGAGCCGTCTTGACAAAAGTGTACGAAGTCAAACCCCACCGGTATACAAAGCCGCACCGAGGTTACTTTGGTTACCGCACGGGTGTTATCAAACGAACACGCTTAAACGTACTATACCGTGCAGGCCTGAGTATATCTGAGGTGTCGTGGGGGTTGGCGCAAACAATAGTGGTCCTTCGAAAGCCGGATCCTGCAAAAATAGTGGAGTGAATCAAGAAGTGAATATTGCGAGAAGAAAATGCCAGTCACAAGATCACAGAACGGGACGCAGCGAGGGGAATCGACGTTGACTGTTACCTCCGCCACTACGTCCGAAGTCCGGACTACAGGCGAAGAGATAACGATCGAGCAGTCCACGTCGACGAGCGCAGCCAGCCACTCAGAGCAAGCATTGACTCTGACACCAGCGGGTTATACCCGGCGGGCCGCATCTAGAGCCGTATCAAAAGCCAGCTCAAGAAGACTAGCCGAGGCCAGAGAAGAGTTGGCTCGCTGTGAGCTGCGGGAAGCGCAGGCAGCAGCACGCCTGGCCAGATTACGATTAGAAGCAGAAACGGAAGAGGAAGACTCCGTTATAGAAGACGTCAACGATGACAGTGAAGAAAAGGTAGCACACTGGATGCGCTCATCGGCACAAAAGCCAGAAGAAATAGAAACAAAGAGCGACATTCGAGCAATAGCCGACGCAATAAAGGAAGTCATGACGAGACATGCAGCACCGCAACCGAAATACATTCAAGAGCTGCCAATATTTGAAGGGGACAGCACCGAATGGACGGCGTTTCGAGTCGTATACGAAGATACATCTCCGATGTTCTCTGACATTCAGAATATGGCGCGGCTACGTAAAGCGATTAAAGGCACGGCAAGAGAGAGTATTAAGAGCCTCTTGTACTCAGAAGCGACGCCGGAAGAAGTAATTAACGCTTTACGCCGAAGATTTGGTAGACCCGACGCATTGGTGCTAGCCGAACTGGAGAAATTAAAGGCGCTTCACAGAACGACGGAAAATCCCAGGGACATATGCGTTTTTGCGAGCCAAATAAACAACAGTGTGGCCGCCATAAAAGGATTGAAGAGACCGCAATACCTCTACTCACCTGAAATCGTGAAAATTATCATAGAGAAGATGCCTCCAATTCTGAGGTTCAGATGGTACGACTACACGGCTGCGAGGGAAGAGGAATCGTTCTCTGATATTCAAACAATAAGCAACTTCCTCAATTTAGAAGCGGATAAATGCGGCGCATTCGCGGTACTCGAAGAGAGCAAAAGTGTACGACCGAGCGCAACGATAAGAAGACCGGTGAAGCAAACTACTTTTAGTATTGCTGAAAAGAGTAGACTAGAAGAAATCAAGTGCCCAGACTGTGAAGGCAACCATAAACTAAAAGACTGCCAAAGATTTCTGAATGCGGCAGTTAACGAGAGATGGGAAACAGTAAAGAGGCTTAAGGTCTGCTTCAAGTGTCTCACTGGGAAACACCGGAAAGAAAAATGCCGAAGACCACCGTGCAAGATGTGTCGAAGATGGCACCATAGCCTATTACATGAGACGTCGGAGAGCGAACAATGTCACGAAGAGGCAGCGACTGAGACAGCGACGGTCAATACAATTAGCACACCGAAAGCTATACTTAAGATGCTCAAGGTGGAGATATACGGACCGGCTGGGAGCAAACAAGTACTGGCGCTGTTAGATGAAGGCTCAACGGTGACACTGCTCGACGAAAGTGTGGCTTCAAGCATCGGCATAAAGGGTCCTCGCGAAACCTTAAACATAGAAACTATCGGCGGAGGGCAAATGAAAAATCACGACTCCATGATTTTAGATATCGAAGTGAAAGGGATCAAGCAAGATCAGAAGAGCACACTGAAGCGGGTTAGAACTATCAAGGAGCTCAAATTAACCCCACAACTCGTCGATAAAACCCGACTTAAGAAGTATCATCACTTGCGGGGTTTACTACAGGACGTGTGCTACGAAGCCGAGGCGCCGAAGCTGCTCATTGGCCAAGACAATTGGGAATATATTGTCTCGTTACAGATACGACGTGGAAAGCCAGGGCAGCCGGTGGCATCAAGAACAAAGTTAGGGTGGGTTATCCATGGCTTCGATAGCAACGGCGTGTCTCCGATTAATTATGTGAACACATGTGCACACGCAAGCGTCGTCGAAGATAAAATAGATCAGCTGGTGAGGGAACACTTTAATATTGAGTCTTTAGGAGTTCAGCCGAAGAAGCCGTCAACGGATATAGAACAGCGAGCACTAGAAATATTGGAAAGAACTAGTCGACAATTGGAAGATGGCAGGTACGAGGTCGGTCTGTTGTGGAAAAGCGAAGACTTACAACTTCCAAACAATTACACAGCAGCTCTCAACAGATTTCAAGGAATAGAAAAAAAGCTGCGTAAGGACGCTAAGTTAAAAAATGAATATAGTGCGCAGATAGAAAACCTTTTGAAAAGCAACTACGCTGAAGAAGCACCAGTCGACTGCAGATCCAAAAAAAAATGGTACCTACCTCATTTCCCAGTGGTTCACCCTCTTAAAAAGAAGCTGAGAATTGTCTTCGACGCTGCAGCAAAATACAACGGAGTGAGCCTCAACGATGTTTTGCTATCCGGACCAGACTTACTACAGTCAATATTTGGAGTGCTACTGCGATTCCGTCAAGGCCCTGTAGCGATAGCGGCCGATATAAAAGAAATGTTTCTGCAGGTGAAAATATCGGAAGAAGATAGAGACAGTCTTAGGTTCCTATGGCGAAAAGACAAGGAAGAGCAAGTGAAGGAATACAGAATGTCATCAGTGATTTTTGGAGCCGTATCGTCGCCTTGCACCGCGATTTATATAAAAAACAAGAACGCAAAGGCCTTCTTACATAAATATCCAGAAGCTGCGCAAGCAATAGAGCGGAATCACTATATGGATGACTATCTGCAAAGCTTCCACAGTGTTGACGATTGCAAACGAGTAATGCAGCAAGTTGACTTGATCCACAAGAACGCGCACTTCGAGCTACGAGGATGGGCGTCGAATAAAAAAGAGATCGTAGAAGCCGGTAGCGAACAGGAAGTGCACTTAGGTGAAAACGAAGAAAAGACCTTGGGACTGAGATGGCTGACATCAGAGGATTGTCTTGGATTTAGAAGCCAATTTAGAAGAATCCCTGACGAGATAGCACGAGGCATGCAGACTCCAACAAAACGAGAAGTCACGGGAGCTGTGATGTCTACCTTCGACCCACTCGGACTGCTTTCACCCATTCTCATTCAAGGAAAGAAGCTCATCCAAAAGATATGGCGCAGTGGTGTCGGATGGGATGACCAAATCACTGAAGACGACACCGAAGCTTGGAAGAGCTACCTAGAGCATATCGGTAGAATAAAAGACATCTGCCTGCCGCGATGCATGTCACCATTCTGCACTGAGGGGGAGCTGCATACTTTCACAGACGCGAGTGAGACAGCGTATGCAGCCGCAGTATACTGGCGAACCAGAGGTAATGGAAAATACTTGGTAAACCTCGTCGCAGCCAAGTCGAGAGTGACGCCTCTAAAACCAATCTCCATGCCGAGACTTGAACTGCAGGCAGCGTTGTTAGGAGCTAGACTTGCAGACTCAGTGGCCAGAGAACTCGATCTGCAAGTTACAAGGAAAACCTTTTGGACGGATTCGAGTGTTGTACTTTCTTGGATAAAGGCAGATCCCAGAACATTTAAGACCTTTGTAGCTCATCGAATTGCGGAGATAGAGGATCTTACAAAACCGCAGGACTGGAGATGGGTGCCGACAGCGCAGAATCCTGCCGATGATGCAACTAGAAGTCCACCGGAAGAATTTAACGCGGAACATAGGTGGTTCAAGGGTCCAGACTTTCTGTCAAAAGACGAAGAAGAGTGGCCAGCTCCGCGAAGTTTTAAAAAAGAAAATATGTGAAGAAGACAGAAACAGTCTCAGTTTCCTTTGGCGAAAAGACAAGGAAGCGCTAGTGAAGGATTACAGAATGTTATTAGTGATTTTTGCAGCCGCATCGTCGCCTTGCACCGCGATTTATATAAAAAACAAGAACGCAAAGGCCTTCTTACATAAATACACCGAAGCTCGGAAAAGCTACCTAGAGTATATCGGTAGAATAAAAGACAATCGGCTGCCGCGATGTATGTCACTATTCTGCACTGAGGGGGAGCTGCATACTGTCGCAGACGCGTGTGAGTCAGCGTATCGTAAAACGCACGCTACCACGATGCACTTGGCCGAGGGGAATCATCGAAACTACATACCCCGGGCCCGACGGAATAACCAGAATCGTGGACGTCGCAACCAAAGGGGGAGTGTTACGAAGACCATTGTCGAGGATCCTGATCTTGGTGCCTGCGGAGTCGCCGTGCAGGAACGACGGTGCTACGCACGAGGGGGAGAATGTTGGCGACTCATAAATAGAAATATAAATAAATTATAAGATAGGTTAGAAAATTGTAACTCTATAAATAGAAATTAAGTATGAGTGTTACGAGTTATAAGTTAGACAAAAATATGTGTAAATGTAAGTGAAATATTGTTAAATTATAAATGTAAATTTATTAAATAAATAAATATAATGCTTCGTCGAATAAAAGGGTCACACAGCTCTCGTCGCGGTATACCGGCGCAAATATATGTAAGCGTAGCTCTCGTCGCGGTATACTTGTGTAGTACTTAAGCTCGGCGAGATCTACGCTCGGGAGTCTAAACAGTCTCGGCAGTCTCGGGAGTCTCGGTCCAGTCTCGGTTCAGACTTGACACGGTGCAGACACGCGTAGAGACTCGGGCTCTTTCCTCTATCCCGTGACAACGAGCTGTGATCCACGAAGAATCGGCGAAGCAAGAAACAAGAACAAGGCGCAGTTTCACTTCATGACAACACCTACAATTACGCACTAGCAGGGGTGCGTGGGTCGAGGCGGTACCAGCGTTACGTCGAGCCGTCTTGACAAAAGTGTACGAAGTCAAACCCCACCGGTATACAAAGCCGCACCGAGGTTACTTTGGTTACCGCACGGGTGTTATCAAACGAACACGCTTAAACGTACTATACCGTGCAGGCCTGAGTATATCTGAGGTGTCGTGGGGGTTGGCGCAAACAATAACCATATTCTCATAAAACTTCTATGACGTACATGTTATAAAATTATGCCGTAGCAGGAAATAAATTAACACCTGGCCTCAGACTTAACATTTGATGATACTAAGGCTAACATCAAATATCTAGCCACTTCTATAAAGACAGTTTTAGGTTTTATTAAAAATTCTTACGATATTTTGTCATTCAGAGAGCTTAATATTATGTCGAAGAGATTGAAATTTTCCCGATGCCTGCTCTATATAATTAAATATCTTTGAAACTCCATTGTTTTTTCACCATTATTACCTTAAGAGATTCAGGCAAATACTGAACTAAAATATCTGCCACAGCTGGGAGCTCGTCTTCTGTTACCAATCGAAAATTTTTCCCCTCAGGCACGATTTCCATCTCTGTAACAAAGATTTAACATTATGTCTTCCATTTGCAAATGATTGTGTATAGCCTTATCTATGACATGCTGGTTTCTTCACGATGTTGAATTGATCAATTTTTTCAAATGTTTATTTAAAATATTTTTATTTCATATTTATTTACACTTCGTTACAATAAGCGTAAAAAATAAGCAGGTTACCAGTAAGTTATAAGCCAACAGGCGGTCTTATCGCTAACAAGCGATTTCTTCTACAACAACCCTAATATGGAACAATAAAAAAGGTACACATACAGAGGGTAAAGTACAAGAAGTGCATAAGAAACTCAAAATAACATGTAACTATAACTAAAATAAAATAAAATAAAATCTAAAGAAAAAATATAAATAATAATATAAACAGAAATGTAAAAGCTTGTCCAAATTGAGTCGCAATTAATATAGTAGTAGCTAATTACGCAGAAGAAAAATGGTGTAATTGTTACTGTTTTCGACGAACCAAGTAAGACGCGTACACGTTATTCAGGTGAGTACGTATCCGTCTTTCTTCAGTGTTATCACATAATAAGATAAGTATTTAGCAATTATTCCTAATTATAAAAAACACATAAATCCCTGGGTATTAATAGAAGAAGCGATGATAACTCTATGGCTCTAAAAATCTAAATGGTAGAAAGGTTAGCTATATATACAAGAACTGTAAATTATTTTTAACATAATTACTAAAGCTTCCTCGCAGTCAAATATTATATTAATATACTTAATATAATATGCCTATGTCGATATTGCAATGTTGAAGTGAAAATTTCATTCTCAGTGATAAATTTATAAATTTCATTAAGCTAAAACTGCCGTAGAGGCTCTACGCCGTAGCACGGTAGACTGTCGATAATTATTTATACATTTGATCGGTGTCGTAGGTGAAATAATTTCCCCAATCAATCGGTTTTTAATTTTTTTCGCTTAACGTTCTACATATATATCCTGCTGTTAGCTGCTGTTACATTGGTTACGGCTCATTCAAACAAAGAGAATAATGTAGCAACGCGATATGCAAGGATGTAGTGCCCTAGTGTACAAATTGCATTAATTACTACTGCATCGGGGGTCAAGGTCTGTATGCATGGATCGATGTTATGTTTTCATTTTATATTTGCAACATGTAAGCTTAAATAATGGGAAACCATTACAAAAGTACTCGTATTCTATTATTTATTCTATCATATATAATAATAAAGAATTAATAATAATTTACATATTTATATATTTCCTTATCTGGTGGAGGGTCGGATACAGGAAAAGGTGACTCAAAACAACCTTTTTTTGAATATTTTTTTTTGCCGAAAATGAATTGTACCACGTTTTAACATGCTTTGAGCAATGTTAGTCTTGTGGCTTCATCGTGCGACTGTCATTCCTGAGGTCATTGGTTCGATCCCCGGCAGTGCACTAATGGAATTTATAACACTCACTTGTCGAAAAACATGGTGAAGAAAATGGCTTAGAAGTCGTTGGCGTGTGTCAGGCACAGGAGGCTGATCACCAACTTGGCTATTAGATTGAATAATGACAGAAATCTGAGGCTCAGACCAAGAACATACGTAGCGCCACTGACTTTTATACATTTTTACCAGCAAATTAAATTAATACGAGCAAAAATTACCAAAAAGGTTTTGGCAGAAGAATCTACTATAACCATTTGTCCAAAAAAGTTTTAATTTATCTAAGTAAAGCATAGCTAGAGTACGTATCCAGTTTCAAATAAACCCATTAAAGAGATTTGCTGGATGCTTCTCGAATTCTACTTATAATGTACGACGAAATTCAATACATCAGCATTTGCTCTAATCGCCTACGTAGATCAAAAAGTTCAAATACTCAAAATACCTTTATTACAAGTACACTTATAAACAACAGAAGAAGAGTTAAATTGATTTTGAATTTACATTTACTACCAGTTACATCAGCTATAAATACTAAATTATTCTAATAAAACAAATAGTTGAGCAATGAGCTACCGTAGTCGGAGTCCGATTTTTGTAATTTTATTTTGCATCAGTCAATTTTTTAGATTGAAAATTTTATGAAGTACACTGATACTGTCGATGCTTTGGCCAATTGTTCATAAGGTCATGTTGGTTCTGTACAACTTCCTTCAATATCCCTTGTCTAAGACAACTTGAGCGCCTGCATCAGGCGGTCCGCGGCGTGATCAGTCCATTGTATCGGGATCAACATCATTTGAAAGAGATATTTGTTTTATTCATTAACTTAGAATCCGATGTGAATTATTCTTATTTTCGATTAATTAAAACTATAACACATAATAATTAATGAGCGCACCAATTCGTATATAGCGGATAAGCCTTCAGTTTATAAATAATTAAAAAAAAAAAAATGTTTTTATTCATAATAAGTACATGTGCGTTACAATGAGTAAGATGCAAGATCCATTTTAAGTTAAAAACTTCAAGTTTTCCCAGCTCTTCCTTAAAAGAGATGTAAACATTAGCAAGGAAAAAAATACTTTAAACTAGGTATTAATTTAATAAATTAGTTGCTGCGAAAGTGAAACCACGAGCCAAAGTAACATCGTTATAAAACAAAAGGTTGAGACCTCTTTGGCGCGATGCCAAATCCGAGACTTCGTTATTTACGTTTTTCGCACTCCTAGCTTGGACTGTAAGCTATATTTGAAGGGCTACTTAGCGCCAAGGTTAGAAAATGGACGCCACTATAAAATAAACTAGCCTATGTTGCCATCCTCTTGTATAATGTTTATTCAAAGCAGCAAAAGAAAGCGACTTCAAACATTAGGTCCTAACCCTGGTTGTACACCAGTCTTGAGGTATGTCGAGTATTAATGAAAACTCCATCCAAAAACCGATGGCAGGTTTCTTAGATCCCCTCATGAAACAGCCAATAATGGTGTGCCACATTTCTGGCGAGTAGGCCGATGCCTGGCTATGCGTCATACTCGTGAACGGGTGCTACTTGTGGTGACTGGTCTTACTTCAATTCGTGTATGCGGTGATGTTAGTTATTTCTACTACGTATTTTCGTGTTGTTCCCACGAGTATGTAAGTGCGTGCTCCTATTTCATTCCTTGCCTCCTGCTGATAGAGGACAAATCTTTGTTTTTAATTTATTTTATTACTCTTTATTACAAAAGATGTCATATGGAACATGGTGTAATGGTTGCGGCTCCTTACAAACGTTTTGTAAAAGAAAAAACTTCGCGATTAAAAAGAGTGGCGGAGACTTTATTGTCAAATCTTCTCTTCCGTTCTACGCCCTTGATTTGAAAACTGGCAGTAAATGTCCAACAATTGTCTTTACAATGTTTACAGTCTAGCTCATGTTTTAACATACAAGTGGCATTATAAGCACTAAGCCTCGGCTCCGACTCTATAATATATACTCGTATAACTAGCTGATCAGTAGGCTTTACGCAATACGGACCAATTTCGAGTCTGGTTGCGGAAACTGGGCCCACCTACTTAACTTCGTTCCGTCTAACTATTTAAATAATTACTATAACTAATAATTTTATCATTCTCTATTACTTAAGATGTCATATGGAACATGGAGTAATAGCTGCTTACAAACGTGTAAAAAAAACTTGGCGATTAAAAAGAGTGGCGGAGAGTTTTTCGCCCTTCATTTGAGAACTTGCAGTAAATGTAAAATTAGAAGCATTCAACGTATATTTCTTTTTTGACGTTCATAAGTGTACATTGTCTTACCTACTTGAGTAAATGACTTTTAATTTATAATATTGTGATAACTTTAGTTAAACTTAATTTAGGATTTCATTAATACATTTTTTTTGCAAATACAAATTACGTTTTATTGCTTGCCATTGCAAAAGAAGAACCACTCTAATGCCAATATTGCGATACTGCATGTTAAAACACTTTCTGATATATAACATATTTTGATGAGGTAACACATGTCTTCGATCAAAATCATAGCTTGGTTATGCATCTCCTCATGCACCTGAAGATCTAAATTTTCTTGAACTGACATGAATTTGATATAAAATGATGCGTCGTTTTGCGAACAGATGGCACTACATGCGGATTGCATTCGTAAATTTAATTAATTAATTTAATTTAATTCGATAAATTATCGGATATATTATTACTTATTCTGCTATTCGTAGCGGAGAAGAATACATCAATAAACGGGTAACTAAAATCGGTCCAGCTGGTCTTGAGTTATAAGTGCTATAACTAACACGGCATAGATATATCTTATGTATTCCAAACACAACCGCAACAATATTCTAGAAGCGTTCTTAATACACGTCTATTAATTTTAATGCAAAGTCCCATAATGTGTCAATATATTACTGCAGAACTAATATCCTCAATGAAAGGTTCGATGTACACCTTCGGGGTTCGTATTCTACAAATATATTTAGTTCATTATCTCACAAAATAATATCTGCTCTTCCAAAACGTAAGAAAGTATCGTAAAAAAGTAGGTAAATTGCGTAGACAGTTCAGGCTTTTAATGGGCCTGCGCCCTTGGGACTGGCGAATCACTGCAGCGCCTGGATCGATCTCTTTCTATCTGCAGTGATTAATATTTATATTTTAGACTAAAAACTCGTTATACAGTTAAAATGACAATGACAATATATCAAAAAGATATTATGATGTAAGTATACAATTCGTTAATAAAAAGCAAAGTAAAAAGTTTTAAGATCAAACTTTATTTTCAAAATTGCGATCTATTACTTTATAAGATGTTTTGATACAAATATTCTTATCTAAATCATAAGACCCGAACCCGTGATCATGACTACAGACTGCTATATTTGTTTCCTTACTTATTTTTCTATATAGGAAGATAATCTCTCGACGCCATCGATTTTGGTGGGACATGCGTGTTTCTGATGTTTTCCCTGTATAAGCTAGTCGCACCACCAGCCCTTCCCTGGTCATAGGATTCAGATGCTAGATAAATAATTAATCAGATACTCATTATATTTTTACCAATCCTGCTACATTTTTTTATATACAAGTGTCTTCAGTAAGACATAATGGAACATTACGATTTAGCCTTACTTAAGACTAATAAGTAATTTAAGTCTAACCTTATTTACTAAAAAGGATTTTTATCATAAGGAATTGTCCAATAACACTACTTACAGTCTCTATTAAAGGGAAGACACTCTTAGGCTCTGTTTTTTTAACTCACTGTTTGGCACTAAATATTAACGTACACTAACACTAATTCACTAGTTCAAATGGTTTTGTCCTTTTCAGTCTTCTCACTAGGTCCGTGATGTCAAGGAGTTGAATAGCCTGATATAGAATAGATAGAATAGATAGAATAGATATTGGAGCCTATGTTCGTGTGCTCCAGCAGTCTTTTTTATTAATGTGACGACGTCCCCTACATTAAGGTCCCAATGGTGGTCATATGCTTGAGTCATATTTAAAACAAAGTCCTGCTATATATAATATTTTTGTATTTTCTTTATACTTGCCTATATTTGTTAGCCTCGTCTCAATAAGTGTTGTTCACCCTAATCGAACCTATTTAAAGGTATGCTCATTAAAATAAATTAAACAACATGTATTTATACAAAAGTAACGTAATATAAATAAATTTCTTGTAGGGACATCTATAGCCTTCGGCTGCAGATCCAATGACGTCGTACCCTGAAGCGCACTTACAAAGTTATTTCGGGCGTTTATTTTATAATTCTCTGCTACACTGGTCGAGAATTTTCCGTTTAGGACGGAGAAAGTAGCACCTTCCTCTCACCACATTCTAATACATTAAAAAATATAATATAAATCATTACGCTTAAAAATGTTAATATGAGCTAACAACATTAAAAAAGTAGCGTAATTTTGCTTACAGAACCACAACCCAAAAGTGAAAATATTAGAGACGTATACACACATATTTATTTTATAAATAATTTTTTTTTTTTTTTAAACATAGGATCATAAGAGTATCACTTTTTCCACGTCATTATATTCGAGCCTGTTGGCATCCCTACTCATCGGCAAAGAAGACAGAAGGTGTTGGCCGAGAGAAAAAGCCGGCGTAAAAAACTCTCGGTACTCTTTTAAAAAAAAGCAAATCATCAAACAATTCTACAATATTTAAAACAAATATAGCATATTAATTAGAAGTTCTAATATAACAACTACCCTTAAACAAGTATTAACTAAAATATACTATTGAATTGTATTGTCTATTACATAACTCTCATAATATGTACCACGAGCGGGTAATCAAGGAAATAGAACAGCTGTAGATGTTTCTCTGGGGCACGGGGGTGTCCAAACAATTCCAACTCAGGGCCCAAATCTTAGACAAATTGCTGTGACGCAATAAAATACAATAATTGCTTAATAAACCTTCAACAAGGACATTCTCGTGCAGACACCTAGTATCTTAATTAAATTAATAATGAACATGTTTGTTTTCACGTTTTAAGAATTTGGATCGGTATGTGTTTAATTAATTAGATTTTATTTATTGAATACTTATAAGATTCCGGTAACGAATTAAGTAAATTGAACTGGCAAGAAACCCAAACGAAGTGATGCTCCATAAAAAGGAGCCGTATGAAATTCATAAAGACGATTTAAACCGTATCTTTTAGTACAATAATCATAATTGCATTTGCTGCTGAAAAATACTTAGTACATAAAAATGTGAATTATTACCGTAACCGTTAACCGTATCCCGGTTAATTTCTATTTGGCAGCTTGTCCTTGAACATAGGCCTCACCTAACAGCTTCCACTCCTCTCAGTCTTCTTTCATCTTTAGCCACATAAGGCCAGTTGCTCTATTTATATCATCCTCCCATCTTTTTATTTGTCTTCCTCGTTGTCTGTTGACATAGCAAGGGAGCTATTCTGTCGCTTTTACGTGCATTTATATTTGTTTTCTCTTATAATGTGTCCTGTCCAATTCCAAGTCAGTATTATACTACAAGTAACAGCTTTTATAAACTTTTTCATGTCTATTCTTTCTTCTAGTTTTACTCTATCTTTCAAAATCAGATATACCTAGAACCCTCCTTTCGATACTATTTTGACATGTTTAGTAGTAGTTGGTTGTAAAATAAATTATATTTTAATGTATAAATGCTTAGCGGCCTAATTAAAACTTGAGTTATACAAATACTTAAATGGAAAATGAAACTGCATAATAGTTGAATTTTAGCGTATTCAAAACTTACCAACCCGCATTCCGCATTGCATTTAGAACAAAAGTACGTTTCACTTACATTTTGAATATCTTCGTGAAATGCAGACAACATAAAATATTACGATTTTAATATTTTGTTTATATTCTATAACAATAATATTAATTTGAACATGTGTTGCAAAATTACAAGTTATTACTTGAACAAATGTCGCGTCACAATCCTTGATCGTGTCTTAGATTTTTATCTCTTTCCTTTATTTTTTTACTAAGAAGAAAATTGCTCTACCCATTTTTGGGTCCATTTTGACGCGTCTTAAACAGCATTTGGTGTTAGGGCTAGTATAAATATCATACCACGTTAACGAAATCAGTTGGAGTTTGTATGCATGAAAGTATACTTTAGGAGGGGTAAGACGCTTAGCCAGCTGTACGTAAAATGTGAAAATGCGTTGCGTGTAGCGTCCTGCGTCACAGATCATCAAGATATACTACGTTTTTTTTTTTTTATTATCATTAAATCATACGATCAGTCTATGCGACTATAAGTAGATTCGACTACTACATATATGTACTACATACTACGTTTTTAAGAATCAAATATTTCCAGGCAGAATCTTACAAATAGTTTAAACTGGAACTAACTAAACTAAGCGATTAAAAACAGTGGCGGAGGGTTTCTTGCTAGTTCTTCTTGCCCGATCTATGCCCTTGACAAATGAAAAGTTCATAGTGATTCTAGTAGTAGACAACAGATTATTAATGCATCTAAATAAATCTATCGGTTGGCTGGAAGAGATCGTTCGGAAGCGAAAAGACCACCAGTTGACCTCCTTTTCATTTAGTTATTCAGTTGTATTATATTTCTGCATGCAACGAAATTTAAATAAATACATTGACTCTTCTCTATAAAAATATATAAAGTGTCGAATATTTTTTAAACTCAACTCAACAGCCAAATAATCAATGTTAATCGCAGCACAATTACTGTTGAAATGTTTTAATAAGCATCGTTTTAGTTTTTGTTTTCAAAATGTTTTTCCTCTTATAAAAACGATTGAAGTCTGGTTCACTTCGGACAAGATGTGTTTAGTAAAAAATATTTATTTCAAGTGTAAATATTTAAGCAAAAAGCAAATTATTATCCTTACGAAAGTAACATTGGAAAATATCGCGTGTTTTCTTAGCGTGTGAAAAGATAAGTTTAGAAGCGTTGAACTTTGAGAAATTAATACAATAAATTCAGGAGACCCTTAAACACTTTGAACCCCTATTTATAATTAAATCAGCTTTTTTTAATTATTTTTCACTTTTATTGTTCACATCTTGAATAATCACAAAGACTGCTACAAAAATGCTTATAACTCTTGTACAAGTAACAGATTATTTTAAATGTACATAACTGTATTTTGTAGACTTTATTTAAATAAAACTAATTGAAGATATCTGTCATTAATTTGTGTATCTTTTATTTCTCCGTGATAAATATACACGACTCCACATAATATGATAGCCTTTTAAAGTTTCTAAACGAAAAGGTTATAAATATGTAAAAGTAAGTGTTGCTTTTCGTCTTGAGTCGTTAGCCGTCTGAAGTGCCATAGCAATTAACTTAACGTAAATAATATTTTCACACACTACATTATAATTTTAACAGAAATCAACTTAATATTTTTAATAATAATATTTAAAGCAATACATTCATTGTTTACTTTAATTTAACATCAAGCTTTTATTTCTGATATCCTTATTTAAGTTATATATCCTGACTTAATCTAATACATCAGATGTGCCGGTTTCGGTGATCAGCGTGTCCTTAAACACATAGACCTCTTCCAGCCGCTTCGATTCTTTTCTAATGTTAGCTCTTGTCCAAGTTGTGCCTTCTATTTTCATTCACCTGTGCATCCCTTTCACTGTCTTGTTTTTTTTCCTTTTTCTATCTCGTGGTTGACATTTTGTACATTTACATTACACATTGACATTTCAATTGCCTTATTTTCTTTATAATATGCTCTATTTTGGTTGCTAACCTAATCTCTTCTGCTCTTTTTCGAAGTCTTTTCTCAACTTTCAATGATGTTTCAGCTATCTTTAGCACTGCGTAACACTAATTGTAAGATCCAAAGTTGCGACATTTCCATCATCCAATATATTTTCAGTTTATACTTTGTACTAAGTTTAACTCTGAATTCTTTATAAATTGTTACCTCTAAAGTAACGCAAAAATTACACACACTTAAATCAAACTCAAAATGTCTTTATTCATATAGGTAAACAAGTAGGGGAGCGCGGGGCTGGTACTAACAAATTCTGTATTATGATTTATATTTTCGTTGATAATAGACTTTTTCATTTTATTTTTTATTGAAAACATGCTTTGGTTATTCAGCTATGATATTAATAACAAAAATCATCAGGTATGTAAGTGGTTCCAGAAAGAGAGCCATGAAAAGCAAAAAAGTCATTTGTTAATATTTACCCCGCAAGTGGGGCAAATATTAACGGAGCTGGGGTAAGTATTAACGTAAGGGGCGATTAATAACAGAGACTAAAATTTTATTAAACACTCAAATAAAATGTCACTGACATTAATAAAAATATTTTATTGCCTTTAATGGTAAACAAATTAGTACTTTTTATGATAGGAACTGAAAGAATATAACAAATTCTTTTAAATCTACACTTAATAATAATCATTGCTACAGTTTGAATAATTTTAAGGCTTAAAAAAATTAAACACATAATTTAAACTTAATGTTTTAAAGTTAATTAATTTTTTTAGGTTGAACCTAAGTCTTTCAGTTTCTTAATGGAGTAGAAAAAATAGTATTATCTTATAAATTCTGTTACAAACATTTTTAAATACTTTAAACATAATAATTAAATAAAAGTCAAATAAACTTTTTAGTATCAACAGTCTTAAAGAACCTCGATGAGTTACCTTAAACAATAGTATTTTAAATCTACAACGAAAAATGAATGAACATTAGTTTGGTTGAAGGATGTTGCTCTGCTTAAGCTGGTCGCCTCAGCACTCCGAATAGACAAGGATTCGCTGCGCTTCATAAAACCAGCAAATCAATCTTTGCCAGCCTTTCCTTCTCTTTTCCAAGTTTCTGGAATATTATCTATCTTGTGTCGAATGTGAATCCAAAATAGATATTAGAACATTTGACTAAATAATCAGCTATCATTGTTTCTTGCTCAGAATTGAAAACTAAACGGTCTTTTTATAACCCACTTCAACAGAAGTTCCCTCCTTTTTATTCTTTACGTATTTAAACAGTGCTACGTGACAATAACGTATTCAGTAGCAACATTCATATTTCTGTATTTCCTGTTTTTTACTAGAACTTTTTCACCTGCCAGCTCAAATACTTTTTAAGACATAGACCCCCTTGTACTCTTCGTTTTGTAATGTCTCATTCTATAAAAAAATATACATATTGGAACAAACACTCGTTTAATCACTTGTTAATACTAACCCCACCCAATTTGTTAATTTTAACCCCAAGGTCACTTTTTATATTTTATCAATAATAGAAAATAAACTAATCAAAATAATTACAAACAAGTATAAAAGTCTAAAAATCAATAAAATACAATTCCATTTAGGATTAACTTTGATTAAATTTAGCGTAAAAATAAATCTTAAATCAATTTATTACGAAGAACAAAAAGTTGGTTTACCTGTCAATTCGAGGTGATTACGCATAACTATCACTATTGATGGCCTATCGATAACCGACAAATTAGGACACGTTCGGCTGTACATATAGTTATTCTAAACCCAGCCTCATTTTTTTATCACTTCACGTTTGGTGGGAATAAGCTTGTTAATTCTTACCCCCGTTAAGACCAGCCCCGCCCTCCCCTACACTTATGGACGTCAAAAAAAAACAAATTAAATTAATTGTAATTTTGGCGTTACATTTACATTTACAACCAGTTCGCAAGTCAAGGGCGTAGAGCGGGCAAGAAGAACTGGCAAGAAACTTTCCGCCACTCTTTTCAATCGCCAAGTTTTTAATGCAATTTGTTTGAAACTGGAGCAAATCAATCCCAAGGATTAGGATCAGTTAAGTATTCGTCACATTTTTAAAAAGCTTTATTAATTAATTTACTTTTAACGAGGGCTTTGAATAGTTGTATCAAGGACGAAAAAGCTCTTAATATATGTAGTAAGCTCACCCTCCTGTTGTAACATGAGCTTAGGTAAATGAATATCCAAAAAAAATTGTGTTTCAATGCTATCCAGTTACAGAAATGAACGTTTCAAACGAACAAACTAACCAGCTTTACAATATTAAAATAATTTGTACGCATCGGTTATATCGATATTATATAACATCACAAATTAACTAACGAACCCAATGGCGTTACGAATGCTATATACACATATGCTACTGTACTGAAAGTCGCCCGTTAATACATATGTAACAGTTGATAAATGAATAAAATAATTTATTACCCACACACAAATATATAGTATTTTCTCGCCGTATTACCTGTTCGTCTAGCAAGGAAAGCACCAGCCATGGCGTCACCGGTACTATCTACCAGGCGCCAACTTAAATCTTAAATTAGTGCCTGGGCACTTGAACCCCAAGGGCCAGGAGTAGCTACTCCAAAGGGAACAAACAGTTGGTAAATTCATAATCATAATATGTATCTATATAAACATGAAACTCCGCACCGAAATAATGCATTAAATTTTAAACGCTGATTAAAGGATACATTGCAAAAGCATTAGCTTTCGATATAGCTTAAGTAACCGTTAACTTAACAAACTACTTTGAGTATGTTTACTATATGAACAACGTCTTATACTAGAGTCATCATTCTCTATCGCGAAACTCGGCTTTCCTTTTATTTATTTTATTTATTAACACTTCGTTGCATGACATAAAAGAAAAAAATTGAACATAATTTAATGAAAAACAACTGGCGGCTTAGTAACTTAATCAAAGGCAAATAGTTTCCAAAAAAACTAACTTTAAACTTTAACTTTTACCTGTAACTTTAACGGTTTAATTGGACTTATCGAAATTAAATGTTTGGATAAACCAATTGGATTAAACCAATGGACTTAATAGAAACAGGTAGTAATAATTAAAACAAAACAGTTTTTTCATTTAAATATTTACATAAATGCCAATAATAAAAGATATGCTTTTATACGACGTTTTGCCGGAGATCAATAGCAATTTTGAATAGACGCCGACTTTTCAATAGTCGATTGCGAACTATGCTTTCGAATAACACTTTTGTGAAGTTCAAAAAGAATTTAAAGTGGCATATCTCAATGCAAATTGTTGGAGGCGATAAGTAAACGATATTTTTGATAGAAAAGACTTTGTAATAAAATATATTTTTTTTATCGAACAAACGGGCAAGAGTCATCTCTTAAGTACCGCCACCCGTGTCCACTCACAATGCACGCGAGTGCGTTTTTGGCCTTATAAGAATTGGTACTTATTTCTTGAAGAACCCTTAGTCGAATTGGATCGGTTCACTAAGCAGCTAGTTCCACATATTGGTGGTGTCCTTAAACACGGTTAGTTGTGGAACGACGAACGTCGAGGTGATACGGGATTTTCGTATTCTACCTCGACGTCCGATTCGTCCGAAACTCAGCTGAGGTTACCCGTACAACTTCTCTGAACACTCCCCATGCTAAATGCGGTAGAAGATACAGAGTGACCCTTCATTTCTACGCAACGCCAAGCGATCAAGTCGCTCGGAAAGGGATTGGCCGTCGACGATTCGAGATTATACTAACATCAATAATGTATTTGACGAAAATCATTTTACGCTTAACATTACATTGGTTCGGATCTATTTAGATTTAAGTACGAATTTAGCATTTTGCTCTAAACTCAGGTATTAGAAGAATAACATTGTTGGTAAAAAATCTTGTATTGTAATATAAAATATTATAAATTTGTTTTGATCTTGGATCTTGGATTGAATTTCATACATCTAGAAAAATCTTTATAAATACAATGGCGAATGTTACGTCAATGCCTAAACTACTGAACTATTTATTACATTGTAAATTCGACATTTACAAGCTTTCCTTTAAACGCAGACGATGACGCGGGATAATAATTAACCTTGCAGTGTTTGATAACGTGAAAATAACGACCAGCCCATAAATCCATATTGCCATATATTAACGATAATTTTAATATGTTCGAAGTCCTGTCAGATAGGATTCAGTTATTCAAGTTTATTGCCCAAGTTTTTGGGAGCAGCCGTGGGTGAGGTTACGTATTAGTTTAAATTACTTTGTTAATAAAACCATAGGTTTATTTCTTAAATCACTTAACAAACACCTAATAGTTATAGGAAATCTTGTTCAAATCCGTTGAGAAATAGTTTTATATTAATCGTTAAAAGAGCAAAATAAATTCGCACCCTGCACCACAGCGGCCCCTGAACAACTGCAATATGTTAGGGGACTTATTGAGCGGGGATGTAATAAAAACCTTACCTTTGATCCGCCGTACCCCTTGTGCGAACGCCGCCGCTCTGCCCTCGCAGGTGTTTCGGTGTTGGTATTGAGCTCCTGAGGGCTCCTGGCCGCGAAGGGCCGGCGTTGCTTGGCGTAGCGGACCTAGGGCGTGCGTGTGCCTCAAGACCAGTTTGCCGGCGGAGTGTCCACTGACAGCCGGGCCCTGTGGCAGCGCGCGCAATCACGCATGCGCCCTACTGAACAATACCGCAAGCGATTATCTACTCAGTATACGCAGTACCCTAATCGTGTTCCTAATTTGAATTTTTTTTTAAATCTGTGTTCTTTTTTATTTATAACGTTTGAGGTTTTATTGTTTTTTATTTAAATGGTCAAAAGTTTGCTTTATCGATCCACTTAGACATTTATTTTGGCCGCAGTCCAGGGATCGTGTCTCGCTTGTAACTAACCACCTATGTCAGCATTTAGCTTACTAGCATTTTAGACCAACTGCATTAATCTCTATGTAGCTTAGATGCCCGACATAAAGGGTTAAACTAAATAGGGTAAAAGTAGATAATCTCTTTTTTATAACTGAGTACAACAATGGCTATGAACAGTGCAAGTAGATACGGTTATGTTTTTCAATTTTGAGTTAAGGTTTTAATTAGTGCCTACTCCGGATTAAAAGAAAATAAAAGATCTTAAGAAAAGCTAGACCGCATTTTACACAAATTACTCAAGCTAGTTGCTATGGGTGATATAATCATAACTATATACCTCCTTGTTCGTGACTTAATTACTTGCAGGTTTTTCGGTTTACGATGAAAGAATTATTTTTATGGGTAGATACAGAAAGCTCCAAAACATATGATTTATGAAATTGTCCACAAGCCAGTGTGTTCCCAATAAGTACATTAAATTCTAAGCTATAATCTTTTATTTATAAAAAACGATCATACGATACATAATATTAAATGATCATACGATATTGAACTTGCCTGACTTTCGTGCGTTTTAATGTTCCTAACTCTATGGGGTGTGTCGATTTTATATAAAAAGAAATAGTATTCAATAAAACCCATATTATAAATTTATTATGCCTTGGCTAACCTACTTGGCATCTGTCGCTATGCTCATTCTATGGTGCATTACAGTCTCAAGACTTTACGCACAGGGGAATGTAAAAATTGTTTTAGACTATATCATTCGATACATTACTGAGGTAATGCTTGTTAGAGTTTCTTTTATAGAACGAACAGGAGGCTGATGTTAAGTGATACCGCCGCCCTCTCAATGCTAGAGGGCTCGCGGATGCGTTGCCGGCCTTTTAATAATTTATACGCATTTTTCTTGAGGGAGTTCGGAAATACTTAAGTTGACAGCTGGTTTCACATTGTGGTGGTGCACGGCAAAAGCGGCCTTAAAAACTCAGGTATTGAAAGATGGACGTCATGATACGGATTGAATCTCGTATTCTGCCTCAGCGTCCGATGATGAAACTCATCTGCAGGTCCGAACAACTCCTCTAAACATCTCTAATTATATGTGTATAATAAAACTAAATCGTCAAAGAGTGGGTGGTATTCTTTAATATCCAACAGAATACACTGATTTTGGGCGCAATTTTGATATACATACTCCATTTATCCGTATCTCTTACAAAACCCCGTGGAGAGCAAGCTAACGATGTTGAATAACAATGAATATTTTTTATAAGGTTGAAACATACATGAGACTTTTTTTATACTTAATAAAATTATTCGTGCGAGTTGAAATCTTATGTTCCATTATCGCTATGTATCCTTAAACAATTTGTTAAGTTTCGTATCTAATTACAAATTAGCTTTTCAAACATATCTCATGATTATCAGAAAAGTAAAGGACAACTGTTGGAACAGTTAGGTACACAAAAGCAAATCAATAAATTCCACCCCAAGAATTGTTGAAGGCTTAAGATCGATAATTTACTATTTTACATAAAACTTTACATTAGAAGCTATTTTACATACAAAAAGGAAGCTTTTCTGTATTTGTATGTGAATATACTGCAGTTCGGTCAAGGGCAGTGCAGTTACCAAGTGACGTGCTCAAGCCTCGTAAATATTTGATCAAATCTTTTTCTACGCTTACATTATGGTGTTATGTTAATAGTCTGTATAATGTAATTTTCAGGTCAAATCGCGCTAAAATTGAATGTGTCAAGTGGCAGAAACGCTGAAAAAAACAAAATAATGTAATAGAATAATTTAATTTTAGACGATATTTGCGAAATTTAATTAATAATATTTTTATTATATTTAGATTTTTTGTGGTAACATGTGAACTTGAACTTTATTAATATGTTATACTTTTTTCGTACAAACAGATTTGTTGTAGCTAAAAGTTAACGTCTGGAGGTTCCGAAACGAGACACAGGGCCCAGTACTCCAAAAATAATATTTAATAAGAAATCAGGTTCATGTTATGCTTTTATCCTTGCGGGACTTGTGACACACCTATCTAACCTTTAGATGCTGAGAAATCTAGAAGTTGCGCTCTTTGGTATAAGCAAAAACAGAATACAAAAGGAATGCATGGTAAATCTGGGTTTTCGTGAATTAGGTACCAAAAAAAACCTAGTTTTTTTTAATGTTTCAATTTATATTTTTTAATGCCCCTTAAAATTAACCTTTAGTACCTAAATATCTAAAAAATACCTTCCTATTATTTAAAGTTATTACTCTATTAGAATAACTTATGCCAAAAAGTATATCACATGCTATACAGCTTTAAGTATTATATGTAGTGGAATTTCGTCTCATAATTAGATTTGTGAGTAGTGAAAAAACTGGTCCGAGATCCCACTGCAGGATTGGTGCGTTCATCGAGTTTTTGTTTAAAACCAAATTTTTATGTTTATTTATAATTAGAAGAATATATATTTACTAGGTTGCCTATCAAAATTTGGCCGCCAATATTTTTAATTAAATTATTTTGAATTGATTTTTGGTAAAAGATTACGTTCATTTAATTTTAAAATAAAATAACGTCTACATCACGGTAATTAATATGAAGATTCTAAAAAATCACGGTTGCCGTTGCGCACATGGCCGCACCTCTTTGCAGCCAAGTGTAAACAGGTATGATTTCGATATATTTATACGTTTATAACGGATATCTATTAATTATATGTCAAATTAAAGCTATTTTTTTTCTATTAATTTTCATATAAGGGTGCCTAATTATATCTGGCCGCAAATAAAGGTTGCTGGCGCGCTAACTGTCTTTCACTCTACCTCAAATATATAGTGTAAACAACACTTGGCTGCAAAGAGGTGCGGCCATGTGCGAAACGGCAACCGTGATTTTTTAGAATCTTCATATTAATTACCGTGATGTAGACGTTATTTTATTTTAAAATTAAATGAACGTAATCTTTTACCAAAAATCAATTCAAAATAATTTAATTAAAAATATTGGCGGCCAAATTTTGATAGGCAACCTAGTAAATATATATTCTCCTAATTATAAATAAACATAAAAATTTGGTTTTAAACAAAAACTCGATGAACGCACCAATCCTGCAGTGGGATCTCGGACTAAACGCAAAAGAAAAATAACCTGTGCCAATGACGGTCGACAATTCCGTAGTATGAAGAAATATGTTTATGTCTATTGTCATATTGTCAGAAACAATTCTGACAGTTTTTATGCGCTGTCAAAACAATGCAGATTAGGGAGTGCGGTTAAATTTTGTTTACACCTCGTATTGATTATTTCTTCGCTCTTAGTTTTGGAAAAAACTTGCATTTAATCCAGTAAATACTTTCGCTAAATTAGCAATTTAAAGTCTATTTTACAAAAAAAGGTAATAAATATAACACTGGAATTATTTTTTCTCTTATAACTGCCGCTTTTTCATTAGTTAGTTGTTATTATTGCGCATTAGGCTACTTGCTAATAAATACGTTACTTTCCAGAATGTCAAGGTTAAGATTTGGGCGGCCTACTAATGGATATGTTAGAGTACCAAATGACGACAGCGGATTTTGCGACTCTCAGTTTGAGGTACCACC
Source organism: Pieris mannii (assembly GCA_028984075.1). Classification (NCBI taxonomy): domain Eukaryota; kingdom Metazoa; phylum Arthropoda; class Insecta; order Lepidoptera; family Pieridae; genus Pieris; species Pieris mannii. Next base: position 1,772,974 of record CM054784.1, read on the forward strand.
TCAGAAGATACCATGGAAAGCTATTGCTTTAGCAGCATTTTTGTTCATAGTTGGTACAGTGTTACTAACAGTGGGGCTTTTAATAGTTACTGGCCATATTGATACAAAATATTCAGATCGCTTTTGGCCAATTATACTATTAGGCTGTATTATGTTCCTCCCAGGCGCTTATCATGTAAGGATAGCATACTATGCATATAAAGAATATCCAGGATACAGTTTTGCTGATATACCTGAGTTTGAATAGGTATAATTTTATGTGATATTTGAATAAGTGCAATTGATGTATGTGATTATATGAAGTATAATTTTATTAAAAATATGTATTATAAATAAAGTGACCTTTGAAAAAATGTTTATTTATTTAGGCATAATAATTATTATCCATAATTCATTTTGTTTAATAAATAGAATGATACTCATTTCATATTTGTAGAGAGATAAAGAAATTCATTATGATTTCTGAATAGATAGTATTTATTCCTAACTAAAATAGTATAGCATTTATCTATTTGACCGTTTGCCTTTTCTTTGAGCACAGCTAGTTTGTGGAATTGGAACAGAATGACCTGTCTTTTTGAGGTGGTCAAACAGTTTATTTTTAGATGTAAAGTCTGTTTGACAGACAACACACCTAAGATTAACTGCACTACTGGAATCCTCTGTTTCACTTGCCTTGGGCTTCATTGTTTTCCTATCCACTAGCTTTTTGGGCTTAATATTTCTTTGAACTTTAGGTAAGGTAGGCTTGTCTCTGGGACTAGGGAGAACTGCCTCACCTAAAGCATCATCAGTAGGAGTTGTACTAGAAACTTCGTATAGGTTCTCGGTAGATGTTTGGGATTGGGAACCTTTTTTAAGATTAGCTTCCTTTTTTGCTTGTAATTGGCTTTTCAACATATTAAATTTCTTAGCTTTCCTACTGCGAGCTGGACCTTCTATTTCATTAAAGCTCATCTCGTCATGGCTGTCATTTCCCTCACTTTCTGGCATTGGAACAAAGGACTTCTTCTTATTTTTCTTTTTCTTGTGGCTTTTTGGCAATGCCTGTAAATGTGTTAAAATATAAAAACCACATATTTTACTAAGCCAAATAAAGTTACATACATGAAAAATTATATCCCCACCTGTACTTTGTCAGAGTCATCACTCAATGTCTCCCTAACATCTGATGTAGAATTTCCTACTTGTTCATTTTCCCCTGCTGGTTCTCCATTGACATCAATATTTTCTTGGTTTTCATGTTCAATTTTGTCCATTGCTTCCTGGTCTAATAAATCTATTTCATCTTCAAGTATCATATTAGCTACGTTTTCTTTATGTTTCTTGCTATTTTCGTGATTTTCAAATGAGTTTATATTTTTAAATAGTTTATTGCATGCTGAGCAGTATAAGTTTTTCAGAGCTGCTCTGCCTTTTGGTGAAGATTTTGTTGCTCTTGAAGCTTCACTTGCCTATAAATATAAAACAAAATTAGATATTGTCAATACTGATCTTTAGGTTTTAAATTTTTATTACTAAGTTGTTGTTTTGAATTGAATTAAAATACATCCTTAATATTTAAAAATGTTCTATTCTCAGAAACTATATCACTTATATATTATTATTATTTTTAGGGTGTTGGTGATCTTTAGTTAGTTTTCGCCCTGTTTGTGGTCCCTTGATAATTAGTGGATCTTTATTTTTAAGACACCATTTCTCTGGGAACTAGTCACATTTGTTTTCACTCTATTTATAAGCCTTCAGGCTTTAGCTCCTATAGCCAGACATTGGAGAATGTTAGTGTCCATAAAGGGCTTTTTTAAATCTAAGCTGTAATTTCCTTTTTCTTCTAAAATATTCCCGACATGCAGGGTTTCTGCAGACCGATGAATAGCGTAAGCTAAGATGTAAGTTTTAGATCTGCTAAATAGAACGTTCACGAGAATGCTTCACCCAAATGGGGTAATTACTGCAGAAAACAAAGTAACAGAAATAACAAAAACTAACATGATAACAAAACTTACATCCATTTGATATGTAGTATTTAACAGTGAAATTAAAATTAATATACTTTTTTTAATATAGTAAAAAAAAATACCTCTTCCGTCTTAGAGCTCTCTTCATTACTACTTTCCATACCACCTTCAGAAATAGTTTCATCATCAGACGACAAACCAAACTCTTCAGCTAGTAAAGACTCAATTTCACTTAATTTTTTTTGGTATTCTTCACTTTGCAAAAACGATGATTCTCCTTCCTTCATTTTTGCTTCTTCTATTTCTTTTTGCCTTTGAATTATTCTTTCACGTCTAATTTGTTCTGACTGGAATATAAATCAAATTACTGTAAAAACGTAATTGTGTTGTTGGTTGTTGACAAAATCTGTAAATTAATCTCTTACCTTTCTTTTATTTTCTTCAGCCTTCTCCTGAAGCAACTTTGTATGTTCAATAACTCTCTTATCACGTCGTCGTACATAACTCACTAACCTCCTAATTTCTTCATTGCGTTCCTTACGAGCCTTCTGTCTTATTTTATTATTTTCTTTTTCCATGAGTTTAATAACTCTTCTGTTGTCACCTTGCGATATTTCATATTGATCAAGCCATACATAGCCTGAAACAGGTAGCCAGATGGTTTAAGAAATTAGACTTCAAAAGTCTTGTACATTTTAATAACTTTAGAGATATAATATGTACTTTTGTTAGTTGAGAATGCCATCCAATAGGCATAAAACTCATGAACGTCCTCATAAGGAGTGTTAGAATTGCCAAATTTTGGTATTTTAGCTAAATCCTCAGGATCATCAAGAAAATCAGTTTCCTCACTGGCCAGCTTTGAGAATACCTGAGGAAATATAAAAAATTAGACTTTGGCAGATTTTAGAGTTTGGGCATGTACTTATTTGCCAGACTATAAAAATATAACTTATAATTTAAAAGTTCCAAGTTTACCTATGATTAGACTTTAGTTGTTAAAAATATATTAAGTCCAAAACATAAATAATGTTAATATCAATCTTATCAATATTATTCAAATAATAATAACTATTCTGTTATGAACTAAATCTTGATAAAAATCTTTAAGATGTATAACTAAAATTAAGGATTAAAGATTCACCTTAGTGTAAACTCCATAAAATCCTTGAGGATCATCTGCAAAACCCTTATAACAGGATGGGCTAAAGTAAGGATAAACATCCAAGCTGTCATCATTATAAGAACTGCCGGCACCTTTAAGTAGCTGCTCTCTATGGTTGTCATACCTGTTAATGAAGAAACAGGCCATGCAGACTCATATTTGTCTTTTCTGTTAGCATTATGTTGTTTATTTGCCTACCTTGTTGATAATTTTACTGAACATTTTATTCTAACAGTAATTACTATCAAATATAATCATTACAAAAGTGAATCAGTGATTAATATTAAGGTACTTATATTTATGAACTATTGCTCATGTTATGAAAATTTCATAGTTCATGAAAATGTGGCTGTGATGCTTAGGGAACATTTTTGAATTGAAAAATTAAAAACAAGGTTTGTAAAACTCACCAAGCACGTTCTTGGGGATCAGAGAGTACCTCATATGCTGTTTGCACTAATTGAAACTGATCTTTTGCTTCTAGCAAGTTTTCCAAGTTTTTATCCGGGTGCCATTGTAGCGCAAGTTTGCGGTAGGATTTTTTTATTTCAGATGCACTTGCATCACGCGATATGCACAGGACCTCGTAATGGCACTTCATTCTGTTTTCATTTTTGTCCGGTTGATATTTTTAGTTACTAATAAAAGTTATAAAATAATCTGCAAACCGATTGGATGACGACCGTAAAGTGAATACTTTCGCGACCGATCAATAAATATCCTATTGAGTTAAGTCAATAATTTTTATACACGGATAATATGTATTTCGAAGGATATTTATCAGATTAAATGTTTAACTGAACATATGGAATTTTATACTACAATTATAATTCGCAAAAGCCTTAGCTTTTTCTCCTTCCATGCTTTTATGATTTTTCTCTAGTATTGATGACAGTTGACAAAAAACATCCATAATGACTATGACAAGTTCATGACATAATATACTATTATCGGCTTTTGTATATATGATAAGTATCTGTCAAGTGACAGATTCCTTCTTCAATTACTTTACAGAATATACAAATCAATGTAATGGTAAAATATCGCACTGATTAACATTAAATGAATGTTGAGAGTATGCATTGGATAAGTGATAGGTTGCCTATAATAAACAATTAGTTGTAAATACCTTAAGTTAATTTTTGTTTTATTAATTTGCTAATGTAAGTTGCAACTACACGTCATTTTAAATGGAATGTAAAGAATTATATATAATTAGGAAAAAGAAGTTTCAGCCAGTCGCAACGTAAGAATTGGCAGGGCTAACCAGATACAACCTCGTAACAAGGAGTTGCACGCATAGGCTATAGCTTTGTCTCGCTTAAATCCATAGGAACAGAAAAGTGCTTAATTTTTTTTAAAGTATTGATTGTTTGGTAGAATCTCCATGGGCGGCGGTATCACTTAACATCAGGTGAGCCTCCTGCCCGTTTGCCCCATTCTATAATAAAACAAAACTTTATCTACACCGTATAAAATTTAAAGAATTTATTATTGCATAACTTAAATATTGAGTATGCTCGCCAAATGCATTCGCCCCGCAATATAATTTTAAAATGGATTTTATCAAAAAATACATTGTGTTTTCCTACAAAGTATAGTATCACAAAATATTTATTGAAATCAAACACTGTCAGAGATAATTTTATTCAAGATTGAAAACTTTGATTAATAATATATTTTAATAACAAACAGGCAACCTCTTCAACGAAATATTAGTATAGACGATTCTTTTCGTCGTGTGTGAATAATGTGTGAATATGTTTTAGTCCACAGTAGGTTCAAAATTAATAAATCGCTTATTCCAGGCTCCTTCTGAAGTTTTTCTCCAATAACAGGTTCCAAATTCAGATACGGACTGAAATATTTTAAAATAAAATACTTATTACGGGTTATTGTATACCCATTACCCGTTTATAAAGATTGTCAATTGAATCGTTTCAACAATAACATGAAATAATAACAATATTTAAGATAAACGACATAAATAAGGCATTTGACAACTTAAAACAACCCATAATGAGTTTGGTTAGACGTACATCAAAATCCTGTCCGACGGATGGATTTGACTTGCTAGGTGCCATAAATGGCATTGAGTCTTGCCGAGAGTTGCTGGGTAGATGGAGCATCGGTTCCACCCACTCCTCATACAGGTCCTTGCGGGGACCCAGTTTTGGGATAGGATTGGAGCGACAATTGTCTATAATCCATTGCTGTTCACGAACTGATGGGGACCTATTATAATTCAGAACTTATAACCCTGATAGAAGCGAAATATTGTCTAATTATTATAAGTCAGGTGGGAATCATACTCGAATATTTAAATTTAACGAAGATTGGACAATGGATGAAGATCATTAAGAAGGCCGTTTTGTGTTTTTTTTCTAACTTCAGTAAGGAAACGACTGTTTTATTGATTACCTTATGATAGCAGTCAAGTCATGCACACTATAAATGACCTTCGTTTTTGGATCATAGAATCCATCACCAGTATCGTAATAACCCTGGGGAACTTCACGTGATGGCTGTTCTGGGGTCATGTAAGACTGGCCAGCTGGTTGTAGGCCGTTGTTATGTTCGATAGTAAATCTGTATAGATTGCATACATTATTTTCGCTGAGATACAAAGAGATCAGCCACAGCAGCAATCATCGGTGATCAAAGTTCCGTGTGTCCCATTAAAATTATACAACTCAACCAGTCTATGAATTTTAAAGTCTAAGAAGTGCAATCCTATCGAAACCAAGAGATTATAGATTTTAAAATGTATTTGAAAATTTCTAGAAAGTTAGTAAATAATTAAACATTTCCATAACTACCTCCTATCAGGCATTCTGCAATACGACCAATCAATATCATCATACTCCAATCCGTCAGCAAAAATAAGTGTCTTCTCAATAAGAGCACCTTTCTTCCACTTGCCACGAAGAATTTCTCCGCTGGGATACTTCAGCTCACCTTCTCCATGAAATAATCCATCATCAAATTCACCCTCGTATATGACGCCTGAAAACAAAATGTCGGATAAAGAAAATTATATATTCTTTTGTTTGTGTCAACATTTCTAGATTGTTTATGGTGAGCAAATGGAGTATAGTGTCGTTTAGTTTGCATGATATTACGGTAAACAAATAAATAAGAGGCATAATTTTTGTATACTATTGAGAATTGACATAAAATAAGAAGGATAGTTTTCTTGTGCTATTTTATATATTGCACAATCAACAGATATAACAACATTTTAAGTTGTCACAGAACTGGATGGACTAGTTATAAATAACATGACCAGATGTCCGGTTTTTAACAGGACTGGCCTTTTCCAATAACGAGTGTCCGGCTCCCGAAATGAACTGTGGGACGCAAAATTGTCCTGTTTTCAGAAATCGCGCAAAAATTTGGGCAGCAATAAAAAAAACGTGCCAAGAGTTTCATTCTTATTTGAATTCGTCACCAGCATAATTAAACAAATATGTATATAAAACCTATATTTTGTAAATTACTTTAAACAAGCGTTTTTTATTCATTATTTGACCAAAATTAAACCAATAAGTAAAGAGTTCATAAAAACAAAATATGTTTCCGTAAAGTAAAGGCCGTCATAAAAATCCAGGGACCCTGCAAAAAATATGGGTAACGTAGAAACACAGGTAGAATACAAATTTGAACGTGTCTCATTATAAAAGTCACTTGGCAAAGCTCGGAATAATTGGAAAAATTACATCGTAATCGGAAAATATTTGTCTTGACGCGAGATTTTTATTTTCAGTTCTCTCGAGAAATTACTAGAACTACCAACATTTATGAGCGCTAATAAAGTAAATACAACATCGGTAATTTACGTTTAAAAAAAAATTATATTACAGGAGGCAGACGGGCAGGATGCTGACCTGATGTTAAGTGGCACCATCGCCAAAAGGCGCGCAAGCGTGCTGCCAGCCTTTTAAGAATCTTTTTTATGCAATATATTAGCTCAAACTCAAACTCACTCATGTCTTTATTTATATAGGTGAACGTGTAAGCGTAGAAATAAAATTTCTCTCAACACACTTGATCTTGCTCTATGCCAAAGTTACAAAAAAACATAAATACCAATGTATTTAAGCACAGTTAAGTAAGGAATTGCTAATATTATGAAGAGACAAAATAAAGAATACAGCATTAAGAAAAATAACTAAGGTAACAGATGTTACAATAACGATCAAGAAGCTAAAGTGGAAATGGGTGGGACACATCGCAAGAGGTACAGAAAAGTGGAGCAAAAAACTGCTCAACTGGTGCCCAAGGTACAGCAAACGCAAAAGAGGGAGACAACTAAGAAGGTGGATTGACCACATTAAAGAAACGGCAGGTGGTACATGGCAGAGAGTGGCACAGTGCAGAGAGGAATGGCGGGATTTGGAGGAGGCCTTTGCCAAAAAAGGACACACAGATGCACCAGAATTGGATTAAAATGGAAATTTGTTTAAATGTATATAAAATATATAATGTAAAATGTATCTGAATAAAGGCTATTATTATTATTATTATAAGTAAGGAATACTGCATGCTATTAAAATATATAATTAAAATGTATATAGGAAATATTTTAAACAGAATACCGTTGGGAAATTTATACACTCCATATCCGCTCATGCCGAGAACATCCCAGGTACCCTCGTACTGTGACCCCGTTGGGAACTGCTTGACTGATCGCTGGACCCGGGGTATGTCTAGGGAAACTGTTCTGGAAAATTTAAGAAAACATTAGTTTCGTAAATAGTTGTGTTAAGTAATAAAAATCGCTCTTTAATCTTCGCGATTACTACACATTTAAATTCTTTAAGCCCTGGATGTTTAGCTTTTATCTAACCTACAACCTCAGGGATGAGAGTTGCAAGCTAAAGCCACTAGGCTAGCACATATCATTATAGTTATTGAATGAAACCATATAAGTATATTAATATTAATAAGTTGTATTTATCATCTCTGCTGAATTTAAACCAGGAAGTATCCAATTAAGTAGTCAGGATGTTAGCCATATTACGATGCCATCCTTTGAGATAGCTAACAATATTTTCGTAAGCTACGAATGGACGATAAATTCTCTTTACTGCCAATTTTGGCTTACTTATAAAATAATTTTAAATTATTGTGTAGGTTTATATATGTAGGTAGATACAACCCACTCCCATTGTAAGTATGTGTTATTTACGTGGTCAATTACTTGACCGCTATAATGCTACAACCATTACATTCATTGCAAGAATATTAAATAAATAGTAAATTATTGAAGTGGAACTTCTTTACCGGCGCTGGAAAAAAAATACCGTCACATTTTTCCGTTACGCGCCATCGTTTCTCGTCACTACAACGGTTGGTTCGAAGAGATTCGAAGCCATTACTAACAAGAATATATAATAACGATAAAAATGATAGTAATAATTCTATTACAATTAATGAAGTTCTAATTCTAATTCTGTACACATTAATTACATAGTAGATCATTTTATCACTGACCGTATATTTTGAAAAATTATCTACTTTCTAGTTTCAATTCTTACGTGTGTACACTAGTACACGCTCACATTTTTATTTGTTTATTAAGATTTTTATTTATTAACTAAATCTTTCAAACATACGTGTATCAAAAAATAGAAATTAAAAATTAAAAAAATACAAAGAAGCACACAAAATAAAATAAAATTATCGGACATTTTTGGTAAAGCAGAAAAAAAATCAATCATAGTTAAATCATAGCTGTAAAGCTATAGCCATAGCTGTTTAACTATGTAAAGAATAGTTACTTGCACTGTTCCTTGTGAGCCTCGGAAAACTTCCGCATCAACTCCTCCCATTGCGACACCCGTTTTGCGCTCACTCTGCATATAAATCACGCTAATTACTCTTTTATTAACTACTAAAGTACAAAATCTGTTCAGTAGTTCCATAGATGTGCTAACTATCTATCTATGGTATCTAATACTCAGTGAAGATAGAACCAAGGGGTTTTTGCAATTTCAACCGATCATTCTCCGAAAGTTTTTAGACATACAATGAAAAATGAATCGTTGATCTCTTTATTATATTAGTGAAGGTCTCTCTCTCTCACCAACAGAGCATTCTCCTAATTATTTTTTAAAACATTTCAAATATCAGATATTGAATCGTTTTACATTCAAACTCGATTTCAGCTGTAAACGTATACGTAAACAGGAGACAGTGAAATGGCAAGGTGCGTATACGTGGTATACGTTAAGTATATATTTACCTAAAATACCTTTTTTTACTTATTAGGATTCCCAAATCAAAGATATTATAATAAATTGTTGTCAACTAAGTAAATTTTATTTAAAAAATGTGTTTCGTTAACACATTTTCTCTAAGCCTTTAAAGAAAATCTTACAACCCTGTTTCAGGTAGTGGAGATAAAAATTCACTATTTTAAACCTTCTGGTTTTTGAAGGCAGCAAAATGGTCTCAACACGACGACAAATATAATAGTTTAAGTATAAATTGTTTTTATGACGAAGGCTTCTTTAAGTGTTACATATTTAAATAAACATCATCAAAAATTCTAGTTTATATCCCTTAAACAAAAATGTATAAAACTGTATTTATAAAGCTTACCCTGAATTATCCCGAGGTTTTAATATCGACATAATAAAAAATGTCGGAGGTGACACTTGTCATTTCATTACCGTTACTCGAAGGAGTATGTTTTGTTTTCCTATCAGTTTGTTGTAGAAAATAGGAAATATATTTTCATTAAAATTGTTTTTAAATATGTAGTTAATTAATAAAATAGTTTCATCTGTTTTGAAATATCTTTGGTCAATTAATTATTATGATATCAATATCAATCAATATATCGATACTTGGGACTATAGGTAGAGGTAGAGCTTTCTATGTTATGAAAATTATGGTCAACATTGTTTTAAGATGAAATCCTCCAAAACAAATGTGTCAATACGTGATTTTCAAAACTCCTATATATTTTTACAGTTTTATTCAATACCGACTCAATGGATAAATAATGGATTTACGTTTATGTATAAACCGTGCGTATTTAACATTTGCTCGAACGGTGAAGGAAAACATCGTGAGGAAACCGACATGTCTAAGACCCAAAAAGTCGACGACGTGTGTCAGGCACTGGAGGCTGATCACCTACTTGCCTATTAGATTTAAAAATGATCATGAAACAGATTCAGAAATCTGGAAAAAGAAGAGGTTGTGGTGTGTGGTATTGTATATACATAACAAACAAAACAAAACAAAATTTATTTATTCATGTAGGTAACAATGTACACTTATGAACGTCAAAAAATTTAAAAATTGTGAATTTACATGTGGCGTCCTCGTCGTCATTGGTAGCTGAAATAAAATTATCAAAATAAATTATATATTAAATTACAAAAAATGCACTTACCAACTTTTACGTATAGACCGTGTCTATTGTTCTCCGCGGCAGACGGGGGGCGAGGCACGCGCATTCCAGAGCGCGCTCCGCCACCAGTACGGCCCACGACTTCTTAAGTGACATACGTACATCTCACTGCCGACGCCGCGGTTTATTTTTACGAAAAATATATACATCGTTGAGATCACACAAGTTTTATTATTTTTATATAGTGATATACGACAACGCGAACACGATACTGGTGACCCCGACGTGATAAGAGTAAGAAAAAACTACACGCCACGCGGTCTTAGCACTTTTGTCATGCAAGACGATAACGGTGGGAACACGGACAATATGGAAAAAGGTGCACATGAAATTTTCAAAGTTGGAATTAAAATACCACCATTTTTACCGAATAGACCTGCACTCTGGTTTGCTCAATTGGAAGGCCAATTTTGTTTGGCGGGAATAACGTCAGACACGACTAAATTTTATAACGCGACTAGCCAACTGGACCCACAGTTCGCTATTGAAGTTGCGGATATTATAGAAAGTCCTCCCAAAGACAACAAATACCAAACCCTCAAAGCGGAGCTAATAAGGCGATTAAGTAAACCGCGCGAAGAAGAAATCAGGCAATTTTTAGACAATCAAGAACTCGGCACTAGAAAGCCTTCACAATTTCTTCGTCACCTACAACATTTGGCCGGACCACAGGTACCAGACGAATTTATTAGATCAGCATGGCACAATAGGTTACCCAATAACATTCAACCTATCATTGCATCGCATATGGATATGCCGCTAGAGAAACTTGCAGAGTTGGCTGACAAAATTATAGCCATCGCAGCCCCAACCCCACCAAATGTTTACGCCGCTACATCGTCCTCAGCTAACCAACATGCTGGAAATCCTCCAGACCACTACCTCACCGCCTTAGAAAGCTTGGCCAGGCAAGTTAACGAATTAACCAAGCAAGTTGCTTCCCTGAGCATGCATAATAGCCGATCAAGCAGATCACCACAACGTAGGTATAACAGATCAAGATCTCACTCTCGCTCCACCCAAAGATGGAAGGAAAACAAAATGAATAGCGTGTGTTACTACCACAGAAAATTCGGTGAAAACGCCATAAAATGTCTCACGCCCTGTTCCTACAAGACTTTAAACGCGAACGGCAGCCTGTAGTGGCGGCTAACGACTGCCTTACGAATACTCCTAATGACCGCCTCTTCATCGTCGAAAAGAAAACTAAACTGAAGTACTTGATAGACACGGGATCTGACGTTTGCGTTTTTCCTAAGTCGGCGACCAGAGACCAGCGTCATAAAACTAAATATGAGTTATACGCTGCCAACAACACTATCATAGCTACGTATGGCTACATAGCCTTACACCTGGACCTCGGACTTCGCCGGGACTTCACCTGGAGATTCGTAGTTGCGGACGTCACACGACCCATTATTGGTGTTGACTTCTTGGGCCACTACAACCTATTAGTGGACTGTCGTCGTCACCGCCTCATCGACGGCCTCACAAGTTTGTCCGTCAACGCGCCACGCTGCGCCAACATTTCTGTGGAAACGGTGACCATCAAAACAGTTGCTGGAAACTCCGACTTCCATGACTTACTTCGCAACTACCCAGATGTAACGAAACCTACTGGAAATCCAAAAGAAACCAAGCACCAAACGAAGCATCATATACGTACTACCCCTGGTCCACCAGTCGCAGCTCGTCCCAGACGTTTAGCCCCAGATAGACTGCTTATTGCGAAAAAAGAGTTTGAAGAGATGTACGCAAATGGAACAGCTCGTAGATCAGAGAGCCCATGGTCGTCTCCCTTACATTTAGCCAAAAAGAAGGACGACGGTTGGAGACCATGCGGCGACTACAGAGCACTTAATGCCAGAACCATCCCTGATCGATATCCAATAAGACAGATTAATGACTTTGTTTACCAGCTGTCTGGAGCTAAAATATTTTCAAAGATTGACCTGATTAAGGCCTACAATCAGATACCTGTCGCGAATGAGGACATACCTAAAACAGCCATAACGACACCATTCGGACTGATCGAATTTCCGTATATGACCTTTGGTTTAAGAAATGCTGCTCAAACCTTCCAAAGATTCATCGATGAAGTTCTTCAAGGCCTGGAATTTACATATGGGTATATTGACGACATCCTAGTATTCTCGAAGACCAGAGAACTCCATCTTCAGCACCTTAAAACTGTCTTCGAACGACTTAACCAGTATGGCATCTTAATAAACACCTCTAAGTCCATATTCGGCATTAACGAAGTAACTTTCCTCGGCTACAGCGTCTCGACTGAAGGCATACGCCCCCTCAAAGAGAAAGTGGAAGCTATTACCAACTACCCACAGCCAAAAACAGCAAAACAACTCCGATGGTTCCTGGGAATGATAAACTACTACCGGAAATTCATCCCTGATGCAGCAAAGATACAGGCTCCTCTGAACGATGCCTTAACAGGTAACATCAAAGGAAATGCACCTATCGATATGACTAACCTTGTAACAGCTTTCAATGAGTGCAAGCGCAGCCTATCTCAAGCCACTCTTCTTGTCCACCCTGAAATCAACCTGGATCTAGCCTTATTCACAGATGCTTCAGACGACTCCATCGGCGCTGTCCTGCAACAAAAACGAAAAGGCAACTGGGAACCCTTGGGATTTTTCTCTCGTAAACTGACGACATCGCAAAAAAAATATAGTCCATACGATAGGGAGCTTCTGGCCATATACGAAGGTATCAAACACTTTAAATATATGTTGGAAGCAAGAAACTTTTGCATTTACACCGATCACAAGCCCATCACCTACGCCTTCACAACAAACAGAAGCCAGTGCTCTCCAAGACAATTCCGCTATCTTGACTATATATCTCAATTCACCACCGATCTAAAATACATTCCCGGTAAAGACAACATCGTCGCTGACGCCCTATCACGTGTAGAAGAGATTGTCACCATAAATTACGACGCACTTGCAAGAGATCAGGCTCAAGACCCTGAATTGCAAGCTTTGCTTACCAAAAACACAGCACTACAACTGAAGCAGATCGCTGAAAACCAGTTGTACTGCGATTTTTCCACCAAATCGCCTAGACCGTATATAACACCTGCCTATCGCAAACGCGTTTTTGAAACCATACACCAACTCAGCCATCCAAGCGGCCCTACCACTGCTAAAATGGTAGCTCAAAGATTTGTGTGGCCCGGAGTAAGACGCGATTGCAAAACTTGGGCAAAGGAATGTGTAGACTGCCAACGAAGTAAAGTCAACAAACATACGAACGCACCATTTACAACCTTTTCAGTACCATCAGAACGTTTCGCCCACGTACACCTGGACATTATAGGCCCATTACCATACTCTAATGGCTTTAGATACTGCCTGACAGCAATAGACCGCTTCACACGTTGGCCTGATGCCTATCCACTAGCGGATATTACAGCAGAAACTTGTGCTTCCGCGTTCATTACCAACTGGGTATCTCGTCATGGATGTCCACAAACTGTAACAACAGACAGAGGCTTACAATTTCAATCACAACTCTTCCAAAGCATCACTAACCTGATTGGCGCAGAACATCGTCCCACCACCTCATACCATCCGCAATGCAATGGAATGGTGGAGAGATTACATCGCCAACTAAAAGCAGCCATCATCTGTCACAACAACCCACAGTGGACTGAAACACTTCCCCTAGTGCTACTAGGAATAAGAGCTGCCTGGAAAGAAGATCTGCAGGCATCAGCCGCCGAGCTAGTATATGGAGAACCACTACGACTACCGGGACAATTTTTCTCAACTTCGCTTGACCAGAACCTAAATCCAGCAGACTATACAGCTCGCTTGAGAAATCATATGGCAGCATTAACCCCAACTCCTGCATCAAACCACAACAGTAAAACATTCTATTTGCCGAATGACATACATACTGCACAGTTTGTTTTTCTTCGCCGTGGTCCCGCAAAACGATCACTTGAATCACCATATACCGGCCCATATAAAGTTCTGAAAAGAAATACAAAAACATTTTCATTAGACATAAAAGGCAAAGAAGTTACAGTAACAATAGACAGAATAAAACCAGCTTACCTTACGAAAGAAAACAGAGAATACGACACGACCATTCGTTCACCGATGACCGTACTGCCGCTTCACACCAATCACGATGCACCGCTACCTGAAAAAAAGACTAGAAGTGGAAGATTAGTTAAGTTTCCGGACTACTATCGACCGTGAAACGGTCTCGGCAGGGGAGTGATGTGGCGTCCTCGTCGTCATTGGTAGCTGAAATAAAATTATCAAAATAAATTATATATTAAATTACAAAAAATGCACTTACCAACTTTTACGTATAGACCGTGTCTATTGTTCTCCGCGGCAGACGGGGGGCGAGGCACGCGCATTCCAGAGCGCGCTCCGCCACCAGTACGGCCCACGACTTCTTAAGTGACACACGTACATCTCACTGCCGACGCCGCGGTTTATTTTTACGAAAAATATATACATCGTTGAGATCACACAAGTTTTATTATTTTTATATAGTGATATACGACAACGCGAACACTATATACATTTACTGCCAGTTCTCAAATCAAGGGCGTAGAACGGAAGAGAAGAACTGGCAATAAACTCTCCGCCACTCTTTTTAATCGCCAAGTTTTTTTTTTTACACAATGCTTGTAAGGAGCTGCGACCACTACACCATGTTCCATATGACATATTGAGTAATAAAGAATAAAAAAACAAATTAAAAACAAAGATTTGTCCTCTATCAGCAGGAGGCATGGTGAAATAGGAGCACGCACTTACACACTCGTGAGAACAACACGCAAATACGTAGTATAAACAACTAATATCACCGCATACACGAATTCAAGTACGACCAGTCACCACAAGTAGCACCCGTTCACGAGTATGACGCATGGCCAGCCATCGGCCCCCATACCCATACATATATGTATGTATATGAAAAACTTGTTTTTATGGACGGAAAATATATGCATTAAATATTTAATTACATAAATGCGAACTACAAATATGAAGAAAAGTTTGGTACACAACCGGGATTTGAACCTCCAAAAACTTTCAAACAAGTGTAGCGACTTGTACATTATTGATTTGTTTGAGGCCGACTAGAAAAGCGACTCAGAGAAATGAACTGTTGCGAAACAATTTGGTATTCAAAAAGAGAACCTCGGTCATGGTCAATCACTATATGAATTATTTATATTGGAAGAGTGAAAACTTATGAATATCGTATACAATATCAGCTGTACAAAGTTTGATACCTTACACTTATTATATATTTATTACTGTGATCTAAAGAGGGTTTAATCAATATATGATTAAGATTTTATACAAATTTATTGCAGCTGGTTCTTATTCGTAGACTTAGCCATAAAGTTTAATAAAACTAATCCTTCGAATTTATTTGTAAAAAAGCTCTTAAGTAGTTATAGATATGTTCGTTTACATACAAAAATTAAAGTAATCAATTTATGTTTTTATTTGTATAAGTTATTTTTTAATACAAAGATTTTTATCGTTTATTAATTAATGTATGGATTGATCTACTTAGGTGACACCTCTTGTTAGAGAAAAAATTGTATATAAAAGTTTTTTTAATATACATACTTAGGTAGTACTCTTTTTGTGTATACTTAAGTATAGATATTTCCTATATTTTATTGAAAACGGCTATTTTAAACTGCATATAAATAATTTCTTTGACTTTGGTTTTATTTGCAAGAAAGGAAAGCTTAGAGCCCTTAAATCATTTTACAAAACTTTCAAATAACTCGAGGTTTTAACCCACGTTAAGTTAGGTAAGGTTAAGTCTAGAAATGTAGCCAAAGTTAAAAGTCTCATTACAGTATACTGTTTATGTAGTGGTAATTCATTTATTTCATTATAACTTAATTAAATGTAAATTTAAGAGTTTTCCCTTTTGTTAATGTTTGAGTCATTTTGACATTTTGTCATCAATACATAATAGTATTCAATCTTTGGTTATATATTTTGTATAATGTTTTTTTGGACTATGAAAAATATAAATAGCTCGCACAGGGTGTTATTAATTGTATAACTTACATCAGGTGAGCCTCCTGCCCGTTTGCCCCCTGTCGTATATAAAAACAAATATTTTTATTAATTAATTTCTTGATTTTTTATATAAGGCGTATTCATAAACATGTCTAAATACAACGTCAAAAGCTTGAATTCACCAACTATGATATTTTTTTCTAACGGGGCTCATGTCATTAATTGATACCACAGCCCATGAACACTCACACTGTAATTTCTGTCATTAGTAAAATCGATCGTAATTTTTTTACCACAATATCTTCGGCGGTCTTGGTTTTGTGTCGAGTTACTTTTCTCAAGGGCCGTTGCTCTGATCGCACAGTACAAACATATAATATAATTGGAATAGTCGTCACTATTGGAAGTTGCATAGTACATATTTGTTTTTTTCCGATATTTTATCAGCTGTTGTACTGTGGAGCGCTTTTATTCCTAGGATGTAATAGGTAGATTTCAGCTTGCAATGTTCCATTAAGTAATGAATGCGGTACATTGTATGTATTAAATGAAAAGAAGAATCAAATGTCTGTGTTGTCTTAGTTTGTGTACCTTTTTTTTAACCTGAATACAAGGTTATTACAATTATGACGTTATCCTGATGTTTCGTTTGTTGTTGTGATAAAGATTCAGAAGGTTCAGGGTATGTATTTTTTATTAGAAGTGTATTTTGTTCTGATATTTTTCGTCCAATCACAGACACGCGATAGGATTATCAATTGACCAATCACAACTCCTTTGGCCCAAGTTCTTTGGTACGCTTAAGTTAATATATGTATGTGTAAAATAAATTTTGAATCATGTTGATCCTCTGTATTACGGTTCTGATGAGTTTCAAATATTTTTCTAAAGGGATTTATTTAGAAAACTCTTTAGTCTATTTCGGCTTAGGTTTAAGAAAAAAACAAAAACTGGCCGGCAGACAGTTTAACGACTTAGTCAACTCTGGGTTCGTGGGCTGTATACTACATTAAGTATTCATACTAATAAACATTAATTGAAATGTTTAATTTAGACTGGATAAACTAATAGGTTAAAGAGATATTATAAAAGATAAACTTCATCATAATAATTAATTGAATAAGGTTTTCTATATTCTTGTCAATTGAGCAAGTCTTGTGGCGACCAGTATCAAAATATTCTTGTAACTACATTTTTCCATTCTTTTATATGAGTTCTAATGAATATGCCTAATACATTACAACTTGCATATTTAATTTTGTGATCAATATATGCAACCAAAACTCAATTAATCCTTTCGACATATCTCACCAAGCAACTTCAATAACACTGTGTTATTGCTTATCCAATTGCTCAATTCTACGAAGCAATCGTTGCCTAATTTACACTAACAATAGACTCCCTACAACGCAATTGACGTTTTGGATGCAATTTTGTATGTGAAATACATTTGATGAATTAATTCTGACCTTATGTTACTTCGTATGACAAATGGATTAGGAATTGCTTTTAGATATCACATGAGCTTATTATGGTTGGTTTTACGCAACTATTATTTTTATCAGTAATGAAGTGGTAGGGGGGGGGGGTAAGTGCAGACGATGAGTAACAGGAACGAGGGCAGCGCCTAAATTATACTTCTAATTCTTTCGGACTAATGTTTGCAGCAGAGATTCATCATATGACGTGAAAGAAACTACAAAATACCATCCGGTGCACCTCGTCGTCCGTCGTTACATAACTAAGCATTTCTTAAGGCAGGTTTTGCTGCGCACCACCACTACGTGGAATCAGTTGCCTGGATGGTTCCGAACCCATTAGACTGAACTGTGCGTACCAATTCTTAAAAAACCGGCAACGCACCCGAAAGCCTCCCAGAGTTGCAAGTGAATATGGGTGAGCACTTCATTCCTGTCTGCGTATCTACCTTATAGTTGGATCATTTGAATATATATATTTGAATATATGACGACGGGCATGATCTTTTCCCTTAAAAGCCATTAAGACTGGCAGGTAGCCCCATAAAGTGGAGGTGCGCGACAGAAGATGCCATAAAAAATCGCTAAGTTCTGCAATATCAGGCGTCGAAAATATTTTGTATTCATTTCATTTTCGTTTCGATAATTCTTTATTCGTGTGCGTGTAATTTAGTTCCACTCGATGAGTTTTTCTATTTAAACTTGCAGAAACTGGCATAGTCAAGTGCACCGTTCGTTGCCGACCAGACCTCAAGTCCCCTACTCGCTGGACCGATAAAGTACCGACCATTACAGGTCTTACTATAACTCAGGCGCAGAGGCTTGTCGAAGACATGGGGAGAAAGTTGTGCAGCGTCACTAACACGTTCTTCAGAATTGAAGAGTGCATCTGAAGAATTAGTTCCACTATAGTGAAAAGTTACAAAACTTGGAAAAATTAAGGAAATTGGCAACACTGATTAAATTAGACACAAGTATAAGAGTCTTTACTCCAACTACATTTGTTCCGTTTGGAGTAGAGACTTTTGGGCTTGGGGTTCAAGTGCACAGGCGGTAATTAATGATTTAAGTTGGCGCCTGGTAAATAGTACCGGAGACCCCAAAGCTGGTGCTTTTCTCGCTAAACGAAAATGTATCGCAATACAGAGTTACAGGAACACAGCCAACGGGGACCAAACTTTTTGAATTTGTTTTGATTCCCTTTTTAATTATTTTAAGAAATACTTTGTAAGTAAAGAAATTTCTAAATATTGTTTAATTGTATTAATAAAACTTGTGTTTCGTATGATACATATAATAAAATTTAAAAAATGTAATATTATCAGATAGCCCAAAAACTAATTAACACATCTTCCGTGATGTTCTCAATCTCTCCATGACATAATGATATTGCGAAGTAATTTAATCTCATGAGATTAATCTAAACTGGAGTAAACACGTCCCTTTATGTAAGCATTCTGTTGTAAGAGCAATGGCAATTATTTCCATGACAAATAATACATAATCTCTACCATAAAATATTAAGTAACGAGCCGATAATCTCAAGATAAGTTCCCAGTTTCAGACTAATAACTATGTACTTGGTTCACTTAAAAATCCAAAGAACATCGTTTTTTTTGATACCTAAAATATTTTTAATTTTTTATTTTTCTGTCAATGGACCGATCTTGATAACATGTCAAATACTGTAACGTAGCTAATTCCATACATACAAATATGTTTAAAAAAATATTCCCCTAATTTTATAATGTGTGACAAACAAAGCTAGTTAGTAATAGAGGTGTTACTGTACAATTTTGTATTCTGCTTCGACGTGCGAAGCTGAAACTTAAATATTTTAATCCAGACTCGCTCCAAACAAACTTAATTCTTGATTCAGATCATTGAACCTTTATCCTGAACCCACAGAAAATATGTTTACTTGTCTCGATTTTGTAATAAGGACTGATTCCATTAGCGATCGCCGTCGTAACAAGCGGAATTAGGGATATTTCAGTGTATAGCATTAATCTAGTGCCACCCCAAGAAGTGAAGGTCATGTTTAGGAATTAATAAACTAATGACCAAATATGGCGCTTTTATGGATTCTTTCTTAATCCACCAGCCATTGAATATTGAGAATAAGTTTAAGACACGTTGATATATAATAGTAAAATAAAATACAGTATTGGTCTAATGGCCTGAGCTTTGACCCTCATATCCGACGTAGATGCTTCCCGGCTGTGGACATATATTCAAAAAGTCGATGGTGTGTCCCAGGCCTATTGCAGCTTGTTAGAAAAAAAGATCACGATAAAGAGACGAAAATCTGAGGGCGACCAAGAATTATTGTATTTTTTTTTTTAAATATGAACCTTGATTTAAATAAACTTAATAAATCGTACAGGGAAACAAATTATGAAATTTACAAAAGATGGCTGTAAATTGTAAAGTTATTTCTCTTACAATCAAAAGATCAAAAGACAACTTTGACGCTTTAGGTGTCTTCATTAAACCGTTCAGAAGTCTGAGAAATTATCAGTTTGTTATAGAACTTCTCTGAATTGGTTTTGATGAAGATTTCAAGATTAATTTGTTACTGGCATACATATTATTTATGTCATATATGATAATACGTATATATGTCTGATTGTAGCCATGATTCTATATTATGCATCCAGTACAACGACATACTGCGTAACTCCAAGTTGGCATGACTTCTAACATAGCCGATGTATTAATAATTGAAATGGGCATTTTCTATTTATTTATTTATTTATTAACACTTCGTTGCATTACATAAAAGGAAAAAAATATTAAACATAATTTAATGAAAAGCAACTGGCGGCCTTATCGCTTTAGAGCGATTTCTTCCAGACAACCACTGTGAGTTAAGGAAACAACCACTGATTTGATTCGACACATTTCTTGTGTCGAATCAAAAATTATCCCTCAAGAATTCCAGTAAATTTTGACACAATCCTACCTTATAGGTTTTGCATGCATCTGCAGCTGCAGCTGCGGCACACAGCTATATCATACCCAGGTGTAAAAACTCTTGCCTCAGATTGCATCCGTTTCTTCATCTCCTGTACCTCAGACTGATTTTTGTTTGATATATGTCGATTTCCTTACCTTGTTTGCGTTCACCGTAGGATTAAGTGAAGTGGTGAATATTATGAGATAATTCGAAAACCATTGGTGCAATATGTGATTCAAGCACAGGAGTCAAGTTGAAGGATTGCACTTAAAGAACAAGCGTAAAACTCAATTTTATTTAAAAATAATAATAAGACGTGTCAACGTCATATATATCGTAAATCGATCGTAAAATATTCTTCCATCAGAAAGTTTTTGCATCAGCGGTCAAAGAAGCAATATTTGTATGATAAATTTTTCTTACGAGACGTCACTTCAACTTTACAAATCAGAATAATATCCCATTGTATCATAGTATAATATATTAATGTAAATAATTTCTATAATATGTATTCATTCTTTGACTATTGCGAAATTTGTTAACATACATTGTCTTGGATTCGTATCCGTGACTTCAACATTTAAAAAACTTTTTGTAAAATAAAAAAAACACATTTTTAATATTATGTCTTTAAGTAATGTTTAATAATATTATTCAAATATTAAATTTAATTGTAACGAAAGCACATAAACAAATCCGTTTATAAAAATCTAAACATAATCAAATATACAGTATTTACGGATTTCTTTACCCTATGCGGGTATAGAAATAAGTACAAAATAATACAAAGAAAATTAAAACAATTTTAAAAGGATTGCTCCCTGAGGCAGTTTTTCCTCTTTAGAGTGCGATACTTTGAGCAAGAAAAGTACCAGCTCTGGGGTCACCGGGACTATCTACCAGATGCCAACTTAAATCTTTAATGTGTGCTCTTTCACCCGACGGCCCAATCGTCAACTCCAAAGGGATAAAAATTTGGAGGAACGACTCTTGTTGTGCCGATTGTTTCTTTCCGCCTTATTAGGTCTATACTAAACAAAATGTGTATTTCATATATTATTATAAAAACCATATAATGGCCTCATACATATCTTCGTGTCACTTTTCACGCAAAAATCCATCCAATTCATATTAATAAAATATAAAGTACGATACATTTTAAACAGTAAAGATAATTTAACACTTAACGAAATTAAAATTTATCGAAACTGTCATTGAATACATTTTGTATCGCCGAGAGCATTATCAATAAATTCAGTGCAATTTTGACATTTCAATACTTCGAGCCATGTTTCAACGGTTATACGGATACATTGAATGTTTTCGAATATAACATTTTACTCGTTATTGCCCTGCCCTGTATTTTTCTATAGTAGCTAAAAGGTTTATTTCTTGTAAATAAAGTCTTCAGACTGCGTCGATTTCTTTGATAATTTGGGACATGGGCAAAGGGGCAGTAGGCCACTTGATGTTAAGTGATTTGCTGTGGACATTTACAACAGCACACAGCAGGATTAATGAACTCGTCATTACCGGCCTGTTAAGGATTGATTGGTTCGGAAATACATCGACGAGTAGCTGTAGTATGAAGAACCACAAACCGTGTACCACTCTGTCTTATATTAAGCTTAAAAATATAATAACTTCATAAAATATAGTTAAAAAAACAAAGAGATAGGTATATCATAACAGTAATGTCTGCAAAAATCCAACTACATCGCATTAACAATTCGAATTCCTTCAAGAAAACAGCGTACTCCTTTTAAAAAAAAATTGGAAAATATCTTAAAATTATTCATTGATTAGATTTCTCCCCAATAATGTCTCTTTCGTTTTGAAAGAGAAGATGCCGTTATACATAGAATATATATAATTACTACATAATATAAATACTTGTTATTAGACTAAAACATTAGTTTTTCAAGCCTTACAAGGTATAATATAATTCAAATGTAAATTTTATATATAATACGAAATCTAGTTAAATTTTACGACTATGAAATTTCCTAGATAATCTTGTAGCTCGAAAGCTGAGCTTTCTTTGTAAGGTTTTTAAAAGCAGCTTATGACTGACTAATGAATTTCCACTTTATCCATTTTGAAGCTTAAGCTATTATCGTAATCCAGAACTGCGATTTTGTGCGCGTTATAAAATCTTATAGTTTGCTAATAAAATTTTACTAGGCGCAGCTTTATTTATCAAATCGTTGGTGGAAGCAAATATGGATGGTTAGACAGAAACAAAACGTGGCCACCCAGAACATACCCAAAAACCAAGTACATCACGATTATGATCAGCCTCCTGTGCCTGACACAAGCCGGGGCCTTAACCTATGACCTCAAAACAAAACTAATTAAAAGTCAGTCAGTCACTATTAATTAAGTTAACAAATTACTGTTAGTGATATAATCGTAAATGTATTGCAGTCGCATGTTTGTCCTAATCATATACGTACGGATAACAAAAGATTAAGCACCTATCCAGTCGCCATACTCCAAAAAAGTTCATAGTTTCTTTTCTTTTTTTGTCATCATTATTAAAGCAAGGCAAATTGAAAAAATATTTGGTGGAGTGGAGTACTTTATGTATCCATTTAAAAAGATCGATACATGATTTAAATAACTTCGCTGGATAGAGAAAAATCCAAACATATTTTGAACACTTTGAATTTATTTTATTACGAACATTGATATAGAACATGATTTTGAAAATTATAAATATTATATATCAGTTATCAAGTACTCCATTTCAGAAAAAAATAGCATTAATTTAATGTTTAACATAAGTAATTGTTATTACAGGCCGGCGAGTCTCAGTGTTCCAGCTCTTCATTACGCACTGCAGTCCATCCCGAGACACAGAAATTCGTGCTGGGATAGGGCCTTAATGTAGGATTGCATACTTACAAAATAAGGAAACAAGAAATCAGGCCAGATTGAAAGGCAAGCTTTGCGAGAGTAATTTTTTAAAATTGCCACAGCCCATGTCACGAGCGATGTTAAGGTCGTCTCTCACCGGGAACATTTCATGTAAAAATAAATAAAAAATAGCATTTATCTGTATGTACTTAACTCTAGCACGTGATTTCCACCTCCATTTGTCTTTTCTTTATTTTTTTTATATGGTGATTACGTCATCAATTAAACAGTTATTTACTGTTTTACACAATATAACCCACACATTGTGTATGCTTGAAAACGAAATGCACTATTGAAGATTCTTAAAAAAAATAAAAACTCTGCCATTATTTTTAATCGCCAAGTTTTGAGTAATGCAAATGATTTGAACTGGAGAAAATCAATTTCAAGGATCATTAAAATAATCGTACGATTAATGAAATTTATAAAAGCTTTATTGAGGTTACTTTTAACGAGAGTATTAAATTTATTCAATGATAGTTACTTATCTAATTTCGTTTGAGAAAAAATTGATTTTTGTTATAAATTTATAAAATCTTTACTTATACATAGGTCAATAAATGAACCTTTTTAGATTCCAACCTATGTAATATATTACAACCTATATAATATATAATAACTATAGTTAACATAATCCTCATAATATTATTTTCTAAGAAAATTGAGAATACTGTATTCAAGATTGTATTCCATGAAAATATGTACTCCAAAATATATACCTACTTAAAAATACAAAACGTAGGTATTATGTCTTTGAGGAATCGTAATTGACGTCTCTTAGTATCTCTTTAGTTTTTATTTATGATTTATTTAGGGTCCTTCAAGAAAAGATCGTTAAAAAAATTCTTAAAAGGCCGGCAACGCACTCGCGAGGGCTCTGGCATTGAGTGTGTCCATGACCGGCGGTTTCAGTTAGCATCAGGTGAGCCTCCTGCCTGTTTGTCTCCTGTTCTATTAAAAAAAAAACATTGAATATCGATTTCTTTGAACATTATTCAAATATTCTTACAGTTACATGCTCTTGGTGTGTCAGAGGCTTAAACAGTGAGCTTTGATTACGAAACATCGTTTATGTTGATGGCTTTCAATTACAGTAAAGATGCAATAGTCAAATGCGCTCCATCACGACAGAGTACGAATGCAGTAGGTAATTCACCGATATGAGCTATCACTATAAAATTTCGTATTTTTATCACGCCTGTATATTTTTAAATGGGAACCACTGATATAAACTTTTTAATAGAACACATCTGTGATTTTTAATTACACCTATTTTAATATAAGTAAAAATAGTACTGCGATACTGGATTCACACGTCCAAAGTGGATGTGCTGATATAGATTACATTTAGTTTAACAATAATTATTACTGCTTAAATAATTTCATAATATCCGGCCGCAGGGTTACCCGAAGGTACAAAGTGATATTGATACAATGTGTACTTTAGTTAAATTACATTTTTAATATCAATTTCTATCTATTGTTACGTCATACGACACGACTTTGATTTGGGAACTGATAGCAAATGGAATTTTAAAACATTTATCTTTTTTATATACTTCTATAGATATGTACATAAGTGTAAATATTGATAGTTAATTACAGCCACGTAAGAAGATTTTGATTTGGAAATATAATGTTACGACTATACTATGTGGGAGCATTTCGCTGTTGGTTGAATCACTTTATCGATCATCTAGGTCGGTACATAGACAGAAAAGCTTACACATAACACGTGAAAATATAAAGGTATTTTGAATTTGTTAAAAAAAAAATCGAATCATTTTTACTTTCAAGAAAACAAATAAACTCTACTCAGAGTGTCTTCTCTGTCGTCAGAATCTCTTCCAGGATATTAAATTAAAATTAAGTCTAACTAGTACACATAAAGTCAGACTAAAGAAACATTGAAAGTTTGAGTTATTAGCAACTAGATACGTGTATGAGTATTCGTACTCCAAGTCATAAATTTATTAAAGCATTTTTAATATTAAATGTAATGTAATGTCCATTTCTGTATACGAATTGATATTCCGGTTTTTGAAATTCCATTTGTGCTTATGTCCTGGCGATTCGTTACAGTCACAGTGATTATTTTCAACTTTTTAATCCGATTAAGCAAGGATCGGAGGATTATGTTGAAGAATATTTTGTTTCGTTTATTTATCTACAGTAATAAAACATTCACATTATGGTTATGAAATTAGATTAGTTTGAAGGTTAAATTTAAGTTCATTAGTTTATGTATTTGTCTATTAATGTACTTACTTGTTTTCTGTTTCATATAAGTATATCTTTTGTCTATGTCTGTTTTGACTTTCTGTAGTTTCTTAGTGTTTGTCTAATAATATGTATATAAGCTGTAAGATTACTTATAATTAATTAAATAAATTAAAATAAAAGGTTTATTTAATTATTGCTGTGTTGTGCGATGGTGTAAAACGTGTAAACGTGTATGTGAGGTTTGCTCATGATGAAGGTGATTTAGATATGGGTAATCTTAATACTTCTTGTAAGATTCCGCGATAGCTTAAACAAGGCTTAAATATTGGTCGCTGTATGTCCGGGCTGCGCAATACAAAACTGAGGTTTTTGGATAGTTAGTGTTGATGTGAGGAACATGAAACACAGCACGATTACAAGTCTGGTAGGCAAGAACTAAGAAGGGCAGGGGCTAGGTTTAACTAGGGTTAACCCTATAGCGAAAATATTGATAATTACGCTTAAAATTGAAGTGTAGTTTTTTGTGAATATGTTGCTCCTAAATGAATGCAATGATGTGTTTTTATTATAAGAAAGTTGGCGTAATCTTTTTTAGCTCTTCTTCTTCAGTGGCACTCTTAATTTCTGAAGGTCGTCTTAGTTTTGCTACACAACTTCCTCCACTCTCTCCTGTCTTCAGCAAGCTGCTGCGCCTGGGTGATGGTAAGGGCATTTACTTGATCAGTTTAGCTAGCAGGCGATCGGCATCGAGGTCTGGTGTCCCTCCACTCCCAGTCTGAGCGATGTTTATCTAGACTTTGTGGGTCTCTACGTTACGAGCCCAATTATCTGTAACCATCTTACTGTGGTCATGTTTGTTTCCTTTTTCTTTCCACACCTCGTTCTTAGATACAATGTATGAAAAATTGTTCAGGTTTTTCAATGTCCTAAGATCTTGGTAGCTTTGACAGAAATCCTACGATCCAGTCTATAAACCCTAGATGGAACGGGACAAAGGGCGACGACGTCAGGTTTGCTCGGGACGGCCACGCTTCCGCTTGCCTTGCGGGTTTCATTCAAGCGCTTGCTGGGGGATATTATTGGACTCTCTTCGGAGAGTAGAGGTAAAATTTTACACACAAAGGTTATTTACTCAGATTTTACACTTATGTTAGGTACATTTGAGGTACTCTTGCTTTAAATCTCTATTGTCGAAGAGAATACTCAAAATGTATATTATCAGTTTACATATTCCGGAAACGTTGAACCAGAATGATAAATTACACGCGCCATACTCACACTATAAACAATAACATACATCCTTAAATGTCCTACAACCTACTTCCGACAAAATATTATAATTTTAAATGCCTTTCGCGGGCCTTTCCACAACTTTCTTCATCAATATTCCGACCACAACATTATTGAACTAAGCGACGATGAGATGGCATTGTTATAAATTGTATGGGAGCTTTATAAATGGACAAAGGTTTTAGTGAATAGAGAAAATGTATAGAGATGAGTTGCATTTATAATTTACAAATTGTAGATGTGTTCGTCTTTGGCGTTAAGGAAACACACTTGAATATCGACATATGAAAATTAACAAAAATATTATGACTGACATAAAAATTTAAATTAAAAGGAGGGCAACTGGCGGCCTTATCGCTTTCGAGCGATCTCTTCCAGGAAACCACTGTGAATAAAGAAAAAAATGTATTAAAATACATATGGTAGGCAATAAATGCAAAAATACATATTGCATACAGTTATTGAGAAGAAAAAACTAAACAGGAACGAAAAATAAATTAAGCTGATACAGGAAACATGAAAAACAAAAGGTAAAAAGTGCACATGATAATTATTTGATAATTTAATTCATGAGTCTCGCGTCAGTTACTAGTTAGTACGAAAGATAGGGATACGATGTGTGGTGAGGTAATGTTTGAACAGAAGAAATTTTAAGAAAAGTTTCAAAGTTCTTAGTTAAAAATACGTTTAATTTAATGTATACAGTGTTAATCAATGTGTTTTAAAGGGTGTTAAGATACTTCTAAACTTACTACACTTCTGCCGGTGTCAAGACATAAATTGTTGGACAATCCCTGTGCTTCCAAAATGCTCCTCATACTAGGTCTGTTGATTGATTTTTGGCATTTTGACGTTCGCGCGATTTTGATTTTTAGGCGATTTTGACGTTCAAATATATTCTATGATGTGATTAGAGCAGAATCTAGTGGTTAAACTCTCCAACCCAGCCAGTCAGCCAACATGGTATTAATTTTCTTTTCATAATATGGATTTTCTCATTACATATAATTAACTAAAACGTCATAAAACTTTGTTGGTAACTCAAAGTTTTTTATTTTATCTTATAGAACAGG
Source organism: Pieris mannii (assembly GCA_028984075.1). NCBI lineage: Eukaryota > Metazoa > Arthropoda > Insecta > Lepidoptera > Pieridae > Pieris > Pieris mannii. The sequence goes on from CM054784.1 coordinate 1,801,503, forward strand.
GGGCGAACGCGCAGGAGGCTCACCTGATGTTAAGTGATAGCGCCGCCCATGGACACTCTCGATGCTAGAGGGCTCGCGAGTGCGTTGCCGGCCTTTTACTTGCAAATCACAAAGAATCTGAATTCATAACCTCAAGACAATTTGTCGGAGTCATGCCCCATTAGAATGATACAGTGTCGTTAGCGTCAAACTAATTGTGTTATCAAATTAAAACCCGACCTTATCACGAGACGATCTTCATTGAGATTTTGAAATAAATAAAACTGAGTACGGTAAAGTGTTCGAAGATGTTGTTCCTTCAGATATTAAACCGAATTATACTTTCTGTTGTAACTTACATAATTTATTTAAACCTGTACAATGAATTTCAATAGACACTAATGTAATGAGTCATAAGGAGAAAATCTTGTGCATTTCCAATGACCTATTGGCCTGGAACTTAACCAGCATGCACTATTTGAATTTGAGATGGGTATTACATTGGATGGAATGGTTCGCATTCCTCATGTCAATAAAATTAAGTAAGTCGTTAAATGTATGGTAATTTGAGAATTCGCCTATTCTTTAGACAACAAAAGAATCCTTAGAATACAGTAAAGATAACTTTTGATTTAGCTTTCGTAAGTTTTAAAGGGTATTATTAAATTCATTAGATGATTTTTGACAAAACTAATGAGCTTCAACATAAACAAAGAAACATCGCTTTATAATATAAAGTACATATTAAAAACGTTTGTTAGTAACTCTGCTAAAATTCGGAATTAGATACTTCTTAAGTACTCTGCAATAAAAAGCCTTTTTAGTAGGTTTTTAGTGTCTATATACATATATCATGTGGTGATGGGCAAAGATAGACAGTTAAAAGGTAGACCTTAGAGGCAACTAGATGGTAAGGACCAAGAGGAAAAAGGAGAAGTGGGTACCCTAAAAAGGTGGATAAGAGATATAGAAGCATTAGCAGCATTGGAGAAAGAAACCAATCGATATTTGGACATGGAGGAGGAAGGATTTGTGAAAGGGTTCCTATTAATGGTACTCAAGGAAGTTAGGATATAAAGAAACAAAATGTATATAACAAATCAGTTGAGACTAGTATATATGTCAATGTCAATATTTGACACACGCCTTCCATTTTGAGCTACGCAACTTTTACTCAACAGGATTTTAATATAAGCCATTCATTAGTAAGTGGTCGAGCAAGTTATGGTTTGCGTATGTTTACAATAAATTCACACATCAATGGGTGCCAGTTCAACGCCCTTGGGCCGTGAAGATGTAATTTACAATTGCAGCGAATTTACTCTATCTTATGTGCTTTTTTGGAGCATTACTGGGTTAGTGACTTTAATTTGCTTGTGATACACAATCGCAATTTTAATATAAAGCTTTTGTAGTTTTAAATTGAGTGATCGAATTGTCTGTGAAAAGGTTAAACTTGTCTAAATTCCAAAATAAATGGCCCATATTTACTTTAAAATCTAGTTTTAAAGGCGTTCAAATCTTCATTCACATATGCAAGACCTAAATATGTTCTTTATTTTTTTTTAATAATTTATTATTCTTTTTATTTAAGCATTACGATAATATTTGTCAATTTCTTTAAGTTTAAAAACTTTATTAGTTTCAATATGTATGTAATAAATTTTCTATTTTCTTAAGCTGTTAGCTATCTATCTAATTGGCTATCTCGCACTTGAACTTTGTTACTAATGTTGATGAAAATATTGATGCAACATGCACTTAATGAGGTTTAATTTTTTTGTAATTTTTTTATATTATTTGGTTACTTGTTATATTATTCCCTAGTATGCTATTTTAAAACTTAAAAGAAATAAATCTAATATGTTTTACACTATTTAATATCTAAGCTGTGTGAGAGTACCTATCTCCTTTTTAATACACCATCAATTAATGTGCACGCGAGACATTATATAAATAATGTAATTTGCATTAATATCGGGTAAAGATTTTTGATTTAAATATTGTATTTTCAACACTAGGTCACAAATTTAATTCATAAATTTTTTTCGCAATGTTACGCGGTCAGTGACCCCGAATTCGGCGTTGCAAGAATGTTTAGGATATGATAAATCGCTTGTCAAAGGGGAGAACAGTGATGGAGGCTTGCAGGGCGTCAGTAGATCGCAGCCTTTTCTCGGCAAAGCTCGTGTCATACCGCTATTCGTGGACCGCTTATTTTAAACTTGTGCAAAGAAATTGATGTGTTGGTAAGTTTTTTACTATATTAAATGATAAAGCATTTTTTGTTAATTTTTTTTCGATGTGAAGTATAGATAAATGTAATTTATTTATCATGTATTTGTCCTAATATATTAAAGATATACTATTAAAAGATATAAAAAATTAATAAATACTCGCGATTATTAAGCTTTTTAGTACATAGTAATCAACACGTTTATAAAATCTAGAAATAGTCATTTGGGAAATGAAACGAGTCATAGATTAGGTTATTAAAATTTAGCTCTATTTGAAGTAGGTATATAAATTGCAGTTTTAATCTTCCACTCCTTACAAAATTTAATGACTTATGCCTGAAAGAAAATTGTCAATACATATTATATATTTATCGAATTATTGGTAAGATAACTGTTGAGAAATATCTATAGGAAATAGATATTTCTCAACAGTCGTAAACATAAATTTGTAGAAATTATTACTTTTATTTAACAATTCCTTTCGCCAATTTTGTCCGCGTGGATTTCAAGTATTTTAGCAAGGTTTTGTCTTATGTTTATCAATGAAATCTAAAGAAATTTCCAAAAGTCTCTTTAAGTGTCGTAAAATCTGTTTAGTAGTTTTGAGTGTATCGCCTTCATACAGACACAGACGAGACTGATTTGCAAAATATGTGAGAATTTATTTTATCTCTATTTAAACACAATACGTAGAATTAAAAAATCATAGTAAATATAACATTAATTATGCACGGAATACATAACTGTGCAACTGAGTTAAAAGCTGACAGACTACGAAGCAACTGATTTTGTGAAGGATGGATAGAGCTTTTTTGTTTTCTATGTTGAACTATAAACCAATCAACAGTGATTTGAGTGGCGTAATGTTGATGCAGCAATAATACATGAGTACATAATACTAATATGGCCCGAATAATTGTAGTCACTATTTATTTTATTTCCTAATGTGGTGTACCAAATAGATTAACACAATTAAGTAACCGTTAACCCTTAATGAACGACTCTAAGTTGTTAATAATTTTTGTCGCATTAACAATACAGGTTAAACCTTTTTATGATCTTTTCTTCTGTATAAAGATACAGCCTCATATTTACTTCGGAGGTCAATTGTCAAACTCTACGTCAAGATACCATTTGGTTCTTACTTGGTTAGATACTTTCCGCTAAATGTTAAGTGCAGTTATGTGTATGGCTCGAAAATGTAGAAGTTAGTAAGCTTTACTAATATCCTTTCGTGTTGGATGCCAGAGCAAATACTGTAATTCATCTTAACCTTAAAACTATAACGATCTACACTTGATTTATCTCTTCCTGTCTCAATGTTTTATGGTGTGGTGAAAAAAAAATTAAAGCATTATTTATGACTGATTTAGTACTTTACTGACACATTTGACACATATATATTTTAATGTTTTAAGTAACATATAATTTTTTATACACATATACAATTTACAATATTCTTAACAGACATATTATATGAATTAAACATTGTTAAATAGAAATATAAAACATTTTTTAAAATTTCGGTCACAAAATGCTGGCAGCATTTTCTCGCTGCATTGCGATACTTATTCGAGCGAGAGAGATTCGAGGAAACTGGTGCTTTCCTTGCCTTGCTTGTCTGGGGTCACCGGTACTGGTACCAGGTGACTATATTAAAGTAACTTAGATTTCGTAATAGAATTTAACCTATTGAAACGGACGCAAAATTGAATTAAACTTAAATACTGTATTACACATTGAAAGAACTTAAATTATTATTAATATTAAATTAATCACGAAAGCTCGATTTAGCTATTTGAAAAAGGGACGTGATTTAATTTTGCGCCGTCTATGTAATTTATTGTTTGTGGACTTGGCCAAAGATTTTAATATACTAATTGGAATTTCTGAAATTGTTTTTCTGTCTAACTATAATTTGTTTGACATCTTTAGGATTGTTCTAATCTGGATAATCATGGACTACCTGACTAAAGAAATCGATTCCAGTGGGCGTCAAATGAGAAATTCCTGTTATCAACGCTAACTGTAAATAGTGTAAACACTTAAAAACTTATGTTCGATTTTTTTATACATTAATATCCGGTGAAAATCAACGCAAATAGAATGGCCACAAAAAGCTACCTTGTGCTACAAGTCACTGACATGTAAATAGTCTAGGTCTAGTAAGGTCAGATTGTCGTGTGAATCTTTTATCGTTATGTAACGATCATCGCTCCTTATTCGCCGGTCCGACCGGTATGATACGTCATGTAAGGAATTAATTGCATTGATAATAATCTTTTTACTATTTTTACAACGCCCGAGCAATGGTCGCGGGATACATGTTTAATATTTTGTTTTTAAATTAATGTTTATCACAGACATGTGTATGATACTTTGATGATTGTGTTTTGTTTATCGGTTTTCCCGACCGAGATACGGACATTGTTTCTTTGGAAATGGAAGGTTTTGGTTCGGTTCGACATATACGTTCCACGTTGGTTCCACGCAAGCGCAATTAGTTTTTGAATAGAGATAAAACTTAGATAAATTTATTCACAGCTACTATTTTTATACATGGCGTGTAGTATGGAGTCAGTTTCGTTCGTATGAGTTTCGAACGCGACATTTAATACGATGTGCGTTTTGTAACATACTACACTGTAATAAAAATAGCAGTAAGTAATTCAGGAAAATATCAGGTTTTCACACTTAAATATTTATGTTTTGAATTAATCAAAGTAATTTAAATAATAAATTTATTTATAAATTAATCATTGTATACTTAGTAAATAATTGCTACTTAAAGAAATATATGTTCGAAGGACAAATGTTTTTTGTTTAGTGAATTTAAATTTTCAATAGAAGGCAAATTGATCAAGTAAATACGACGCCCATGGACACTTAAAACCAGAGCGCTCGCGCTGCGTTGCCGGCCTTTTAAGAATTGGTACGATATTTTCATGAAAGTCATATTGGTTCGAAATTACTTTAGTGGGTAGAAATATTAACAATATACTTTTAACTAATAACACAAAAAACTCATAATATCTGAATGAAATACAGGAGAATAATTTTGAATTACGAACAGATCCACCTCCCAAGATCCCCCTCCATCTTGGGAGGTGGATCTAGAGGCCTCTTTCGACAGACAACCTGACCAAAGTTGTTGCTAATAAATTTATTATTTTGCTAAGTGAATTAGATTTAAGAATATGTACTATCATTATATAAGAATAGCATGTTATTAAAAAGGTCAGCGAATAAAGGGCTTTTATTATTAAACCCACAGAAACAGAGAGATAGAAAGTAAGCTAATAAAAGATAGTAAAATATTAAATCCGTCTGCGGATTTTTATCGTAGGCTGCTGCATTGCAGGTTATAAAAATTAGGTCAGTTCCGATTTGACAAGCTTCCAATAAGCTTCTTTATGTGCTTTTTTAAATTAACAGGGGGCAAACGGGCAGGGGACTCACATGATGTTAAGTGATACCGCCGCCCATAACACTCTCAATGCCAGAGGGCTCGCGATTGCGTTGTCGGCCTTTTAAAAATTGGTACGCTCTTTTCTTGAAGGATCCTTAGTCGATTTGGTTAGAAGACATTTCAGTGGGCAGCTGGTTTCACAAAGTGGTGGTATGCGGCAAATACTGCCTAGAGAAACGCGCAGTTGTGGAACGGTGGACGTCGAGGTGATACGGGTGGAATTTCGTATTCTGCCTCGACGGCCGATGATGAAACTCAGCTGCAGGTATAAATCCGAACAATTAGTGAATTATATTGTGTTTGTAGTGTAATTCGATATTATGAATGTTATCTTCATACACGTCCAAATCCATACACTCACATAACGTGAGATGGATTTTATCCAATCATATTGTCCGACAAAATTTATTTACGTAGGAAGAATAAAGGATGTTTGAAAACACAGTGAAATTCTATTGTTTTGTTTCGTTTAGTAATCTTTTAAGATTTTATTAATTTAAACAAATTGTACATATAGCAATTCTAATATACCTAATAACTAACCTTAAAATTTAATAATTAAAATGTATTATTAAAAGGAGTCCCTTTAGGAAAGGTTACGAAGATACTGGCCCGTTCCCCCTTTGAATAGCTAGACTACTTCTAATAATAACATAAATATAATCTTACAAGATTGTCTCTATATCTATAGAACGCACTGAAATCAGGACGTTCCAAATAATAACGATACATTTTTGTATTAAATAGCTTCCTTATAGGTACCTAAACATAAGCACGATTAGATTTTAGCTTATTAATCTGATTGGAGGCTCTATAGGAGATTATGTTTTGTATGGATTTTATTAGATTCGTTAATAATTTGATCCAATAGATGGCATTATGCGGCCATCTATTGGCCAAGAACGTAGGGCTCGTTAGTTTAATATACAATGTTGACTCCGCGGTCTCTATCGCTTGACCTCTTTACATGTAATTGCTTCGAATGCCCAGTTATTACTGTTCCGTTTATTTAATTAGTTTTTTTAAGATGCAATTGGAATTTGTACAATTCAACTTGTTTAAAAAAGGAACTATTTTGTTTTAAAACTTTGTAGTGATAATTAAATTTTTTCGGCTGTGTATTTTTGTTATATATTAAAACGTCCAGTTTATTTACCCTATCCCATGTTCTCAAGATTCAGTTCACAGGAAATGAGGGGGAGCATAGGAGGGGGCTCTATTAACCCGCTTCATACGCTTTCCACGACGCTGACGATGTATTTGGCAGAGGCCCTTTCGTCTTAAATGGGCCTTAAAAATAAAAAGCATAGTGTTGTTTATAGTTCAGGAACCCCTATGAAATGAAGAAGATTATTACACGTAATTAAAAAGCTCTGGGACAGACAGTATCATGGTTATAAACTATGGTTAACGTAAACTTCAGAAAAACCACTATTGACTTTTATGTAAGACTCAGGTAGATAGTACTACAATAATTAATGCCGACACGAAGGCAACTTTTAAAACTTATTCAGAGCAGACTAATTACTGCCTTATTGCCAAGTTATAAAACAATTTTCTTAATTCAGCTGATGCATGAATTCTCGTGTCAGTCATTTGATTTGAACTTTGTCAATTAAACTTTCTCAATTTTAACATTGAGGTTGCTATAAAAAAAAACTGTGTGTACTTTTGTACACGCGTTAGAAGTTATACTTCTTTGGCGTATGGAAAAAAATAACTAAAATACAGTAAGTGATTGACGATAAATATTAAAATTAATCAAAAAGATATAATAAATATACCTTCGTATATGAAATTGATTTAAAAACACCAAAATAATATTTATTTATTCACACTGTTTAATTGTACTGTTACGAAACACGTGTTCTAAATATAAAAATACTAGAATATACAACTTGAACATAGTTATCGATTTCCATGCGACCTAGACCTAACTTTACTATGTCGAATTTAGGTGTTGGTGTGCGCGAGCATCGTAAAAATTCATTCTCATAATTTTTCTCCATCGAGCCAAAAGAAGTATAACTTCAAAAAATCTGTTTCACCTTTAATAAAAATTACTCGGGCCATATTTCAACGGCTTTGACAATTAAGTTAAATTTGAAATTGTCAATAGGTTCATACGGGTTCTAAGTTAATACGGGTTGTATCAATGTAAAATTAATTATCCTGGCTGAACCATCAATGTTGTTTTGCCATAAGGATTAAAACAGGACGCATCGCTATTGTAAAATCTATTTTAATACTAAATCATAAGTGGTTTAGCCCACCCATTATCATATACACAAAAAACGCGCTGCCGTTTGGAGGAGCTGGTTACCAACTCCAATATAGGAGAACTTATTACTCCTAACTATTATATTTGTGTAGATACACGTACAATTTATTACTAGCCTGGTAAAAGTTTACAAGTAAATAAGAACCAATGCCAGCAATGTCAAAATCACATAAAAATTCAAAAGAAAAAAAGTTCGTCCGTAAAAAGTAGACATGTCAGATGTTGTCAAATTAATTTTTACTAAGGTAAAAAGCCCCAATAGATAATCATGTAGCAGTATATGATCACTGTATGTATTCGTATATCTATATTTACACTGTTTTCACACTGTATACGTGCTAATGATAATGTAAAAAAATAAAAAATCTGCGACAGAATTGCCATCTGAAGTTCTAATATGTAACTACAAAACGAATATACCAATAGATTGTACTTTTCTCGATCTCCCTTTCTCACTCTCTCTCAATCGACCAAATTTTCGACAAAAACGCTGCACATCTTCGTGACGTTTCATCAGTGAAAATTTTTCCCTCCTGCGCCTAAAGAAGATTCATTTAAAAAAAATAACAGAATAATAATTTATTAATTTAAAAGAAAATAACACTTCCCATTCATACTCCTTCTTCCTCTTACATTCCACGAAAACTCCATTTTACCCAAATGAAATCTTTTAATAACACCAATGACATAAATGTGAAGTATTACTAATTATATTGATTATAATTAATGGTTTATGTACGATACAGTTATCATAAACACACTCTCTTTAATATTATAATATAAAGGTTCAATATTCCGAATAAACCTTATTTGAAAATAGAAATTCGCGAGCTTTCCTGAAACATTGCATTGAAAATGATTGGAGCGGTTCGTAACAATTAGGTATAGGTTTGTACAATAGTCATGTTTATACATTTCTGTAAAGTCATTGTTTGCGGGGGAAAATGTCAGTGCTTTTATACTGTCACAATTTGTAGTTTTAACAAGGAGTTTTTATGGCCTGTGAGATACTTGAATTAGTATGGTTTTATTACTCATCGCTATTCGATGAGTAATAAAATTTCATCAATATCATTTCAAAATAAGATGTAACAATTGGCTATAATTATATACATATATATGTCGTGAACAAGATACTAAACAGTTAAACTTCTTATCATAGTTAATTCTAACCTCAAATTATGCAACTAATAAACAATAAACCGCTTCCAGAAAGAAAAAACAAGATGGACGACCGGATTTGGTTCTATATTTTTTCTTTTCGAAATAGATTTGTTTACATATTGATAGTGTAATATAAGTAATTAAGTTTTATTTATTTATTTATTCATTTCGTAATCCTACAGTTATCATAAATTATGTATAATTACAAACATACGATACATTTTACTACAAAAAGATTTACAAAAGGGAACAAACAAACAAAAAGTATTCAATACATTTAACTAACTGTGATTCAATTTAACTAAGCCTATTTATTTATTCTTACGAGTTTCCATGTCAATTATAGACAGATATTTGAAGTGATCAACGGTATGAATAGCTTCATATGTTTAGAATGTATTTAATATGTAGGAAGATTCTAGTCTGTTTCAATAATTATTATTGTTGGAATATGCCGCATGTACTACTCGTTTGTTGTCTATTATGGATCAGACCAACCATGTCTACCACGCTGTACCTTTCTAAAATTCTTATGCCCCCCTCCATTCAACAACATAAATAATAAACTTAACTGATACTGTTTAGGAAGAAATTACTAGGAAATCGTTAACGAAATACTAAGGAATTTTTCAAAACAGAATGAAAAACTGAAATAGAAATTCCAAAATTTGTTAAATTTTCGAATAGTTTCCTTTAACAATAAAATTGTCCCTTGTGGGGCGTGGGCCCTACATTGGAAAACACTGTTCTAGACCCTTTTTCCTTCATCATAATTAGCTAATTCTCAACTCTAAGTCTTACTTGAATTCGTGTATGCGGTGATATTAGTTGTTTATACTACGTATTTGCGTCTTGTTATATATAGTAGTATGTAAGTGCGTGCTCCTATTTCACCATGCCTCCTGCTGATAGAGGACAAATCTTTGTTTTTAATTTTATTTATTACTCAAGATGTCATATGGAACATGGTGTAATGGTTGCAGCTCCTTACAACCATTGTGTAAAAAAAATTTGGCGATTAAAAAGTTCTTCTCTTCCGTTCTACGCCCTTGATTTGAGAACTGGCAGTAAATGTAAAGTTAGATTCATTTAATATTCCTTTTTTTTGACGTTCATAAGTGTACATTATGTTACCTATATGAATAAATGCATTTTGACTTTTGACTTTGACTTAAGTGTTAATTGGGTCCTTAGTGCCTGGATTCCAACCTCAAAGTTGAGAATCGCACTGAGTCCGTAATAACGTGGAGATTGGAATAAGAATTATTGTAAAATGCATCGGGAATAAAAAAGCGGTGTGGTCGAGGTATAATAGGAACACGTAGAGCTTGTAATGACTTGGTTCAACAAAAACGGAACATGTTTACGACGGGCTCGGTTGAAATATACCGCAAAAGTTCATACTTTTTGATGTTGGAATATTTTTATGGTTGCGGTTTTCAACGAAAAATTTTAGATTTATTGGAATTGGCTAAAATAACTATCAATTCGTGCAGTTCATAATTTAGCTTTTTTTATATAATAGAGGGCGAACGGACGGGAAGCTTACCTGAACTTAAATGATATCGCACATTGTCAAAGTACTCAATGCGTTGCCGGCCTTTAAAAAATTGTTACGCTCTTTTATTAAAGGACTTAGTCGAATTGGTCCGGAAATACTTCAATGGACAGCTTCCACATAGAGATGGTGCCCAATCACTGGCTTGAGAAACGCTCATCTGTGGATCGACGGACGTCGAGGTGATAAACTTAATATTTTTGATATAGCCACTTCTGCAAGACCAACATTGCATATCAAGTGCTTCAAGTTACCCTTAACATTTTAATTCCCGGCAGGAGCAGGAGGCTCACCTGATGTTAAGTGATACCGTCGCCCATCAGAGTAACTCACTTGAGTATATAATGACGTGAAGAAATATCTATTGTAAAATGTGTTCTTTTTCTTAGTCTAATGATGTAATATGCGTAGGTAACAAGATAATACTCTTACGGCCTTAAGACGTAAAGATTCTCGGTAAATTTAACCATTGAATGACACCACTACGTCGGAGGAGTAGTTGTTAGTTCTATTTAGAGTATAACATCGCCGTGTACCCATAGTTTGTATGTGTTGATACAATACTAATCTAACTATACTAATCTATGTTAAATTTACCAATATTGAGAGAAGTTTCAGAATTACATAAAGCTAATGTATATGTGAACATCAGCCAGTAACTGTCTAACGCAAAGTTTTTGTAATGGCCTATGGACGATGTCGAAACGATAAATATTCAATTTCAAAAATTACATCACTTATTTCAAATTTGATTTAATGGAGTCTAATGCAATTCTTCGTATGAACAAATAATGGTTATTATTAAATAAGCAACTTGGTTTTGAACATTATCTAATGCTGTTAGTTAAGTACCTCAGAGTGTTTGAATTGTAAGCCACATTCGTAGTCGGCAGTTATTTATATGTCGCATTATAGTAGTTAGTCAGAGAGGTAATTGAATCTCTAGACAGTTAATTAAATATCGATATTCAACCAAGTCGCTAAGGTTCCGTCATACATATACGAAACGTTTAACGAGTTTCCTAAACGTTCCTAGGCAAAAATACTAACTTAACCTAATGTAACCTAACCATTTACAATAAAACAAAACACGAATTTCCAAGCTCTCAGTTCTTCACGATCACACCGAAATAATCATGGCGGAGTTAACAACATGTTGACAATTTCACCAAAGACCACAATTTGAAACGAAAATGCACGTTTATTAAATTTCAAAAACTAATTTATCTAAATAAAGTTGTAAGTAAATTTATAACAATAAAATCTTGTTTATGATAAAATTATAGTATATAGCTAGAGAGACCGGTGTTTGTGCCAGGATTTGAAAAAATCTCGTTTAAACCATGGACAATTTTTATTAAACAAAAGAAAATCAATTTGTCATTCTAATAATTGATTTATTTTTTATTGTTGGTTGTACAAACGAGAAGCGAACATTATACATTCGTTTCTTTACTGTTCCGCTAAACATTCTAATAACTGTGAGAAAATTTTAACAGTTATTCACTGAGAAATTATAGATAATTAGGCAATTTTCACACCTTTAGATTTCGTGACAAAAGGCTAATTAGTGTGGATTATGAAAATGCGAGTAATGTCGGTAGCTATGCATACTATTTTAAGTAAGTACCGTTATTCTATAGTTTTGAAGCAAATATATCTCCCCAATGATACTCAATTTTTATTGTTCACGCCTTTGGTGCGCCAAGTTTGGCTGATCTTTATAAACAACTAATTTGTTTTAAGTCATATTGATGTTTTATTGTTATATGCTGTATTGTACTTAATAAAGTGAAAAGCAATGAGGGCCTGGTGGCTTGAGCGTGCGACTGTCATACCAGAGGTCCTTAAGTTCGAACCCCAGCTGTGTAACGAATAGACTTTCTTTGCTTTTAACACTCGCGCGTACAATTAAGGAAAACATCGTGAGGAACCGGCATGCCTTAAAACCACAATGGATGGTATACGTCAGGTACATCAGGCTGATATCAAGAAACAGGTGTAGAAATTTGTAGCCAAAATTCTCGCCACCGGTTTCTTTAAAATGTATGAATTAAATGTTAGAATAATTAAAACTATTTTATTAACATTTAAATTTAAATATATTTTATATTCTGACCTAAATCCTAGATATTGTTCCATACATTTTACTTTGTAGGTTGAATACCTACATTCATACAAATAACAGCAATGTGATCGCATTTACTAAAAATGTATGAACATAATTTGGCATTTGGATAAATCGAGATTTCTTTGTAGCTGTGTCAAATAAAATATTCATGAGATAGAAAAATGTTTGGTCCCCGTTGTAATAGGAAAGCACTGAGAATTTTCTTTTATAACTAAAAGTTTTATTTCGATGTTAATCCTTAAAAAATATTTTTGATGTTTTTACCGTGTTGATAACGCATCCAGGTTATATTGAAAATGTTATTTATTTATTTATTTATTTTATTTATTTATTTATTTCAAACATACACATTGTATTGACACATGTTATTTGACATGTTATTAAATGATAGTAGGTACTCTCTCTCTCTCTAGTTGCAAGTGCTATTTTGCTAATGAAAATATACACCCATACTTTACTTAATACCTCTACACTACACGACAGATTTATAACAACAAAAAATCCATTTCACAGCCTATAAGATTCGATCCGATTGCGATACGAAAGTTAATATGATCTAATCGAGCAAATATACGAAAAATATCACTGGCATTGGCCGAGTCTGTCCTAAACTATTTCTTTTACTCGATTTTAAAAAAAGTTTGATTTTACCTATAAACTAAGAAATCAATTCAAAATCTTACTTTACAGATAATCTTAAGTCTGCTATGGCTTGTCAGTTCTTGGAAGTACATTAAGTATTATATATATTTTGTCTAATTTATTCAAGTACAACACATTATAATACATTTCATATAGTATATATTATTTGAATAATACGTATATTCGAAACTGCATGACATATTCAATAAACATAATTTAAAAAAATATATATATATAACTTAAAATTGTTTACACTTACAATTTTAATTTTGACTAGTAGTTTCTTACTTAAAAATACAATTTGTTTTATTATTTTCGCAAAGAATTCCAATGCGAGGTGCCTGAAACCAAGCTTGAGAGGTTTTCTACTGATCTTGGCCCTTGGACTATAGAATTTTCACTATGAATATAAAAGTTATCAACCTTCGCTAGTTTTAAAATGATTATATATCAGTCAGCATAATAAATGCTAATCTGTATATAAGATACATAAGCGCATAATAATGACAGTGCACATAACTCGGCAAATAAATGATCCCACCTTAGGCGAGTAAAAATGAAATTGTTCAGGGATACTAATGGAAGCTTTTACTCATTCTGTTAAGTAGGTCAGAATAATTGCAACTCCGTGTTGAGTACAATGCACTGAAGAATATTTCTTTTTTAAAACTGTTTGGAACTGTTTTTCCGAGTGATGCTGGATATTTCTAAGTAGCTTTTAAGCTCGTTAATAAATCAACATTTTTTTACAAAGCTTTGTCTTTAATTAATGACCGCCTCTACAGCTTAGTGAGTAAGTCCAGCTTTATTTTTCGGATGAAACACTAGTTGTTTCGAAAAAGAGCTTGGCGCTGTGTTTGCATGACTTCCTTCTCAGCTTGTAATTTGGATGACCTTAGCAGTTTTAGATTCAAAATTTTAAATAAAACTTATTTAGGTCAGACACAAATCTTTCTAGTATAACTAGTAAGTCACACGAGTATCTCGTTTTATCGGTTAATTTTCATTTTAAAAATACTTTTTTGTAACCTAGTGTCTTTTATTAAAGTTATTCTAAGATTCTCTTACTAAAATAATTAAACGAGCGTAAACTATTATATAATGCAAAGCAAGATTGCCAAGATGCAACAGAATTGGCTCCAAATGTAGGTCAAATTTTCTAGGGATTTCGACTTGGAATATGAAATGATGATTATGAAATTGAAAATATTCTTAACAAAATATTTGGATTTATATAAATAACTATGTATTATTTTCGTGAAAAACAATATTTAACGTATACACCAGAAAGGCAGTGGCACTTCGTTCTTGATTCACCTGACACTATTGGATCTTTCTTGATATTTTTTTCTTAAAAGGTAAGTAGGTGATCAGCCTGGGTCTGATACACGCCGTCGGTTTTTGGGTCTAAAGCACGTCGAGATTTTCCTTAACCATACAAGCAAATGTAATTCGCACATGAAAAAAAAAAGCTCATTTGTGCACGGCCGTGGTTCAAGCAACGCAAGCCGGTTTCCACACGAAGTTTTCCTTCATCGTTCGAGCGAATATTAAATACATATAAAGAAAGTCCATTGTTACACATCCGAGATCGAACCTACGACCTCAGGAATGAGCCCACACTGCTTATAATCATTTGTGTAACAAGGTGTATTTTACGTAAAGGTAAAGTATAATAACATATTCTATAAGGAACTGTGTGATCCTTTAAATGAATGATTAGAAGGCGAAAATTACTTCGGGATTAATTCCTGTTGTATTTCAATTCCCGGCGTTAAGCCCTTTATGTTTCTGTTTGTTGACCACAACGGATGAGGTTGAGAGAATTACATATTAGCTTTAAATTACACTTTGCGTTGTAACTCGGCGTTAATTCCATGACATTATTTGTATTTAATATATAATAAATATATTGTGTCGGGCTTACAATAAAACTGTGATAAAAAATTTTGGACATATTCACCGACTCCATAGCGACCAGTGGTTCGTTTTAGCACCCTCGCATTTTTATCTAATTTCTATTTAAATATTTACACTATATTTTTGTGTATTCGATAAAAGCTCACTCAGGTTTTGATTCATCTGCTTTGATAGAAAGCAAGTTTCTAGGATGGGCCTTTATATAGTATTTCTTACATATTATGTGTGTTTTATTGTTCTCGTCTTAATGTGTATTTGATAGCATATAATCAAATAAAAAGGGGTCATGCATGTGTTTTTTGTTTCTAAATTCAATCAATCCTTGTTGAGGCAGACGACTCAAAATCCCGGGGGTTAAGGTTTGCAGTATAAAAAACATAAATATTTGAGAAAAGATTAATAATACATTGCCCTAACAAGACTTTATTTATTTTATTGAATTGGCTATATTGGGAAATAATTTTGGCTTTTGCAGTTCAAATATAAAAATAGTAACTATTTATGTTTAGTTGTGTATCCTCACGATGTAGGCTTGTGTCAAGTGCATATTTTTAGTTTGCACGAAAATAACCCAGATACTTTCCCACGCACGAAATATACAATTCTAGTCAAGTAGTCCTCGTCTATTCAGTTGAATTGTTCACTCTGTGACATATTGGCTATAACTTCATTGTACTTTAAATGTCGCTTTGAAAGTTCTTGTTTTCCATCAATTGAATATTATACCACATTTAAATTATCTATTAGTTGATCTCAGCTCATTAATTTAAAATAACATGGGAAAATTTTATTAAGAGATTTAGATATAAGTGCAATGTTTTATTTTAATCTATGACAAAAATTAAAATATATTATTTTTATTGTCAAAAGTATTGACTGTTAACATGTATTTATACCTTGTATGTCTTCCCTTTATTACACCGAATAAAAAAGGATTTATATAAAACAGAGAAAATGCACTAGCTCCCTAGGAATCCTTGTGTTATAGGCAGCTAGTCTGTTCCATTTGACATATTCATAATTCTGCCGATCCATAACTGCGCGTTTTTCAAGGCAGTTTTTGCCGCGCACCACCACATTGTGAAACCAGCTGCCCACGGAAGTATTTCTGAACCAATTCGACTTAGGGTCCTTCGGAAAAAGAGCATACCAATTCTTAAAAGGCAACGCACTCGTGAGCTCTCTGGCATTGAGAGGGTCCATAGGCGGTGGTATCACTTAACATCAGGGGAGCCTCCTGCCCGTTTGCCCCCTGTTCTATAAAAAAAAAAAGAAAAATCACACTGGACTGGGTTAAAAATATTTGTATCTTTATATTCATCAAATATTTGATTTAATTAACAAACTATAGATATAAAAAATATATTAAGTCATAATAATCTTCTAATTACCTCACGACTTTCTAAAACAAAAGATTTCCGAAAACCGTTGTACTTTCAAAAGCTTATCAAACAATTGATCGGGAATTTCTAAGATCGTACTGATACACCGTTAGCGGAACGTGTTTCTGATCGTTTAGCAAAAACAGCCAACGATAGCATGACGATAAGCGGTTTAATAGCACTTTAAATATCGTTTAATCTTCCGCATTCATTTATGAGTCGTAGGTTCAATCTGGCTGTGCACTAACTTTTCTTTCAATATGCACTCGCTCGTATGAGCGTACGGTGGACTGAATTACTGTGAAGAAGACATTAGACATAAAAAATCGACGGCGTGTGTTAGGCACATAAGGGTGATAACATATTAGAAAAAACGAATTATCACTGAACACTACAGAATCTCAGGCCAGGAACTCCTGTGCGCAAAGTGGCCCTATACCACTGCTTTTTACGCATTCTTTAGTTACAAACGCCAAAATCCAAAGGGACTTTTACGATTGGTGCGTCTCACATTCAAACTTGTGCAACGATCAAATGACCATACAGTTTTATTATGAGTAACGTCGCAAAGTATCTGAACCCTGAGCGTGGATTTGTCTATCGATTAAAATAGGCTGCCTTTAATTTCGGGTGAAAAAAAGGAATTCGGATCAATAGGTACATTAGTATGATCAATTAATACTCGCTGCTGGGCATACCCACTAAAACCCCACGGCGCCACCAGCAATCGCCCGAGGCAGGACACGCCTAGCCTTGTCCGCATCCAGTCACTTGGCCTTCCGGGTAGCCAGGTAAGATTAAGGTTCGTTACCCTTACGTAAACGAGACTTCAAACTCATAAATCTAATATGTTATTGTCAAGTGTCACACTGAGCGGTCTCTCATTTGTTACTTAAAACATTTGTTTCTACTTAAAGATTTTTCTCAAACATTAACAAAAATTTCATTGACTGGAATTATAATATGTATTTCCTAATGTGCATATCAATGGCCAATCAATCAATTTGAATCAAGGTATTTAAAAAAAAAACAGAACTTAGTGCCTCTAACCTCAAGGCTAATAAGTAATCTCTTCCCGTGTGCCTTTTAATTTTGAGCTATTTGCGACCTCAGTTACGTAATTTAACTTCGGGCAAAAGTTCAATCTATTTTTAGTCCTTTTAAACTTCTCAATTACACTAAAAAGACTACGTTAATTAAAGACTGGAAAAACTCAATTTTAGTTTTAATTATGACT
Source organism: Pieris mannii (assembly GCA_028984075.1). NCBI lineage: Eukaryota > Metazoa > Arthropoda > Insecta > Lepidoptera > Pieridae > Pieris > Pieris mannii. The sequence goes on from CM054784.1 coordinate 1,819,503, forward strand.
GTTTAAATACCTGTGGGGAGCTTAATGTAAAATGTGAGTACTGTGACGGTATTTTCATTTGAATGTTAATTAGCTTCAACTAAGCATTCTCGTGAATTCTACGTTTATTAGCAAAGTTTTTCCATCAAATTTTGACTTTGATATAATTATACCATAAAGGTGAAAATAACATTTGTGTGTTATAAGTTGTTATCACGACTCAGAGTTAAGATATGACAACACACGAAATGGCATATAAAATTTGACAAGATTTATTTCCCTCCGAAACACATATCTTCTTCTCTCTCATCTCATTTAGAAGAGCTGTTCGAAGATATGTCTTTAGAGAATAGACGCATTATAATTATAGTATTCTATCTACTTTTCAAGCTGTGTTTAGCTATTAAGCATCGGTTTTGTATGTTAATAAATACATTTTCTTCGTCTCCGGCGTTCTTCTTTGTTGCTTTGTCTGAACTAGCACCAGAGTGCTACTTTATTGCTAAATATATCTACTTGAATTGCAAGCTAGTCTAAATAGTTCCTGGGTGGATGTCACGCCGGTCCACTGTTGTTCGTTCTGCAACCACGACGTCTTCCAGCAGCCAATCTTCTTCCTTGAATTTTGCCCATCATCCAACAAGTAGCGTCAATAGTGACGCTTAACGTGTCTGAGATATGAGACTTTCCGGATTTTAACAGTCTGCACAAACTTTCGTGTCGTCCCAATTGCTTGAAGTCTTTCGCTCGTCACACTCTGGATCCAGCTGATGCGTAGCACGCGACGGAAACACATCTCAATAGCTTCGAGGAGTCTTTTTAGAAATATATTTTTTTCTTCTTCTTCAAGTGCCTCTCCATTACTAGAGGTTGGCCGTCAGCTTCCTGAAACGCGTTTTCTCTAACGTCCACTCCCTAACGTTGCGAAATTTATTTTGCTAAATATTTTTTTTTAGGGAATTATCAAAAAGGTTAGTCGACATCACAGGAGAACGAAGAGCTGGCAGCTACCTTGGACAAAGAATTAGTCTGGCTATTCAAAGGGGGAACGCTGCCAGTATCTTCGGAACCTTGCCTAAAGGGACTACTTTTAATAATATTTTTTAATAATTAAATTTTAAGGTTAGTTATTAGGTATATTTTTATCTATTATGTTATTTCTTAGGTTTCATATTATATTCCAACTGTTAAAAGCTTAATTTAAATAAAATTTTGCTAAATATCAAGTCAGCATCTCAATTTAGGTTTGACTGTCCTTGTTTAATCCTCTTACTTGACTATGTGCAGGCCTACGTAGCGAACATGTGCATCATTATTTATGGACAGTTTATGCATTTATTTAAGCATACTCGGTTGAGATTTATTCGTCCAAAACCATATATTCATAATGTTTACTGTACGTTCACAATTTAATTTACATTTTCAACGTCGAGAACTCAATAAACTCTCCACCGCTCTTAAATCGCATCTTAATGATACTTATCAACAAAGTAAATAAGAAATAGTTAGCGAAAGTCATGGTATAATGGGAACACGCCTTATATAGCCTCACTGAAATTAGATTTAGGCCTAATTAACACTGAATGTGTGGGTACTTAAAAATATCTCTATCGTCTTCAAATATCATGTGTAGTGTTTGGTTATACGGTGATGAAATCGATAGTTCAGTTACCCTATTTTTTTACACAGAAACATTTACGTACCTATAATTATCTTTGCACTGACTATTTATTAATTTACAAAAGTCATTTTTAAATTATGAAAACTAAGGGAAAATTAATTTCATATTGAGAGGGGAGACATTATGAATGTCAAGAACTAGCTCGTTTATCAGTAAAAGACGCTATCTACGCTCAGTTTGGGGACAAAGTGATGGTATAATTTCGAAAATTAGGATTGACAAAAAACTATGTTTATTTACTGACTCATCAATATGTATATCAAAAGATCTGAGTCATACTAAACAAGTCTCAGTAGGTATAGTTATTTTTAATAGTTTTACATTACATATAAGATTTATTATACCATCCTTTATAACGTACGTACATCAAAGACTTAGAATTTTTGAACTGTACAGTATACAATATACATATTATATAGATATAGGTAAAATGTATAAATTAGTCTAGCCATTCAAAGGGGGAACGCTGCCAGTATCTTCGGAACCTTGCCTAAAGGGACTCCTTTTAATAATATTTTTTAATTATTAAATTTTAAGGTTAGTTATTAGGTTTTTTTTATGTATGTGTTAACTGGTAAAATGAATGATTAACAAAATAAATTATTTAAGTCAAAGAACCCTACATAATAAATTTCAATTTAGTTAAAATCTTGTGGCAATCAACCTGATTTTTAAATACCTTAAACGTAAACGATACATCAATTAATTCCTTCGATATCAATACATCTTAAAGTGCTCTAGCCTGGTTTCGTATATTGGCAACACTTTCTTCTGGAGAAAAGTGGATGCCTCATTAATCTTTATTGAAACAGTAATAAAAGAACACTATGAAGCAGCATTTAATGATACAAAAAAGTCATTTAATAAATAACAAACAAATCTACCCGCGTCACACGAGCAAATTATAAATTACAAGCAACAGTTTTGCAAATGAAAAATAAGAAATAAAAGTTGAATGCAATAAATTTATTCCAATGTGAGTTAATCCAACGAAAGAAGATTGTAGTGATCACATTATGCGAAATAAGGATTTTACGGTTCTCGCAAATAAATAGGCTTGTAAGTAATCTCTCTTTATTCTTATTTTTTGTCTCGTATTGTTTATACCTACGATTTCTTACCGCGTTTTATTACGTGATTTGAAAGAGTGGCGGAGAGTTTATTGCCAGTTCTTCTCTTCTGTTCTACCCCCTTGATTTGAGAACAGTAAATGTAAAATTAGAATTCATTTAAATACATTAAATTTATTTTTTTGACGTTCATAAGTATACATTATGTTACCAACATGAATAAATGATTTTGAATATGAATTTGATTTAGTGAATTCTATAATTGAATATATAGGTTCTGATTATGTAGGAAATTTTAAATCATACTTATATTGGAAAGTAAAGTCACTTTGACATTATTGATTTTCTTATTATACATGTACAGAAATTAGTATATTTCTCACATTAGATACTTTAGATTATTAATGTGTTAACTGGTGTTTAATTTTGTTTGTTTGTTAGTATGTGGAAAATACGAAATAAAAAAACAGCTGGTCCCAACTGGATCCAAGTAGCTCAATCGAGAGAGGACTGGCTATCTCTGCCTTCACCTATAGAGGAGTTTTTACGGAAGAAAAATAGTTTAAAAGTAGGAAAAACTAACAAAACTAAATTTAGGATACAAATTTAATTACTAACAAAACTAACACTAGTATGTAAGTAAACTTAATTAATCCAACTTCCTGTTTTGCTGTAAGAATTAAAAGGTTTTTTTATTTATTTATTATGTGGAAAAGATACTGGTTAAGGCTTCATTCTCATTCATCATTTGAATTTTATTTTGAATATCGTTAGAGCGTGTTGGATTGTAAAGAAAAAGGATAAAAGTGATAATTACTAAGTAAACTCTTAATGTTGTTGCTTAAAACACATATTTCAGCAACACGATTAAGTTTATCCATCATATATATATACAAAAAACATTCCTATATAAATGTAATGCGACAGACTAACAAATGTGTCTGCCCCATGTCCTATTAAGGTTTACGGCGCATAATATTCCCAGTATATGTTTGAATTTATTAAAAAAATACATAGCATATAATTTAATTCGACGACATTTCAGAAACAGCTTTCAGAAGCCTCTCATTTTGACAGCTGTCGACAAATTCATTATTAACAAGCAAACCTAATTCCAGTGCACGTGATAATTATATAATACTTACACGTCTACAATGTTCTTAACCTAAAAAGATAAAATAATTAAATATTGGTAAATAGGAAATTTAAAAAAAAATAAAAAGTTCCCTGTGGAATCTTTAATGCTGACAGCATTTCCTCGCGCTATTGCGATACTTATTCATTTTTGTAAATACAGATATATTATATAGATTTTTATATTTAATAATATAAAGAGTGGATAAAAATCTGTCTATAAATAATCCTGCTGTAATACCACTTATGAAGACTCCAGCAAAGCCATTATACTCGGTAGTAAATGTCATCGGTCATTAGTGATTAAAAATAAATATCAATAACTTTGAATACAACTCTATGGAGGACGCGCTTAATTAGCAATCGTTGTTTTGTACTTACTCTCCAGAGGCCAGAGGGCCACGAATAATGAAAAGCACTTGAAGTGTCAAGTTATGTAAATATCATAATAATGAAAATGCTTTTTTGAAGCCAAAAATGATACAGTTTTGAAAATATTTTAGAGAGACTTCTTGAGTATTGCTCGCTTTCGGTGTAATTTTAATTTCGTAATGTGAATCCCATAATGTATTCGTACAAAGTTTATTTTAGCATATTTTTAATATATTAAGCTTTAAGCTTAGTGTGTCAATCTTGTCTTCTGTTCATTTCCTGTCAAATAAATTATTGAATATTGGGCAATATTCAACTTGTTCAAATGATAAATATATATTGTTATAATTATATATTACAAAATCAAACGAGCACGTTGAACTTTTAAATCCTTTTCATATTTTTTTATTTTTGTTATTTAACTAGATTTTATTTTAAATTCATTTTATATTTAATTCTACTTAACTGTTATATTATTTCAGCTTTTATGGTAATCCTTATTACTTTTAACTTGTAAGTAAAATCTTTGTCAAAGTGTTAAGTAAGTCCAGTTAATTGACACATAAAAAAATGAATAAATAATACACGAACAATTAAAAGAAGAAGAATGTTAGTGGGCGTATGTTACACGGCAGAAATAGATATATATGTCAATTCTTAAATGTAGCAGTGTTTGCTAGTGGCTATTGCATGCGACTCTCATCGAACATCTCATCTCATCAAGGAGAGATTACTGTACAATCTTTAATTTGAAGGGAGAGTACCGTTTCGATGTCATTGACATTTAATCTTTGACACTACTTACTACGAAACTTATGAAATTTTTTTGTTACGATTTTTATTTATTTTTTATGTTATCGGCATTTCGTTCGTTGGCCGTTCGCGAGTTATGAGTGTTTGAACACACCCGACTTTGTTTTATATATTAAGATTATCTCCATTGTATTGGCTTTGTTTTAATAAACTATTGTGTCATATTAAGGAATGCATATCTGACAACAAAGTGTATCTTAAAATAATTCTTAAACTAAACCTGCCACTCCTGTATACTGTTCGCCATTCCTGTCTCATATATCTGAATAATTCAGTTCATAAAGAGTTTATCATAACTCCTACATTGACGTTCATGTGATGCCTGAGTAAATATTGCTCACTTAAAGCAGAATTTCTTCCCTCACCTTAATTTATAGCCCAATGATATTTACAGAATTGATGGGAAAGTTTAGCCGCAATTGTTTGCGGCCTAATGCGTTTGATCCACTTACTAAATCGTTTATAAGTACTTTTCTAAATCGATGGTATTTAGTGAGTGCGTCTCTTAATGTCTTCTAACCCCTAGGTGGGCCAATGGGCATCCACAGTGAGACTCCATCACATTCGGTCTTGTGTCTCGTATTTCACCTCGCTCCAAGTCTTACCGGCTCTCTTTATCTCGTCTGCTATTGTACGGCGCCAGGTTAGCTTGGGATGGCCACGCTTTCGCTTTCCTTGCTGATTCCAATCAAGCGCCTGCTTGGGAATATGATTGGGATCCCTTCGAAGTGTATGGCCTATCCAATCCCACTTGCGTCTCTTGATCTGCTGACTGATCGGAGTTTCTCGGCAGCGCTCCCAAAGTTGCTCGTTAGAGATTTTTTCAGACCAGCTCAGAATACGGCGAAGACAGCGGTTGACGAAGACTTGGAGTCGGGGCGAGATGTCTTTGGTGACCGTCCACGTTTCACATCCGAATATTTTAATCTTGATTCGACGCGTCAACATCCGTGACAGCCATACAGGCTGAAGTTATGCAAAGGTTGCTTTGGCCTTGGCAATGCGTAGTCCTAGATTTGTATATTGAGATTTTTTTATACAAACGTTTGGCCACAATTCCACCTGATGTTACATGTGGCCTATGGAGGGCCTGTCTGTCCAGGAGATGCCACTGTAATCACCGTTTATTTGAACCCATATTAAACTGTCTACGGAATATGGAAATTGAGTTTCATTGGTTGGTTTTCTAACAATTGACGAACTAAATCCACCCAAACTCTGGTGACACTCCAGCGTGCTTCTAGATAAGCGTTGTTTGAAAGGGGATGACGGAATCAGATATAGACTAATCTGAAGACTCAAAAGCGATGGCCTATATCGACAGAAGTAAATTGTAGAATCCTAGGACTTATTTCTATACAGAATTCACCTTTCATATTATTCAAATGCATGGTCAAACTTTGTACTATGAATGTTGACTCACAATTTCACGGATTCCAAATCTATAGAGTACATGTACACGTTTCCATTACCGTTTCATCATTAATCAACTATTTTGAGCTTTTGTGATTCCTTTTTATATAATGTTTTCTCTAGCTGCCTGTTGTTCATATAATATTTGACTATAAAAATATGTGATGGTATTAATAGCACGCTTTTATGAATGCCCAGGTAACCTATATCGTTAACATTTCTGATATTCGAACTTCGCAAAAAATGTACTTATTAAAAGGCCGCCAATGCACTCGCTCAATGTGAGTGTCCATAGGCAGCAGTATCACTTCATATCGAGTGAGCCTCCTGCCCGTTTGCCCCCTATAAAACGGGCTCTTACTTATATTGATCACTTACCATATTTGTACTTGATTTTAAGGAAAACATACCCAACGGATATTATAATAGAAAGTGTAAAATAATGGTTACTTAAGAAATTGGTTTAAAGTTCCTAGAATTATTATAGCTATTGGAGAAAGAATTTTCAATTTACTTGGAAAATAATTGAAAACGCTTCTCAGGGAATATAATGAATATCATTCATATTTATATAATGAAAGTCACCGATATCTGTGAAATCTTTCATATATACTAATGCTGTATTATTAGACCAAAATTGTATGCTCTAAATGATTGTCAGTACATCACGTGAAAACTAACCAAAAATATTTTGTAGTGAGGGTAGGAGCTCTGTCACATACTTTTTGAAGTATTCTTATACGTTAACATCAGTAAAAATTTGTGTTAACTTATGATTTAGACAATTTCTTTGTTTTTATCTTCTCTTTAATGCAGTCATAATTTTACCAGCATCTTCGTTTACGGATTATATTATCCGCGGTAAAAGCCTGGTTCCCACAGGACCTCTAAAGTTCCACATAGATAGCCAATTCCTGTATTATGATATTTGCATGGCAAACTTCTAAAGAGGTAAATAAATTAACTTGAAACGAGCCAAGATAATTTGAATGCTATTATTTCATCATCTACTTGGCGCCATTTGGCTCTGGCCTGGAAATTAGATATATATGTACTATACAGTGTGTACTATACAGTGTGTACTATACTATACACTGTGTACCATACTATACACTGTGTAATATATAGAAGTAGAACCGTGTAAACTTACCACATTACTATTTTGAACTTTTTGAGGGATAATTGATGAGAGTAGATTTTTACGATTCGCGCGCACACGAAAGGACCATCACCCAGTTAGTAATACTTTTAGAGTAAATTAAGTCTGGCAATAATTTCAAGATAATGAAAAGTGCTCTCTGAACGGGTCTTGTAAGTTGATACTACTTACAAAATGAGTCCTTGCTAGTTGTGTGTATACAGTTTAAAGTCATAAATCATCCAGTTAGATGTTGTCAACATTTTAGTTTTTTTTGAAGTTAGGTATACTTCTTTAGGCGCGTTAGAGAAAGATGATGAGAGTATTTTTTCTATTAGTGTCGTATTTGTAATAAGGCGAAAGATAAAACTTTTGAAAACATTTTTACCTTGTTACGCCAAAGAACTTCTAACGCGTGTACGTAAGTACACACTCGTTTTTTTATTCCAGTTCGTGATTATCAAGGCTCAATAATACAATACGCCTTTAAGCGTTTAACTTAAAATGTATATCACACGACATCGACAGGATTTGACAAAGATAATAGCAGAGAGCTTGCTAAGATGAAGAGACCCTACCGGCCTATAAATATTATAAGGATATTTAAGAATAAGTCGTCGCCCAGGCCGGGTGTTGGACGGAGACGAAGACCAGCCGACTAGTCATGTTCTAGCAAAGGACAGACATTCAGTTCTAGGTTATCTTTTCAGCCGTGGATCTGGCCGTGTGAGGGTTAATAAAGGCCTTAATATAAAATAATAACGCTTAACGCTTTGTTTTGGTGTATACACGTTCGCGATAGATTTATTGTGTAGGAAAGGCCCTAACAGCCCAATTTATTTTAAAACATTTGTTTTCTAACCCGATATTGTTGTAATACAAATTCCAGTTACGTACCGTTGGATCCATTCAGAACTATTAGAACCAGGCTATCTCTGTTTACGTCTACATTTAAGACAATATCGATTCGTTACAAGAAAGAATAGCGTACTTTCTAAGTCTTAAAGCTATTAGAGTTGTACGTGAGTTAAATTTATTTTCGTTTTATGGATTTTGCCGGTTATAACATATTAAATGTGAGTGTCTGAACGTGGCTCAGTGCCTTGGTTGCATTTGTTGCAAGCTTTCTATCTGATGGTCTAGGGTTTTTGTGAAAAACTTTGTGTGTTTCATTAATCATATTCAATTCAAATAGGTACTAGACATGCTTTTCTTAGAGCATTTTTTTAAAATTGTATACCGACCTTTTTTATAGAGAATTTATAGATCACTCCCGTGTATTGGTTTGAGAAGTTGATTAACGTTAAGGTTTTTATTTTAGAACATAAGTTTGACAAATATTATAAAGAAACAAAGAAAATAAATATGACATTTGCATGTCTATTTTAATATGGCTGATTGTGTGGATTTTTGTAATTAATCCATCCAAAAGTACTTCTAAGTACAAAAGTAGCAAAGTAATACTTTTTAGAGTAAATTAAGTCTGGCAATAATTTTAACTTTCACTGAACGAGTCTTGTAAGTTGATACTACTTAAATACTGAGTCCTTGTTAGTTGTGTGTATACAGTTTAAAGTTAAGCAAAAATAAACATTTAAAACGGAAATAAACATTTATCTCAAATGATATAAATGTGAGAGAGAATGCTACATTTCTACTCCTTATTAGTACATTGTAATAATAAAAAGCCATTGTTCAACTGCAAAAGGATTTCCTACAATAGAACTAAACAATTGTTTCTTAAAAATCTTCGAAGCATTACGACAGTACTGAATCTCTTTTGATAGGTTTATTTTTATTAAAGTATTCCTACAACAAGTCATTTAACAATGTTGAAATAATTATATTATAAACGAAAGCCAAAAACGGAATACATATTCAAACATAAACACAAAGCATAGTTTTACCTATTTAAACAAAAAATATAACAAAGCACAAATTTATACAAAATTCTAAATTATAAGTTCTAAGATTGATTGATTGATTGATTACAATATAAAGGAAGTATTACAAAGCCAGTATTAGTAAAAGATGCCAGAGTTAGTTAAATAATTTTTTTCACATTAAATAATTATTTGCTGGTAATTTATGTTGTAATCTGTAGGTAGATACTGAGTTTAACTATTCGATTAAGAACTAGGAAAACTAGATCTTTAGACTGTCAGGCGATTTTTCAAAAAGTCTAATTGTACACCGATGTTTTACTATGTATAATGGCTTGTAAAGGGTGTTTCAACAAGAACTTTGTTTTCTAAAACAAAATAAAACAAAGAATTTAGAGGTAAATGAATGAAATTTTTATTGTATTACAAAGAGAAAAGTTTGGCAATTATGAATGAAAAATGATATCTGGCAAATGTCTACCACGACCACGCTGACAGATGTTGATTCTTTCATCAAAATTTTTAATCACTTTTTGGCAAAATGGAGGGTTTATTTCGTTAATGCCATCACGTATTTTGAGTTTTAAGGCTGCGATCGGTTCGATTGGCTCCGTATAGACTCTGTCTTTAACATAGCCCCACAAAAAATAATCCAGTGGTGTTAAATCACACGATCTGGCAGGCCACTTAACAGCTGAATTTCGCGAAATTATGCGCTCGGGAAATTATCGCGAGATGTTAACCACTAAATTTTGGCCTATTATTGATGACATGGATATCACTGAAATGTGGTTTGGACGGTGCCACATGTCACACAGCCAATTAACGATCAATTTATTGCAAACCAAATTTCAAATTTTACATAGAAAACATCGTAAGGAACGACAAACAATTATCATCTAGAAGTACGCTGAAGTATCACGCCTTCGTTGTTGACATGCCCAGGTGCCCCACTGTATGATTTGGTTCGTCCAAGCAACCCCTTCCATCTTCCCTAGACAGTATAGATGGGTTCATTTACGCGGCGGTAGACAGGCGTGCCCTTCAATAGGCCACATCTTAAGATCAGTTGGCCAAATGTCTGTCCAGTTCTGAAAGAAAGGAGAGGAAATAGGCTTGCCATATTAAATCCAACGTGTCAGAGAAAGAAGGTCATATTTGCCTATACAGAAAATTGAGGAGATCCGAGCCTAATTGAAATGAAGGAATGTTACTGTGTATTAAGAAAAGTTGCAATACGATATAACTGTACTCACTAACTATTACCAATATAGTAATAACTTATTATATTAGTTACACAAACTAATATAATTATATATGTGGTAATTGTTATTTAAAAAGCAATGTTTTATAGAAATCCTTAAGCTGTAAGCTAGCTAAAAAGTCGAAAAAAGTGTTCCTCCTGTACCTCACATACTTTATCAGAAGCAAGATCTACATCTTTCGTAGCTTCGTAATTCAGCAACTCCCTTGTGGCACTTTCTACACGAAACATTTATTCGTCATGTTAAGTTATATCGAGAGAACACCTTGGGCATATAGAGACGTATTAAAATATTAAGTCCAATTTTGGCTTATTCGACTTTAAGAAAAGTACCAATAAAAGGCCGGCAACGCACGCGATCTTCTAACTTTAGGAGGACGAAAATCAAGTACGCCTCCTGCCTGTTTAAATAAATAAAAATAAACAAATATTATCTCTTTCATATTGGATTTACGTACATATGTAAATGAGAGATGCTGCATACGTTGTATGCTAGGTATTAAAGCAGCTATATAATAGGAAAAATAACAGTACAAAATCAGTATGTTGCCTCAGTTTTGCGCTATGGTATCCTTTTATGGGGAAATTCGGTAGATGTGAGTAAAGTTTTAATTACTCAGAAAAAATGTATCAGGGCTATTATGGGCGTTGGACCTCTTACGAGCTGCAGACCGATTTTTCACGAACTCGGTATTCTGACAGTACCGAGTTTGTATATCTTAGAAGCAGTTATGACTGTAAAGAGGTATCCAACATTATTTAAAACATTTAAAGAAACTTCCTTGCATATACCGAGGGATCCAACACGGCTGCGGGTACCTGCATGTTGCACCACGCTATATTCTAAAAATTGTTACGCCATGGCTGTTAGAATATTTAATCACCTTCCTAGAAGTTACAGATCGCTGCCATGTAATGTTATCAAGGGGAAGGTGATTGGGTTTTTAAAGGCAAGGTGCTTTTATAGCGTGGGCGAGTACCTAGATCATAAGTTTGAAATTAACGCGGGGAACATCACTTCAGATGTTATTGTATTTAATACAAGAAAAAGAAGCCTAACGATTAAATCGTTGTATTTTTTAGATAAGAATTATTACAAACAGTTTCGGGAATTGCGAGCTTTTTAATTGTTTAATATTTTTTTCTTTTTTTAATATATAATATAGAACGAAGCCTGTACTCTTGATGAGCTAAAGTATTTCTGTCAATTTAGTCCTCTGTATTGTTTGCATAATGTATAAAATGGTAATGTACCCATATAATTAGTTTGTTGACAGTTGTATTATCTGTACTGTTTACATAATAAGCGATTAAACCTAGATTGTGTTCTTTAGTTCAAACGAGAGGACTTAAAAGGTTGCCTGGAAGAGATCGCTTGTTAGCGATAAGGCCGCCCGTTGCATCCCTTGTAATTTTTGTGTATTGTTTTATTTTTGTTTCTGTGCAACGAAGTGTAAATAAATAAATAAATAAATAAATAAATAAATAAATAAATAAATAAAAACATGAAACACGATACATAAGATTTACTCACACCTGTACATCACAGGGATAACCTTCGGTTTTACGTAAGTAGTAGAAAAATAAGTATAAAATAAATGAGTCAACTTTGTTAAGTCTGGGCCTCAGATTTATCTGTTTCATGAACTTTTGTCAATCTAATAGACGCCGTCCACTTCTTGGGTCTACAGTAAGCCAGGCTCCTAAGGATGATTTTCTTCACCATTGGTACGAATATTAAATGCGCACATTGAATATCCATAGATGCACACAGCCCGGGGTCGAACCTACGATGTCAGGGATAAGAGTAATACGCTGAATCCACTAGGCCAACACAGCTCTAGGCATTTGTAAAATCTTTAAACAATATTTCACATACAGATAGGTCAAATCCCAATGCATTTTTGATCCACGACGAGCATCACCTCTGAATGAATTAAAATATCCCACTTCATAGAGAACAATTGACTAAGGAACGCGGGTAGTTCTTCCTTTGCAAAACACTTTGCTAGTTCTAAATTGAAATGCGTTTCTCTATAGTATCCCCAACTGATAAACATTATAAATATTAAATCCTTTGACATACTCGTAAGAAATTGCCGAGTACGTTGAAGCTTTCCCGTCCTATTTAATGTTGCATTGAAATGTGTCAATAGGATTATTTAACTTTAATCGCCTTTTAGTCGCGCTGCAATTATAATTAAGTAAGATTGAGGTTATTGGGTCAAGATTTAAACGTCGCAAGTAGTGATTATAAAAAAATGTAACTTCTTAAACACACAAATATACAGTATTTCCAATATTCTTAACCTGCATATTAATGATAATTGAAAATTGATAACCAGGAAAGTATGGTACCTGTGGCAGTGTATTGCACTACTATTGAGCGAAGAAGCACCAACTCTGGGGTCACCGGTACTATCTACCATGAACCAACTTAAATCTTTAATTAGCGCCTGTGTACTTGAACTCCATGACCCAAAGGAAACAAAATCTAACTGGAGGAAAGACTAATATTTGTGGCGTTTATTATTTGCCACCTGCTCTGCTTTTGTGTTTGTCTGCTTGTCACGTTAGCCCCGTCTTACCTAGACGGGGCTAACGTGTCCACACAAGTAACATCCCATACCAAAGCCCGTACTTTATGGGATCAAAGACATCCGGCTAGCCATCTAGCGATATAAATGGTATATGCCTGTATAAATTGCGGTTAAAATTGTATAATTAAGTTTGGTACGTGTTATTTAGCGTATTGTTGTATAAAAAAAGTTTAAACCGTAGTTATAAGTCTTTATATTAATCTAATATTGTAAATATTAAGTTGGTATTATTAACAAAAGTCAATTTTTAAATTATCTTTGACTTATATTTCTGTTACATCAATTACAAAGTACCCGAAATTTATTATTAATAATAAAATATTAACAATATTCCTAAATTCGATTCCGGCGAAACAATGCCACAATACTTATGTCTAACAGAAATAAGCTAATTTAACTAAACGGTTATAATTTTTCCGCAAATTTGAATACGGAGGTGCATTGAACTCAGTTGTCACGGCTAACAGTACCGTTATGCTATAACTTTACTTTCGACGAGAAACACCAAAAAACGGCGTTTTAGTTCTGCTTCTAACGGGAAAGCTCTCATTCACAATTATGTCAAGGTCTTGCTGGCTCACTTTATGCGTAGGCTTTTAACATTGTCATTAAACGAATGGCAGTAATTTGTGTAAAATACATAAGACAAGATTTATACATTTATTACGTAAAATTACATGTAAAACTAAAAATATACCGACTAAAACAAATATTATACTGAAGTGAAATCCTTTTGATTATCGTCAAAATAGTTAAAATGTATTTATGATTATTATTTTATATTTTAAAGTTAGTAATATTAAAATATTAAAAATGTTAAACTATAGTTATATGTATGTATATTTAATAATGTATATGTGCTACAGATTGATGGAAGGATGTAGGAAGGGAAGAAAAGAAAAGACAAAAAATACAGATTAAAGAAAAACAACTAAGGCAACATATTACAATCAAAATAAATAAAGTGGAAATGGGCTGGGTATATGGCAAGAGGAACAGAAAAGTGGTGCAAACTGGTACCCAAGCTATAGCAACGGAAAAAGAGGAAGACAATGTAGTAGGTGCATAAACCAAATTAAAGCAGCAGGTGGTACATGGCAGGGAGGAATGGGGGGATTGAAGGAAGCCTTTGCTAAAAAGGGCACTCATAAACCTAAAAGAAGATTGAAAAAGAAACGTGTTTTAATGTAAAAGTATCCGAATTAACAAAAATAGAGAGTATTATAGATATATAGTATAGACGTTTAATCAAAAACTTAAACGAAATAAAATATCGTCCATAAATGCAATGAAATAGCCGGACAATTATCTGCATCCGTTACATAACGTCGCAAAGCAACAGGTGGCAATTAGTTACGTCTCACGGTTAGTTCGGATAACGGAGATGAAACTCAGCGAAGCATGTTATTATTAACTGTTATCAGCTGATATTATAAAACTTGGTGACTGAGATGAAAAGATAGGTTTTTTAATAGTTTATACATTAGATACATTAAGGGCCTATTTCACAATGTATGGATAAAGTACCAAATAGCTATGCAACACATAAATTATTTGGAAGAAAAAAGTTCCGAATAAGACACTTCGCGTTTCATGACGAATAGCGCTGACAGTCGTGAAACGCAACAAACACTAGTTTATCCTACCAATAAGTAATAAATAGCTTATTTGGATCCTTTTTCCGGAAATTGTGAAACAGGCCCTAATTATATAAAACCACACAATCCGTAACATACTTAGATAAATAGGCATGCAAATGTTATATTAATTTTATAATGTAATACAAATATTAACATAATGGCATAATAATAGGTAAGTTATTAACAATTATTGTCAAACTTACGATCTAAATACTCGCCCACTCTATAAAGGCACCTGGCTTTTAATAATTTAATCACCTTCCCCTTGAAAATATTGCACGTCAGTGATCTATAACTTCCAGGAAGATGATTAAATACTTTAATAGACAAGACGTGACATACATCGTTGTGCAGCATGTAGTATATTATTAAACGAATAGTACAGAAAACAACAAAAAAACGACTATAGAGCCTGGTTTGATACCTGTAAAGCTACACAGTACAAATTTTTAATTTCTTATAAACTAAATTATTATTTATCTCTTTTTATTATTATTATTATTAAAAAAAAGAGTAAAATAATACAATTAATACAAAAACCGAAACGAAAACAGTACAATAAAAAGAAAACAAGTTTTTAATACCTTGTCGCATCACAGGTTGGCTAAAACTATCTGAGAACGTGTGTTTCTCTCCGTCCTATAAACTTCATTTACTATATGTACAATTAACTGTGACGGTACAGTAACTGAACTTATAATTCAGACACGAGTCATCATTCAGTGTCAGTCACGGATATCTATTTTTTATTTAAATGATTAAAAAACGATTTTTAAAAATTTTCATCCCTTAATGATAATTTCTTCTGAAGTGTTTTTACGTAGTCGGAAATGTATTAAGAGCATTCCTAACTAAGCATGTATTTAAAATGAAATCATGTATATTGTATCCTATAAAATTCAGGTCAATTGCTATTTGAGTTGGATATTTGAAGAAGCTCCGTCTGGAATCTATTACATATTCATGTAACCAACTGTATTTATTTGCGTTCAGACGGATCTTCTCTCGTTTTTTATGCAACACGGTTTTGCGTAAGTTAACTTAGACATAGAGAAATAATTACTATTTATTTATAATTAATAATTGCGAATAGACTAAAGCCTTACCTAGTCTTTCGCATTGATATCTCTTTGTTATTTTTCTAGAACCTTAAGGTAAAAACCTAATTTTAAATAAAACAGTCAAATAACTTCGCCGGTCTATTTTTACTACACATGTACGAGTTCAGTCAAAATTCAGTGGCTTTGTATTTCAACGTGTCTCTGAATTTAGAAGCAAGGCTGCTAAGGGTTTATCAAAACGTGATTGATTTTCTGCTTATTCAGAAAGATCATCTGGTAATAAACGAAATATGTAATCTCCATTAGGTTGAACTTAATATAAACTTTAATATTCCGATTTGAATTTAACTCGTAAATAAATAATAGAATGCATCTATGACCACTGTTTTATAATTTCTACTGCATTATATTAAATCTTTATTGAGTAAATTATATTGTTTTATGGGTTTAATAGATAACTTAACGCGCAAGTTTAATATATAAATCATACAGTTAAATAAAAAAGCAGTGGTTCTGGGTAAGGTGTAATGTTTCCGTGTCTGTTTAATAATTTCTGTTCATAGCCAAGTAGAGGATCAGACACTTTTATTAGAAGAAATAAGAGTAACCGACTACCAATATAGTTACATTTACATATTAATTGTCTTAAATTGTTACCTACAATGAAACTAATATAATAACATAATCGTTTTCAGACCGCCGAAGGTGCATGGGCGTTGAAAATGAAAATAGTCCTAAGTTTGATCATTTACGCCGCTAGTGTGTGTGCTGACGACAATGAAGAAAGGTAATAATAAGTCAATACGTATGTTTCATTATAATAAAATATAAGGGTACCATTTGAATAAATTGTAATTTAGTAGTTTAATGCATTCATTTGGTCAAGCTGGAATTGGTCGGATTAATAACTGCAGCTCAGTTTCATCATTGAGCAGGCAGTTTTCCTGCGCACCACCACTATGTGGCACCAGCTTCCCGCTGTAGTATTTCCGAACCAATTTGAATTCAAGTCCTTCGAGAAAATAGCGTACGAAATCTTAAATGGCTGGAATGCTCTTTAGAGTTCTCTGACAGTATGAGTGTCTATGGGTGGTCGCACTTACCAGTAGGTGAATCTCCAGCCCGTTTGCCCCCAATTATATAAAAAAAAACTTAATATCTGATTTTATGCCCTACACACTTATATGTAACGCTAAAATGGAATATCTGTAGAGGTTCTAGCGATATAAGATATTGGATTAAGTCCATTAAATTCTACTGAGTAAATGCTACTATGTGGGTTTTTTAAAACATAATGTTTAACGCATTTCTTTTTTATTGAAAAATTGACCACATTCCCAGAGCAAAAATGTAATTGATAAATTTATATTTTCAGGCGATCCAAATTACCATACATCGCTGATGCGGCTGGCATCTCTATTCCACGACCTTCAAACCTGCCAGCAACGGTTGGAAGTCCGGTGAATTTACTTACACCTGACAGATATGAATTCTATACATTTGACGAATCGGGAGAGTTAGTCAAAAGATTAATGACGTTAGAGGAAATACAGGCTATAGTCGCAGCAGGAGAAGATGCAGATGGACTAGTTACGTTTGCTAACGAAAATCAACCAACTATCGCTTTTAATTTCAGTCAACCTCCATACACAAAAGTAAATAGTGTCGTAACTAATGTACAAAATGTCTTAAAAGCCCAAATGGAGGCTCATAAAAATAATCCACTTATGCAACCTACATTAGATACGCCTGACGTTTCCGATTCATGGAGTTTAATTTTGCCTTCAATTTTTGGCAACACAGGAGTAGATATTGTACCAGATAAGACTTCTGGGACCTTTATTACCCCAGAAACTGAAACTATTGAAGATGAGAATATAAATGGAGACTACTTGTATGCGTTTAACAAGGAAGCATCTTTTTCAAGACCCATTGAAACAAGCACTAAAGTATCTCCGAAGCTTGAAACAAAAAGTCCTAAAACAACTATTGCTCCAGTTACGCATCTTATGACAAAGCCAAGTACAGTTCGTTTAGAAACTAAACCAGTTACATTCAAACCTTCGACTACGACTGTAAAGACAACAACAGTAAAACGAAAAGTTTCTACAACTACAATCGAACCACTTTCATCGAGTACAGCTATTCATAAAGATAGAATAACCACCACTTCCACTATACAAAAGATTGCTACAAAATCTGAAGTAACGACAAAACTACCAAGCACCAAGAATGATGTAAAAATAAGCATTGAAAACGTTATGGATAATCTATTGACTACAAGAAAAAATGTTCAAGCTACAACTGAAAAAATACAGGGCATATTTGTACCGGTCTCTACGATTCCATACAGTACTCAAAAAACGACGCATGGATCTATAAACCACAGTACAAAATCACCCACGACACCAGTAATAGATTTTAAAAAACCACAGGTAACACCATTAATTGAATCGAGTTCTGTTAATAAAGATGATGATTATAAAAAAATAAACTCTACTACTATAACAACACAATCTGTATCATTGTCGACTGTTCCTTCGTCTACTGAAGAAATAACGTCGGAAAAATACATGCAATCATCTCAAAGTGAACAAAAGGGCGAAAATGCATTGGATACAGAGGAACCAATTTTACCAATGTTTGATTTTGCGCAAAGTATAAGTCAAATTGCATCTGATTTAGGTGGTAACTATGCTCCATTGCCTACAGCAAACAATATTGTCGATTCTTCCAAAGAAAATAACATTAACATTATGGAAAGCAAAGAAAATATCGATATTGACATTCCGCAAGAAGCTGAAAAGATAATTGAAAAGCAAGAAAACGTGACTGATAACTATGTCAAAGTAACCACATTAAATGCAAATCAGAGTAGTGAACAAAGTATAAATCAAACTATACATAAACATGATGAATTAAATAGTAATGAAAATACTACGTTTTTTCCAGAGGAGACTAAAATAGAAACTACAACTGCCGCAGATCTAATTGAAACTACAACATTCGATTTAATTTTAGCTGATTCAATGGAAGATCTGTTATCTCAAGTTGTTTATCAAACAAATAATATAGTATCTTCCCGAGATGAGGAAAACGAATTGAATAATACTAGGCCAGATTCAAGCACAACTCTAAAAGATACTTATGAGACTACAAATATTTCTACTGAATCCCCAGTAGAAATTTCAACAAGTATTATAACAGAAAATATAAGCAAAAATATTGATCAACCCATTATAACTGAGGAAAACGTGACCATTAAAGTAACAGAAGAGTTAACAACTGAAAGAAGTTATAAAAACGATGATAGACCTAACTTTTTACCTATTTCAAGTTCAGAGAATAAATCCATTCCAGAGATTTTAAAACTCTATGACGACAAACAAAATACAATTCTTTCTTCAACATTAGCAACAATCTCAGGATATAATACTTTAAATGATAGTATAGATATGAATAAATACAGTGTTTCGAATAAACAAAACATAGACACAACTACTGTGCTAAACAAAGTAGAAACAACCACTTCTACATTAATAAAGGATTTAAATTCCGCTTCTAATGAAAATAAAGTTAATGCAGTTAGCATTAATAAACTAAACAAAGTTCAAAACAAAATTTACGTTAACTTACCGAAAGCAGATGAATTCAAAAAGAAAATACAAAAAATTAATATCGACGATAAGGAATTTGCCAACGAACGTAATAATTCATGGAAACTTATACCTACTGTGCCTCCACCAAAGTCACATAGCGAAACTAATAATAAATATAAACCAGAAGGATTTTACACCCCAGAAAGCAACTCTAATAAGCAAATATCATTAGACGTGTCGAAGGAAAATCAAGGACTAGTAGTTACCACTAAAGATCTAGGTGACGATATTTTACAATTTGTAGAATTATGCAATGAATTGGCATTTCAATATTGGAATGATATGACACAAAATATAGACAAAAAGCGCAGTTTTGTTTTTTCACCTTATGCTATAACATCTATGCTGGCTATGATGTTTATGGGAGCTCGAGGAGCCACATCAGGTGAAATGAACGATATATTGAAACTTGATGACATGGTGACATTTAACCCCCACTTTACTTTAAGGAATGTGTCAGATTCTATAGATGTTTCCTCTGCATCCGGAGTAGCAGTGTCGGCATTTATAAGAGAATTATACAGTGACAGAAGCAAGGGTAAAATTTTGACTTTCTATAAAGAGAGGGCTCAACAGTTTTACAATGGACATGTAGAGGAAATCAACTTTAAATTAATAAGTGATGTTATTCGCCGAAGAACTAATCTCCTAGTTAAAAGGTATACGATGGGCAGAATAACGGAATACATGAAGACCAATTCTATCATTATGAAACCACCGCTAGCAGCATTCTCGATGAATATTTTTGAGGTAAGTTTTTGTAACTAGCTGCAGCAAAAGTGCGTACGTACGATTTTTATATAAAATAAAATATATAAAGTATCTCTTATTTTGATTGGGCTAATTTTCTAATTTTTATTTTGGTACCAACCAATCCAACAAAAATTCTAATATATAAATTACTGCTCTTGTAAATGTGTAAAACACATGTTTTTTGTTATTGCAGACTGACTGTACCGGTTCATCAGTAGATGGAAGAGATGGGGAGATGTACTTTGTTGTTTCACCCAATGTACGACAGAGACGATTAGTTCCCGTTCCAGCTGTGGTTTACAGAACTAACTTCTTAGCTGGTTATGATCCGGTTTTAGATGCTACCGCCGCTACATTAGGAAATACTAACTCAATCATCAGCACTCTTTTCCTCATGCCTGGTCAACAAGGAAACATAGTCCACGGTGAAGATCTAGAAACGCTCGAAAAAAGACTATTAGCATCAAACCCTACAACATCATGGAACCGGCTTTTACGCACCTTACTTCCACGTCAGGGCCTAGAGCTACAAATACCAAGGTTTTCTCACAAATCTATTTTCAATGTGTCATCTTCGTTGCGAAAGATGGGGTTAAAGGATCTCTTTAACCAGGAACATGCAGATTTGGGCGGACTTAATGGTCCGTCGAAAAATTTGTATCTATCTGATATGGTCCAACTTTCAAATTTCGTTACATGTGGCGAAGGTATTGTTTCTGAACAACATCATGTTGAGGAATACCCAGAAACCCTAGATGAGAAACTTCAAAGGCGTAGAAGTGCTAGATGGTTGAATTGGGATGAGCCGAGGGATTATCAAAGGGCTTTTCATGATCCACACGATGTTGGAGAAGCAATGCATCTTCCGTTACATTTAAGGCCGAGACAGGCAAGACTGCCTGCTCGATCCCAGCCAGCGAGATTGAAATTTGATAGACCGTTCCTATACTTCGTGAGACATAACCCATCAGGCATGATATTGTATGTGGGGAGATATAATCCAAGACTTTTGCCCTGAATAAAGACTGTTAAAGACAATTCGTATTAAATACATGGCAAGTCAAAGCTACATAATACTTTTTTCGAATACGATTTCTTCAACACTGACAACTTTGGTACTTTTAAAACAACACTAAAAATTTTGGAGAAGAAATTGTTATGTGCTAAGTACGAAATGTTGCCAGCGTATAATTAATGTAGTTAATGGTGTAATACTCGAGTTCCTTAGGGACAGTGATAAGGTATTGTCGTGTGGATTAGGTTAGTGAGCAGTTATGTGACAGTATTATGTCGTTTGGTATGGAGGTACTTCGATAACTATTTAGAAGAGGCAAAATATACATATTGACCTTGTACAAAGCCAGTATTCCAATTTCAAACTAAGCTGTAAACAGCTCTGAAAATTTCTCAATCTCAAGTAAAAACACACAATGTTATAGCCATAGGACAAGTTAGTTTTGTTAAATATTTGATTATGTCAAAGTTATGTGAGTTTCTGCTACAATGCATAGATTTTCTATTTTTCGGTATAGCTGTCTTGATTCGATTCAGTTTTAAACACAGAGCGATTCTCAACAATAACAAATAACTAAATAAATAGGTCGATAACTATAGTCGAAATAACTATAGTCGAGAAATAGTGTTTCCTCGTACCCACATACTAATTTGATTTATATAACTAAGCTATCTAGAAATAATCTCATTGACATTCCGATAACATTGTATAAAATCTAACTAAGATAATATTAATATTTGTCGCAGTTATAATAAACATAATATAAGCTTCGTATTAAAATACATTAGTTTCAATTGAACGTAGTGAAATAATTTTTCTTGTAATATGTTCGTAAATTTATGGTAATTTTTTATGCATATCTAATGTCAAAATGAGAACTTGGATTAGGTGATGATGACGTAGTATTAATAAACAATAAGCTATAAAATATTTCATTCATTGTAATTATCATGAAATAAACATTTTAGATATTCTTTTGTTTTTACATTAAATAATATTGTTTGCACTCGTCGAAGAATTCCTTCCATTCGTAACATTTCTTTGATTGTATTAATACTGGACAGTCCTGGAAGAAAAAAGTACTTGAAAAGTCATTAAAATAAAGAAGAAAAATACGTTTATTTTGGAACATAAGATCATCAAGGTATCACTTATTCCACGTCATAATTTGAACGTGTAGGCATCCCTACTCATCGGCAAAGAAGACAGATGGTGTAGGCCGAGACAAAAAGCCGGCGTAAAATTTCTCGGTAAAAAAAGCAAATCATCAAACAATACTTATTTTAAAACAAATATAGCAAATTAATTAGAAAGTTTTCTCTAAGGATGTATTCCACTAGATTTGAATACGTCTTTTGTATAATAATACGAAACTTCGAGACATCAATATTAAACTACAAATATAGAGGGGAGCTACTATGGCACGATGAGTATCGGTGAGCTTAAACAAATCGTCGGAACCGAGGGACAAATGAAATGATTTTCCTGGGGGATCTAGACGGTATACGAAATTTAAATTTGAATAAAAAGTTCTGGCAAACATCCAGATTATTAAATAGCTTAAATATACATCAATAAATTTTCTACGATTATTACATTTTAAACTGGGCCAGCCTGGTTTCGTATGTTGTCAAATTTTTTTACTAGATGCCACTGAACTTAATAAATAATACATTTAAAGTAACACGAAATATTAATTGAAGGCTGGTTTAATATACAAAATTAAGTAAGAGTTATCGCAAGACATGTTTACGGTATCCTCAATATATTTAGTATAAATGAACAGATATTTCATCTGTAATATAAAATAAAGAGTAGGGTTTGTATGATGCCCCTCAAGATATGGGACAGACACATTGACGTCCGATAGCTGAAAGTACGTGGTCCTACATCCAGGCTACATTTTTTTGGTCTGGGTAGTTTTCTGTATTCATTTGACAATCTAATGGCAACTACTTGATCAGCCTCCTGTGCCTGATGTCGTTGACTTTTTGGATCTAAGGTAAGCCGTGTTTCCTCGTTTTCCTTCACCGTTCGAGCCAATGTTAACACACATAGACAGAAATTCTATTGGTGCACAGTCGGGGATCGAACCTACGACCTCAGTGATGAGAGTCATACGCTGAAGCCACTAGGCTAACACTGCACAACAATTGACCATATATTAAGAGACATATAGTTCATAAATATACTTACATATAGTTTCAAATAATCTCGAATGCACAGTAGAAAGTTGTAAAATTCACAAGTGGACAACGGCATAAACATTACGAAATAATGTCTGCAGTGAATCTTCGCACTTAGCAATAGACTACTAAATGGCTTGTTCAATGATGTCCACTTCTCTAAGTGCGTGTAAAACTTTTCGGTATTTACAGATTTATCATCATTAAGCAATTTGTATTTTTTTAAAACGCATTCCCAGAATTGGCACTGTAAAATGTATGCTTATTAATTTGAGAAACGGCGATTACTATTTCAAGCATGGAACAAAGTTCTCCGATTACTTATTTATTCCTTTACATATAAGTCATGCCATATATTATATACGACGCTTTTTAGGATATTAAAAAAAACAAGTTACATCTGGAACAAAATGGCGCCGTCCCATAGCGACTGCTTCCTTTTTGTGAACTTCAAATATCTCCGTAATGCCACCGCATGCTCGCACCACGAAGCGATCAAAAAATGCTGGTACGACACAACAGTGTCGATCCTAGAACATATTTAGTTATTATTGAATTGAACCTTCTTTAGGCGTATGAGGGTAAAAAAATTCGTCACGAAAATTGGCACCGTTTTTATCGAAGACAGTCGAGAGAGCGATTGAGAGAGTGAGAGCGGGAGATCGAGAAAAAATACACGCTATTGTTTGATGTATTGTTTAGTATATATGAGAACTTTAGATGGAAATTCTGTCGCATAACGTCTTGTGCAGTAAACGCAAATTTTTTTATTTATTTATATTATCATTAGCACATATAGTGTGTAAGCAGTGTGCATATAGATATAAAAATCTAGGAGTCATCATATACTGGTTAATGGTTCTATTGGGGCTTCTACCTTAGTAATAATTAATTTACAAAGAAATACCACACAACTTAGCCAATGCCGGTATATTGTCGAAAAGTGGCGAAATCGGGACAATGGAAGGGGCTTAATCGTGTGGTCGCCCGAAGCGATTTCTGAGTTGTTGATAGTGAAATTAGGGACCGATCCCCGCATACGAGGCGATCAAGGGAGCTATCTAGGGTGCCTGGCCATTTCCCCAATACTGTCACTGATTTAGAAGCCTTGTTAAGGCAGCCTTAAGGTTAGTCAAACCTGCCTATAATATTCCAAGCAATTCTTCTGAACGATTCAGTTACACTTGAAAACTGTACGTAGGAAATGCGCTCGACTGTGTGCGGGTTGTATTCCCGACGAAGACCCGGGAGTATCAACTAAATTTCAGAATTTTATTGAATACTTACAAATAAAATATCATCTGATCCAATACATTTTTCTGGTTTTATCGGGCTTTCACTTATAATGTTGTAGAATTGCGCCGATGCCTTTAGAACACCAAACAATAATATTACTAAATGCTCCATAATGACTGTACTGATATCGGGTTAAAGATATTTTAGCGTACTGATAATATACGTTCGCTTATGGAGAAATGTATAAGAGCAAGTATTATTCAAACTACTTACGTTTTAAGAAACATTAAACAGTTCTTGTTTGATAACAGTATCGTTTTAATTTAATACTTTCGTTATAATAAAGGAAAGGCAGTATCTGTTTTTTATATGAAAAGGGTGAACTAACTATGACTAACAATCTACTGAGACAACGCACTCAGTAGCACCTAATCATAAAAACTAAATAAGTTTAATTATAGTATTATATTGAAAGTACTATTTGGTATATTTATGTCCAATTGTTTTTATGCGCTGAAAAGAGACAGAAGAATGAATTAATATAATTAACTGTTTTAGTTTTTATTTATTTATTACAGAAATACATACATTATCTTTTATTACATTATCATACTTACAGACTATGCCAATAAGATAATGTTGAGAATCATTTAATAAAATACTTGTCGAGCGAGTTTGCTTATCTTGCAAGCCGCGTATAAATTATTTGAAGAAATCTATTAGGTATGAGGGTGTGCAATTATTTAATCTACTTAGTTTCACAATAAATTATTTATTCAAAAAGTCGACTGAAAAACTGTTCATTTTATTGAATAATTTGGGGCCAGGAGGCCTCTCTTATACCCGATATGACTTAAAAATTAAACCGAAAAACAAGAGCGAAGTGAATCCTTTATTATTACAACATTTAGTACTACATTAATGCCATAACAAAAATAATCCACAAATTCATATTTAAGTTAACCTTGCTCGGCACTGTTCCATGTGTGTCTTCAACTTATCGCATTTTTCACTTTCCTCCCATTTAGGACAATTCTGTAAAGAAAATTTTCTTAGTTATATGTTAAAATCGCTTAAAATCACTAACTCAAAGCTCGTTTATACATTACTGAAAAAGAGATAACAATTATTTCCAATTTCCAAAATCCATTTTTATATGCTAATCAAGTTTGTTTGCACAGCAAGTTTAATTTACCAATCCCTAGTGTACAACAGGCCTTAAATTTCTGTATCTGTCTCTTTCATATTGCAGGCCAGGATCATGGCTGACACACGCTCTCGATATTTGGGTCTTAGAAGTCCAGTTTCCTCACGATGTTAATGCTGTAAATAGAACTGGCATTGGTTAACACACTTAACTATACTTACATTAAATGTCTCGAAGAACATGCAGGTTACGATTCTGTCTGGTAAGCATGCCTCTGGTGGTCCCGATACATCGTCTTTGAGACATCTCTCTTTGGCCTTATCCACTGTATCTTTAAAGTCAGCGTTTTCTGCAGTCCATTTATCTAAGAAATCTGATACGGCATCTAAATCTACATTCTTGTCGTCCTTCATCAAATTCTTCTTATTCATAAGGCATATTAGTTTGCTACACTAAAAAAGCAAAAAAAACACACATTTCCACAGTTGGCTGTATATATATTTATTTAGATTGTATTTTATTATAGAGATACTATTTATTTTTTAAGTATTTTTTAAAATAAAAAAGCACATTTATTCTTACGTTGTCAACATTTAAAAAACTTGTATTCAAAATCGTAACTATAAATCGTTACCGTCTATTATTTTTGATAATTGCGACATCTAGTGTATGTTTGTAAAACTTACATCAGGTCGCCCTCGTCGTTTTCCATCTGTAGGTTCTTCAAAGCCGCAGTCAGCACGTTCTTCACTAGTAAAAAGGTGCGGCATCTTACAGCATTCGAATGGTTTATCCTGGAATGGTATTGTTTAAAGAATTTTTAGCAAACATTTTCTACCTAAGCGCCATCTGTTAATCCCAAGCAAAACTAAATCTTATAAGAATTATATAAAAATTGGCCGGCACTAGAAGACAGAGTAGGACGTCCTGAGATTGCAATGACAATATGCACATATCTTAGAAACGTTAGATAATATTTAATTGGCACAAAAAACATAACTGTGATCAAGTAATACCCTTTAACTCTCAATTAAATAACGTCATTCTTGATAAGTATCAAAGTTATTCTATACAATGTTATAATAAATAATAAAGAATTAACTTACAACAGGGGGTGGTCCGCAGAGACCAGATGGGCCTTGAGGCATTACGCTCTGAAATTAACATAAGTATTTACCATAATAACATTTTTTTTTACTATATATAAAGAAAGATACCACAAATAAGATAGGACTACGAAGCAATAATATAAATAAGTCGTTCTTTTGCAAGAAACTGGTACATTCAGATTGATTAATTAATAATTAATTTTAAATTAATATAAAAACACCGCCGAGTCATATAAATATAGGCATTCAAATGTCATATTAATGATCATTATATCATAATAATAATAACAGTTAAGTTGATAAATTTAATCAACCCCTTGAACGCACTGCATGGCAGTGATATCTCTTCTAGGAAGATGATTAAATAGATAGATAGCGTAACATTTTTGAAAATACATTCTGGTTAAACACACCATGTTTATTTTATAGTTTAAACAACTATAAAGACAGTAAGTATACCAATCATATAGATAAATCCAACAATGTTAAATTTTATCCATAATTTACCTGTAATGTAGATAGAAAAATGAGAAAACACGAAAATGCCAACATTGCGAGAGCTGTAGGTGCACTGATGATGTATTGTTATGGTATACGGTTTTATAGACGTCTGCGGCCCTGAGCATTGTAACACGGGAAACCACCAAGGCATTGTCATTGATTATTAACATCGTGTACAAACAAATTATAAATATTTCGACAAATTTGCAGGTAACAGGTGTGACAGGTGCCAACCGGAAGTACGATTTAAAATGTAAATAGTGACTTCCGCTAGGCAGACTTTTAACTGAAATATAATTTACCCAAATGTTCAGTTCACAGTATCAGACGACTTTAGTACATTTTATTTCACTGTTTTAATTAACATACTATGCCGCTTAATTCTGACTCAGTCATATATAGTGTGAGAAATAGAAAAGAAAAGAACAGCTTAAAAAAGTTTCCTATTTCGAAGGAAATCTAAGTCTTTCGACTTTTATTCTTTCTTTCTTAGATTTTGTATTTGTTTCAGAGTCTCGCGTCCCTGAGACACGCCGTCGACTGTTTCGGTCTAAGCAAGCCAGTTTATTTACGATGTTTTCCTTCTCAGTTCGAGCAAATGTTAAATATGCACATAGAAATTCAATTTGTGTACAGCTAGTCGAACCTATGACCTCAGGGATGAGAGTCGCACGCGGAAGCCACTAGGCCAACACTGCTCAGACCACATCCTGTACAAGAATTTAATAAGTAAAATGATTCTTTTTTATTTTTTGAAGTTATACTTATTTTGGCGCGATGGAGAAAAATGATGAGAGTGAATTTTTACGATGCGCGCGCACACCAACACATAAATTCGACATCGTAAAGTTAGGTCTAGGTGGCATGGAAATCGATAACTATGTTCAAGTTGTATATTCTAGTATTTTTATATTTAGAACACGTGTTTCGTAACAGAACAATTAAACAGTGTGAATAAATAAATATTATTTTGATGTTTCTAAATCAATTTCATATACGACGGTGATAGTATTTACAAATAATTTATTTATTTAAATAAAATCTTTTTGATTAATTTAAATATCTATCTTTAATCACTACTGCATTTAACTTATTTTTTTTCTTATAGTGACGAATCCCTAAATTGAATCGTCGATTTATCAATTTGAACATTATAACTGCTTTGATAATAAGAAATGGTTTTCTAAATAAAACGCCCTTTACTAACTTTACCTTTATAATTTAACTGTTTGAGTTCCGTAGATTGTTGTCGCGTTTATAAATTCCCGGAGCGCAAACAAACAAATGTCAAACATCTAGGGACTATACGATGTATGAATAACTGGCCGTGACTTGCATTTTTACAACAACAACAAATATATTTATTCATATAGACATACACTTGAACATCAAAAAAATTAAATTAATTGTGAATTTACTGCCAGTTCTCAAATCAAGGCCGTAGAACGGAAGAGAAAAACTGGCAATAAACTCTCCGCCACTCTTTTAAATCGCCAAGTTTTTTCTTTTACACGCGATAGTTCATTATCTTCTTAGATATATCCAATATGTTTCCAATTCAACCTAGACTCTTCAACGTTAAATATTCGCTTAAAACTAATTTATAATTCAGTTTGTAGTCATTAAAATAGGTTTTATGGGAAATTCCTTTTCTAAGGATTGGCAATTCGCCAGGTAGACTTATAGATGTTTGTTGAGTTCTATGAAGTGTGAATATTGCATGATGAACCTGACCAACAAGTGTGACAAGTGTGAAGTTAACTCAAATCTAGTTACACGGATACAATAGAAACATATTATGGTAGTATGTAGTTCTAGTTCTATATTAATGCTAAAGAGACATGTCCAAGAGAACTACTTTTTTAAATAATTAAGCCTTTTTTATTTCCTTTTCAAATGTGAGCTCTTAGAATTTTGAGTAGTATAGTTAGTCTAAATCTTAATATAAATATATATAGGGTTGCCTGGAAGAAATCGCTTGTAAGCGATAAGGCCGCCCTTTGCCTTATATCTTTTGTAACTGTTTTTTATTTTTGTGTGTTTTTGTATAAGGCGATAAAGGATAAATAAATAAATCTCCTGTCACGATTTTAACTTAAATTGGCACTCTGTGTGCAGTTTGATATAACTTAAAAGATAGGATAGCTTACATCTCAATTTATACCCGCAATATTATTTTAACAAACTATAAAATAATAAAAACCTTAGCCACAGCAACGCTTGGCCGAGTCTGGTAGTATGTATATAAAACAAAGTCGTGTTAGTTACACCACTTATATCTCAAGATCGGCTGGACCAAAGTTATCTCTTTTTTGTCGGTTTTTCTCCGCTCCCAGTCGCGGATGTAATAAAATAATTGGATAAGTTATCGAATAACAATAAATAAATTATTTGATTACATCAATGCAATCAGCCTGTGGTGCCATCTGTTGACAAAACTACGCAACTTTTTACATCAAATTCCTGTCAGTTCAAGAAATTCCGATCGTGAGCTGATTGAGGAGATGCATAACCGATCTTAATCGACATTTTTTGTGGAAAGACATATTGTCATACAAAAAATGTAAATTTGAAAGTGCTTTAACATGCAGTATCGCGATATTGGCTCTAGAGAGAAAATGCCTAATTTTTATAACTGCCATTCTACTTTCGTTAATTAAGCTAAACGTTAGAAACAATACGTAAGTATAGTATATGTAATAAGTAACTACCCTTTTGGGCGTAGGCCTCCTCCAAACTTTTCCAGATGTCTCTAGCTTTGTCCATAGTCTGCCAGTCTTTTCCTACTATATCTATCTCATCTTATTTTCAATTATTAAAAAAAAAAGAATCCTTAGCATGGCCGTGAACAAAGGATGTATTGTTTCCTTTTTTCAACATTAATAAATCTCTCAAACGGCCCACGGCAATGTTAGCCTGATTACAGTAATTTATTTTAAATTACATGTTTTTCATTTTATATGTAACGCGTGTGAAAAAGTGCAATTACTCGCAAATGATTTAATGTTCAGATCTTTGTAAAATGCGTCATATTTTTCGTGTTAAATAATTTTGCTTCTATATGAGTATATTAAATTATATATTATTTCAAATAGTAATAATACTATAAAGTAACATTAATTGTATTTTTCTCAAAAAAGATCTTTAGATGGCTAAACTTCTCTTTTTTAATTAGCACTATTTCTATTTCCAAAATAATAAAAATCCAGCCGTGCACAATCAGGATAGTCCGCTCAATAATAAGTAGTTTATATTTTATGAACCACAAGAAATATCTTTATCATTTAAAATCCCTTTGTTTTTCTCGCTTTCTATCGAGAATGGAATGGTCAACTCCAGATGTTGTCACTCGAGATAACGATAAATGAACTATTTATTTTGTTTTAATATTAAAAATTGTCTCAATCACCCCCGCATACGCATAAGGTTACATAAGGTACAATCCTGCTAGTCTGATGCACAGACCACATGTCTCATGTTTATAAATCTGTTATTTTATGCTACTATTCTACACGTTTCAACTATTACTATTTCGCTAGGAGTAGAACTCAAAACCTCCATAGGTTATTCTAAATAATAATTATACATTTCCATACGAATATCGTAAGTTGAGTTGCCAGCAAAGTCCCAAATAAAATAATCCTTTCACTTATTTTTTATGGCAGACCTTCATGGTATTTGATTAGTGTCAACGGTAGTGTCGTAACAGACTAAATATACATTGTACCTCTAGGGTTATACATTTATAAATTTATTTTTATTATATAATTTTAAAGAAACTGCGAAACATAATCAATATGCGACAATTAAGTTAATCAAGTGACAAAAAAACTAAATAACTATAAAAATATATATATATCTTATGGAAAACTCTAAATATATCTATAAAAATTTCATGTATAATAATTTAAATGAATTAAAGTTATTTGTACTAAATAAAATAAAATAGACGGGCGATATAGCGTAAAGAGGACAGTAGGACAAACCAAATAAATACAAAAATTTATAATACAATGTGTCTTTGACGATTGATTAAAAGCTTGATTAGGTGTTTTTATTTATTTATAATAAATACAATCCTCTTCCCACAGATGACGCTAAATACAAGATGCAAAACCAATTAAGAAATTACATACGAAACAATAAATAAGTAAACTGTTGTACAATTTTAATAGATTAAATTTTTAATAAAATTTAATTTTTAATAAGACAATTCTCTTGTAGAAGACAATATTTAACATAAGTATTGTTTTGTCTATACAGTTGTTTGTGATCTTTGTTTTGTATAAGGTACGTTATAATTTGGATAGAGAAGGGTATATATAAAAAACTCTTTAATATTACAAAACAGTTTCCACTCTTCAGCATTTCCAGAACTCTTTAGGGCATTTCTGAAACGAAATACATAAATTTTAAAAGAAATCCGTTCACATCTGTTTAAGCTAGAACACTATGTTATGGTGTCAATATAATGTAATAATTATTGATATAACTGAAGCATTTAAGTATTTTTAATTTAGTTTTAAAATGACGCTAATTTAAATTTACAATCGAAATTTATTTTTTTAGTAACTAATTTTCAACACGGTACTGAAAAAACCATTCTTCCACAACATCGGAATTACAATATAACACGTCTTAGTTAGTTATAATAAATAGTAGTCCGAATATCAACGACCACTATTTCAGCCTGACATGTTAAGGCTATCGTAATATGATTAAAAGGATTATCAAGTATATCCAAAGGGTTATCCTGCATCGTGAGCACAGCCTCCACAGTACATATCCTCACATTCACACAACAAAGCCACATAAGGTATTACTTGGTTTAATTTATTCAATATTTTCATTGATTTTTTCCTTTAGTAAATGTTTGAACCTTTTTATATAGTATTTATTCCATTTGTGGCAATATCTTAAGTATTGTTTATAATAAAAAATTGTCAATTGTCAAAATATAAACAGACACATGACAGAACAACCTCGCACATTATAAAGACAACAACCATTTTTATTCGGCAAGAACCTACCTTAAGCATAGCAATGCCGGTGCAAGTAAACACGTCGTAGGCTTTGCATGGGTAATCTAGGTACTGCCTCAAGTCACGTTCTACGCAGTCTTTGATGGCTTTTTCGATCGCATCCTTCCATGCCTCGTGGCTCTCAAGCCATTTCTGCAAATGCTTTTTGTAGGCTTCTTTGTTTATCGTGTACTTGTCCACTAAAAAGCCAGACTTTTCGAAGACGCATTGGACATCGTTGCACTGAAACAATTTTTATATTTTCAGTTTAAATGTCTGTTATTGTTTGATTATTTTATTTTGTTTTTCTGTGATATTTGTGTGTGATAACAGAATAACAGAATATTTGATAGTCTCTCTATAGTATTATTTATGTCGGAGCAATGACGGTAGTGTCAGCAGCCATTATCAGTATATCACACAGATTTCGTAAATTAACAACGTCAAAGACTAATTATAAATAACGATTATTGGTGATAATACAAATGAATCCCCAATCATTATAATTATAATTAAAAGTATTAATATTCAGTATTAGGTAGTTAGGTAGTTGTAAGAACGTGTGTCAAATATTGAATATTGTTCTTTTTTTTCTTTCGTTCTTACAACTACCGTTAGACTGAAATCGATTCGAGTTAGGTCGCGGAAGGAGTAACACAAATTCCGTTATTATAAACTATAAGAACTGGTTGGTGCGGCCACACTCGTAGGAAAGCCCCTAATACTACCAATTTCAGAATTTTTACACTTTTTCTTTAGAATATATTTGATATAATTTAAGAGCATTTTCTACATTTGATGGGCAGTTAATAATTCATTTGCTATTGACTAATGACTCATGTGTGGCAGTGGTAAAGACCTAACCATAATTGCTACTTACGGGTCCAGACAATTTAGGCACAGAGCACTCAGCCAAATGCTTATCGTCACCTAACTCTGGGATATCACAACACGTTGAAATCGGTTTCTGTAAATTAAAGAATTGAATGGTTTAAAATATGGAAAATTCCTATATTATTTTATACGAGAGCGAATCCCAGCGCTTTCATAACTTAGTGGTAAAAGTGTGGTGTAATACAAAATTCTAATATTATAGATTGATATCCTATATGTTCCTTAAAAGTGGCAGATCTTGTCATAAAATATACAACTATTCAAAATAACTTCTACTGCATTTACCGTGGAGAATGTTCAGAGAAGCTGTTCGGTCTGATACCTGTAGCTTAGTTTCATTATCATCATCATCCAGGCACAATAGAAAATATCATCAATACTACATCCGTTGTTCCACAACTGAGTATTTTCTTAGGCAGTTTTTGCCCACGTTGTGGAACCAGCTGCCCACTGAATTATTTCCTAACGAATTCGACTTGACGTTTTTCAAGAAAAGAGCGTACCAATTCTTGAAAGGCGCTTGCGAGCCTTCTGGCTATATGGGCTTCTGGCCTATGGCCATGGGCGGTGGTATCACTTTACTCCAGGTGAGGCTCCTGCCCGTTTACCTCCATATTACATTAATTTCAAAATTACGAGACAGGTAAATGGCTTCTGTACATTGACATCGAGCACGTGCCCAATGCGTATAAAGAAATAAAACCTAAGAGTGCACAGTCGGAAATCGAATGTACGACCCTAAATTTTAAAAGCTACACTCACTAACCACCAGGACTATTCTAATTTAAACATTATTAAATAATAATATTATACAAACAAGTGTAGCTCCCCGGTTTCGCTCTTCCGTGTGTCCCGCTTTGCAAGCCTGCGAACAATGATATGTATTTATATACTTTATTCATAGCATTTCTGTTTAGCTGCTGTGGTCACTTGTACGCGTGCGACTCTCAATCCTGAGGTTCGAACCTCAGTAGTGCACCAAAAGACTTTTATGTCTGTGCATATTTAATACTCCTACGGTGAAGGAAAACAACGTCGAAGGCAGAGACGGCTGAACACTTCATCACCACTTTCCTATTAGAAATAATCTCTTATAAGAAATCTGAGAAAAAATTCAAAGGTTGTATCACCGTTTGTATTCAGTATATTTGTAACTCAAATATTTCTAAACACTTTTTGTCCCATATGCATGCATTATGCTAATAAGAATTAGGCTAACTATTTAATTACGTAATTACTATAGCAGAGTATGGATTAACTTTACTATTAATTAATTCGGGAACAATGAGAAAGGTTAGACTATATAATATACAACTAAAACTTTGCCTTTAAAATAGCTCATAATACGCACAAACAAAAAATTATAACATTGAGTGCAACTAATAAATATTGCAAAAAGGTTATAAAAAGAAATTTGACGATCGGCTGAGTTAAAATATTTTATATTACACTCGGCAAAATTTTTGAAAATAAATACTCATTTCGAACAGTAGATAAGCAATGTGCGATAGGTGTTTTTTCGTAAACAGTACATCTGACATGACCTGCAGGTAAGATAAATCGATATTCAATTAATTTATTCGTAATATTAAACATATAATTAAAGCGTTATCAACTCACATTATTATTTGCATTATGCATTCGAATAATATTAATTTATTCGACTGTTCAGTAGCAATATAGATTGAAATTGTTTTTTTGCGAGACAGGTACATCACCATGATTAAAATGAACCGCTCGTGGATACCTGCAATGTTCGGGTGTGTTGCCGGCCATTTAGGGAATGACTTTTTTTGGTACTGATTATTTTAGCATTAATATGTTATGTAACCTAACAGTAGTTAAGTTACAAATATATATTATACTTAATAATTAGCAGAGACCTAATGTTTGCAATTGTCGCACACTTGAAGCAAAAATGATACCTTTTGGTTGGAGTGTGGAATGCACTCAAATATAATATATCATTCTTGTTTACGATACTACCCAAAAAAGTGTTACATTTAAAATATATCTCTATAACAAGCGCTATAGAATTAAACTCTGTATTTTTATCGAGTCAAAATATATTAACATATCTACTATGTGTAAACATATCCGATATAAGTTACATGACTTATGTATGCATTTTTCAAAACAAAGTAAGAGAAATAAAGAAACTCTTTGTATTCTATGCATTTCTTCTTGTCCCCGTAAACCCCCATAAACACCCATAAAAAGTGTTTATTAAGTTAAAAAAAAAATTAAAAAATTAAATTACAGATAAATATTTTTTTAAAGAGGAAATTTTACTTACAGTATTATTCCGTATATAACGCAAAAACAATAAGAAAAAATCCACTTACCAAAACAAACAATAGAAATGAAAATATTGGAAGCATTTTGCACTGTCCTATTTCAACATTCTCTCGCAAATAAACAGAAAAAGTTATCTGCAATGTTATATACTTTTATATACTTCAGTAAATAAAGTTATCTTATGTCAGAGGTTAAGTTACTTCGAGGAATGCTACTCACTTTAAATGGGCTGTTAAGTTTATTAATAGGTTTAAGAAATGATAATATTATAAGTTATAAATCAAGAATAAACTTTATCAATAGTTATTTATTTATTCAATTAAATTTTAAATTATATAATAAGAACAACTTTTTATTGGCGACTTATGTTAAATATCCCTTAGTAAATTAGATAATACATAAATTACTCATTCCATGTTGTAATGTTACAGACATGACACAATTAATAAAAAAATATTCGATGCAGTACAAACTAACTAAGCCAATATGATAATGTGAAACAAAAAGGTGTGTTAAATTAATTGTAACATAAAGGTTTTATTAGAAATGATAAAGGCCATTGACACAACAATAAGAGAAGATCTTATTATAATTGATTTCAATTTATTTAAAGGGTCTGCAGATTTATTTAATGAGCCTTTCAAGCAAGAACATAAAAAATCCCTGTAAGTTAATTGAAATGAGCTAGACACGTAGCCAGTAGCAACGATGGCAGGTAGATGCAGATTCTGTTAAAATGGCTGGGACCGCATGGCACAACATCGAGAGCCGGAAGGCCGGTCTTGTGCGAGATGGACTGACGACAATGACCGCGGAGGAAGAGGGCTGGAGACAGCAAGAAATATATATATACCTTGGAGTAGGGTTTTACCCATCGTATGTCGGGAAGCGGATAAGGCTCTGCTGTTACGGCATCCCGCATAAGGCGATTGTTCGTGACGCCTTGGGGTTTTAGTGGGTATGCACAATGGCGTGCCCCACATAACCCTTACGCACCAAGCAGTCGCGCCACGGAAGGGCATGCGCAATGCATTTCCCCAAGTTAAAAAAAAGGGTTTTGCCCGTTTACATATAAATTTAAGTTCATTTTATTTAATTGCTTACTGTAAACTTCTTGTTTCGTTTGTATAAATCAAAACATGTTCAATAAAAATACTTATTCGCTGGACATTGCGGATTAGGTACCCGATAGGCTGAAGGCGCTGAAGAAAAGTTTTTTTAAATTAATCAGTCCACTACCGAAAATAGCTCTGAATACGTAACGATTATTCTGATGTATTTCCAAAGAAATGAAATTGAAATAAAATGATAAAAATCTACTTGTTAATAATAAAATGAATGAATAATATAGTGTATAATGTTTTATAAAGAACGTAAATATTTGTGTCACATCGATATCTCTGAAAACAACGTACCAAAGTGCATTTCACGCTTGCACGATACTTTCAAAGTTCACGTGAAAGTTTATATTTCATTATCTGATATTGTACGAAGCTACCTGTCTACGTAGGGTTGAGAATGCAAATCTAAAAACGCAAGGCGTTCGATTAATTCTATGGATTTCTTATTCTGTGCACTAATCAGGATTAGAACGCGGAATATTTTCAAATATTCGCCTTAAAAAAACAGGGCCGTCAGTGGCCTGATTTGGAGGTTTGATGTTTCAATTCAGATTTGAATCGAATCTTTAGCTCCCAATTTTATATTTCGAATTCATAACATCCTGCTTTGTTTTTTAAGTTGGTTAGGAATTTATCTTTTTCATTTTTATTAGTTTTAAATGAAAATAATTTTGTTACTTTTCAGTCATTTATATAGAGAATAAATGAAAAAATTCATATGTCGGTGAAATACAAATTGGTCACAATTTATCCGTCCACCGAAGCGTCGACATCATACTATAATAATTGGTTTTCAATGTTAAGGACAGATAGGTTACGTTAGGTATTCGATTGTTTGTATCAAAGACCGCTAATTCTAACACGTAATTGTATAAAAATTATTCCGTCTCAATAATTCTAAATTTGCACTATTATACTAACAAAAATGGAATAAGGCAAGTACCAAGTTGCGACAAAAGATGGCGTTATTCACGATACTCTTCACACTACAACGATTTAGACGAAATCGGTCTAATCTAATCACTTCGTCTCTGACCACAGCATAAACACTTTTTGGCAGATACAACGGAATACTCTTTTAAGTATGCAATTACTTATTTTTTTATGAATTAAGGGGTAATATAAGTTAGCCCTAACAAAGTCTAACCCCTAAGTAATTTACTTGGTTTATGTGTAATAAGGTTGAAGTGATCACTTGTATTAGGAGTTTATGTGTCGTAAACCGAATCTTACTGCCCGCAATTGATGCGTTACTAGGCTGGTGACGCGACGAATATATTACGTAATTTGTAGCACAGGAGCTGGTATTATAAGTAATTTGCATAAATTATTTATAATTAGTATATATCATACGTTTCACAGATTTGCCGATCTTCGGCGAAGAGTTGAGATAACTATTAAACTGTGAGAGTAATCTGGGAGTGGGAGCTTGTTGACGCTGGAGGACGAGTCGAATACACAGCAAAAAGTTTGTTTTGCGGCAGCGGCGGTATTTGTCCAGAACGTTATATATTCGTATAAGAATAACGAGAGATAAATAATGCTTAAACGAAATTTGAACAAAGCTAGAACTAAGTAGTTCTAGTGAATCATACCCTAAAACCCCCATCACGAACTTAATTAGGAGAGAAGTTGTAGCTTCTTTCATCGAGTGTCCATGGGCTGAAGACTTCCCTTTTTGGCGTCCCGTACGTTCGGTTGCCAGCTTTCCTATAAAAAAACAAAAGAAGAAAGAAAATAGTAGTAGTACTAGATACTATAATAATACTGATTTTGTATCCTCTGAATAAATACTGTTAACAGAAATAGTTGAGTATTGATTGGTGATATTTAAAATGTTTCTAATTAGTTTAAATAGTGTAAAGGCTAAAATTGTTTAAAGGTTAAAATAGGAATTTGTATATTAATACTAGCAGACTCGGCCAAGCGTTGGAGAACTTATCTGAAAGGTAGATTATGTGAAACGTTGGTACTTTTAACACAGCGTCATCTGTTAGAATTGTATCAAATAATAAATAAATATTTGCAATAAAATAATATTGCGGCTATAAATTGAGATGTAACCTATCCTATCTTTTAAAATAGAACAAACTGCACAGTGTGCAAATTTGATTGATATCGGTTCGGTAGTTTAGGAGTCCATAGCGAACAAACAACGTAACACATCATTTATTTGTATTAAGATGTATTCAGTATGTCTAAAAATAGAACAACTCTTAGTCTAGAGAAAATTAACATGTAACATTGTTAACTTTCATTACCCTTCGATAAAAATTAAACGATTGTCGAACATTTACTTCTTGTGTTATCTATTTTTTTATTTCTATTTTACTTAATCACTATGCAAGAATATGTTTGTAGTGCTTGTGCTTTTTTAAAAAGAGTACCGAGAGTAGTTTTACGCCGGCTTTTTCTCTCGGCCTACACCCTCTGTCTTCTTTGCCGATGAATAGGGATGCCTACATTTTTTTTTGTTTTTGTTCGAATTTGTTCGAATTTAATGCCGTGGAATAAGTGATACCTTGATGATCTTATTTTCCAAAATAAACGTATTTTAAAGTCCTGCTAATTTTGAGCA
The DNA here is from genome assembly GCA_028984075.1 of Pieris mannii. NCBI lineage: Eukaryota > Metazoa > Arthropoda > Insecta > Lepidoptera > Pieridae > Pieris > Pieris mannii. Next base: position 1,859,069 of record CM054784.1, read on the forward strand.
TTCACAATTTTGTGTCAGTTTTACGGTTCTTTTTTTATGTGGTCTTGATTTTATTTATCCTAAATAATTATTATTCAGCAGGTATTTGAACCATATATATATATAAGTAGGAGACGTTACCATATAGGATCTTTAATTTGTTTTTTTATAAATTTTTAATTTAGTTTAATTAGTTTTTTAATTTTCGCTTTCGTTTTGCTCCCTTGTCATTGTGACCAGGATTTTATTTCCATTTTTTATATTGTTACTAAATAGATTTTTATTTATTTTTTCTTATTTTAGATTCAGATTGGTTTTATATGACATAACATATACAATGTATTAACCATGTTATCATACGGCATTTATAGATATCAGCATTACTCGATATTTAAATAAAAAAATAATTTACCATTTATGACGTATAGAATGAACAAACAAACCAATCTTAGTATCACCTCTAATATGAGATAGATTATAATAATAAAACTCGTATTAACGCTTTTGTAATATATCATTAAACACGAGTTAATACGAAATATCACGATTGTGTCTAATAAAAACTTTTTCAATGTAAAATACCAAGCCTCTACTATCTTTAGTCTTACACAAGATATTATCTCGTGAAATTATTTAGTTAAATAAATATAATAAAAAGCCTATTTAGTTCTTGCAAAGAACAAAGTAAACTTAATACTATTTATTAAATATATATTTTTAAGAAAAGTAAACTATACTATTTTTTTTCTATTCCTTTATATCTATTTCCTTATTAATATTGCAAGAACCCTTCCACTTTTTCTTACGATATATAAAAAACCTAAATTAAAATATTTTTTTTATTTTGCCCTAAAAATGTTTACTGATTAAATAAGAAAGACAGGCATATATTATTGTATTTCGACTGTGTTACATCAGTCGTTGATAAGAATGCCTGAATGAATGATAGTATTAAATGCATTTTATACTGTTTCCTTATTTATTTGTTTTCTGTTTATTTGATTGTTATATTAAGGTTTTACGAAACTATATAATACTATTATACAAATAAATGAGTGGTGCTTCAACCTTTTTGGGTCAGATTTCTCTATCTGTTTCATGATCATTTGTCAATATAATAGGCAATTGGGGAAGTAGCCTCCTTTGCCCACGCCGTTTCGCTTTTCGGTTCTAAGGCAAACCGCTTTCCTCACGATATTTTCCTTCATGATATAAAGAAGGTCCATTAGTGCGGAGTCGGGGATCAAACCTACGACCTCAGGCTCCGTCCAATCCACCCAGCCTAATGAAATAAATAAAAACTTACACTACTATTAAATTGTTAGTTTGCAAAATAATGCGTTATTTAATTAAATATAGCTTATAAAGGTGTATATTTTACAATATACAATTACTTAAAAACTTGATTCGTTCAACTTCAGATGAACGATGAATTTAATTTTATTCAGAATTAGATTTGAGACTTATAATAATGATCTGCGTTTTCCAATTGTGGAATTATAGTTTTTAATTACAAAGTTTATAAGAATATTTTTTCAACACACACACAGTATTTAGAATATTCATAATATATTATAATAGTAATAATTAAAAATTATAGTATACTGTGGCATTGTACCTTAAATTCTGGCAACAATTGAATATATTAATTACATAGTTATAAGTAAATGAAATATGTCATACTACAGTTGTTGCTAAAATATAAATTATTAATTGTTTTAATAATTAAACTAGTCTCTCAAGAAGTACCTGAATATACTACCGTCGACGAAGAAAGTATATCTTCTATTATTTGGTGTTTGAATATTCTATATGAAAAGTGAGCCGTGCGCCTCAAAGATTTGTTAATGCTTCAGGCGAACCACTGCCAGAAGGTTTTACCTTAAAGTATTAGAATTCTTCGGCAGTTAGTTGAAAAATATTAAAACGGCATGGCAACACAGAAAAGTGAAGCAAGGTAGAGGGTAGAAGTAAGACCTGACCTGTGATAGACATGGAGGAGGCACACTTCACACTGGCGGGATTTTAAGAAACCTAAAAATAATGAGAAATATTTAAGAGTAAAAGTATCTGAAATAAAAGGTTATTACTTGAAAGAACAGATATGAAAATAGAACGAATAACACAACATCGATCTGAATACAAATAACTTCTTTTTAAAGCGTAAATTTAGGTTATATCGACTTTGTTAGTTTGGTATATTTCAAATCCTTGATGACCATGAAACGTCAGATAGAAGAAGAGAGATACAAACACGGAGATATGGGTTATCATGCAGGGCTTCCATAAAAACCCAGACAATAAATAAAGAACCTTTACTACAACTAAGCTGACTTTAAAAGAACAGTACTATTTTCATGGATAATAAAGACACAGATAACACAACTAATACCAAGAACACATATGACCCAAATCTATTACATGTGGGCGTCTCATTCCAATCATATTTCTTTTGTTTGCGCATCGTCTCCCCATAGCTATTGTTTGTTCAATGGGCTCCTTACGACCTTTCACACGTTGCTTTTTACTTAAAGACTAATTGAAGTCACCTTCGATCTTAATGCAACTGCACAGTATAGATTGTATACAGCGTATATTTTGTTCCTTTATAATAAATTACGTCATAGCAAATATTTGTATGATTAATCCTTAGGGCGCCTCTGCAAGCTCTCTATCATTTAATAGCCTTAACGATCGCGACGTCTAAGACACGTATTAGCCTACAGCGTGTGACTCACGTCCCTGTTGTAAGTTTGACTCCCATCCTACTACTGTACTCTTTTATATGCGTTTTCAACTCGGTGAAGAAAAATATCTTTCAGCTGGCTCACCTAAGAATCAAAAAGTGCTGAGCCCGATCATGCACAGAAGACCTGCCTACTTGTCTATTAAAAAAAACATCATGAAACAAATACGGAGGCAATTCCAAGGCTATTGTCTTTTAGATTCCGGCGTTTGATACATTTTTGACATAGTTATTTTTATATTTGTTGCAAAAACTCAATATTCAAATAATAATTCTTAGTTCTTTATTCAGTAAACTCAGACTTATCTTAAGGCCGGCAACGCACTCGCGAGCCCTCTAGCATCGAGAGTGTCCATGGGCGGCGGTATCACTTAACATCAGGTGGGCCTCCTGCCCGTTTGCCCCCTATTATATAAAAAAACAAAAAAAAATCTTAAGAAATGTCAGTTTACTTTTTTATATAGAGCAAACAGGGAGAAGGTACATATGATGTTAATTGATCCCGCCACCCACAAAGATCCTTTCGGCTCGCGAGTGCGTTGCCGGCCTTTTGTCATGATAGCTTCTATTACTGAGATATCTAAACATATATATATATGTAGCTTCGTATATCTTTTTTCTTACACAAAAAGCTAACAAAAAAGCTATTCAATTAAGAAGAGACATTTAAATTCCAAGTGGACAGTAGTGAAGCACGATTTAGGAAATCTCAGATTTGAATGTACACCACGTTCTAAGATAATTTTAGGTACTTTCAACTTCAAAAAGTCACTCAGACGAAATGAGTTCGACCATAAGTAACAGTAATGTTTGAGGCTTTACATAATCTGAATTTTAATAAAACACAATGGTTACATTTAATGTAAGGCGCACAAGCCTCTTGGCCTGAGATTTGTATATGTTTCGTTTTTTTTCCTAACAGGCAAATAGGTGATCAGTCTTCTGTTCCTCATGCCGTCGAATTTAGGCCTAAACAAGCCGGTTTCCTCACGTTGTTTTCCTTCAAACGTACGGTAACTGCACACAAATAATAATTTTTACACTGCATTCAAATCTGCGAGCTTTCTTTAATATTTCCGTACTCAAAATAGCAATTGCTATTGCTATTAATGCTTACGGCAAATACACTTAACAAACATTGAACATTGAAAATATGCATATGATTTGATATTTCAAAACGCCTGACCATTTAGAACAGGTAACTTATGATGCGTTTTTGTTATAAAAAGCCAACGAAAAAACTGCAACAAATTTCAAAGGTACATACATACATTCATACTTTTTAGATCAGCAGTTTTTTCCATACATGTAGCAATCATTATTGAACATATATAAGTTTTTTAAATTAGGTAGAGTTCTTTGATAGCTTTTTCAATATTGATATGCAGAGTAAACAAGTTATTTTTTATGTACAGGCTCCAGCTTCTCGAATTTGGTTAAATTTCAAATTAGATTTTGCACGGAAAAATAAACTATTTCTAAAAAGCTGAATATAAAAAAATGTAAAAATTTGTTATGAGGTAGTGACAAAAACTTGTTTTTAAACTAACAAAAACTTTATTTAACTATGTTTACAAAAACTAGCGTTCAAGTGGGAATATGGAATAGATGTGTGTTTCAAAGGATCGGGACTTGATACTTAAAGGTTTGGGTTTTGTGGTTTAAGAGTAGGGATACATTAAGTGGAACAAACTAATTAATCTTAACTTATAACTACTTAAACAGATGGTTAACTTATACAAGGTAAAGAAATAGTAATTAGGTAAATAGAAATATTAATAATACAGTGGGGACCACATAGCAATACTAAATGACAAGAATAGAATATATTTTTATTTGCCTTCACAAAGCCTAATTTTGGCTAATACGTACTAGAAAATACGTCTGATACTGACCTTTCCAGTCAATAGGAAAAATGGAATGTATAGTTAATAGTAATATTATAATGAAAAAATATTTATTAATGATTTAGGATACATCGCAGTACATATACGTATGTTAAAACTACTTACGAACCCAATAATTAATCCACAATCCAGATTTTTCAATCTGAGATCAGACCGTGACAGTCGAACGATCTCATATCAGCATCCCAATAACCAAACCCTGCGAAGACAATTCATTTTTAGCGTCGGATAGAATGCAATCTCTTCGCTCTTTACATTCATATTTGATAATATGGACCAAATAAAGTAGTAAACCGTTCAAATAATATTAAAATATACATGTCTATGTTTAAAATATATCAAATAGATTTTTAATTATTTTAAAAACTGCTGTAACTTAAAATCTTAAGATAGGATATTGGCATATTTGGACTGTCATTTTCATACAAAAACCATCCACCGATTCGACCAACCATGGTTAGCTTGTATCGACAGATAGCTATTACAATCCGTCGATTTGTTATTGGCACACTTTTATCAATATTTGGATTACGATGTCTATCTCAGAAGGTCGAAATGTGTATATTACAATATCATCTAAAATAAAATATAAATCAGTGGCACTATATATTTTTTAGGTCTGGTGATCAGCCTCCTGTGCCTGACACACGCTGTCAACTTTATGTGTCTAAGCCAGCAAGCCAGCCAGCAAGCCGGTTCCCTCATATTTTCCTTCACCATTCGAGCGAATGTTTAGAAAAAAGTTAAATGAATGTTTAGAGTAAAGACCATTGGTGCACATCCGGAGCTCGAAACCCATGACCTCAGGTATGAGAGTCACACGGTCACACGAGAGAAACCACTAAGCCAAAGACAATACATGAAACAAATGATAGACCCATAAATATAATCTACGCCGTGTTTAATATTAATTTAAAAATATCATCATTCCGTTACATTATATTTTTAAATATCATTAATCAAGCTTTTCATTTCTTAAAGTGGCTATAAAACTGAATATCGAAAGAGAATTTCATAAACTTTCTGCATTTTCTGCGTAACTTTCATCTACATTAAATTTACTGAATGTGAATTGATACAGACCAGACATTCATGCAGTATTAATGTTTAAGCAAATATATAAAACAATTATTAAAATAAGATATTTATCAGTTAGTTCATAGATCTATAGCCCGTTATCCTAATCTTCTACTATGAGTATTTTTATTATAAATAAATAAATAAGTGGCGCTACAACCTCTTTAGGTCTTGGCCTCAGATTTCTGAATCTGTTTCACGATTATTTTTAAATCTAATAGGCAACTAGGTGATCAGCCTCCTGTGCCTGACACACGCCGTCGACTTTTTGGGTCTAAGACATGTCTGTTTCCTCACGATGTTTTCCTTTACCGTTCGAGCAAATGTTAAATACATAGAAAGAAAGTCCATTGGTGCAACACGGTTTTATCAAACCTACGACCTCAGGTATCAGAGTCGCACCCTGAAGCCACTAGGCCAACACTGCATTTTTTTTATACTCAAATTAATCAGTAATATGTATCGAGCGCTCTTCAACTATCGTCATTGGTGAAAGATTTAATACGTAAAAATTAAATTTTGATTTTAAAGTCAACTAGGAAAATACTGTTGGAATTGACATGCCTTAGACCCCAAAATCGACGTATATCAGGCATAAGACACCTTTGCTTATAAACTTGAATTATCAATGAACCAGAAAAGTTTGAGCCGAAACCGGGTTTATATATATTGTTATACTATATTATATTTACATTAATATAAAAATTAAAAAAATAAAGAAAATGTTTACTAAATGCGAAATCAAAATTGAATATATTGATATAAAATATGTATATATTTCAATACATTCAAATCGAGGCTGAGTGAATATGTCAAACAAAATTACTTTTAATGTCATTTTCTTATAATTGCATGGTTTTAATTCGTGTCTTTGGTTACCTTTACTTTTAGGTTTGTTGCATGTACGATTTGTGATTATTTGAGACGACTACAATGTTATGTTTACCTGAAGTATTGTCAGTGGTATTTTTGCCTTTTTTGAGAAAATAAAGTCCTATTTATTCCTTAATCAAATGTATTTTCGCTTACAGTACCAGATGTGATGTGATAGTTTTTATTCGAAAGATAATAATTCTATTTGTAAAAATGTTAAAACTGTATTTATGAGCGAGTATAAAAAACTGTACCGTCACAATCAATATGAATAACGGTACTCTACAAATCAGACCACAAAGTAACCCTTATTTCTACCAAATTGCCCTCATATTTAACACCTCAGTAACGTTATCTTAACTTAACTGATATATAGATTTACTCCAGTGTTACTAAGAATTTAATAATATACTGATTTATAAGATAAATTCGTTCAATTGCACTATTTTAACTAAATAATCTTTTCTATCAGTCAAATTTTATTTAAGCTGTGACGAGACAGATGTATCAAATAGACATTGTGATATATATGCAATTTCTAGATATTACAAAGGATTTAAAGGTTTTAATCTAGTTAGCAAAGTTACAAGTACGTTTTAAGGTTTTAAATAAGGCGTTAATTTTCTATAAAATATAACGACATTGTAAATTCTTCTATCATTCATGGATGTCAAAATTTGAAAGACTATGCTAATTATAAAGCCGCTTTGTAATTAAAATCATTTAAAGTTGCCGTAATTTATTAAAAACAAAACTATTACATTCACACGCATTAAATAATATTCCCTAAATAACTTTCATTTAAATCTATGGCCATAAAAAATATTAATTTTGACTGTGGAAATTGGAATGTAAACTATGTTAGCCGTCCGCTGATTAGGTCTACGGCGTTGGGCGGCGACTCGGCGCAGTATATAAGCAACCGCTTGGGCGGGCGGCGGCATAACACTTGTTGCCCGCGTGGAACCTTGTTGGAGAAGCACTCGCAACTTTACGTTAGGTAAGTGATAAAGTAGAAAAAGTTAGGACCAAGTAGGCACTGAGAATAAAAGCCGATATTTTGCTTCGAACAATTTTTTTATAATTCATATTCAAGCATTAATCTAAATAAAAATAATTTCTTACGTTTTACTTTTCGTTTGAAAATGATGTAAATATTTTTTTACCAATAGCTGGTATAGGTTTTCGCCGATAGTGATCATGTGATAATCAAAAAACTTAATAATTTGTGGTGACTATCAGTATCACGAGAACTTTTACGAGGAAACTTAGAACAGGAGTATCGTATTCCCAAACTAATAAAAACTTAAGTAATTAATTCAAAGTTTCATAACAACTTTTTTCTTTGTTTAATAATAATAGCCTAATCACGTAGAAGTGTTTGCAAAGAAACATTTTTAACGTCATTCAAACCCGTTTATATAATAAATAAAATAGGAGGGTATATAATATTCGTTAATAAATTCTACCATACACCATAAATTGCAAAATACATAATATATAACTACGTAAAAACTTAACATTTTTTCCTTTCCAAATCATAGAAATAAATTACAAAATTCAACTCACTTAATATATCCGACTAATTATATAATTTACATCTTAATGTATCTAATATATTATTAATTAAATGTAAATGAGATTAGCCTAAGTGGGAGCCTATGTTTATTTTTAATTAAGATTGGCGTTTACGACGTGTTACAGAATATTTTTGTTATACTAATTTTATAGTATGGTGTCTAGAGGTTAATGGAAAATACAGTGATTTTTAAATATATACACCTATAAATCGTAAATTATTTAGTATGTTGCCACTAATTATATATGATTTGTATGCAACAGAAACAAATAAGAAAAATTTTCAATATTTCTGTCTTAGTTTTCTTAAAAAAGATAAAAGATTTCAGATCTCCTATTTCCTAAACATAGACTCACTAATTAGAAGTGTTTTTTTTTTATAAACGGAGATTTAATGCTATTTCAATATTACACAGAGCTCGTCAAAAAATAATATAAGGAACTGTGTGATGTTCAGAAAAGTCATTAGAAATGAAATCTGGCTGTAAATCGGCGCCTCAACGTCGCCATTTGGTGATGATAAAGCTGTCAACGCAACAAAATCACGAATTTATGGTTTTTTATAATCATTAAATAAGTTATTTTCAATATCACCTAGAGATCGTAGAAAATAATAAAGGAACTACGTCAAGTTCTGAAATGTCATCAAAAATAAAATCTGTCTGTAAACCGGTGCCGTAATCGCCATTTGGTGATGAAGCAATAGCGTATCAAAATCAAAAGAATATATCAAAGTCGTCTTCAAATTATCTCACTAAGATAATTTGTTTTGTATGATATACATATAATTTCATTATTATCGTTATAATAGATGCTAATGATTCCATAGACAACGGTTAGTTTACACTTCTGAAATTAATTAATTAGTTGTGTTAATATAAAAGTTAGATTTTTTGTGTTGTATTCCATACAACTAGTAGTTGTATGGATACATCTCTTCCGACTAGGTCCAGTCCATTTTTTGGTTTAAGTCATCTTCTATTCACTCCAGAAATATGACCTGGCCATTTACAAATGATATACATTCCTTACCTAAATTCAACTATTAACATTTCATATGTTTATTGCCAGTTCTTCTCTTCCGTTCTACGCCCTTGATTTGAGAACTGGCAGTAAATGTAAAATTAAATTCATTTAATATTTCTTTTTTTTGACGTTCATAAGTGTACATTGTTACCTACATGAATAAATAAATTTTGAATTTTGAATTTTTTTGAATATGGATAATCCATAGACTTAGTATATACTGGCGTATAGACGAACTGTCAGCTCGATAAAGCGTGACCAATTTTGATTTGTCAGTGTGTGCATTAGCTAGTGATGTACCTTTTACTTTGGAGGACTATCGATAACTTATTGAAGTTAGATGTTCGACCCTTGGAGAAAGTTGTTCCATAGACTGTTTTTGTCCAGATTATAATTATGACATTATGTAAAAAAAATGCATTAATAAAAAAAAACAACTTTTTTCATTGCTTCTTAATTTATTGACCTTTAAACAGAACAATCTTATTAAACTGGTTCCTTACAGTTTCCTTTCCTAAATTATTAAGTTTACATTCATACTTAAGTCGAATGTCAAAGTACACGAAGACTGCACTTTACCACATTTTTTGTCATTAACCCGGTTAGTTAAATTCTGTATTAATTCATTACTGCATGCCATAGTAACATCACTGTAGTGATCTTTCAATCCCGGTCTTGAATGAATTTCATGTAGAACGTCTTTCAGGGTGACTATTTTTAGAGCCTGTCTTTTTTTTTTGCTGCTAATCTACGTATTTTTTTTTGTTTTTCTTGTAGCTTTTGTTTCAGTTTGTCGTTTTTGCTAATAAGCTTTTTTGTTCTTGGTGTGAGCTGAACACTTTTTTCTGGAGCTTGTGATATCGAAGGTAGAGCTATGTCCCGATTGATATACGATGACGGGATTCTCTCTTTTATATGTCCCTGAAAATGTGAGGAAAAAAATACATCATTATTTAATAAAAAAATAAACTTCATAAAATTAGAATAAAAAGGTATTGGATGAAAATCTGGTATTTTTTACAATTATTTTAAAATGAACCAGGCGATCAACGCCAACAAACCGGCAACGCGTTTGGCGCAATAGGCCCTAAAATTTCACCAATTCTAGCGTATATCAATGTTTTTATAGGTGTTATTGATATTCGTAAAATAGCAATATGCTTACTGGTACAAATAAAGTTGGAATGGCTCCTTTAACTAAAACTGTATTTATTCGTCTTTTTCTTTTATATTCGTCCGGGAAATGTTTGCTGCAAATGGTAGAGTTCTTCTTTGGATTCCAACCAACGCGCCCATTTAATCTCAACCATTTTCCTCTTAGTATAGTATCTAGAGGGAATCTGTTGGACAAATAATACAAAATTGGGCAAAATGGTTCAGATACGAGACGGTAAACGTAAGCAAGCATTTATTTTCATAAGTAACATTCAAGATAAAATATCGATAATTCTATCGATTAATTTAAGTCAATCCCTAGCGTACATGTAAAATTAATTGATGAAATATTTATCCACTAAAATCATGTAAATTATCAACAAATGGACTTCCACATATACAAAATATGAAAGTAAACAAAAGCATTGGCATTATTTTATATTTTATATAGGATAAAAGACAAATTTTAACCAAAAATAAACGCGTCATGCCAGTGATGACGATTTGGGTATTTACCTGTGAAATGTGCAATTTTCAGGATTATTTCTATTATTAACACCACAATCACTCACAGAACATGTAACCATTGTTGAATACAATTAGGTTTACTGAAAATAAACCACGATGTACGCAAAACATCCAAAATACTAAGGGGTTGTTTCTCCGCGTGCCGACTTGTGATGACCTGTCAACCAATTCAAAACCAGTCACAGTTTCATTGGATTCGCTATCCTTTTCTATCTTGCCAAATTTCCGTAAGGGATTTTCTTCTCCCTCGCTCGCTTTGTTGGTCTATACGCCAGTACTAAGTCTATGGGATAATCACACAATTTCTACCATTTTAATAACCATACTAGTTGTTCGTTTTTGTCAGTTTAATTAATTTTAATTTTTCGTAACTCTTAACAAAAATAATACTTACATTGACATTAATATATCTTTCTGCGAGCAACTTTATAAAGTATTAAGATTCATCTTTGAATTCTTAACTTCTGCTTGGAAATGGATAAAAGTTCTTCATAAGTTATAAAATTTATAAGTTAAGAATTCGAGTGAAAGATAATTTACGCACGTATTCCTCAATTCATAATTTTCTGATACCCAAATCATTTATGTTCCATATACAGACTGGCACAAATCAAATAATTTGATATTGTATTATTTGAACTTTAATTGTTTGTTCCAACTAAGGTACAATCAAATCAAAAATATCTTTATTCAAATAGGTAAACATGTACACTTATGAACGTCAAGAAAACAAATTAAATTAATTGTAAATTTACATTTACAACCAGTTCGCAAGTCAAGGTCAGTCAAATAAAATTATAAGCCTCAATATAATATTAAAAACCAATAAAACACAACAATTTCATTTTAATTTAGCAAAAATAACTTTAACTATCCATAAAACCAAACTAAGAACACTTTGGTCAAAAGGCTTTTAAAATATTTCAACAACAGAGGCATTAGTGAAACATTTCGTTAGAAAACACTTTAACAGGTCAAGAGCAAGACAGAATGAATGTCCATCTATCTTTACTTGCACTTAGCTGCAATATTTTACTTTTAGCCACGTTATTTTTAAAAATCGTTACTTTTGTTCCAAAAATTCCGAATTGAAGAAGGTGCTTGGTTCTTTACGAATAAAAATAGAGAATTCTGTAGGAAAAAAATGGCTTTTTCTTTCGTCAACTGTGCTCGTTGTTTGTTCGCTGTGTCGTTATTTAAATATTTTATCATTAAATTGTATTCCCTGGTAAACAATATACAGTAGTGAAGCTGCAAGCAGTGTTGTGCTGCCCATATTTTTATTACGTAGATAAAGAGCCGTAGGCAGTAAGAAATATAGAGTTATGAACTTGTTTGATGGACAGGAATTCGGGTATATTAAGAACTATTACGCCCACAAGTGTACTATGATATTCGCAATAATATGTTCCTCCCTATTAAAATTGATGGCAATATTATTTATTACATAAAGTAACCTTTTTGAAGATTAATATTTCCAAATAATATTTATTTTCTCCCATATAACATTTACAACAATAAATAAGATTACAGAAGGTATTGGTAGACTGGTTTCCAAACTAGGTAAGAACCTGTGATATGGATAACCAGGCTTTCATTCCATAGCAAAGTCATACATGAGTGGTAACAAAAAATAAATACATAAAATGGGTAGGCAAACAATGTTTCAACGAGAAAAAAAACAAAACAAAGCAGTCAACTAGTTAGAAGTTAGTAGATATATAGTTGTGTGGATGTATGCCAGGGTGTGTGCACGTGAGTGTGTGTGTATGTGTGTGTGTGATGGTTCTAACGATTAATAACGTTACCCTTTATAACATAGTTTTAGTTTTAGCTACATAAAAGTTGAATTTAAAAGCTTAAAGATTTATTGTGTTATAACTTTCACGTAAAGTGTAAAATATTCAATAACAAATGGAAGATATAGATCAGTTTCCGAAAGAGTTGAATATATGAGCAATTTTAGTTTAGAGGCCGTCTGATTTGATTTTTTTTAAAATTAAAAATAAATAAAAATGTGTTTAATTGTGTAGAACAACATTAATTAGTCTACTCTTACGAGGTACGTTCCATTGAAATATCAAAACAAAAGACATACGTCAAAGAGATGTTGTTAATTTTACATCTGTCAGTGTAAACATCTTTTGGGCGTGTATAATTAGAAAGAATTTTAACTTTTCGTTTTGGCTTCGTATATAAATGGTAAAAAATGCTGAGTTCTAACGATAAGGTCAGCGAACATACTGCTAACAATCATTATGTACCAGAGAAAAAAACAAAATGAATTTCCTTGCGTTTATATAAAAAAAAAAATCTTCATGTAAGTGATATGTTTCAGTTTATATTATTCATATTTCTTAGTAGCAAAATTAGTCAACAACTTTGTTTCATGAATATATAAAAACATATTAAAATCAATAAGCTTAAGTCAGGACAGGTATATAAAAAAATATTTATTTTATTTTATTTTTTATGGAAATATTATCAGACTATAAGTTAATTTAAAGAAACATAAAATAAAATATAATAAAGTATATAAAATCCAACATAATATAATATACACAATATCGCTACTATACATTCACTCCGCGAACATATAAATATGTCGAAAGTGTCGGAGACATACATATACGGAAATAAAGCCTTTTGTACATTTAGTATTATTTTTTTTACTAGTCTGTCCATGGAATATATAGAATATAAATACATTGTCGTGAAAAAAATCCTTAGGACATGATCATACATCTCGTATGATGTACATAAGACAAATATATTTGTATATATATACTGAAGATTTTCTTAACCACTAAGTTGTTCTTTGAATAGCATTGAGGATTATCACGAGATCCGATTTCTTTGACACTAAGCCTTATAAATAGTATTACATACATTAGATTCGTGTTCAACATCGTAGTATTAGCAAATAGACTTATGAAGTAACTAGCCGACCCCGCCCGCTTTGCTGGGCGAATTTTCAAAGGAAATAAATTAAATTTTATTCATCATTTTAATTTTTTTTTTTGCTTTTTTTGTTCATTTTTATTTTTTTCTGAAATTTACAATATTTTTCAAAGAAGAATCAAATTCACTTAAAATAAAATTTATTGACATAATAAATTATTATTATTATTATTATTATGTGCATGTGCTTTATTGTACCATATCTACCCTGTGTCCCATTATTCGGCGGAACACAGTGACATGAGGAAACCAAAGAGAAAACTCACGCCAGTTCAATCGGTGATAGGCAAATTTTCATTAATCACTAAAATTCTGCATTGTAGTGATCAATGAGCCTTTAACTTATACCTAACAACAATGATGTTCATGCAGGCCAATCGTATTCTTAAGAAGATCACCCATCAAAGTACTAACCACTCTAAAAGCTGCATAGATTGGGTGATCAACCGAATCATACGCCAGCTGCATAGCTATCACTGCCGCACTTATATTAAATAATCTTATTACAATTACAATAATAAACATTAATTTTTTTTTTAAAATAGAGAAGGTAGCTTGAAAATGAACCGAAATTTAGAGCTAAATGTACGTCAATGTAGATCAATAATATTATTTTCTGGACATTTTCTAACTTTCTGCTTTATTTTTTAATCCACTTTTTCACCTACTCTTCCTTCTATGACTTCTTCGTCTTCTATCTCAGTTGATTCCGTCGCGATGTTTTTTTCATCTGATGGGGTTGTATTAAAATTAAATTTATTTGTTATGTTTTATATAAGTATCTCAATCAACAAATAGAAAATTACTTTTTAATTTCCACTCCTGCTGTTGTTTAGCCTGTGTAACCAAACGCATCATTCGTTCTTGTTCTTTTCTCTCAAAGTAAGTTCGTATTTCTTGAAAGTATAATAAAGCGTTGTAAATTCCGTCAATTAACGATTTCTAGATAAATTTAAATATTTTTTATTACATTCATAATTAATTCTTAAATTTTATCATCACTTTATTTTGTTTTTTATGCACATTCACCTTTCTAATCTCTGCAAAGGAAAATTGACTTATATTATCGTATTCTTCAAAGCAACCAATCCCTTCATGGAATCTTCTGTCACTTAAAGCGGTTCGGACTGTTGTGAAACATCCAATATAAGACTTTCTTGATTCTTTTGATAGTTAATGTCGAATTATTAATAAAAATTTGTATAGTCAGCACACAAACATAAACTTTCAATATTTTCTGTCTGACATTTTTATTTCACTTCTCAACCGCTTATGCACTGACGTTTTATCATTAAATTAATTAGGTTATATAAAAACAAATACAATTAATTAAATAAAAAAAAAACAATTGACTTTAACCTTTTCTATTTAAACAGTAAAAAAATAATCATTTGGAGTCTGTAGAAGTTACAGTTTGGAAACATAAATTTAACATTCTCACACCCACCCCCGCAATCCCTATTGGAAATAGAATTTCGTAAAATCCTATTTGAGATGATTTCTGCATGACAAATAAAAGATTACTACCAAATTTAAAGTCTATAGAGGTTACAGTTTGGAAATAGAAATTTCACATTTTAACACCCACTACCGCAATCTTTTTCGGCGGTGGGTTGTTGTAAAATCCGCTCTTAAATTTCTGCATCACATATAGACGACTCTAGCTAAATTTGGAGTCTGTAGGAGCTACGGCTTAAAAAATAAATATTTTCACCCCCGCAACCCCCCCCTGTGGGGTGAGCTACCGTAAAATTCGTTCATAGACTATTTCTACATCTCTTACAGAAGATTCCTACCAAATTTGGAATTTATAGGAGCTAGTTTAAAAACGGGAATTGTTCATTGTTAATGCCCCCGCAATCCCCTTTGGGGGATGAATTTCTTAAAATCCGTTTTTAGTTGACCTCTACATAACGAAAGTAATATTCCTACCAAGTTTCACATTTCTAAGTCCTATACTTCCCGAGATTTCGTGATGAGTAACTATAGAAATTGGAATACTTCGATTATCATCGAAATTTTTAACGTTTTAGCAGACTTTTGTAAAATTTTCTTACATATAAACATTCTCCTGACAATTCTGAAGACAATAAAAAAAAATTTACCCAATCGGTCCAGCCGTTCTCAAGTGATACTCGATTTTCGACGGCATTTTATTTTTATCAAAAAATGAGAGTGGGTGTGCAGGGGTGCGTGGAAGTTTGTAAGTAGATTCTTAGCTGAATGTAAAAGAACATTATCCGTTTAGTAAACTCCGTTGCCATGGAAACAAAAGAATCAAGAGAAAACGCTTGCAATTAGCGGGATAAATGTTCATAAAAGTAAAACAGCAATAAAAAAATGAAGGAACGTTAGAATTCGAAAAATAAATAGCCATAAACCATCTAGGAAAAATTTCGCATCGAATGGTGGTAGTTTCATGTCGATACGATCAGTGGTTTAGGCGTGATTGAGCCTCAAACGAAGACCATTTTCATTATATATATATAATAAATAAAGATATATTAATTATGGAATAGTTTCATTTCGAGTTAAATCTAGGTTTGCTGGCAATTTGGAGAGCAAAAATAGATCGAACAAAATACAATTTGTGAAAAACACGTTTTTTGTTAAACGATAGTTCAATAATACATCAGTACTATGAATTACTATCTACTGAATATATTTGTTATACATTTTAATGCCAAAGATATTTGAGTACCTACCTTTACAAGATTAAGACTGTAACAATTACAATTATTTTTAATTGACGTTAATTAAAGAGATATATAAACAGTCTTCTAGTAAAACAAACTACAAACAAAATTACATTTATAATATATAAAGAGCGTACCAATTTTTAAAAGACCTGCAACGCACTTGCAACTTGACACTTAACATCATGTGAGGATCTTTCCCGTTTCATAATAAAAAAATGTAATTAACAGAATTAATTGACGTTCATAAGTGTACATGTTTACCTATATGAATAAAGATATTTTTGATTTGATTTGTTTTATCAAACTCATTGCTAAATCTGAAAAAAAATATTCAAAAACAGATGCCTTTAAGACATAGACATTACATTTATGACTAACAAAACACACACACAATCATATACAATAACAATAAAGGATGTGTGGTTTTATGAAACCACAGTAAAAATGAATTTTTTTTTCAGTATTTTTATACCCTTAATGGAAAATTATTTCATTAAGGGTATAAAAATCGCTTTATCAATCTTAATTTTATACTCGGAAAATTGGAATGATAATGGGAAATAATTAAAGTAGACTAAGTTTACCCACCTAATATTTTTATTGAACTCTGTCTTGAGAGTACTAAATAAATAATACTTAATAATTATTTAGATAATATACATATATATTAAATACACTACACGGTCAGCTGCTGCGAATTATAGGCCCCGCTATACTCTGCGGCAGACCGTCACGCGACATGTAACACACAGACGAAAGTCGATGAGTCGATGTAATAAAAGTTTCACTTTAATCATCAAAGAAAAAAACGTATTATCATAATTTATAAGTCTTTGGTGAATTGGAATCGTATAGCGAATACATGTCGATTCGTTTCGATTATAACAAAATAAAATATATATTAATATTAAAGCTCATTGGTTCTTATTATTTTTATAAAAATATTACAACCACAATAAATATAGTTAGCCATTTAAATTGTAAAATAGAGTATGATGCAACAGCCACCCATTTTCTACCAGATTCGTTTATTCCAGATAGTGCCATAATTTGTCAGCCATGAAATGATCTCTTTCTATTGTTCATTATACTTTCAAACTTATGACGAAAAAAATGTCATGACTTCATAACCGTTAGAGCAGTGGTTCGTAACGCGGGTGCTACAGGGGTTTATTTTGATTGTTAAGGGGCCCATTCGAAACTACATTAAAATTATTTCGGGTTTTCATTATATGTTTTAAAAATGAACTGTTTTTCGTTTTACTAGTAATTTCTTCCTAATACCTATCATTTAACTTAACAATTCAATGTTTATAGAAAAAAATTATGTGTTTCGGGCATAATAATCTAAGAAATGCCCCACCCGGGCAAGGCACAAATAGGTTGGGAAACACTGCATTGGAGTATTGGAAATTAATTCAAATATTAAAAGTAATCCAAAAATTAAGTCAAGAATTGCAAATTAACCAAAAATACAGAACAGAACAATGCTGCAATTGCAAAGGCATTGGCCATAAAGATTTATGATTCCATATTAATTTTATTACATTCTTTATTGTTTTACGTATAAGTATATATGTAAAATAATAGGAAAAATTGTGAATATCCAAATCTATATTAACCTTCTAATAGTACTTGTGTGGGCTAAATCACATATTTTATCGTGAATATTTTAATTAATCTAGTTACGCATCGTAGATACATGTTAATCCAGGTCGATAAGCGGTACTATAAACGAAAAGCGTGTTTGTACAAAACCCATCAGTGAAATTGGGGATTTTCTCTATGAGATTGATATTAATTTGAAACAATGACTTTTATGAATAAACAATAATAGTTTATATGTCATGCGATAGATTACTTTTGTAGACAAATGAATGTATACGTACTATATCTCTATCTCTATTGTTCAGTGCCGGATTAATATACCTATCTGGAACTTTACGCCAGGTTTGTAAGGGACTGCCACGCTTCCGCATTCTTTGAGGGTTCCAATCAAGCGCCTGCTTCAGAATATGATTTGGATCCCTTCAGAGTGTCAAAAGTCCTCAGTTCAATTCGACATGAAATAATCCTCTCTTGCATTTCTAATTTACTTGAAAATTTTAAGAAAAATATCTTTCTATAAAGGAAAAATCTTTAGGCGAAAGGAAGACTCGAAACAGTCTTTAAAAATTTGTTAACAAAAATCATTCAAAAAATCGTACCAACGATTCGTACTAACCTTTAACGCTACATATATATGAATAATTTTTTGTCTCATTTATTTACTTTCAAAATACCACAAGAGTAACTATCTATACACGTGTCAGTAAAGGGCAGATAATCCCAAGAATCGTTAAGGTTCAATCTAGTTAAACGTTTTTAAATTACCTAACTGCAAAGTGCACATCTCCCTTGATTAAGTTTCTGACATTTCTACATGTACTACGAAGAATTTGCTAAAAAATTCGGTATTTATAGATTTATTTTTGAATTTAGTAAAATTAGTATAATTTATTACTTGAGGTGCAATTAAAAATAGACTCGTTAGGTTTTCTCAAGGATTTCATGAATATTTAGGTTAAAAAAATCTGCAACACGTTTAAACAAAGATTAGCATATTCACAACATATGTCGATTTAGAGGTTCTCCCTAACATACAATTTATTAATTTGTAAATGTAACAAACAGATGTTTGGAGTTGATTATCTGACAATGACATATTAAATTAATTAGCCATTTCCCTGACACTTTACCTTGGTGTAAAAGATTTAAGTTTGACAATTGACATTATTTAGACTTTATTTATACTATAAATACTAAAAACAACACACTCTTACGATTGAATGTACTTTTTTTGTTACCACAGACTCGGAAGTAAATTTTACTGAGTGGACTAACTTACTGTTAATTAATAGTATTATAAAATAATCATTATTTCTGTATGTAATTTTATTGTCTATTCATATCTAATTGAAGGTACCGATACTTTTAATAAATTTGCAATGAAATGGACATTTGACTCTGTCCCATGCCCCATGTTTGGGTCATAGTATACAAAATCTTAAATATTTAGGTAACAGGAAAAGTCACTGTAACATTTATAATGTAAGGTATTATTGAGATTTGATTATTCGTAGAAGCGGTTCTAGCAGCTAAAAAGAAATCGACGCGATGTATGTACTGTCAGCAAAATCGTTGATGTTACAAAACAACTGTGAATGTTTAAGTTTCTTCATAGGTATTGTACTTAAAAGATAAACAAATTTTACTTTGCCGTCGACAAATCCCTCTTAAACGGATGTTGCTTAGGAAACTTAGATCTCTAGTTAGACCTTTCTCTCAAAAACTTAGAAGAATGAATCATACAAAAGCATAAATTATACAATAATAATAATAATAAAGCTAAAGCTATTCGGCGAATATGATGCTGGTTCACTCTCGTGCGTTCCGCACCCACGACTACTTCCATCTACCAGCCCTTTGCCATGAATTTTGCCCATCACTATAATCTGAAATGTTGATGATGACAGCACAATAATCTACTTGACAGTCAAGTCTTTTATTATGATATCATTTTCGTAAATAGAAAAAGCATATTCCAAAAACTTGAGTACTAACATTTTCCTATGTTGCTGATAGTACAAACCCCGAAGGAATTCCGAAGGCTTTGCATAAACCTCTTCGAATATAAATCACATTGAACATATTCTTATCGCCCACCTCAGGTGTAGTCAATTGTTAAAAAATATTAGCATCTCACAGAAGTTGTAATTCCTTTCAAAGTTCGGATTACATCGCGGAAACAACCATTAAGAAAAGATCCGTCATGGCGAATTTTAATACAATTTTCTGTTCGTATTTTGTTAAGGTAAAATAACTTTTTAATTTATTATGGGTAGAGTTTTATCATAAATGAAAATGATTTTGGTCCAAAAAAAGTCTTTGTTTTGATGTTACGTAGTAAGGTTTACACTTAAATGTAAATACTTGTAACACTATTTTAAATACGAATGTCTTATACGGGTTCATTTCGATAAATATTTAGGCAACAATTTTGAAATAAATTTGACATTCTTTTTATCTCTCTGTCACTGCGTTGACATTTAACTGCGGGACACTTTTATAATTTGAAATAAAAACTTAAATGTAAGCGTTTGGGACATAACAGCCTTTCAGTTTATTTACACAAACTTGGTATCGTAACTAGTACACACACAGTGTGAGTGTGGCGAGAATTATTCTGACTTGAATCATGTTTTCTTTTCTTGTCCTTAGTCTGACCATTCTTCCTTACATACTTCTTTAGTTTCTCCGTCTGTTCCCCTTCCTACCAATATTTCTTTACTTCTTCGAGATTTAAATCCCTTTGTATATCTTAATATATATAAATCTCACGTCACGATGTTTGTCCGCGATGGACTCCTAAACTACTTAACCGATTTTAAATTAAATTGGCACACCGTGAGCAGTCTGGTCCAACTTAAGAGATAGGATAGCTTAGATCTTTAATTATAGTCGCAATTTTATTTTATTGCAAATAATTTTTTTATTATTCTAATAGATGGCGCTATGTTAAAAGTACCAACGTTACACATAAGTTCTCCTACCGTTTCGCTTGAATAGTTTACTACTATGTAATATAATAAAAACCTAAGCCACAGCAACGCTTGGCCGAGTCTGCTAGTAGTACTATAAGTATGTTTATTGTAAATAATAACATTAAACTATAATTTTGATTTCTTTTCCCTTATGAAATTATTCTGATTTTTTTGTAAATTTAATGCGTTTTCAATCATTTATGTTATGTTGCGATAAGTTTCCTTCGTTTTTTATTATGCATAAAAAGTAAATAATTAAAACAGCGAATTATAAAAATCCCATACTTGACGCTGGCTAATGCACAAACCGTGCTACAGTCAAAAGGAAAAAAAAATTAAATTATTTTAATGATAAATTTTGTTTTAAATAAAAATAAGTTGTCACATAATATGCATAGCTATCACAAATTAGTTTTTTATTTACTTTCAATTATAATTATTTTACCAAAACATATAATATAGGTAATCAAAAGTCAAAAGTCAAAAATAATTTATTCATATAGTTAACATAATGTACACTTATGAACGTCAAAAAAAAAGAGAAATATTCAATTAATGAATCTAATTTTACATTTACCGCCAGTTCTCAAATCAAGGGCATAGAACGGAACAGAAGAACTGGCAATAAACTCTCCGCCACTCTTTTTAATCGCCAAGTTTTTTTTTACACAATGTTTATAAGGAGCTGCAACCATTAAACCATGTTCCATGTGACATCTTGAGTAATAAAGAATAATAAAATAAAGATTTGTCCTCTATCAGCAGGAGGCATGGTGAAATAGGAGCACGCACTTACATCACTACATACATGAATTTAAGTCCGACCTGTCAAGTAGCACCCGTTCACCTTATATGTATCTAAATATATAAAAATATTTCCAAAGAACGTAAACGCACTCTCTAAAATTGGGTCTCCGTGGGCTGCGTTGATTTGCCGCTATTATATAAAAAATTGAATACCAAGCAAACAGCGTCGACTTTAGATTTTTCATATAAATTTCAATGTCAACCATCTATTATTAGAGGTGTCAATTGTAAGCTGTCTTTGTTTGGCCTTTGTGATATGGGTTCGAGAGTAGGCTTTTTGACACTTATTGCCGCATAACAACTTGTTACAGAATAATGTGAAAACCTATACGATAGAACTCAATTGGTTTTTTTTTTCTGTTTCAAGACGATTATTGAATTGTTTTTGCCATACTGTAGCCATCATTGTAATTTTGGGTCATGTGCAGGGACGGTATTTAAACATGGGTATGTTGATAGTACCAGTGAAATATATTATATAATTTAATAATACCTAATAGTTATGTAATTTTCATTCTGCCATCTTAAAGTAAATACGAAACTTGTTCCCGCTAACTTTAATAATAATGTAGTGAAATAGAAGAGAAAAATGATGTATGTATAGATTATTTTATAATTCAAAAATTATAAATACATTTTCCTAAGTATTCCATAGTAACCCGGGAGAATTTCGGACGATATTTGCTTGAATCACCAATTTTAATTCCCTGTGGTGTCCCGAGGGCTCTGCAACATTTGTGACTTCCTGTATTTAATACCCAAAATATTATGGTAAAGCGAATACGAAGTATTCATTTATTTATGAATGTACAACATATTAAATACATTTTCTTACAATATATACTAAATCACAATTACGATGAAAATAATATTTCCAAAACTTATATATATATGTATTAGAAATTTTCAATCACTTTTATGAAATTTTAGTGTGTACTGAATTATTTAAAAATACTTATTCGCCTATTAACGATTAGATACCTATTAGACCAATGTTCTTCTTAAATGTATCGAATTCGTGAAGCTCTGAATAAATTATTATGTTCATTCTGTTGTATAACCGAAAAATTAGCATTAGAGGTGCCTGTACTCCTACCTAGGTTGGTCACTACAGAGGTTATTTGGAAGGACAAATTTACTATTGGCCTCGTAGCTTCAGTGCAAGACTCTCAATGCTGAGATCATAGGTTCGAACTATGGCTGTGCATCATGAATTTTCTTTCTATGGGCATTTAATATTCGCTCGAACGGTAAAGGAAAATATCGTAAAAATCGGCTTTCATTAGACCCAAAAATGTATGTCGTATGTCAGGCACAGAAAGCTGATCACCTATTTGCTCATTAGATTGAGGAATAATCATAAAACATATACCTGATGCCCAGGCCTAAAAAGTTTTTATGTAAATCATTCTGTTGATCAAACATTGGCATCGTATTATTTATTTTACACAACATTATACAAAACATATTGAAGTTAATTACTGATCGAAATTTTTGTATTCTATACTAATAATATAAAGGGAAAAAATTACTGTCTTTGTAAGTAAATAGTTATTAGCTTAATATATAGAGCAGTGTCTTTTACTCATACTTAAATTAAGTATGATTAAAATTGAATTCAATTTGCATACAACAGTACCCCGAATTTCATCTCATTAAGATGAGATGATATTAGAGATACTATTGCAACTATAAACAAAGTCATTTGCATTGTTAATATTTACTGTGCTTAATATTTCTAGATAATTTATTAAGTCTTTAGTCTTAAAATGTAACTTAATTAACAAACAACATTCTTACAGAGATGCGTGGATATTTCAAAAAGTACCAAATACCTGATTTTAATGAATCTTTGAACGGCTATTTAAGAGCCTTATACATTTCCAATAAAATTGATCATATGGATAAGACTTGCTTTGAATTCATAAATATCATATTATCTAGTTTGAAGAACTGTGGTGCTATTTTTTTATATGAATTTTGACATTTTTGTCAGCGTTCATGACGATGATGATGTTCATGAGTTCATGATTGCGACTTGGTACTTAGTATCCGGGAAATTTGTGAGCAAACAAACAAATAAGAAAATTAGAAACAACTAAAAATTATACACAATAGATGATAATTTGTTTCTATAATATATACTTATATATTATCCAATTACAAGAATATCACATACATATATCAAAAATTCAACAACAACTCAAGAACCTACCAATTTTTAAAAGGCGGGCAACGCAAATGCGTTGCCTAATGTTACATAAAAACAAAATTAAAACATACAAATCCAAACCTTTTTTTACAGTCAGTTAAAAAGCCAGGTTTGTAAAATATCTCGAAAAATAGTGAAATTTAAGAACAAGTTGAAAATTTGTAGTGTTAAATTTAGCGATTTCCGTTTAATTACTAGTGAATGACCAATTTGTTAATTAAGCCTGTTATTGGAGTCTTTATGGACAGGGTTTTTCGACAATAATTAAGGAGAACACGAGACATTTTTGTCGTTGAAGCTTTCGCGCCAATTACACTCTTAAACATTGTATTTTTAAATATTATTTCCCCTTTATACGTAAAATTTATTACAGGTAAAATAGCGATAGTTATCCGAAATTCGACAAGAATTTCCTGAGCTCTGCTATTCTTGCTATGCCTTTGTGATATAAACAAAAGCATATCTTCACTTGTCATATTATATTAAGAAGTTGGTGATATTTACTAGAGCTGACGCATTGCCCCATCTTGTGGTCAATAAAATCGAAACGCAAATCGCTTATAGATAAGGACCTTTATTTGACGATACCCTCACATTTTCAAACATTTTAGAAAATAATATGTATTTTAAAACATGGATTTAGTATAGCATAATTTAGCTTGATTTAAATATATTCAGTCACTCGAAGTTTAATTGAATGCTGAGGGGGCGTTCATCTTGCCTCTAGGCGATACGAAATTGACAATTCATGTAGATTAAGATATTCATGTAAAAATTTTGCGTGTATGGTGCCCCTTCAATCGCCAATGAATAACAGAAAATAACATGTTAAAAGAAATACAAGTCCCAATGTATGACGTAATAGCTGCCTGGAACGCACCGCCTAGTAAAATATAATCCAAACATTAATGTGTATGATAGTATTTAATTATTTATAAAAGCTTGCCAACGCTCGGCACACTCATATATTACAAGAAAAATAAAATTTATTTATTTCCAGTAAATTTCCTATCTTAACAGTTACAACTAATGCGATAGAATTCCATTATATTTCCCACTCCAACTAACCTACATACAAACATTAAAAAATTAAACTTAAATTCCTAAATCTTATAACTAACAATATAGCAAGCAACTCTTGTGAACTCAGCCAGCGTACAAACAAATAGGTCCACCTCAATGGAAATTTTGTTAATGATCTGTATTGCTCGCGTGAGTGGCGCTTTGCTTACCAAGTTGGAATGTGCGCGCGGTACATCCAAAAGCTTATACGTAAGCCTCAGGTTTCTACTTGGTACCCGTAGACCAAATACAAGTTTTAATATGACAAACCTTATATGCCAATATAACATAGGAATATAAAATTGAACAAAACAATTGAATAATAAAAACTAAACGAAAATCGGTTTCAAAGTGTGATGGGCGCGACTATGGATATCCAGACAGCATGTTTATCAGAATGATCGATGGATATCCGAGAGTTTCGGCCAAAACGCATTCTTCTGAAGGGACAAATGGAATGTTGGGATGCCTAGAAAGTATCCACATTCAAGTTTTGTTAAAAGGTTGTATTACTATTTTTCTTAAAGAAAAAAAGGTAATCAGTAGTGCTTGGTTATCAATTGTTTCAAAGTATTCTTTTACAAATACGTGTTAATTACAGACAAAAAATATTTTGAAAATAAAATGTACAGTAGTCATTATAACAGTATCACTAACATTGCCATATATCTTTTAAATTTATTTAGAGTTATTACTTATGTATAAGTATATCATAGTATTTATGTAAGTTATAAATTCCACAGAATATGCCTTATACGGTACTGTCATTGTAAATAAATACAACACATGAACAGATATTCGAATTCGAATCTATTTCTGAAACATGATGGAAAATAAAAACGCCAACCGCGAATTTATTTTCTAAATGAGATTTTACTCCAAGTTTGTAAGCTTATCATATTGTTATTCTCACGATGTTATGGTAAGTACTGTAAGCGGATTTCGCATACATTTAACGTTATTTTCAGCACTCTTCTGTAATAACCGTTTCGTAATCTCTTTATGAGTGGTGTCTTATAAAGTTTGCACACTTTGCATAAATTAAACAAATTAACATAAGCGTACTCTGCATTGGTACACTTAGTTGAAGCTTTTAAACGTAAGATATCTTGTGAGAAATAATAACTATTTTTTTAACCCTATATATTCCACAGCACTTAATTATCGACAGATGAAATAATACTTGGTGTATAGGAAAATAAAAGACAGTGGCTGGCGGCTACGGGCCCCTTGTTTGTGAAACGGTCATGACGCGTGTCGGTAAATTGACGAGGAATGCCGTTGACCAATCACAATCAAGCGAAACGCATTGTATGCACGCAGACACATCTATCGTTTTATATTTATCATCTACGAGGAATCGAGGACGTTTTCATACACAATTACTAGCTAACTAACTTTCATTAGTTGATAACAGTTTAATGAGCATTAGAATTAGAATATAAACAAGGGAACAGAACGGTGTTTTTTAAAATTTATAATCGCATAAGGAAGATTTTTGATACAATTAAGCTTCTTAAATAATATGTCAACACAGGAACTAAAAGGACGAACCTAATAAAATTATAAGGGTATTTTATTCGCGACCAAAAAAGCCTAAACCATTTGAGGGTTGAAAATTATTCCTTAAATGTTTATTCCAATTAACCTCGCCCGTCAGATATTTCAACGATAAACATCGTTCTTATTTTTCTTTGAAAATTGTCTTTTAAATATTGCGAGACGTTGCCAAATTTGCCTTTATAGTTGATATTTTTAACAGATACATTCATCATGTATTGTATGTGATTACTTCTTAGAACAAACATAAACCGTTTAATTTACCTTATGAAAAAACGAGGTGTTTTGCGAGTGTGCGAGGTTATCCCAAAAGTAATCTAAGAAGATTTTTTTGACATAATATATCAGACTAGTGACCTTAAACAAAATAAATGTGAAAATTTTCTTCATAATTGGAAAAAAAATTGTTTGCCCATGGGGTTTATATAAAATTAATTTACGAGCGCCTACGTGACAATTTTTTGGTTCAGTTTTATCCTATTTTTATTTAATAAATTAATACATAATAAAATTATGTAATAGCATTGTTTAATATACTTACATTATAAAGAGTTGAACAATTTTTCATATTATTTTATTTATTCATTTTCAAATTATTTTAATCTGACGTGCGCAACCGGGATAGGCCGCTAGTATTAAATAGAATATGTTTTATAATGACTGTTAGTACAATATTCTACATTAATATTGATTTCAATTATCTATGAAATGATAAGCGTAAATCAAGTTGACAATTAATTAGAAAACTCGGAAAAGCAATCATTGGAAAACTCGTGGAATGATAAGACAGCCTCGGTAAACAATACAATTTTATGGGGCTAAATAAATTTAAAATTTGCTGAATCTCAAGTTTTTAAGTTAATCTTTAAATGATTGAACTCGCCCTTAGTTAAAATTTTTAAAAACAAACATTTAAGAACATAAATTTTAAAAACAGAAATTCTGCCAATAATTCCAAATTCGAATTTTATGGGAATAGTATAAAGGTAATCTTTCTTACTCGTGAAATTTGTTTGCTAATGCAACTAGTTTGCGTTTTGTTTTTTTGATAAATCTTTCTCCAACTTCGATATTTTTCCCTGTGGGGTAGAAACTCTTGGGCCGATAAAAAATTAAGTAGGCACCTCGTAGATAGCACCGATGACCTCAAGCAATGTATTAAATTTTATTGTTATATATAATTAATGTTACCTGTGGAGTTAAGAAAGAAATGAACCACATAAGACATCGGTGAAAACTTTAATATAGTGATTTAAATTTCCGTAATATTTCACATACTAAACAAAAATAAAGTGACTCATATATTTTCGTTAGATATGTTACAGTTTAGTAATGGATAACACGACACCGCACTTTGATGTGCAAACATCACTCTTTTTAATACGGTTTGTTTAGAAAATAAATTTGGCTTTAATACAGTTTGGCCAACGCTTTGAGTTTTATCTTTTTTGGTCACTTTAGTATTAAAATTAAGCGCCTGAAAAATTTCAAAAATGCTTACCTTTAATACCTGGGTTTTCACATTGAATGTACCGAATATAAAATATAAGAAGTATATTGGCTTGGTTTTTACCCACATAGTGTATGTTCTAGGTTCAATTACCTTGGCAACTACCCACACAAAAGCTAAATTTCCAAGTAACGTCGACAATACCCGTAAGCCTCCATTGGCGTTGCAGGTTTGCTTCCGGTCCTTAAAAACTAATAAAATAAATGATAAAGTAAGCTACACATGCACTATTTCATATTCTTTGTTTATAATGACATCTTCATACGCCTACTAATACTGTAAGATTTAGCCCTTGTGAACAAATAATTCGTGTATTTTTATTGAACCACCCTATATATTATTGACTCTCAAAGCTAATTAAAATATAAATAGTAATAATATCTAGTACTTATAGTATCGTATAAGTACATTATATGCGCTGCTTGTACTTTTAAAAGCCATTATTGCCGCTAAGCATCAATTTCCGATCGAGAAAATTAATCATAAATACAATCTAACCTCAGTGCTCCATGAAATGTCCGTATTATGAAGGAAATTGAAATTCGGATTAGTTTTTCGTTTATATCATACATGTGACTATAAAGGGTAAGATTTATTGCTTAATGTGGGCAAAAAATTCGCATACAAGACGTGTTATGAGTTGTCACGTCAAGTAAATTGCTAACAGCTGTAAGCTATGAAGAGAATATTGTTTTATTAACTTATTTTGCTATACTACTTCTGTGGAAAGTGTCACAGTAACTGAAATCTGAAATCTCCAATATGTAGCTGAGGCAATAAGCTACGCCGTAGATACTACGGCGTAGACGATTCTTATTCCATATAACAATGATAATTATGTTATTAAATATGATTTTGTTAGATAAAAATTAATATGTTAATTATCGTAGACTATTTTTAAATTAAAATATGTTTAAGCTACTGTCGTACTATTGTGCAGAGAACGAAGGCACATATTACTGTAATAGTTATGAATCATATTACCGATTGCGTACCTGGAATATTACCACATTAAATAGTACGTGCATGAACTTAGAAAAAAAATCCCCGAAAGTTAGTTATAGTAAAGGTTCTAATGCTTCGTTTTTCAAAATTACTTAAAAATCTGGAGTTCAAAGATAGAACTAAACCATACGTCAAAAATTAAAGCTGCTTTAATGCGCTACGAAATGTTAAATACTTTTAATATAACGATTAAGTAACATTCAAATTTCAACAAGCGTTATATTAAAACACATTTCACGTGCTCTCTAGAGATATTCTGTGCGAAATATTTCATGAAACGAAATGCAATGATATTTTATTTGATTATAATATTATTTCACTTTAGCTCGAAAGTACTTATATTCTGCTTTTTAAAGTTAGCAGTTTTGTTATATTTTTAAGTTTATTTAAACTAGTAACTAAAGCCAACTATTTCCAAGATTTTTTCTATATTTTGATGGATGGATTATTGAATGCGATAGCATTCCAATTGTGACTTGACCTTTAGACTGCTTAATCTTAAATTTGTGAAACCTACCTAAAGTTAACAACAACTGTGATGATCTAGATCCTTAAGCTTAAACTAAGGTCGTAGATTCAAACCCCGATTGTGCATAAATCGGCTTTTTCTGTGTACTTATAACGACCGTGCAGGAAAACATCGTAAAAACTGGATGCCTTAAATTGAAAAAGTCTTCAGAAGCACGTCGTATTGATCCCATATATTCTTATTAAAAAAAAGTTCCTGAAACAGATACAAAAATGTCAGGCAAAGAACTAGATTGTGGTGCGGCTTTTTTTACTCAGGCATATTTTACGAGAAGATATTATTTTATATACTATTTCTGGGTGGTTAAGGTAGCATAAGACATGCAGGCTACTCCATGATGTGCCTGATGATGATGCCTTATAATTATTAAATAAAGAGAAGAAATCTCAGCTGATTCGACGGCACTTATTAAAGTTTAAAAGTCTTGCGTCAAGGCTGTTTACGTTAGTAATTATTGTTGTCTCTCGCGGTTAATCATTTCTGAATTATAAAAATAATACACAGTGGTTCATCCACTAAATAAATTTATTTAAGCTTTTAGCGGGATTTTACAATTTCGCCCGCGTGGATTACGTACGATCGATACGAACACAAGATATGAGACCCAAAAATCGTTTCAGTCAAATTGAAACCATCCCTATTGGCGAAAATGTTCTCTAAATCGTACCGTTATTGAGTTTAGCACGTTCATACATGCAGCTGGGGAATTTAGTTTTATAATATTGACATAAGAATGTTTAAAACTAGATGTGGGAACTGACATAACTTTAATATATTCCGTTGCACGCAAAACGACGTTTCATAGTTATAATTTGGTTATCTGTGCTTTCATTTTATTAATAGGATTTCACTTGCAAACAATTCCACAATGCAAAGAATATTCTTCGTGGTTTTAAGGTTTTAGGCGTGGTTTTACGATGCCAATGCAACGCGAATGTTTACTTTGTTTTATTGCACAGAAGTTAAAGTGTCTGAAAAAATTCATTTCTATAAAATCTACCTTTCTTTTTAGAAGTTTTATGCAGATTAAGTTGATTGTTTTCAATTACTTTTTGGTTTAAATACAAGTCAAAGAATTTTACTAAGCTATGTTTACACACACACTGAAATCAAAGTATTTTAAAATTGTCAAGTTTTGCTTAGTTATCTATCAATTATATCAAATAAATACTATCGGCTATTGGTTACACCAAATTTCGATTAAAGATTAGATTTTAAGATGGTCCCGGTTCGGCCACAGTGTTTTGCTTTACATAAACATTTTCCAAGTCCGTGGAAAGAAAGACGATATGGGGCTTGGACAGTCACACAGCCGTGTATTGGAGTTTTTGTTCAAAACAAGGCTTTGTCGGTAGGGAAAACCTATGTGAACGCAAAACCCTAAAGCAAAACACTTTTTTATTTCGCCAAGAATCCACTGATACTGGACAGTATGCCAAAATAAGTTAACCGATTGAGTAAGTAATAATTATAATGTATTTCAGAACTAAAATTTAATGAAAATTCTTGCATTTTAACACTATTACGAATGGCAAATGCAATATTAAAGTCATTCCAACTGCAATTAGACTTGACTCGAATTTCACATTTAATAAGGTTCTCCTAATTGCTAGCTAATTTATACTATTAGAACCTTTTAGTTCTATGCCTTGTTTAAATGGCTATAAAGTAACAGTTGAATATATATTGCAGCCTTACTCAGAGACATTAGGTAATCTAAACTACATAAAATATTTGCCGCGCAACACCACTATTTGGAACCAGCCTAAAGTATTTCCGAACCAATTCCACTTATGTTCGTTCAAAAAAATTCTTATACGGCTGACCACGCACTGGGAGCCTTCTGGAAATGTGTGTGTCTATGCATCACTTAACAACAGGTGAGCCCATTTACGTCCTGTTACATAAAATAAATAAATTATTTTTTTTTACATAATTGAAATATTTAGGAAATAATTATGGATGTAGCAGTGAAATGCATAGTAGTGTTGGTTTAGTGGTTTCTACGTGCGACTCTCAACTCTTTCTTTTCGACTTTCTGTCAATGTGCGCATTTACTCTCGTCTACGTTAAATGAAACCATCGCTAGGAAAACGGCTTGCCTTTGATCCAAAACAAGCGACGCAGTGTGTCAGGCATAGAACGTCACCTACTAGCCTATCAGAAATAATGGCAAAACAGATAAACCTTAAAAGTTTTAACGCCATTGGTATATATAACAGTTTAATAATAATTTCAAGTTATTGAAAACCAAAATGTTTAAAAGCTATATTAATAAAAGACAATCCTAAACTAATAAAGTTTTTCATCGTTTCTTGTAGATATACCCAAGAAAGTAGGTCCGTTCTTTCAAAGTAATTCCTTATAGTGAAAAAAATATTTTTTTATTACTGACCTTGCAACATAAAAGATTATAATAGGACTTTCCACAATATATGGACATTGAAAGCAGTAAGTTAGAAAATGCTTGCCAGAGCAGTGTTCGTAGAATAAATTTCAATAGCACACAAATTGTGCGGTGAAGCCGACAGATGTGTCGTTTATAGAACAAAAGGGTGGCAGAAGTTATCGTCGTGGGGGCTTATTTAAGCTCACTTTTATATAACGTTACTATAGGTATGTTTTATCGCTTTTTATTTACAAAGGAAATTTTCTAATTCAACCTTAATACGTACAAGTATTTACCTTTTATAAATCGAATTTCGAACTCAACTACTTTTAAAATTTGAACTAAGAACATTTTAATGTAATAAATTATGTTGTGTCGTAGGTATAACGGTCCAAATGCAAGATGTCTCGTATATATTCAATCAACAGAACAACAATACAATAAAACTACATCATCAAAAGGGCTGATTTTACTATGTAACAGGAAAGGCGCTACAAAATGAAGCAATTGCACGGTTTACGACTCGGCTTTAAGTAGGACGTGTAAATTCTAATGAATGGAATGTTCGAAATCTTTCATATCAATATTATTTTTTGGCATTCCGGAACATATATTTGCTGCGCAATATGTCATGAGTTATTCTTATATCTAAATAGGTACTATACATAATACTATCTATAGTATATATAAAAACAGTAATCGCAATCTTTACTTTAAATTATATCACCTGTCTTAAGCTTTATCTTGATGTGTAATATTGTCACTTATAAGCTTAATACGAGTACATTTAAGCTTTCATTCACCCTATAAAAATTCCATCACGTGCGTTGTGGCTTTATTGACCCTGTTTTTAATTAAATTTTAAACTGTACTTTCACATATAACTACGTATAAGTACATAACAGAACAAACTAGATACACTAAGCAAAACTAAAAATTCTTAATATGTACATAAAGAACATTTTATAATAATTCACTACAAATGTAAAGATTATTCTAATTAAAAAATAGCCTTTATTTGAGTACTGCATATTCAGGATTGCTATGTTAAACATTAGTACCTCCGACGGAGCGGCCTACTCAAAATTCTTCCTCATGTCTCGTATACTCACCACCATTTTCAATCGCCAATTTCCCCGCTATCCTTTTTATTAAATCGTTACAGGTTTCTATTATTACGATTTCATTTGTTTCTTGAAAGGTTCATTAATAATATTTCAATAATTTATTTTGTCCGATCAATTCGAAATTTAGAATCTGCGTAATCCATAACATATTTAATAAACTTTAACTGCACCAGAAATAAATCTACAGCACTAAATCCAGGTTAAGGTTTTTTTTTCTAGTGAATGTTGAATACGCACATAGAAAGAAATTCCATTGGTGCACAGCCGGGGTTCAAACCTACGATATCAGGTTATGAGCGTCGCACTTTCACAAGCCACAAGCCAACACTGCTCTGCACCACAAATACTTAATTAAAAACAAATTCAATTTTAAATAGTTCATATAAATTGTATGATTAAATGCGGTTAATATTAATCACGGCTCATGAGAGTTGAAGCTATGACAATTGACATTATTTCCTATATGTCAAAAAGCGAACTTTATTAAAAAACTTCACTGACGCAGCAAATACTGCAGTGGTTTAGTGTTCAATTAAAAATGTGCTTTATGTCGGTTATTTTAAAGTACATATGCGTGCCTTAAGTGGAAATGAGTTCATAAAATTATAACGATTCTTTGGTTTGTACAACTAACGGATAACAATTAATGTTGTGCTAGCTAGTAGTAGGTTATGGGACTTGAAAACTTAATGTCCTGTGTTTGAGTCACGACTATGTTTGATGTTTGCAGTATACTTACTCTCGTATGGCGAATGCGAACACTTTGAAAAAGGCACTGATAACTGATTTAGATTAATATATTCATTAAATATGACAGGAATGTGTAAGTTCTTACAGTGGTATTTTGTAAATATTTTAATAATTTATTTTGCTGCTAGATTGCTATTTAAAGTCTAAAACGACGAGTTATGCAAATAGTATAATAACGTCCCTTATATATTGTTAAGGCGTGCCCTATTTTACCAATGATTGCATACATTTTATATCATCATTTATTTCGTTAATCCATGCAAAGATGTGACTTTTAATTCTAATTTTATAACTCGCTCTACGAACACTTATTTTAATATAAATATTGCTAAATTATTTTTGTAATACACATTTTAAACAATACGCCAAATGTTAAAAGACTGCATTTTTTGTTCGTATATCACGCATGTGTGACTAATTGAATTCAACATTCATTGTTATAATAAAATGATACCTGTTTCACTGCTGGGCCTAGCAAAATATATTAGAAACTACACTCATTATGAATTCATAAATAGCCTTGTAAATCTATCCAACCAAAGATAATTAATAAGAAAATATTCAAACCTATTATATTATGAATAATATTCTATCCTTCTTAGTGTATGTTTTAATACCAAGAATTAACATGATAAGAAGTTTTAACCTAACCCTGTGGTTAAGTCGTTTGCGGCATTCATATCCCGACTGTGCACTAATCACAATTACTACAGATACAAATACGTACAGATAACTCAAGCCCGCGAGGTACAGGCAAATGTTGTTAGGACAATGTGTCTTACTTATGTACCTTATCGATACGAAAAACCGCTGAAAAAGGCCAAAAGCCCTAGGAATGGTGTGCCAGCAAGTGTATTCATATATTATATATTTCATATTTATGGAAATATTTGAGGACAATGTGGCCATTACGACAAAACGTCAATTTCACATGTAAAGACATAATATAATTTTTAATCACAATATGTGAAATTCCATTGGTCTTGTTTCATGTAACACAAGATTAATATTATCCTACTAATTATTTACTACATGCTATGTATAGTTTGATAAATATTTAAGGAGATTGCTTACACAATTCTAAACATCATACAAAGTTTTCATCATACACGTTTTGACTTATGGATAGTTAGTACACGCACAAATAAATATGGCACCTGATTTTGACACTTGGCGAGGTGCCTAGTTATTTTCTTCTGTTAAGTGAAATTGGACTGAATTATTTTTATCAATAAGGAGACCAGTTTTCATAACATTCATAACATAACATAACAGCTACATTACGAAAAAGACGACTATTTTTTAATACCACGTAAATAAGTCTCTGAAAGTACCCCTTTCCACACGTCAGTGGTATTAAAGTCTTACTTTCAGTTTGTTTATACGAATCATGTGTTATAGAGGTCAACAGTCACGAAAAAATATCACCCTAAGATGTGTCACGTATCTGCAGGACAGTTATCGCCGTTGAAGCGTGACCGAATGAACATGTCAATGGTTTTACGGTTATATGTCTGTTTGGCGCGATCTTGATCAAATATTCCTTTATAGTCGTGCCGAATTAGTTTTACACACATATATGGGTTTCGGCCATATAATGTGAAGAGGCGATGAGAACTTAGAGAAACGGAGTATATTTTGTAACACAGGCAAAAGAACACGTGGTCACACCAACTAGATGGACCCGTCTAGTGAAAAAGTCTTCAAAATTATACACTAAGAAAGAGGCCCTGTGATATTAGCAAACATGCACATGATTGGGCCAACCTAGCGGCGTACAGTTGCAGACGAGTAATAGAGAGCGGGAAAGATGAGTCGGTGAGCTGGATTACGAGCTGGATCCGTGGAGGCTCAAGACCGAATGTGATGGAGACTCACTGTGGACGCCTTTGGACCCATCTAGGGATAGATGGAATAGAACATAGAACGCAAAAGAGGCGCTGGACAGAAACCAGTGGAAACAGATAGTCCGCTCCAGATGCATCCTTCCTGGCCACGACGCTCAGACGCTGCCGATAGAAGAGAGACACACAACAAATCATTTTTATTATCAATTTTTCAATTACCAAAGTTGTCAATTACATTTACACTAGCAGTATATAAATAGTTAATTAAAATAGATCCCATGAACATTGAATAAATGGCCGAGATCTACCCTTCTTTAAATACAAAATAAATAATTTTTATCACAAGGATTTTATGAACATTAAATATGTCTATTAGAACCTAACAAACGGTGGTCGAGCCCCTATGAGCATTTATAATTTTAATCCCTGACATTTCGTTAGCACTTCGTCCTTTTAGTATCTCCCTATAACAGGCATTATATAGCTTCAAAACATGGCTTGGTGAGAATTGATTTAATGTTTTTATTGCGTAGCATGGAGTAATGTAGAAATGTGGGTAATCAAAAAAATAAATAAAGTTAAGACCAATCGGTCAATGTCGAGATTTTGGTACATTTCGATTTAGTTACGTCCAATAAAATTGTTTGGCTATCGTTTGCGGAATCGAATCGCGCAGTTTACCCAATACTAGGGTAATAAAAAATACATGATCAAATTACGATGTTGAGGTTAACGAAAATTGCTTTTAAGAGAAATAAAATATCTTATGAGATTTGAAAGAGATATAAAGGAACAAGATTGACCATAAAATTAGTTTAGCGTGAATTAATTGTTTATCCAATTCGACATAAATAATTGTTTATTTAATTTATTATTTTATATTAAATATTAACAATGTTTATAACAAATTTAAATAATTGATTGTACAAATTCTTAAAAGGCCGGCAATGCACTCGCGATGCCAGAGGGCTCGAGTCCATGGGCGGCGGTATCAGTTAACATCAGGTGAGCCTCTAGCCAGTTTGCCCCCTCTTCGATAAAAAAATTATAAAATATTGTTAACACATAAAAGTGCATGAGAAAATTCATGATACAAACTACGACTAGACTACGATATTAATAAGCGAATTTATTAAGAAACCTTTCTTAATATATTTTTAAAATATGTCGTATACAGACATTTTCATTTTAATCATACTTAAAGATTAGTGCGAGACGCAGCATAAATTTTCTATAAATGCAGAATATAATACACTTAGGTCACTTTAAACCCGCTTAAATTCTACAAAGCATAGATAATTCAATATGGCTAAGGAATGCCTTAAACGCTTCTCATAGTCTGTGACCAAGATGATCAAACGCGGGAAACTTATTCATGCATAAACTTCACGCGCCAAATTTTGCGGTTGACATTTCACAGATACTTTAATATGTTTTTATGAGTAAAAACAGTTTGTACAGGTATAATCATAGTTTCATATAGGCATGGTTAATCATAAGCTGATGTCAAAGAACCACTCGTGTTAAAAACGAAATATCTTGTAGTCCTCTTCAGTAGTGTTGACATACTAAAGTACGTCTTGAAACTTAGCCTTATTAAAAATATTCTAATTAATAATTACACGTACGTACGTACACATTTTATACGTATCATATATAACCAGGTTTAATACAGATGTATTAAACCGTTAGAATTCAAAAATGCCTTAAAAACTTTATTTGAAAGCGATTTTTCTTATTTCTTATTTTTTATATCAACATTATTATTAATATTAAAACATTAAGCAAGTATTAACTAAGTTTTGACTTTAAATTGAATTTTCATATCAAGGCTAAAAAATCAGTATCGTGGAAAGCTAATGTTAAGCAAGATATTATTATTATTAATAGAATCAATACAAGTATAAAATTATTGTTATAAAGGAATTAGTTTTTACTGAGCCTTTTGAAGCATGTTTGCATTTGACGCTAATCCTTTAGGTCGTAGGTTCGAACCCCGGCTGTGCAACAATTGACTCTCTTTCTATATGCGCATTTGAAGAGAACATCGTATGGAAACTGGCTTGCCTTAGACACAAAATGGTAGGCCAACTTGTCTATTACCTTAAGACAAATGATCATAATGTTTTGTGATACAGATACAGAAATCTAGGATTTACCTTAGAACCTAGAATTTAGGCCCAGGCCTAAAAAGATTGTAGGACCACTGGCAGGTTTGAAGCATGCTTATTCTTCGAATTGGTTACTTTAACTGTACACAAGCCCGTAAGACTAACAACCATTTGCGGGTAGCTATTAAAAAGTTAGGATACATACTTCGTTACGTAACTCTATTAGGCTGAAGTTAGTTTAACTTGTATTTGGTACGTGTTGAATACCGATCAGGCTTTATTTAATTTGCAGGTAGACTTTCAAGATGTCTAGTTACGAGGGTTTTTAGCATTCTTAATAATAATGCTACTGCTTTTTTTTAATAAATATTTTCTAGATAATTCCCCGACTATGTAGTCGACGGAGGTATCAAATAGCTTACGTAAATGGTATTGGTAACTCGGATGACAAAACACTACTACCTATTTCTTTTAACTACTTTTTGCATGACCTTTACAGCGAATCCCAAAAAGATGCCTCTAAATTTAATGTTGAACATTATTACCTTTAAATTCGACTACGTTATTTTATGCCCATTGCTTGCTCAGTGTTAAACCTATCGTATCCATACATATAAAACCCTAAATATATTTGATCACATACAGTTTTTAATCTGTGTATATGTATGTCAATAGTATTTAAAGCGATATACTCCTAGACGTTTTGCTCATGCTATGTATAAATGTCGAGAATTTTTTTTTTTCGTGTTTCATTCAGTTAAAATGTTAGTCAGATAAAAATTTGCATATTTATATTAAAGTACCGATTATATTTTACTGTCACTATAAGTGCGTGCTCCTATTTCATTGAGCAAGCCCACTTCTAATAGAAACTGAGTTTTTTATCAATATCTTAATATATGATAAGTAAACCAAATTTCAGCTTCTTACTTATTAAAAAATATAAACTAGAGCTAAAACCTTTTTAGATCTAGGCTTCAAATTTCTGTATCTGTCTCACAAACATTTGTCAATCAAATAAGCGAGTAGGTGATCAGCCTCCTGTGCCTAATACACACCGTCGATTTATTGGGTCTAAGGCGAGCCGAATTCCTCAGAATGGTTCCTTCACCGTTAGAGTGAATTTTAAATGGCGCACATAAAAAGAAAGTCCATTGGTGCACAGCTGGGGATGGAACCTACGACCTCAGGGATGAGAGTCGTAGGTTCCCACTAGGAAGGAAGCCACTACGCCAACACTGTCGCACTTTGTACCTATCACGTTATGATTGTAAATCAAATTAATATTATTTTAATAAACGTCAATGGTTCGGTGGACGGAGAAATTGTGTCCAATTTTTGTTTCACCGTCACATTTTTGTTTATTAATAATGTTAAATTAATTAATTAGCGATCAAAGAGTAGCGGGGAGTTATCATAATTTTGCCAGTTCTGTGTCCTTGTTGAGAACTGGCAGTAAGTACTAAAGTTCTTTTAAAATATCACAAGGTTAGAGTATTTTGCAATGGTCAAAACGATTTTGCAAATAAATGATGAGACTGACAAATTACAGATATCAATTAAAGGATAAGGTTGGTATGTAAATCATATCCTTCGGAATTATGTCAGAGGCATGGAGTTGTAAGCCCTATAGATAAGGGTTATCATCCCTTAGCCTAAAGGCTTATGAAGTTAGTTTAACTTCGACACGATAGTTCGACTTATTTTACGCACGTCAAGTTATTGAGTTTTCTGTCCCTTTGGAACTTAATTGTTACTTTTATATGTAAAATTTATATGTTTTAGTTGCAATGACAATTATAATATTTCTTGGGCGTTGAATGTTTACTTTGGTTCACGTAATTTTAAGTGAATCTACCGCCCGCAAACACTGCTAGAAAGCTCACAAGTGCGTTGCCAGTCTTTTAGGAATTGGTACGCTCTTATCTTCTACCTTAAGTAGAGTTTGTTTCGGAAATATTTCACTGGCAAGTTCCACATTCACATAACTGTAGCAAGCATGTTTCTTTAAAGCCAGTTTTTAAAAGCGATTTGTCTTTTATTCTAGTTTATTCTTTTATTTCAATAACCAAAAGCATAAACTGTTCCCAATGAGATGAGATATGTGGGATATCCCTGCTATACGGCCGGCAGGCGTAAGACTGTGTCAGCATTATTAATACTATTTATTGTAAACCCGTAGCAATTGTTTTTATGTTAATCTAATATAGAGGCTTCTTATAGAAGATCAACAATCTACAAACAAAATCTCAATCTCTCACATTAAATTAATTACGGGCGTACCAAACTAAAGAACTGATGCACGAGTTCTGTGGTAATCTATGTCCCTATGGGCGGAAGTTTCACTTAACATAACGTAAGGCTCCAGAAAACAAAATACTTACATTACAGATTCATATCTTGACGATATCGCACACAATTTCGTTTATCTCGTTACTATCTCGTCAAATATTCGAGTATTCAAATAGTAATCCAATTTTCGTAGAAAACGCAGATAACGAAGGATTTCAATACAATTTATATCAAAGCTTTATCTTGTCCTTTGCGGCCACCATTGTCATACAAATAAGTATTGTTCGAAAAGAAACCATTAATCCCTTATATTGTAGGGTTACAATTCAGTTGTATTTTTTTTTTATAGAACAGTGGGCAAACGGGCTGGAGGCTCACCTGATGTTAAGTGATACCGCCGCCTATGGACACTCTCAATGGGATCGCGAGTGCGTTGCCGGCCTTTTAAGAATTAGTACGCTCTTTTCTTGAAGGACCCTAAGTGAAATAATACTGGCTATTTCTTTATTTTAAAAACATACGCAAATAGGTTTTTTAAAACAAATTTAACTTTTTTGTTAGTTCCACAGACTATTAATTATTTAAAGATTGGTTTTCTGACTGTTGTGCAGAGGTCTTTGACGATAATTTCGTCAAATATTTGTATATGTAAATACAATAATTATAGTTTATGTTACTTGAAACGTATACAAACAATATTAATTATTTATATATATTCTACTCGAAATAAACAAGTCCACACTTTCATTTAGGTCTTTCGCTTTTTGTACAAAAATAACTTAATATATAAATAAATCAAATCAGTGGTTTCTTGGCGGAGATCGCTCGAAAGCGATAAGGATGCCTTCCTTTTCATTTAATTATGGAAATTGTATTATGTTTCTGCAACTAAGTGTAAATAAATAAATCAATCTTGATAGTTCTCATCTCGTTTGTACTTCAAAAATATTTACTATAGCAGTATATTTTAATATCTTTCCTCTATAAGAAATCAATTAAGTTGTAAATATTTTTTGGCTATGATTTGAAAACCTATTATTCCACGGCACCGATTATTTTTTTCTATAATTTATTACAAGTGAATAAAACAAATCCTTCGCGATTTAAAAGGGAGAGAGATTTTTATCGTCCGTTCTACTCCCTAGAGAACTGGCAGTTAACAAAAATTAACCATTATTTTTTTATTGGAACGAAGTTCCTTACGGCAGGCTTGGGGATAGGGATTTTGATGCGCGACTGAACTGAAAAAAATGTGATAGTAAAAAAATCCGTAGAAAAAAGTGCGTGGAATAAAACCGTTAAATGTGACGTGCGCAGGCGCGACAGTCGCATACACAAGCGAGTAGTGAATAATACCTTTCTCTTTCTCCCTCTTTCTTTTCGTTCTCTCATCCCTTCTCTTTCTATTACCACTCCACCCCGCCATTGCGTAGTATATACTCATGAATTCATGGACAAGCACGTGGAGAATACTCACATTATAGATACATTTTACTCGTTTTTTTTGCAATTTGTGTCGATTCTACATTAGCCAAAGGAACTTCGTTACTACCTGGTGTCCCACGACACCTCTTTTTACTGACTTTAAGTCGTTACAGATAAGTTCGCATAAAATTCTTGTAACGAATGTCTATAAGGTTACACTAGTTATCAATTATTAATCTATCAATGTAATCTCTCATCTGTTCGAAAAACATAATTTTCGTTTCATACATTATTTTTGGATCACAAATTTTAACACGGTCGATCGTCACATGTTTTAAGTGACTTACTGCTTTGTTTAACTCGTATTGTGTTGGACGTTTTTTTTATTACTTGTTTGCCAATTATATTTGTTAGTAGTTACGTACTTAATTTTATGATGTTGTACTGAGTTTCTCAGTAGGTTATCATTATCAGTCTAACCTCTCTTATTGCTCATAAACTAATATAATTTCTCCATATTATTGCAACTGAAAATTGCACTTTTTTCCTGATAAGTTTTCGAAACGAGATGTACTCAGGACTTATTATATGATTATAACATCAAACAATTCTTTGTGGTAATTTTTTTGGGTACAGAGTGTGAATTCACGGTCCTCCGGGTTATGGGCCCAGCACGCTTCCACTGCGCACTCTGCTTCTAAATTAATAATAACAGAACTAGTAGTTATATTATTATTAATTTAGAACTACTATTAGTTATATAATTATTGATTTAGAAGCAAATGTATAGTTGATAATTCAGAACACATAAAACTAATTGAATATATGTAATTCTTTACTTTAATTTAAAGGAAATTCATCAAACCTCATATTTTAAACAATGTTTTTCATTAACATGCAGTGGCCAGTGATTCTGTAGGTAATAATTTTTCCTTTACAGTTGGTTCAGCAATGAAAACACAATTGTTTATAAATTCTGAATCATAGCGGCAAGCGGCTTTTGTTTTTAGATTAAATTTTACAAATAGGAACATTTTCTTAAATTACTACCGACTCTGTTAGTAATTTTCTCTTTGTGGCTTCTAATAATGTATTTTAATTAAGGTTTTCGATAAGCAATTACGTTTCAAGATATCGCTTCAATGCGTCTTATTATGAAATAGTACCGCCTAGTGATTAAGTATTTCCTGGGTATATTATGTAAGAATTGCATAACTAATTCACTTACTGAGATATAATATAAAATAAGATTAATAATGATTAGAGCGCACAGATGTAGGTACGTTTATAAAATTACAAAACAATACAGCAACAAAAATGTAGGTAGACATGATAAACTCGATCGGTCAAACAAGCAAAACATAGATGTTCGGATTGGATTTATACTAGATGTGGCATAGTCTAATATAACATTATATTAACTATTTTTTATAAGACTATTTTGTTTTTAGTTTATGTTCTTGGGTATATACATAGTATATTATGTATCACCTCGACGTCCGTCGTTCCACAAGTGAACGTTTCCTTAGGCAGTTTTTGCCCCGCACCACTACTTTGTGGAACCAGCTGCCCACTGAATTATTCTCGAACCAATTCGAAGTAGCGTCCTCCAAGAAAATAGCGTACAAATTCTTAAAAGGCCGGCAATGCACTTGCAAGCCTTCTGGCAATGCAGTGGTATCACTTTACATTAGATGAGCCTTCTATTACATATAAAAAAATATTGATTTTTCTGAAGCCAAAGCTAGGGGTTGTTACGCCATCTTTTTCATAAATACGATTTAATGTCGCAGTGAAATGGGATCTTATTTTGGTACCCCAAAATTTTCACCAACGTAACGTTCTTTTCAAGTAACAAATTAACACATTTTCGTACGGTGAAGGCAGACTATAAAAGAAAGGTAGTTAATTGAAATATAATCAGGCAGTCATAATAAGTCACTAACTATATATACATATACATTTTCTTTTTTTTCACATAAAGTTTCAATTTGTGTATAATATTCATAAAAGATAAAAAATACAAATAAGAATCAAAGGTAATGTGATCTCAAAGTCAAAGGGAATCTGTGGATATCCAGACCAAAATATAAATATAATTTTAAAACTCTTCTACATAAATATTTCATAACCATATATATTCCAATACTTGCTCAATCGTGACTTTTGTTTTTCTTGCATTTTATATCTTTTTGTATTGCATCGCAATTCATGAATCCGTGAGGTTGGCTGTCTAGTTTACTTTATTTAAAAAAATACATTTGTTTAGATAAAGTTCTTTCTTTCTTTTATTATTCTATATTTTATTACTTATTACTTAATTCTTTATTTTTATAACATTTGGTTATTCACTTCTCACTTTACCTATTATATTTCTTTTTTTTCCATACTAGAGTATCCTGGAGGACAACGCTTATTAGCGACAAGGTCGCCGTTGCAACGCTTATAATTTTATGAATGTTATTTGTTTTTAAAATATAACGTATGTAACGAAGTGTAAATAAATACATAAAGAAAAATATCTATTTAAAAACCAATCTCTTGCCTATTTGCATTACACTGTCCTTTTTTATTTCATGTAGATTTCATTTCAGAACCTCTCAGGCCCAGTCTAGACCTAATTTGAACAACCCATAACTATGAATATTATTTAAGTATGTATCTAT
Source organism: Pieris mannii (assembly GCA_028984075.1). Taxonomy (NCBI): domain Eukaryota; kingdom Metazoa; phylum Arthropoda; class Insecta; order Lepidoptera; family Pieridae; genus Pieris; species Pieris mannii. The sequence goes on from CM054784.1 coordinate 1,903,473, forward strand.
AAAACATACAAATTCCTTTATATCGTCGCTGAATATGATAATACTGTAATAACTCATTGTTAATGGGATTGTGTGTGCGTTTAAAAGGTAATTTTCTTTTGTAAATATTTTTTGTGAAATTGCTACATACATTCGACGAGATTCGTAATGTTTATGAAACGTTTATAATATTAAAATACTAGAATAAATTTAAAAAAAACAGACATTTATTTTCGACACACATTAATATTCTTAACCTATATAATAATAATTTAAAATTGATTAATAGAACGCTAAAAGATATTTTAAAATTTTGCTCCTTGGCAGTGTACTTTTATCGCTGGCGGCATTTCCCGGCTGTAATGCAATAAATAGTCGTTGAGCGATCTCTGGGATCATCGGTATTAAATATGTTACTGAGATTCTAAGAAGTCTTGTTTTTAACTTCTTTTAGACATTATCGTATGACCTTCGTATTAAAGGCCACGGCGAGACCGAAGTTTGCGAATTGTGATGAAACAGACACGATTTTATTAGTAATATACAATAAATACTTTTATGTAAAAGTATTTTTTGTTTGCCTAAATAGTAAATTATTTTTTACAAAGATACATTTAGATAGATTATTTAAAAAAACTGACAAACCAACCCCATCGATCTAAGTTATCGAAGATACACTGAAGTATTTCCGAACTAATTCGACCTTCAATAAAAGAGCGTACCAATTCTTATAAGGCCGGCAATGCACTCGCGAGCCCATGACATTGAAAGTGTCTATGGGCGGCGGTATCGCTTAACACCAGGTGAGTCTACTGTCCGTTTGCCCTCTGTTCTATAAAAAAAGAGAAATTTGCTTACGATTTGAGAGGGATAAATCACTTTCTGATTTATTGACGCGTGGGATCTGGAAAATTCCATTCATGTCATGTTTCGTAAAAATTTCATTTACCACAACGCTTGCATGTGTCATGTTTATCTTCCTAAGAAAATTTATTATAATATATTCAGGCACCCCTCCAATTCACCGCGATTATTATTATTGTTGTCCGACTCACAGAGCTAACCGATATGCACACAAAATTTTACGTAAATCGGTTGAGCCATTTCGGAGGAGTTTGAACGCCATAACTCTCATCTCAACGTTATATATATATATAAAATTCTAGAGTATAATTTATACAGTCAAGAATATAGTATTTACAATAGCACAGGCGCTTATTAAAGATTTAAGTTGGCGCCTAGAGAGTACCAGTGACCTCAGGGCTGGTAGATATTTTTGTGACATATACGACAATATATAATGTATAACGTTTTCCTTTCGTAAACGGAATCTTTATGTATATTTCGTATTCCATCTTTGGCTATGTTCAGTATAATTGTTTCTGGCTGGGGGTATATAATTTATGTTAGCTATGAAAATATATAAATAAATAGCTTTGTAAATTCTCCTGTCCTATATTCCATTAAAACGTTTCACCAAATGTACAATCTGTTCTTGTTTGTGTGCTAACGCCAAGAAGTCAAAGAATAGATAACCGATAACGTTGTCATGTTCATTGTGAGGCAGAACAATACACAGCTATCGTGTAGCTCACAATGTTCTTTCATCCGAATTTTACCTGTACTTGGGTTGAGAAAACAGCTTATTTAAAAATTAAAAAGATTATTGAAAAGTCTGTCTGTCGAAACTATCGAAATACTGTTTTTAAAAGTTAACGCATTTCCATTATGTCATCTGTCATTACCAACTGTCAAGACGTTTGATTGTAAAATGACTTGTTGCGTCTTGACGCAACAGAGGCAATATATTATAGCAAAAAAAATTTGATATATAACCAATGCTATCTAAAGATAAGGTAGAATTCTAATTGTAAAAGATTTCAAAATTGATTGTTAGCAATTATTGCCCAATGCGTTAGAATTTATATTACTTACCAGTTTTTTACGTATGTTTACGAAGTGTCAATAAACCAATATTTTTAAACAAGTCAAGTCCCGTCAAATCATTTATTTCAATCAGGCCTATTAAAAAAGCAGTTTTGAAAGTCAAAATTACAATTAAAATTTTAAGCAAAATGACTTGTTCCATACAAAAGGTAGTTTAATATGGGCATGGAGTTACAAACTTACTTAAATGTGAAAAATATCTATGTAGAAAAAAAAATCTTCTATACTAAAATTAGCTCCGTCAAAGGTGATTTATTTAAAAAAAATAGATAAAAGTTAATATTTAAAAGCGAGTAGTTATTACAGCGGCTATTTGCCTTATTTAAGTCAATGTTATAAAAAAGAACTGGCTCCACCCTCGCAACCTAATTGTGAAAATCGCTGCTATCGGAAAACAAGATCACGAAAAACCAAATGATATTTATCGCCTGTACGTGGGACATTTGAATTATCAATGTATCGTTCGTATTCTGTAGGATCAGACAACACTTATTTGTTTTACAAAAATATACAGTAGAAATACAAGTCAAAGCATTGGGATAATTTTATTGAACAACACAAACTAGGTTGCGAGAATAGGGCGTGTAAGCTCGAGCAACGTAAATATTAAATTAATAATAAAAGAAATAAATAAATCAGTGGCGCGACAACCTTTTTAGGTCTCGGCCTCAAATTTCTGTATCTGTTTCATGATGATTTGTTAATTTAAGTGACAAGTATGTGATCAGAGATGTACCTATACCTGTCGCCGTCGAGTTTTTTGCTCTAAGGCAACTCGGTTTCCTCTCGAAGTTATCCTTCACCGTTCGTACCGGGGATCGAAACTACGAACTCAGGGACGTGAGTCACACGCTGAAGTCACTAGGCTTACACTACTGAAATGTTAAATTGCGCTGAGTATATAAGTATATATTGTGCTTGCAACAATTAAAAATTAAACGAATATTTATTCAAAACCTTTTTATGAGATTCTATCCCTATCTTCTCTCTCTCTATTTAGTCTTTTTCTATCTCTGTATTGGAAGAGATAGATTAGTTAAAACGGTGTAATTAAAAATTGTTTTTAATACATATATTAGAATTAAATTACCAAAATTTAAATAAACCATATTCATAATAATTTTGTAATTTATCGTCCAACTTTTAACATCGTGTATTTACAACTGTTAGGTACAAAATAAGCCTTCTGAGGCTGTTACTAAAACAGACAAGATTTTACCAGCTCATAAAGTTTGCTCCATAAAATTCTTGTTTATCGGTCTTATAAAATAGTCCTAAAATTACAATATAAAATTTCTGCTTTCTCGTAGAAATCAAGGAACTTCGTAATATATTTTTAACATCAATTATAAACGCTGAATTCTAAATTCAAAAGCTTGAAAAGTACCCGTAAGTCATAGGTTATACCTATGTTCCAAATTTAATTTTATGATTCGATTTTTAAACATTTAAAAAAAACTTTTTTTCCACTAACTTGCTGATTATACAATTAGAGGCTTTCAAACAAAGAATACTTCTTTCTCCAAATTTGATTTGAAAATATGACTCTCACAAACATAACAGACATAACCTTTATACAAATTTCTCAAGTTTTCCTTGAAGCTATAACTTTAGTGTTCATTCGTGCTTTACAAGCGATTCTTTGCAGGCGCTGGGTAATTGAAATTTATTAGTACAAACTTTAAGACTTCTGTGAACTAGTCGAAAGTCATTAATCCCGAGCGCATACAGTTTTCCTTTAGCTTTCAGTTAACTGCATTTAAAATATTTATTATCAAAAACAAAAAATTAAAATAACATGGTCGTTTTGGTATTGCATCTCGCCCTCCATCCGCCAAGCCCCCCTTGTCTTCGGCAAGTCTGCAATAACCTGCTATTAGCTTATTTCAAGCCTATTTGAAACCTTATTTCAAGTTTGGTAAGTTATAAAAGTACTAAAAATGAATTTAAATATATAAATCATGCCATATTAATAAAGCGTGTTTTTTATAGGATAGCTTACATCTTTAATTATAGTCGCAATTTTATTTTATTGCAAATTATTTGTTTATTATTTGATACAATTCTAACAGATGTCGCTGTGTTAAAAGTACAAACGTTTCACATAAGCGATTCCTTCCAAATAAGTTCTCCTACCGTTTCCCTTGAATAGTTTACTACTATGTAATATAACAAAAACCTTAGCCACAGCAACGGTTGGCCGAGTCTGCTAGTATTAGTATATAATGTACCTCCGTTATCTGAATATCCGCCAAGTCAGTAAAGGAAACTATCGCTTTTCAAAAGTTCACACGTAATTAGTTTCTGAAGTTCGTGTAAGAACTCTTATACTTAATGAGTTACGAACATCGATACAGATTCCCTTAGGTAAAAAAAACTTTATAGTTATTTTTTTTTACTTAATAGATGGCAAACAGGAAAGGCTAATGTTAAAGAGGCTAATCTAAAAAATGTTAATCAGATTAGCCTCTTGCCTGTTTGCTCATAGGCACTCACATTGCTAGGAGGCTCGCAAGTGCGTTGCCGGCCTCAGTTAATGGTATGGTTGTATATATATATATCTAAAAATCACATTTTTACGAAAACTGACTTTGCTTTTTTATTTCTAAGTTTCCTATCCTTAAGTTTACCTTTGCCCGCGTACCGGCCTCGCCTTAGCTCACATGAGCAGGCTTCATAGCCATGTGAATTCTAAGGCAATTCAAATTCTTGCTACAACAGGAATAAGACGCATAAAGAGAATTCTACCATTTGTGTTAATAAACCTACTGTAGTGAATATAAGTGCGGTATCTCAGACACACGGAAGTGTCAAAATATTATACCACACTAAGACTGTTAATGAACATTAGCTTAGTTAAAGCTTATACTAGTCTGGTAGAAAATTAGGTCGGCAAAATATTACTCATAAGCCATAATTTTTGTAAAGGCTAGATTGTAATTCATTTAAAGTCGATCTCTTTTTTGTGAACTTTATCGTAGGAAAAAAAAACGTATTCTTAAGCTACTTTCAAATGTATAACCGCACCAAAAAGTCCACACGAAAACAAAAAGGAAAGAAAGAAGTAAGAACTCATTTGTGGCCTCGATTTACCATATCTTCGAATTAGTAAGTTCGCATATAACATCACAAAACAATTGAAGAAAAAGACATCAAATTACAAAACATGGAAAAGAACCTATGAGTGATAACAGAATGTCCCTCTTATCGAATAGGCCAAACAAAAAACATGCTTAGCTTGACAACTCAAAACTAGAGCTATCAAACAACCTTTTTTATATTTGACCCACATTTTTTTGAAAATTGCTGTGAGCTTATAAAACCCTAGTAACATTATAAAAAAACGAATACGTGGTTTAATATTCCTAGAATAATTTGAACCCAAAAAGCATTTGAGAAATATATATTGAAATCTAAATATATAAAACAAAGTCGTGTTAGTTACAACACTTATAACTCAAAATCGGCTGGATGTAAGTTATCTCTATTTTGTTGCGTAGAATAACTAATAAATATGGAATAAATCGAATAACAATTAATTAATTAATATTACGAATTCAAACAGCATGTGGTGCCATCTGTTGACAAAACTAAGCATCATTTTACATCATTCGTATTAGTTCAAGTAATTCCGATGTTAAGGTGATTGAGGAGATGCATAACGAGACTTTGATTTTGAATGAATATATGTGTCTTCGATCAAATGTATTCATCGAAAAATGTTGTCTTTCTGAAAGTGCTTCAACATGTTAGCCTCGTCAGCTAGTTTATATAGTAAGTTTAAAAAAAATCACTCGTTGTAAAGACATGGCAAGAGGAACAGAAATACAGAGCAAGAAAGTACTAAACTATTGCCTAAGCAATAAACGAAAAAGAGGAAGACAATTTAGAAAGTGGATACAGCAAATTATGGAAGCCTTGCCAAAAAAACGGCACACAAAATACCTAAAAAGAATATGATAGAAATATAAATGTGAAGTGCATCTGAAATATCAGGCTAGGCTATTATTATTATAATGTAAACTATTAGTAAATGTTATTTAGATGATTAATATTTTTGTTTTTTCCAGTAAATTTTCCTATCTTAACAGTTACAACTAATGCGATAGAATTCCAATATTTCCCACACCAACTAACCTACATACAAACATTAAAAAATTAAACTTAAATTCCTAAATCATATAACTAACAATATAGCAAGCAACTCTTGTTGTATATAAGACTGAAACAGTACATGCCGGATTGCTAGTAGATGTATGGTGTTTCCTAAGCGGCTCCATATCAATCAACGCTCTATTCCAAGTATGATAAATCATGATCTTCAGGCCAATCTGGGATTAGTAAATACGTAGCGATTTATGGCAACAAATAAAATACCAAAAATAAAAATAAAACAACATTTGATTATTGGAAAAAGAAAATGCTCGAATGCAATTTTTTATGTGCTTTTTATGTGCTAAAGTACTTATTTTATTCGTTTTTCCTGAGCCTACCGTCATATATGCCTATTGGCAATGGAAAATCCATGAAACTTTGAGAATAGATTTGTATTTTTGTATGTACAAATAACCTACTATATTTTTTTACTTTAGTTCATATAAACAAAATATTCTTCGTTACTAACTCGAGCTAACATGTATTTCATTGTAAATTCCATTGTTTCATAGAAAACGTGTTCCTAAAGAACACCACATTATAAGAGGCTATGGAAAATTCTCCTGTGTCTACTATTTTGTAGAAAGTTATGTGTTTTACCACTTGCACACATCGTTATTAAAAATTAAATCAGTTTGATGGCATATTAAACTAACGTACTCTTTCGTCTCTTACTATCCAATTTGGATTACGCCGTGATGAAATGAGACAAATGAGCATGAGAAATTTAGTTAAATCGGTGCGTTTCGATTGATTATTCTATATTAGTAAGAGGTTAGAGTATTAATAGAAGCTCTTGTACTTTATAGGAAAACTTTCCTCTGTATTAAACGTGCTTTATGCTATAGTTTTCATCAATACTTTTATTGGTAACATTTTTATTTCCAAGTCTTTATTAAACTGAAACAGCTCACAGTTATTTGCCAACTTTAAAGAGAATATTACCACACGTTTAGATTTTATTCTTATATTCTAGAATATTGTAATCTCAGAGCGTGGCAACTGGACACGTTCACAATGTACAATGTAAAGAATACTAAAACAAGGGTTGTTGGCCATACATTTCTGTGTCAAGTCTATATGACTGTGCGCTTTGCATTTTTAATATAGTTTAGTCTAGGAGATGAGATTTGCAAGTGGAAAAATATAATACACAGAATATAATCGCAGTGAAATGTAGGGCAATTAAGATCTGTGCAATCTGTGCACGATGTCATTTACAATCGTGAATTTAAATTACATATAAAAATTTGATTTTCTTATAAAATCTAAGTACCTACATATATATTTTTTGTGTCATTATATTGCATTAGTACTAAGTGTTGAGGTGAAATAATTATGTGGATATAAATAAAAACTTACATTTAAATTTGAAGCTAGACTTTCATATTATTAACTACTAAATGAATACATCAACCAATAGCTTGTATTTTGTCTCGATCTCCCTTTCTCACTCTCTCTCAATCGAATTTAATGGGTCTCTTCTTTTCTTCGACAAAAACTTAGTTTCACACTTAGTTTCACTTTAAAGAACTTAAGGTGGTCATCTAAATGGAAACTTTTTCGAATAATTCGACCACAGCTGCCATCTTTTGACTGTTTGCTTAAGTGTTTTTAAGCCAATACAATGTAAACGTGTAAGAGTTAGCTCTTGGATCAGGTAGAATTTATTTAAGCACTGTACAAAGTGTCTTAAAGTTCAATCGGAAACTCCTGTACGTATTTTAACTTTTACTCAAGAGAATTGTTGGAATTGGTTTAGTAAAGTGACTATTATTTTTAATGTCGCACACTTAGTTGAAATTGTTTATACAATTGTAAAATCTACATCAAACTAAGCTTATCTATAAAATATGGCTGAACAAAGCGATAACTGATTCATGTATCAAGCCTGTGAAAATCGAAGTCTTTTTTTTTCTTTGCTTTTGCATTAATTTTAGCAATTTGCTTTGGTTCTATACGACACAGCAAGGAATCAAAATGATAAAGTTTGTGTATTATATTCATATGTGAATAAATGTGGTAAATCACAGAACAGATTTTTTTACTTATGTAACTTTAATGAGGTTTTTTTATGACATTTTCCTTTGAATCATTTTATATAAAGGGAGGCTAAAACTTGCTGAGTTTCTTGCCCGTTCTTCTCAGAACAAGGAATCCTGGTAGTATTGCGAATGGCTGGCGTAGCCTTGCTCTTTCACGAGTTTTGTATACTTTTCTGACATTCATAAGCATCTTAACTGAATCAACGTGTTTTTATTTGAAGTAATATAGACGCGTTCTTACGATAAAGCTGGATTGATTTTCTATACATATTTAGGTAACTAGATTGTTTGTTTTTGCTGAAACTAACGGGGTTAGATTTGTGAAGTACAGCTAGTTGTTGAATAACAAAAACAATTTTTCGTATACATATTTTGATTTAAAAAAAAGTCGATAAAACTTCATTACAATGTATTCGGTATTCAATTCTTGATATGTATTTATCGTTTGGAAGCTTATATTTACTATAAGTAGTGTGTATATATAAGAACTTGGAAAGTCTCTCAAATCGTTTTTTATCCTATGCCAGCTGCTGCATCTCAGCGATGGACCAAACCATGACATACGCATCACATTTCTTTTATATACACTTATTAACAAAAGCTTAAGCAAAACGGGGCTATAATTATACCCAGATACAAAAACAAAGCCCCGACATATAATTACTATTAACAGAATAATAAATTACTATTTACAGTGATAATAAATGGCATATATGTCCAACGATCGGGCAGTTATCGATTATGCAATCGTGCTAATTAGATCGAGTGGGTTATGTCAATCGTATGCATGATTGGCCACCTGCGATAAAAGATAATGCGAATATACCAAGTGACACGCGAAAAATCGCTTATGAATGTCATTGTTCAGTTGTAGTTTTTGCTCTGTGAAAACTGTTCTGTTTATAAACAGATAACCTTTAACATATCTTTGAACGGATTGGCACAATAAAATGATATTCCATCTTAATTAGAATTTTTGAAATCCCTTACTAATTAGAAACATCGTATTTTAATAGTTATATTAATCTTGATTATAACTCTTAAGTAAATCTCAAATAACAAGTCTTGAATAAATTGTCGCGTTTTAAGGGTAAAGTCAAGTTTTTGGAGCTTAGTTAAATCAAGTCAAATAAAAGGGTCATAATTTACCTTAAACTCTAATCCATTGTTGACTCGTTCAGGAGACGAAACTTTTTGAATCTTGTGTAACCTTTTTAGTCATACTTAGTTTTAATGTTTTATATAAATGTATCACATTATTATCTATCTATATTATGCTTCAAAAGAAGCCCTGGAGAGTGGTAGAGAGTTCTTGGATATTCTTGTGCGTTCTACGCACATTCGAGAGCAGGCAGTATATTTATTTATAGTTAATTGTTTCATATTCTTAATTGTATATTTATTAATGATATGTATTCTTATTTATAATAATAATAAGCCTTTATTTTTCCACATCCTAGTTACATAAATTAAATTAAATAGATATAAATACAATTTTAACAAAGATGCGGCCCCTGTCCGGGAGAAGGCCTCCTCCAACTTTTTCCACCCTAATTTATTTTGTGCCATTGTCATCAAATTTCTTCCAGATACCCTCTCGATCCCGTCACCCCATCGCTCTATTGGTCTTCCTTTGTTTCTTGTTCCTTTTGGACCAGTCCATTCGGTTACTGCTTTAAACCATCTGTGTATAGCGCTACGTGCCCAGCCCATCTCCATTTAAGTTTTAGGGCATATTGTTCAGCGTCAATAATTTTGGTTTTTCTGCGAATATATTCACTTTTGTGTTTGTCGCGTAATTGAATTCCGAGAATACTCCTTTCTATATCACGCTGGCACGAACTTATTTTGGTTTTTGTTTTGTTTTTGAAAATTACCAAGGTATTTTAATTTATCAATTATTAATTAAAATTTCGTGTGCGCTCTCGGTACCTTAGGCATCCTGTTTTTCTTTTTTTTTAAGTTTCATAAGTGTACATTAAGTTACCTAAATGAATAAATGACTAAAAAACAAATAACTAATTGTCACTTATTCAGAATAACGCGTTTTGGCCAAAACTCACCGACGTCAAGATTGACCATTCTGATAAACGAGCTAGGTCTGGATATCCAAAGTTGCTCCACTCACACTTTGAAATCACTTTTCCTTTAGTTTTTGTATTTTACTTTATCACTTTATGTTTGTGTATTTGCCTATAAGTGTTCGTTCGTACATCAAATCTCGAATTTTGTTTTTTATTAAGTGCCAATATATCAGTATTAAGCATTGGCATGCAATTATAAATAAATAAAGCCTCAATCTCATCATGTCATGAATAGAAAAATGACGTAAAAAACTATTTTATCTATATATATATTTAGTTTAGAATTATAATAAATATTTGTATGCTGTTGTATAATTTACCAGCGGTAATTTTCTCACCCCAATTCAGATGGTTTGATAAGGCCTTTTCGTATCACGTAAAAGTGATTGATTGAATTAATTAACATCTCTTGATAAGGGATTCTGAAATCTAATCAACTTCCAACCAAATGATCGATTTCGATTTATTCTTTCCTGTTTTCGTTAACATCTTAAGTTTTGTATAGCTTGTTTTTTAAGTTATCGTTTCGGGATGGAGCGTACAAAAGCCGGTTTCTATATGTTAAAAAAAGAATCTATGTTACACATGATAAAAAAGTATATAGGTAAAAGATGATAGCTCGTTTATCATCTGACTGTTTTAGATATCCAAAGTTCCTCCCCTCACACTTTAAAATCGTTTAAGGAAGGTATTACGTAACGAATTTGGGGGGAGAGGGAGTTTGGGGGTAAAAACTTCACGATGCGAGAGCGGGCATTGAATTATGCTTTATTGTTAATATTATTTTCACCTTTCCGATACTTTACACCATATAAATGGCAACTTTTAGGTTTAATGAGTAACTGGGTGGTAACGGAACCTTTTACTGTTGGGTTCAGAAAAACGTTACGGCGCGTTATATAAGTGGCGTAGTATAAATGCGCACAAAGATACATTGGTGCACATCTGGGGATCGAAACTACGATATCAGGAATGAGAGACGCGCACTGTAGCTACTACACAAACACGTAGCCGTGAACTGAAATTGAGATCTCAAACAATCAGTTCTGACGTGCAATTCGTTGATCACCTCCCCATGGCACGAAAACAAACAATCAATTTAGAAATCAAAACTCTTATCAGATCTCGATTGTTTAAAATTTAAATTAAACTCGTGTTCCCTGCACGATACATCAAAATAAATTGTACAAGTATTTTCAATAATAATATATATGAATTAGAGTATTGTAAAAGCCTTAAATATCGTATTTATAAAACCTTACTGCTACTAATATCTGTTCAACAAAATCTCTGTTAAATTACTAACCATATTTATGTATATGTAATACATATGTTTATGTAATTATCATATAAGATATATCTTCAATACAATATGAAGTAATTATTGATTACCGTATGTATTCTCACATTTACATTTTTAAATTAGGAATTCAATCTTAATTTCTCACTGCGTACTTGCGTACTTGCTATATATAATTTATACAAAGCAGAACTCGAGTGGACTAGAGCATACTCAAGCTAGCCTGTCTCATTCAATTGACTCACAGACCTTTGCTAATTGTCCAACACTAAGCGCATACATCAATGAATATTGCAATGTTTATGGGCGTTCCATTTGTCCTTTGAAATTTCATTGACATGAAAAATTACAAGGCATTAAAGATTAATTTATTCCTTTTTTACAGACTAAACCAATGTTAATATGTCGAAAGGGAAATGAAAATAAATTATTGTAATTATTGTATTCTTTACTAAAATAACTCCACAAAGAAAATGTTGATTGCCGCCGGATGTTACTAGGACTATATAATGTAATTACAAAATGTGGCACCTAGATACATTTGGTTGCTTACATGTCTACATTATATCTAAATTCTAAGTAACATATACTAAAGTGTCCCACACAGTCTGCATACACCATGAAACCACTGTTACTTAGTATTACGAGGAATATACATAACATACTAACATTATAAAAACATAAAAATTTTATAGTTAAAATTAACTAAAAGAAAAATATCAGTGCTAACTTCCCTGTTACATTATACATTTCCTACTATTACGCAAAAATCATTACCAGTAAAAGCTCGACTCAAATGGAATTGCAAACGCGTTTAAATTCCGAACGATTTTTATAATAGTCAAACTCATACAATTTATTCCGAACACCGCGAGCTTTTAATTGAGAACTTACCAATCAGTGCTATACAAAGACTGGCAATTAATTATTATAAAACGTAACTTTAACGTAATCTCAATATTATAGAGATCGAGTACACGGTAAATATTTAAAAATGTAATGGTTATTTTCAGAATGGTGCGAATCAGCTGCCTTTTTGCCGTCTTCTTCCTCGGCGTCCTGCTCCTGGCGATACCAGCCTCCGCCTACCCCAGGATGTAAGTATAAACAATAAGAAAAATACTGTATTACATTTAACATAAAGGATGTTTATTTATTAAGAAAGAGCACCGGGAATCCCTGTGGCTCGATGGTGGCTGGCCTTTTCCTTTAACATAGTCCTTTAAGAGGTAGTTCGGGTATTATGTAAGCAGATTTACTGGAATTTATCCCCCCTCCTTCCTCTTATCAGTAAGAGTCAGCAAAGCTCTCAAAATTAATAGTACCTAAATGTATAATTTTATTGTAGGAATCCTCAAAAAGTCATTTTGTTTTCAAGCATAGATAATGTGTGGGTAATATGTGTAAAAGTGTAAATAATTACTGTTAACGTAATTACCAAATAAGAATGTATGATACAACAGTAGTGAATACATCTAACCCTGAATTTTCAACCCTTTACAATCAACCCCTATTCTTTATTTGATTATTAAAAACTTATGTTGTGAACTCTGAAGTTTATACAGAGAATAATCATTCCGGAAAACCGAACAGTCTCTGGGATAGCATAGCAAAATGTTCCATGTTGGTATGTACTAAACAGGTAGGCTCAGTAAAATCTCAATAAGGAGAAACGAAGTTCGCGGGGGCAGCGAGTATTATACGTTCAAAATGACATGAGAAGTTATTAAATTTGTTTTCTTTCAAATACGATTGATATTGATTAATATATTCTGTTTACAAAATTAAATTGCAAAACATACATAATATCTGTAAACCTTTTAGCACATTTTTTTTATTTTCCGTTGGCATAAAAACTTAACAAAAGAATTGATCGTTACAGGCCCAGCAACTATTACTTGGAGGATACTTACGAACCTGAAGAAATCATGGACATGTTGAACCGCCTTGATAACTACTTGCAACAGGAACGTAAAATCGCTAAGTATGTTTCAAATTTCTATACAAATATATATTCAAATTCAAAACATACGAAAATATTTCTTCTTTAATAAACCCACCAAGTGTCAGGTTTTCATACAATTTTGAACTTGTCTATATGCGAGGTGGCACTTAAATTGTCAATAACAAATTTAAAGATTCTATCATCTCAACTATAACTCTCTTCTTAGCTCTATTCTTTATTGCGTCACCATGTGGTGCTGCTCTGGTAGTGATATCTCTCCACTATGTTCGGTCTATGGCTTCCCTTACTATAACAGACAAAGAAAATTGTTATAATTTGCGATAAAAACCTATTTTGTCAGTAAGGTTTAATAAAATAAAACTTCTATAAGGCATATAAACTCCAATATACATTATTTACATGACTGGACGGATGGAGTGCTTATAAGCATTCGTAGTATAGTGCCATCTGTTGTCAATGTTACCAAAACTACTTAATGCGTCCGTTTCTCTGTAAATATTTTATAAATAGTGATAGTAACTGTTAAGGATTATGTACATATCATCTCACGTCGTTTAACTAAAGTTTGACCAAAACATTAAATTGTAAATTGGTCGACTCCTGAGAATTGAACACAAAAGCGGTCATTAATTTAAATTGTATATAGTATAAGTCTCTAAATACTACATTCAACATAAAATCATTAGTTTTCGGTAAGTGGTATTAAACCTGATAATTCAAAAAAAAAATGTTTAACAATAATTGGGGAGACATATATATTCGTTGATTTAAGAGCTTTCTTTTATCTGTCTCTGGTGATGTCATCTTCTGATCCTTGCCACCTGTATATCATCAGAATCTTATTGGTCCTCCCACGTTTATATTTGCCCTTCGTATAAGTACTAAATATAATTAATAATAATATTTCAGCGAGAAACGGGCTCTAGATCTTGGCTTGAACCGTGGCTACTCCGGCGCAGTCCACGCTAAGCACATGATGGGTCTGGCTGCCGCTAACTTCGCAGGAGGTCCCGGCAGAAAGCGACGTGATGCTCACTAAAAACTGATATTGTACCCAGAAGCTATTTATTTTTAATTTTAATACAATGAAATCCTCGCATAACTGTACTAATTACTTTATCAAAGCCATAATTATTTAAATAGTTTATTGTATGTATTTTAAAATGAATTTAAGGTTTTTGGATCAAGGGAAACCTTTGTCAAGAAAACATTGATTTTTCCGTATATTATCGGCCTAGTACGAATTAAATTCAAGTAGTGAATATCTTAATCTTCTCTCTCTCTTTCAAGTATTTTAGTAGAAATATAAAACATTTGGAAAATATGCTTTTCAAATTGTAAAAATTACGCTTTTATGAACCTTGCTTGAAATAATATAAGCATTCTAATATATATAAGAAATTCTATTGTTGGGAAATAAAGATATTCGTATATTAAATACTTTTTATTTCTGAATATTCCTTTATCGACGAGTCCTTAGGAAACATTTATAAACATATTTCTTTGGTTTACCAATGGTAACAGGTAAAAAAAATATCGCATTTATTAAATGTCTAACTATTATAATATATAAAATTATATTGGCTTTTGAATTGGTACTAAATTTAGTAATTTTAAATCAACAATCCAACACGTCAAAAATAATACACAGGCTTTACAACCCTATATTATTTTTATAGTGTAATCTGTAGATTTTTAAGACTCACGGCATCGGGTATCCTGACTTCATATTAATCTCTAAAGTCTACAAATAAAAAATGAGATGTTATTAATAAGCTGCATGTGAGGCTGGCTTTGAATTCGTTTAGGTCTACCACTCTTATAGATTTTTAATTTTCAGTAGAGTAACTTTAAGAGTGAGACGAAAATTTTATTGCATTATAAATTCTCCATATAACAATCATAGTTGCATTCGTAATAGATTTGTGATCTTGGCGTAGAATCTCTTGTAAACAATGATTCTATTATGTAGGTAGACTGTAACCGTAGACTAGTCATCTTTTACTAGTTCTACACCGCTATCGTTGATGGCTGTAATACATTGGTTATCTGTTTAAATGATAAATAGCTAGATGGGTTCCGTAGCCTCTGTATTAGGACAATAATATCGTATGGCAATTATATAAAGATTAGGAACATAATAAAATAACTTTAAACAAAGTAAATTAAAATATTTAACAAGTTAGATTAGGATAAAGTGTAGCGTATATAGTCTCTATTAGTCTATCTAGTCTATCTTAGTGTGAGTTTTAATAAAAACTATATCTATGGGATACTTTTGTATTTCTATGTAAAACATCTTCAAAAATAATGTCACATATTATTTAAAGTTAACGCTTTACTATAGCCATACCATGGTATTGAAAATAAATCATTACATGTTGTTTGTGCTATGCATTGTGCTATGAATAAATAATATTCGTTTATTAAAGTGCTATAAAACCAATAAATAAGCCTGGCTTAAAATCAACGTTTCGGACTTTATAAGAGCTGAAGACTGGCCCTCATCTAGTCCAGACTTCAAATTATGGTGATAACATACCTTAGAACAAATATTTTAGTTGTTTAATATTATTAATTACATTTCTATATATATACATCACCGGACGTCAAGGCAGAATACGAAATTCCACCCGTTTCACCTCGACGTCCGCCGTTCCACAACTGAGCGTTATTCAAGGCAGTTTTGCCACGCACCACCACTTTTTGGAACCAGCTGCCCACTGAACCAAATCGACTTAGGGTCATTCAAGAAAACAGCGTACCAATTCTTAAAAGGCCGGCAACTCCGAGCTCTCTGGCATTGACACTGTCCATGGGCTCTTAGCATCAGATGGGCCCCCTGTTCTATAAAAAAAAACATTTTCCATAATAACATCTTACTTAATTATTTAACTTAATACTTTCTATATTAAATGAATGGACTTTGAAGTTAAAAAATCTAATAAAATCTCTTACAAATATTTTTGACTTTATCTATCTAGTACATATGTTTCTTTGCGAGGGCTTCTTCTGAGAGGCTTTGACCATGGTTTGGGCTATTGCGGTCATTCGGATTAGGTAAGACATGTCGGGGCCTACTACGGGCATACGGAGAAAATTCCTCCAACCTAAAGAAAATTAGTCGAACTAGCCGAAATAACTTCGATATCTCGTTTCGGGGAATGACGTCCTCGCAGTGATTGTAGCCATAAAATGTAGGTGTCTCTACAAACGTTAAGATTGGCATGGGTGTTGAAAGATACAGAGTAACAGCGCTGAATCGCTGCTGTTAGAAAGCAGGCGGCGGGCAACTTAGCTAATAATATGACTGTGTATGTTTATAATGAAACTTATTCAACATAAAACGCTTAGAAGTAACATCGTTTAAATATATCTAATGGCTTATTAGTATAATTATGGAGTATTTTGATGACAATATATTAAGCCAATCAACATATTATAATAGTTTTAAATATAATATATTATTTAATATAAAAAAATGTATAAAGTGACATCTAGTGACGATTCTTAACAATGTCGTAACTATACTACTCGTCACTATAAAAGTTGTGAGCAAATTCCAATAGATATCTGTAAATTTAAATTAGTTTCACTCATGGCACGTGTAATATATATTCTACATAAGTTTAATAATAAAAGTTAAGATGGCGTTGTTCACAAAATATTCCCCATATTAGGTTTCGCGTAATATTAAATATTTTATGAAACTTAAATTGTATCGTTTATAACAAAATATTACATTGAAATTTAAATTTTGTTTGTTTTGTTATTTAATGTATAATATATTTTTTTTAATTAACATATAAATGTTTATTGAAATATAATAAAGCGGTATTTCCACTGAATTAGTATCTCCCGTATGGTCTAGTGGCTAGGATACCTGGCTTTCACCCAGGAGGCTCGGGTTCGATTCCCGGTACGGGAATATTCTTTTTAAGTTTGTATTGTATCTAATTGACTTCAAATTATTTTATACTGAATAAAATGTCTTCACTCATCACGCATTCGTAGTACTTTACATTTGTGTAGTTTTGTTTTTGTGTAAAGTTTCCGATTAGTTTCTCAACAAAATATGAACTACTAGGCATCATTGTATACAGAACTCTCTAGGCACAATAACTTCTACGTGTCTTTGTTCTGGCATCCATTACAGCTAGGGTGTTCGACCCTTAAACTATATTCTGGTAAAAGTGTGTACGGATTTGTTTGCACAAACATAATTAGGATTAGTATTTTTTTAATAAATGCGTCGCTTTTCCATGTAAACGATTTAATTATTTGTTTCTTACTATAGTTGTTTGTATCTAAACGAAATACTCTAATACAAACTTAATTTGTTTACCATTTTTACCTACACTGTATGAGGCATATGTGACAAATAAAAAAAAACAAATGCGAGTGGCGCTACACCCTTTATTGGTTAGGGCCTTAGACTTCTGTATCTGTTTTATAATTATTTGTCAATCTAAAAAGGAAATATGTGATCAGTACGCGGCGCAGCCCAGGGCCCCCAGTTCTCACTAAAATCAATAAACTAACATTTTACCTAAATATATGTTACAAAAATATGTTATTTAAGCTCTTTGACAACCCTAGACTCTCAGTTGGGTTTATGTCGTTCGACATAACGAGCGAAAAATCGTGCAGTTGTTTCAACTTCTAAAGCTTTAAATCCATGATTTAACGATTTCAAAGTGAAAAAGTTTTATATCCATTAGTAGCTGCGCTGTTTTGGCGTAATGTTCATTAGCCTATAGCCTCTCTCGGCATCAACATACAAAGAATTCGATTGCGTTCAATCAAATTTTCTGATTAACCACGATGATGACATTTTGTAATTTAATAAAACGAACAAAGATAAAATTTGTTGACACTGGTACTTCCATTTTTTTTTCTTTTTTTATATTTTCTTATGATGCAGCATTATAATGCTGGAAAATACGACCATCTGAAAGAAGAAAAATTGATGCTCTGGAAATGTGGTGTCCAGTCCAGACTAAGAGAGGCAAAAAAAATCTTTCGACACGTTGTTACCATCGCATCCAAATATTTTTCCTGTAACACGCAGAGAAACTGGAAGTTAAGTAACTGGCAGAGCGGACCTCCTCCAAACCAATCTCCTAATCTGGACTGATTAAGTAAAGACCCTTACAGGTCTCACGGAGAGTGGAGGAAGTTGTGCGGCGCCACACGATCTTCAGAAAAGAAGAGCTTGATTATCCTTTTATACCTTTTCTGTTCTTTCTTCTGTTTATTTAAATACAGTTTCTCTTACGTTGCGATTCGGGAGAGCGTTGTAAACCGGCACCGGTGTCGGTGTCTCGGTATGATACCGGTGTCAATTTTTACGACACGCGCGCGTCGTTAAATTTTACTCCCGTCATTTTTCCCTAACGCGCTAAAAGAATAACTTAACAAAATTCTACAGTAACCTAAAGCGACATAATTCTAAAGCCTTCCTACGTAACATCCTGTTAATACAGCAATGCGGTCTCAGTCTATGCCAAAAATAAAATCACAAGGCATCGCTGTGTTTCCTAGACGTCATGTAAATTGCACATAATGCGCTGCAGAGGAAAAATATGATTTAAGAAATATTTAGTCAAAGTTATAATAGCTGATCTCGTAACTAAACAACACATATACATAGTTTTAAATTTATACATTTCGTAATTTTACATATTATCGTCATGTATCTGTACATGACGTGAACTTTTAGAATGAATTCTATTCTGCATTTTTGAGTGCAGCTTTATGTGCGATATAATTTTTTTAAAAGGTTTTTTAATACTTAAATTGTCTTGAGTTCATTCACAAAACAATGTTTTTACTCCTATTAAAAGGTCAGCCTGTACATAAATAGACCCATAAATATATGAGCATTGGGAGATAAAACATTGCTTTTAAATTACATAAATTCAGAAGAAACTGTAAGCTTAACAATGTTTCTAAAAGTTCAGCTCTACAGTTCTAGGAATTGAAATAATTAAAAACCTCGCTGAAACTGCTGAATAATGTATTATGAAAGTTTTAATACATTCCTCGAGACAATCTTCCTAGATCCAGAACGTTGTTCTAGATTTTTCTTTGAATACGTTTGCACTAGGAACGCTTTTCGTAACACAATCTTTTCTTTCAACCCAGTATGAATTTTATTTGTTTAATTTAAAATATGACTCATTAGGACAAGTCTTTATCCTACCAGCTTTTTTAGTTAAGACTTACTAATTAAATTAAGTATTCAACTCTAATACCTGCAAATAACTAGCAAAACAAACAATACGTTCCGGAATGGATCATATTTTCATGGGAATAGAAAAAAGTTATTTCGAAGGAACTTTAATTATTCTATAAAAACCGTTGATATATTTTTACTATTAAGTTCCCTGGGGGTCTAGTCAAGACAGCGTAACAGTAGTGTATGTAAATAGTCGAAAACTAAATTTGTATGAAAATGACAGCTAGTGTCGACAGTTGGTACCAACTACTAGCTGTCTAAGTCACTACTGTTAAGCCGTCTTGACTAGACCCCCTGAACAATTAAATTATTTCTCTGACAATTGTCTGTGCAAAGTAACACATAAATAAAACTATATTATTAATGCGACTTTTCATTTTTAAACTACCATCCTTGTGACATTAAGTAATATGGTATTTTACGTAAAATATAACATTCATTATTTATTGAAGAATATGTACATACAGCCACATACTTCTGTTAGCCCGCGGCTGATAACTTGCGTCGCCATTTTGAAATGTCATGTAATTTCTTGGTGCGTACAATACATTATTTTAATATCTACCATATCTAATAAAAATCCAACGAAAATGTCTTTATTTTTATTACTTGCATTATATAACAATGGCTAAGTGTTAATTATCAAGAGAGTCTTATTGCTTGGTATATTAAAAGATACTATATTAATAGTACAGATAAAAACCTATCATATCAGTTGTTCCTAAGTTTTTATCATATTTAACCTATAACTGTATTTTCAAGATTGTTTTATCAAGACATTAGTCACAATAAATTATTATGACTTTAAATTAATCACCTTATAATGGTTAATTTTTATTTACTGGCAATACAGCGACTGACAGCTGGCAATACACCCTGACAGCGACACTAACTAACAAAAGTATGTGGCACTATACATACCTTACCTTCTATTGATTCAATTTTTAACACTTGAATATCCGGTATAATTATGCCGTGTCGTTAACCCCACCAATTTCCGTTTTAAAACAATCCGAAAATAGATCGTTTAGCGCGTACAGAAATGTTTGAACATTATCGTTATGATAGATGTCGTTTCAATACACATGGCCTTTGGAAAATAACGTGCTATTCGTGGAATGGGGTAATGAAAACACTTGATATTAACTTCATATAGGAGTTATTTGTAGTAGTATTGGTGTGGGAGTAATAGCCAGCAATTAAATGAAATAAACAAAACATATATATTTTTGATCGTTTGATAGAAGTGTTAATATAGTGGTTTCAATTGCAACTATTTTAATAATAAAATATCATTTTTCTATATCATTTCTGTCGATGTGCGCTATTACTAGCTCGTACTGTGAAGGAAAACATCATGAGAAAACCATGTCTTAGACCCAAAACATGTACGCTGTCAGGCACAGGGCTATTAGACAATGGAATCACGAAACAGATACAGAAATCTGAGTCCCAGATCTAAAAGTTGGCGCCACAGCTCTCAATTCCCTAACCATGATTTTTAAGTTTTATATGTGTGACAGCGTGCGACTCTCATACCTGAGGTCATAGGTTCGATCCCGGGCTGTGCACTAATGGACTTTCTTTCTATGTACTCATTTTACATTTGCACGAACGGTGTCGGAAAACATCGTAAGGAAACCGACATGTCTTAGACCCAGAAAGTCGACGACGTGTGTCAGGCACTGGAGGCTGATCAAGTACTTGCCTATTAGATTTAAAAAATGAACATGAAACAGATACAGAAATCTGAAGCCAGGACCTAAAGAGGTTGTAGCGCCACTGATTTATCTTCTATATATATATAATGAAAATTGTCTTCGTTTGAGGCTCAATCACGCCTAAACCACTGATCGTATCAACATGAAACTACCACCATTCGATGCGAAATTTTTCCTAGATGGTTTATGGCTATTTATTTTGAAGTGAAGTACCTTCTTATTATACTTAAACTCCGTTATGTTAACGAGTATGTTTTACGTCCCGGCAAACTCAACTTACGAGCGACGAGTCGTCGAATGTGAGATGGAGGAAGATTAATACTCATTTCTCCATGAATCGGACCATTTCTATTGGACAATTTTTCCATTTATTCTTTGTTTTGTTGTTCATCAACATTTATTATAATAATAATAATAATTTATTATGTCAATAAATTTTATTTTAAGTGAATTTGACTCTTCTTTGAAAAATATTGTAAATTTCAGAAAAAAAAATAAAAATGAACAAAAAAGCAAAAAAAATATAAATAAAAAAAAAAATTAACAAAAAAAGCAAAAAAAAAATAAAAATGATGAATAAAATTTAATTTATTTCCTTTGAAAATTCGCCCAGCAAAGCGGGCGGGGTCGGCTAGTTTTTTTATATATAAAAAGTGACTAAAGCTTATAAGATTCTTAATCCATTCTATAATTTACTCTTATTTTATTAATTTATTGTATATTTCGGAGCAATGGCGTACTCACTTCTGTCATATACATACTAAGAAACAAAAATACAATTATGTGGTGAAAACATAATTATCTTAAAACCCTAAAAATCATAATAGTCGCAATAAATTTATACGTAGATCTAGAATGTTCTCTATGAAATAATTGTTTTGAACATAGAACAGTAAATTATAATAAAGTGAGGACAAGTTCATTGGCCGTCGCGAGTGCAAAACATTGTTTTCGTGAGAAATGAAATTTTTAACAGCAATGGTAAGAATACGTGGATAAAATTATTGAGTATAATAAAATGCTTTGAGAGAATAGCGATCGTTATCAAGACAAAGTTGGGACGTTGGTAGATGAAATGTATGAATACTAAAGACAATTTATTTATATCCGAAATACACAGTATTTACAATATTCTTAACATACTGCCAGTATAAACAGGGAGTGTCAATTAATTGTTTTTACTACGTATTTGCGTGTTGTTCTCACGAGTATGTAAGTGCGTGGTCCTGTTTCACCATGCCTCCTGCTGATAGAGGACAGATCTTTGTTTTTAATTTATTTTATTATTCTTTATTACTCAAGATGTCATCATGTGTAATGGTTGCAATGGTACAAACATTGTGTAAAAATTTGGCGATTAAAAAGAGTGGCGGAGCGTTTATTGCCAGTTCTTCTCTTCCGTTCTACGCCCTTGATTTGAGAACTGGCAGTAAATGTAAAATTAGAATCATTTTATGTATATTTCTTTTCTTTTTTGACGTTCATAAGTGTACATTGTTACCTATATGAATAAATGAATTTTTTGTTTGTTTGTTTGTACTAGGACTAAACTTTTTATTTGTTTCAATTATGTTTACATTTATATATCATTAGTTAGTATATGTAAATTATTGTAGATTCATTATAAAACGGCGTATAAAAATATATTTCCAAAGATATTCATTTTGAGATAAATAAAACTGTATTTAACTCACAAAAAATGCTCTAATTTCACCCTAGATTAATTTATATTTTTTTGAGCTTGGCAAACAAAATTTAAATACAATATTTAATGTGACGTAATATATAGTAATAGGCAAACATAAGAAACACGACGAGAAAGAAAATTAGATCGATTCATTAATTATATGAAAACTGAATGAAATATATATATCCTTTAATATATCCTATACCTAGCTCGTTTCTCAGAATGCTCAAAATGGATACCGATGAGTTTTGGCCGAAACGCGTTCTCTGAAAGGACTGGCAAATTGGATGGGCTAAGGCATCCCATTTGCCACTACTATACAAGGGCCCCCAATTTTAATTTGGTTAAGAGGCCATTATTTTACTCCTATTATATACATATCATTCATGTATATACAATTAACACTATATACACTAAATCAAACTCTAAAAATATTATAAATACATATATATGTATATACTTCCGGTTCTCGAATCAATTGCGTAGAACGCACAAGAAATTGCAAAAAACTCTGTGCCACTCTCTAGGGAAACGGGTTCTTTCGACAGGAGGGACAAATGAGATTATATTATTAGAAAAAGAAATGCTTGTAAATAAACAAAATATTAGATTGTGAAAAAAGCCAATGACGCTATAACCACACTATTTAGTACCACTGATTTTCTGGATTTGTTTCGTATTTTCTTTCAAACTGCGTGACTGTCGATTCAGTCAAACGTGACTGCATCGACACGTTAAGGCACTTAAAGTGCCTGACACACTAGCGTCGTAAAGCCAAAAAGTATGCCTTTTGCCTACTTATGCAAAGCTATTATGTGATATTGTATTATTTGCTGATGACACGTCATTGATTTTTAAAGTAAATAGATATAAGACAAATTGTGACGATGTGAACAACGCACTTTCTAAAATATTGTCCTGGTTTTCTGTAAATAATTTACAATTAAATGCCACAAAAACAAAATGCATAAGATTTACTTTACCTAATGTTAAAACTACAACCATGGAGCTTAAACTAAACAATGAAAAACTAAATTTAGTTGATTCTACGGTATTTCTAGGCATTACAATAGACCAAAAACTTCAATGGCGTCAGCATATCACTAAACTTTCAGACAAGCTTAGTTCTGCGACATACGCTATTAGAAAAATTAGGCAACTCACAGACGAGGAAACTGCCAGAATAGTATGTCGTAAGGAATTCTTTTATGGGGCAAAGCAGCAGATATTCAATCTATTTTTATCTTGCAAAAACGTGCTATTAGGTCAATCTATTGCTTGAAACCAGGCACTTCACTTAGAAACTTATTCAAGGAAATCAGTATTTTGACGGTACCGTCACAATATATCTACAACTGTATCGTTTTTGTGCGTAGTAATATTAGTTCTCTTTTAAAGAACAGTGACATTCACAATAGGAATACAAGAAATAAGGGAAAACTTTTCCAGCCGTATTACAGGTTGCAGAAAATAAACACTTCATTTATAGGCCTAAGTGTACGCTGCTATAACATGATTCCTAGTGAAATATTGGAACTGCCTCTCAACAGATTCAAAACACATATTAAAAAAACCTTAATGTGTAAAGAAGATAAAAACGCTTGGCAATAGGTATAATTATATTGTTATAATTTGCTTTTTTCTCTTGGAAGTGTTGTGAATGTAATGGAATGTAATGTAATGGTGAATGTGGTAAATCACAGAACAGATTTTATTTTATTTTTACTTATGTAACTTAAATGACGTTGTGGTTTATGACATTTTCTTTTGAATTATTGTATGTAAAGGGAGGATAAAACTTGCTGAGTTTCTTGCCCGTTCTTCTCAGAACAAGACCTCCTGGTAGTCTTGCGAACGGATGGCGTAGTTTTGCTCTTTCGCGAATTTTGTAAACGTTTTTGACATTCATAAGCATGCGTTAAGTCGCATCTAAACTGAATAAATAAATTTTGATTTGATTTGATTTGATTATGACCTTATTTAGGAGAGTATTGCGCAAATGTAAACAAAGGTCCATTGGCACAGCCATGATTCGAACGCACGACCTCAAGCGTTGAGAGGCGACGTATAAACCAACACGCCATTAATTGGTGGAGGCCATAGAAAAATCGATTGTCCAGGAATAGAGAAGTAACGTCTGCGAAGGGTCAAGGCTCGTGACTCACGAACGAAATACACGTGTTGAACGAAACTATTTATTACGTAAACAATGCAGGCTGAATCATTTTGTGAGTTTACCTGTTTGGTGCACCGGAGCGAATGTTCATAATAAATTCAGAATGTTAGAATCAAAGTCCATGTGGTGCCAGGTGTCAGGTGGATCGAACCTACGACCCCAGGGTACGTTTCATGTTTTTAATATGACAATTAAATCTTCTTTGGTTCCGGTTTTCTGTATCAGCACTGGAAATTTGAATGAAAGTGTGGAATGAGAGTGCCTTTTCTTAAATTTTTGAACAAGTTTTGCGTACCTTTTCGTACGTATAGAGGATTCATTCGCGGCGTATGGACTTTAACAAAGCTAAATATGCAGATTGCCTGTGATTGTTTCTTTCCAGTTAAGAATTGAGATGTTTTACAGATTGATGAATCACGTCGAAATTTGAATATTTTTGAAAGCTGAACATTGCTAAAACAGCTTAAAGTAACATATTGAAAAAGTTAAACTTAACTTAAACTTAAACTTGATGGCTAAAAATCTTCCACAGATACAACCTCCAACAATTCAAAATTCGAGCGTACTCTTCCCTTAAAGGCCCTAAAAAAATGGGTGTCTATGGGCTGCGATGACTGCCTTCTTGGGCGTCCCGCAGGCTCGTTTGCCCCCTATTATATAAAAAAACACCTAACTTTACGTACAGATAAAGTAGAAAAAGGAATCCCAAAATGCTTGGGGTAAAGGTCAATCTAGTTTTTAAGTGTATTTAATAACTGGTGGCTTATTTCTAGTTATATTATTTATTCTCCAGAATCTTCGAGATAATTCTTGCTGGAAAGAAATTATGCGCTGATGAAATTGTAGCATATTTTGGGGCTAAAGCCAAGTCGTTGTATCACTCTCAAAGGATCTTGATCTTCAAATCAAAAAGGCTACTAAATTTTGAGACTACCTTAAACTAAAATATTTAATATTTTGCCTAATTGTCACTTAATTTAGTCTCACATCACGCTCCTCGATTTACATCGGATGCTATAAATACTGACGTCTTATTACCATAAGTGAGAATCGCAAAATTGTACAATTATTCTTACCAAAGTGTAAGAATGCGTTCTGTAAAAAATATCGAATGCATACAGATTTTAATTGTCAAGATTAGCTAATATCGTGTATGATTTTTACATCCACATACAAATCTAAGTGTCAATGATGTCAATAGATAGATTAGGTTTACATTTTTACTTAATACCTATATCTATTTATGGCACACTTATACACGAAATATTCGTCGTACAGACGACGTTGATACGAATGAGGCAATAATTATCCAAGACACCGAGACCGCGTCTTCTGTATACTTATTAAAGTTTACCTCATCATAGATAGTAAATATATAAACAATATAAGTTATCTACGGGATATGCACAAAATCTTTTATCTAAAATATTACAATAGACAAAACAAATGTTAAAATTTTTTAAATACAATAAAAATACCAAAATCCTCTGGCATTGAGAGTGTCCATGGGCGACAGTATCACTTAACATCAGATTCGCCTCCTCCCCGTTTGCCCCCTGTTCTATAAAAAAAAACACAGATCAGCCCGCTGTTTTAGGTATTTCACTAAGAAATCGTTGTCACTGATAGGTAGGCCATTACCTAAGAAGCTGTTTTAGTCATTTACAATCAACTGGGATCGTTATAAAAATCATAAATAAAAAAACTATACATATGTATATAGAATAGATGTGATTTCCAGTCGGTTGGTCTTGTGGGGAGGCTTTCCAGACCAATGGGCTTGGAAAAACCTTCGTTCATAGGTTCTCACATAAGTTCAACACTGTCTAGCATTTATTCTGCCCTTGTGAATGATTTTGAAATTTTTAATGCTTATAAAAATGTTTTTACAATTATTTTCAATTTTGAAATGCATTAAATTGGATTTGCATTTGGAAGGTGACCTATAAGTCTGGGCCTTGGATTTTGTGTATCTATTCATTAGTATTCTTCTAATAAAGGAGCAGGTCGGCCTCTGTGCCTGACACACTGTCTAATTCGTATATGGACAACCACCGGTCGGCGGGCCGCAAACGGCCCGCGTGTTATTTTAAAAACTTAAGCAAAAAAAAATTACATTAGATACTTATATTAACGAGCAACGCATGAAAAGATTTATAGCTCCTCAATTATTCTAAACTAGTTTACTCGACATTATTCCATCATTTAGCCTATAAAGAGGCTGGATGGCAAGAACGTAGCGGTGTTACGGTGGGGCGCGGTTGGGCTGCCGCCCAGGGCGCCGGATATAAAGGGGCGCCAGCGGTGCCCCTATATATCCAGATATAGATGGGTGTATGTTTTGTGAATGTGGCTACCCCGGCTATACCCTGTTTTTGTTTTAAATTTTATCAAAGACCGGAACTTACAAGAACTGTATCCAAATGTATGGATAGCAATGCGTATATTATTAACTATACCTGTAACGGTTGATAATATATTGTGAGGAGAGGATTTTTTCTAAACTTAAGCTGATAAAAACCTATCTGCGATCGACAATATCGCAATCCCGATTAACAAACTTTGCAACTTTGTCAATCGAGAATGATATTGCTGAAAACCACGATTTTGATAAAATAATAAAAGAGTTCGACAGAAAAGCTAGAAATACAAATTTTATTAGTTTTTTTTAAATAAATGGATTTCTTTATTATATCTTTTTCCTTTTTTCATATAGGTTTGAATTGCAGTTAGGGGGCGCCGTATAAATCTCGCCCACGGCGCTGGTAATGCTAAAACCGGCACTAGCGATATACTACCGAATTGCTAGTCAACTTGCTTTGTGACTTTGTGTGCATCTTGAGTCGTTACTAACTATAGTTGTGATGAAGTTTATTGAACAAAAAGTAACAAAAGTAAATGATATCTAGTGTAACGAAACGAAAAGTAAATACAGAGGGTCAGTTTCAAAAAATGGACTGAAGAATTCTTTTTTATCCTGCACGATGGTAAGCCTATTTGTTTGCTGTGTAATGAATCCATTTAAACTTACTCCGAAAATTTGAAGGCGAGTTGTGCGATTTCTACAAAAACACAATTTTCCGCAGCTTAGAAAATTTGAAAGAAAATTGATTTGTGCGTTTGTCAGTACTTGAAAATGCGAACAGTTCTCTCATTTAATTTTCGTTTATTTTGGGTTATCTTCGTGTATTTTCTATTCTTAATTAATACATCAACACATCGTACAAGAGGATAATTTGGAAAATTCTTTACGTCTTTTTATCAGTGGCATTAATCCATCTGTCAAGTGTCTCATTGATTTCGGTGTATTTAACTTTCGTAGTTTGTAAAAATTGCAAATTAAACGATTTAATTATACTGTACAATTAAAAAAAAACAATTTTTTTTATTATTTCATATCTTATATCTATCGCAAAAATATTTTTAAAAAAAATCAGTGGCGCTACAACCTCTTTAGGTCTTGGCCTCACATTTCTGAATCTGTTTCATAATCATTTTTAAATTTCACGATCAGCCTTTAGTGCCTGATACACGCCGTCGACTTTTTGGGTCTAAGACATGTTGGTTTCCTCACGATGTTTTCCTTCACCGTTCGAGCAAATGTTAAATGCGCACATAGAAAGAAACTCCATTGGTGCACAGCCGGGGATCGAACCTACGACCTCTAGTATGAGAGTCGCACGCTGAAGCCACTAGGCCAACATATATAATGGCCCGCGAACGTATTTGCACGCTTAAGTTTGACCCTCAACATGTCAAACGTTGCCCATATCTGGTCCAATGCACGCGTGGCGGTCCATGTTTCCCTTATCATCAGACAGACATTATAATCATTGGTGTTCAGAGGCTTAAATTACAAAAACCGGAATGACAGCTTAGAAACACGTGAATGAAACAAATCCTTCCCTTGACGGTATTATAGTTAGTATAAATAATTTTAATACTAGCTAAAACTGGGATATATTGCCAAAACAACAATTTAAATTAGATATTGGAACGTTGTTAAGCTTGAAGTATTAATCAATAAAGCTCTCGTAATATGACAGGATGACAATGATTTATCGAATATTACAACGTAATATTACCGTCCGTGGCTTTTTGACGCTAATGATATAATATATCTCTATATATGTTAAATTCTCGTGTCACAATGTTAGTTCACACATTCCTCTGAAACAGTTATACCTATTCTTATGAAATTTATTATGCATATGCAGTAGGTCTGAGAATCGGCTACTATCTTTCGAGCCACTAAATGATAAGGCGTTTCCAGCCCAATATTTCATATTTTAGACATGCCATACAAAAATACATATAATCCTTAATTTTCACCAACTACAATTAACCCCTATTTTTTATTTGTTAATTAAAAGCTTATGAACTCTGCGGTTCATTTAGAGAAAAAACCACAGAACATACTAAAAAGTTTTCATTCCGGAAAACCGAACCGTCTCCGGGGAGTACAGAAATAAAATCCCACGTACTAAATACTAAATAGGTAGACTAAGTGAAATCACATTATGATATATACCTGAAGCTTCTGGGTTCGATTCCGACGAATACTAGCTTCCACTTGGTAGAGCATTACCCTCTTGATCATGATATACTATTTGTGAGAAGGGATAGACTACTATTTTATCGTTTATTTTGTATAGGCATAGTATCTTCTTCGTGCGATTCTTAACTTTGAGGTGGTGCACTTGCATCACCGCTGTGCACCAATAAGCCACACCCTTGACGCAAAAATCAGAGGACTACCCTGGCACTTAAAAAAGTAGAATTCTGAGGCAAAGAAGAGAGTGGTAAGGCCACTGATTCTTATAATTGATTATAACAATACAATAAAACTTATATAGTTTCTTATTAATTAAAAAAATCCTTTTTATAATTAAACACACAAATAACCTCAAAAGAGCTTCATTTGTAATTTCTTAATTGAAATCGAAATTGTTTTCGAAGTTATTTCAGTTCGCTTGTGTAAGGTATATTTTTAAAGCGACTCGGCTGGCGTCAATTACACTCGGTAGAACAAAGGGAATCCGTACAAACTTAATTATACAAGGTGTCCCAAACGGAAATAATTCCAGAAACATTTTCAGTGAATTTACGAAACTTAAAAATGACGACAATTTTTTATCGCATTGGTTTTTTGCAGGATGTTATCTTCCTAAATACGTGCATAAAATACTTTGAGAGAATAGCGATATTTTCAAGACACAAAGTTGGAGATTTGGTAATTTGAAATTAAATACTAAACACAATTTCTTTCTAACATAAATATACAGTATTTACAATATTCTTAACATGCTGGACCAAACTTTAAATTTCTTTAACTTTAGAATTAATTATTTTCTGTCCTGATATAACTTTCAAAGAATGTAAGCGTAGACCGTCGTGCAGTGTGGCACCTGGGGAAGTCTTCTTCTCATTCGATACGCTCTTGCCAGAGCGGTCGCGATCGCTATGTGGTAGAAGTCGCAGATGTGATGCACTTCACGACGTTCCGCCACCGCTGCCTATTGTAGGTCATCCTGCTGCACTGATTCTGTGATTCTCCTACGGCGGACTTAATCTGATCAGTCCAGCGTGCAGGTGACCTGCCGCGCGGTCCGCGGTGCCTTCCACTTTCCCCTGGACGACAAGGCGTTCTATGGACTGATCGCCACGCCGATTAACGTGACCGAAGAATGTCAGGATGCGAGATTGTACTGTTGAAAATAGAAGCTGCTGAATACCGAGTTCTTGAAGTATCGAGACATTTGTACGAAACTCGGTCCACGATACCCCAAGCATTCTTCTCCAGCACCACATTTCGAGAGCATCTATTTTCTGCCTTTCCACGTCTTGCAAGGTCCACGTTTCTGCTGCGTACAGAAATATGGGGAATATAAGTGTCTTCACGAGCCTGGTCTTCGTGGCTTTTGTTATATTCCTGTTTCTCCATATCTTTTCCATCCTGTCCATCACCGTTCTTGTAATGCCCATACGACGTTTGACCTCGACGATGCAGCCGCCATTGCTCGAAATCTGAGCCCCAAGATAAATATACGATTGGACAACGTGGAGAAGTCTACGCGAGGCAAAACTCCTGACCACTTATAAATATGCTTAAATGTATGTAATGGTACCAGATTGTACCATCTTCATTGTATTCATCGTTGAATGTTTACACTCTTGTAAAAAAATAAGTAGCCAGATAACTCGATCTTGTTCGTATTCTGGTTCAAGGCAAGTGATTCGATGCGATAAAATGTCTTAGATATTATTGTGTCTAACATCAAATACATGGTGCAAATGGCCTGGAAGATGCGAAGTGATACGGTGCAAATTGTTGTTTATCTACAAATTATGTTTTACTAGATTAATACGTAAGCCTTTAGACTTTTGATAGTGGACTCCACCATAAAGATCGGTCCATACTGACCCGTCCTTGTCGATACTATTGACGGACGATCGTCCATAGTGTTGGTGCCGAGGTGGAAAGACTTAGGGCCTGTTTCACAATGTCCGGATAAGTTCCAAATAAGCTATTTATTACTTATCGGTAGGATAAATAGTATTTTTGCGTTTCACGACTGTCACATAGCGCTATACGTCATGAAAAGCGAAGTATCTTATTCGGAACTTTTATCTTTCGAATAATTTATGTGTTGCATAGCTATTTGGCACTTTATCCATACATTGTGAAACAGGCCCTAAATGTGGTTTATTAAATACTAAATAAATGATGGCTGTTCTTTATATTAAATACGGGCAAAAATGAAGTCGATTCACCTTTTTGTTATAGAATATAAACGTCTGGTCATGTCACTATTGGCATTCCACAAATAAATCGCCTTTGCTTTGAAGCTGAGTTCTAAAATACGTTTGCGAAATGTACAAGATATGACCTCAGCTTTATTGCGCCGTAAAGCTCGATAAGGGTCTATTTTTGGGAATCAGTTTTCGATATAAAAATGAGTTATCTTTATGAGGAATAAAATGTTAATTCTCTTTGTACAGGTAATAAGTAAAAAAATTGTTGTTTTTAAAGTCGGTTAACGGACGACAGTTGAAGATCGGCATTGACAGATGGAATCATTTTAATAATTAATTATTATTTTGTATTGATATGAAACTGGAATGAATCCTCGGACGCATAGGCCCATCGATTGGAAGAGAGATAAATGCGGCGCAAGCGCACAATGAGCGTAACGGGACAATGAGCGTAATGGGACGACATGCTATTACGTGCGTGTTGCCGGCATTCATCGATTAAATGTCGTTGCCTGTTGCGGCGTCCATGCATTGGATTGTCTCTCTCCTCAATATATGGCGAGGGGTCAATGGCTGGCCATGCGTAATACTCGGGAAAGGGGGCTACTCGTGGTGACTGGTCGTACTTGAATTCGTGTATGCGGTGATGTTAGTTATTTAGATTGTGTATTTGCGTGTTGCTCCCGAACGAATGTTTCAACATGCCTCCTGGTAAAAGAGGATTTTTAATAATCTGAGACAAATCCTTGATTTTAATTTATATTATTGTTATTTAATACTTAAGATGTCATGTGGAACATGGTGTAACGGTTGCAGCTCTTTACAAAAGTTGTGTATAACAAAAAAAACTTAGCGATTAAAAAGAGTGGCGGAGAGTTTATTGCCAGTACTTCTCTTCCGATCTACGCCCTTGATTGGAGAACTGGCAGTAACTGTAAAATAAGAAGCATTTAATGTATATTTATTTTTACATTATGCTACCTATATGAATAAATGATTTTTGGCTTTGACTTTTGACTTTGATTTATTAGACGTTGCCACGGACCAAGAATATCTGTCAATAATAAAGACATGTTATTCAATCATATTCATAGACGATGTGTAGTGAGGAACGGAGATTACTTCGAAAAACAATAAAAGTATTGGCTTTCTAACTTTCTACATTAAGCCATTTATCCTTCTCTAAACATTTTCAGAAATTGGATTGGAAATTGTAATATCAGGTCCAACGAGCAGCATCAAAAAAAAAGGATCAACTTTACTTTTTAACATTTCACGCCTCAAACGGATGTAGATTAAAAATGCCGCAAAACTATTCCAATAATTTCACAAGCGACTTCCATTACTGAGCGTCTCGCGAATCAATTAAAGGATATCTTGCGGCGTTTTAATTTGGACTGTAATGACTTCGAATAAGGATTAATATTGTTTGAACGTGTCCTGACCCCAGTAAGTCGTGAACGCGATCGGAAATGGGTCAGCTGGGTGGCTCTCTTCAATTCTTTTTAATTACTTTCAAGTGCTATTAGATGTTAGGATTAATTATCTGTTGTGCTCTAAGCTTAGTAGTCCTTTGATCCTAAATGCTTTGGAAACTTTATTGTTTTTCAATGTCTCAATAATTTAGGTGTTTAAAGAGGTTTTTATGTTCTATATTTGCTGTTAAAAAGAAATTGGTGATGCAAATTAAAGTATTTTTTATTCAAATAATTTAAAAAAAATGGCAAAAAATGTTTCCTTCATAACAAACATGAACCAGATAAGGATCTTGGAGGTTTATTAAATTGTTTGGGTACGGTCTATTTAGGACCTACAGAGTCTTCACTAAAAGTTGCGGTTCGTTGCGGAGGTGTTTGGTGACCAATCCTCTGATTGTCTATAAAATATTGTAGATATATAGAACGTTTCCTACTTTATAATTTACATAAAATATTAGTTAAATTAGTGAGTAAAATCTCTGAATATAGTCATAACGATTACTTATTTGCATTACTTAGATTTTATTTCTTAGACAAGAAAACCAAGAATTATTTGGAAAGCGTCACGGGCGGTGTCTTATAAGTGATCCCTGTGTATCCGTACCAAAAAAAACTAAAAAGGAGCCGAGCCAGGTTTACGTTAGGGAATTTACTGCAAAATTATGCAGTAAATTTTTTTCTCTTCTCTTTGCTTAGTGCTTACATAATCCTAGGATGATACCATATGATATAGAAAATAAAGACTCTCTCAGGAAGCTAGAAATCATGATTAGACTATTAGATTGATCTAGAATACACAAAGAATCTATTTTAATCTAGTGTTATTTTGAAACACATAAATCTGCCAAAATATTTTATCAACGTAAATCTTATAGTAATTATAAATAGTCATTAATCATCGGTGTACAGCTGTTCGATAATTCTGATTACAGAATATTTATTAAATTCAATAATTTAATTAAAACTGTTCCTGATTAAGAGGTTATCGAGAATTACGTTTGAAGTGAACAAAGAAACACGCTGTCAACCAACGACGGAACGTCAACTTCAACTGTCATCAGCTGTCAAACATCAATACATCAATAGACAAAAAATGAAAATGCTAACTTTTTTTTTAAAGAAAGAATGTCAAGTGGTATAGAAAATGTGATAATACTTTGAAAGTAGTATTTTTATCTACTTCGTTCGGAGTCCTTGACCGAAGCGGTCTCTTAAAATATTAAAATGGTTTCAACTTTCAAAGTTAAAGGTGACTTGTCTGTCCTGAAAAGACAAATTGTTTGACCACCCTCCGGCAATAATTACAATAAAGTTGATTGAATCGAACTTAGGGCATTATTTAAAAATATAAATGAAATAAAAACATTTATATATTCATTTCTCATAACATTTATATATTTATTTCACGCGCAAAAATACTGTAATTTCTATGTTTATAAAATTCTCGTGTCACAATGTTTGTTCCCATACTGCACCGAAACGGCTCGACCGGTTCGTATGAAATTTTATGCACATTCTGTCTAGTGTTATCTCTAATTTTAAGTCTGAGAATCGGCGGAGATAAGGGGTGTCCATCCCAAATATATATTTTTATTTTTTTAGGATACGCTATACACAAATACCTATAATACTAATAATAACCCCTAATTTTCACCCCTCTACAATCAAGCCCTATTATTTATTATTTAAATAGTTATTTTTGTTTAACTATAAAATGTTTCCTAGAAATAATATACTATATTAATAATATAAATTAATATATACACGGCAGAACAACGTTGGTCACCTAAGTTAATTAATACAATTTCAAATTTCTAGGTTTTATAACGGTGGAACAATTTTTTTTTTGTTATATATTCCC
Organism: Pieris mannii; assembly: GCA_028984075.1. NCBI lineage: Eukaryota > Metazoa > Arthropoda > Insecta > Lepidoptera > Pieridae > Pieris > Pieris mannii. The sequence continues at coordinate 1,938,869 of CM054784.1, forward strand.
TTTTTATTTATTACTGCGTCAGTGCAGAGTCTTCTTAACCGTACATTAAACAAAAATATTAAGCTGTTTGCAGTCGTCGACAATAAAAAAACACCAGTGGTGCTACAACCTTTCAGGTTTAAGCTTTAGTTTTATGGATCTGCTTTTTGATCTCATGCCTAATAGACAAGTAGGTGATCTGAGTTCTGTGCCTGACACACGCCGTCAAATTTTTGGGTCTAGCGCAAGCCGATTTCCTCACGATGCTTTCCCCCACTGTAATAGAAATAAACCTTTCGGTGCACCTACGAGCTCAGGACTATTCTCCTGTAAATCAATACGAGAACCTTCCCGGTATAAATGAATCAGGTCTACGCTTACCCAGTAGGTTATTAATAAAAATTCTGCTAAGGTTGACTAAAAGTCTAATAAAGCCGTGCGTAGGCTGTAATTAATTGGCGTAGGGCGTAGCTTGGACATACATTCAACCACTATTTTAGACTTGACTTGTTTAAGCTATCGCGATATATATCTCTTAATCACCTGCATCATGAGAACACCCTCACTTTTATACAATCACCCGACATAGCTGAATTTTACTTAATTTTTTTAATTATATACAATTTACGCTAGATTTACGAAACAAATAAATAAATGAAGGTTTTCGGTAATTGAATTCGAAGTATTTAGCTATTAACAATACGACAGTACTCCGTACTAAACAATATTTCATTACGACGCTATAATAAGCTCTTTCTTTTTTACTTTTCGTAATTTAAGGGGTATTCCATTGAGATTACTAATTGATTTTAGAAGCAAATCCTCTCTTTTGTACCGTGTGACCTGGTGCAATGATAGACCCACCGATTGATATCGAGTTAATAGAAACTGTTCAGCGAAGCAGCTTATATGTTTCTTCTAGAAAAGCTAAGCATTTAACGATGACTGGACGTATTAATCTAGGCGTTAATCTCGTCTATAAAAGTGAAGCTACTAAAGTACAGGGTGCGTTGTGGATTAGTGTATAATATAACTATATGTTATACTCCGTATGTAAAGTTACCAGATCGACCGATCAAGACGTCATCGTCCTCAAAAGTGTAATAAGAGAGGCGTTAGACAGAAACCGGTGGAAACAGATAGTCCACTCCAGATGCTTCCCTGCTGACGACTTCCCCCTGTTCGACGCTCAGAAATAAGCTGCCGTAAACGTTATTAAAATTCGTATCTATCTTACATAATAAAGATCGGTCTACAAATATATGGGATCATTTCACCACCATTGCGTGGAACCAACCTGTCGGGGTATTTTCTAACCAATCTACTTTGTATGCAACACGTTGATGAAAGCGTCTAAATTCACTCAGAACTTCGCAAGTGACACGTAATTACATTCCACTTCATATACGAGTATATTCGATTCGAAATTAAAAGTTAAAAATATTTCTTGATATATATTGATGATGACGCAACCAATGAGTACCTTGAAATAGTAATATGTAGTGGAAAGGGTCGCTAAGGAATAAAGGATTCTCCAACAGTAGAAGGCCCCAGAAACTATTCATTTTAAATCTCGTCGGGTTGACGGGTTAGCTAGTAGCTTAGCTTAGAATAGGCTTTTCCCACGACTAGAACAAGGGCGTCTCCAACTAGACTCGAACGTAGGTTTAAGCCACCACGGGCTGTTCAATTGCCTGTTGGGCAGAAAGGAAGCTCACTGGAGTAAGCGAAGTAAAGATCCGCGCGTTCTCAAGTGTTTTTTTTCCCTAGTCAGATTGTGCTTTACAGCGCGGGTGGATTTTCATTTGTCATCGACTACGGTCGGGGCTTTTTAATCGAGAAGGGATGATGATATCACTGTACGTTCGGAGAACTTTAGCCGGTTTTACCTTTTTTACATGACGTTAAAATTATCGTCCCTTACTCTTTCCCCAGGTTTCTAGCGATTTAACTAAACAACGCCGATTAACTAGCGGCTTGAAAGATATTTAGCCGTAGTGTTTGTTAATAAACTGGCATTTAATAATAAAAATATTCGTACGATAGAGTGTCCATGTGGTAGAAATAAAAGTAATGAATCATCTGACATATAACAAACTTCTTTAAAATATTCAATTGTTTGAGTCAGTCACAGCTAAATTCACATTATTCTTGTCTCTCCACTTTTGCATTGTACTTGTTTTTTTCGTTAAAGTTTGAAAAACACCATAAAAGTTGTAGTATGGCGACGTCATGTTGACAATTAGACGAGTTTCGTTTCCAGTTTGAGAGTACCATGTAGCACTAAATTAAAATTCTTCGCCAACGCTAGGTAAATAATGAAACGCCGATCCAAATCATCTACCTAGGTGTTTGATTAACTGGCTGAATATATTTCAGGCCGCCAGTTAAACGGTGCTGTTTAGTTAAGAGGCTAGGCTGTTAATTTAACGGATTTATAAGCTATTTGGCTGCGACACATACGGTCGGAAAAAATTCGATAGCGCGTTTCAGGGTGTGACATCATCGCATTGATTGTAGACGTAGATTCTAGGTGTCGCTACCAACATTAATATCGTAAAGATAAACCTCACCACCCAGAAGGACCAAACGAGACTAATCTATGGACTGCTTAAATATAATATTTAATTTAACTCTTGATTCCATAACTCTGGAACGACACAATCGCAAAATCATTAACCGCTACCATTAAACATTTCTATAAAAATATTCCAATCGCGTCTCTCATCGGAATTTAATTATGACAGATGTAAGAAAGGATCTCGGATCTTAGGGAAAGATCCGAGATCAAAGCTCCCATGTGTCAGAGCTGAATGAACCCTTAAACCTCAAATAAGCTTCAGAGTCGATTTTCTCCTGTATCCACCACTTCTCCTAATATAGTGCCATCCTTCGAAGGTCGGCGATCATAGCTAATTTAATTTTGGATGCCGCGCTTCTTGGTGCGAACCATCATCTAATTTACTTCAACCAAGGTGTCTTTGGACAGGTCTCCTTCCGCCTGCCACTTGACTTGAATCATTAGTTGAAGGAGGTCGTCGCGGTCGAAGACGTATCGGAAATGCCTAAGGTTTTTTCTTCTGCATTCTGTCCAACACGGTTGTTCGTATGCGGTCTGCCCAAGACAATCCTCTATTTGGTAATGGTTAAAGTTTTAGCAATTCAAGGTTCTCGTTAAACCGTTCATACTGTGTTGTTAAATAACAATGAATTTTAATTACTGGTAGATTAGACACGGCTCCGGCTTTCATTTAAATTCATACGTTTCGTCGTTTAGTTTTGGTTTTATAGAGTGATTAAATCAATGTTATTTATTACATACAAACGAATGTAACAAAAGTTAAGAAATTAATTCATTATTAATCAATCTTGGAAGAAAAACTTTAATTCGTGTCAACACACAGTCAATCGGAAAGAATACACAAAACTAGCGGATGCCATAAACGTTGTCCCGTAGGTAAATCATAATGTAAATCATTCTTAACTGCTCTTGAACACGCAAACAATTGCATCAAACTCAGTCCAGCTGTTTAGGAGTTTAATTACGAATACTTGCACAGAATATTAAGCATAAAATAATAAACTTAAAGTCTGCTAGAAGTATTTTTTTATTGGTTGTTGGTTTGTAGACTCAGTTTCCGAACTAAGAATCTCACTAGATCAGTTGTGCGTAAAGTCAGCTAACTAAGCACTCCTTCCAAAAGCACAGAAGCCTGAGTAAACCCTATATTTATTTCCATAATATTAAAAAAATATATTTAAAAAATCATCAGCCGTAGGCTTAAGGTAATAATAGTTAATATAGCCACCGCAAGCGAGCTCATGCGAATAAATCCTCTTCCACCATGAATATGTGGCAGTAAAGTAGTTAAATCAGATAGTTAATTAAATCTCCAGGTAGTTAAATAATGATAGATATTCAATCAAGTCTACAAGTTCCGTCGGACAAGTGAGTAAACGAAACGTTTAACGTGTTTCCTAAACATTTTTAGGATTGGGCATTTAGGCAACAAGACTAACCTAGCCTTACCATTTACAATAAAGTAAAAGACAGAAAATAAACATGGCGGAGTCGACAACATGTTTACAATTTCACCATAGACCACAAGTTGAAACAAAAAACCACTTTCCCAAAAGAAAGACTGTAAAAATAATCAGCTGTTGTCGTGTACGTCATCTTGCTTTACATTATTAATCAACACGCTGGCTTTCAATCAGACAACAGACTTAAACATTTTCGACACTGCTTTACTTAAATCAAAATGCTAGCGAGTTGCTTGAACATCGATCTTTAATGACCTATCTAGAGATTCATTTAACTCTCTGATTTAACTACTGTACTTGTCGCAGTATAAATGAAAATCCAATTCGCCACATCCAAATTTATGAATCTAATCCGTGATATCAATCGTACGTATTTACATTATTATTCGTTACATAAACAGACACAAATTATCCACAAACAATCGAAAGGCCCAGTTAATAAAAGCGGAGTTCACAAGAAAAACCGGTAACATTCCAGTATTATGGAAGGTTGTGTGGGGTGAACTTAGGGTTGGGAAAATTTATTTCTGTTTCCATAATTTAATTATATATATTATATGCGCGACTAGTAGTTACAACAGGCAGAGATCCAGAATTCCTAGGAAATCTCATCGAACTGAACGATAGACTTTAATTTATTTTATAAAAGTTAAGTTTATTAATAATGTTATCAAGCAAGTATATCAAATAAATAATGTATTTTGTAAGAATAGAAATGTATGAACTATGGGGGAGCATTCCCTCTCACAACATTGCATTGCCTAACCAAGGTCCTTATTGTTATAAATTGTAACGTGTTACGTGTAAAATATTAACATAAGGGATGCAATAAAGATTTGAGTATGAGATTAGAGTGGAGGGTACAGACCGATCAATTACAGGCCATTACAGATATTACCATCATCCAGGTCCAGAGGCTTGCCGAAGACAGGGGAGAATTTTGCGGCGCCACTAACACAACCTTCAGACAGTTCTGATTGCGACTGAAGAAGAAGGTAGAATAATTTATGGTTGCATATTAGTTTGTTCACATATTATATTTTCTTATTCGATTTGGTACTTATTGTTACACCATAAATTAATTCTTAGTTGTAAATTCACTAAGAATTAATACTCATTAGTTCCTAGTATCATCGTGTTCTCGATTCGGGAACTGGTAGTAAATGTAAAATTAGAAGCACTTCATATATATTAGGTACTTATAGACGTTGATAAGTGTACGTTGTGTTACCTATACGAATCAGTTTGTTTTATCAAATAAACTCTATACCTACATAATATTAAAAAAAATATCTAATATATAAAAATCACGTGAATCGGTGTTTGTAAAAATCCTCCGAAATGGCTCCACCAATTGTAGTGAAATTTTGTGTAGGTTAGGTCGGCGAATCTGACATCTATTTTTAAAATGTTCCATGTCCGTATGTTCTAAATAGGTAGGGTAAGTAAAATAACATTAAGGAGAAACGAAGGTGGTTGGGCCAGATAGTATATATCTCCTGCTTTATTATTCGCTCCAGTGGATTTAAAAAAAATATAACATTAATTTTCATTAAAATTCTGTGTTTTCAGGAATAATGTAGATTCTTGGAATAATAATATTGATACAAAACAAGCAATTAATTAATTGAAACTTACTTTTAAAACGCTAGTTAGCTATGCATCGATGTCATGGCTATTCCGCGAATCAATTATGAATATAATGCTCAAGTATAATTTCTTTGCTGTGTGCCACCGATATACCGAACAAATAATGTCTCGGTACACCTAATATGAAATTGGCGTTTTGTATGGGAGGAATAAAACATTTAATTAATCAAAATATGTACCATTGCTCTCCATACACTTTTGCAATAATTCATTTACCAAAAAAGTGTGTGTACTATGTGTACATGTATACGAGTTAGAAGTTATACTTCTGTGGCGTAACACGATAAAAATATTTTCAAAAATGTTATTCTACGTTTGTAGAAACAGCGATTATAAAAATAGAAAAATCTTATATATTGACTAATAGCTTCAGTGTGTCGGATTTTTGTGACGGTGTGCGCGCGAAAAAAAATTACTCGCATCATTTTTCTCTAACGCGCCAACATAATACAACTTCAAAAACGATCGGACGGGAGTTATGCAACCCAACATTAAGTTACATATAAATATTTTAGTTATATTTTAGGTATATTAAAAGCGTAACAAAATGTAAATAATCATCACACTTGAAGCCAATATTGAGCCCGTATTTTAAAATTCTCATTTCCGATAATAATGTCCCCTAATTTTTTTTAAGCTCATGTTTTAAACCATTAGTCAGTTATTACCCAGCTTCAAACAAAAAGTATTATTTAAATATGTCCATAGTGAAACTGCCACCATACTTAATTCGCGAATCAATAAAATCTTTGGAGGCCATTTTGGCTCCCCCATCAGAGTTGAAAAAAGTCCATGGGGCGGATAGGTACATAAGGCTTTGTATTGCGGTAGCAGTCTGTTTAGCCGTTGGTAGGAATTCGTCGTCTCTTAGACTAGTTGGGATTGATTTGCTCCAGTTCAAACAATTGTATTAAAAACTTGGCGATTGAAAAGAGTGGCGGAAAGTTTCTTGTCAGTTCTTACCCGCTCTACGCCCTTGACTTGGGAACTGGTTGTACTGTTACAATTAATTTAATTTGTTTTTTTTGACGTTCATAAGTATACATGTTTACCTGTATGAATAAAGATATTTTTGATTTGATTTGATTAGTATCAAGTGGCCTGTAGGTCAGGTGTAACGTTTGCAATGGTAGTTGTATAATTTAAAATCTTCAAATCTGGTTACATTCATTCAACTAGTATTATTAACTTAAAAATCTAGGTTGTATGAGAAAATACAAATAAAATTAGATTTAACGTTTAGTGATTAAGAAAATTTTCTCTTGTTTTTCTGCTAATATTTTTTTTTGGGTTAAGTTTAGTTTCAGTAGTACATCTAGAAGTTTACTGAAGAACTTCCCATCTTTTCTGTATACCATCGAGGTGATTATAATTTCAACTTTATGACACGCAATTTTCCTGGGTTTGAATTCTGTTTTCCCAAATTTCAATTTAAAGTAAAAAAAGTCGAAGGTGTTTTAATTAATAAAAAAATATTCATTTTAGAGCAATTTGGAGTCTCTTAAAGAAATTTATTAAAACTCAAATCTTTTATTATATATATTTGCATTCCAATGTTGCGAGAGGGCATGCTCCACCATAGTTAATATATTTCTTTTCTTACAAGACATAATTTATTGGTAACCTACGCTACTTAATCGTTTTGATTTCCTTTTAAAATGTAAAATGCCTAGTGTACAGCCCTACGTTTAAGGACCGGTGGGTGGTGGGTTTTAAGCGAATAAAATTTCCCCCGAGACATTTCACCCCCTCTATTGTCATGCGCGTGTTAACGTACTTAAATACGTATGTGTTCTTTAAATATATTTAAAGTCATATGAGATATAGGACGTAATATATCCAAAATTTACTTTTCTCAAGGTGAGTGTGTACTCTGTAAAGAAGAAAATCTTACGGAACTGACATATGCGTTAAAATCTATAACATAGGATATAATTGGTATGAACGACGTGAGAAGAATGGGCGAAAGTATTACTTACCATCCAGACTATTTACTATATCAAATAGGGGAGACGCAAGGCCAATATGGGGTAGGATTTATTATTAAACAACAGGGTGACATGGTGGTACCCAAGGGAAGGCGAACGGAAAGAGGCCGACCACAGAAAAGGTGGGACGATTATGTTAGACAAGTGGCAGGAGTCACATGGAACGGAGTGGCTCAAGAAAGAAAGGAATGGAAAAGGTTAGCGGAGGCCTTTGCCGACTGGCAAACAGATCTAGGAAAGATAACCAAACAACAAATATTACACTAAATTTAAGCATAATTTTTAAAGCTTTAGAATTTAATGTTAGCTTAACAAATCTTAGCTTTTAGTTAGCTTAAATATAAGTGACCATGCCTCGGTCCCGAAACGTGTTTACGTCTTAAATTTCGAATAACCTTTATTAATTTTTATTGATAAGTTTTAAATCAAGTTTAGTTAGCACTCAAACTCTTTAATTATAAGGTGTACTAGTAAAATTCTGATTAGCATTTACAAGTGGCAATCGATAAATGTATTCGTATAGTATAATTCAAAGTATAAATGTATTTTTACTTTGAACTCGCACGAATATTCAAACTGTTCCTTTACGACACATCATTTCCTTATTATATGGAACAAATGCAAGGTCGAATATTGTTGCGTGTATTGAAAACGTGGAATATATATATTTATTACTTATTACATAGTTTATAAGTAGAATAGGGCGTAGAATTTAAAAAATTGTAGTGTTATTGAAGTCTTCTTTTGTCGCGATGGAGAAAAATGATGAGAGTGAATTTTTACGATGCACGCGCACACCAACACCTAAATTCGACATCGTAAAGTTAGGTCTAGGTGGCATGGAAATCGATAACAAGTATATATATACATATGTTCAAGTTGTATATTCTAGTATTTTTATATTTAGAACACGTGTTGCGCAACAGCACAATTCAACAGTGTGAATAAAAAAATATTATTTTGGCGTTTTTAAATCAATTTCATATACGACGGTGATAATAATTACTAATAATTTATTTATTTAAATAAAATCTTTTTAAATAATTTATTACTTTACTTATTTAATATTTATCGTCAAACACTACTGCATACAGTTATTTTTTTCCATACGCCAAAGAAGTATAACTTCTAACGCGTGTTCATAAGTACACACACTCTTTTTTTAAATCCTTGGTTTCTAGACACCTGACACATAATACAAGTTTAGTGCGTAAATCTTCATAAGAGAATTTGTGTTACCAGATTTTATACGTTCAATATTAATACAGCCTCAATTTCCTACAAAAGAATAAAACAAAACATTGTGTTACGTACTGTTTGAGTTGTTGTTCTTGTATTATTGTTATGTTAAACCAAACTCAAGGTTAGATAAATAGTTTTAAGGAACTTCAACATTGGAAATACTTTAGTTTATAGCGTGTGATTCAAGACACTAACTTCTCTTTGTGTCTTAAGAGATTTTTAAAGGCCGGCAACGCACTTGCGAGCCATCTGGCAATGTTCACTTAACATCAGGTGAGCTGCCTCCTTCCGACCATCCTGCCCGTTTGCCTCCTATTACATAAAAAATAGTCTGCTCTAAGTATGAAAACATGTTAGATTTTAATGTACGGGAGTTAAGCCGTCTCATGTCTAATAAGAGTATGGCAGTGTGATAATGAAATGGGTTCCAATTGAAACAATTGTAGATTCACGTATATCTAAAACAAATTATTTGTTAACAGAGAAGGCACAACCTAAACAGGACAAAAATTACAGTGTGTGCGACAAGGACTTTGTAAGATTGATTTGTAATAAATTGTATAGATGTATGTATCAACCATACCATTGGAGCGTTACATCACTTAAAATAATAAAATAAACATATTTATTTCTTAGCTAAATTTGTTGACTCAGTTCTATCTCCCTCTGTGGATAAACCTTTATAATTCAAAATTTCCATATATACGACGGCTACAATCAAAACAATGACGTCATACACTAAATCGCTAACGAAGTTACTCGTGTACACACAACATCTCGACAGCCTTTGGGCCTGGTCGAACATCTTTCAAATTAAAAGTCCACAAATACTAAACAAAATGGTCCAGACATGTATTACTAAAAAATAATCACGTTCGTGAAATACTATCCTTCAATTTAGCTAAGTGCTACGAAGCGATACGTGAGCTACAACAGGACTACAGGTGACCTTGAGAGGACGAACATGGATTTGACGTTACTAGATTTGGCGTTCTTATTTCAAAATAATTCTTTGCTCCTAATATTTTCAGGGGTAAAATAGAGTGTACCAGACTTCTTCCGGTATTGCTTTTGCCGTGCCTGAAAATTAATTTCAGATCTTAAATGTATGCCCTGCTGCCTGAGTTGGAGCTCAAGAACTCCTGGGATGAAAAATATGCACGCAAAATTTCATTAGAATCGGGAAAGCCATTTCGGAGGAGTTTAACCACAAACACTGCGACACGAGAATTTTATATATAAGATTATTCAATATTTAGGTACTTCCAGCGTCACTGTCGCCATGTTGGGTGAAAGTTACATAATAAGCGTGGGTGGTGGCTAAATTTCCCAGCTCGAACGAATGAAAACTTTCGACCGTGCACAAAGACCTCACCATAATGAGCCTATAAATAGACTGCACTATACATATACTTAGATAAATATAATAATCTTATTAATTGGTCGGAAATAAATGATTTTATTTTATTTATTTATTTTATTTACAAAACGTGCGATTTGTGGTGACAATTGTTTTATAAATACGATACATGTATGTAATATCATATCGTATTTTATATGAATATCAGAGACACAATTTAAAAACAGCTATTCTTGTACTTTATACCAATGTTAGTAAAAGTATTGTTGGTATGTACAGGATAACCCGAAAAACCACTGGACCGAATACAACAATTTTTAACAGAATATAAATTGTTAAATTCAAGTTATTGCCAACACAAATTTTATATATTACATTTTATAATAGATAGTTGAAATTTAGAAATAGAATAGATAGCTTGGTACATACTGTACTGGAAATATTCTTAACGTACAAAGTAATAATAATAAATTGATAAATAGAAATCAAAACAAATTTAAAAAGTTTGGTCCCTGTTGGTAGACCTTTAACGCTGGCAGAATTCTCTCGCTGTATACTTTTGTTTAATTTAAATAATAAATTTAATGAATAAACAACCCAATATATCCTTACATCATTAGGATTTTAAGGTGCTAGATAATCCCACAATACAATACAACTCAATAATATAATTATTTCAAAATATATATCAACAATATATATCCTTTCATAGAAGTTTATGTAGGCAGTTTTTTATATTCTGTTTACAACTCATATATTCTCTGATCGGTCATACGGATGTTTTGCTAGCTTAACTAAGTTGAACTTTTTTTCTGAATAATAGTTTATAATACAGTTTACCGGATACGTCCTAAAAAATACTTTTTGTATCATGTGGAATTAAAAATATGCAGAAGAACCCCTTTTAAATTCTATATTTTAATTCTATGTTAGTTATAAGCTCAGGTTTTAAACGATTAAAGGCAGTTGAAACTTCAAAAACAGAGTTACATTTATTTGATAATCTCTCCAACAACTGCCACCGAACTAACTTATATTATGCTTTATTTTTTTATTTATTTTTTTGATTAAGACAACACAATCAAGGACACACTAATGTAAAGGAAGAAAAGGAGAAGGAACCTTATTGCACACTTTTAAAGACTAAAAAACTTATTGCGCACTCGCCAACGCTTTGGCATAAAGAGTATATATATAAATATATATATAGATATTTATATATAGATATATCATATAACATCCTCCAGCCCGTTTGGCCCTTTTAAAAAATTGCTACATTAAAGGAATTATATTGTAAGTTTATTATGCTTTATTTGAAATAGTTACAATATCGCATCTAAGTTAAGATGTCCAATAATGAGGGCTGATGAGGGAAGAAATCCCAAAAATCAGCAAGAGCGTATATGTAACTGTCGGCTCAGTTATTCAAAGTTTGAATGGACATAGATAAGAAATATGTAGAGGTTGCTCAGCCTTCTTGACAGTTGACACTTTAATTTTTTCAATGACATGTCAAAACAGACAATAGAGAAGCTGTTGATCTAATATATTTAAGGTCCTTTCGTATTTTATTTTACTTTTATTTATTTAATCTCAACATAATTGTGATATGTTTACAGTAATTATTACTTATACGTACTAACCAACATCGTTCCGTATACCTATTACCTCCCGGATAGGGTTACAATTAAAAAACATTAAAAAAATGTGGATACACCTAGAACTTATTACTAATTATATAAAGCTTGTGCTGTTGTGAACTCAGTGACAGTAAAATCAAACATGTCTACTACGTCCCTATCTGAATGATCAAGGTGATGATACTTAATATAATTCGATTTTTTTAAACATTTTGTGCATTTTTAAGACGGTATTTAATATAGACAGGAATTTATATTATTACTGGCTGTCCCTCTCGAACTTCGTTTCTCTTTAATGAGATTTTACTCAGCCTACCTGTTTAGTACATACCAACATGGAACATTTTGCTACGCTATCCCAGAGACTGTTCGGTTTTGCGGAATGAAATCTTTTTAGGTTGTTCTGTGAATTTTTCTCTGTATAAACCTCAGAGTTCACAACATAAGTTTTTAATAATGAAATAAAAAATAGGGGTTGATTGTAAACGGTTGAAAATTCAAATTTATATGTATTTACTAATGCTGTATAATTTTTTTTTTTAATCTAAAATTGAAAAAAAAATTAGAGATGAAAAATAAATGTTGTCCGATTCTCAGACCTACCCAATATGCACACAAAAATTTAATTAGAATCGGGATAGCTGTTTTGGAGGTGAGTGAGTTGAACCACAAACACCGCGACACGAGAATTTTATATATAAGAATGCCAAATTTCAGTTTTTTAATTTTATTATTTTGTTTTTTTTTAAATGTAAAATTGTCTTTTAATGCGCTTGCTTGTTTTCTGTTTTTTATACATAATTTGTTAATCTATGTAATCTGTTTTGGCTTTCTGTATTGTATTAGTATTTTGTATAATAATATGTATTAAGTAAGCTGTTAGATTACTTATAATTAAATAAATAAATAAGATAATTTAGTCAGGAATTTATATTATTATTAGCTGTAGTTTCTGTTTCACATTACTCTATTTTACTTCAATATTCCATATACCCATGAGTATGGAGCAACTTTGGAATAAGATAGCAAAATACGTATAATGAGCTATGACGTACCTACTTCGTTTCGCACTTGAAAATTATTATTATTTGATTTAATATAGTTTAAAGCTACTAATATAATATTAAGAACAAAATTAACTAACACAGTAAGGACTTATGATTGTCTGCTTGAATAGATAAATTATTATAATTCGAATATATAAACATGTGTATCGCTCTGTATCTGGAAGTTACAGAGTTTTAAATTCAAATTCAAAATCATTTATTCATATAGGTAAGACCGTGTACACTCATGAACGTCATAAAAAGAAATATGAAATGCTTCTAATTTTTCATTGACTGCTAGTTCCCAAATCAAGGGCGTAGAACGGTAGAGAAGAACTGGCAATAAACTCTCCGCCACTCATTTAAGCGCCAAGTTTTTGTTTTATACAACGTTTGTAAGGAGCTGCAACCTTACACCATTAACATCGGATTGCTAGGAAGACCGACTGCGTGTTAAACATTGTTATGTTAAACATGTAATTAGAGATAAATAATATATAACGGAGTGAGACAGGAGAAAAGATTTAAGGTCAGAGTCATAGGGACGAAGAACGAGGGCATCACCTAAATAATTGTAAAGGGTGCTTAGTCAAGATGCCCTGAAACTTGACCAAGGCCTATTTTATTTCTCACAGTAGTTGCCTGGAAGACGTCGCTCGAAAGTGATAAGGCCGCCAGTTGCCTTCTTTACAGTTAATTATTTCCTTTGTACTATATTTTTGTATGCAATGTACCCTACATTACATAATTATTTTTAATCTATTCTGCCCTCTCTTCATTATATGTATATGTATAATTATTATTTATCTGTGCAACTGTTATAGGATACATTAATTACTCTATGTTTGTTTTATTTCTTCTTTTTGTGTCTATTTGTGAACTGTAAAGATACAACACTATCTGTTTGTTCTTAATAAGTAATTCAATATGCTGTTTCGTGTTAGACAAATTAAAGGCGGAATCTTTTCGGAATCACGAATCCTAGATTTAACCTTGATAGGATGACGTCACAGGTGTATTGAAATGCACGCAGGCGCACAGTGTACAAGCAAAATCGGCCAGACGAAGTTTTGGACATGTAATAAAGTGCGATCTACCCGTTTACTCGTTAACAGCTTTATATCTTCCATTGTATTGTTAATTGGAATTAGTTTTTTTGTTTATTTTTCAGATAGATATATATATTATAAACAGAACAGAGTGACGCTTACCTTGTCAATGTCATTGAATGTTCTCTATTGAATAAATTAAAAATGTCAATTTTTGGCTGGCAGCGTATTCAAATTGGTCCTACCGTCGCCATTTTAAAATGTCAGATTGACATTGTCAGTTAGCTCTCAAATACAACTCTACTAACATCGAATAAAAATCGAAATAAAATGTCATGTCATCATTTCTCAAACCTAAGTTCTGTTTTCTAAGTTTCAGTCACATTTATACAAGCCTAGTAATTTCAAGATACTAGTATACATTGTTTTATTAAGACATTTCAATAAATTATTAAGTTAGTCTGCATGACTAATATCCATAACAGCGACGCTCTTACCGACCAACAAAAGTATGTGGCATCGTAATTATAATTGCACAATTAACGAGTCATTTAAGGAAGTAATAAAAATTATATATTCATGTTAATAGTGCATTAGAATGTATCAGATGTGGAAACCCTTTTGTGTAAAATTATCTGTGTCAGGGTTCATCTCTTGAAAACAAACTTAATATGTAGTTAAATACATTTTTTTTTCGCAATTACGCTTATATAACTTGCCGATAAGGCCGCCCTTATCAATTTATGTATTATGTAATAATACATAAATAAAGGTAAGGCAACGTCTTAGGATGTAACACGTTTTTTATGCGTCATTCTTCGCTACATGTACAGAACGCATCTATAAAGAAAAATACACAAATTAAGTCACTAATGCGTTATAATGTCAAATATTAGAACAGTAGAGGTCATTATGGGATAAGTTTGACTTGCGCAGAAGAGAAAGATTTAGACATAAAACCTTTGTGATTTCACCGCCCCATTAACTTTCCGTTATCTATCAGCCTAAACGTATCCATTACTAAAGGAAATTTTCCCTTATTAACGATACATTCTTAACTTAGCGGATTCTCCGTTTAATTATATATCACGATAAATAATCGAATTACAAACTGAGCAGCTCCTTACAAATGTTGTGTAAAAGAAATATCTTGGCGATTAAAAAGAGTGGCGGAGAGTTTATTGCTAGTTCTTCTCTTCCGTTCCACGCCCTTAATTTGAGAACTGGCGGTAAATTTAGAAGCATTCAATGTATATTTCTTTTTTGAGGTTCATGAGTGTACATTGAGTTACCTACATGAATAAATGATTTTTGATTTGATTTGATTAAAATCTAAATTAGACGATCTAACATTTGCATACAGTCTTGTAGTGCAAGTTAAACATGGGGCAGACATTTTTTCCTCAGATAAAACATAGTAATCTAGATTATCAGTTCTTAAATTGGTATTTGCGGTCGTGTTTGCGGTAAATTTTATTTTTTTTTTTTTCAGTGCGTCTTTCAAATGACTTTAAACGAAGTTGTTGGTTTAAATATTTATAAATAAATCAGTGGCACTGTTTACGGTCTGAGCTGCAGCATTTATTTGTTAATCTAATCTCAGAAATGAGATTTATAGACACTAGGCCAACACAGCTCTAATGATTTAAACAATTTATTTGAATTTAGAATTAAGTTTGTTTATGGAAGAGCTGGGAACCCTGACACAGGTATTTTTTACTAAAAGGGTTTCTAAATCTTACAACTTGGAATGCAAATGTACTTAAAATGAATAAATACTTTTTTTATTTATTACATATAAATAGTAAATTCATAAATGTGTAACAAACAAGTTATATAAATGAATGTCATATAATGTAAGTTAATGGAATTACTTAAATAACATCAGTGACCAAGAAATACAATAAGACTTTTAAAAATATTTGCAAAGGCCAAGGTTTGTTTTGGTTATTTTACAATAAACTAGACGACCTTGAGAACTAATTGGCGATACCAAGGGCACACTGGTGTGAATATTTTATTGTAAGGCACTTAGAAAATATTGACTGTAACATTGTCACAGCCGAACTATATTGGCTTAGTTCTAGACTTGTCTATACCTAGAGATTTCTAGTTGTAGATGTAATGTGTCTACTTTTACTACTTTTCATTATAACAATTGAAATGAAAATAAAGGATTTGGAAATAAATAAGGCTTTATTTTAAAATATGTTTAGTATGGAATGTAAGATACAGGTATCACTTATTCGAGGTATCACACAGTCGAGAGAAACAGTAGGCGTAAAAAACTCGCCACTTAAAATAGAAAATCATCATATAAACAAACAAACACAACTTGTAAAACCACACTTATTTTAAAACATAATATATCTGCAATCAGTTGCAGGGCCAGAATTGGAGTTTTTTTGGAACACTTATCTAATAATGGAAGGCAGAAGTGTTAAGTATACACTCAAAAGGTTCTTTTGTAATTTTTCCTTAATCTGGGAGCACAACAGTGCGCCCGAGTCGAGCTAAAAGACAGCCGTACCTTCCTTTTCTCGAAGCATTTCAAGCTTCTTAATAAAATAGGAATTGTATAAACACGGTACGTTTAAAAAAATACTTAAATTTGTCATTCACTCACTGACTAATCGATCACGAAATCTCTAAAGGTGCGTATCCATTTGAGGCAGAATCGGGGCGAGGCAGCCACTCGATCCGAGGCCGCACAAGTGGAGACGCTGCCTGAACTTGAGGCACGCCGCGCCATGAGGCAAATTCGTTGCCGCGAGCGGAGCCATATTTTGTCGGTTTTTTTGGCGCGCTCAAAGAAGCCTCAGTCCGAGCCGTGCACGTGGTGGAGACGGGCGTGTCGCCTCAGGTCGCAATGGACAACGAAACTGCAGTTAAATTAATAAAACTATACGAGTTCCATCGTGTTCTTTGGGATCCGTTAAATAATAACTATTACAACAAAAATGCTAAGCAAGATGCGTGGAACGATATTAGTTCAAAGTTGGGGATTCCAGTAGACGCTGTAAAAAAGAAGATTACTAGTCTCACAGGCTCATACCGTTCTTAATTTACACTAGTTTCTTTCATGCCTCACCTTGATCCGCAACGTGCCTTGAGCCTATGCCTCGGAGTGAGCAACCTCGGTTTGCTTCAAGTCGAGGCTGCTCGGCCTGAGGCTGCTCTAACGGATACGATAATAAGAAAAGACAGAAGCTTAGCTTAGCTTAGCTTACAATTAGTGTTTAGTGTAAAAATCAAGTAATATTTAAAAGTTATTCTTAACTAATTACGTAATAACAAAGACAGAAGGTCCCTTTACTAACTGCGTTATTGACCCACTAGGATCATCTACACATCTCACAACTTTTGATAGTAGAACTGATTCCCGAGACTTGGTTTTACAAAATATGTTTTGTGGTGTCATATAAATTTAATCTGCGTACTGTAAATGCGGCGTGCTAACACAATGATTACAATCTTATAATCTCAGATTATAATCATTGTTTTAGAGCACGCCGTTTTCACCTATTCTCGAAAATGCCCACAAAAGTTCTACCTTTTTTTCTTTTTTTAAGGGTTAATATAAACATTATATTTTAAAGTTTAATTACCCTGAGGCTAAAGCTTTAGATGTTTTGGGATCTTTTTACACGTCGAAAATACTATGATGAGCCTTACTTTAATAAATTTAATAGAATTGAATAACATATTCGTAAGAGAATTCTCGTTACCGGGTTTGCAGCTGTTACAAAATGGCGCCGACAAATGTTATTTTGAGGACTAAATTCTGAAACAATAAGGTCCAAGTGAATTCTCATTGCAACACGTACTTGCTTTTAACATATAGCAGAGGATTGATATTCGGACACTAAAATGAAAACGTAGATTAATAGAGGAAACTACATTTATGCTGTATTTGGTCAATCAAAAATCTTGATAATTAGACTGCATTATCATTAAAAACAGGGAAAAAAAAATGACGCAAAAATAAATGTATTTATTTTTAAAGTTTACCATATATAATGCTATATCTACAGTAAAACTAATAAACTGTATTTTTTAAAGTAAATACGCAGATGTTTCAAAAAATTAAAAGTCCTTATTTTTCTAATAACAATAATATTTTGAAAAGCAAAAATTAGCTAAGAAAACAACGGATTAGGCATCAGATAAGCACTTAATGGTTTTTTTTATTGATCAGCTAACTACCGAGTATCTCAAGCCCTCGTATTAAAAATAATTGGTATCGAGGTAGATGGAACTAAAGAACTATTAAACCATTCTCTATCTAATCTATATACAGCGTTCTCATCCAACTTAAGTGTAAAATGTTATAATAAATTCCTGTAAGAAACAGGTTACAGTTGTGTGCTACTAATTATAAACAAATGATAAACGATGAAGTCGTATCAATATTCGGCAGCAGTTATTTACATTTGACTCAACAAAAATATTAACACAATTTAAGCTTTATCACCGACTCATAAAGTATGATATTGAACAAAATACAATCGTAAGAATGTCTTGGTTGTAGAACGGTTTATATATTGTTTCCAAGTCGCTTTTATTGAAATATTAAACCCTGACCGTTTGATAGATTTAGGCATTGCATATTTTTATGTATGTTATCTAGGGTTTACTCCAGCGCTACATTTAAATAACTATATTGATTCGTCTTATATGGCCGAGTAGGTAATGTACATTTTTGGCTCCGATATCCAAAAACAAGACCAATCTGCAAATCGAATCATTTAACACTTTAATAATTTCCGACACTTTTCTGTCGTGTCGTGCGTTACAACCTTCTTTAGGTCTGGGCCTCACATCAATGTTTCTGTTTCATGATTGTCAGTCTAATAGTCAAGTTTGAGACTTGACTTTTAGACTGACACTCATGAAAGCCTCATACATCAGCCTTCTGTGCCTGACACATACTCTACTGCTCTGGGTCTAAGACAAGCCGGTTTTTTCACGATGTTTTCATTCACCAAGCAAATTTTAAATGAGAATATATAACTAAAGTCCATTGATGCTTAATTAATTATCATACAGAAATGTCATAAAACATTTATTATATGTATACATATTATATGTCCTATACTTATTTACTTTACACCAACCATTAACAGTTACACAACACAAAAAAGATAACAATATAAATTAGAAAAAACAACAACAATGAATAATAAATAGAAATAATTATGAAACACACTAATCTATGTATTCATAATTATATATAATTTGTATTAATAGTGGCGATAACTGAAAGAGACCCAGAAATGTATCCGTCTTATCCTGGAACTTAGACCGATTTATGAACTTAAATATATTTGACTAGTCGAGTTATCAATACACATGATTGATTATCAAACTTCTTATCTCATAAAATATTTCTTCCAAAGGAAATCATTAAGAAAGCGAAACCTTCACTATAAATCTGTAACAGTTCCTATATTCAACTAACGAAAATTGTATACGTAAAAATGCGCTGCACCGTATGCTATACAATAAATATTCTATGTAGGACTAATTTTGTGTCACTTTATAAAAAAAAAATTTCGACGTAATTATTACAATATCTTTACACTTATTACTTCTGTGTTAGAACTTCATTATAATCTATGGACCAAGGCTCCAAACGCATTGCATTTCCGAAGCGTACCAATTCTTAAAAGGCCGGCAACGCACTCGCAAGCCTTCTGGCATCATGTCATGGGCTATCACTATCAGATAAGCAATGACGTCTGCCTGATAAAATAGCTTCCTTACAATTGAGTAACCCGCAAGATCTCACTACACAACTCACAAGGGGAGTTTTTGTATTGAAGACAAATATTAACTGCAAAAGCCTCAAATAATATTCAAGACTGTATGTGATTATACAATACCGAAGACAAGACCGAACGCAATGGAGACTCGCTGTGGACGCCCTCTGCCCCACCTAGGGGTTATAGGACATGAAGAGAAGAGAAGATGTGATTATAAATTATGATTTATACAAAAATATAGCTTTGTCTGATATCCTAAATTACCATTTCAAATGTTGTTAGTATTTCTTTATAGCTAGTTAGTAGTATATAGACTGACATATAGAATATGTTACTCTCAAGTACCCATCTTGGGTAATCAGGTAAAAGGCATCCTCCGATCCGTTCCAGGTGACTGTATCAATAGTCTGCCAGTATTTCCTGCTATGAAGTCTCATGATTTTAATGAAAAGTAACGAAATTGGTTTTAGACAGCGTAGTTTTATTTTGAGAGTATTTTTATCATACTCTATTACAAACAGTGATGTGTCAGGGTTGCCAGCATAAACTATAGATGTACTAATAATCTTCATGGAACCAATAACAGAGCTGGTACGGCTTATGATGCGGGGGTGCTGCAAATACAGGGGTCTAAGCTCTGAATATGATTTTGTCCCATTCGGTGTCGAGACCCTTGGTCCGTGGGGTCCTAGCGCGTTAAGGCTTTTTAGTGAATTATCAAAAAGGTTAGTCGACATCACAGGAGAACAAAGAGCTGGCAGCTACCTCGCACAAAGAATTTGTCTCGCAATTCAAAGGGGGAACGCTGCCAGTATCTTCGGAACCTTGCCTAAAGGGACTCCTTTTAATAATATTTTTTAATTATTAAATTTTAAGGTTAGTTATTAGGTATACTTTTATGTATTATGTTATTTATAATGTGAAATACATCGCCTATTTTATATTAGTAATTAAACTAGGGTTAAATTTTTCTAATTTCAACAAAGTCATTAGCCCATCGTCTTTTTGGCTTGACCAGTCTTCTTTTCCCGGGAGGTGACGTCCATTGTCTTTAATGTCCATCCGTTGGTAGGTAGGCAAGTGGTCGGTAGGTAGGTGTTACATGACCAGCTTATTTAGTTTCAAAGCTTAGAAAGGGTTGTTTTAGTTTTTTGTCTGATATAATCACTGTGAACTTTTTCTTCATAATTAGAATACTTCTTTCAATTGCCGTGACATCTTAAATTAATAAATGTTATTAAATAAATGCTAATTAAAACTTAATTACCACAAAATACCGTGACCACATGAAATATTTTAACGAGTTATGTCACTTTATGTGTTTGAACCGCAAGTCTACGTGAACGGAATGCGTTATATTAATGAATAACTTTTGCAGCTATGGCATTGACTCAATGTGCCGTCCGCACACATGCTACGGCAAACAATATATTTATTTATTTATTAACACTTCGTTGCATACAGAAATTTTGTATTATACAGATGACATAATGAAATGAGTCGGCAATTGGCGGCCTTATTGCTTTCGAGCGATGACTTCCAGCCCACCAATGTAAGAAAAAAGCGCTAACAAAAGAAAAAAGTGAAAGAAAAGACACATAACAAAGCAGTTAAACATATGTAAATAGTGAAGAGGACAATATTACAACACATGAAAATGAAAAAGTGCACGTGAATCACGTTTGGACAGGCAATGTTTGAACAGTAGAGACTTAAAGGAAGATAGAGAAGGAAGTTAAGTGAATCCCATAGCCTCACTGCAGAGACCTTAAAGGATTCGCCAAGAAAGGAAGAGTTATGGGATGGGATTTCAAGGAAATAGTTACACAAATATTAATTAGTTTAAAAAAAATTGGTTGCCTGTAAAGTCGGTATACGGGCGAAAGATTTACGTGACAACGACTTTGAGTGGTAAAATAATTTTAATGTGAATATTCATTCGTATAGTAGGAAGAAGGATGAAATAATAGTAACAATTTAAAACATTTATTTATACAAAGAATTATATTTAAAACATTAATTTATACAAACAACTTTTTATGTCTGTCTCTCTCGCTCTTAGGCGGGCTAACCATGCCCGAGTGGAAGGGACGCGTGCCTCTCACTCGCTCTCATTGTGAGCGCATAACGTGAGCGGAGCGTAACGCAGTTTCTTGAAGTGTCACCCGGCAAACCAATTTATAAGACGTTGTCACGTCAAAATTACAATATTCTTGACATATACATATACTTGTATAATAATAAATAATAAAATTATACTTCTATATATTTTTAATCGTATATATAATTTACATTTCTCTGTCATTACACAAATCCAACGCTCAATTATACTAAGTAATTAATAGACATTCCAAGCGGCAATAAAATACCGTGTCTCCGCATGGCTTAAGCTTAAAACCACTCTATTTATAAGGCTTTAAATCGCACACTCGCGACTGTTCCAACGCTAAGCGAGATAACATAATTTAATTATTTTTATTTTTGTTACGGTTTCATTTAGGATTTAAAACGTTTTAAAGTTAATTCTATAATTTTAACAATTTCAGATCTATGGCTCTCTTGTAGAGTAAGGTTTAAAATATTTTTTTAAAAGTAACAACAAAAATATTATTGGAAATATGGAATCATTCGCGACGCATTACTAACGGCTGGTTTGAGCTCGATACCACTTTTCCAAGACCTGGAGATCACTGGAACAGACCTTCACCTGCTGAAGGATTATTGCAAAGTAATTAGAAAGTATATATAATTTATAACAGTTGAAGAAATACTAAGATTTTGTTTATTTTTATTTTATCTTATATACAAAATTCTCATGTCGCGGTGTTTGTGGTTAAACTCCTCCGAAACGACTTTCCCGATTCTCATGAAATTTTGAGTGCATGTTGAATAGGTCTAAGAATCGGACAAAATGTATTTTTCATCCCCCTAAATGTTAAGGGTAATCCACCCCTAAATTTAAAAAATAAAAAAAATTATGATACAGCATTAGTAAATACATATAACCCTGAATTTTCAACCCTTTACAATCAACCCCTATTTTTTAATTCATTATAAAAAACTTATGTTGCGAACTCTGAGGTTTATACAGACAAACAATTCATAGAACAACCTAAAAAGATTTCATTCCGGAAAACCGAACAGTCTCTGGGATAGCATAGCTAAATGTTCCATGTTGGTATTAAACAGGTAGGCTCAGTAAAATCTTATTAAGGAGAAACGAACATCGCGGGGGCAGCTAGTTTTTATAATAAAAGTCTTACTCCGAAAACATTTTAAGGTTATATGAAGAATGACAATTTACATTGCTCAAACCATAAACAATTTCATTAAAGTATCACAATGTCGCAAGCAAGCACGAAGCAACAAAATTTCTATTATAGCATTAATGTGGCTGACATTTTAATTATAGATAGTCGCAAGTTCAATCTCGTCATGGCCCGAAGCGATGCAAGGTGAAGATGACGTCACTTCGCCAAATTAAACTCAGCTAGTTAGTGTGACCCTGCACCGAGATAGGTCCAACGAAAAACTATAGAACAGAATTCTCTATATTTGTTGTATTTTAAACATTATATCTGCGTTAATAATTATATTGCCTTCATTATTTTTTTAATCGAGCGTGTAACCCGGAAGAGCTCAGTCACTGAATATACGGGTTTCCCTAGTGTCAATTTTGCCACAATCCTAAATTGTATTGAATTTAGCCTTTTTATTTTTCTTATGGTGATGAGTTAGTCACTGGTCCACATCTGTTAGAAAGAATTATGAATAAAATAGTCAAGATTTTTTACAGCTTCATTTAGTAGCGACACGGCCATTTACCAGTTACTTTGATAAATATAAAAGATTTACATAATTTGAGGTACAGTATAAAAGCTTGCTTGCTTGCTTCTCGGCATAGTGATAAACTGGTACAAGATAAATAAAATACAATGTTTTATGTGACAAGTACTAATAGGCAAACATAACATACACGAAGAGATAGTGAAAACAAATTAAACAAAACAAGTAAACTATAAAAACTAAACAAAATTCAATTTTAAAATATGACGGGAGCAACTATGGATATCCAGACTCGATTATCAGGATGCTTAATAAACATCAGCTTTGACCAAGACGCGTACGTAGGATAGGAGGGATAAATCGAATGATAGCATGCCCGTACATCTAGAGGGTACATTTTTTTGAAAAAAAAAAGTCTTTATTGCAAACGGTACAATTCTCTACGATTCTCCAATAGCAGTATCTTAAGGCCCTATCCCAGCACGAATTGCTATATCAGTGTCTCAGGGTGGCTTGCGGTGCAGAGTGAAGTGGTGGAGCACTGAGGCGCACCGGCCCGTAATAACAATTAGTTAGGCAAAACATTAAACTTATGTCATTTTGACAATTTTTTTCTACAATGGATTTCTTAACTTGCGATACAATATATATCGTGTATACTTCAAAATACTATATAAATTTTCGTCAGGAAATGAATTGAAAGTGTCAAAAATTGGTAATGTTTGGATGTTTTTTCTATCGGAGAACTACTCAACTCCACTATATATGTTTTCCATTCGCTCTACTTTAAGAAACGATTACAAAAAATACAGAAAAACAATGTACTTATTTGAACTTTGGCGACCGGATAAGTCCTTAAAGAGCACTAGCCTGGTATCGTACGTTTTTTGGAGTTGTATATAGAGCGATTCATCCAATATATTATCTTCTTTTTATCCAATACAACCTACAAGTGAAATATAAAAGCTGCTTAGGTTTTCGAGGATTATATTTCATTCTCGCTCCCAAAAAAAAATATTTCACACTTTTTAGTGACTGATAAATATTAGATTATATATAAATAAGAAATTTTATTAGTTTTTTTAAGAAGCAGGAGGCAAGAGGCTCATCTGATGTAAGGTGATAACGCCACCCATGGACACCCAAATTCCCAGAAGGCTAAGCTTAACCTCGTGTTCATTTAAGACCGGCAAACGCGCTCGTGACCCCTCTAATATGAGTGAGTTTTCATGGGCAACAAACAAAAAAAAATTATTTATTTGACTCAAAACAAACATTACAACTCAAAACACAATATTGACTGTGGTTAACCATAATATACTTCTGTGAGCACTAGCGTTTATAATATGCCCAGTCTGTATCTTAAACGCTAGTTTCTTCCAGTGTCATTGAGAAATTGGTTGAGTTGTATGTCATTAGACTTTTATTGAATTTTATTGTTTTGAACTAAATGAAGGTAGAACTAAATTTAAGTTGTTGCAATTGGTTAGACTGGAGTAAGTGTGAACATCGACAAAGATTTTTAAGTCTTGTTAAGTCTTGTGGATGAACTTGGATATGAGATATAAATTTAATGTCGTTATTTAGTATGGAAATATTTATAAATAAGATTTTCTATTAAAATTAAATTTTCAACAATAAATTATGAAGGCTGAAATTAGAAATTTTAAATAACCTAAATTTATTATTTTATATTAAGTAATAAGCGGTATCAATTAACATAAGCCTCGTGCCGTTTGCACTGTCAAATAAAATAGACAGTTAAAAGTTAGCTTACAAAGTTGTTTTACTTATTTTAACAAACCTAAAACAGTATTCAAACTTAGGAAAGTGTATTGTACATGTTCGGTTCTCTTTGCAATAGGGTTTATCAATCGCAAATACCACAGGACAGTGCGTGTAATTATTAAATTACTTTGAAACACATGTGTTGGCAAGAATTTAGTACCAGGTGCTAAGCCTATAAGCACACCTCCATACAAAGACATGTCGTGCCGGCTTCTCAATTTGCACTGCCCATTAGCTTTCATCAAGGGGAAATGGGTCTTATGTTGTGGTGATAAGGGTCATAAAGGTTCGTGATAGGTTTGTCTCTTGCTTGCGATCCAATTAGAGTGTCGCACACGTGACCTGGTTTTTTTATGGTTGACGCAAGCCTTTCGATGACGATGTACTTTGAGAATAAACTTAGCACATGTTACAATGATCTAATATTTGTATCTAACAAGAGGCAAACTGGCAGAAGCCTCATCTGATGTGAAGTGATACTATCAAGAGACACTCTCAATGCCAGAGGTCGCGCAAGTGCGATGCCGGCCTTTTATATTGGTACGCTCTTTCTGTAAAGGACTCTAAGTCGAAGTGATTCGGAAATATTTCAGTGAGCAGCTGGTTCCACATAGTGGATTAGATTTAGTGCTGACTACCCAAAGACAAATCGTTTCTGAATCTATGGTATGACTCTTATCCAAAATGTATTAATAATAATAAAAAATCGTTTTTTTTCTAAGAAATGGGTACACCCAGATTGATTAAAAAAACGTCATAATGTCATAATAATAGTTGGAGTGATTAATTCTCAAACTCAAATTCTCATTGTTCTCAAAACTTAGCATCTGAAAACTTGCTTAACATTGCATTTAAAATTATATTAAAGATGTTTTTCCAGTTTTATAAAGAATAAATATAGGGTATTTATGTATTTATCACGCTTGAAAACAATGAGGTTATCTGGTCTGTTTTTAGTGAATATATTTACATTAAATTATTCATTTTAATTAAAATAAAACACCCTAAAATAAACTTACGAACACATTGGGATTAATTACTGGGACCTGTGTTCATTCAATTTCATCGTCCCAAATTTCAAATAACAGGTGAAAATCTAGTTGTATCGGTTTTAGCCCGTGTTTGATTAAGCATGATTATAATGAAATTGGGCTACCTGATAATAGATAAATTAATTTTCTTGTAAAAACCGCAGGATTTTAAAGAAAATACACAAATTAAACAGACTTATACTAAAGTCGAATCGTGAGGAAACATACCAAAAAGAAAATTTCGTCTTTTGAATTCAGCCTATAAATGATTATTTCTATTAAACTCAAACTCAAAACTTTATTCATATAGGTAAACATGTACACTTATGAACGTCAAAAAAAATAAATTAAATTTATTGTAAATTTACATTTTTATTTATTAGGCCGCTAACTCATCGGGACGCAATGGCGACGTCGCCGGCTACGTACGCGACGCGACGTTGCTAAACCGTTGCCGAGTGAGTTAACTTCCACAGTCCACACATTTCAATACAAATTGTTTGGATAGCCAACGACGTCCGTGGCATCCCGGTGACTTTGCGGTAAATTTCTAGCAAAAATACATTGACAAGCAATATAACCCGCCGTCTTCCTCAGTTGATATGTCAATTGTCAAATAGAATGACAATTGACAGTGGCATTTGGCGCCACATTTATGTGTATTTATGAAAATACTTAACCTCAATCACCCTACAATTAACATGTTACAAAATAGTGTTCGCTGTATCATACGAAGTGTGTGCCAAAAATTAAATCTGGCCGATTTATTAGAGGTCAACAGAATAACACATTTGGCAATACTTAAGATTAAGTAATTACAAATGGTTAATTTGTATTTGGATTTGTGTATATCAGGAATGTTTATTAGCAAACTACTGTATTTTTTAAATAATACGATAATAATAATGTATATTTTATATACATAATATAAACAGATATATCTATCATCATCTCATATCTCTCATTGATTTTTAGATGACTGCATACTTGTCTTGTCTTGTCTTGTCTGCACTGTACCGAATCTTATTATGTACCTGCTTTTTCATTAATCTGGTCTATCCGCCTTCTTAATAATCTACCTCTTTTGCGTTGATTGTACTACCCACATTCAAATACTTTTTTGCTCCACTTTTTTGTTCCTCTAGCGATTTCCACTTACAAAGTTTATTGATTTGTATTGTGCTACCCTAGTTATTAACGATCAATCAACACAAACAGCAATGGAAAGTAGTATACTAAATATAAAGAAGATACACAATATAAAAAGTGTAGGTATTAGACAACATACTAAAACAGCCGATGCCCTATCACAAGCTGTGTAATTCAAATAACAATGGGCTGGTTAAGTAACACGATACCTACACAACGGATGTACATTATAGACAACATAATGGAAGGAACCTCTCGGAAAAAGACGAGTAGGCAGGATAAAAATTAGGTAAGCTGATGACGTAATAGAAATTGTAGAAAAGGATTGGCAGACTATTGGCAAAGATAGACCTGGAAAGGGATGGAGGAGGATTTACACAAAAGGGCTCCATATCGACAGACGGCTAACATATTACTTCTAACAACTGAATACCTGCACAACAGATGGACGTTACGACGGATAACACAATGGACGGCACCACCAGGGGTTAGAAGAGCAGCCAAAAAAACGATGGTTTGCATTTAACACTTTAAGACTAAGATTTAATAATGATTACTGACCGATGTCCAGATAAACGAACTAGGTCTGGATATCCAAAGTTGCTCCCCTCACACTTTAAAATCGATTTCTATTTAGTTTTTATGTAATTTTTTTATTAGTAATTGTTTTGTTTAATTCATGTCTTTGTGGTAAAATTATTATATATTGCTTCAATTCTCAAAGCTCACATAATATCACAAGAACTTCGTCTGAAAATTCTGAAGCAACAAAGAAAGGGTCCCAACCCTTTTCAACCTTTTTGCAAATTTGTCACTGGAAATATGTACTGTCAAACGTTATTTCTATGAATCTAACTGAACCCTACGATAATGTAACAAGCAAGCCGGTGTCGTGTGAAGACAGTGTACTTGCAGTATATTATATTCTATATATATTGTAGGACAAGACAGACAATTCGGCAATGCGTTTACAATATTTGGTTGTGCAGGTGTGGACTGTTTTTACGCCACGATGCGCAAGTGACCTGTATCCCTGAGGCGCGTGCGTGGGAGTATTAACAGCACCCTGGAAATAAATAAATTTTGAAATGTCAATCTTTTCATGACTAAGAATAGACTTCCTTTCTTTCCCAATTTCTTGGTGCCCGGATTGTGCATCTGCCATGTTTCTCGTACATTCAAATCACATTTTTTTTTTAGAATATAGGGCAAACGGGCAGGAGGCTCATCTGATGTTAAGTGATACCGCCGCCCGTGGACACTTTCAATACCAGAGGGCTGGCGACTGCGTTGCCGGCCTTTGAATTTAATTTAATTGCTAAGCGTTATTTTAGATATATATTTGGTATATATTTTTCCTTTGTCGGCATATTGTGGACAGGCAAACATGTATTTTTTACACAAACGATGCCTTCTGTGATGCATCAGTTGTGATCAGCCTTCTGTGCCTGTCACATGTCGTAGATTATTCGGTTTTAAGACTAGCCTCCACAGCAACTGTAAACAATCCTTGGAATTTCCTATATACATAATTATTTCTCTTAGGAAATCCTTTATTTGTTTCGATCTTCGACTTCTTAGTTTTGAATGAAAAGTATGTCGCAATAGAAATTTTATATATATCTTAAATTATTCCTAACTTTTATTTAATTATTTCGAACCTTGCAAAACTTACGCAATATTTTTAATTCTCTTAAGAATTTAAAAATCAAAGTAAAATTAAACATTTATAATTTCAAGAACCCGCCAAAATCTAGACAAGATGGCGTCGCACCATTTCTTATGACGCGTGTTAAAACATTATCAAACGTTAAGTGTGTGTGAATTATCATTGCGATTTGTATAATAATAAAATAAACTGGCGCTACAATCTTTATAGTTCAGATTTACGTATCTGTTTCATGATAATTTGTAAATGTTAAAGACAATCAAGTGTCCATTAAATATCCGACGAAATTCAGTCCGAAATTATTTACAAGCATGCTACGTCATCGGCGATTCGAATAATGACATGAGTGATAATACCTATTACGTGAGTTTCCCGAAGGCTACCCCTTCGAATACAGACCATGGATTACCACTTGTATATCTATTTCGTTTATCCACTTTCATGCTAGCTTGGTTATGGTATTTTTGTCCCTTGTCTAGTCCTAAATTTTACTTTTTTAATTACCTGGACCAAATTTGGGACCAGAGTAGGAAACGTAAAACATTACTTTAATTCTTTGTCTCTGATAAAGAAGGTTTAAGTCCTTCAACGATAGTCATTTAAATACCTAAACCAGTCAACGGAAATGCAATTATTTCCGGTTCGCTAATCTGTTAATATTCAGAAAATGATTGTAATCATTTGGCGAAATTATTAAAGTGCAAAATACATATATTTGGTCTAGAAATCTAAAATTCAAGAGTAATTTAACATAATCCAGAATAAGCCTAACAGTCGCAGTATTTAAGTCAATTATATTAGCAAATGTGCTTTCTTGGCTTTATAAGCGTGCAAATCAAATCAAATCAAAATATCTTTATTCATATTGGTAAACATGTACACTTATGAACGTCAAGAAAAACAAATTAAATTAACTGTAAATTTACATTTACAACCAGTTCGCAAGTCAAGGGCGTAGAGCGGGTAAGAAGAACTGGCAAGAAACTTTCCGCCACTCTTTTCAATCGCTAAGTTTTTCAATTATTGTGACGTGGAGCGCATTCTTTTAATATTGTCATCGATTTACATATGTAAGCGTGTTGTGATGGCTTTCTTTTAAGTTTTCTTTTAACACACAAATATAAACAATCTTACCTACATAACAAGTAAGTATGTAAAAATAAAAATTAATAATTCATTTCAATGAAGTATTCAACTGCTATAACCATTCTGTGCCCGCCGTAAGGACGCCATCCCACACGGCACATTAATTTAAAATGTACACATTTTATCACATCGTATTTGATACAATTTCCAAGAGCAATTTTTATTTTAATTTTTTTATTTAGTAACAGAACTAAATTTAATTAAATTAGTTAAATATAATTGTAGTTGATTCTAATACCTAATAACTTATTAAATAATTTATTATTAACTTTTAAGGTTATTATTATTAGATATAAATCTTGGTAAAATATTACATCGTTTGATGAACTGTTTAAAAAAAATGCTTTGTATTTTGACAGTCAATGGTAACGTGCTCCACACTAAAAATGAATCAATATCTTTTTGTTTTGTTTGATTGAAATGCTTAACGATTACCTTGAAATTTTATTATGGTCTTTAGTTGTCTCACTTTGGATTTCAAGCATAACTTATAAAAATATACTTTTTAAATAAAATAAAATACTTAGTTACAGTGTAAAAAAACATTTTTTAGCTCGCGGCCTCATGGGCAGTGGCCCTGTTGGGTTGGGGACCTGTGGCATTATGCCAGCCTAGCCACCCTATTGTTACGTCACTGCTGGTTTTTCGTTGCACTTTCTAAGTTCTCGTGTTATTTTTACACGTATATATCCTTTCTGTCCTCATTTTAACATGCTTACAAATATACATACAACTTTTTAAGTTTTAACTTTATATACGTAAGTTAACGTTTAACTAATCCAGTCAAGTGTGAACATACCAAGTATTGCATGGATATATGAACATTCATACTTACGCAATATAAGCAATATTACACAAAAAGAATGAAATGTTAAACACAGTTATCTTCAAGCTGTCTTCAAGTGATATTTCTCGTTTAAGAGGACACGTTGCAAGGTGCAGAGACACAAGATGGACCGCCAAAGTCATCGTCTGGAAGGGACCTCCGGGAAAGCGTAACGTGGATAGACAAAAGCTAACGTCATTAATTAATTAAGCTAATGCATTTCTCCATTAATATATTTTTGCATGGAGGAAGCAAAGAACAGGCCCAAATGGAGAGTTGAAGATGAGGCCTTTACCCAGTAGATCCATACTGCAGAACACGAATATATAAAACAATAACTAACGTACAGCAAGTATATAATATAAAAACTAACACCCATCTGATCTGTATTTTTTGTATAATTTGGAATTAAAGTGCCTCGCAGAGACAGCGGTACATGGTAATGTGCAATTGTGCAAATTATTTATGGCGAAAACCAAGGTTTTTGCGATATCAAGGGCCACAACCGGTCTGTTCCACGTATCCCCGTTATCAAAGACGTTGTGCCAACTGAATGCTGTCACCGACACTATTGACACATTTACATAAGCATTCTATTATTCCATCGCAGAGGGAACTCTCAGTAGCAATATTGTGTGCATTATCCCTCCTCCGTATGCGACGAGATACACAAAATTGTTCCGTGTGCTCCGTACGAAGAGGAACCTGCATAATTCGCCAATGTTTCGGGTTTTATCGAATTATGACATCCATTGAGGTGGTTCTGTCAAGAAGGACTTCCAGAAGCGGGAAGACTGATTTTGTTTAAGTAGTAGTTTTATATTCTAAGTATTATTTGTTATTTTTGAATGTTAAATTTCTGTTTACTTTAGTTTTTTAAAATGTATTTTTGTATATTAATGCACTTGCTTGTTTTCTGTTTTATATACATATATTGTTTATCTATGTAATCTGTTTTGGCTGTCTGTATTGTCTTAGTGTTTAGTCTTATAATATGTATAAGTATAAGCTGTTAGATTACTTATAATTAAATAAATAAATAATTATGCGTTTAATATTACGAGTATATTGTAATTTATTTTGATCAACATTATCGTATAGTCTATAAAGATAATGTGTATAATCTGTAAATACTTTTCAGCTTACAGTGCAGCTGTATCCTGAAGGAGCTTTACTGAAGGACCTTGGTACTGGGCGGCCCCCACTGAGAGGTAAGGAAGTGATAACAGTACTCCATGTGGGGGCGAATTTGTACTCTATACAATCGCAATCGATGGCCGGCAGTGAAGTAGTCTTACCCTGCTGAGCACACCAAGCTAATTTAGTGTTTCCCTCAAGATGACCGCAAAAACATCGTTCGATATGTCATCGCAAAAAAAGTCCGATACGGGCTCTGTCTTTAAGAAGAGTGTCATCGAAATGTCTCATGATTCGCAATCCATTTTCTATTCTCATCTCTTTATTTTAAAGTATTCAGTGTCGCAGAAATTCTAGACTCACCAATTAAGAATCCGACTACTTCCTTGCTTATATCTGTGTCTATCACGTATTAGTTTTTGTGTCTGAAATCTTACCGCCTTTATAAAATAGATTGAACTTGCTTTGCACATTAGGATGTTTGGATAAACAGAAAGAGATAGAGAAACAGGCCTGGCAGACAAAAGTTGTGAAACCCAACCGATGTTCGAACTCACGACATTGCACAAAACCGCTATACTTACACAGCTCTCAATCAATTACCTGTGCTTATTAACTTAATGAGGGCTTGTTAAACATTTTCCTTATATCTTAAGACGGCGAGCGCCTTTCATTAAAACTTTTAACATACATTTACTTAATTAGGCTATTTTCGCTTTAGACATAGTAAGGTTTCAAACCCTTTTTAAGTATTTACGAGATTATATGAGGTGATTAGATTGGAATAACTACAACGTATTTAATTTTAATTTGCAATTGCCAAAAATTTAAGTCAACAGCAAGTCTTCTTTAATTGCGAAGTACTTTGTTTACATGATATATACTTACTAAATATTTTTAAATTGAAAATAAGTGTTTTGTTTTCATTACCATTGTTACGAAATTGACAAATAGAATAATACATATATATATGTATATATTATATAGGTCATCGATTGAGATATGTATTGATGCGAGAAGCAATTTGATATAGTCTTTGTAATGTAATCCATACAAATTCGGCCATTGGGACGAATGTCTATTGAGATCAAATTTAAAAATGCAATACTTTATACAATAATTAAATAGTATTAAAAACTAAACTAAAAAGTCAAATTTAAATAAAAATTAAAGTCTCTTACAATGTCGCCATTTTGATCGACCAATCGATTATCTTTCTCATACCATTATCGCGATGTCTCACCGGTTCCCGTGCACCTCTTTCCATCCGTAGTGTTTCCTTTCGCGCCTTATTCTTATTATTTTTTTTACATATTATGTTAAATTATTAAATACGGTGCAAATGTGTACGTATTTGTAAACAGGTATACGCTCAAGCCCTCTCATAGCCTGATAAGACGGATGTTTACGTGACGATATCGCGAGATCAGACGCCGTTCGAAGAAAACGTGTCATCATAATTTGTGTAAAAAACTTAAGTGCGTGAATTAAGTTCAATGGCGTTTATTGTTTATGGAAAATGAAACACTTTGTTTGAAGCTAGTTAACATCTCACGTTAATGGTTTAAAATTTAAGCTTAGTATATATAATAGCTGGGTGTGGTAATAACGATTATTGATTTTGTTACCGCTTCCAATTATTAACTAAAATATTGTATTATAATATAACTAATGTTAGGTTACATCACTCGCGTTTGGAATTTTTTAATCAAATTTATGTACAATTCGATCAAAATAAAAAATCTAATAAAAGAATAACTGGCAAAATTATAGTAGATTTACGCAAAATTTTACATTCAAATTCAAAATCATTTATTCATATAGGTTACACAATATACACTTGTGAACGTCATTAAATAATTATATTTACCGTCAGTTCTCAAATCAAGGGGGTAGAACGGAAGAGAAGAACTGGCAATCAACTCTTTTCAATTTAATTGTTTTATATGGTGTTTGTTAGAAATATTGTAAGTATTTTTTCAGTCCAACCCCATATATGAATTTTATACGTTTTTTAGTCAAACAGGTGTAAGCAAGTAGTTGATATACCAGTCAGCGATTTTTGGTTCTATAACAATAAGAGTTTGAATTGGGTGAATTATTCCAGTTTAATTATGATAAATACTTGTACTGTGCATAATATATTGTTTCATAAATGTAATTACTGGAGTGATTGATTAAACACTCAATGTGAATTGACGTAAGTTATTTCGTCAGAAGTCTCAATGGAATATCACAAATACATTTCAAGTAGTACACAATTGCTTGAACTTTGTGTTTCGTAATTTATATATAGAAACTATTAACTTCGTTTCTCCTTAATGAGATTTTACTGAGCCTACCTGTTTAGTACATACCAACATGGAACATTTTACTATGCTATCCCAGAGACTGTTCGGTTTTCCGGAATGTCTTTTTAGGATGTTCTGTGAATTTTTCTCTGTATAAACCTCAGAGTTCACAACATAAGTTTTTAATAATGAAATAAAATATAGGGGTTGATGTAAAGGGTTGAAAATTCAGGGTTATGTGTATTTACTAATGCTGTATAATAAAAAAATTTAAAAAAAAATTAAATCTAAAATTGAAAAAAAAAAGGGGTAGATTACCCTTAACATTTAGGGGGATGAAAAATAGATGTTGTCCGATTCTCAGACCTACCCAACATGCATACAAAATTTCATGAGAATCAGGAAAGCCGTTTCGGAGGAGTTTAACCACAAACACCGCGACACGAGAATTTTATATATAAGATATTAAGATAAGTTTCTTATATGTGACATTTCTCACTGAACACAATATTTGTAAGCAATCTATAATATAGAAATAATAATAATTTATTACATCTGTGTTTCAATATAGAAATATAATATATATAATATATTATAACTTAACAACGTCTGGATCAAATTTACCAATTTTTTTCAAAGGTTCGTTAATTTCCAAGTTTGGTTTTTACGGCTATAAAAATCCGAATACCTTCCAGGAAAACCCTTAAAACAGCCATTCTCTTTTTCTCATACAAACGTTTTCTAACTATAGAGTCAATTTGAAAGTTCATGTAAAATTATCATGTCGGTTAATAGCCCTATCTCATTGTTATGTCATTGAGACACAATGTTTAAATATTTTTCATCTTACATTCCCACTGTCCCTTTCGATTATTTTTCAAACAGGTTTGAACGCTACGTTCGCCTCTTAGTTTGCAGCAGACATTCCAGTCAGCGGTTTTAATGGGTCACAGAAGGGCGGCCAAAACTCGTGGAAGCGAAGGTACCATGGTCACCCGGGCTGAACCTCACACCGCCCTATCATCAGGGTAACGGTTCTGTTCAGGAGATTTTTTTACTCCGACTATAAAATAGGTAAGAAAGAAAAACTGCCACATTCAATCCTTTTTACGGAACGACACGAAGATATGCAGCGTCTTATCGAGGAAAGGGGAGAGTCCAATTGAGAGTGAGAGAAGGAGATCAAGAACACGCTATTGTATGATGTATTCGTTTTGTAGTTGCATATTAGAACTTTTGCCTTACGTTTACCTTAGTAATTATTTATTACAAAGAAGTTTCACTTCTGACATGTGGACTTTGTCCGCACGCACTTTTTTTTTAATGAAAAAGGGAAAACCGGGCTTGAGGTACTAAGGAAATTTTTTGCCAGAATTTATTATTAAAATTGACAGACATACATACATAACATTTATTGCTAACCTAAACACACACAAAAAATAGTAATAATAATCAGAAAAAAAAGTTACTAAAATACCCATTTCATTGCATATGCGATTCTTGTATCACTTTGATTGGTCAGAATGGTCTAACAGAGCACTGAATTGCAAATATATTAACATTCAATAAACGAAGTCAAGGAGATCAGTCTCGTCCATTTCAAGTTTCAACAACTATTAGGTCGACTGCATAATGTGTACGAAATACGATGTGAAAACAATTTAAACAATTCCTTATATGTATTTCGGATTATCTAATTTAAATTATGTAATAATCTAATAAGATGATAAGTTTGATACCAATTCTAAATAACTTAACTTACCTTTTATTATGACTATATTAATGTTTGTATATACATTATAAAATTAATATGACATTTGCATATCTTTTTTGGCGGAATTTTATAATTAATGTGTGTTTATAAAAAATTGTACATACCATAGCCAATAAACGATTTCATTTCATATCCAATTTTTTATACTTCTATAATTTAAGAAACATTAAGTTTATGTTTATTACACGACTAGTAATTCCTCCATCAGCGTCTGCCTTCAGGTCTTTGTGAAGAAGATGAAATATCAACTTAAATCGGTATAGTATAAAAGTAATATTATTTTATATTAACAAAAGGAGTCCCTTTAGGCAAGGTTCCGAAGATACTGGATTCTTTCCTTCTTTGAATAGCTAGACTAATTCTTTGTCCGAGGAAGCTGCCAGCTCTTCAGTCGTCTGTCTTCAAAGTTACCACATTACCCACGGACCAAGGGTCTCGACACCGAATGGGAAAAAATCATATTCGGAGCTTAGACCCGGGTATTTGAATGCTTGCATGAACCTTTTTCAGCCGCATCACAAGCCACACCAGCTTTGTTGTTGATTCCATGTAATTGGGATAGCCAGTGTGTCTAAACAGGCTGCATCCTATACTAGCAGTTGGCCCATCTTCCATGGAATCAAACTCATACCGTCCGGTATTTTGCCATCGTCTCTTGCATTACAGTTGGCTCAAGTAGACAAATACATGTATTTGATATAAATATATTTGCAAATAATAATGAAATGTATTAGTATAATAATACAAAATTCGGATATATTAGTACATTTTTCCACGACAACCTGCAAACCTGTTTGTATAACATTAACAGAGTTAGGTTACATCTCCGATAGTCGGTAACTTGTTATGGTAATCAGTGTCACCGTTCTCATATACTAGAAATGTGTACTCGGCATATTTTGTTTAAGCAATATAAATCTGCGCAGGAGTCATATAATCGTTTGTATTTACATAAAAGGGCCGTTCAAGTATTACGGCAAGCACTATAGACTTATATACCTTAGATTTTCTTATTTGATGATTACGTCAACAGTAATTATATACTTTTTTACACATTGTGTAAGCCCAAAAAATTAATACGTTTATATACTATTCTTCTTGAGAGATTTGATTACTTTGTTTATGTAATATATACATGAACGGCCCCATAGACGATACGCAATTACTAACTTACGTATCGCTACAAATGTCAGTAATCGAGTGTTTTATTTCTATAGAAAAGGGTCTACGGAATATCCAGAAACTGTAAACTGTAAACCCGGCCTATGTGGTACACTCTTACTAAACATTTCGAGGTCGTGTCTCTGAGGCAAGACCCCCAAATGTTATATAATTAAAAGTAAAGTTAAAATTATAAGTATACAGTATAATTAAAGGTAAAGTTAAAATTTTAAGTTGGTAAAGTTAATTTAGTTTATGTGGTAAAGTAAAAATAATATTATATATATACAAACGGGGTTGGGAATGGCCCAAATATACCATGAGCGGTATCGGTACTTCGTCCTCAAGGAACTTAAAATGCAGAACTTTTATCTTACATTCAGTTACGGATATTGGCATTCTTTAAGAATGTGGAGCTGCATGGCATACGTTTACGTAACCGGCCTCCAACACATTGGACAGACCTAGTCACTGGTTCAAGGCTGTTCAGATATGGAAGACAGCCGAGAAAAACGTTCCTTGACAAAAAGATGTGGATGTCGCAAACAACTAGCTAAATTAGCCGTTCAATTAACAGCCTAGCCCTTTAATTAAACGGCGCCGTTTAACCAAAGGCCTGAGATATGTTCAGCTAGTTAAAAAAACTAGGCAAATTACTTGGTACGATGTTCTTTCAATACTTGGTTTATGGATATATACAAAAAGTCAAACAAAGAAAGTACAAGATTACAATGTAAGCTATTAATTTATTACTTATACAAATATAGGTGTGTACTTTATTATAAGTGACTTTTCTGATCCGCTGTTTCGTAAACGAAATAGAAATATGCCCATTTCCATGAGCATTTCCCATTTCATTATGTATATGTCACAATTTCTCCACTCTGTAGAACTTCCACATTTTCCAATTCGACTTAGGATCCTTTAAATGAGCGTACCAATTCTTAAAAGGCTGGCAACGCACTCGTGGGCCTCTGTCATTGAGTGTCCATGGGCGGCGGTATTACCTAACATCAGGTGAGCCTACCCGTTTGGCCCCTGTTCTATAAAATAAGACAGCTTTGAACCAGTAAATAGGTCGGTTCAACATGTTGGACCGAGAGCTTTCAGGGTGTAAGCCGTCTCAAACACCTCATCTTCTACGCATTCTTCATCATTCTTTCCCCGCGGCAGAGTCCCCAAATACTTACAATATTTACTTCCCTAAAATAGGGTTTAATAAAACACTCAGATATAACAATAGTCATAATTATATAACGTTGCAGCGTTAATTGATATGCACTTGGAGAATCATAGCAATTCTAATTTCTTTGATGTAATTGAATTCAATTTTATACATTCTTTCACGAAGCGTTCATACGATGTTAATAGATTCATTACGATTTACTTTTCGTTACTTATTACACTTGCTTCCATAGATAAGATTACTTTTTTTTTCCACAGATGTTTTAAGTCAATGTCAAGTTCAATATTTCCAAAAGGATACGGGATGCGATAATTTTAATTTGAAATCAATTAATTTTTCTTGTAATATTTTGGTAATAAGTAATATCCGACAAAAGTGACGATCTCGATTGAATTTGAAGCTATACAATAAAAAACTAGCTAATACAATATTTTTCTTTTATATTATATCCATGAGCAGGCTTCAGCGTCCGATTCTCATTCCTGAGGTTGTAGGTTAGATCCGTGGCTCTGCACCAATGGACTGCTTTGTATGTGCGCATTTAATATTTGCTCGAAGGTTGACGGAAAACATCGTTAGGAACCCTGATTGCCTTAGACATAAAAAGTCGGACTTTATTTGCATATTAGATTGACAAATAATCGTGAAACAGATACAGAAATGTTAGTCCTAAGACATATAATGGTTGTAGCGCCACTGATCTATTTTTATATATTGTATCCGAGGGTATTTTTAACAATAGTTTGGTGTCGGTAGAATCCTCTACGTCAAATGATAAATCAAGAGGCAGTGAGACGTCATGAAGTCTAGATTTCTATTCGAGATTGAGAGTGCAATTGAAACAATTGCTTTATTAGAGTGATTTGACACGGTTATGACAACGGTTGCATTTTTACACTAGCTTTATACTGCCAGTATTAAAGCAACATTCATCACTTCTAATACACGTGGGCCGGCAACACACTCGCAAGCCCTCTGGCATATGCGTCTTCTGCTCGTTTACCCCGTGTTCTATCAAAAAAAATAAAAAATATAAACGATGTTTGTACTTCCATTTTAGCATTTTTTCATAGTCATTTAACGAAAATTTTACTAAGTTAGATTTTGGACTTATAAGATAGTAATAATTTTTAATATTTGTCAAGAAAGTGGTATATTCAGATTGATTTAAATTATTCATTATTGAAAAAAATGCACTATCGACCATAATAAAAAACGCATGCATAATGTATGTCGTTTTGACTCTGTGGTTTAAGATGTAACACAGACAGTGCAAGCTTATAACAACTCTCACACTCAAATACTTAACTTCTTATAGACAGAACATTAGAAGTGTCACTAAGATAAGTTTTTATTTAAAGAATTATTTAAAATATGTATCACAGAGTAATTGTATACCATATTTGTGTTATAAAGTTTTAACATTTATCTAAATATTTAAAACAAAAGGGTGTTAGTTACACCACTTCTAACTCAAGATCTTTTTCTTCTTTTTTGATGGATTTTTCAAATAGCAGAATAACTAAAATAATAAATAATACGAATGTAATCTTGTGGTAATCAGGGTAAATACATTTCCGTATTTGCAAAAAAAAAGTTGTAACAATGTTACCTTACAACCAACCTTAATAAAATCATTAATTAAGTTTTACTAACATTAACACATTTTAAGTCTGTTAGGCGGAAGGAGATTCGCCGGATCAGCTATTTAATAATAATAATAATCATAATGTCATAATAATAAAAACAGTTGAATTATTTATAATTATTATTAGAATTAATCTCTCCCACTGAAAGGCAACTTGCCTTTAAAAATCTAATCTCATTCCCCTTGAAATCATTAAACGGAAGTGATCTATAACTTATATTAAATAGTTTGACAGCCATGGCGTAACCATTTTACTAATACATAGTCATAACAAACTCGTAAAATTGTAATTAAACTCTGTAATTATTCCTAATATAATTTTGAACGTCTTTTTGTATGAAGAATTTGTTCACGAAAATAATAAATAAATGGCATGATTAAAACAAGTTTTATTACAGTTTGAAATAAACCCGTGCTTAAATTATATGTGTGATAATTATTTATTTAGAAGAAGGATCTAAGTCAGAAGTTATATGGAACAAAATAATTATTAATAAACAAGTGTTGTTTATTCCCTTTTAAAATTATTATTTATATATATATATATATATTTTTCCTTTCTTGACTCATAGTTGAATTAGTTCGGGAATACTTCAGTGGGCAGCTTGTTATCACCATTGTAATCACAATTTTCGAATATCTATTAAACAAACATGTCAAAAAGTTGGGATCATTTAACAGAAATTTCAAGTCATGGGCGATGTAAAACTGAAATAAAAAAAAACACATCGATTGATTTGAGGTTCAAATGTTACTAGTAATAAAATTTCTCAGATAGCTATGTCGCAGCTAGCTCAATTAGTTGTTCCATCAACAACCTCCGTTTAACTAACGACCTGATAGGTGTTCAGCCAATTGATTAAACAGCAAGGCAAATGACTTGGATTGATGACATTTCATTACTTGCCTAGCCTATTGACCGTTCATTTAAATTTAGTTTCACTCTCAAACTCGAAACAAAACTCTTTCAACTGTCAATATGGCGTCGGCAAACCACAACTTTGACACAACACGGCGTTATCCGAAGTTTAATGAACAAGTACAATGGAACAGTGTAGTAACAATACTAATGTGAATTTTGCTGTGACGAACTCAATTTAATTTTCTATCTATGTTTCCTTTATTTCTGCGAGATGATTATAGTATCGTACGAATGGCCTAAGGCATTTATTAAATGTTTTTACAAACCCTTTGGCTGAATATCAGGCCGCTAGTTAAACAGCGCTATTTAGTTAAATGGCTAGGCTGTTAATTGAACGGCTTATTAGGCCAGTTGGCGATAGCTATATCATAAAAACTAAAGATGCTAGAAGCAGTCTGAAAAGTATAAAATAATCACTACATAGTATAAAACAAAGGCGCTTTCTCTGTCCCTATGTATGCTTGAACCTTTAAAACTACGCAACGGATTTGATGCGGTTTTTTAATAGAGAGATTGATTGAAGATGAAGGTTTATATATATAAACATCTATTAAATAGTGGAGAAATACTGTTATTTCTGAGGTCTCTAATGTGTAAATGTAAATTTTCCGCTTACGTTGCAAACGCAGGCGGCCCTGCGAGATTTATCAATATACTGTACTAAATATTGTACACATTGAAAAGGTCTACAGAGAACTCCGCGATGGTATTTGTGTATCTCTTATGGATATCACACATTCCCAAGCAAGTTTTCGAAGCTAACCTAACCTAACCTAACCAACACAGCATTAATCCTTATCCAATTAAATACATAAAATACATTCTTGATTTAATATAAAGGTTATTTCAACAAGAAGTTTGTTTTTCAATTGTGGCAACACCGAGAACGTGATAGTTTTGACATTTAGTTTTTGGCGGTATTCATAGTAGGTGCTTTGGCAATTATTACAATGAATTCAATTTCGCTCGAAAATCGCATTAAAATAATTCAAATCCACTATAAAAATGGTGGTTCTGTTAAAGTTACATTTCGTAAAATTCGTGATATTTTCGGCCAGCATAATCGTCCTTCTGAGACCGCTGTTAAGAATTTGGTCGCGAAATTTGAGTCGACAGGCTCGGTACAAAATGTGCCAACACCAACACGTGTTCGACCGGGTCGTTCAACAGAAAACATCGCCGCCGTGAGCCACAGTGTTGAAGAAGATCAAAATTTGTCAATTTCACGACGTTCTCAACAATTGGGGTTATCCAAAAGCACAACATGGCGAATTTTGCGAAAGGATTTGGCTTTGAAGCCTTACAAGATTCAACTGGTGCAGGAATTAAAGCTGATCGACCATTCAAATCGCCGCAGATTCGCTCAGTTCATTCAGGAACAACCTGCTGGTTTTTCTGAAAAAATCATTTTTTCAGACGAAGCCCATTTTCATTTGTCAGGGTACGTCAACAAGCAAAATTGTCGCATTTGGGCTTCTGAAAATCCTAAAGCAATTATTGAGAAGGCTTTGCATACTCAACGTGTTACTGTGTGGTGCGCTATGTGGTCTGGAGGCGTGATTGGGCCGTTTTTTTTCGAAGATGAGGCTGGAAATGCGGTAACAGTCAATGGATCACGGTATCGCGAGATGTTAACCACTAAATTTTGGCCTATTATTGATGACATGGATGTCACTGAAATGTGGTTTCAACAGGACGGTGCCACATGTCACACAGCCAATGAAACGAACAATTTATTGCAAACCAAATTTCCCGAGCGCATAATTTCGCGAAATTCAGCTGTTAAGTGGCCAGCCAGATCGTGTGATTTAACACCACTGGATTATTTTTTGTGGGGCTATGTTAAAGACAGAGACTATACGGAGCCAATCGAATCGATTGCAGCCTTAAAACTCAAAATCCGTGATGTCATTAACGAAATAGACCCTCCATTTTCCAAAAAGTGATTAAAAATTTTGATGAAAGAATCAACATCTGTCAGCGTGGTCGTGGTGGACATTTGCCAGATATCATTTTTCATTCATAATTGCCAAACTTTTCTCTTTGTATTACAATAAAAATTTTATTCATTTTCCTCTAAATTCTTTGTTTTATTTTGTTTTAGAAAACAAAGTTCTTGTTGAAAAACCCTTTAGATCTATATAAAACAACTGGATCGATTTTAATAAATTTTGAGTGAGTGAAATAGATAGCCTATTTCAATTATATTTTATACCCGTGCGAAGTCGCGGGGGGCCGCTGTTTTTATATAAAACGTTCACAATTTTGCCTGTAGTGTATTTACTATCAGCATTGCACCCGGGCGGGTTGCTAGTGTAACGAATTCTCACAATCGATCCCCGTCGTACAATACAAACGCCTGCTTTGTTACAACATTAATTATATGTACTTCCAGCACTTATTATTCCCAAGCAACCTTACAGCTTACACACTAACGACCGTCCTCGTCAAGCGGACCGGCCCGAATGCCCCCGCTTATTTTTGATCGTGTCAAGACGACTCGTCATTTTGTTCGTGAATGTTGGTATCGAATCAATCAACTTACTTACATCGAGTAAAACATATTTAACAAATACAATCATCAAATAATCTATACTCTAAATTATAAATAACAATTTTAAGCATAATAAAATTGTAAAATAATAACATATCATAAATTCGTTAAATCGTGAATCAAGTACAATCATCAAATAAAGTAGCTTGTAAATTGAATATAACTATTAATTAAAAATAAACGTAATTTAAATAATAAATTTGTAAAATAATAATAAGTTATCATAAATTCATTACATTCGGCCGTCCGACTACGTGCGATCTCCTGACGCACGGTATATAATCATGGGAAGGTTTTATAAATTCAAATAAGTACACTAACAAAATATTTTAGTTTCATGTGAACTAATTGTAACCTATAACTAAACTACTAATTGTATACATTTGGTTTTTATCATAAATTCATTACATTTACATCATTATTACAATCATTACATTCGGCTATTATTTGGATTCAGATTGATTGTGTGATAGTTTATTTGTCACTTTTGTTACTTTCGCTATCAGACGTACTACTGCTGCTAGCTACTGCATCTAAATTATCATTATGTTCGGACACATTTATATTGATCCACGGGCAAATCCTGTCTACCGCAACCACACTATCGAATTTATTTTTGCGTTTACTAAAGCCAGGTATTTCGACAATTTTATACCTATCATTGCCCAAAACTTTTGCTATTTTGAAGGGGCCTATAAATTTTGACATTAACTTAGTACTA
The DNA here is from genome assembly GCA_028984075.1 of Pieris mannii. Classification (NCBI taxonomy): domain Eukaryota; kingdom Metazoa; phylum Arthropoda; class Insecta; order Lepidoptera; family Pieridae; genus Pieris; species Pieris mannii. Next base: position 1,983,421 of record CM054784.1, read on the forward strand.
TTACCTTTATTACTAAAATTAGTTCTAGTTATTTTAATTAAATCCCCTACTTTATAAGTCGGGGCAGGAACTCTGTTTTGATCGTAGTTATGTTTTTGTTTAATTTGACTAGACTCAATATTTGTACGAACTTCTTGCCTCACTTCTGTAAGGTTTGAATTAGGCTCGTTATTTATATCTAACATATTACTTAGGCTATCTTTCAATCTGGTTCCAAATAATGCTTCCGTAGCTGTCTTTTGAGTGGTGGAGTTTGTTGCATTATTAATTCCCCACTGAATTTTTCCTACACACATGTCCCAGTTCCGTTCGTCCTCACCGTCAGAATACTTTGCAAGTGAATTTAATATCGTTTGGTTATATCTTTCGGCTTGGCCGTTGGCTCTGGGACACGCAACAGCATTCAAAACATGTTTAATACCATGGGTATCACAAAAATATTTAAAAGCTGCTGAAGTAAAAGAGGTACCTCGATCTGATATAATTCGGGATGGTAAACCGAAGTCATAAAAAATATTTTGTAATACTTTAACAGTTGTTTTAGTCTTTGTATCCTTAACAGCTCTTACAAACAATTACTTGGTAAATCCATCCACTATGGTGAGAATGTAAACATTGCCGTTCTTGCTTTTGACAAATGGACCCAAGTGGTCAATGTGAATGGTGTGGAACGGGATGTTAACCTTCTCTATCGGATACAACTGACCATTCTTATGTCGAGACGTATTATCCTTATTATAAGCACACTTAATACAAGACTTAACATACTTTTTTACAAATCTACGTAACTTAGGAAACCAGAAAACAGATTGAATTTTCTCGGTAGTCTTTGATATTCCTAGATGACCTGCGTCATCGTGGTTAGATTTACATATTTGCCATCGAGCACTGCGAGGAATTACTAAACAGAGCTTATCATCAACTCTCCTATATACTCTACTGTTCTTAATTAAATAGTTTCTCTTAATATCCTTAGCTTCTTCATCACACTCAGGCTTAAGAATTTTATATATTCGGGATATCTCAGGATCTGACATTTGTAAAGTCAAGAGCCAGTTATCAGTGTCGATACTGTAGACTGTAACTGCAGAATTATCGATAACCTCGGGTTTTAATTTTGTGTTACGGCTCAGTGCGTCCACATGAGTCATGCGGATGCCTGGCCGGTATTCTATACTAAAATTGAACTCACTTATTAAAAGCCACCACCTAGCTATTCGGGGTATTAAATCGCGTTTCGTTAATGTAGTTCGAATAGCGTTACAGTCTGTTACAATTTTGAACTCAATCCCCAACAAATATACCCTAAATTTCTTTAACGAACAAACATTTGCAAGGGTCTCGAGTTCATAAGAGTGCAAGTGACGCTCTTCCGGGGTGGTTTGCCGGCTAAAGTAAGCAATTGGCTTGAGAGCACGCGACTCCAGCTGCCATTGCATCAATATCCCACCCACGCCTAGAGAACTTGCATCCGTATGCAACTCAGTTTCAAAATTAGGATTGTATAGAGCTAAAACTGGTCGGTCAATTAACTTATCTTTTAAGGTATTAAACGAATGAAATTCTTTATCTGTCCATTTAAAAACATTACCCTTCTTGAGTAAGTTGGTAAGAGGCCTGGCTATCTCACCGAAACTTTTGATAAATTTTCTAAAATATCCTGCTAGTCCCAAAAACTGACGGACTTCATGTACGTTCTGAGGAACAGGAAACTCTTTAACAGCTAGAATCTTACTTTCGTTAGGACGTATGCCTTCTGCAGAAATCTCATAGCCTAAATAGTCCAGGGTATTATTGAAGAATCGGCATTTAGATAATTTTAAAGTGAGCCCATTTTGCCGTAACAATTTCAAAACATTCTCTAACCTCTCAAATCCCTCCTCCAGGGTAACCGATGGCACAAGAATGACATCCAAATAAGCCAACGCTAACTCATCACGTTTATTACCCAGCATTGTATTCATTGATCTCTGAAATACAGCTGGAGCATTCGCGAGACCAAACGGCATCCTTTTAAATTCATAATGACCATCTGGCGTCACGAACGCAGTCAATGGACGACTCTCTTCCGCCACCGGCACCTGATAATACCCAGAAATCAGATCTAACGATGTAAAGAATCTATTGCCACTAAGGTTAGTTAATTGATCATCGATTATCGGCAAAGGGAAACAATCCTTCCTCGTTTTACTATTGAGAGCCCTATAATCAACGCATAAGCGCTGTTCTCCTGTTTTCTTCCTTACCAATAAAATAGGACTGGCATAATTTGAATTAGACTCTTGTATAATATCATTTTGCAACAAGTCATTTATTATCTCCTTAACCTGACCTCTTTCCGAAAAGGATAATCTATACGGTCGGTAAACTACAGGTTTGTCATCCAATAAGTCTATTTTCATTTTAGTTGAGCTGATACAACCTATTTCTCCTAAATTAAATGCAAAGCAATCTCGATAATTGAGTAAAAGCGAATGAAGTCTAACTAATGCCTCTTTGTTAACTTGGGGACCAACATTTATGTCAGATATTAGTAAAGGCTCATATTCCGAATTATTTTTGGTTACTTTATTTACATAGGTACTATCTTTTTCAACAAAACAAGTTCCTTTAGCAATAGGGCATTTCTTGGATAATGTGAGATTTTGACCAGATAAATTTGTCACGGGCAAATAGCACTTTCCATCAACAACCCTATAAATTCCCTGGTGCAAATAATGCTCTTTCCTAGGCTCACCATTACAGTAACCTTCAATATAAATATCTCCACAGAAGTCAGCGTCAGATGCGGTAGCTTCAACTAACCGTGATAATGAAATGTCGGTATCGTTATCAAGATTTAACTTCAAACATTTTACCGGCTCTGGTATAGTATCGATATCAGGGCTCTGGTAAAAAGTTAACTGACGACTATTCTTAAATACTGTAACACAAGGAAGTTCAGTAACATTTTGACCAATAAGTAAAGCCGACTGAAGGAAATGATTGCTAACCACCAGTACCTCTACATTAACCTCAACTTCATCTAATTTCAAATCGACGTTGGTCCTATATACTGGAAATACTTTAGAGTTCCCGAACCCTTTTGATTACTGGCAACTCCGTTGAGTTTTTAGTTAAATTCAGACTTTGTGCATCAGATTCCCTGATTAAACTACATTCACTGCCGAAATCAATAAATGCAGTTAAAGACTTATCGTTTACCTTAACCGTTTTGTAAAATTTGTCGCTGTTGTTATTGAGGGTAGATACAGTTAAAATTTTTCTATCCTGGTTATCCGTTTGTTTAGGCTCATTTCGCAAGATCAACGGCTCTAGTTTACAATTATCGCTGTTGTGGCCTACCCGATGGCATTTTACACATTTCGTAAGAGGTTTAGGGCATCGAAGGTAAGGGTGTCCCTTTGAGCGGCAATTGAAACAAGTTTACAAACTTTCGCCTGAGGATGATGCAGTGTTACCCGTTTGAACTATCGTATTATCGCTACGTTTCCTATTGAATGTTTTATTTTCTAATATAGGACGTTGGGAGCTTAGAAAATTCAACAAGTCTTCCGGTTCGCGACAAGTCAGTGCCTGTGCACTGCTTCTAATAGATGTATCTAGTATTCCGTGGATAATACAATCGACGGCCTTTTTGCCTCTTATTTCACATCTGTTCAACAACGTTAACTTATCGTAGAAGTACTCACGTAAACTTTCGTTACTACGAGTACTGCGAGATAACATTTCTTCGAGAAGCCGACCATAATTTTGCTCATTTGGGAAAGCTCTTGTAAGTTTGTCCTGCCACTCTGACCAATTGAAAACAACGCTAGGAAGGGCTTCGAACCACTTCTTTGCCAAGCCAGACAGTTTCTGCAGAGCAAAATGTATGGTCTGCTTCTCGTCCCATTCATAGATTAAAGCACATTCATTTACTTTCCTAACCCAACAGTCGATATTCTGAGTTTTACTTGACGGATCAAATTCTGGTATTACATTGTTGAGAAGATTATTATTTAAATTACTTGTCTTGCACTTATGCCCTTGAAGGGTATTAAATATATCCAGTACCTGTTCAGTAGACCAACTACCTTTTTCCTTGGATCGTCTCTTACTTGCACACCGTGAACTACGGGGTGACTCACTGTTGGAGGAGGAGGAGCTGGAAGACTCTTTGCGTTTCTTCTTTGATCGCTTTTTGCCTCTCTTAGACTTAGCTGCTGCCTTGGAGGAAGACCGTGAGCGCTTTCTCTGAAATTCATCATTACGAGAAGGCGAGCCTTCGGGAGTCATCGCTTCATCAGCATCCATACCTCAAAAATAAAATATCATTTTATTATGTTAGTATATCAATTCATTGTCTAGACGTACTAAAACTATAAGGATAGATTTTTTTTAAACATTTCAAAATTAAGTATTTAAAGAAATAAACTTCATTTATTTGAAATTAATCCTTGACTGAAAACAAAATACAATAATGATTTCGTTAACGTTGACACGCTCTAAGGGGTACATTTTATAGGCATACTTAGCTTCTTATTTTTTTTAGTTTTGCTTCTTCTAGGTACACATGACCTCTACTCTAACTTACTACACGCTCACAGATCAGGAGGCATACATAGCCTCGAGTATCTAAAGCACACTTGGCTTCCTATTGTAGGCACACATAACCTCTAACGACTAAGCACACATGGCTCGATAGGCATACATAGCCTCTAGCAGCTGAAGCACACTTGGCTTCCTATTGTAGGCACACATAACCTCTAACGACCAAGCACACATGGCTCGGTAGGAATACATAGCCTCTAGTATCTGAAGCACACTTGGCTTCCTATTGTAGGCACACATAACCTCTAACGACTAAGCACACATGGCTCGGTAGGCATACATAGCCTCTAGTAGCTGAAGCACACTTGGCTTCCTATTGTAGGCACACATAACCTCTAACTACTAAGCACACATGGCTCGATAGGCATACATAGCCTCTAGCAGCTGAAGCACACTTGGCTTCCTATTGTAGGCACACATAACCTCTAACTACTAAGCACACTTGGCTTCCTATTGTAGGTACGCATAACCTATAACTAATTAGCACACATGGCTCGATTGACGTACATAATCTCTAGTAGCCAAAGCGCACGTGGGGCGTTCGATTTCTAATCATTTATAGAAATAACATTAATAGTCATATAAAACACTTGTACGCACCTTAGATTGGGTCTTGTCCCGCTTCTGAATTGTAACGAATTCTCACAATCGATCCCCGTCGTACAATACAAACGCCTGCTTTGTTACAACATTAATTATATGTACTTCCAGCACTTATTATTCCCAAGCAACCTTACAGCTTACACACTAACGACCGTCCTCGTCAAGCGGACCGGCCCGAATGCCCCCGCTTATTTTTGATCGTGTCAAGACGACTCGTCATTTTGTTCGTGAATGTTGGTATCGAATCAATCAACTTACTTACATCGAGTAAAACATATTTAACAAATACAATCATCAAATAATCTATACTCTAAATTATAAATAATAATTTTAAGCATAATAAAATTGTAAAATAATAACATATCATAAATTCGTTAAATCGTGAATCAAGTACAATCATCAAATAAAGTAGCTTGTAAATTGAATATAACTATTAATTAAAAATAAACGTAATTTAAATAATAAATTTGTAAAATAATAATAAGTTATCATAAATTCATTACACTAGTAAAGAATAAAGTAATCATTTTCATGTAACCAATATGCTGTTTACTTGTGTAATGCTCCTTTTAAATTCGTCATAGTAAATTAATATATACAAAAAGCAAACAAATTACCAACTGATCAATTTGAATTGCGTTATGATTTTTAACTTAGGCGACACAGGACTGTCATTGTCTGACTCTGACTGACAATTTTCATTATATAGTTACCTGAATTTCATCATCGGACGTCGAGGCAGAATACGAAATTCCACCCGTATCCACCAACTAACCTCGAGGTCCGTCGTTCCACAACTGAGCGTTTTGTTAGGCAGTTCTTGCCGCGCACCAGTTTGTGAAACCGGCAAGTGGCAACGTATTGCGAGCCTTTGAGCAATGCCAGTGTCCACGGCAGTATAACTAAACGTCAGGAGCCTATATATAAAAAAATTCTATTATATAATTTTTTTAATTAAGTATCGTTTGGGACAATTGTCCCTGAAGTCGTAGGTTCGATCCCTGGCTATACACCAATGGACTTCTTGTCTTGTGCGCCAAATTTTAACAGATGCTCGAACAGCGAAGGAATACATCGTAAGTCGGCGTGTGTCAGGCACAGGAGGCTGATCAATTTGCTTGCCTATTAGATTGACAAATGACCATGATACAGATACAGAAATCTGAGGCCCAGAACTAAAAATGTAGTAGCGATTTTAGGTTAGCGATTGTAGGATTGTAGGTTTTATTTATATTTTTAGTTTTGTTTGATAACAAAATTGTATCCTATGATAATTTTGTATTTCATACATATAAAATATAAACAGTTATTCTGAAGCGAAAACATGTTTTTGTTAATTTTATCGTTATCTATTTCGGTATCACATGTATCATAAGTTTGCATCATCATACCTATTTCTTAAATTACATGTTACATGAAATCCAATTAAATTAATCAATAAAATTTATAAATGGCGATTAATTAAATGATCCTAATCCCTGGGATTTGCTCCATATCAAACAATTGGCATGACTCACAAGTTGGCGATTAAAAAGATTGGCGGAGAATTTTTTGTCAGATCTTCTTACACGTCTTACTTGCGAACTGGTAGTAGATGTAAATTTAAAATCAATTTAACATATTGTCTGTTGACGTTCAAAAGTGTACTAGATTGCTTATATGAATAAGGTTATTTTGAGTATGTTGTGTTGATTTTACTACATAGTGTTCACTAATAATTAAGCCTCATTTACTTCTTGAAATATTCATCTTTACAAATAATACAGTTAATATTTCATACAGAAATAATTATGTACATATATAAATTCTTTTTTTCCAAGGACTACTTATAGAGTATAGACATCCTGCAACTGGCTATATATGTATGTTCTCTATGTATCTTAAGCGTGTTTATGAACCCGGTGTTCAATAAATAGAGAGTACATTATCCTTGGAAAAAACTGGCTGGAATAGCCCTGGTTAAATATAATAAAAACCAATTATTTTTTAAAAGAAGTCATTTGTTTGTGTCTGATCGGAACGTGTTCTTTAAAAACGGTCAAAATTAAAGTTAGCAATAAAATATCTCTGCTTGGAAAATTTTACTACGAACCTACGGAAATACTGTAGCTGATTCCAAATAGTGGTGGTAGCAATTCCTTTAAAGGCTGGCAATGCAAACGCAACACCTAACTTAGGTGTCTATGGCCGTAACTGACTTTTACGGCTTGTTTGCTCCCCATTTATATAAAAAGAGAATAGTATTTTAAATATACGCAAACGCGTACTAAAAAAACATTGTTGAGTATTCAGGTTGGATACCCATTCAATTGAATTCACAAAGCGAAAACAAAATATACAAGACAGCATGAATTAATCATAAGATATTAGCATTTTTACACTCAATGACACCGTATATTTAGTCCATCAAAACTTCATTGGCAAGTCTTCAAACTTTAAAAAATTCTATTTGTATCTGACATTGCTCTTGCTCTGTGAAGGCCAAAAGACAGACCGGGCTCATCTTGCTATGGTTTGCCATTTTAATTATAGTGTTATACTGTTAACAATCAGGAGAATCTAGAAACTACGTTAACAAAAGACGGGGAGGATTTTATATTTAATTCGGCTGGTCCTGATAGATAAAGCGACCACCTGCATTACATAGAACAAACGAAGAACGGGAAAATAATATAATAAAAGGCGCTCCACGTCATAAAATTATGCACTTTCAACGCAAGAATAACAAAACAAGATAATTAGATCTGAACGGAACGGAACATAGAAAAAAAGAGAAATTAATATGAAGGAGGCTTTTAACCATAAATATTTATTATGCCACACAATACTAGACCGCAAAAAATAATTTACAACTCATACTAACATAACTAATACTCGTTTTTTCACATTAATAAAGCTTTACATAAATCAGATATTAAAAAGCAGATATATTTATTAGTTTTGAAAATTGTATTGACGATGAATACATAATTTCGTTTAATCTGTGTGGTCTGTAAATTATGCATTTTATATTTATAATATTTGATTTGATATGGACTGCTGCTAGTTAATAAACAGATGACTGTGTAGACGGGTTTGTTTGTTTTATAACTAACTAACGTCTGGACCGAATTTGATGGTTTTTGACTTGTTGAACAACAAGTTATTTTTTTTTTTTTTAGTTATTTATTTAGTTATTGATAAAAATGCCTTTGAGCCATGTCAACGCTATTTTCTGATTCTTATAAGCAAAGTCGTAGAATACTGATAAAATCTTACCACTAAGCAAACTTAAAAACATTTCTTCTTTTAATGCCTCTCCATTACTGTTTGGCCGTCAGTTTCGTGTCTTGTAATGTGCCAGATGCAGCTACTCCTCCCGATATTATACTTTCCCTCTACTAAAATGCCGATTACCCTAGATTTTTACCCATTAGAATTAATTGAAGGAGGTGGTAGCAGCATGAAACAACACTTGGCCCAGGTACGCAATTTTTCGTTGTTTATTTTTTTGACATTGCAACTCGATTTAGAACTTTATCGTTAGATACCTTCTAGATGAAGTTTATAAGAAGCAAGCGACGATAACACTACATTTCAAATGCTTGTAAGCTTTTAAGATTCATCCTGGGACGCCAAGAAAGAATACAATATACCATCCGTATCACATTGACGTCTGTCGTTCTACAACTGCGCGTTTCTTAAGCCAATTTTTGCCGCCCACCACCACTATGTTGAATGAGCCGCCCCCTGAAGTATTTCGGAACCAATTCGACTAGGGTTCTTCAAGAAAAAAGCGTACCAATTCAACGCACATCAGATGAGCCTCCTACCCGTTTGCGTCGTGAGATATAGAAGCTTCGCAGCCTTACAGAACAGCCGGAAGAACATTTAGTACATAAATATTAAGTATATTTCTGATTGTTTTATTATTGTGTGCGCGATCTAATACACGCGAAATTTATTCGATAATCGTGTGCAAAACCAGAGACGTCACCACGTTGTGTAAACACTGTATAATATGTCTGCGTTTATGTACACATAATAATTAGAGTGTGACGTCTTTGCCATCCGCGTTCATTGTACTGGCAACTACTAACTATTCGGATTTCTTACTGTCGTTGGTTGACTTGATAGAAATAGCACGACTGGCAGACTATTGGCAAAGATAGAGACATCTGGTTTTAATTTATTATTTATTAATTAGTAAAAAAGGCAGGCTGATAACTTCATAGAAATAGCAGGGAAAGACTTGAATACTATTGGCAATGATAGGGTTACTGGTTTCAATTTATTTATTAAACAGTAAAAAGATGGACAAGATAGAAATAGGTGGAAAAGACTGGCAGACTATTAGCAAAGATAAAAACACCTCGAAAAGATTTTGGGAGGCCTTTACCCAAGTGGGGTCCATATCCTGGGCCTGATTAACCCTTAGCCTAATTAGGCTGCACCCTAGGGCGCGACAATCTATCTATCTATCTCATCCCCTGCATATTTCCACTAGACCGAACACTAAATTAACTGTGATCTGGATCTACAAGCAGATGGGAGATTCCAAATTAGATGAAGAATCGACGGTAAAATTACTAAAGTCAAGATACCAAAACAGGTGATCGTTACCAACTGCAGCTACAATGGCAAAGAGTTAAATGTTACTTGCACTCCACACTCCGTCAGCAAAAACTAACGGAGCCCTTGCTAATGTACATACTACATAATGTGATTTTTTAGAAACGATTGAATTTGAAAGAAAATAAAAATAAGAGGGCGCATCCCGATAAATAGCCTAGGGCGGTCAGAACTCCCAATCAGTCTCTGTCCATATCCACAGCGGCTTTATTATTACATACTATCGTGGGTTAGACTATACGCACTCTGCGGAAATTACATGGATTTAGAAAGATATATTATATGCCTTAGTTCAATTCTTCCTTCATCAAAATTCGTTTATTCGGTTTGGATGCGTCTTAGCTTATGAATGTCATAAACGTTTACAATATTTGTAAAAGAGCAAAACTACGCCAGCATCCTGTGTACACACGCCGTTGTCTTTTTGGGCCTAATTACAGGATTTCTCAGGATGATTTCATTCACCGTTCGAGCGACTGCCAAATGCACTAGAAAGAAGGACGACCACAGGAATGAGGGAAGAGAAACCACTGGGCCAACACTGTTCAGTTATCGAGTGTAATGGATATAAAACATAAGCATAAAAAGCTTTAGGGACTTATAAATTAACGTATTTTCATACGTCAGTCACGTGACTCAAAACGTTTACAGATTAGTTGAATCGACGATAATGTCATCATGTCTGTAAATTATATGTGTTCACCTATCTAATACTAAAACTGTCTAGAGTTTGTCGGATACTGATTTTGACCAACATATAATAATATAGTGGTTGCCTGGGAGAAATCGCTTGACAGCGATAAGGCCGCCAGTTGCCCTCCTTTTCATTTAATTATGTTCAATTTTTATATTGTAATGTAACGAAGTGTTATTAAATCTATAAAATATAATATATTATGTTTAATGATCGTAACAAACATGAAGTTTGTTTATTTTAAAGGCATGATACGTAACGTTACTAATAAATAATCAGAAATCTTTATTCAAATTTTGTCAATCAGTATGAATTGATTGACAAGAATCACCAATGACTAGTATGTCTACTATGATTCTGGATCCAATTAAAAATGAACCTCTGGTCTCTAAAATCTATGAAATTTGTATTCCAAATATTTAAGTAACTACAAAATAATAACCAATTTACAATAGCATTGATGTCACTTCAAAACAGTTTAGCTCGTTTACATAAGCTAAACTAATACACTATCGTTAAAATTGTTTCACACCAACATTTAGTGTTGCCAACTTCAATTTTCCCCTTATTTATAAACGTTGAATATTTGTTATCAGAAACCTTACACTTTATTATTCCATTGTCTCTTACGAATGTATTCTGATCTTGACTCCCGATTGTGAATCGAACATTTAAAACATTTTGGTCTATGGAATAATACACCTGAATGATTTATTACCTGTGGTAAGTAACTGTGTTGCTATAACGGTTTTGTGTCAGACGACACTAATTTTTTTTCATAAAATAAAGCAAATTATAATAAAAAAAATCTATTGAAGTCGAAAAAAGAATATTTAAAATTAGATTGTGTATTTTTCGGCGCCAACTTGCATCAAACAAAGATTATGTAAATAAAATAACAGATAAACGTGCGTCACGGCCACTAGACTGTATAATCTATGGTATAATTTCTCTGCTTGTTTTTTTAGTAGCTGTGTTTGATTAGTTGCCGGGGCGTGTCTGCGTCTAAACATTTGGGAGAGTTATAGTTTCGTTACAGAAAGCCGGATTTCGTAGGTAAATACATTTTTGGCAAGTGTTTCATACATAAAAATAATTATTACGTTTAGAATAAATATGAAATAACTCAATGTTAATTGGTATGAAACGAATGTAAAATGAATGTTATGTAAATGTTAAAGAAAGTGCCTGCGTCTGGCTATACTCTCGGGGCGTATCTCTGATTCAGGCAATCCCCACGCTTTTAAAACTAAGAAAGCCTGAGTGACTAGAAAACAGCCTCAGCCTTACACATACGTAAGAACTTTAATTCATTTTATTCAACATGATTTCAACAGAGTTTGATTTCTGGTAAAGTAAAACGAAGTGTTTGTAGACAAAAGAGCGTACGCATTCTTAAAATGATGATTGCCAGAAGGCTTGCGACTTGCTTGAATTTCACTGTCCATGTGCGGTGGTACCTCTTAATATCAGGCGAGCCTCCTGCCCGTGTGCCCCTTTTTTCACTTAAAACATGAAACAGGCGGTATGTTCAATAAAGTATGCTCATTAGTGGTTCTATTCGGTGATGAGACTAAATATTTGATACTGCTAAAAGTTTGGCGTAACACATCTTTCATCACACCTACAGGTATACTTGCGATGCAGTTCGCATTTATTAATTGCAGTGAAACTTCTCTATCGACGTTGGAAAAAAAATTACCGACACATTTTTCGGTTACGCGTCACATTTTTTCGTTACGCGCCATCTTTTTTTTTGACTTCGGTTGATTCGAAGAGATTCGAAGCCATTAATAACAAAAATATATTAAAAGACATAACAATGATAGTAATTATTACCATTGTTTGTTTAAATTCTACTAAAATTCCTGAAATTCTGTAATAATCTTAGTAGAAATAGAGTAAACTAAACTAATTGTATTATTTGTATTTATGTCTATGAGCCTTTTATTAAACATTATCTAATTTAACTTTATTTAAACAATTTCTGTAAAGTTGCATATAGTAGTCATTTTTCGAAAATTTCTCTTCACACATTTTTTATTATAGTTCACCACATCATAATGCTATATCTAACTATATAAGCTATGTTCTCTTACATTAATGACACATACCTAAACATAAATTTTATAAAAAATTACAATAAAATTACTACGAAAACAGTGGATAGATACCTACAGTATCACTTTACAATGCTTTTAAATAGACTATCTCACAACCGTTACAATATTATTACATAATAACCTAGACATAATTTATAAAGTTTGAAATCTTTAGCTGGTTTCTGATAGGCAGTTAAATAATTCTCGTAAGTTAGATAAAATACTAGTCTGGAGATCTTATCAGATCGACACGAATACCTTTGCCAACAAATTGTATTGCAATATAAAAAAATTCCACGCCACAGAATGTTACACGCTAATTCCGATTTTACAAACCAATAGAAGTTGTTGGTTTTATCGTCCATCTGTACCAATCTCGCGTCTTGCATTATTAAAAACTAAAAAAAAAATTGTTGGAGAAAAAAAACGGAAGTAGTAAAATTTAAGTGGACTTAGACCGTATTTATAATAATAATAATAAAGCCCGTTTAATTTCTTATCACGACAAAAAAGATAATATACAGCTTATATTTTTTACGTTTTATACATTATTTTATTTATCTTGTTATATATCCTATATCTTAGCTAAATTCAGTACCGTCGATCGGAACCCCTTTGCGGGTAAAGGCCTCCTCCAGCTTTTTCCAACTGACTCTATCCACGGCCTTCTGTCTCCATTTGCTTCCTGTTACCGCTTTTATTTCTTCTATCCACCTTTTTTGGGGTGCCCTCTTCTTCTCCTTCCACTTGTTCCTTTTCATACAGTTATCTGTAAAGTCCATCTTTTATCTGTATATGCTATATGCCCCGTCCATTGCCACTTCTGTTTTGGGACATTTTGTAAGGCATGTATTTATCTTATTTTCAGTATGCTTCTTTCCATTGCTTTCTGGCATGCTTTTTTTATCTTTGTGTTGCAAGTCCACGTTTGGCAGCCGTATGTGAGAATAGGTAAGATACAAATGTCCAAGACATGTCCAAGACATTCATGGTCAAAAAGAAAAAAAATAGTTTTACATATTCCAGAGGCTTTCCGTTAAGGTATTGTGTAATAAGTGTTTGTAGTTAAGCAATTTGTCATTAAGTTTTATTTTCGTTCATTTTAAGGCCTACTTCTTCACTTTCTCCGTTTAAGGTAAATATGATATTTTCTAGTTCCTTACTCGTTTCAGTATATAACACGTTGTTATGTACTGCATATGTTATCGCTTAGGTTAAAGTTGTGTTAATGTATGTATTTGGTTAGTGAATAAAGGCTTTTTTATTATTATCATAGGTATGTATGTTGTGCACAGACTTGCGTATCAGGCAACATTTTGCCGATGAATAGGGATGCCTACAGGTTCGAATTTAATGACGTGGAATAAGTGATACCTTCATGAGTTTATGTTCCAAAATAAACGTATTATATTTTATTTTATTTATTTTATCTAAGAAGCTACTATATCGATTTTGATTAAATCTCGACTGTTTCCTAAGAATATTAGGATCGTATCGATATTATCGTTTATCGTTATCGTTTCAAGAATTTGTGCACCAACTTAAGTACTACAAAATTTTGCAATATACACAGGTATCATATAACACCAGGTCAATCGGATAATCTCCTTCGTGAAATCAGTAAAAGACTCCACAGACTACTTACCTTGTTACCAAGCTCCAGGATGGGATTTATAGTGTTGCCCAAAATCGATCTTGGTCTAGCAGTCTTGGTCTTGTTCTTGCATTTTCGCAAGACCAAGACCAAGACTGAGAGAGCAATACCAAGACCAAGACCAGGTCTTGGTCTTGCATTTGGGCAACACTCAGGGTCGGAGTTTTCTCGATTTCTATTGTTTTATTGACACGTCGAATTTTGTTACGGTTGTACTGAAAACAATGAATTTCAGCGTGCATTATAACATGTTACACGCAATTCACAAAGGATTGGACTGAAAACGGCGTTCTGAAACAATCGCTTTTTCCAATAAAGCCTTTGATCAGTTCCCGAGACTGCATTGGATACGGCACGTGTTATGTAACCTAACATTAGTTAATTTACAAATATATATTTTACGTTTTTAACTCATTTTGTATTGCGCAGCCCGGACATACAATGACCACTATTTAAGCCTTGACTTGTTAAGGCTATCGCGGAATGTGGTTAAAAAGTGTATTAAGAATATCCGTAGCCCAAAATCACCTGCATCGTGAGCACACCCAACATACACACCATCACGTACATACCATCACCCAACACAGCCAAATTAGGCTAATTTAAGTAAATTTAATCACACTTAGTTCAATGTATTGTATACTTTTAGTTTGTTCGTTCCCTTATGTAAATCTTTTTGTAGTAAAATGTATGATGTATTCCATCCTTGACTATATTTTCAGTGTATTTGTTTGAAATTATAAATAATTTATGTTAGCTGTAGGATTACGAAATAAACACTCATAAATTGTAATAGAACATTCTTGATTCCGATAATGACCAAAACGTCGACTATATTTGTATTGAAGTATCAAGATTTATAAACGCTTAGATAAGCTCATATTTTAAAGTTTAAACGATTGAAGTTAGTTGTTACCCAGCTTCAAACAACGTCTCTGATTTAACATATGTTTAAACATATCTACAACTATCGCCAGCGAACTGATCTCACGCTTAGATTACTATATTATAACCTGAAAGCAACCATTTTTATAAAATAACTTTCTTGATGCGACAGAATCCTGCGAAATGATATGATAATTCATTTAGTCATTTGCGTAGCTAATGTAAACAAAGGTTTCTTTCTTCTTTCATTCACTTCGATCCTACTACCTCAGGGCGCAATGAAAAACAGTGACCCATTTCCATATCTAAATGTAAATAAGATGAACATCAAAACCTCAAAACTTCCTAAAAAGAAGAAGAAGAAAGAAGTTCTTCTTGGATGGACAAAATGTAATTCACAAAAACGAAGAAATTCGACGTTAATAGACTATAGAATAGTAAATGAACACGCTGTCTCTCGCTGTCAATAAAGTATCCGATTTACTGTCAAACCTTTGACAGATAATAAAAGGAATTAACTATGGACAATATCGTACATTCTCAAAGAGTTAATTTAAGCTAAAACGAGTTTATCATCTTGGCTCTGGCCCAACACGGACAGTGGATTTACGAACAACGCACGGTTGAATATAACTATTTGTTACTTGATGAACAGTTGACTAAATATTGGCAGTGTTGCCAGTTTAGACTTTTTCCATTATTTCAAATCAATTTTGGAGAGTAGTATGGGTTACATTGACATTAAAATATAAATGTATAATAACACTTTTACAGTATAAGACGAATGACAATATATTATTCACGGCAACGCACTCGCGAGCGTATGGCATTATGAGTGTCCATGGGCGGTGGTATCAATTACCATCAGCTGAACCGTATGTATGTTCTAAAAAATATGTCATTTATAGGTAGTTTTACTTCCTGAAAACAGGAAGGAAGGAATGTTCTTTTTGTATCAATATCTCGTGAGTGAATGACTGAGTAATTAAATTTTAAATATAATACTTGATTTTAATCCTTAACCTTTGGTTTGGTATCTATTCGTTATTCGAGATGTACACGATAAATACTATACTATATTACTGGATACTACTAAATCACTGAATAAATTCAAAACTCGATATATGCCTGGAAGAGATCGCTTGTTAGCGATAAGGCCGCCCGTTGCATCCCTTGTAATTTTTATGTATTGTGTTATTTGTGTTTCTTTGCAACGAAGTGTAAATAAATAAATAAATAACTCGTACTGAAACGTAAATTAATCAATAAAGCTTTTATAAATATGACGATTATTTAAATTACCCTAATCCTTGGGATTGATTGGCTCAAGTTCAAAAAAATTGTAAGAAACAAAACTTGGCGATTAAAAAGAGTGGTCGAGAGTTTCTTGCCCGCTCTATGCCCTTGACTTGCGAAGTGGTAGTAAATGTAAATTTAAAATCCATTAAACATATTTTCTGTTGACGTTCATAAGTGTACTTATACCTACTACCATACAGTTTACTGTACTACCAATAATTCATATTACAGTATTTCGTTAAATATTTCATTTCGAGTGATTTCGCAAACAAAAAAACATCATGTTTTTATCCGTTTCATTTAAATAATATTAAAGTATAATTGAAATTTCCATTTGTCAACAGGTCTCACCGGTTCCAACGCCAACACGCTGAACGATTGTGATGATAGACTTATGATATACAATCGTACTAGTGTGTTATACAATTATATAACCATTTTAAATTATTTATTAATTACTTCCATTGGTTATTTTGTTGTATCTATAATTTTGAAATTTCGATTAAAACTTAAACTTAACTTTTGTAATGAGAAATAAAGTTCTCTAAACATAAACATAAGGCCGGCAACGCTCTCGTAAGCCCTCTGGCATTGAGAGTGTCTATGGGCGGCGGTATCACTTAACATCAGGTGAGCCTCCTGCCCGTTTTCCTCCTGTTCTATAAAAAAAACATACATAGACAAAGTTAAAAACATAAAAGACGTCGTAACACATACAAAAGAGTTAAAGTAAAACTAGGTTAGTCACATGTCTCGCATTTGTGATGGCATATAGGTCAGGAAGACCCTTACTCGAGAGGACGCCCGCCAGAAAGAAGATGGAATAAAAGGTTTAGCGAGGCAGAATTGGAAAATTGTCACCAGGAAAAAGACAAGTGGAAGATTTTGGTGGAGCTTTCACTCCGTCGGAGTTCGAGTACTTGTGTAAAACATAACTACATGGTACTCGAATGAAGGCTATTTTTATGGTAAAATCTAAATTTTGGGTCTATCTATGCTGGTTAAGAAGTTTATGGTTAAAATTTAAACCCCGTAATGTGTACTGTTGTTTTAATTGAATTGATGGAAAACCCTGTTTTTTATTTATACGTTTATTATCTTAATTAAATTATTTATTATAAGATATGTTTGAGATGAAAATGAGTCTGTAGAAAATTAAACCTAAAGGTATATAAAACATCACTGGCGTTCTAACCCTCTGGTTTTGGACACAGATGTCTGTTTCGTGACTGTCAATAGGCAAATTGATCATCCTTGTGTGACTTAAGATAAGCATATGAAAAAAAGTGGGGTTAATACCTTGGGTCCAGATTTCTGTCCGTTTTCTATTTTTTTATAAGTTGGGTACGAACCTGCCGTAACATAATTTAAACAGATGAAAACAGAAACAAATAGTAGTGCATCAACTATCAGTCAACATATTTTTCTCTTACAATGTGGTATATCAAATAATAAAAGAAGCAAGGAAACCAGAGGTGATAACCTTTTTAGGTCTAGGCCTCAGACTTCTGTATCTGTCTCGTGATAATTTGTTAGTCTATTAGGCAAGTATCTGATCATCATTTGGGTCTAAGGCATGCCGGTTTTCTTACGATGTGTTTTCCTTCACCGGTCGAGCGAATGTTAAATGCGTACATAGACATAAAGTTAATTGGTGCACAGCCTAGGACGAAACAAACAAACTAGAGAATCAAATGTAAGATCAACAAGATGATTCAGCCACTAGGCTAACAATTCTCTCGTATTCTATATTCCCATTAAACTATGCTGCTAATAAAAAAAACAGTGGCGCTACAACCTGTTTTGGTCTTGGCCTCAGATTTTCGAATCGGTTTCATGATCCTTTTTAAATCTAATAGGCAAGTAGGTGATCAGCCTCCAGTGCCTGACACATATCGTCGACTTTTTGGGTCTAAGACATGTCGGTTTCTTCACGATGTTTTCCTTCACCGTACGAGCAAGGTTAAATTGCGCACATAGAAAGAAAGTCTATTGGTGCACAGCCGGGGATCGAACCTACGACCTCAGGTATGAGAGTCGCACGCTTAAGCCACTAGGCCAACACAGCTCTTAGCTGCTAATACAACTCCAACATAATTTATGTATCTCACTATCTAATCAGCTACATTGTACGTTTTTCTAATAATGTAAGTGTTTGCAAAATGCAATACTAGAAAATCCATTAGGAGATAAGGTGCGGTACATTGTATAATGTTGTAGAATATTCAACTATGGGCTCTAACGTTCACCTATTTCCTTTATATATGGATGTTAAGAATATCCATAGCGCGAAATTGTAGCAAGTGGCACAGTGCGGAGAGGAATGGCAAGACTTGGAGGAGGCCTTTGTTAAAAAAGGGCACTCATACAGAGAATAAAAAGGCTTTTATTATTACAACTGTATTATAAACTACCCAAATATAACAAATATTACTTCTCTCAATACATTCAAATCGAAGCTAAGTGTAAGACAAAGTTACTTTTGATTTAATTTTATTATAATTAATTTTTATTCATGTCTGTGGTAACTTTTACTTTTAAGTTTATTGCGTGTACGGCTATCGCTTTTTTGTGATTATTTTGAGAACGACTACAATGTGAATGTTTATCTCAAGTATTATTCTTATATTAGTTACATTTTTGTCTTTTTTTGAGAAATGAAGTCTTTAAACCTATTGTTACAGCACTAAATAACCCGCACCACAACACAACACCACCGAATTAAATACTTTTAAAATTTTCGTAAATGTATATTTTACGTAATGCATGTATACATGTATCTGTGGTATACTTATTGTTATATATAATATATGATAGCTGTCAAATTGAATGTCAAATGCCATCAAAATATATATTGAATATATAAATCATGACAATTGATTTATATATTCAATACATATTTTTATGTTTATTTATTCAATATGTAAATGACAGATACGTACATATACAAACACAAGACATCAAAAACATAAACAAGTTGTAATTATAGATTTGTCCTTGAATTGTTTCATAGATAAGAATAAAAAATCTATAAAAAGAAGAGTAACACTACTGATATAAACATATACAATAATAACATTTAACATAACATTTGCCAGAAAAGGACACAGAGACCTTAAAAGTATGGGATAGAAATAAAAATGTGTTGTAGGGTATAATGATGAGCAGTGTTGGGCCTAGTAGCTTTAACGTGCGACACTCCTCCCTGACGTCGTAAGTTCGATTCCCGTCTGTGCACCAATAGACTGTCTGTCTATGCGCGCATTTTACATTCGTTCGTACGGTGAAGGAAAACATTGTGAGGAAACCGGCTTGCCTTAGACCTAAAAGTTGACGGCGTAGGTCAGGCACAGGAGCCTGATTGACTATTAGATTTACAAACGATCATGAAACAGATACAAAAATCTTAGACACCAGACCTAAAAAGGTTATAGCCTCACAGATTTTATTATTTACTATAAGTATAAAAATATCGTCGAATATTTGGTAACAGGTATACGTGACCTCGACTTGTACAATGTAAATGAACGTTTAACGCTTTATCAATATGATAATAATATTATTATCAATATTTGGACAAGAGGCTGGAACAACTCGAATACAACGCGAGTGTTCATTTGATTATTCCAAGCGCAAATAAATAAAAAACGAAATTATAAGCAATTTAATTCAACACCAACTCGTATCAATTCTAGATATTGTAGATAATTTAGATAATTATATCTTTATACGGCTGATGACTGCTTACATATATGAAGAAACTACCAGTAATACTTTTCACTGTATCATATCTCAAAGAAGTCACAAACATTGGGAGAAACTTTGTAATGAAAATGAAAAGTTCCAAACTCCACTTCACTCCGTTCCAGTTTCCGCAATTAGACGCCTATTTAGTCCTTTGAGCGTAAAATGCTGGCTAATTAAGCTATACAATAGCTCTCTGCACAAGAGACTGACCATCTACAGGTATCGACAGGTAATATAAATTGATACAATTCTGGGTTTGGTTTACGCATTATTATAACTTTTGTTTGACTATTTAAAGGCTATTTTTTTTAGTAGAAATACATATGTAACATTAAAGTAAAACATTTTTATCGACTGGAAATGTGAGAAGCCAGAATTTTATTTTTACAGATAACCCAGCTCACACTTTGGATTAAATGTAGGAATAGTTTTTAAATGGCAACACATCAAAGGCTATAATTTGTATATTTAAATTGTATACTTTAACCATTTTGTTTTATTTATGTTAACCTAAATTGTCATACATTTTAGATAAAAGAGTTTGTAACATATAGATATAGTGAACTTTAATAAATATATAAATATTTTTAAAAATCATCAAGATATCACGGCCTCTTTATCAAAAGAGAAAAAAGTAAACGATGTAAAAGAACGTGAATATTCATGTAACGTAAACTTTGGCTCTCGATTCAAAACGTTCACTTCGAGTCTTGATGTTCGTGTACCTTCTTAAGTGGCATCTTATCGCTGATAAATATATTGTATTGACGACCTCCCTTATCTCACAAATACGTGCATTCAACTCGTGCCTTACGAAGAAAACTCAAGGTGATTTCAGGGCATTCCCGAACTGATTATTGCCAGTTCTTCTCTTCCGTTCTACGCCCTTGATTTGAGAACTGGCAGTAAATGTAAAATTAAATTCATTTAATATTTCTTTTTTTTGACGTTCATAAGTGTACATTGTTACCTACATGAATAAATAAATTTTGAATTTTTGAATTTTTTTTTTTCTGAACAGCTTTTGGATGTATGTATATCGAAAGTAAACATATAACAACTAGCAAACTCGACCAAGTGTTGCTGTGGCTAAGATTTTTGTTATATTATTATATATATATATATAGACTATTATATAGAATAAACTATTCAAGGGAAACGGTAGGAGAACTTATGCGAAAGGTAGATGAAACTTAGGTGAAACGTTGATACTTTTAACACAGCGCCATCTGTTTGCATCAAATAATAAACAAATATTTGTAATAAAATAATATTCCGGGTATAAAGTGAGATGTAAGCTATCCTATCTTTTAAGTTAGACCAAACTGCACACGGTGTGCAAATTTGATTGATATCGGTTCGGTAGTATAGGAGTCAATAGCGGACAAACAACGTGACACGTAATTTATATATATAAAACTAGCGGACCCGACAGACGTTGTCCTGTCTACACGTCTTTAATTTGAAAATTTCAATAAGCTAAAACATTCTGGACCATTTTGATGAAAATTATTATTCAAATGTTAAAATGTCAAATGACAATATCTAACGATCCAGCACATGGTCTACAATAACACAATGATAACAAAACTTTTTTTTAATTTGATCGCAGCGCTAACTGTCGGGATAAACTAAAATTAAAATTCGAATATTATTTAAAATTTGACACTGCGATGGTAGCGCCGTCTGTCGCATCCAATGTAAAACATTCCAAAATCAACAACTACTAATAAATTAAAAATTAATTAAAAAAACATTGTCCAGCGGACAAAATTGTGAATCTAAACCATTCCCAGATCCCCTTGAACACACACAAAACATTTCGTCAAAATCGGTCCAGTCGTTTGAGAGAAGTTCAGTGACATACACACTCACAGAAGAATTATATATACAGGGTGTCCCAAAAGTCGACGTCAAGTCGAAAGTTTCTCATAGGTAATGCCACACCAGTTATCAGAAAAATTAAAAAAAAAAATTAAGTCATGTATTTTTGAAGTTATGGAAATTTTCCTTTTATTCCAGAAAATGTACACCATGTGACAGTTTTTTCATTCCTGTTGTTACAAATATTTACTTTTTGCCAATTTTTTTTCTCTTACGTCATCCCGAATAGTGCTTTATGTAACATATGACCCTATGCCGATCACTCGAACTTGTAGGAAAATGTCATTTTATACCGTACCAAGTTTTCAAAATTAAATTTTCGCACTAGTTCAACTTATCGTCCTGAAAAAAAAATATACCATTCCAGTTTGGCAAGCAGCTTTAAAAGTTCGCGCATTTAATAAGGATTCTAACGTGGTATAACACTTACTTCATTATTTCTTAGATCGGCCATAAAAAAAATTTTTGTTAAACAAAGTCTGTTTTTAAAAATTTCTCTGGAATTACAAAAAACGATTCTAGTGTACCCAAAGCGTACCTAATAACCACAGCGTGGTTTAAATAAGATGGAGAGAGACATTCCATAAAATGTGAGCGAGACAGATAGTGACGCTTATGACATACGGACGCAAATAAGTAAAATAGACAGTTTCTGTGAGAAAATTTCGACTTGACATCGACTTTTGGGACACCCTGTATAAAGATAACAATAATATTTGTGACTTACCAAAGGCCAATGAATACATACATTTTTATTTGTTTTACTGAATTATTAAATTTAAATTATGATATGTAACGTTTAAAAACCACTGTGGTTTCTGTAAATGTAACAATAGTAGGCTTGTTTACGATCGCGATAAATGCATATAAAAATAATTTAACATACTTTTTATGTTGCTTAACGTAAGTCTATCTAATAACTGATTAAGTAAACGCGGGTACCTCAACCATGGGCGGATCGTGAATTTTGACCTCTGGACTATAACGGGGAATTCCCCCGTAATGCGTCTATTAGATCACGGTAGAAAATACACTGACCGGAAACAAAAATTCCCCTTAAGTAGATCCGTCTCTAACTGGGCCCTCCCCACAAAGGAGGGTAATGGTAATGGTCTCTTTTGTAGGAATAGACTTCGGAAAAAATAATTTACACATTTCGAATAGTAAATACAAAAATAATCTACTTGATTTCCCAATAAATTGTTGATTGAAAAACTTGACAAAAAACTTTGTTCATTTATTGGGAAAATAATTTGGGGCCAGAGGCCTTCATACCTCTCAATCCGGGCCTGATGTCTGCGTTCTCTCACCACACCTTACATTATCACGTTTTAAAAATAAGTGGAAAATACATCCGTAATAGTCCTTAGAAGAACTTTCTTCTTCTTACTCTCCATTACCGAAGTTTTTCAAGTACTCCGCCTCCAGTACACCTCTCCTAAACTATCTAGGAAGAGAGAAGAAGCACACACCTACGAGCGCTTGTAAAATCTTTCTTGGCTTTAAAATGTTATCAAACAAAGACAACCCAAAACCAAGTCTAATCGTGTATCAATTTCAGTAAAATATCATATATCATTGCCACGTTTTATTATCTAAACTTATCACTATACATATTTATCATGCTAATCCTCTAAATGAGTTTGAATGAGTATTCATTAGGAAATAATTTGGGTACAATAGAATATACGTAGTATACAATAGTATACAACGCTAAACTGGTTCAAGTGACGTAATCAATTTGACTGAATGGTTAAGACTTAAGGTGTGGTTTAAACGTATCCGGAATATTTTCCTCGGTTGAAAGATTCAGTCCCCTTATTTCATTTTTAATTTGGTTTAGGTAGTTATTAAACTTTTGCTTTTGCGACGAATCCCCGGGCATTACCTTACATTATACATTAATTCTTCGAGCCGTTTCTGCAAAACTACTATTTCATGTATATAAATAGACTGATGCAAAGACAAAAATTAAAACGAGTAAATGAAATCAATCATGGTTTTTTGAAAAACGAATACACGTGAAATAGCTGTAAAAATTGAATTTGGAATTTCGAACCAAAGAGGAGATATTTACTGTTAAAGTGGCCTGTACGACAAAACGCCAATTTTATATCTAACGACCATACATAATGTAATAATTCAGTTTATCTTTAATAATATTTTAAAGATGTCGTTTGTTTTTTTATCTATTAACGGACTTATGTTTTCTGTTTCATATATTCTTTAAATGTTTTGGCTTTGTAACTATTATGTTACAAAGCCAAATTAAAATAAAAATAATAAAAAAATATATTGTCCAAGTGCATTATTTCATAATATGAATATTTAACTGCATCCATAGCGCAAAATCACCTACATCATAAGCACACCCCACATACACACCATCACGTAAATACCCACACTTTTACACCATTACACAACACAACCAATTTAGGCTTTATTAATTAACATATCACAATTAGTTAATTGTATTAAATACATTGTTTGTTTGTTCCCTTTTATAAATCTTTTTATTGTAAAATGTATCATATATTCCATCTGTGGCTATATTCTCAGTGTATTTGTTTGTAATTATATATAATTTATGTTAGCTACAAAATAAATAAATAAACTGTAATAAATTGACACATGCGCTTCAAAAAATTTACCATCATAAACTCAAAACAAAATATCTAAGATATGTTTTAGTTACCTAGTTACATCATTGACCAAATTTCTCAAACATTTAAATTACACATAATATTCATGACAAGGAACGCCAACCATTTCGCCTCAACCTCACAATGTCAGTTACTCAATGCACTCATAACTCAGACATCACCAAAATTACCGTAACCTTCGAGCATTCATAAAACGAGTTCCACTTGCTCGACGTAAGTAATTTCGACAGTATCTAGTTACTTAAGACGCATGGAATCCTCAGCTGTGATAATAAATTGTACTTTTATGCTGAGACTATCAATATTTTCAGGGTGAAGAAAAGTAGTTCCATAGACTAGTTTCGGAATAAAATATTAAGGGATAAATAAATAAATAATAAATAAACTCGACCACAGAGTTATCCATTAATATTATTTGTATATATAATTAATATCCCGTTCGACTTTTGTGCACACGTCTTTTGTGTAACAAGAAAAAGAATAGTGCATTTTCTTTGACCTTAAAGAAAAACGGGAATAAGACGTAAAACATAATATGTAAAGTGCCACAAACACTTTCTTGGCTGGTAAGAGCGTCGCTGTCATAGATAAAAATAACTATAAATAAATAAACGTACTGTCTGTAAATAAAAATTAACAATTATGAGTCTTGTCAAATAAAATTTGAAGTCATGCAGGCTAACCTAATAATTTATTGAAATCTCTTAATAAAACAATGTATACTGATGATATTTAGTAGTTAGTATTTAGAAAATACAGTTCTAGATGGCTTAATTGAATTTGACACAAATTTTATTTGGATTTTTAGTAGATGGATGTATTTAAGAGCTAAGTGACAATGTCAGTCTGACATTTCAAAATGGCGACGGTTATACCACCTTCAGCCGCCGCGGCCGCGCCGGCCCAGAAAAGTATGTGGCACTGTTATGCTATTGTAATGTACCTATAGAATGCTGAGGCAATCCGACTCCTTGAGACAACAGGAATAAGACGACCAAAGAGAATTCTACCTTTAGAGTTAATAAAACTAGTGTAGTGAATGTAAGTGCAAGTGCGGTATCTCAGACACAAGAAAGTGCCAAAACATTATACAACACTAAACATTTTAGTTAATAATCTGAGTTTAAGCTATTCACTTGTATTGTAGAAACTTAAGTCAACATAATATTACTTATTAATAAATAAATAAAATAAAATAAAATAAAATAGCCTTTATTGCTGAACTTATTTTTACAGTAATTTTTCTTACAAATACGTTTATAACTTTTAACAGTTTCTTTTCTTTTCATAAATCAGGTATCGGTAAACGGTCGTTTCTACATTTCAGCTTGTCTTTCGACATAGGCCTCCTCTAAAGATTTCCACTCTGTTCTATTTTTCGCTATGCGCGTCCATAATGGGCCCGCCACTTTTTTGATGTCGTCCTCCCATCTTCTAGTCTGTCTGCCTCTGTTTCTTTTACTATCTCGTGGTTGCCATTCAGTTATTATTCTCGTCCATTTCTCCTTCTTCTCTCTTATCATATGCCCAGCCCACCTCCACTTTAAGCACCTGTATGTTGTGTATGCATTCTTAAATTTTGTTTTGTTTTTGATACATTTTAGTTTAACTCGGTCTTTTCTTTTAATTCCTATTGTGCTTCTCTCCATTCCATTCTGACAAACTTTTATTTTCCTTGCTTGTTCTTCTGTCAATGCCCATGTTTGGCACCCATATAGTAAGCATGGTAAGATACACATATTGTATATTCTCCTCTTGTTCCTCATAGACATCTCCTGGTTCTTCATGACTTCACTGAGTGACCAATATCTCTTCCAAGTATTAGTTATTCTTCTTTCTATTTCTTTTTGCATACATTCCTCAGTAGATATTAACTGTCCCAAATACACATACTCCTTTACATACTCTATTTCTTCATCATTTACTGTTATGGACTCTGTTTGTGAGGAGTTAGACATTACTTTTGTTTTCGTTAAGTTCATTGACAGGCCTGCCTTCTCACTTTCTTCCGCTAACTGTTGCAACATTTCCTTTAGGGTTTTCGGGTTTTCCGAAAATAAGATTAGGTCGTCTGCAAAGCGTAGGTGACTCAGATTTTCGCCATTTATATTTAGTCCTTTATTCGTCCAATCCAGATTTCTGAATATCATTTCCAGAACTGCTGCAAATATTTTTGGTGAAATTGGGTCTCCCTGGCGTACACCTCTCTCAACCGGAAATTCTTCGCCTATAGATTCTAATTTTACTTGTGTGGTGCTTTTTGTGTATACGTTTTTCAGTATCCGTATGTATTTTGCATGTACGCCTTGATCTTTTAGTGCGTCCCAGATAAATCTATGTTCAAGTGTGTCGAATGCTTTGTTGAAATCCACGAACCCTATGTAGTAAATTTTGTTATATTCTTTAAATTTCTGGAGTATTTGTCTAAGGGCGTGTATGTGGTCTATTGTTGAAAAATGTCTACGGAATCCAGCTTGTTCTTTGGGTTGATTTTCTTCAAGTGTGTTTGTGATTCTAGATAATATTATTTTTGAAAACACTTTGTAAATATTGGACATTAAACTGATTGGTCTGTAATTTGCTATATCTCCTTTGTCACCTTTTTTATGTAGTAGTATAATTGTAGATTTTGTCCAATCCTCTGGAATGTTTTCCGTATTGATAATTTCATTAAATATATCTGTAAGTCTTGGAGCGATTACTGGTAACGTTGCTTTTAGAAGTTCGTTTGTAACAAGATCAGATCCAGGGGCTTTATCGAGTTTTTGTGTATTTATTGCTTTTATGGTTTCTTCCTTCATTATTTCCGGTATATATTCTTCATTAGTTATTTCGTCGTTTTCTTTTATAGTGTCTTTCTCTTTTTGACTTCGGTATAAGTTTCGGTAGAATTCTGTAGCGATTTTTAATATTTCGAGTCTTTTACCTGTACTATTACCATCTTTCTTTCTCATACTTGGTATCCAGTCCTTTTTGTAGTTTAACTCCTTCAATGCCTTTTTTATTCCTCCTGTCTTTTCTATGTAACTTTTCATTGTATTAGATCTTTTAGTTTTTCTTTCTTTCCTAAGTTGTTCACTGATCTTTTTGCTTACTTCTGTTACTCTTTGGCGGTTTCCTTTAATTTCCTTTTGTCGTAAAAGTTCTTTTCGTTCTTGTAATAATTGTTTGATTGTAAGTGAGACTTCTTTCTTGATACTTTTGTTTGTTTTTCTGGTTACTGTTTTTAGTTGATTTAGTAATAGGTTGTACTTTTCTTGTATCGATGGATATTCTTTCTTCTCTAATTCCGCGGCATCTAGAGATGTTTGAAGATTATTAAGTAATAGTTTAGGGTCACCTGAGTATTGTACCGCTAATTGTTTATTTTGAAATCGTCTTGTTTTCTTGAACATTCCTGACATCGCAACTCGAACCATCCTATGGTCTGTGTGGAAGTTTAAATTGTTTATGATCGAAATGTTCTTGAAGGCTTTTCTATTATTAGACATAATAAAATCGATTTCATTCTTATATTGTCCATTGGGTGAGATCCATGTCCATTTTTTTGATGGTTTCCTTTTATAAAAACTGTTTAGAATACTTAATCTGTTTTCCAGTGCAAAGTTTACTAGTCTTGTTCCGTTTTTGCTTCTATTTCCATACCCATAGTTTCCTATGGTATTTTCTTCCCCACTATTTTGAATCCCAATTTGTCCATTAAAGTCTCCCATCACGATGACGTTTTTGTGTGCGTTATCAATAGCGTTTTGGAGATTTTCATAGAATTCCTCAATTGTTTTTACGTCCTCTTTTTTATCAGATTCAGTTGGTGAATATGCCTGTATAATAGACCATCTCTCTTCTTTATCTCCGTTCACGGGCAGTTTTATATTAAGGATTGCAATACGTTCCGAGAATCCACTAAGTTCTTCTATGTTGTTGACTAGATTTACTTTCACCATGAATCCAACTCCATACAGCCCGGGCGTCTCCCCTTTATAATGTAGTACGTATTTGCCATGGTTTTCTATACCTTCTCCAAATCTGCGCATTTCGCTAATACCTATAATATCCCACTTTAACTCTTCTATTGCCAGCTCTAGTTCTTGGAGTTTTTCAGGTGTTCTAAGAGATCGACAGTTAATAGTTGCTATGTGGATGTCATTTACTTTGTTTTTCATGTTAGTGTTATTTTTTTCCTTTAGAGGGTCGTGGTCATTTTTCCCCACGATGACCAGTCGGCTTGGGGAAGTATTTTGTTTTGTTATTTTATGTTGGTTCATGTTGAGCTGTTTATTTTTCCGTTTACCGACAGTTAATTGTTATTCTTTGTTAGTTGTTGTCTTAGCGGGAAGAGACGAAAGAGAATTAGCTCTAATCCTCATTACGTCGAAAGCATTTGGTCTATTGTTAATCGGCGGCATTAGAGTTTGTTGTTTCCTTGGTTGAGCATTGTTTTGTGGGGATGATGATGTTTCTCTTTTGCGCTTTTCCTTATTTATGTTAGTATTTTTTCCTTTTACTACTAGTTTGTCAAATTTCAGGTACGCGATATTTCCCTTTTCTCTCTCCTCTTTTAGCTGCGCCTGCAACGTTTTCCTTTTCTCTATTACTTCCTTTGTGTAGTCTTCTGTAACATATACATTTTTGAAGTTTTTCTTCTTTCCCATAACTTCATTCTTCTTCCATTCGCTCGTAAAGGAAATCAGAATTGGTCTTGGTTTTCCAGAAGACTTTCCCTTTCCTAGACGATATATTTTGTTTATCTCATGTTCTTGTAATTGTATGTCAAGGTCAGTTTTGAAAATATGTATTGTATTTTGTATTAATTCTTGTGTAGACCTTTCGCCTTCATTTACTCCAAACATTATCAAATTGTTTTGCTTCTTTCCTCTTTTTAAACTTTCTACTTCCTTTTCGAGATTTTCTACTTTTATTTTTAAGTTTCTATTTTCTGTTATAATAGGTTGAAGTTTTTCGTCTAATCTCTCCATTATATTATTTGTTATCGAATCTTTCAATTCTATTGTTTGGTTCAAGATTTCATTCTTCATTTTATCAAACAATAGTTGAAACTGATCCTCCATTCTTGTAAACTAAATCTGCGTGTTATGGAACGTAATTAGTGGTAGTTTTTATTTACTTGCTCTGGCAACACTAGTTAGCTGTTACTGTGACAAGTGTCAATGTCATTGATCTTTTGTCTATGCTCAATATGATTGGTG
Source organism: Pieris mannii (assembly GCA_028984075.1). Taxonomy (NCBI): domain Eukaryota; kingdom Metazoa; phylum Arthropoda; class Insecta; order Lepidoptera; family Pieridae; genus Pieris; species Pieris mannii. The sequence continues at coordinate 2,013,363 of CM054784.1, forward strand.
GATTTCTAACCTCTAATTATCACTTTTTGGAGATACTTTTGTTGAAATTCAAGAACTTACGTGATATTGTGTGAAATCGGTAGTTCCACTACACGGACGACACTTCAATTTGTGTTTTGTGACGTCGCAGTCTCAAGAACAGTGTACGAAATTATTTTTAGCACTCAATAATACGGAGCTACACAATTACGATGCTTACAGTATGACAGCCCAAATCTAACTCTTATTACTTATTACTTAGCCATAAATCTGTAATAGGCTATATTGTCATTCATAGAAAATCCCATGCATGTTTATGTAAATGAATTTCACTGTTACTCTGGCCTCCCATTCATAGCGAGCATATTGGGTGGTTGGATTTTGGTGGGTATGGATCCATTGCACCCATTAGCCTCACCGACTTCACTGCGCAGTCTGCAAATTGATTTCCCAAAAATAAAAAAGAGGCCTTTAATGAAAGGCCAATACATAAAATGCCGGAAACTCAGTTGCGAGGCTTCAGTCAGTGTCCATGGACGGTATCACTTAACATCAAGTGAGACTTTGGCCCGCTTTAGTCGTCGTCGTCGTCGACAAATTTATAATTTGTCTTGCGTAAATAAAGACGATATAATTACGACGAAAAAACACGATCAAACATTACAGAATATTAACCTTGGTTAAAAGAAAGTACTTGTTCATCCATTAGTATGTACAGTTGTAGGTCATCGCGTGTTGTGTCATAATAATCCGCTAATTTGATTAATAGCTTGCTGACAATTACTCTCGAATCAACAGATTGTGTGTGAAGTGTTACAAAATTAAAATTGCATTAATATATGATATCGGTCATAGACTATATTATTAGTGACTATATATCTACACGATTTCACACTGTCAAATATTGGCTTTTGTTAACATTCATAATTTCAAGTACCCGCCAAAATACTGTTATAGGCAACATGGCGTCCAACGCCATGTTTCTCACACCGACAAAAATCAGTTCTTTTAACTATAGATGTTTTGATAAATTAATTATTTACTCGGCGAGGTTTTTTACAGACTACATTAAATTTTTCACATATTTCTTTCAATAACACTTTTCATAACACTATCATATTTAGCCCTTCAATATGAAATACAAAACATTGGTGCGTAGATGTGCGTACTCCTCGCCAGATTGTAGGCCTCATTCATCACATACAATAGCGTGATATTTTAAATTACATCGTGAAGTTTACGAAACTGATGAATCACAACTTATTACGCAATATCATATGAGACTAGTTTTTGATAAAAATCAACGACAATGACGTTAATTTTGCCTGTAAAATATGTTTCTTTTAACGACACTTTATGAATTTAAAATGATCCGATTCGTTCTTCGTTCGTTCGTTCTTCTCGTCTGTCGCCCTTGATTTGTGAATTACCCCAAGCCTACCAGATTCATATAAATTAGTATCGCCCACATGTTCCCGCCGCCATTACTGGATTTGAGAACAACGCTTCATACATTTTAGAATTAGGCTAACGTCCAAGAAATTTATCATTCCAGCTGTACCACGTCCATCCACGCTTTCAACATTTTGCAACCACAGATAATTTACACAACATCCGCTTGCCATGTTAATTTTACAGTTCAATAATTGTATTAGCTACCCCAACGCCACTTATGACAACCCCCAATTTAGCGTAGTTTTTTATATAACACGAGGAAAAAGGGAGGGAGGCTCACATTGTTAGAAGGCTCCCATGTGCGTTTCCGGGCTTTTAAGAACTGGTACCCTCTTTTCTTGAAGAACCCTAAGTCAAATTGGTTCGAAAATACTTCAGGGGGTTCAGCTGGTTCCACAGTTCTTACAGTAATGTACGCATTGTCTTAAAACTCAATATTAAAATCGGAGTTGAAGCTTCGTGTCTTGAAATATGTTTTTGAAGTGAAACTTGACACGAAACGTACCGAAGATGTGCAGTGTTCTGCCGAAGAAAAGGGAAAGAGCGATTGATAGAGAGTGAGAAAGGGAGATGAAGAAAAAATACATGCAAATGGTTGATGTATTCGTTCCGTAGTTACATAGGTACTAGAACTTTAGATGACAATTCTGTCGCATAATGTTTTGTGCAGTAAAACCAGATTTTTATTTATTTATATTATGATAAGCACGTATACTGTGTAAACACTATCAATATAGATTCACAAATATGGAGTATTTGTTATCATCTATTGGGGTTTTTACCTTCATAATAATTAATTTACAAAGGAGTTTCACTTCTGACATATGTACTTTGTACGCCCGTACTTTTCTTACTAAAGTAGTGTACAAAATGTATCCAAAAAAATTGTGTCATGCTGTGTCAATAAATATCAACAAATATCTTCTCCTCTCCTTCCGATCAAACATGGAATTCTGCATCTATTGTACTTAAAGCTATATGCAACTAAAAATACGATACCTTTATAAGTAGGCAATTACCAGTCCAACGACCGTGCCAATTTAAGCGATAAGAACCTAGAAATGTATTATTTATGTTTCCAAGCAATTCTAAATAGAATAATGAACGTAATAAATTTAAACTACTTGTGGTCACTAATTGATAACCTTATAAAAAATACGGTCGCGTTCAAATTGGTCCATTGTCTATGAAATAAAAAATCCAAACGCAGAATAAAAATGATAAATCAATTAAAAACACAGCTAGACCAATAAATATAATTTATATTTCGATGGAAACTTTCGAAGAAATTAAACTCTTATGACAGTATTAAAATAAAACAAACGATAACATCAAATGTACGAGGACGCTACATTTAAATAGTGACAGTTTAATCATTGGTGTCCCGATATTGACGTATAAAATCAATAGTTTAATTTTTTTTTTATTCAATTATATTTTATTGTTTTACTCCATAAAGCTTTTGCAATCCAAGTTTCATACTTACTGTGACACACTTTAGTTGTGCTGTAATTATGGCAAAGTCTCTCGGCCCCATATAACGTAGGTACACACACGTACGAGGACATTTCTCTGGTGGCTGGTGGCTGAAGAGGGTCTCGCTTGCGCTATAATAGCTTTTCTTAGTTAACACTGACAATTCATCGAATTACCTACACTTCTGTAGATCATGCATGTTATCCCTAAACAGAAAACAAATCACAAATTTACCTCTTCATTTCCTATAAAATAAATCAGTTTAAATACCATTTTAGGTAAAGTATTCACGTGTCTCTGATCATAGCGTATACAGAAACAGAGATAAAACAGTGCAATTAGACTACGTATAAATAAATTTAACTCTTCTGTGACGAACTTCAGTAAAAGTGATCCCTCGTACGTGAGTGAATACGGGAAAATATAGGGAGGAAATAGACATTAAATCCACGTATTACAGAAGACTTGCCTTTTAAAGATAAATTACCACTTAAACATGCAATCAGATGCCGGAACCCCTAGGTAAAATTACTTTTGTTTTGTATACATACAACATAATAGGTTTCCTTTATTTCATTTGTTGTTACACTCGGTGGATTTTATATCAATTTAATCTAAGAGCTAACAAGCAAAGTATGTAAAATACGTTTCTTATCAAAAACGTTGAGATTACAAACATAATATGAGAAAAACAAACCATTATCATAAATATATAAGTTATATTCGCAGTAAGTGATTCTAATAACAAATTTATTTAGTATTATCTTCAGGATTAGTGTATGAATTAAGCAGATAATACACAATCGAATTTAAACAGCCATCCTCTTTACTTTATCGGCATTAAATATTCAGTAAAATAGACAAATTCTAGAGTAACGACGAGTCATCTCTTGCTGTAACACAATTTAACGTGTTACCGCTGGTAAAAAAGAAACAGCAGTACTTTAGGTAATACAGTACAATTAATGATTTATTCGTTATGAATAACGGGGTAAAACTACTAAATTTTCCCTTTATAACATAGTAATAATTACAAATACATAATAGCCCGATTAAAAAAAGATGTCTCTCTCCCGATAGGATTAGGTGAACTTAAAACCGTAACTTAATATTTAATGATGTTGACTCTAAATTAATGATTGAATTCATCTGTGAGAGTTACTTTAATTAACATGAAACCGTCTTGCGAGTAGGTGATTGTATAGGGTATCCCTCTTCGCAACATAAAAACTAATTCATAGAAAGAGATGCCAATACTTAAAACCGTAAGACTTTTAAATTTACTTCTTAGTCAAATTTAACAACGACAGATGTTGAGATGCAAAATCCACACCCATTCGTAATTTATGATTTCAAAGTGTTATTTTGATAATATTTACTAAATTATTTATCTTTTACATAAAACCTAACATTCCAGCCTAATTATTAAACCTCATAGCACCTATTTCATTAAAATTATCTTCTGGCTCTATTTTAAATATCTTTACTAAGGAAGCTACTTTTTATTTTAATTTGTGTTTGGTTTGTTACGTAAAAACGAACAGCTGGATCTATTTCTGTTGCGTCTCCAGCACGTCATAGCTCCGACGGTCAATGCTAGTCTAGTATTAATAGACGACATTTTACCTGATATTTTATACTATGAGACAAACTATTCTCTTAACTTTCTCTTAAACTTATAGATTATTTGTTATATATCTATATATATAACAAATAATCTATAAGTTTTTTCTCTAACAGGTTAATTCTAGGTTTTATCCATTTGTTTTCGACCGAGAAAATACACCAAACAAAATCTCCCAACATTTAAAGAGGTCAGTAACATACGAAAAGAATTGAAAATAATTATAAAAATATGTATAAACTTCACACAATCATTAATCACGCGTATATAGTTGGGGCAGACATTTCAACAGGTTTTTCAATGATTCGATTAAAGAAGTGTTATACTCAACTATGAGCGTCAGCCACTGCGCTCGTGGTTAAAACTCTAGAGTCTAGATAGTAATGGTTTATTAATGACCGATTTTTTTAACTACAGCCATCGTTAAATCTGCATTACCATTGACAATTCACTTAAGTCGATTTCATTAGAGTATCTCAATTAATTGTTTCATCAAAATAACGTACGCTATTCCATTTTCATGCTGATTGTTTTAATCATTAAATGCTTATTATGATGACGGCAGCATAAAAGTACGTAAACAGATATCAATGGATGACGTTTGTCGCCCACATTGGTGGTGCATACACAATATACAAGTAGAATAGATAATCTAATGTTTATGCTAATTTAAATAAGAAATATCTCAAAGTTTACGTAACCTATATCGCTAATTTTCACTTTAAATTACGAACTTCTATATAACTATATTAGTAATTCAGATTTATTATAAGGTAACATAAAAGTCTGTATTTCATTGGCTGCCAAGACCAGTGTATAAATCCACTTTATGAGGAAGTTGCATATTACGGCAAACGACTCCACGTGCAACAGACGTGTTCTGCCAAATGCGAGATCCATTAGACAACTTTATAAATTCAACCTTTGGTTACACAGATCAAAATGATATTTAGTTTGGCCTGAAATGTTTGATATATAATATATAGGTATAAATCAAACAAATATTTACTGTTACATCGATATTTTAATTTCATCGTAATTTATGGAAGATCAATACATGATGACAAATAATGATTGAAATTAACTGACTTTTTACACTTGAACTTCAATGCTATAGGCACTCGATATAATAGATCTAGACGTGAACATTTTATAAATTAGTACGCAGATATAAAAAGACAGCTCTCAAATACACACCGTCACTAGGATTTAATATTCAAAACGACTAAAATGTTCACATTAGAAAGATTTGCATACATGGCAATGAGTTATTTTGAAAGCTAATGGAATGAAGTGTAATCAAAGCCAATATTGAATTTTATCCTAAAATGTGGGTCCAATCACTCTAGTTATATACAATGATTATTAATGTTACATCATTAAATTTCTTATAAGTTTTAAATGAAAGTACATATCCCTAACAGGAACACATTAAAGACATGACTATAGAAATAATGTTACATTATGAATATCTAACTGGCGTATTTATGTAACAGGTTTCCATCAATTACTAAACAATTCTAAAAAACCTCATTCATCAACTCTTTCTTTTTACCATATCCTGTTTATTAAATCTCAAAACAAATAACCTTGTAATGTGCCAAAGCCTATGAATACATTCGATTTTTTACAAGCATTATTCTATTTCTTGATATATTAAAATTTTAGACATAACTTTCATTTGTGATTGTGACAGTATGATAAGTATACTGATAACATTGTTATATCTACTGAAGGAATAGTGTAGATCACATCAAATAATGCTGCACTAATATGCCAATAACTTCCTACACCTGTCCACCAGTTAGGACATCAAATTGCAGTAAAATTTAATCTAAATTAAATTAGTACATAGGAAACTTAACTAACCTGTAAAATATTAAAAGATAAGCAAATTGGTCAATATCTACTAGTACAAGAATTTTTGAATAGATTTAATAAGTTTGATATGACTTTGGATTCAGCGTAAATTAATATTTAAACATGTTAGATGAATGTGCAAGTTAAGTAACCTTCCCAGGACCTAAACTAATGACTATTGACACATACGCGCACATACCACATGTTTAATTCACTACAAATAACTATGATATTTGTACAGCCTGGATTCAAAGTCCTACATCTAATAGCTATCAAACTGACCACTGAGCTACAAATGAAATAGCAAAACACTATGCTCTCACTAACATCACATTATACAAGATTAAATGGTTAATTATAATTTTCCTAAGACTGCCTTTCAAGGCAACATTCATATTTTGTATTCCTGTATATAATACAACCTAATTATATTACCTATTATTACTGTTGCTAGAATACATTCTCATATGGATGCAGTATTATCTCACAATTCTCTTATTATCTTGTGCTTAAGTAATCAATAATAATTTAAAGGTCATATTGCTATCCATGGAGAATGATAGGAAATTTATTGCTCTTTAACTATGATGCTAATGAGAGATAGGTTTCCAATGAGACATTATATGTGGCTGTGTTCATCTTCGGTTACTGTACATTCACTAATAAAAGGAACTATATAAAATTACACTTAAAATTTAAGGTCTCCTTACATCAGATCACAAACGAGCTTGGATTGCACAACTGAACACTACATTATGGTAATAAATTAATCTCTTTCATCTATCTTTATTTAGTTATCCTTAACTAAAATATCAAATGATTCAACAATACATTTTCTAAAAATAAAATCAATAACAAAAGCTCAAAATTACAACTTACACCAAAACACTTCTTACTTAGGATAAAAAGGGACGTGTATCACCATTTGCTTAAAATGATAATATCAAAAGCAAGTTTTGTTTACAGAAATAATTAGTGGTACCTAAACATAGCGCATACTAGCAAAACCTCACAATTCTCAAATATAAGACTGTCTAATGAAAGTGATTTCTATAACAACAATAATTAAGTAATGTCTTCTCATGTCTGACAAATCTAAAAGCAACAAGAAAAATTGCAGTACACATTGTATCCACATTACAAAAACAATAGAAATTATTTAATAAGCTAACTATCGCAATTTTAAAGGCAGACTACTAAACTGATTAAACAGCCGAAAATGAGGGCTTACATTCCTTGTGGCTAGTAACATCATAAATGATATAAATATCACCATAGGATATATATATTAGCCTTCTTATCAATCTGGCAGTAAGCAAATGCCACATATCAGGGATCAGTTCTATCCTCACCAATTTTAACAGTTCAGATGTCAACATTGGGCACAAAAGTTTATATTCACCCAAAGCTGTTGCTGAGGGATGTTCATCATTCCCCATGACTAATGTCAAGGAAGGTTCACTAAAACATAACACCTACTCACGGTATTTTCCGCGCGCAGGCTCCAATAGGGCGCTCAGAATTCAGCAAATTCCTTCGCGCACTTCTCAGTTGACGAAATGCGAAGAGCCTCTTCTTCATAATCATCGAAGTTGCTGGTGTCTCCAGGACCCTTGCAGCGTGGTATAAAAGGTGCCTCAATCTTCTTCTGGAAGACAGCTATCCAATCAGTGCTTGCAAACCACTTGTGACCTTTAATATCATTAACGCCCGCTTTTAAATTACCATAGCGTTTCGTCAAATCCACTTGGAGAAGGTTGCGCAACAGGTCTTTCAGATCAGAGCCAAAGTGTGATGGAAAGCGAACCTTGCCAGACACGATTTTTTCGTATATTTGAATCGGCTGGTCTGCAAAGAAGGGCGGGTATCCAGCGGCCATCTCATATACAAGTACCCCAAGAGCCCACCAGTCAACAGCTTTGTTATAACCTTTGGACAGAATGATTTCTGGAGCCAGATACTCAGGTGTTCCACATAGAGTCCACGTACGACCTTTCACTCGCTTCGCAAAGCCGAAATCAGTTACTTTTAAATAGCCTTGCGAATCAATTAACAAGTTTTCAGGCTTCAGATCACGGTAGATAAGGTCCAAATAGTGTAGATACTCAAATGCTAGGACTATCTGAGCCGCATAGAATCGTGAATGTGGCTCCGAAAAGCGACCTACCTTACGCAGGTGTGAGAACATTTCACCACCAGGCACATATTCTAAAACCATATACAAGTTGGAGTTGTCCTTGAAATGGAACTTAAGGCTTACCAAAAACGGAAAATTTATAGCTTGCAGAATTCGTTTTTCGTTCAGCGTATGTTCTACTTGTTTTAGTTTTACGACCTTCTGCTTATCTAATATTTTCATAGCATAATACTCTTTCGTAGGTTTATGCTGAACTATCATAACTCGCCCGAATGAGCCTGTTCCGAGCGTTTTTATTCTTTCAAAGTCGTTCAATCCGGCGGTGTTGGTAGGATTTTTCTTCCATTTCTCCTCGAAATCCTCTTTAGCCTGATCGAGGAATTCTTTGACGCTTTCGGCGGCGTCCACCTTTTTATTAGCGGTGGCAGCATTATTGCCCATGGCGTAAACTAGAACTAATTTCAATGCCCCGAATTGCCGTTATACGGGCTACCTTGTACTAATCGATGCCTGCCCGAGCGAACGTAAGAAATAGGCAGGTCAACACAAACCAATTTGAAACGCAGACATTCTTTACTTTCCTTGCACATACACACGTCACAAAAGACACTTATAACAGGCACTCATTGAAATTATTACGTTTTAAAAGTTTAAACTCGAAATCTGACTAAAATTTTTCGTCACATTCACAAGAAATAAAATGGCTTCCTCAGAAACTCGATCGACAGAGCGAGAGCGAACGAACGATTCAGTCGCTCACGAGAGACGGTCAATTATAAAAATGTTGCCACTTTATATTTATGGAAACTACTAATTCCATTTCTACTAATATAATTTACTCTCTTTTTTTTAAAGAACACTGTATGCAAAATAATGCATTAGCTTAATTAAAAATAAAACATAATCTGAATTTTAATTATTTGATATATTAGGAAAACAAATAATTTGGTTGAACTAATTTTACAAACAGAAGATTGGAGTTCTGTATATTTTAGAAAATGAAATCTACAGATTCCTTAACAATTATCTCGCCTTTAGAAATCTTAGGATAACATCTAACACCTAACATCAACATAAGTAGTATACATTTTACATATTTTGCTGCCTATAAGTAATAATTAAAAAAAAAATCAATTAATTTAAGTGGCAAAATGTTTGGACGGGTCTGTCAAGTACTAGCTCTTTCTACCTGTATTCAACGGAACGCGGCTTAAATTGTCCAAGTCCAATCTTTCCGAGTGTCTTGATCTTTTGGCATAGTGTAGAGATGTAAGGACTCTCTGCATCTTCTACCGCGTTTACCATATTCAGAAGCGTAGTTAGCATTAATACCTGCAGCTGAGTTTCAGATGAATTATCGGGCTGCGAATCAGAATACGAAGCTCCACCCATATCACCTCGACGTCCGTCGTTCTACAAATGAGCGTTATTTTAGGTAGTGTTAGCCACGCACCGAAACTATGTGGAACTATATGCACACTTAAGTATTTCTGAGCCAATTCATAAGGTAAGCCTTATGCCCGTTAGCTGTTCCCTGTTCTAAAAAAATGGCAAATTTGATGTTGCAAATCATCGTCACGGTTCTCTAACATTCACGATAGGAGGTGATAGGGAATACTATTAAATCGGTCCCAATTAAAAATACAAAACGAAAACGATATCATTTCAATACTTAGTGATTGGATTAAACTACTATTTCCTACCAAACTAATAGATTTTACAACTGGCAATTTATAAATTTTTTTCATAACACGAAATAGATGGCGTATTTTAGCTATTATTAAGAATGAGGTATGTTTACATTTTTTTCAAACAGTTCTATCTAAAAACTCTGTTAATATATATACTATATTGTACTATGTATTAACAATTATATATTTGTGTCTCTGCATGTTTAATAATGATAAATAACTGAAATTATTTACTTTATTTTTATAAGGTATAACGCCATCTTTTAGATTAAAGCATAACTAAGTAAACCTAGATGCAGCGATTAAATTTATAAATTTTAGTGAAGTCAAAAGTACCTAAGATAAATGTAGCACAAATTAAACAATTACTAAAAAGAATATAAAGCACTCGTTTTATGTTTCCCAAATATTTTACGCAGAAAGGAGACAAGACTTCTTCAAAATTATAATTTAAAAAAAATCATATATGATTTACAAACTTATAGCTTATCGTATGTACCGACGGTACAATCGTTATAGTATTCTCATTTCCCACCAAAAATCGCGCCTAAAGCTGAGTTCACAAGGTCATAGATATCGTTTGTGGTTTGCAATTATGGTTAAAATATTTAACACTATGCTCAATCAAAGCTGTTGGTATCTAAAATCTCTAAAATCTAAATATCAAAAACAACCTATTCTAGAGTACATATTACAGGATATGTAACCTATTATGAAGCTCCATAGTATTTGTTTAATACTTTAATATTTAGCCGTTTAGATCGCTGGCAATAAAAATTTAATGACATTTTGTTTTTCCGCTCTAATTTTGATAATTATTCAGTTACCTAGAACCCTCAGAATATTATCAAAGAAGATGGTCACCGGACCGAGTAGCGACGACGAGCACACAACGAAAATGTTACAAAAGATTATATTAAACAATACCGTATTCTAACGAGATAAGGTCTAAAATTTTGTACTCATATATTTTACTTGGAAAAAGGTAGTAGGTCGTTGACTTCGAAAAAATCTTGGCTTATGATGGTAAAGAGGTATTATTAAATTTCCCGAACCATAAGTAGTTTCTCACAAAAATAAAGAACCCCGCCACGCCAGAGCAAATCGGCAATTGGAACAAAAATGTTAAAAGCCATTTTAATTATAATTATAGGTACATTATTAAGAACGCCAGCTATTAGCCAGGTAGAAACTTACATAGCTGTTTTAATATTCTGTTTACTTTTGACCTATTTTTGATATATTTACAAAATAATACCTATTGTGGTAGGGAAATATAAAGATTAAAATTATCGAAGCAGGTACTTCGATTGTGGGTCTATTACCTTTGTTGTGTACACCTTTTTGTAGTTGATTATAGTCTTAATTGAACTACTCATACTTCATAGTAATAAAAAGTAATAACTTGTTATCTAGTTAAGTAAGTGTCTACCTATATATTTATGAAGTTTAAATAGACAACAATCAATTTATAAAACGACTTTTCTTGTAAACTTATAGGAGATAAACATACATTGAAAATTAATGATTAATGTATTATTTGTCACTTGATAATATGATGCGCAATGAAAAATAAAGGAATATAATATATACATGCAGTATAAATAACCCAAGTTCCATTAATCGAAAATTTAAAAAATTTCATCAGGAGTAGACTGAGAAAGGTAGACTACTACCTCTTGCTCACCTCCATTAATTCAAGGTTGTTTAAGTGGAACAAGCATATAGTTAGCTATCCTTTTCCATCGCAAAGAGTACTCTTATAGATGTCTCATAACGAAGTTGGCGCGAAACCGTACGCGTATGCGAAACGTTGCGTCCGAAATTTTCTTCCTTCCTCCTTCATTTGATCGTCGGTGTTTGTAGCGTGCGGTGATCGTTATTGTGCAAAGTGCGGAGCACGTGCTAAAGCATTAAATCAACTACTAATTTATTTTAAATTTATTAAAATAAATATGGCAGACGCAGCTGTTGACAAAAAGTAAGTTTTTAAATTTTTGTGTTCTGTTTTATATATAAAATACACAGTTTTGGCGGCTTGTAAACGTGACCAAAATGGCTACCTTAATAATTTTCTATAGTTGTACGTATGGATTGATTTGCTTGTGGAAATATAACATATTAATAATACCAGTTTAAAAGGGATACATACTTTGGTGTATTTATAAATTTAAATGTAAGTTTCATGACTAACTTACAACACGCGGGAAAGTTGTAAGTCATAAATATAAGTATGTCAAGTAATTGTAGTGTAGTGCGTTGAATTGTATTAGTAGATAAATGTGTTAAGCACATTTTAGTATTCAAGACAAGGTTCTAGAAGGTTTAATTGCACGGGAATATTGAAAGCACGCCGCGGCCGGTGCGTCGGTTTCAAGATGGCGCGGGCTGCGCAGCGTTCCGGCGCGGTAGCGTCACCGAAGCGACGAACGCGCCCGTTTCAAATTTATGAATATGTACTGGCATTTTGCAACATCGGAGTTATCGCCAGGGCAATATGTTGTCATAAGTTATTTTTAACGTTTTTCATTCGTCTTGTAGAAATCAATGCAATGAGCAACTTATTCATTCAACAATGATTACGCTTACGTTCATTTTCCTTGCAACTTTCCCACATTTAGCCTTGCGCAACAACGGCCTAGCTGTTTTTGTTACAAGTGCTTACAACCTTGCTTCCTGTTCTGTAGTATTAAGTCGGTCGGTGCGTTAACTGCATATTTCTAGTTGCAGCTAGTCAACTACGCTACTCGCGACTGACTGCAAAGTACATCCGTTTTAAACTGTTTTGCCGTAGAATAGAATAGTGCATTCAATAACGTTATTTAGCGCAGTGGTAAATAAAAATTTGTTAGACAAAACAAGCATATAATTATTGATACTAAGAAATCAAAATGTAACCCACCACATGCTAAAATCTAAGCTAATCAATTATTATTATTACAGAGAGGTCGCGCCCGAAGAGGTTACCTCGACAGAAGTAAAAGAATCTCCAGTTAAGAAATCTCCCGCCAAAAAGGTTGCAGAGGAAAAACCTGAAAGTAACGGCAAGGAGGAGAATGGCAGTGGAGATGCCCCTGAGGAATCCCCTGCCGAGAATGGTGACGAAAGCAACGATGCTGTTGAAAACGGTGACGCTGAAGGTATTTTTTAATTTCAAACTATTACTTATTTTCAGTTGGAATTTTATCACATGAAAAATAAAATGTCCATAAGCTTGTTGAAATATTAAAATTGATTGAACACTTACAGAGACAGAAAAGAAAGACACTGGTGTAAAGAGGAAATCTGCTGCTGCCGACAACGGTGACGTCACAGAAAAGACGACGCCGGAGAAGAAACAAAAGGTTGCAGAAGAAGCACCTCCCGCTGAAGCGGAGGCCTAAACCTTTTGTCCTGCTTGGTTTACTGCAATGCACCTTGTTCAATAGGGCCCAACTCTTCTTACCTTGTACTTCTACAAACCCATAGATACCTATTTTGTACTCCCTTTTACAAGAGTTGTGCTCTATGGACCACCACTAAGGTTTAATTGTGATTAAACTTACCTGTGAAATGTACCTGTAAAGTGTAAATTTATGTTTGGGTTGTGCATCGCAGTGAACTGAACTTTGAATTCAATTCGGTGTTGTATGCTGTTCTGCGTGCCTCGGCATGGGTTTAAGTTAAATCGGTCATAACAGTCTGCCAGTACTGCCAAAGGATTCACCTCGGTGAGATCATTCGATCCGTTCTGTGAACGACGCGTTAAACAGCTTCCGAAATACAAGGTTTAGATAAAGTAAGATTTAAATTTAGATAATTCATTTGTAAATTTAAGTTAGCAGTAAAATGTCGCACTTTAATTAATAGGCATTAATACTTAACAGTAAAACATTCCTTGACTACAAATTGTGTTGTGAAATTGTAGTTGCTGAATTAGTATTTTCTCATTTAACAATTAAAAATACGTTTTATTTTCTTATGTATTTATTTCGAGACATTCTTCGAAGTGAAGATGGCGGTGCCTGCTTTCACTCGTCTGAATCAGTTTTCTATACCATTTTCATATTTATGACGTAATAATTGTAAGTTACGAAGTTCAAAGTTGACGTATAAGGTGATAGTTATTGACATACTAATACTGTGTGCTATTTTTTGTACTTCTTATGGTTCTTACCATATTTTTTTATTTATTTTGCTTTGATAAATATGTGATAGAAAACTTCGAATATAAGATCTTTATCTATTCCGATACAGATTGTAAGGAAATATTGACTAACTTTAAATGTTTCTGGCAATAAATAGTTCAATCTAAACTATTCGTTTTAATTATTTTTAAGACTAAAAACTTCAGAGGTGCATCAACTCAACATGTAACCTTATTTTAGCGCTAGTTAATTTTTAAAAATCGTTCCAATTAAATTAAAACTTAAATCATTTTTTTTACCAATAAATGGTCACAATATTTAATAATGTTCAAAGGTACCACAAAGATTCACTATTATAAACAGCATTTCTAAGATTAATATGTTAGGTGACATAACTGCTCTTGCTTTTAATGTAAGTGGTAAATATTAAACATAGCAACAATTTCATAAGTACATTGATTGTATGCTATTAAAGTGATAAGCGTAGAACCCATCAATTACTAAGGGTGAATCAAGGCCGGACGTAGCCGTGGTTACTGGCACAATACACAGTCCCCCTATGTCTATCAGTGCTCTTCTGAGAACCACATGGTAAACTCGAAATCTAAACATGCTACTGCTTTTAACATTTATCCAAACTATATTTCATTATGCGTTATCACAAACAACACAGAATATCAACGTTTGTAAGTAACGGTACTTAATTCAAATCGTTTTACATCGTTGCGCATACGTGATCTAACTGCTTAAATTTCAGTATTAATTAACGAAGAAAATAACGCTTTGGCCGAGAAATCTTTTGAAGTAGCTAAGGAGTATGTTAGGAGAAATCCTAGTTTGGGTCTTGCTGTCGATCCCATTATTGTCGTCGGTAACCGGACTGATGCTAAGGCATTTTTAGAAAATGGTAAGCATTGGAAGTGACGTGCTAATTTATTTCCAAGTTTATACTTGCACGTTTGCTACGCTTGGTGTCGCAGCAGGCGATGATGATTTAAAATAACCATTTTACACGAAATACGATTATTGCTTTAGCAAGGTCAAATATGCGTAACTATTTTCAGTTTAATTTAATTACATCTGATGTTTCAGTTTGTAGAAAATATACAGACATGGTGTCGGGAAAGAAACCACCACACGTCGTACTTGATTTCACCACGACTGGAGTCGGGTCAGAGACTATCAAATCATTTACTTCAGCGCTGGGTTTGCCCACTATTTCTGGGTCTTTTGGCCAAGAAGGTGACCTGCGACAGTGGCGAGGTCTAAACTCAAACCAAACACGGTACCTCTTGCAAGTAATGCCACCGGCGGATCTTCTTCCTGAATCAATACGTGCTATTGTTACTAAGCAAGGCATAACTAACGCCGCGATTATTTTCGACGAATTTTTTGGTTGGTAACAGATAATATATACAATGAAACAGCTGTTGGTCGTTGACCTGTTTTAATAGTGACGCATTCTTTGCAGTTATGGATCACAAATACAAGTCTCTTTTACAAAATATTCCAACTCGACATGTGATAACACCCGTAAAAAGTTTTAGTAAAGATGAGATTAAAACGCAACTTCGAAGTCTCCGAGAACTTGACATTGTTAACTTTTTCATTATCGGCAGCTTAAGAACTATTAAAAATGTGCTTGATGCAGCTAACGAGAATCAGTACTTTGGTAGAAAAACAGCATGGTTTGCACTTAGTTTAGACAAGGGCGATATAAGTTGTGGTTGCAAGGATGCTACTATTGTTTACATGAAGCCCACTCCAGATGCAAAGAGTAGGGATAGATTAGGAAAAGTTAAAACTACTTACAGCATGAATGGGGAGCCAGAGATTACATCTGCGTTCTATTTTGATCTGTCCCTACGAACATTTTTATCAATCAAGTAATGACCATTTTATTATACGAACGTGCGTTCTAAATTTCTAATTTTAAAACAAACGTGCAATGTAGATCATCTAATTATAGCTCGGGATTTTCCATGAGAATTTGCGTTTTATTAATTTTCAGATCACTACTTGACTCTGGCAAGTGGCCAAACGACATGAAATACATGAGCTGTGATGACTATGACGGTAAAAACACCCCCACAAGGACGCTAGATTTAAAAACTGCATTTCAAGAAGTACGTGGCATATCCTTAACAATTCAATTAAGGGTTGAAAACAAATGTTTCATTATTAAGACTACTTTATAGGTTAAAGAAATACCAACGTACGCGCCGTTTTTTATACCCGAAGATGGTTCAATGAACGGTAGAAGTTACATGGAGTTTACAACAGATTTATCAGCCGTGACGATAAAAGATGGTGCCTCGATAGGCAGCAAACCGTTAGGAACCTGGAAGGCCGGTCTTTCAAATCCCTTAACATTAACCGATCCAGAAAACATGACCGACTATTCCGCCCAACTGGTGTACAGGATTGTGACTGTTGTGGTATGTTGTATAATTACCATTGAAATATTAATGTACACTTAAAATTTACGTACCTACCTGGTATATTGAAATATTTTATATAATTGTTTTTAAACAGTTGGGTAAATAACGTCTTTCTTAGCACAGGCGCTATCGTTCGTTGACATTTAACTTATCTTTTGGAACGTTCAAAATTCTCGCAAGAATTTAACTAACAAATCTTTGTTTAAGATTCTGGATATGACATTATTGTTAACTGCTCCATGGGCTATAACTTTTGCAAGTACATTGTAACTAATTAGTTTTGATGCATCTTTAGCAATATTATATTTTTAGCAAGAACCATTTGTAATACTGGATGAGGATGCACCCAAAGGCTTTAAGGGTTATTGTATTGATTTGATAGAGGAAATAAGAAAGATAGTTAAATTCGATTATGAAATAACGCTCGCACCAGACGGAAGCTTCGGGAATATGGACGAAAATGGGAATTGGAATGGAATTATAAAGGAATTGATGGAAAAGAGGGCAGACATAGGACTGTCTTCTTTATCAGTGATGGCAGAGAGGGAGAACGTGGTGGACTTTACGGTGCCATATTACGATTTAGTTGGAATCACTATTTTGATGAAGCTGCCGCGAACACCGACATCATTGTTTAAATTCTTAACGGTTCTAGAGAATGATGTTTGGTTTTCTATTCTCGCCGCTTATTTCTTTACAAGGTAAGGCATTAATTTATTAAATGCACTTATTTATAGAGTAGCTCGACCGTGAGAGTTGCAGTGATAATGAATGTGTTATCCGCTTTAGCTTTTTAATTGGATAGGTGTGTATCCATTACATACATCCAATTCATTAATCATGAGAGCGAAAGTTGGTTATGAAGCTAAATTTTGAGTACCCATTGGTTTAGCTGTAAACTATTTATCTCTCTTAAAAAGATCCTTAAAATATATATCCTATCTAAATTGAAATGGATAGACTTCATCTACAATAGGATTACGTTCTCAATAGGTACCAAGTCCTACAGACTAAACAAGGCAACAATCAAAATTTGGATTTTTACTGGTTGCTCGTTCCTTTTGCTCGACTTTAAAACCTCGAAAAAAGTTTACAATTAGAATCTTGACTTGCAAATGGTCTATGGTGTCTGTGAGTTCTGTGGTTCATTTTCCATATAAATACATCGTTTTAAAATAACAAATCGTAATGTGAATATAAGCTACATCCTATCCTGATTTAAATAGTCTTTTGACCTTGTGATCAGACAAATAGCTAAAATAGTGTATAGGTTAATCTAAACTGCATTGAGAACCCGTTTGTTGGTATTACGTGAGCCGGCGACACATACAATTCTATTGCTTATGGCCGGGGAATGTTATCATGTAAGAAAATTGCTGAACACATTTTTGTGTATAACTCTCTAAGCATTAAAGACGCTTTATCTAATCTACTAAATATAGCATTTGACCTTTAAAAGTTGATGATATTCTACTTTTAACAAAATTAAGTAAATTACAAAATGTTCTTCACTTGGTAGGCCGTAACGCGTACGAAGGTTTGACAATGCACGGCAATTCTGACTTATACCAGTAAACCCACAGTTAATTTATAAAAACTAAAAGATTTCAATTATTGTAGAAATACCGCTTTTAATATATTATAACAATGACAAAAATGTAAGACAAATATTAAAAAATTCTTTCAGAATAATGACTGACTCATTTCGAACCCATGTCGATTAAAATATCTGTATTTTATTGATATTAAATCCCCGGAAATACCGATTACAAATTAAAGTTCCCGCAACAACCTTTGATGCCGTCATTATAGTGAATTATCGTGTTTAACAAAAAGAATATCAAATTCCTTTCATGTTTGCCTCTACGGCTTTGCTCCTTTGCAATAATTTGGTTGTATATTAAGAGCGAAACATTTCTCTTGTGGTATAAAAATTTTGCGTAATAAAATATATATGCCTTTAGTCACTTTAATAATAAGTAACGTCGTGACGTGTGTGTAACCAATATTTTAATCAATTTCTGATCGAAAAGTAGTTTATTCTTTTTAAAACGCAGAGGATGTACGTTTCAGATACAAATATAAACAGGGATACAATTATTACTATTCCTGTTTAAGTATCATTTACCATACTCACAAATTATTCTTTTTACAAACAAAAACAAATAATCTTTATACTTACAAATTTTCACAAAACCGTTTATTATTTACATGTTAATGTGATTTCGTAAGCGTTGAACATTTATTTGTAAAACTCGGAGCATTAAATATTTTACCTTAGTCATTATTCAAGTGTTGTTTATGTACTAATGGTATACGAATTTATTTTGTAAATACCAGGATTATGTATTGTAACGTGGAGTTCTCAGGTCCCCAGTTAGAGATGGGACATTGACGGCCTGGCCTTAGTACAGAGTTTAGTTGGATACAGTTTTCATATAAAATTATTAGTCCGGTGAATTTAGACAATCGAAGTTACATAAAGTCCCAACAAGCTGAAAATCAGTGAAATTGTTCAAAACATAATTACTAATTAAGAAAAACAAGAAGAACAAGAATTTGAAACTAAGGAATCAGGCGAATGATCTTCACCACTTTTTTTTAATTTACATCGCTTTTACATTCCGTTATTTTGCAGTATTTTACATTAAACAGGAACGCGACTGACCCACGGAGTAGGCATACTGGGGAAACCACGTTGAAAAAAACGCGCTAAGTACAGTACCTCATAGGTGGCGTGGAAACGTGTGCATAGACGATAACAACTTTTTGAATCGTTATATCTCAGAAACAGTGGCTCGTAAGAAAAAAAATATTGATACAGTGTTTATAGATAATTTTATGATCTACAATTTTTGTCTGAGGTACGTTTATGATAAAACTTACCGTATTGCTGAAAATCGCGAAAAACTCTTTTATTTTTTACCTTTGACCTTGAATAAAAAAATTCCATACACAATAAAATACACAAAAAAAAGGAATGATGGGGAACTTTAAAACATTGTTTATAGTTATGTTTTGAATGATTTCCCTGATTTTCAGCTTGTGTAACTTCACTCTCATTTTTTGGTCTAAATTGACCGGAGTATATACAAGTGACGAAAGTTATGAATTTTGAAAAAACAAATAGTGTACCGTTTATAAATAAATAAAGCAAACATAGACTATATATCGAACGCCTATATATAGTCTATAGTCTATGACATTGTTACCGACAGGTTTATTATTTACCTGTGGCGCGTGTAATCATGGTAAATGTCATGGAAATAGGGCAGTCTCCATCAGATAAATAAATGGGTCGATGTTTAATGTTGGCCAGCTGTATTTCTTAATTTCATACAAATGAGTTCAAACAGCACAATATTTAATGGTAAACTTAAATATTACATACTCGTTACTTTACAAATAACAAATCACCCGCGTGAATTTTTTAAATCTTTTTAATTGTTCTACAAGGAACATGGAAACATGTGTCTCTCTCGATTATTTCTTATTAAAGAAAGAAAGGTATAGCATGTGCTAATGTTGTACATAATACGGATGATGATATTATGTAAACAACTTAAATCACCTGCTTTAATATTCTATTGTCTATAGTTTTAGCGCAGTTGGTAAAAATTATGGAAAATTTTTAAATTTGATTCACGTTCAGACACCTGTAACTGCCCGTTCGTAGGTATCTTAATACTTACTTTATAAAAATGATGAAACAGATACAGAAAAATATTTGCCCTATACGGGCCTTCAAAAAATTTTGTAATCTAGTTACAATTAGCACCAATGATTGATTATTTATATAATCTTATCGGTAACCGAGTATCGATATCGATACATTATAATAAACTAGATCGCTCACAACTAAGACAATGATAACGAGATAGATTGAGCTTGAGACAAAATCACTTTATGACGGGCGTGACTCCCTTCCCTATTTGTTTAGCGTACTAACGCATGCGAATTACATTAGCTCATGCTTTGTGACATGATCAGTGTATCCCGTCTTATTCCTTTTGGGTTAGGCTACCGAAATAGCAGCAAACGGTCTACACGAACTGTCATTTTCATACGAATTTACTTTTTGATTTTCTACATACATTATACGTTAATGCATCTTGTGTCAGCCTCCTAGGGCTTGAGACGAAGTCAGTTTACGTCAATCGTGATCCACTACCGCCAAAGGAATTTCTGAATTGCATTATTATAGCTAACGCTTTGTCACATGACCAGTGACTTGAGACAATGTCACTTTACTACGGGCGTGACTCACTAACAAAATTGAAATGATATTAGCTCACGCTTTGTCACGTGACAGGGCTTGAGACAAAATCCTGCTTCTATAAGCGTTCCCCATATGATTTTAATTAATTGCCGACGGTGACGTTAAATTTTATTAGGTCGTCGATTTCCATTACTGTGCATAAACGTCCCATATAAATTAGACTTCGAGCAACTCTGAATACTAATATTATTTAGAAAATTCATGGAAAATTACATTCGAAAACGTTCTTACGTCACGAATCTTAGGTCCTTATTAAGAGCGCTGTCAGATATCTTCACACTGAAAAAATGGTTTGACAGTTGATTCAACTAGATTAGGGTATAACTATCGTTGTAACCTTACTTCTGACGGCATAATTTATGTAATAAAGTAATATTGTGCCTCTGTTCGTGAATCTTTGTTTGGTACTGTGAGAAGATTGAATGATAATATATTAAAATGGTTGTAGTTCTTTAATGTTTGTAATTAGACAATTCACGTTTCAATTCTCACATAATACGGAACTAAAGCAGGCTTCGGATACTTTTTGTAGACCCGTAAAGGTAGTAAGTAAGTAGAAAATTAATCGCAGGGTTTTGATTTAGGATTTATTGTACAGTCCATATTTTTCTAGATTTTATTGATCCAATTTCGCTACGCAAAAAGCAGAAAGTTTTGTTTTGTTTGCTGAAATTCTCGTTTCACCTCGTTCCAATATACTTTTGAAGTGTAGACTCAACAACCGTGAAAACCTTAACCGTAGCTGAAACCCAAAATAAGCAACAAATGAGCCATAAACTAAATGCGGCTTCATGGTAGAGTAGTCAATTGTCTTTAACCGACGAACACAGATAATAACTAAATTAGTATTGTATATTTCCGGTCTTTAACAGGTACATTTATTTATTAAACACTTTATTGCAAATGTAATAAATATATCAACAATACTACATATGTATTTATATTTCTTCCCAATGCACAAATATATTGTAAATATAAAATATAATAATACAATAATGAAAATTTGATAAATAGAAAATTAAATAAAATTGGAGAAGTTTGGTTCTTGAGGCGAGTGTACTAATGCTGGAAGAATTTTCTCGCTGTATTGCAATACTTATTAGTTGAGCGATGAAAGCACCAGCTCTGGGGTTGCTAGTACTATCTACCTGGCGCCAACTTAATTCTTAAATAGCGCCTGTGCCCATAAACGCCATAGATAATAAAATCAAAGTTACAAAGGTAGTGCAACTATAAGCGGTATCATTCATACAACTCATTTTTGTTCGTAATAACACGTTACAAAATAAGCAACTAACAGAATTATCTGTGAAATAAGTTTAATTAAAAAAAAACATTTACATACCAATTTAAATGAAGAGAGAGATTCGTAATATGTATCATCGTATTTCCGTAGTAAAGTTTGGTGGCGATTGTTGTATGGATGTTCAGACATATTAAATGAAAAACTTTGTTTGAAGCTGGGTAACAACTAACTTGGTTTAAAATACTATGACCTTATAACTAATTTAAAAGTTAGGGGTAGCGCGACGCAAACAAAAACTTTCTTGGCTTATCTAAGGTTTCATAAATCTAAAAGACACTTATATTATTGGACATTATCGGAAACGAGAATGTTAAATTACAAGTGTGTTTATAATTTGTTTACGCTTCTAATTATTAACTAAAAGACATATATATATTACTTAATGTTAGTTTACAAAACTCGTTATATAAGTTTTGTAATGATATATATCTATAGACTACCACTCCTTGAGCACTGTCAAACAAATCAAACTTCATAAACAATGGTTTGACAGTTTTCGAAATTTGATCTATCACTCGAATACTTGGGGTTGGGTTTAGTAAAGAGGGTACTAATTACACATTTTGTATGTAATTATTTTTTATAAATTGTCTCTGCACAACAGTCAGTGTCAGACTCAATTTAATCGATCTAGCCTAATACGTAATATAAAATTAACCTTATTTACTAAAAAGTATAATATTTAAGATATTGTCTAATAACACTACTGACAGTCTCTATTACAGGGAAGACTGTACACTGTTCTTATGAATTTGGTATTTAATGAATACGATGCGTTTGGTCTTCGAAGTAATTAATTACAATCCCATTTTAAAGTGAACGTATTTTATTGCTCTTTCCTCAGCTCTATCTGTAAAATTGTTTGTAAATGTTTTCGAAATACTGCAGTAAGTAAGCAGAGGCGGCCTTACCCATTGCGAGTCGCTTAGTCCTTCGTGTCATGTTATTACTTACTATATAATGAATTTTTCAATTATTTTGAGTGAATGAATTAGTTAACTAACTTTATTTTAATTTAACCAAAACATCCAACTCAAAAGTTTAAATAAAAAATAGTTTGAAAAATCGATATTTTTTTAATTTGCTTGGGTTGTTGCGCGAGATAAGAGCGAGGCCCCGGGCAATTGCTCTTTTCGCCACCCCCTGAGGCCACCGCTGTTAGTATGTTTGGGTCTATATCAAGACATAGAACCCATCTTGTAAATAAATAATTACACAGATTAACACATGATTTAATAGTTCTGTGTGCGTACCGTATTTATAAGTTAAGAACACACTCGGTGACTCACTTTGTCTCAGGAATGGATTAAAGTACGTGCCAAATTCAATAGTAGTTCAATGTCGTATAATCAACGCTATTTTGAACTGGCAACATTATTGTTGACAGCTTTAAAGCTTGCTATCTTTATACCCAGTGTTGCTAACGAAAAAAATTATGTAAATAGTAAATTTATTATTAAAACTACACAGCAAGTAACTTTAAAATAGTTTTTTTATTTATTTTATATACACAGATAATAACATCAACTGACATTGCATGAAAAATGTCTACGTTTGACAACTGCAAAAAGTTACGAATTGTTAATACACCTCTTTTGTATTTTTAGTACCGTAGTTGTGTAGAAAGCGTAACTTAAATGCAAGTATATATAATTATATAGGAACTATATGTTTAACAATAAAGCGAATCACCTTCAGCGGCTACTCGTCAACACGGATGACGTCTTAAGCCATGACATACAAACCGTAAACTTCAAGATGTACTTCGCATGTACATTGTCAAGTCTTACTAAGGACATAATACCTGTATTGTATTGTGAGATAATTTTAAAATACCACATGAAACAAATTTTCTTTTCTGATGTTTTGCCGTATAAAAAAAAATATTACGTAATTATATCGTTAATTTTACCGAATTTTCGGACTTCATATTACTCGAGAAAATTTATTAATGGGCAAAGCAGTTTCGGAGTATCACAAGTACTGTTGCTCATTTCTATATGGCTTGCATTGAAAGACGACTATAAATGGAACAAATTAATAAGAATATTTACAATATAATAGTCTTTTTATATTATATAGTTCATGTTGTTCTGTGACCTGTATCATTCCGAAACGACCACAATGATTATACAAAATTACGCATAGAAACTGGGCTAATAGACCTAGACTAATTTATTGATAACAATGCGCGCCTGTTATTTATTCCGTGATAAGAATTTCAAAAGCTTATTTTTTAAATTAAATTAAACTAATTCTATCCAGTGCCGTAAGGATTTTATATAAAATTCCTATTTACGATACTTATACCAAAAACCAATAACAAAGTGGGGGGGGGGAGAAGTATGAACAAGAGATAGAACAGCAAGTGAAAACGTGGTTGACTTGTATGTAATAATTAGAAATGCAATATAAATAGATTTCGAATGATTTAGTAATTAATTAGTAAAAAAATATTTTCCGTTATCAAAAAATCAGCTGCCTATCCCGTCCCCTGGCAACGCCCTTCTTCGTTTCAATTGTTAGATTTGGAGACCCTTTTAAGTAAAACACACCTCTGTCAGGGTCCCCAGCTCTTAATAATTGTGTAAGTTTTTGTATATCTGTTGTATTTACGTAACCATTAAAATCTATTGAATAATGTCTATGATTGAATCTAAATTAGAAGTACCATTTATATGTTCATTATCATGCTTATCATTGCTATCTTTCCAGGAACTTACTTTATTATCGGACATAAATATTAAGTTACATTATAACCAGAATAATAATTTGTAATATGCAGGACCGGATTTAGAGAAGGCCAGCTGGGGCTACAGCCCCGGGGCCTCCGCAATAGAGACATCGGGAAAAGAAACTTGAACAACTTTTGTTTTTATATCTGTTAAATTCTAAAACAATTTACTTAGTTTCACAAATTATTGATGGTAAAAATCGACTGAAAAAAATTGTTCATTTTATTTGGGAAAATAATTTGGTCTCCAGACCCCTAAAACTAGGCCTGGTAATATGTGGTACCCACATAGCCGTGGAGGTATTATATCTAAATTCAAAAAGTTAATGTTAAAATACTATAATGAAGAGGATAACAAATAGCTTTACCCGCATTATAAAGAGAAATTTGCGGTTTTACTTTCAATCTTCGATAAAACATGGTAGCTACGCCGCCATTTCAACGTTTTTACCTTTAAAACATAAAAATAAAATATATTTGAAATCATATTAATTACTAATGACAGTTCATAAAATGTGTAAAGTATTAAACGGCGTGGTTTCATAAGTAATTTCAGTTGTGGTTTGTACCACAGATTAGGAATGTTATCACAGATTCTACTCACACACAGCTCTATTGACTAACTTTGTTTATCCGCAGCACTGCGTTTTTTTCTTCTAGTACAATACAGTCATAATGTGTGATACAAATTTAAATGAAACTCATTCGCTGCAAATTGAAAAATCTTATTCAGAACGGTCCACGAACGGAGGACTTACGTAAACATAAATTTACGCGCTAAATTGATTCAAAATTCAAATTCAAAAATCATTTATTCATGTAGGTAACATAATGTACACTTATGAACGTCAAAAAAAGAAATATACATTAAATCTAATTTTACATTTACTGCAAGTTCTCAAATCAAGGGCGTAGAACGGAAACGAAGAACTGACAATAAACACTCCGCCATTCTTTTAAATTACCTTTGATTACCATCTTATTCGACGCAAGTTCCGAGGCTGTATAAACCAGAGTTGATTTATGCTTCATATATTTTATATGAATATATAAAATATATGAATCTTCATAGTTTATATGAAGCATAAATCAACCTTATATTATAAAGGATTGGAAACGTCCTGTGTATATAAAAAAATATTTATATTCTTGTTTCACAAAAACCGAATGGCTTGACTTGTTTAACAAATAATTATCTTTAAATATTTGGGAAACACAAATAATAAGAAAAGAAAAATACTAAAAACAATAGTTTCTTTTTAAAATAAAAACTGTTAATTTAAGTAGTTGTTATGCCTTCAGAAATTAGTGCTTCATAGATGTAGTATCAGGCCCTCACATCATATTTAAAAATTAATCAAGTGAGACATTGTTTACCAGTTTATCCAGAAATAATATAAATTTAATAAATTAGTTTTTTAATAATTAAATTCTTATTATTTTCCCCTATCTTTTAATTTCATAGCTCCATCTCTTTCTAGCTTGAGCATTTTTCCCCCAATTTTTTTCTCTTTCTTTTTCCTGGTGGCCCTTTCCATCTTGTTTCCATGTCGGTCTGCTATTGTTCATGTCAGCGGTATGGCCTAATGTCTGAAGGTTACAAGGAATAATTGAGGCTAAATTATCATAATCTTTAAGGTTTTATATTTCTGATATTTACATTTAATATGAATAAAACCTCTTTTAGTTTCCTTATGTGGGTATTTGATAAGTGGAGCCCATATAGTTACCAGAACAATCGGGAGAAGTACAAGGATGATGACGAACGACGGGAGTTCACGCTGAAGGAGTGTCTTTGGTTCTGTATGACATCATTAACACCACAGGGTGGAGGGGAGGCGCCCAAGAACCTCTCGGGACGGCTTTTGGCTGCTACTTGGTGGCTTTTTGGGTAATTTATTTATTTATTATTTCTCAAATTATTACTAAGATTTGACAGGTTAGTCTACACTACTTTAATGCGGACTCGCTGCAGCAGTGATGCCTCCTACAGAATGTTCCCCCTAAAACCAACTGTAGATACCCCTTAATATTCATTAAAAATCCCTTAAAAATAAATAATTTTGTTCAACAAAGGTTCTTCAATAGGCCGCTTTGGGGCCGTTCAATTATTACGTAAGCAAATTTACTGTAATTTATACCCCCCCTCCCTTCCTCTTGTCAGCAAAACTAAGCAGAGCTCTGGAAAAAAAAATAGTGCGTATTAATTTTTTGTAGGAATCCTCGACAATGTTTGAATAATATGTGTACAAATGTAAATAATTACTGTTGACTTAATCACCATACATATAAGAAAATCAAAGAAACAATATTGCTTATGTAATACGTGAATCCCTTTTTGTATTTCAGTTATAGCCACACATATAGTCTATATTCAATTTAGTTTGTTGGTTAGGTTCTAGGTTAAATATAAGTTGTATAGAATCGTACGTTTAAAAATATACCTCCTAAAAACACCAAGGACATCTTGCTTTTCCCTAAAATGGGGGGGAAATTACCTTATTATTTGGCATCACTGCGATGCTTTACTTTTTTGTTATTGGCAATACTATGACATCGTAGGTCGGTTGATGCTTAATATGTTTTTGCAAATAAATGAAAGCTTAGGTCATACAAATAAATTTTTAAGTTTAAAAAACACTTTTTCGTATGTATGTAACTTTCGTCTTTCTGTTTCAGCTTCATCATAATAGCGTCGTATACCGCAAATTTGGCCGCGTTCCTGACAGTCTCCCGTCTGGACACTCCAATTGAGTCTTTAGATGACCTCTCCAAACAGTATAAGATCCAGTACGCGCCCCTTAACGAGTCCAGCTCCATGACATACTTTGAAAGAATGGCCAATATTGAGATTAAATTTTACGAGTAAGCACTCTTATTTACATTCATTCGGGTTCACCATTTTTTAACAAGACAATAGAAAAATTAGGTGTCATTGAGAGTAATATTAATAATCTAGTAGTGCTACAGCCCTATATGTTTTGGCCTAAGATTGCATCAGTTTCTTTGATAATTTTTATTTCATAGACAAGTAGATCAGACATCTGTTTGACACATGTAAGATTGGATTTGAGACATGCCGGTTTCTTCGCGAGGTTTTACTTTAGCGAACGTTAAATGCGCACATAGACAGAAAGAACCTACGATCTCAGGGATAAGAATCGCCACTAGGCCAACACTACTTTTTATTCTGTATAAAACATGGCTTTAAAAACGTTATAGAGTGAAATAACTGTATATAATAATTAATTCATCGAAAAATCGATAGTTATAATCATTGATATCTTTGTCTCGTACTATCTTGGTATTTTATCTCGTCAAAGACTATGTTCGATCGAAAAGTTAAAATTAACACGTATAAAACTTGACGTGTAACTGTCACAGGGACTGGGCGCCATTTTCTCTAAGTATTTTGGCGGGTTCTTGAAATTAGGACTTTTTAATAAATAATTTGTAATACTTTTTACAAATCTTGTCAAATATCCTATATTGCTAACTTTTAAGTGCATAAATATGTGAAATTAGTTCAAGTCTGTAAGAGTTGTCGTGCAAACATGCCCTCTGTGGTTCCGAGAGCGAAACGTCAATTTAGTTCAGAAAATGCAAGTGACATTCACGTGCTCTATTTACTAGCAATTGTAAATTCAGTTCAGAAATTTATAAGATGATTTATTTACGTTTCATACGCTTGAGATTATTATGGCATAGTTACTGATATAACTCTTATCAGAGGCTTATCGGTCACGAAGCCAG
Source organism: Pieris mannii (assembly GCA_028984075.1). Classification (NCBI taxonomy): domain Eukaryota; kingdom Metazoa; phylum Arthropoda; class Insecta; order Lepidoptera; family Pieridae; genus Pieris; species Pieris mannii. Next base: position 2,042,225 of record CM054784.1, read on the forward strand.
CTCGATAACATCGTTTCCGCCATATTGTATATAGAATTTTCACTGTTTTGTTTTAATGCAAAAAACATAAACAAGACCTGTTTTGAACGTTTTAACATTCGTTAGAAAACTATGTTTTTAGGCTCTGAAAAGTGAAAACTTTATTATTAACGATTTTTTTTACAACTTTGTTGTTAATAAATTTATATGTGACGTGAGTATAACGGGATAAACCGATTTTCATATGAGTTTAAACGGGCGTAACTCCAACTTCCATTTTATACAATTCATCATTGATATTACAAAAAAGTCATATCATTTAATTTACGGTTAGGTTAATTAAATGTATGCATAATTATTGAGTTGATATCACGAATTCAATTTTGCTTCCGTATAAGTCCAAATACATCCAATCAGAGCGATCCTGTCTGCGATTTTTAAGATCGATATTATTATATTACATGAAGTGATCGTAATCTATTAGTTAATCATCTATAAGTTATTAATCTAAGAAATAAGTTTGCAGAAAAAAGGAACCTGTGTTTCCCTTGATCATGGCATCACGCGTGAACGGATGGAACAATTTCCTTTTTGTTGTCTTTATTATTAAATGTCCTAAGAAATAGTCGACAATATTAATATTATACAACTGTGTGTTGTTTTAAGTAACTGTCAGCGATTGACAGAATGCACGCGAATATCGTTTACCACAGACTACAATAATAAACTAGGTTTTTGAATAATGTTTATTTCTATTAATTATACCAATTTGAATTCAATATTTATATTTAAGACGACGTCTTTCGTGGCCAGTATTATATTAAACCGAAAGATAGTGAAATACCGAATCGAGCGCATCCTAAAACCGAACCGGTTTCAAAAGCAATTCTTTGAAGCAATACTATTCATTTTTCGATTAATATATAGACCAGGGTCGATAATTTTTGAAACCAAAAAAAATTACAGTAGGATGAAACCCATTAGAAATGCAGGGGAATATGATCAAAATGAAAGGAAAAATAAATTACGGTCGATCCGAGTTCGGGAAGTGGGAGGGGGTGAGCTTTTAAGGGTGAAAAATTGTTTATCTTGATTTCCGCCGAAACTACCAGTCCTATGGAAAAAAGTTAAATGGCAAAGTTGTAGGTCATAAAAAGATCTACAACTTATGTCTTTACCATTTTTTCACATAACCTCAAAATTTAGTTAAAAAATTCAAAAAACCAAGTTTTTGGTTTTTTATTTATATCTTTTTTAAAAAGTTTTTTTTTCTACGAAATTTGGTGAAAACTTACCTTATTATGTCCCAAATATACTGTAATTTATTTGATTAAAAATATTTATTTTTTCGCCTCATTTTAACTTAATATCAAAAAAGCACCCTAATTTTCAATCGAAAATTCTGACGTCAAAATTTCAGCTTTTTCCAAAAAGTTTGGGGGCTTTTTGTTCGTTGAAATATCTACTTTCTGATGGTGTAAAAAAAATTTACATTACTATAGGAAATATTATTAGAAAATGCAAAAAATTGAAAAAACCTCAAATTCGAAAAATTTTTAATTACTATGTACAATTTCATCAAAAAAATGTGATTGCTGCAATTTTTTTTAGTTAAAAAGTTTATTTATTTTACTCGAATTACATTCATGTCATAGAAAATCTCATACAAAATAAATATACAAGTAAATCGTACTATTGAATTTAGAAACTTAATTCTGATTACGTTATTCGTTAATTTTTAAAAAAAAAACTTTAATCTTCTTATTTATACCTTATCTGAAATTCTAATCAGTTATTCATTTGTTTTTATCTCTTTGGAGGCATTTCTTCATCGTCAGATTCGACAAATCTTTCCAACTCTAGTTGATCGTCGAAATCTTCAAGACCATCATCTTCGTCTCCAATGTTATTTCCAGTCTGCATTGGTTCTTCATCCACAATTTCATCTGAATCATTTACTTCCTCGTAGATTTTTTCTTCCTTATTGGAGCAATTTTCAGAACCATGACAATTAGTGCATAAATTTGTGCATTTTAAACCATGTTTTCGGCAGCCACATTTTAAACTGTTACATCCAGTTTCAGAGCTGCAGCAAATAGTTTTGAGCAATACTTCCGGAATTAAATCCTTTTCTGTAAATTTGGGCATAATGCCACGCTGATGTTGCTTCCAGCCCCAATCTGTTGCTGTCAATTCGTTACCCAACCAAGTTTGAAGCTGATAATATGCTCTGTAACAATGTTGTTCTGCTGCTCCTGCTTTTCGAATTTGAGGTTTTTTCAATTTTTTGCATTTTCTAATAATGTTTCCTATAGTATTGTAAATTTTTTTAACACCATCAGAAAGTAGATATTTCAAGGAACAAAAAGCCCTCAAACTTTTTGGAAAAAGCTGAAATTTTGACGTCAGAATTTTCGATTGAAAATTAGGGTGCTTTTTTGATATTAAGTTAAAATGAGGCGAAAAAATAAATATTTTTAATAAATAAATTACAGTATATTTGGGACATAATAAGGTAAGTTTTCACCAAATTTCGTAGAAAAAAAAAACTTTATAAAAAAGATATAAATAAAAAACCAAAAACTTGGTTTTTTGAATTTTTTACCTAAATTTGGAGGTTATGTGAAAAAATGGTAAATACAAAAGTTGTAGATCTTTTTATGACCTACAACTTTGCCATTTAACTTTTTTCCATAGGACTGGTAGTTTCGGCGGAAATCAAGATAAACAATTTTTCTCCCTTAAAAGCTCACCCCCTCCCACTTCCCGAACTCGGATCGACCGTAATTTATTTTTCCTTTCATTTTGATCATATTCCCCTGCATTTCTAATGGGTTTCATCCTACTGTAATTTTTTTTCATTTTTTACCATTTTTGAAGGCTTCGGCCCTGGTCTAATACACTTTAAAATAACTATGATATCATAAGTATTTTCGATTTAATATTAAAAAGTTCAAAGAAGTTACTTCTCTATTTATTGAGCGTTACCGAATTAAACTGGTTTAGTAAAATTATGTTGTAAATCCTGCTGAGGGAATTTCTGTGATTCACATTAATAGCAAGCAACTTTTACACAATGTTATTTATTTATTTCGTAATTCTAGAGTGAAGGTTTAAAGGACACAAACTAGACTATTAAAATAAAAAAAAAGAAATCTATCACTAAAAATTCCTGAATGTATCATTAGCTTATCCAAGAAACACTGGTTTAACAGGATATGGAAGGAAATGAGCCTAAATGACAGCCTAAGCGATGTGGAACGTGCGAAGCTCGCGGTATGGGATTACCCAGTTAGTGACAAATATACGAAAATGTGGCAGGCGATGAAAGAAGCTGGGCTCCCGAATACAGTAGAAGAGGCTGTCGCTAGAGTCAGAGCTTCCAAGAGTTCAAGCGAAGGTTTCGCGTGGCTTGGTGATGCTACTGATGTGAGGTACGCAAATAGAATAAATTATTATTAAATTATATTTATTTTTAATTACTGATCCATATTTTTTTTAGAATTTAGAGTTAGATGCAATGTTATTTCGACAGGATGTTTCCCGAGAATCTGGGATTTTTTAAAATTCAAACTCATGTCAGAAACCTGTAACATAAGAATATGATAGCTATATATCTATAGGGAGACAGACATAAGAATAGAGGAACATATTGACAGAGAGATAGATAGTCACCGGAATCGGCCTGGTGAACAGTATTTTATATTTAAGAAAAATACGGCTAAAATTGTTGTAATAAATTTAAGTTTACTACCTGCTTAAGCAGCTACCGTGTAGTATGATACTAAGAATTCTGGCCATCTAATCTATCTTGGTTTACATAAGCAAATTGTATTTTACTTCTTCTTCAACTTGCTAGATTCCACATATTTTATACACATTGGTGTTATATTTTTTTAGGTACCAAGTCCTGACGAGCTGTGACTTACAAATGGTAGGAGACGAGTTCTCTAGAAAACCTTACGCAATTGCGGTTCAACAAGGTTCACCACTGAAAGATCAATTTAATAATGCGTAAGTTAATTTTAATATTAAAGTCCAATGTAAATGATTAAATCATCAGGGGGCAAACGAGCAGGTGGGTAATAAAGTGATAACCGCTGCCCATGGACATTAGCAATACCTCAGGCTAGCGGGTGTGTTGCCGACTTTTTGCAACAACCCACAACCTTGTTGGTAGACACGGGCAAGTTTCTTTAAATGATTTGAATAATAAATTTAGGGAATGATACGCTCTTTTCTTGCAGGCTCCCCGTTTTCTATAATATTGTTACGAGCTAGGGGATCAGATAGAAAATGCCGTAGTTCAGTCAAGGGCTTATTTTTAAAATAAATCAATGAGGAATTTATAGACACTAATTAACCGCAAATTACTCGCAAAACTTCACTTATTACACACAAAATAAAATACTGTTACTAATCACTTTAATAACGTACACTTCACATAGTACTTTATCACATGTGTTCACTTTATTCGCACATTTTTGTCTTCGGTGTTTATCTCTTGATATCGAATTCGAAACTGAATTAATCGGTCGCGTTTCGGCACGCTTATATATGTATATATAAATGCCTCGCTTCGCCATCGGAATAATCTTGAACGGTGTTCGAGAACTCTCTAGGCAGGATTGCACAATTCTAGAGTGAGGTACTATCTATCTCTTTCTTGCACAGTGCTCCTTCCTTGTCGTACGCTTCTAGGGTAGTCAACCCGTCTTCTTAACAATATTATGTTCGTCTACTGGCAGTTGGTTCCACAAACAAACGACGGTTGAAAGCTACAAAACACATTTTTGATTTAATCATTGCGTACCGGTTGTAACCGAACGCGGTGTTACGTATCGAATATAATAATAACAATGAAATAATTTCGATTAAACCAAAATGGTAGAAATTGCTTATAATATACAGTTAACAATCCTCTATCTACATGTTCAAACGAATAAAGAATAAATTACATATCAAAATACAGCGAGGAAATCCTGCCAAACTATAAATTTGTTTTAATTTTTTAGTAAATATGTAGGTTTAGAAATTGTTTGTACTGTATTTGTTATGGTAATTAATATTTATTATTAAATAAAAAATAACAAAATATGTTGCTAAGCGCAAAACTCGAAGATGGTTGAACCAATCCGAATTTTGTTATTATACACTGATTTATACATATATTTAGTTCTTAGGTTATTATTGAATACAATGAGGTATGAGCGAAATGTTCTATATGTTGTCAAGTAGCTACTGAAAATATTAAGACGAAACGCGGTCATTCAAAACTAATTTATCTCATTAAAAATTAAAAATAAATAAAATACGTTTATTTTGGAACATAGGATCATAATAGTATCACTTATTCCACGTCATTAAATTCGAGCCTGTTGGCAACCCTACTAATCGGCAAAGAAGACAGAAGGTGTTGGCCGAGAGAAAGAGCCGGCGTAAAAAACTCTCGGTACTCTTTTAAAAAAAAGCAAATCATCAAACAATTCTACAATATTTTAAACGAATATAGCAAATTAATTAGAAGTAGCCAGCACTAGTCCCAGGCCCTTTTATCAACTAGATAATCACTAACTTTATAGTAAGCATTTCATCACATCGTAAACACTTCGACAGAAACGGACGAAAACTTTAGAATTTTGCAATTTAGTTTTTTATATTCAATATATTTTATTACGAACGCGTTAACAGCGGGTTTTAATTGTAATTAACATTATTACTTAACTCTTTAGCATTACATAAATACTTCCCTAGTTTACGCTTAACATGTACTTCCTGAAACGATAGTCTGAACAATTTATTGTTACATGAATTTCTAAGGCCTATTACGTACGTCTTATTATTCGAGCCGGTACGTTCTAAGTTCTAACCTCAGGTGTTAATTGATTATGTTATAGGATGAATAAACGTGTTAGTTTCACGATTGTATTTAAGGAACTACATATAGATTGATAGATAGATAAATAGATAGATATGTATTATATAAATATAAATGTTTAAATAGATAAATGGAACAATAGATACATTTATAGTTAGATAGGTACCTAGTTTACTTGATAGGTTGGAGAACACTTCCTTACCACCGCTGCACTCCTGTATCCTCTGCTGTTGATGCCTTCATGTCATTAAATATATAGTGAAATCAGATTAAAGAAAGTTAACAACTTAAATCGTAGATAGATTTGAGTTTGCTACATTTTAAATGCACGTTAAACTCACTTAGTAACAAAATTTGCCGGTTATCAGGTTCAAGGTCGCTACGTTTTGGCGAAAAACAATGTCTACTCGAGGTAGTACTGTTGTAACTGAAACACTAATTAACATTTAAATATTGATAGTATGATTATTTAAGTATTGTGAAAAAAATGTAAAAAAAAAAAATAAACAGGATCAATATTCTGATCAGAAAAATCTCAGGTCCGTATATAACTCGTTCGTTTCGCTTGACTCATGAAGCAAGAGTAACGTTCTAGAATGCGGACCAAACCGATTTAAAAATTATATTTACCAATATTAGCGAAGTATCAATGATGAAGATTTTAAATACCATTTTTATTTATAAGTGAAAATATATAATTTAAAAATTACAGTCTAACATTCCTAATTTTAAGAACCCCCTAAACACTTCAAGATGGCGTCGCACTAATGACCCGATTATGTACCGTTGACGCGTAAACAGACGTCAAGTTTTTTAGCGTAGCGTAGCAATTAATTCATAAAATATTGTATTAATTAAACAAATACAATATTATATTTCGACATAAAACACTTAATTTTAATTAAACTCCAAGACGGTGTTAAATATGTTAGGATTAGACAGACATAATTTACAAGCATAACGTTATCGTCAATTTGGCTAACCTGTCACCGCTTTGTGTTCTTTCACTGACGTATGAAAGTCAAGACATATACAATTTTGTGCAACACTTTGTTTTATGTCTATTTAAATCTGTTAATCACTTTAAAAAGTAAAACGAATTTGACTGCGATATTGTAAAGTATGTATATACTGGCATACAAGAAGTTGTAGTTGATTTAATAATGTCTTACAGAAAAGAATTGTAATTGTATTATATCGGATCTATCTTTCTAGTCGACTCGTTAAAACTTTACAGATATAAACAAACAACGTCTTTCTAATTTCCTTCCTATCCGCACTAAAACTATGTTAGCGCAATCTCTTCTGCTTCCTATTCTCGACTATGCGGACTCGTGCACTTCCGATATGAATGAAGAGCTACTCAACAAGATCGAACGCCTGCAGAACTTCTGTCTAAGAACCATGTGTCTAAGTTCCGCAGGCAGCTGGGGTGGCTACCTATTAGACTCAGACGTGACGCTCATATTCTTCATCTTCTATATTCAATTCTTTTCAATCCCAAAACACCTTCTTATCTTAAAAATCATTTCAAATTCTTAGGTCCTTCCAACTATACGCTACGCTCTTCCAATAGATGTCTATTGGAAATTCCATCCCACAGCTCATCCTTCATAGGCAATTCATTTAGGATTTCTGCCGTTAGACTGTGGAATAAGCTGCCTGAGTCTATACGATTGGCTTCCTCCCTATCGTCTTTTAAAACTCTTCTATATAAATATTACCTAACCTTGTCATATCCTGATCAATCGTGACCTGTGTAATTCTTGTATCTCCTCTTCTTTTTGTATATTATGTAATTCACTATTTGCAATTCTAGAATCTGTAAGATTAGCTTTTTAGTTTTATTTAGTTATTAATATTGTTTTTTTTTCTATAGATTAAGGTTTTATAGATTAATATATATATATTGTTTTTTATATAACTTCTGGTTATGCACTTCTTGCACTTATCATTTTTTATTTATTGTTTTCTTTTTTTTACTAGGGTTGCCTGGAAGAGATCGCTTGTTAGCGATAAGGCCGCCCGTTGCATCCCTTGTAATTTATATGTATTGTGTTATTTGTGTTTCTTTCTAGCAACGAAGTGTTAATAAATAAATAAATAAATAAACAAAATCACCTTGTTCCACGACATTCAAAATAAAAATTTGAATCCATGAATGAAATTTCAAAATATAACGAAATAAAAAAAATCAAAATATATTAATTATATTTATTAATTATTCATATGCTTATGAACTTCAATTAAACATAGTTCTAAATTTTGATTTACAGCATAGAAGTGCTGGCAGTAAACTTGCAACATATCCATACAATGTTTCTTTTAAATGTTTAATTACTTAACAAAATAATTTATCATTACCGTCCCAATGCGAGAAATATTTTCATTAATATTATACACAAAATTTAAAAATCATTTTACGGTGAAAGCATAAAAATACTAATTATGCCTGTCTAACATTAGGAACTGACATTTTTTGTCAGTTCACTCAACTAGGTTGCTTTGTCCATAGTTTTCCATGTAACGTTAAATTAATACGAGCTATGATTGAAATTGTTTAATAATAAATTGCATACCAGTAAACATTGATAATCTCGGCTAATTCTGACCTTGGAATTCTGAATAACATAATAATACTGATATTAAAATAACAAACACACTATTCAAGTGACGTATAGTGGTCATAGGCACTTTATCCGGTAGACTTTTAAGTATACATTATTTTATAAAGAACGGGGCAAACGGGCTCCTGCTCTTTTGCCTTCACCTGATTAAATGATGAGACATGGACACTCAACTGCAAGTGGCTCGCGAGTCCTGATCCGTTTATCCGTTGTTGATTTTTTTTTAAATTAAGATTGCTACGATTCGAACAGCTCTTTTTTGAATACGGTGGAAGTATGGAATAAGTGGAAGCTCCAGGTGTGAAAACAGTACTCCATGTGAGGCAGAATTTCCGCTTTATACAGTTACAAGCGGTGGCCCGGAGTGAAATACCGTTTTGCCTTGCACACCAAGCTTTTTGGTAGCCTTCAAATGACCACGAAACATGTCGTTCGAAATGAAAACATATCGAATTACGAATTAATTACATGCGATACATTAACGTACTTGATTCAAACAACATTAAAGCATGCTAAATTATTTAAACATTTTAATTATATATCTTCTAAACATTTGTCGTCCCCCGTTTTACATATTACTAACAATTAAGTGTCGTACACTGGAATTATTAAAAAAAAATTAAACACATTATGGTAACATAAGCTGATGAAAGAGAAATATCAAATACGGTGTAATTTAAAAATAGCAAAAAATTTACAACGTACTACGGTTAGTTCTGTTATAAGATTATTAAAAATAATAGCATTGTTGTAATGACACAATTTTTGCTTTTGTTGAAAATGCAAAAACGTTTGGTCTAAAGGCTGAATACTAAATACCTATTTAAAGAATTATATTTGATGGCAGCATACTCCAATTGCTGAATAAACGAAGACTAGAAAAGCTCAAAGAGACGTGGTGGAATAATAACCCCAAAGCCGTGAAATGTGAGAAACAAGACGATCAATCGGACGGAATTTCTATACAAAATATTGGCGGCGTGTTTATAGTTATTTTCATGGGAATCGGACTTGCTTGCGTAACTCTAGGCGTCGAATACTGGTGGTACAAATGGAGAAAGCGAGCTGTCATTGGAGATGTCACTCAGGTATGCTAAAAAGAATACAAATTTGGCCTGCCCGACATTAAATAACGTCTGGCGCCATCTTACGGTCCATTTATATTCATTCACCCGAGTCTATATTGATAATAATTTAATGTGACGACTTCACTTTCAAATGAATATACATATATTTATACTATATACAAATAGATTCTGTGCAATTTCCATGTATGGCCGAATGATTTAAATGTACGGCTAATGTGATTCTTTGAAGGTTACCAGGGCTCATAAGTATAGTTGGCTTTAAAGTATATGTGGCGCCATCTATTTAGATGTTGTTGAAACTCGTAAAATTTGGATATGTATTTAACTACTAACAGTGACAACAGGTAGCGCTGGTCACGAAAACAGTAACAGAACTGAACTATATTATATTTCTGTTTAAGATATTTTAAGTAAATCTAGCTGCTGGTTTGTTTATCTTTTATCGTCCCTGCAAACGTAAACAATAATTTTCTATTACAGGTGCAGCCAGTTAAACAGTCAAAGAATGATGTTTCGGCCAATGAAGAAAAGAAAAATGAGAATTTCTCGATTAGGTCTAGGAATTTAAACTTAGCTGACCTTAAACGAAAGTTTTAATTGAAATTAAAAGTCAGATATGAAATCAAAACTATCTTGTTTATTCTTCGACGTTCTATTGATTATTATTCTTGGTTGGAAGTAGGGAGCTTATTTTCACTACCTCAATTGACACACGACTTTAATATCTTTATATATATAATTCTTCTGTGAGTGTGTATGTCACTGAACTTCTCTCAAACGACTGGACCGATTTTGACGAAATTTTTTGTGTGTGTTCAAGGGGATCTGGGAATGGTTTAGATTCACAATGTTGTCCGCTGGACAATGTTTTTTTAATTAATTTTTAATTTATTAGTAGTTGTTGATTTTGGAATGTTTTACATTGGATGCGACAGACGGCGCTACCATCGCAGTGTCAAATTTTAAATAATATTCGAATTTTAATTTTAGTCTGTCCCGACAGTTAGCGCTGCGATCAAATTAAAAAAAAGTTTTGTTATCATTGTGTTATTGTAGACCATGTGCTGGATCGTTACATATTGTTTTACATTTGAATAATAATTTTCATCAAAATGGTCCAGAATGTTTTAGCTTATTAAAAAAAGTTTGAAATTTTCAAATTAAAGACGTGTAGACAGGACAACGTCTGTCGGGTCCGCTAGTACTACTATAGATATTTAATATTTTCTCTCATGTTAATGTTAATAAATGTGATTTATTGTTATAGAGGCAACTCATGCTTATGACCTAAATGCACCAAATGGATTTGGTCAAAAAAAAGTCATCGCACTTTTTACTAAAAATTTATAAAATCCCAAAATAAAATTGCTTTTGATAATCTCATCTAAATCGAGTGTTTGCGGTGTTTTAGAGGATAAAAATGATATTATATCGTATTTCACGATGCACAATTTCTAATACAAATTAGTGGTAAATAAATACTTGCACCGTTAATATTTGTTTTATTTACCCACCAACGTCGGTCACTCCGTCCGTCACTACAAATAGCGGTATCGCTTCCTAGCAGGTGCTTGTATTTGGACGAGGATAATCAGAATATATATCAAAGAAATGCTCGTATATCGTCACTCCATTTGGACATCGTCATTAGCGAGTTTAGTGGGCGTCATGTGGGTAAAGTGTGAGCACAAAAGACACGAATAATTATCGTGAAGTATTAAATTTAAATTGGTTCTTTTAATATTACAAATCATACTTTAAGCTTAAAAGATTAATATTCTTGCACCGATCTCAATTTAATTACAATCTACTGAACTACAAATCGCGATCCAACCTAGTCCAACGTCTCATCGCCGCTATGCTACACTGAATACTCAAATCAGAAGTCAGAACTACCCTGCCGCCTGCGTTCCCTAAACGCACCGTCCAAAGTCAAGATAGCGTAGTCATTAGGTCGACTCTGATTCCACGTAACAATATTAGTACTTATATCCGTTAAGTAATAATAATAATAATAATAATAGCCTTTATTCAGATACATTTTACATTATATATTTTTATACATTTAAACAAATTTCCATTTTAATCCAATTCTGGTGCATCTGTGTGCCCTTTTTTGGCAAAGGCCTCCTCCAAATCCCGCCATTCCTGTCTGCACTGTGCCACTCTCTGCCATGTACCACCTGCCGTTTCTTTAATGTGGTCAATCCACCTTCTCAGTTGTCTCCCTCTTTTGCGTTTGCTGTACCTTGGGCACCAGTTAAGCAGTTTTTTTGCTCCACTTCTCTGTACCTCTTGCGATGTGTCCCACCCATTTCCACTTTAGCTTCTTGATTGTTATTGTAACATCTGTTACCTTAGTTATTTTCCTTAATGCTATATTCTTTATTTTGTCTCTTCTTGTTTTCCCTATCATACATCGTTCCATCGCTCTTTGACACACCTGTAGCTTTGTATACTGCGCTTTAGTAGGCGCCCAAGTTTGTGATCCACATGTTAGTACAGGTAGTACACAAGTATTGAAGACCTTTCTTTTAATTACCATGTGTTATGAGGCAGTGACAAAACTTGTTTTTAAACTAACAAAAACTTTATTTAAAATTATGCTTACAAAACTAGAGTTAGAGTGAGAATATGGAATGGAAGTGTCTTTCAAAGGATCGGGGCTTGATACTTAAAGGTTCGGGTATTGTCGTTTAAGAGTAGGGATACATTTAGTGGAACAAACTAATTAATCTTAATTTATCGTAAACAGATGGTTAAAAGAAATTGTAACTTGATACTTAAAGGTTTGGGTATTGTCGTTTTAGAATAGGGACACATTAAATGGAACAACTAATAAATCTTAACTTATCGTAAACAGATGTTTAAAAGAAATAGTAACTTGTCGTTTAAGAATAGGGATACATTAAGTCGAATAAACTAATTAATCTTAACTTATATCGTAAACATATGTTTAAAAGAAATAGTAATTAGTTAAATAGAAATATTTATAATATAGTGGGGACTACATAACACCTCCCCCCTTAAAATAAAGGTTGCGCCTGTTGGCGTGAACTTTTTTGAGGAATTTTGTAGGGTGTTTTCTTCTTCGTCGTTCGAGCTGATGGAAGCCGTCGTCGTCGTCGTCGTATTGAATGCAGGCATCGGGATTTCAATTTGTTGTCGTCTTCGGGATTGGTCGAAACAATTATTAAATATTTGAATGCATCCTTGTTTGTGAGAGTTTCTTCTTGGGTAAAAGTATTTGAAGAGGTTGCAAACATTGCAAAAATTGTAAAGAGTATAAATAAGAAGGATTGAGCCAGGTGATAAACTCATTTGAGTGAAATTATATGGATGTTCTTGAATGATATTTTTTTTCTTGATTTAATATTTTAGAGTGATGTTTGATCTCGTCTTTAATAGTATTGAGCGAGTCTAAAGAAACATCGTTGATTTGAATAGGTATGAGTTCTGGATTATACCAATCTGCGATGCAGGTATTTTCCACGTCGACAGTAACAATGGGGTGACTTATGTTCTTCGATTTCGAGTCTTCAGCGATGAGTGTAACCTTTGGTGTATAAAGTTTGCATTCAGGTTGTAGCAGAATTATTCCGTGTCCAAATATTTCACCATGTGTGGTTTTTCTGTTGCATTCTATAGCATATGTAATTTTCTTCGAAAGTATGAAAATCCATTTGTTATTTTTCAATTAATGAAATGTGTTGAAGTACGCGGAGAATGTGGATACCGCGCAATTTTGAGGTATGTCTTTAGAATTCGTCAGCAAGATGGAGACTTCACAGATAGGTCGTGCGTTAGAGTTGTAGACTGTGACCTTACTGCATACATGAAGGTTTGAAGAGTGTTCTTTACACTTGTCCACGGAGTTCGTCGTCAGGTAGCGTTGACTGTTTTTGCTCATGGCAAGATACATGTGCTCAGGTAGGATTGTGGAATATAAGGAGTATGTATTGTAGGAATTGAAATTAAATGGTATAAGGTAAATATGTCATTTTTGACTTAAGGAAAATTTAATATAATATATATTTATAATTTCGTTCATGTAAATGTATGATGTAATTGTAGCAGAGTTTAGAATTTTATTGATGTTTTGAAAAGTCACGGTTACTACTAGGTTACCTGATGTTCTAGCTGACTTGATGCTAATGATTCTTTGTAAAGACTTACTAAAGATAAGACCGAAGGATGAACTGCTGAATAAAATGCTTTCAACAATATTATCGATTTGTTTTTCCAGAGACGTGACGATTTCTAAAATTATTGTTATTCAAACAGTTGAGATCTGTAATAGATAAACTAAAATTAAAGAGTAAAGTATTCGTGGAATTAATATAGGAATTAATTTCCATTAATTTTCGTTCATTATATGTTCATCGTATGAAATTTTTAAAATAGTATTGTTTTAATTATTAATTTAATTAATTAATTTAAGGTTGTTTTTATTGGAAATGTCACAAGAAATAGGAATAAATATGTCTTTATGTCGTTCGTCTAACAGCTTATCTTGTGATATATGTAGATTTGAAGTATCGAAACTATAATCTGAAGTTTCTGGGGGCCTAGAGAGTGCGTCGGCATTGGTATTATTTAAAAGAGTCACATGTTTATTATTTATGTGGAATATAGCATGTAGCAGATTTTCAGGAGGTACATCATTTAAAGCGGAAATAGAAAACGATCGAATATTCTTATTGTTCGATTTCGACTTACGTTTATTTTTCTTATAGTGGTATTTTAAATGCGGTTTAGTAGTAGTTTGAGATACAGCGGGTTTACAAGGTTCAGCGATTTTTTGAGAACCAGTGGATTTATAAGATTCAACGATATTTTGAGATACAGTGGGGTTAGAAGATGTGATGAGATGTTTAGATTCAGAGGGTTTTGGAGATACATCGTTCTTATTAGACTTAGTAGATTCAGTGAGATTCAAAGATACAGTGGGCTCATAAGAAATGGTAGAGTTTGTATTACGACCTAAGGTCTGGGACTGACTACCCTGTTTGTAGGTCTGTCTAAAGCTAGCTTCAAAATCTGTCCGTGTGCAACCTTCTTTGCATTGCCTCCGATAGGCTGGATTATTATGCAAGGATGTAGGCACAGTGCTTTGTAACACTCGACTTGATTTTGGTATTTGTGGAAGCATTGAATAGCCTAAAGAGCTGGGGTCATCGAGTGAACTGGAAGCGATTTCCAACGAGTCGCTCATTTCGTTGGTCGCTTGTAAGTTTAAATCGCGGATTGGTGCAGGGAGAGCGCGCTGTTTATTTTGTTCGTTATAATATGCCCGTTTACGACATTCGTTTATTAAATGGCCAATATTTTTACAATAAGCACATGTTTTTAGAGAAAATCTAGGGTTAGGAGGCTTAAATGGAATATTTGGGTTTCGAATACATAGGTAATTATTTTGATATGCACTACTCCTTATTGCTGGCCTAGGGGTTGGAAGTGGCCTAAATAATGATTGCCTAGCTTTGTTCATAGCCCTAATTTGATCTTCCTGCATTGCGAAACGACCTGCTTCTCTCAAAGTATTGAAACCTTTTGTTCTAAGCATTATACCCATGTCTGTAGAGAGACCGTTGAGGAATATGCTTAAGGCGGTTTCCTCGGTAGTCGCAACACGTCCGTCTAATGTCGAATCACTAATTTCTGAATGTAGTTTCTCTAAGATTTTGCAACGACAAAGATCTACTCTATGATAAAATTGCGTTAAGGACTCATCGGGTCTCTGAAAAATTGATTGAAGTTCTAAATTCAAATGTTGAATTGTCTTAGTATTCGCGAATCTTTCGATAAGAAATCTCTTTAGTTCATCCCACGTTTCGTACGTTTTACACCGAACTTCTGAGGCCGCGATGCCTTTAATGTTATTTAGAGCACAAGTTAACAAAGTCTCCCTTTCGGACGGAGATGACAATTTAAACACAGTATCACAGGACCGAATGTAACCGTATATTTCGTCATGATTGTTTATGTCGAATAAAGGAATAAGATTGATAAGTGTTGTAATATTTACTGGTGATGCCTTCATAATGTTTTTGGTCTTTAATGAAATGATAATGATTAAAAATGTAGAATGCGTGTGTAGTTAGATATGAATAATGTTATTAAATTATATATAAAATATAGTAATATAGGATAGAATATATAAAACACAAAATATAGAAAAGTAGGAAAAAGAATGAGCCACAAGTAAAATGCCACTTACCACAGTAACACGAACCACAAGAGCATAGTATCGGCGAAAACTATTAAAAGCCTAAGGCTACCGTACTAGGCGATGCTTGTACTTTGTACGTTTTTTTTCGTCTTGCTACACAAGTAGATCCTACCGACTGCGCCAAATTTGTTATGAGGCAGTGACAAAACTTGTTTTTAAACTAACAAAAACTTTATTTAAAATTATGGTTATAAAACTAGAGTTAGAGTGAGAATATGGAATGGAAGTGTCCTTCAAAGGATCGGGGCTTGATACTTAAAGGTTTGGGTATTGTCGTTTAAGAGTAGGGATACATTTAGTGGAACAAACTAATTAATCTTAATTTATCGTAAACAGATGGTTAAAAGAAATTGTAACTTGATACTTAAAGGTTTGGGTATTGTCGTTTTAGAATAGGGACACATTAAATGGAACAACTAATAAATCTTAACTTATCGTAAACAGATGTTTAAAAGAAATAGTAACTTGTCGTTTAAGAATAGGGATACATTAAGTCGAATAAACTAATTAATCTTAACTTATATCGTAAACATATGTTTAAAAGAAATAGTAATTAGTTAAATAGAAATATTTATAATATAGTGGGGACTACATAACACATGCTTGTTTTCTTATTTATATATATTATATATCCGTTAAGTAATGATTCTCAATTATTAAAAAAAATAAATAATAACTAAAAAGAATTACATTAAATTTTGATTCTTAAAAGAAATAAAAGGAATCTCAATTAATAAACAAGCAACGATAAAAATCAACGATCAGCTGACTCGATTATGACATTTGCGGAGTCCGGATCATTCCCGGACATATATTATACAGATTATAAAATAAAATTTTCATTTTCATTATTTCTTTCTTAGCATGATTAAAATTAGGTTCTTATCAAACACAACTTTGCTTATAAATTTAATTGAGCTAAAAAATCTCAAAAATAAATATATTTATTCCTAGAACGAACTATTTTTATATGAACTAAAATGAAAATCTTTACTTTCCCATATTGTTGTTTCGTGCAGTGAATATCGGCTTTACCGACACAGAAATGTATATAAATTATATGTTAATCTAAAGCCATATGTTGTTGTGGTTAGGTGGTCGTACTATATATTAACATCGTGGTGATAATTAATATAAACATAATATCAACACTAAATTTTGGAGGAAACTATCAGAAGCAGATGTAATTTTAGTCAAACACCGTAAATACTTATTTGATATAACTTCGACGATGAGAAATGTTTTTGATAATAATCGTTCCGTTACACACTAGTGTGCTATTAAGGTAATAATTACGATGGGCAAATTATAACCGAGTGTATACCCAATTAGTGGGATAATAGGCTGTCAGTATTCTTCTGAAAATCACATAGACAACTCGAAATCCAAGCATGCTAGTGTTTTTAACATTTATCCAAACCATATTTCATTATGCGTTTTCACAAACAACTCAGAATATCAACGTTTGTAAGTAACAGTACTTAATTCAAATCGTTTTACATCGTTGCGCATACGTTATCTAACTGCTTAACTTTCAGTATTAATTAACGAAGAAAATAACGCTTTGGCCGAGAAATCTTTTGAAGTAGCTATGGAGTATGTTAGGAGAAATCGCAGTTTGGGTCTTGCCGTCGATCCTATTATTGTCGTCAGTAACCGGACTGATGCTAAGGCATTTTTAGAAAATGGTGAGCATTTGAAGTGCTAATTTATTTCCGAGTTTATTATACTTGCACGTTTGCTACGCTTGCTGTCGCAGCAGACGTTGATGATGATTTGAAATAACCATTTTACACGAAATACGATTATTGCTTTAGCAAGGTCAAATATGCGTAACTATTTTCAGTTTAATTTAATTACATCTGATGTTTCAGTTTGTAGAAAATATACAGACATGGTGTCGGGAAAGAAACCACCACACGTCGTACTTGATTTCACAACGACTGGAGTCGGGTCAGAGACTATCAAATCATTTACTTCAGCGCTAGGTTTGCCCACTATTTCTGGGTCTTTTGGCCAAGAAGGTGACCTGCGACAGTGGCGAGGTCTAAACTCAAACCAAACACAGTACCTCTTGCAAGTAATGCCACCGGCGGATCTATTACCAGAGTTGATACGTGCTATTATTATAAAGCAAGATATAACAAACGCCGCAGTTCTTTTTGATGATTATTTTGGTTGGTAGCATAAAGCTCATTAAACAGCTATCAAACTTAATAAATTAGAATTTAATAGTGATACATTCTTTGCAGTGATGGATCACAAATACAAATCTCTTTTACTTAATATTCCAACACTACACCTCATAACACCCGTGAAAAGTTTCAGTAAAGACGATATTAAAACACAACTTCAAAGTTTACGAGAGCTTGGAATTACTAACTTTTTTGTTATCGGTAGCTTGCTAACTATTAACAACGTGCTAAATGCCGCCAATGAAGAGGAGTATTTAGGTAGAAAAACTGCTTGGTTTGCAATGACTCTGGACAAGGGAAATATAAGTTGTCAATGCAATGCTACTATTGTTTTAATGCAACCCACTCCAGATGCTAGCAGCCAGGACCGATTAAACAATTTAAAAGCAATCTACAACATGAATGGAAAGCCTGAGATCATATCAGCATTCTATTTTGATTTGTCTCTACGAACATTTTTGGCAATCAAGTAATGACCTTTATTACTATAATAATAAAAGCCTATATTACTGTAAATTACATATGCTAGTACATAAAAATACTTTAATAACTAATAAAAAATCCGAAAGCTGGTGAATTTCTCCTTTACAGGTTGTCCAAAGACCAATAATATTATATGCGCTCGCGCTCATTTTACACACAATAATAACATTTGTGATAATAACGATAATGTGTTATAACACATTTACATTTTCACATTTAACTTCAGAATCTCGATCGGGTTATTTCCATTTATGAATTCACAGATCACTACTTGACTCTGACAAGTGGCCAAAGAGCATGAAATACATGGGTTGTGACGACTTTGATGGTAAAAACACTCCCAAGAGGATGATAGACTTAAAAACTGCGTTCAAAGAAGTATGTATTAAATGCTACTATTCTCTCCTCTGTTTCGTAGTTTTCATTACTGAAGGACGTGCCTGTCTTGAAAAGCCCTAACCGATACGACTAGTTGCCTCCACAGCTCATTCTCAGCTAATCTCAGTGCATTAGGAATGTTGAGACCCAAAAATTTCTTCATTCGGGCAATCAAATGGTAGGCTTAGGGTCCTTCAAGAAAAGAGCGTACCAATTCTTAAAAGGCCGGCAAAGCACTCGCGAGTCCTCTGGCATTGAGAGTGTCCATGGGCGGCGGTATCACTTAACATCAGGTGAGCCTTCTGCCCCTTTGCCCCCTGTCCTATAAAAAAAAAAGAAAAGGCGAACCCCAACTTCTTCTGCCATCACTCCTAGGGCCATTACCAGCTCGCCGAAAATATTCATTATTAATTTTGGCCATAATGTCAGGAGTGAATCCAGACATTATGGCCAAAACAGTTAAGCATCCATATGTATTTGAATTATTTGATTAATATTTTGCAGATCAAAGAAGCGCCAACGTATGCACCATTTTTTATTCCAAATAACGGTTCGATGAACGGTAGAAGTTACGTCGAGTTCACAACGAATTTATCAGCCGTGACGATAAAGGATGGTGTCTTAATTGGTACCAAGTTGTTAGGAAAGTGGAAATCTGGTTTCTCAAATGTCTTAAATCTAACAAAACAATATATGAACAACTATTCCGCTCCATTGGTTTATAAAATTGTTACTGCCATAGTAAGTAAATACGTGAAAACGTGAAAAACACTGACAACTTTTTTAGGCGTCGGGACGTGACGACCCCATCGCCCACTGGTGAAATAACCTGTGGGAGAGGTTATTTCATCAGCGCAATCAGTCAACCCCTTCCTAGTGGGAGTGCCATATGTTGCCTTCGGGCTTCAGCCAAATGGGCAGGCATGACCGGGGCAGTACCACTGTCTCTCAGAAAACCGGCGTCAAGTGATGCAATCGGTTCGCCTTATTGTACTCGCGTTTCGTCCGGTGAGAGAGATTCCCGGAGCCCATCCCCCCATCCCCCTTCCCCCTCCCCCTAAAAAAAAAAAATGAAGGTGCAGAAAAAAAAGAATCTACAAACAATCTTAACAACTGCATATTGATTTTTTAATTGATGCTGGGATCTCATGTTTTATTTAGTATTGGCATCGGGAAAGTACCCCTGACCTTATCCCTGTGGTCGTGGGTTTGATCCCCAGTTGTTTACCTGTGGACTTTCTATGTGCTCATTTAATATTCGCTCGAACGGTGAAGGAAAACATTGTGAGGAAACGTGTGAGACGGTGGATCAAGTGATCATCTCCTTACTTATTAGATTGACAAATTATCATAAACAGATACAGAAATCTAAGGCCCAGACCTGAAATGCTTGAAACCCCTCGGATTTACTTATTATGTACTTTCAGAAAACGCCATTTGTAATAAAAGACGAGCAAGCACCGAAAGGATTTAAAGGTTATTGTATAGATTTGATAGACGAAATAAGTCACATTCTCAAATTCGATTACGAAATCAGTCTTTCACCAGACGGTAAAATTGGAGATATCGATGAGGCTGGGAATTGGAATGGAATAGTAAAGGAATTGATGGAGAACAGGGCAGATATAGGCCTGGCCTCGATGCATGTGATGGCGGACAAGGAGGACGTGATAGATTTTACAGTCCCATATTACGATTTGGTCGGAATCACTATTTTGATGAAGGTACCGCAAAAGACAACATCACTGTTCAAATTTTTAACGGTTCTTGAAGATGACGTCTGGTTCTCTATATTCGCCGCTTATTTCTTTATTAGGTAAGGCTTTATACAGTAAATGAACATACACTACGCCCTTGTAGGAGAGGCGGATGTACATTCTGATATTATTAACGTACATAATAGTACATTGTTCTAACTATTCTTAATTTACTGACTCCATCTGAATAATACTAAGAGTTTAGGCACCTCTCATTCGAACTCTTCGCGAACATTACAGAATGAACACTACTTATCCAGAGCTTGATATATTCGGTAGTGGGCTGATTAATTTAAAAAAAACAGGTCCTAGTTATTCATAATTCATTAGTCTTATGTCACATATCGTGTAACTTGACATTTTAAGTTCGATCGTTATTCTCGTACTGTCATGTAAATAATGCAGTGTCCATCATTATTATTTATTCTAACAAATGATGGATCGCTTTCAACCAAACATTGCTCACGACATTCTTTAAATACAAAAACCAGGAAAATATTTTTTTCGTATAAAACCTTATTGGTTTTTCAAACCACTCCACCTGGCTTTTTATAAATGTATAAGAGATGAATGGGAGCGGTGTTGGTCTTCAGTCGTTCGTAGGTTCCTTCCCCGGTTGGGCATAACTTAAATTTGGATCTATGTTCCTAACTTTATAAAGAACACTGAAAACTGTACAGACGATTTGTAATAAGGGAAAAATATTTCAGTTTCTTGATGTGGATATTTGAAAAATGGAGCCCATACAGTTACCGGAATAACCGAGAAGTGTATAAAGATGATGACGAGAAACGCGAGTTCACGCTGATGGAGTGCTTATGGTTCTGTATGATGTCATTAACGCCACAGGGCGGAGGGGTGGCCCCCAAGAACCTCTCCGGACGGCTATTGGCTGCTACTTGGTGGCTTTTTGGGTAATAATACAATAAAGTACGGTATTGATATATTCGGGAACTTACAAAGTCTTATAAGGTAGCAGCCCAAGTGTTATCTAAGAACTCGGTTATTTTTGTGCCTAGGAGATATGTGTGTAGGTCAAGGCGGTTTGCTATATCTAGGTTCGGAACCAGTCTGTTGCACTGATCCCAGAATAACAAAGACGCTTTCTGAATGCTGTCTTTGACACAACATCTTAAGTATTGCGATATTGTGTCAAATAATAAGTTGTCAATAAAACACTTTATTTACAAAATAAATAAAGCTTAAAAGTTACGAATCACAAAATAGAGGTACCCAAAATGTTTAGTTATGTTTATCAGAAGAACAAATTTGTGTTAATAAACGACCTGGTGACGATTTCAAATAAGAATAAAACTTTTGGCACGTTTTTTTATATCTTCTGCTTAAATTCTGAAAACGGGACAAATTTGCGTCTCACAGTTTATATCGGGGACACCGGGACTCGTAATTGGAAAAAGGGACAGTCCCGTTCAAAACGGGACGTCTGGGGGTCTAGTCAAAACGGCTTAACAATAGTGTATGTAAAAAGTCGAAAACTAAATTTGTATGAAAATGACAGCTAGTGTCGACAGTTGGTACCAATTACAGCTACGCTGTCTTGACTAGACCCCCTGGTCGCGTTATGTATTTAATATTGTATATTTTGTTTTATTGAAGTAATATGTTTTTAGCATTGTTGTGATTTGTATGTGACAGACATATAAATTTATAAGATTTAACGTGGGAGAAAATGAGACAGGAAGCAGTAATATTTAAATAAAAATTAATTTAATTCAATTATAAAATTAGAAGAAATTTATCAATTTTATTTACATTACATTAATTAAAAAAAATTGTAACTGAAAACTTTACCGTTTCATCGACTTTCAAACTTTAATTATTTTAGTTTTTATCAAAATTAATTTTAATTTTTAACTTTAATAAGTTAAAAATTAAAATTGCATTCGTCTCATCATCTTGAAACCAAGACTTGAAGGTTTCACTTCTACCACGTGTTAATTGAACACAAGCTTTTTCTTACATTCTCGTATTGGTCGAATGGCCTAAGCATTACCTAGTTAGTTTATTAATGTTGTAACAAACGGTACGGCTGAATATCTTTCAGGTTTTTAACGGCTAGGCTGTTCATTGAACGGCTAATTAAGCTAGTTGGCTGCGACATTGGCTTAGTATTGTAAGGATAGTCTAATAATGAGGTCAGCATTGCTTAGAAAAAGCCAAATAAAACCATCTGCTGTGTTATGTAGTGGAACACTAGTGTAAGCAGAACCCTGGCCAGTCCGAGTCATCCACGTCCTATTGGTCCACCCTTTGACCTGCTGCAGCCACGCTATCGCGTGCCCACTACCTAGACCTGCAGTTGAGCTGAGGATGCAGGGCAAAAGGCGAGCATTCTGCGCCTTAATACAGAATCTACTCACTAAGGAGGTAACCCGCATAAAACCGAGCTTGTCTGGAAAGTGGCAGCCCCACTATCAGACTAGGGCACAGTGGGTTAATCTCCTCCTTGCCTGAAAAACAATGATTCAAGATGAAGACACCATTAACATAACATAACTTATATCAATGTTTCAGCTTCACCATAGTATCATCATATTCTGCGAATTTGGCTGCATTCCTGTCCGTCTCGCGTATGAATACTCCAATAGAGTCCTTGGATGATCTATCCAAACAGTACAAGATCCAGTATGCACCTATCAACCAATCTTATAGCATGTACTACTTTGAAAGAATGGCAAATATTGAGGCCAAGTTTCATGAGTAAGTAACTTTTAAGAATGCAAAACATATTTTTATTTCTGGGGGCGCGGCGCTTATCAAGTCGAACAAAAATGCGAGCGCAGCCACACTATGCGGTAACGGTGCGGTTGCGGCGCCGCAACGTCATCTTACATACAAATTACTATACAATGTCGCACCGCAAGCGCGCCGAACTGCGAGACGAGGCGGGGAGTGGTAAAATATATTGCCACCGCAACACCCGTGTCGCACACAGAAATAATACCGCATCGTTTGGCTTTAGACTTACTCGGAGCATTTTAGTTCTCGTTGTGAATCCATTAAGTGACATGAATATATTTCATTTTTTATTCAATTTGAACCAGTAGTTTAAGAATTATTAATTTTGTCACTGACCGATCATCAAAATCTAATAGACATAGAACCTTCAAATTTAGAATATTTTGCAATTTCTGTCCGGTTTAAAATATAAACGATTTGTAATAAGCGTGGTCGGAATAAGTTGGGATAGCTAATTATGTAATACACTGCAATATGTAACACCTGACAGAAGGTCCCTTAAACAAGAACTTACATTCATCATCATCATCATCATCTTCACTGTCACGATGACCACGAATCGTGCCTTTCAAATGTTTATACGCACTAGGCTTTATGAAACGGGAAATGGAATTTGTGAAATAATTTTTTGATTGTCATTATTTTATACTAGGATATGGAAAGAAATTATTCTTAACGATAGCCTGAGTGATGTGGAACGATCAAGGCTTGATGTTTTGGAGTACCCAGTTAGTAACAAATATACGAAAATGTGGGAGGCGATTAAGGAAGCCGGGATGCCAAATTCAGAGGAAGAAGCTATAGCTAGAGTTGAAGCTTCTAAGAGTTCACAGGACGGCTTTGCGTGGATTACTGATGCCAATGATGTTAGGTGAATACAATAGTTAATTTAGTGAAATTAGATATCTGAGGTATTTTTATATGTATGTATAATAAGGGTCAAACGAGCCTACGGGACACCCAAAAAACGCAGTCATTGCAGCTCATAGACACCCATTTTTAAGTGAGTTCCCGGCCTTTGAGGGAGGAGTACGCTCGAATTTTGAATTGTTGGAGGTCATATCTCTCAGGGACACCCACCGAGTATCGATTCCACAGTTCGCAAAAGAAAATGCATTTTGAAACGGACTGTGGAAGACTTCCAGCCATCAAGGCGATGTTGGTGATTTTTAACTTCATTTAATTTCATTGGTAGAGCAGAAAGCGCCTATAATAATCCTACATCGCGTTTACTGTTGAACTTCCTACGATTAAGGATTCCATCTAAATTTAAAGAATAAAATAAAATCGTTATTATACATAGTAAAAAAACGATTATTAGGTAAGAAAACTACACACTACGATTCCCTGTGTCGTGGCAATTCTCTTCTTTTTGACATATTAACTTACTTTACTTTTTAATCCTTATTAATAATTAATTAATTAATGGAATTTATACTCAATGTGTGGTTCATCCAGTTCCACTTGAACTTTAAATCGTGGTTTAAGGCAGTGCTTTTGGTTGAGACGCGTGGCGTTTTAATAATGCTTCCGCCTTTAATCGAATTGTATCCGATTTATATGACATATTGACCCAAGCCGTGGTTCGCGTCACGAAGATGACGTCATTGTGGTAGCCGTGGCGAAAAGCTTGATTTTAGGCAGAGCTACGCCGAAAAGCCGGAGCTGAGTTGTTAAGATCCTTAAGGCCAGTGCGATCCGATTTCTAAAAATAAAACTGGTGCCTCCAGGTCAGCCTGCATTGTATTGTACGGTACACTTCGTTCTTCCACAAGTTTCCGTTATAGAGTATATAATTCGATTCCGGTATTTTTTTTATAGATATCTTGTGATGACGAATTGTGATTTAAAAAGGGTTGGAAATGAATTTTCAAGAAAACCTTACGCCATCGCGGTTCAACGTGGATCATCACTAAAAGATCAGTTCGATCGAGTGTAAGTTTAATTTTATATAAATTCGGATGACAGCTGTACATTCTCAGTTTTTTTATATACTGTTAATTTGTGGATTATTCTTATCATTTACGACTAGAGGTCTTTGCTTAGTATTTTCAAATATTCGTATACATCAATAAGATAATTCTAGTTTTTAAAAGGGTTACCCAAACTTTTTTGAGCCTACCTTAAATTCTTATGGCCCCCGTGTGTAACATACATAATATTATGTATCAAATTCCAAATAATTTTTAAAAGATTTTTCTACCTTAATTTAGCGAGATCCTTGATTCTGGCTGCACAGAGATTTTACATTAGGTTCCAATTTGGTTGCCTTTAGTCTCAAGTTTCCACGCTGTAATATCCATCTGACTTCGATTTCCCCACCCTCAATATGGGGCGTGGGTCCCACGTATCGACTACCTATGGTGAAATCCTATGTACAATAGTGAGAGTGCCTGTTCTATAGAAAACGTTTTTTTTAGCATACTAAAGTTGAGTAACGATCGTATCCTAGAAGCACTCAAACGAAAATGGTGGAATGATAATCCAGAAGCCGCTAAATGTGAGAAAGTGGACGAATCGTACGGAGTTTCTATTCAAAACATTGGTGGAGTATTTATTGTTACCTTCGTGGCTATCAGCCTCGCTTGCCTTACTATGGGTTTGGAACATTGGTGGCACGTATTTAGAAAGCGAACCGTCGTTACATCTGTCTCTCAGGTAATTAAGACCAAATAGCACCTAGCAGCTCCAGAAGCTAAATAAATTCCGACGATTGAAAAACTAAGATTTAGGCAAGTACATACATGTTACAGATTTTCCATAAAATAAATGGAAATTCTGTGAAAATTTTAAATAACATACTAAAAATATCAACACCGAAGTTTCATATATTATTCACAGCCTGCGTTTGTAAATAACGATAGAGACCCCAAATATTATGTTATTTATAATCACTTAGTGGCATCAGTAGTGATTGAGATTATTATTTAGAAATCGCATTTATAAATGTCAGAGCTAGTTTTAGCAAGTTAGACTATATGTAGATAATGATCCATAATTAAATAACATAATAGTTTTTATTATGTATTGTTATTTCCGTCGCTGGAAAGCTCCGATAATATACGCGACATATACCATATAGACATATACCATCACGGACTTTTCTGTAGACCTTTTCAATATGTACAATACTTAGTACATTATTTTGATGAAACTCGTAGGGTTCAGCCTGCGTTTGCAATGGAAGCAAGAAAAAATGTAATTATTTACGACATCACATTAGAAACCTCAAAAATAACAGTACTTCTCCACTATTTAATAGATGTTATTATACATATAAACCTTCCTCTTGATCATCAAAATCCGTTGCGTAGTTTCAAAGATTTAAGCATACAAAGGGACATAGGGACAGAGCGACTTTGTTTTATACTATGTAGTGATATGTTACGTAACGCTATATAAGATTAATATTCGTTACAGATACAGCCAGAGACAAAAAACTCCAAGCTTCTTCTATTCACAAAATAACGTGATAAAAAGATTTCTCGATCAAATCTCAATCGATCAAATCTAGAAATATAGTCTTAACACATATTTAAATCACATCAATTGTAAATTATAATTTTAATCAAAAAAATTATTCACTTGTGATACACGATTTTTGTATTAAATATAATTTTGTATTGTGGTATATTTGGATTTTAAACTTTTATATATTGAAGTACGTACTCATTATGGCAGAGACCACGGATCTCAACTCGTTACGGTCCTGACAGACCCCTTTTGCATCATCCACTTCACCATGTGGGTACTTTTAACTGGTACCTCCTGGATTTGAACCACGCGTTTACAACAAGGCCATTCACGGTTGCATATATTAATTTAAAAACACATAATATAGGGTATAATATCTTTATTATTGGATTTGCTTAATAAATTTTTAATTTACGTCATGTCATATTTTTGTCAGAATATTTTCGAACTGACGCGACACGACAGTCTGTTGGAGTTTGTCTTATATATATTTGAGAAATAAACACTTTGCACTAATCTTTATCGTTTCATTTAAGCACCTACGTCACAAACTATAAACAGAAATTTCAGAATACAAATATTCTATACAACAACAAACAATAGAAGAATTTTAAGAAAGTGGTGGATTAATAATCCTGAGACCGTGTACACAAAGGTTATATATAAAAGTGCCTCATACACCCGTATAATTGTTTCTAATAAATTTCTAATTCAGTACCAGTTGCGCTTTTTGTTATTTGTGTATGCATTTCAACAACAGATGGCGTTGTTTCAAATATGTTAATATAAACTCGGCTTAGTTGATCTTATGCAAAGGTTTTAATTATTTTTACCTAATCTAGTACTATTGCGTTCATGTTATATATAATATCGTTATATACAGCAAAGTGTTTTATATTTATTTAAATCTGTTAGCTAAAGAAGTAATTGAGAGAAATAATTACAGTTATATATTTGTTATTAATAAGCGTGACCAATAAATACATCATTACAATTAATTCAATTAAAACACCAATATTTTAGGGTACTTTTATTAACTATATGAAAACTCTTATAAAAATACTATTAATCTCTCTAACCTAGCAATGTACAATTTACTCTATTGAGTATTAAGTCGACATCGGCAAGAATATTTACAAAGTCTAAATAAATAATAACTTTAAACATTTGGTTTACAACTCAATGATCTTTCCGTGGTTCACGTTCTTCATGTTTTTATTACAAAGTTCCAATTCCAATCTCAGCCCATCGATCTCCGCCTCGAGGGTGCGCGACCGTTTAAACATTTGTACATAGTTCATTTGCAATTGCTTCTGGTACCGGAGCACTTTGTCCTTTTCCTCTGACCATTTCCTTCTCTCGTTGTTAAATTGGGTTTCCTTAGATTCTAGTTCGCATTTCAGCCTGTCCACCATTGCGCTGGCTGGACAGGCTTCGTTGCACGGGTCGGGGAGTTCACCATTAAGTCTTTGTACTTCGGCGTCCAGCGCACTGTCGTTAGCTGACCAGTATTCTGTTTTGCAGACTTCGTAAATGCCCCTCAAAGTCCTTCCACAATCGATTCCCTCATATCCACTAAGAGACACGTCAGACAGCTCTTGTCTCAGTTCCTTCAATTCAGTTTTCAACTTGTCTATTTCGTTTTTGCTAGACTCCTTATTCTTGTTCAGGTCGGTGACGTTGTCCTTTAGGTCTTTCGTCAGTCTGTCGACATCGGATTGCAGTCTTTTGATCGTTTTTTGTTTGTCTTCTGATTCCGCTCGGAGTCTCATGATTTCTTTTTCTTTTTTGTCAAGGGTTTCACGGAGTTGGCGGCAATCCGCTTTCAGTGTGAGATACTCGTGTCCTTTAGTAGTTTGTTCGTTCTGAAAAGAGAGTTTATATTAAGGAAGGTATTCGTGAAAGTGTAAAAATATTTGCAATACCAGTATTGCGATGGTGAGTTAGTCAATCATTACCAGGGCGATTACAATTATCTAAATAAACCATGAACGAATGCGTGTTATTCTTGTGTTACTCTTGATTCATAAAAAGAAAGAGAAATCATTGAGAAAGTAGATAAGAAAATACCTATTATTGATTTGCGTTATTTACCTAGATCGATATATGCCCAATATAAGTGTAATAGGAAAATAGGAAAACTTCCTAATAAACTTTGTGAGGAAAATTATAATTTCAAAGTACGCATTGAGCATGCAGTTTTAACAATTCTAAATTTTGTTTCTGATATATTTTTTACAGATGTCGCTCTGTTTTTGTTCACAAGAAGCTTAATGATCCAATATTTTTAATATCGTCTAATATTAATTTTCCTTACCCAATGATCAGGCAGATAATTCACAGAATACAAGTCAATACACACCTGAGCATCCTTAAGTTGTGTCTTCAATAGAGCGATTTCTCCAGCCCGCTGGCAGAGACTCCATTCTGTATCCTCTAATCTCTGCCGCAATAGCGCTCTATCTCTTCTTACTCTGGCCAGTTCACTGTCTCTTTCGTCTCTCGTTCTCCCGCCGTACGTCTGCAGCATGAGTCGAGGAGCGCGTAGACGTGCGTCGTGGTTGCGGAAGCGGTCTGTTGTACTGAAATTAGAAAAAGATGGTAATACATTCATAAAACTAAATACCTATTTCAAAATAAATATTTTTTATTATATTTATCTCCGAAATTATTCTCCGCAGTACTAGAATCAATCTTCCGAAGACTTAATTGGGAACATCTGGGAATTAATATAGACGGCCAACTGCTATCGCACTTGAGATTTGCTGATGACATAGTGTTATTGGCAAAAACAGCAGAAAACCTAACCAGAATGATAAAAGAACTTGCGCAAGAAAGTGAGAGTGTAGGCTTGGCAATGAACCCGGAAAAAACTAGGGTGATGACAAACGGGCACAAACATACTATAGATTTAGGTAACTCCGAAATCAACTATACGGATGAATACGTATATCTAGGGCAGCTCATAACTCAAAAAGATTCTATGCAGAAGGAAGTGGACAGAAGAGTTACAAATGGCTGGAAGGCATACTGGAGTCTAAAAGAGGCTATGAAGGATAAAGAGCTCCATATAAACCTAAAAAGTAAACTTTTTAACACCTGCGTACTACCTGTCCTTACGTATGGGTGTCAGTCATGGTCCTTAAATCAGGCCACCTCAAACAAATTAGCAACTTGCCAGTATGCAATGGAAAGGAGCATGCTAAAAATTAAAAAGTCCGACAGAGTTAAAAAAATCGTCATTAGGAACAAAACAAAAACTACCGATGTAATAAGCAAAATCAAGAGACTCAAATGGCGATGGGCTGGTCACCTGGTAAGAGGACACGACAAATGGAGCAAAAGGGTGACATGGTGGTACCCAAGGGAAGGCGAACGGAAAAGAGGCCGACCACAGAAAAGGTGGGACGATGACGTTAGACAAGTGGCAGGAGTCACATGGAACAGAGTGGCTCAAGAAAGAAAGGAATGGAAAAGATTGGAGGAGGCCTTTGCCGACTGGCAAACAGATCTAGGAAAGATAACAAAACAACAAATATTACACTAAATTTAAGCATAATATAAATCTTTAGAATTTAATGTTAACTTAACAAATCCATGTACCTAATTGATCTGAATAAAAGGCTATTATTATTATTATTATTATTATTATTATATTTATATTTTATGACAAAAAAGGCAACTTTTTTACAAGTCATATTGATTGAAGGCTTGATCATAAGATTGAGACCATTGGATTATTTTTTTTTGCTAATTTCTTTCGTCTATACGAACCCAATTAAATCCCTATATGTCAATATTATACCCACCATTACCAAAAATTGATAAAAAACTTGACTTAAAATCGACATTATCTTTGTCGTGGTAACCATTTCACAGATATTTGTTTAATTACCAAACCAATATTTTTTTAATAGGTACTTTAAGTTTTAGTATCTGATTGTTATATTTTATTATGATTTACAAAACAAAGTTCTTGTTGAAAAACCTTATATAAGATTACAGTTTCGTTATAAAGTAATATTTTATAAAATCCCGCAGTCAAAATTTGTATCTAGTTTAATAACAACCATTCGATAAGTAATAATACATATAAAAACTACGCTAAAATCAAAAGTTCAAGGTAATTGAAAATGAGGCTTATGTATAAAGTTAAAACATGTCGGTTTAAATTGACTTCAGTTCCGTAAATCACATATAAATTAATAATTAAAGGAAGAAACATCTGCTCGCACAAATAAAGGATTCATGCTATTTTAAATTATATTCACAAATATCATTAAGATACCTGATATTATAATTTTTGATCAAACATAACCTGTTAACGATCTTATATAAAGACTTAATTATTAGAACGATTTTAATTTATTAGATGTATTATAAAAAGCGGTTGCTTGATAACAGCGAGATAGTATCTTTTATTTAAATAGAAGATAGTATCATTTATTTTAATAGTAAGAAGAGGCTAGCTTATTTTAAGCTATTGACAAAATAGAATCATTGGTATTCATCGATATTAAGCAGGGCTCCTCTGTAAGACTAGTAACGATTTCGGATTATTGCCTGATAGAAACATGTATTTATAATGATATTTTCATATGAACTCTACCAGAGGATATTTCTTTAAAAAATATATGCTTTGGTAGAGGATATTATTTTTAGATTATATATATCTATTTTACGTGTGTATGTCACTGAACTCCTCTTACCTACTGGACTGATTAGAATGAACTTTCTAGTATGCGTTTGGGTTGATTAGATTCACAAATCAGCCCGGCAGATGACGCTGCAGTCGGTTTCTGCGTTATTTATCTATACAATAACTAAACAGCTGGTTTTTCAGATGCAAGTGTCGGAGAGCTTAACTCGTAGAGCTCTTGGCGCGTAATCAAACGATCTCATTCGATTCCCAGTCGCCGAATTGTTTCATTTGCTTTGCAGGACAACGACTGTCGGGTCCGCTAGTTTTATATATTTTCAGTTTACTTAACGTCATTACGAATAATAAAAATTAACAAGCCTATAATAATAATAAAGTATTCGTCCATAGATAATTTTTTTTCTATAAATAAGAAAAACATTTAAAAATGAACTAAATATTTGAATTTGAGTACATATTCGATTTGGCAATTTTTAAGACCATGGACCATAGTTTGTTTCGAAGATGGCGTGTCATTTGACATCAATGCAATCTTACCTATAATCATGCTGATCCCTCTCAAGTTCGGAGACTCCGGAGTCAGCTGGTGAAGGAGCAGGCACTGGCTCCTTGCTGTCCACTAGACCGCCACTGGACTTTGTTCTGAAATGTTACATTTTCTATTAGCAAGGGTAATACAATTTCGAATAGTGAAATTGTCCCGACGTCGGGAACCACTGGCCTAGAAGGTTAAGATTTTATGAAGGTTCAAAATATATTCAACCTCCGTGCCATATAGAACGTAAAACAAAAACAGTTACAAAATAACATCATTCAGAAACTTAAGTACAAAAGATAAGGTTATAGCCAGTAATTGTCGTTATAACTCTCGCATCTGAATAAGTATTCAGAGCGTGGCAACAATTTAAAAAACCGCTAAAGCAACGACTTATTGCCGATCTCGATGACAGTCGCAATTTTAAGAATGACGGAAATCGTAAAAAGTGTGTTCCTTTCCGCTTATTTTTAAAAAGACAAGACAATACTTTTGCGAAAAAATTTAACCCAAATGAAATTTAATACTAATCAACTTTAATAGTACTCAAAAAAAACACTAAACAAATATAATTATAACAATTAAAATTAAAAAATAAATAAGGATCGAGTTAAGTCGGCATCATGTAAGCTATTAGTAAGAGTTGTTCGTAACTACAATTTCTGAGTTTTATAAAAAAATATGTCAAGATGTGATCAGCCTCCTTGTGCTTGACATACGCCGTTCACTTATTGGGTCCAAGGAGAGAGACAGAAAGTGCATTTGCACCGGCCGAGGATCGAACCTACGACCTTATGGATGAGAGTCGCACGCTGAAGCCACTAAGCCAACACTTCGCTATATACATTAGTCTCTCACTAACGATTGCTTGACACGTCGATTTATGTTTATTTTATTTATTTACTTTGTCAGTTCACTCAATGGATACTTTTGGTAAACAAATATTTCATTGCATAGTTTCGAACACAGCTAAAATATTAAAATTTAGGCTAATATAGTATATATTATCGCTATAGCATTGTATAGTAAACGATTAACGAGCACGATCATTCACGTCCTCATGAATTGCATTCTTATCGTAACGATTGTAAATTGTCGTAAAACGGTAAAGGTTTTAAAATATTATTCTTTTTAATGCGTCACTTAAAGGTAACCAACCAGCATTTTTGTGTCTTTTTCAGGTTAGACATTGTAGGGCACGTGTTTTTGTTACATATAAGTGATATCAATTTCTGTTTTCAATTGCAAATGTCGCGCAGTTTCCCTAGTTTCCGAAAGAATTGCGTGAATGACTTAAATAACGATAATAAAATCGTATTTAACTGTAAAATTGCATATCTTAGTCATAACTTAATTTTGAATTTGTATAACACTATCTTTATACATCATATGTTATACAAAAAATATTGTATTTTGACATACGTACATTTGCGCCAAGTCTAAATCAGTGATTCCCATCGTGGAGCCCGACAGGGGGCAATATCATTGTTAAAGCACCTTAATTAAATAAAAAATAAAAAAATATTTGGAATGAGCATTTTTCATTATGTTTTAATTTTATCGATAACAATTACCTAGTTTTTTCTTCCTACAAATGAAAAATATGATAGGTATGATTTATAATTTGTAAAATAAAGTGGGTCATAAGAATTTTAGTGAGGCAGTGCACATAAAAGTTTGGTAAAAACTGGACTTAATCTTTTACTATGCTGAAAGACTCTTTTATTACTCTTCTTACAAATATCGATACTCATGGTAACAATCAATCTTTAGAGGGCATGAAGGTCGTAACATGTACTATTTACGTTCAACGTCCATAATTTATGCCCTTATGTATTTTATATAATATTCACTATCTACTCCTATATATCTAAAGAATCATAAACCAAGGCATGTCTCGGTCGACAGCCCGCCTTGCTTCAGCAGCGAAGCGTGGCGTGTTGCAAGCTCACTCTATCAATGAGATCATCTTAAATTGGCCTTAAAGAATTATGAAATTCTCTATTAGACAGGCTTTATGTCATCTATCGACCTCCTGGATCAGCTGATCTTGAAAAGGTCTTAGAAAGCAAACAATGTGTAATTGTAGTTTTTATGAATGACTTGAAAAGGTCTTAGAAAGCAAACAATGTGTAATTGTAGTTTTTATGAATGACTCGAACGCTATACGTATAAATAAGGCGTATGTAACAATCAATATTTATTATTATATTTTGATAATTGGTATTGAATTTTTATTATTTGGAAAAAATTTCTAATCGAAATTTTGCTGAAAATATTATTTAATTCATTTATTTAATAGTTGCAAAATATTCGGCATTAGCGCTATCGAGCGATGTTCAGACAATTACTCAGAAGACAAAAAAATCCATAAACAAAAAAAGACTACAAAAAAAAAAGGAAAAAAGACAAATGTATTATGTTAATTTATTGTGTTAAGTGGATACCGAAATGATTTAGATTTACATTTTTTTTGTTATTATGTGTGAATAGCACGTCGTCTATCAGGTCCGCTAGTTATAGAATAAAAACCTCAACAACAACCTAAAAATGTAGGGTTTTGAAGGTATTGAAAAATATATTTCATAATATAAATTTATTGTTTTTCGAGCAAATTTCTTTCCAAGAAAACAGCAGACATTGCGTGCTCATATTGACAATTTCTAATAACAGTAAGAATCGGTTGATGCTTGGCTAAATTATTTCACACATGCAAATAAAACTCTATAATATTATTTCATCAAATTTATGTATACTATTAGGGAATAAAAACGACACGAGAGACAAGAAGACTATAAAAAAATTTAACTGCTGTCTGATGGCGTGCAATTGGCACAAGTACTCATGAAAATAAAGTTGCCATATTTTAAAAGTCCTGATGGTTATATAGTGTAAGTAAGAATATTATACTAAATATAATTAAAATAGGCACTTCCATTGCAACGAGTCATACATACATATAGACTTACGGCTATTACCGCTATTATGCTGTTAGTATTTGTACCCTTGTAAGGCGCGTATACTGGTGTAAAACAATGTATTAGATTAATGAGAATAAAGTTATTTAAAATATAATAAATAATCTTTTTTATTTCAAAAAGGCACAGCAAACGAAACATACACCTAGAACACATAACACACAATACATGCGTGCATTAGCAAGTGTACACAATATTTTAATGGAAACATAGCAATTATTAAAGAGAGATAATAATATCATTGGTGATATATATTTGTTTTCATATTATTGATTACACATACTTAAAAAAATCTGGTAATTTCTTTCAGGCAACACTAGTATGTATGCAACATTAAATACTAACTGAAGGTAAAGTACAAAAATTAATCAAAGTTGTATCATATTCAGGAATAAAAATAAAACAATATATGGTTTTATTTTTATACACATATATGTCGAAGGAATTCAGATAGCACACACCTATATTATCAAAATCCGTGTAATCATTGCGTGACATATAAAAAATTCCACAAATAGAATTGCATTTTAAAATGCATTCTGTAAAAAAATAATCGGCGCAATTACTTCCTTCACATTGATAGAATTAATTTCCTCACGTCATAGTATTATAAAAGCTAGAAATAATGTAATTTAATTGATGTAAATTTTATATTTATTATTTATTTAATAATATAACCTTAGTATGCTCAAGCATTCGTATACGATAATCAGTATTTGACTGCATGAATAATTTGGAGGGCTGGAAGTACGAAAGCTAACATAGAAAAATATTTTATTTAGATACCTATTTTGATTGGATTATTTGCCTTCGAGAGCGTTCCAACAATTTTTACGATCATACAATATTTCCATATCTTAAGGTCTTTGAAAAGTGGTTGTGGTTTTAAAACTAATTACAGGTAGTAGGATACCAAAATAACCGTTAATAAATTTTACTATTACGATAACTATATGATCTAACGTGATACGCGTCGAACTCCAGTAGAATGCTTTGTCTCTGCGCAATAATCACTCATAGATTATCTGTGGTTTACAATATATATAAATTTTTTAAAGATGTTTGGAATATTCAATACTGTTAGTATTTTTCATTCACTTTGGTTACATACAAGGTTAGGTTTAATTAACTCTGGCTAAAATAGCCCTATAGAGGCATTGTTTTATTCAAAATGGTTACAATGCGCTGGGATGTACCGGAACTGCGCAAACGCCTCATTTGCAACACTCGAAAGGTTTTACTAACAGTTATTTTACACATTGTATTAAATGTTTAATTGACAGAATTTATTTGAGGAATTTCATGAAATTAAACTTCCTAGTACGCAAAATTATAATTTATTAAATCTCATTTTTTTTAATTGCCAAAAAAAAAAATATTAATGGTAGAAATATGTTTGACAAAATTGATTTTACACTAGGGTATGTTGTAACTGGCTTATAAATGTTCCGTACTACAGGGTGCTTCTTTAAAACATTTTTTTTAAAATAAAAACTGTTACGTCTAATAAAACAAAAGTCGTATAAGACCTTAAATGTGTGAATATATGAGTTTGTAAAAGGGAGTGTGCGCGTATAATACGCTTTGTATTTGAGAGTGTGTCAGAGTTATAAGCGTGCGCTGTTTTGTGTTAGTTTTTGAAACCTCCAGCGACAGCGAAGAGATTTAGCTTGCTGCAGGATAAAAATAAGAATTAAGGTGTTAATTATTATGAACATGTTAAGTTGAATGTGCTAAAAAGACCGTAACCGGACACCAATCAAATATTATTTAACAATATTTCGCAAACAATTAAATTTAAATACTTGATTTCTTTTGCTACAATCTGTGGATAATTTTTTTGAGTTTTGTGGAACGCTTATCTCAGCAATTGTTCAAATTTAAAAATCTGATACATGAATAAAAAACCATTCTGCAGTATCTAAGATGAAAAATCAACTGTACAGGAGGCTCATCAGATCTTAAGTGATATGGTTAGAGTCCTTCAAGAAAAGAGCGTACCAATTTTTAAAAGGCCGGCAACGCACTCGCGAGCTCTCTGGCATTGAGTGTCCATGGGCAGCGGTATCACTTAACATCAGGTGAGCGTCCTGCCCATTTGACCCCTGTTTATAAAAATAAAATAAATAAATAAATTCACGAATTTTGATCTATTTACTTGAGACTCCCCTTTCCCTTGTTGGTTATTTAAACACTTGTTATTTTGAACTCTTGGTCATTTGTAGTTTATTTCTGGTCCTTTGAGTTTCAAAATATCGTGAGTCTACTGTATTTTTAACTCAGTTCATAGCAATTAACACGTATGCGTTTTACGAGCGCACGTGTAAGTTAAATTAGCTTCAAGAAGAAATCAGCGCGTAAAAATCTATAGATATAGATTTCCGAAACAAGACGTAGCGCAAACCATGACTCTTAAATTACAAAATGCTGTAGATTTCTGACCTACGAACGTCGTATTTTACCCAAAATCGCGGTGAACCTTCCCAATAACTTCGAGAAAACTCAATTCGAATTTCGAAACAAATTCGAAGTTTGAAATCCTGAATTACCACAGTATACATTAAAACATAATTATAATAGATAATAAAATTACACTCGATTAAGGATTACTGGACCGATTGCAAAAATTATTTCATCTTTAGAATGCTTTCTCTGACAAAGGCCAAATGTATTTCAAAAGTATTAATATAACGAATATCCAAATGGAATGCAATTTTTTAAATTATTTCGATACTAAATTGTTCCAGTTGTTCATAACTATAAATGGAAGGAAGCGAACTAGATAATAGAGTTGAAGGAAATTGTGCATTATCTGTGGTGCGGCCAATTGACTCATATTTATGAATGAGGTTGAAAACTGTTTGTATAAATTTTAATAGAGAGTTCTTTATTTTTTTTAATTGTTGTCTTTGCGCTTTTGTTTTGTTTGTTTTGGGCGCGTGATACAAGTAACAATCATAAAATGTCATTAATAAAAATCACGTAACACAATATAAAAAAAATTACGATACGAGGTATTTTTTTTTCGCGTTTTGGTCACGTTCACATATAACAATTTCATAAAAACCTTTTTTGAATTGGGCAATTGTTTGTTTCGATAATGCGTTCTATTTTTAAATAATCATTTATGCAGGTTAAGTCTGGTAGATGGCTTGATAAATATTTCAAGCATGAATCATACATGCTCAATAACCTACAAGTCTGGGACAAGGTATCTTTTAATTACATAATATATTGTCCTTAGGCAAACTTTGTCTACTTGTAAGCAAGAAAACATTTTTTTTTAATATGAAGAAATTTACAAATGTATTTTTAAAAGTAAGTAGATTAATTTTCATTAATTTTAAAAGTTAGGGATGAGTACAAAAAACGTTTATTTTTATTTACATCAATAAAATTACAATAAAACGTACTACACAACAATACATTAGAATTTAAAATGCGTAAATAATAGAATATTTGACGTATTTTTGCATTTGATAGGCCAAGTCATACATAATATAATTAACAATCCCTCACCTGTACATGGTAATCACAGATTAAACAGAGCACATCCCTGTCACTTTCACTGACAATTAACAATCATTTTCTTAATAAAAAATAATAGACACGCGCGGCAGGCGCGATGCGCGCTGTATGAATGCGATGAGCAATACTGTACGTCTAAAATGTCCACTGTAATAAACAATTTATTTGTTCATTCGTGTTTATAATATTACAATAGTATTAACCTATTTAATTTTTTTAAGACCTTTTTGGAGCGTAAAGAAGGACAAATAGTTGAACTACGGTGTCCATTTAAACGAATTATTTTGGGTTAAATATTCATTCATTGTTGTATACAATTTCAGCTGATTGAAATCATGTGATCTAATCAATGGCGCGATCTTGCGGTTATTCGCTTGGATGTGACAGTTTATCGGAAACACAGTGTTCAGAGTGATTCAGAGGCCGGGACTTAAGTACTACATACATCCACTCCCGTGTGGTAGAGATTGGATTGGGGCTCAAAATCTAGCTACTTTTTGTAAAAATAATGTAATTCAAGTCTAATTCAAATGCTATAACAATTGTATCTATATTTTATTAATTACTACATAGTTTTTTTATAGAAAGGGGGCAAACGGGACCATTTTATTTCTCGTTTTTTTCGGAAACGTTCATTTCTCCAACCGCTAGGCATACGTCATAATTATTATGTATTCTAATGGAACTAAGTGACCAAACCAATATTTTTTGTAATAATACTATTATGTATTATAATTAAATAGAGTAATAGATGAGTTCAAACACTTCCTGTCCAAGTGTCTTGTCGTTAATGACAACTTATAAAATCTGTTCGTTTATTCAAAGAGATCTTGTTCTCATCGATAAAAACATTTAGTTTTATAGTTAATTAATAATGAATTACGTCTTAATATTAAGGTATAAGAGAATTTCGTTCATAATATTAAATTAAGTATTCAATGACTTAATTATGCACGAGACCTACATATATTAATATCATAGATCATAACAATTTAAGTTTATGATGAGATAATATTTCTATACGAAATTGAATATATATTTTGCCTCGAGATTTTATTAACATAAGTATTTATTTCTTTATTAGTAGGACAGTTGATCGTTGACTTCATCTGTCAACTGTCAAAAGTAAAAACTCTGATACAACTTAAAGAAAGTAAACTAAAAATTACAGTTACCGATTATGAGTTTTTTAGCTTTAAATGTGTATGTATAACGTAGAGTTTTATCTATCTATCTATTATCTACGTGTAGCAAACATATTTCAATGATAATTTAAGTGTGAAATGAATTAGGAAGTTTTAAATAAAACTGTTTTGAAAAGCAAATTTGTATGCAACAAGCAACATTTTAGAGCTCCATTCATTCACAAATATCTCCTCACATTCACAAATGGAGGGTTCATTAATAAGTTTAATTAGTATTGAGTCAATGACATTCGGTCCAAATTGTCTCGTCCTGGGAACCAGTTGCTATCATATTCTCAGGATATCGAACTAGTTACGACACATGTCGAAAAACTAGCTAAAGAGGACTTAATGTAAAATAAATGTATGTAATTAACTCAACTAGTGAATTGACTAAAAAATATGTCTCCACTACACTATCTTTAAATACTATAAATCATTTACAATACTTATAATTCACATATTAGAAATAAAATTACATAATTGTACACAATCGTTTAGAATTTTTTTATATCAATTTTATTTTACCCCTAAGATAAAATGAATGTTTTTTTTATTATTATAAATTGTCAAAATCAAATTGTCTGTAACATTACGATCTAGCCTAACATAAGACTTAAAACTAACCTGATATACTAAAAAGGATATTTAACATAAGAAAGTGTCAATAACACTGCTTACAGTCTCTAATTAAGGGGAAGACAATTTGTTCTTGTGTACTATTAAAAAAACTTTGTATTATGTTGCACAAAATTCAGCTTAAGCATAAACCAAATTATAAATATTTATTTAGACTTATTTCTTTCATCGTTCGGAAAACGAAAACACGTGGAAATTGTCTCCATTTTCAAATATAAGGGATGTAGCGAGTTGTGATAATAATTAAGATATTAACTTTTGTTGTGTAAGAGGCCAACGGGCTGGAGGCGATTAATATAGAAATAATCCATAAGATTTGGGAACCCTTTTAAGTAATACATGTGTAACTTGATATGTAGTTAATTCCATGCCATTTTTTTTACAACATAAATAAATTCCAAATTCTTTTTGAATTGTTCATTAGTCGGACATGAGTAAAACCACAATACCAAGCTAATCTAGCAGTTAAATATTGCAAAACTTACCTTGATTTTGATAGCAGTAATTTAAGTTTGAGATTCAGTTTTGCAACTAATATGTGTGAAGTTACGAAATTTAGTAATCTAAACTAACGTTTTAGGTTATAATGTCAATAAGGTTTGACGTCATGAACAAACAGCTACAAATTTGATTCTGGGAATTTTTTAATGAGCCTTCTAATCCCGTCAATAATATACTTTTTTATAACATTTGGTTATTTTTTGAACTTTTCTCATCATTTTTCTTCTTTTAGTTTTTGTCTAGTCTAGTCTAGTCTAGTTTTAGTCTTACTTGGGTTGCCTGGAAGAGATCGCTTGTTAGCGATACGGCCGCCCGTTCCATTCTACATACTTTTATGTATTATGTGTGTTGTTTTTATTTCAACGAAGTGTAAATAAATAAATAAAATTATTATTGGGTCTAAGGGATGTCAATTTCCCCCCCCCCATTTAAGAAAATTCCATTGGTGCACAGCCGGGTTCTAATCAACGACCTCAAAATTTCAAGCCACTAGGCCAACACTGCTTCAGTAATCATTGGTATTTTCATGTCTCGAACTTCTGATGCGTCAGACGTATTATCGATTAATTTTTATCATATTCTAGATAACAGTTATCGTTATGAAGTTCTCATCGTCGCTCTACATTTTCTATTATTTAATCAGCAATTTCATTTGATTTGTTTTGTGGTTATACTTTTGGGTCTAATTTTAACTGTGCTGCCTTTATTATTACCCACTTTGAACCGATTATTTAATTACCTAAGTATCAATTTAGTATTGATTCTTCAGTTTTACGTACATTTACTACTAGCCTGCTGACTGTTTCGCTCGCGTGTTTTGTTTATTTCGCAGGATCGTCATAATGAATATTACCTGCCTTAAGAATCACAATATCTCTTAGTTTAAACTGTACAAAAGTCAGTTAGGTAGTTTTTATGTTTCTCGCATTAAACAGGCAGACGCGAACTTCTTTTTACAATGTAAGGATAAAGCCCTTGGCGACCTTGATTCTATAATAAGAATAATAATTCAGATGATTCATAGTAGAGCATTTAACCTATTGTTAAGTTCAATTGTTTAAAAACAATGTAAAAAGGGAATTTATAAAACAAACATGTACAAAAATTGTATGTAAATTTTATGTATGTAAAACATTTATTTATCGCTTATGATAATAACTAATTATTTCAATAATATAATAATTCATACAATTTTATTCAGCACTACTCATAGCAAGTTGACGGTGCGATATTCAAGCCCGAGGTCGTGTGTTTATACCTTGGTTAAAAGATTATTTTTCTGTGCGCAATTATGTTGCTCGATCAGTGGAAATATTATAAATGTATTTTTTATAGAACAGGGGGCAAACGGGCATCAGGCTCACCTGATTTTAAGTGATACCGCCGCCCATGGCCAGTCTCAATGCCAGAGGGCTCGCGAGTACGTTGCCGGCCTTTTAAGAATTGGTATGCTCTTTTCATGAAGGACCCTAAGTCGAGTTGGTTCGAAAATACTTTAGTGGGGAGTACCTACTGTTTTTTTTTTATAATAAGTTATATGACAGTAGAAAAAATAAAGTGTTAATATACATAAAATATGGCTTAAATAACGAGGAATAACAATCATTGCATGATCAATAAGTCCATAATTAATAATCCATATTTTTATACATCAGTCACGTGAGACAAAACGATGATTCAAAAACGTACACGTCAATATTATGTTTTTGCCTAACTAATCCATACTTACTATTAATCTGTTTTAGACAGGTGTATTTTGTGACAAACATTGCCTAGAGCTTAGAATTAATTTTGCGGGCTCTTGAAATAATGTTTAATTTGATTTTTTAAAGCCAATTCCAAACAGAATTAAAAAAACAATTTGTGTAGATTCTATAGCTATTTATATATTTTTTTAAATCTTCTCAAATACCATTGTACTTGGCAATACGTTAGCGTGTCTCAGCATAAGTAGCTTGCAACAGGGATAATCAGTGCGCGGTCCCAAGGTTGCGTCAGTGCTAAGGATGTTCAGAGAACTATCGAAGTTACGGAGTAATCGTCATATTATTTTTATATATAACACAAACAGGAAAAATACCGCTGCCAATAAACAATCTCATTGCCAGGAGCTCGCGAATGCATTGACGGCCTTTGTATTGTTACGCCCTTTTCTTCGTTGGTACAGAAATACTTCAGTGGTCTGAAAACTGCCTTAATTAACAGTCTGTTGTAGATAGGACGTCGAGGTAGGTGATAAGTGTGGTATATAGTGTTCTGACTTGGAGTCCGATGATGAAGCTCAGCTGCTTGTATTAATCCGCACAACTCTGAACAATGTTCATGCTAAATGCAGAGAGACTCCACATCTACGCAACACCAAGCGATCAAGTTGTGTTTTAGTATATAAAATTAGTACAAAGTCCACCTAACTAGTTTCCAATGAATGTATTTGATAAAATCAAAATACGTTTATTCAGTTTTCATTACATCATTACAAAATTCGCGAAAGAGCAAGAATACGCCAACCGTTCGCAAAACTACCAGGCCTTGTTCTGAACGGGCAAGAAACTGAGCAAGTCTTACCCTCCCTCTACA
This sequence comes from Pieris mannii, assembly GCA_028984075.1. Lineage (NCBI taxonomy): Eukaryota > Metazoa > Arthropoda > Insecta > Lepidoptera > Pieridae > Pieris > Pieris mannii. Next base: position 2,085,678 of record CM054784.1, read on the forward strand.
TTACAATTATCCAAAGGAAAATGTCACAACGTCACTAAGGTTACATAAGTAAAAAAAATCTGTTCTGTGATTTACTACATTGAATGATATAATCCTTAGATTAGCAACATAAAAACGACAGAATGTCTTTACGGTATGTTCATACGATAATTGTTTGTCGCGTTGTTTAGTGTAAATTCTTAGATACTCCGTTTACGATGTTAAGCAGAGCGGGTTATACTTTAACTATCCACTGTCTCGTAAAAAAGTTGACGATTGTGTAACCTATATGGAAATATTTACTATACGAATGTCTGATAGATAGAACTGGTGCTTTCATCGGTGAATGAATATCTATCGCAATACAGCGATGAAATGCTGTCAGAAATAATAATAATAATATCTTTATTTTCTCACAAAACTTCATACATGATAAGTTACATCTATTTATTAATGTATGTAAATAATTGTCATTCTTCTTTTGAGGGAAAATTACTGTTAAAGTGAGACTGATGCCTGCTAAAGGTTAGAGCACCTGTATTACAGGTCATCAGGCCTCCACCACTTCGGATCGACAAAAGATAATAAATAATAGAGAATAGACAATTATGGTTATAATAGGTTGTAATGTTAACAAAAGAAGAAAATGTTTATATAAATCTATAATAAGACACATAAGGAATGCATATATAATAAGGAAACAAAAAACGTAACAAATAAACTATCCATATGTCAACATGCCATGGAAAGGAGCATGACTGGGATCAAAAAAAAAGACAAAGTAAGGAGTAGCGACATCAGAAGAAGGACTGGGGTACAGGACGTGGCTCTGAAAATAAGAAGACAAAAATGGAAATGGGCAGGTCACATGATCAGGGGAAAAGACAAATGGAGCAAAATAGTCACACAATGGTACCCAAGAGATGGAAAGAGAAAGAGAGGTAGACCACAAAAAAGATGGGACGACGACATTAGACAAGTCGCGGGAACGACATGGGGTAGAGTGGCCTTAGAAAGGCCAGAATGGAGTAGATTGGAGGAGGCCTTTGCCACCTGGCAAACGGACAAGCAAAAATGGAAAAAGGGAACAATTTACGAAAAATAAAAATAAAGAATACGCTGTCATGTCCGATAAAAAGACTATTATATATATAATAAGGAAACTACATAATTAAGTTTTAAATTAGATAGATAGTATAAAAATAGAAATTTGTTTTAATTTTTTTTATTATTATGAATGTTTTCAAATAATCCATATTTATGGTGAATTAAAAATACATTTCCCGTTCCCTCTAACGCCGTAGACGTTATCAACTTGAATCACCCTCACGAATAAGAAATAAGTTTCATCGCGCTCAAGTAATTAACCATTAATTATCCGTCACTTATCATTAATCTAACAAACCAGCTCGATGGTACACGGTCAAACTCTTGTCTACTCAACTACATTAGCGATATCATTAATTATAGTAAATAGTACTGGCAATTACTGGCAAAAATATTATACGGTGCACGGTTGTAATGAATCCGAGGCTTAAGACTGAGTTAATGATATAGACGTCTTTAGATTGTCTATGGAATGGTTGAAATGTATTCAGTGAGATTAATGAGCCATGCATGAAAACGTCAAAATAGTACCTAGACCTGTTCTCTTTTATTGGACGTGAACAACAAGGAGTTGTTGTTGGAACTCTATAACTCGAGAGAGATTGTTTAAGCAGCTGGCACTATGTGGCTACGTAAAGTTAGACACCGAGAAGAGTGGAAGCTATTAGAGGAAGCCTATGTTAAGGACAAGCTGTAAAAAAAGCTTTAGGTATTAACAGGTACCTTGGTTCTTCTTAATTAGTTTTTATAGTTTTTAACATTTTTATGTTTAATAAACTTTAGAAAATAAACAAAAAAAAAATAAAATGAACGAACTGCTTCCGTAACTGTGAAGCATTTAAATTATACGGTAAACTCTAAATTTAAAGTTTATTGCCAGTTCTTCTCTTCCGTTCTACGCCCTTGATTTGAGAACTGGCAGTAAATGTAAAATTAGATTCATTTACTGTATATTCCTCTTTTTTTTGACGTTCATAAGTGCACATTATGTTACCTATATGAATAAATTATTTTTGACTTTTGACTTTTAAAGAACGTATTTAAAATAGGGTTTTTGAACGTATGAAAAATAGGAATAATGTAATAAATAAATCAGTGTTGCTACAACCTTTTTAGTTCTGAGCCTCAGATTTCTGTATATGTTACATGATCATTAATTGTCAATCTAATAGGCCTCTGCATCTGTAGGTGCCTTATGTGCCTGCTTCACGCCGTCTACTGTTTGAGTCTAAGTCAAGCCGGTTTCCTATCGATCCTTTCCTTCGTTGCGCAGCCGGGGATCGATCCTGCGACCTCAGGGATGAGAGTCGCATGCTTAAGTCACTATGCTAACATTGCTCATATATATGCACTGCTCACTCCGCAATATTCTGATAATTTCGTATTTTATATGTTCGAAATGTAGAACAATGATAAAGCACACATTTTGGCTGTCAAATATTTATGCGTGCGTTTAGAAATAAACTAAGAAAGATATATTCAGCTACTTAAATATATAACCCTTTGTAATGTTGAGTATAGCAAGTCGGTGATTGTGAACTTAATATTTATTTTTTCAATATATTACTGTCATAAAATCATAATTGGTTTTAAATAAAAATAAAAACCTTATATCCATACAAATTGAACCTAATTATTACACTGCTAAAATCACTTGTTTGTTTATCGTAAAATTTGAATATACAAATGACTTACACTATAGCGGAGTGATGCCTTTGATGAAGAGGTGCGGAGAGCGGAGGTGGTGGTAAGGCAGACAGGGATGCTGGCTGTGGTGACCCACACCAACGAGCTTCTCGGACGTCTGAGGAACCTAAACATTTATGATATTAATAATATAAAACTTATTATAATATTTAATAGAAATATTTTCATCCTATAACTAAACGTGATTTTTTAATCTTCATTAATACAAATATATCAATGGCGTTACAGTCTTCTGAGGTCTGGACCTCAGATTTCTGTATCTGTTTCATGATCATTTGCTAATATAATAGGCAAGTAGGTGATCAGCTTCTGTGGCTGTCGCACGCCGTCGAATTTTTCGCAGAAAGGCAAGCCGGTTTTCTCACGATGTATACATGGAAAGAAAGTTCATTGGTGCAAAGCCGGGGATCGAACCTACGACCTCAGGGATGAGAGTCGCACGCTGAAGCCACTAGACCAACATTGCTCCGAATAATATAATCGCTAAATAACCGACGAGATCACACAGAAATAAAAAGAAATACTTTACTAGAATCAGTGTGTGGCCTCGGTAATAGATGTGGACCATGCGATAATGCTATAAATATAGATAATTCATAAATAATAACTATGGTAGCAGATCTCACAAAAAAAAAACTTATGTGGAAATGGGCACATGGCAAGAGGAACATAAAAGTAAAGCAAGAAAGTACCTACCTGGCTGGTGCTCATGGTACAATGAACGCAAAAGAGGAAGACAATTAAAAATGTAAGCAATAGCGGGATTTGGAGGAGGTCTATCCCAAAAAAGAGACATTTCAATGTAAAATATCAACAATAAAGGGATTTTATTATTATTATATGTAATTAATAAAAAATAAAAAAAATATATCAGATAGCGGTCCGAAAAATGTGTTAGAAATAAAAAAAAAATTGTATTAATTTTACTTTCTTTTCGTTTCTTAAATAATATTAGTATATTACTTACTACCGTATAGAGTCATAAGTGACGGTGGACGACTGGCCAACACTGGAGTAGAGCCATATCGCTCCCCGCCCGCAGAGAGCCGCCCGCCCAATGGCTTGAACGCTATCGGTCGGATAACCGTTTTTCCCTGTAACAAACAAAAGAAAAAATATTATATAATACACTTTATTAGTTATAACAATCCAAAGATACTACAAATCTTGATGTCTTCAGATTTTTTTATCTGTTTCGTAAATTATTTTGAATAGGTAAGATGATCAGGCTTCTGTGGCAGACATGCTTCGTCGACTTTATGCTTATTCCCATAACCCATTCCCTAATCGTATCGAGTGTAATGAGCTCACAGACAGAGAATTGAGGCACAGCTGAGATTTGAACCTACGATCTCAGTGACTCATAAACTTAATAACAATACTGTTTACTGCTAGTTTGTCTTCGTTAGTTGTAGTGCAATTAAAGCAAATATGAATTGTGTGTATAAGTAATTTAATATTCTGATAGGAAATCAAGATATACCCTAAAACCACACCAACTAAAATCCTTTCTCGCTATCCCTTTCTTTGCGAATACATAAAAGTGACAAAACATACTTAAACTAATTGATGTTTGTACCTAGGTTCTAATCCATACATCACGCTTCGAAATGGGTACAATTCATTTATTAAAGTAGAAATAATATTTGACCTGATCTAATAACGATCACAATAAGGAACATTTCTAATCGTTATAGAAAATACTTGATACAAACGCTCGCTTATCCATTATGCGCACAGTTTAAAACAATTTATCTATTCATCAAGCGTAACCAATTCAGAAACGTACATACATAATGTACAACTATAATTACACCATACATCGAGATTTGAAAGGTGTAATCTCAATTGATGACAATATATACAGTTAAAGAGAATTAAATATGTTATGTGATGTCTTGCTAATAATATAAAATAATAAATAAACAAATATTTAATATTATAAATAACTGTTTTTTTAACTATATTGTATTGTCACTTTTAATCACAGAGGAAACGTAATTCAGCAGTAAGAGACAAAAGAGTACTGCAGTTGTATAAACAAATGTTGTTTTTTATAAAACTGGGAGGAACCCCGAAATGTGAGTGTCCACGACTATTGAGTAATGGACACTCACATTTCGCTCGCAAGTGCGTTGCCGACCTTCTAAGCAATGATTAAATATGTATATAGCAGAGTGATAGGATTGACCGCTAGGAAAAATTGTTTGTACCAAGTTATATGTACGATTATTTTTTATAAGTTTTTTTGTTGAAGGAAAACATCTTAAGAAAACCGGCATTTTATAAACCCATAAAGTCGACTACGTAGGCACAGAACATCAAAGGGTAAAAAGTGTAGAAAAATTAAGGTCTACCTAACCTGACGGCGGCCAAATCTTAGGCTTCCAAATTGTATGTTTTTATGTTACAGAAGGCAAACCGGCAGGAGTCTCACTTGATATTAAGTGTACCGCCGCCCATGGACACTCACAATGCCACAAAGCTTGCTAGCCCGATGCTAAATATATCTGTGTATTTGTATATCGTATGTTACATGTCACCGCACGTCAAACGCATAGGTTATTGTATAAAATGACTTTAGTATTAAACTCAGGAACGGATTTAGGGGAGGGTTACCGGGGCACAAACCTGGGGCCTCCACAAAAGAGAGTCCAAACAATAGAGACTTATCAAAAAAATATTAAATTCCGCCTAGCAACGCCCTTTTCTTTTTCTTTATGAATTTGTTAAATATGTACTAAAAGTTTCTACTTGGTCTCACAATAATTTATTGAAAGAAAAGCTTGCCTATTTCAAATAAATTTGGAAAATAATTTGGGGCCCCCAGACCTGTACATCGGGCCCTGATTAAATTCACAACATTATTGTATAGTACTTTTCGAATCCTATTCGCAACGGTAATTTCAAATAATATAATACATTTATCTCATTTATTACTGCACGGATTTGACATTTTGTACGCAACAGACGCGCAATAGTAAACAAAGGTTAAGCTCCAATGGATCAGTGGTTAATACCAGTCCAATTAAAAGGAAAACATACGACTGCTAAAAAATTCCGCTAATAGACCTTCAACGTATTTTAATGTATTTCTATGACAATTATCACGCACAAGTCACTTTTCCTATTCAAGGTACGAAAGTCCACTCCAATAATAATACATATCATAATTTATTTATTAAAACAGATAATCATAAGTAATGGTTATTATTGTGTTGGTTACAATATTGTCTTTAATAGTATATGCATAGCTTTAAAGTATATTCAATCATAAAATTTAAAAAAAAACCTATGCATTGCAATCCGTGACCCATGTGAGGATAAACCCAGCGTACCAATTCTTAAACGGCCCGCAACGCACTCGCGAACCCCCTGGTGAGAGTCCTGCTTGTTTGCCGCTGTTCTATAAAAAATCCTTCAAACTATTACCGCCAGCCCTGTCTCATTATTTTTTTAACCAGCTGCAATAAGTCTCTTAGCTTTTATCAGTATTGTGTGCGTCATTAATAAGACAAAATGTCTATCAAAAGATCTAACAAGGGCACCCTTCATTTCTTATCATACCGTTACATATATGCCGTACCCATCACTCATACTAGCAAATATTTGAATTTCCAAGTTCCATACAAAAAAATCAGGGTTCATTGAACCTGATATTAAAGAAGGCAGTGTCATTTATAAAATAGATTTCTTATCATATTTAACGGCCTGCTTTTAACGACGTTTTTAAACATAATACAGTGATGTATATTAATTTTTGTCACAAACTGGCAGCCAGCGTTTCTTGTTTGAATTTGTTTCTCATGTGGGTTAAAACTGGTACTTGACAAATTAGCCTACACAGACGGTTAAATAAAGTGCTAATCTAGCTTGCTCAAGGCTAGATTTTCTAATAACTAGTAATGACAGAGTAATAAATGGAACAGATTCATAAGATTATCAAATTGAAAGTTTTTAGGAAAATCGAACGAAAGTTAGTCTTTTCCACTTTTCATGATTTTTTTTTGTTTATTTAATAATAATTAACGTATATCAGAGTCTCTATCGTTTTTCAGCGTATTTACGAAAATACCACGGCGAAATGCCATTTGGAATATAATCATTATTTAACATTAATTCATTTACATAATTTATTAATTTATTAAATTACAGTAAATATTTACACTTCCTTACCTTCGTTCGTTACATATAAAAAAGAAGTCTACATGAGTTATTAGGTAAAGGGCAGCCTTCTCGTTAACAGAGCGTTTACTTCCAGGAAAAGTTAGTATGGAAAAATAATAATAAACATGCATAAATAATAAACAAAAAAATAATACCATGTATAACCAAAAGTACTATAACTAAAATAAAGTAAAATAAAAAAAATTAAAATGTAACAGCTACTCTTAGTGAGAGAGAATCACAATAGTGACGATGAATATTAATTGTATTAAATTGTATAAAGTTTTTATCAATTAACTAAAATACTATAATTGAATTTAATTATAAGTTTAAGCACATAAATATATATTCAAATAAAATATCCTGATTATGTTACAATTGAATATACAATACAAAAAAAATAAAGTACACAGCAATGGTCAATACAAAGTTTTAACTGAAACGATAAATTAGTAATAATAAAAGAAATATTAAATATAATCAGATTTAAAAAGAAAACAATTCTAAAGAACATATTGATTACATACAACTGAATTTATAATGAGAACAAATATATCAGTAACTGTCTCGTTTACATGAACCAAATAAACTCAGTTTCTGGGTTATACGTGGCGCAGTGATAATATTTCACGATCGTGTCCAGAAATACAAGAATTGAGATCTCAATTGGAAACGTGACCAAATCTACATTGTGTATGCATTGATGTTAGGAGGATAAGCTGTCTCCGTCGACAGCGCGAAAAGCACTAGAAAGCTCTCTTAGTGACGGGGTGAAATATCGATAGAAGCTTTCTTTAGGTTACGTAACAAACGTAGCTCCTTCAACTAATCATTGAAGGCAAGTTGGAAGGAGAACTACTCACGAACAACTGGTTAAAGAGTCTTCAGTAATGGGTTGGCTAAAGCACCATCCATCACCCATGCTAATCGCTAATCTACGAATTATGTCAGATACGAAGAAAAGTTCTAAAGTATATTTATGTCAGACATAGTTTAACACTTTTCATCTAAATGCAATAATAACTTTCGGGCAAATCGTTAGATTGTTGTTGAGCGCGTTTTTCAAAGGTGATACTGCATTTTTGAAAAGTTTATGTCTAAATTAATGTTCTATAGGATTAATCTTCTCTTGTGTTTACGTTATTTCGTAGTCAAAATTATATATCTAGAGAGTTTATATATTATATAAACCAAAATAATTCTATATATACATTTAATATAACTTACTATATAATACTATAATTCAGTACGCTTTATAACCATAATATTCAAATAGCCCTTTGAATCGACGTCGTCAGCATGAGATTATCGATAAATTGCTCATCACTATACCTCCCCAGTATAGAATTGTGGTCGACCCACATCGGACACGCCTGGGTGGCTTCCATGATTTATTGCACCTTCATACAAAATCACCGTTGTTACTATTATATGCTATTAACTCTTACCTCCGCTGATACACTCCATCATAGGAGTTTGACCTCTATCCTGTTGATTATAATTGCATAAATCCCATGAATTTATCATCTTGTTTATTTCATTCATATTTATTAGTACACTACCATTCGGTAACTGTGTTTTAATAGAAAGTGTCTAAATAAAAAGTATTTTAAATAAAAATTCAATTCAATTTATTTTATTATTAAAAAGATTTAGAACACAATACAAAAATAGATGTGTATATATGTGAATGTGTGTGGTTGTAGAACAAAAAAGAGAAAAGAAAATTTAATTAGTTGACAATGATTCAATCATCATGATTTAAGATGTGAAAAATTTGGTTTTTAAAGGCATATTTTATTTGAAAATAGATTTTTTTTATAGAACAGGGGGCAAACGGGCAGGAGGCTCACCTGACGTTAAGTGATACCGCCGCCCAAGGACACTCTCAATGCCAGAGGGCTCGCGAGTGCGTTGCCGGCCTTTTAAGAATTGGTACGCTCTTTTCTTGAAGTACCCTAAGTCGAATTGGAATTTTCCACACTTTCAAGTGAAGTCTTTAAAGGAGACAGCTGAAACTACAACGTAGGACTTAACAAACTATGACGTTTCTTAGGTAGGTAGGTAGGTAGGTGGGCTCAGTTTCCGCAACTAGACTCGAAATTGGTCCGTTTTGCGTAAGTATGTCGTTTCTTATTCCCCGAAGTTTCCTTTGAACATTCTATCGAACACTTGTCTTATAATATTTGCGTTCATTCAAAAATAGAGTATTATAATAACAACCGCTTATTACGTGTTTTTATACGCGTATTAGACATAAATTGTTTTGCGTGCGTAAAACAATTGAATTTTAGCGTCTTTCAAATCCCTCAGGGCTCTCCCACAGTGGCATAAACATAGCTGTCCTTGTCTTACAAATGGAATATGTGAGAGACGGGTAGTGACCAGACGTAGCCTTTGGCTATATCCCAGGCTTTCAATATATGCGGAATGACGCAGCCTGGGGACCTCTTTTGAGTTATTTATGTGATACAACTGTCAAAAAAGTGATTTTAATTGAACCAAAACTTGTAGTTGTTACTGGTATGGAGTCTGTCAACAACTTGATCCCTGGGTTAAACTAACCTCAGATTCGTATTTTTCGTGATGTTTTTTTATTAATAGACAAGTAGGTGAACAGTTTACACAACAACAGCAGTTTGTACAGAAAACAACGTTTAGTGCACATAGACAGAAAGGTCCATTAGTGGACACACGGGGTTCGAACTACGACCGAGATGACAGTCACTCAAAACTCTAGAAAACTGCTCCAAAAATACTATGTTCTAGTTAATACTGTCTTAAAACTGATATAGTTTTTGTTAACAAGGATCTCTCGTGCGAAATATAAAAAAGTGTTGAGTCACGAAACGCATCAGAGCACCGATCGGCATTCCTGTTCGAAGATTCCTAATTAATTACGCATCAGTAAACCCTCTTTAGAGAGTTTACTAGCCTCGGCCCCTAACTTCGGCGGTGTAGATTTTTATCAAGATTTTTCCGACAATAATACATCAGTAAAAATACATGAATTCATATGGAATCTGAACTGTGACTCCACGTTTTCCACTCACGTAAAAAAATTGTTAAATTATTTCATCACGTGGTCGGTATAATTTATAACAATAAAAAAAACTTGTATTGTAACAATTTTTCGTCTACTAATCTAAAACTATCTTATAGCCACAACTTTCTTGTATCTTATCCTTCCGTGTAACATAAGCAGAACCAAAACATAAACGCCAATTGGAATAAAATAAAAAAAATAAAATCTATATGGAATCATAACCCTAGACATTCCTCAGGACTCTCTATTTGCGCACATTGGTGTACAGCCGGTACTCGCACGCTGAACCAAGCCAACATTCTATTTAAAAAGGGTTTCAAAATAAAATCAAAATTGATTTATTCATAGTAACTATGTACACTTATAAATATCAATATTGAACCTTACGACTATCTGAAAATTACTTAATCACAAAGCAAATCAAAGTTAAAATTAGGCTTTAACTTATAATTTACGAGTAGATGATTCCAATGGCAGGCCACTCCACTCAACATAATAGCACCACAAAAGAGATTCTTCTGCTTCTCTTCCACAAAAGAAAAACACCTAAAATTTATATTGCAAAATTTTGCCTTATAAATAATAAGTAATGGCATCCTGAATTTCGCAAGACTAAAGTAATTAATATAATCTTACATCTTGAAAAACCTTCATAATAGAATGTTTTCCGGTAAATTATAACAATAATTGTTGTATGTGGAAGTTATAAACTACCATTAAATATAATAACAAAAAATACGAATTATTTATTGCAATACAGCGAGGAAATGCTGTAAGTGTTAAAGGAACACAAGGAACAAACTTTTTAAATCTATTTTAATTTTCCTTTAAATTGATGATTTTTAGTATTACTATATGTAGGTTAAGAAATGTGTAAATACTGTACATATATTTGATTGTTATGGTTAGGTTTTAATAAACGATATTAAAAACTGGAATAGCAGGGTACCTAATTTTGAAAATGGGATTGATAAAGCAAAGGATACACGAAATTTATTCATGAGGGTAGATGAATTTAAGTTGTATTTAAAATTTGCCTTTGATGCAAAATATGTTGTTTTTATTTGTATTCAATAACTTCTATAGCAGTGGAATCAATTAAATTGAATGCCCATTCAATTTGAATGCACCAAAGCAAAATTTTACATACCCATTTTAAACTACCCTCATTAAAAAAATGCATTTCGTTTCTTAAATTTAACCTACGTCATACCAACAGAAGAAGAACTTAGTAAAAAAACACAAAGTTCCGCTACTGTAAATGCATTTCAACCAATGTCCGGGTCATAAAAGAAAATACAGTACGTCGCACGGTCGTAAATTAGGCGATTACGATCAACAAGACGCTTTACAAGGCCAAACAAACTTGTCTGACAGATAACCCTTGTTAGGACAATGTATGGCCATACACGCTTTCGTTAATGTTTTATTGAAATCCTCAGAGAATTCGGCTATAAGATACCTATTAAGAACCGTTGACTAGAAACAAATATTCATTTATCACGCCTTGTTTCGGTTAGTGCAAAAACGACTTCGAGGACATTTTCAGAAATTCCAGAGACAATTCGACAAGTCGTTTTATCAATCTTGAAGGTTTAAATATTTACTATTATTAATACGTGAAAATCTATTATAACGACATCGAAGGGACTTCTCATATTTGGTAGAAACCAATAGTCATAACAGCCAATTTAACTGGTAGGTATGTTGTTCTAAACGATGTCGTCGTAAACGGTTGTGACAGTATTTTCTTTTGCTTTGTTATGTTACTTAATTACTATTTTTGTAAATACATTGTAAATGTACTTTAGTATTGGTATGTCCTTCTACTGTACTACTATTCTAAGGCTCTTCAGGACACGTCTACGTAATATGAGTGTTGGTACTAAGTATACAGTAGTAATCTATCAAAACGTTTATATTAGTCATGTGCCTACAGGCATAGTACATCCCTGTTAATTATTTCTTTATGTCACAGCACCTACTCAATGTAAACTCAATTTAAGATTGATAAGATTGTGAATACACAATAATAAAAATTCATACATGCATGCAACTTTTTATTGGTTAGTACTTGATTCTAAATAACCCTGCTCGATTTCCTATTTCCCCATAAAGAAAAATTTATTCTTATACTTAATTTGTATCTTACCTAAAGAAAGATTGCAGCATATAAATTCCATCATATAAAATAAAGTTATTTCCTATCATCAAAACGCTGCAAAAACCCAGTTTTATAACATCCTGTGCAATTATATTGCATAAAACATTTTAATCTCGATTGCAGGCTACCTTTGCTATATCAGTTATTAGTTCTGATTTCAAAAGTTTATACAATACGTAACATCAGGTGAGCCACCTACCCGTTTGCCCCCTGTTCTATAAAAAACAATTAAGGAATGTTTGGAGGAGACGAGTTCTTTTTTGTAGGAAGTGATAAATTTATTAGAAGAATAAAGATCTACTCTTACCCACGAATGAGGAAGTTTCCTGGTGGTGTAAGAAACATTTAGTATACATATTTTATAATTTGGGAGAAATCGGTATATTACGCGTATCATCCTTAAGTATTGGGCGTATCTCGTTATAATTCCGGTATAATATAGAGCATTCGGCAGGTGACCTCCATCTCAAACCGGTCTTTTTACACTAGGTTAGGGTCAGAATCGCACGTGTCAGGCAGATGCAGAGACTGTGAAGCATCTGCTTACCACGCGTGCCCTTTTCATCCCCATTCATACCAGGTCCTTAGAATTCTTTATTCAAATTTTTTTGGCATCTTTGAAATCGTAAATATTGTGATGCGCAAATTCAATTATTACCAAACAAAATTAAAAAGTTCTTTTATTAACATTTATAGCAATACGATCGTCAATTATTAGCAATTTGCTGTTTTATTACCACTTGATTATACGTGGATGACTTTATAGGTTTAAATTAATGTAAATGATTCTTCGAACGTGTACTTGGTGTAACATATCATTACTGTTTAATATCGACACACCCGATACAGGATGAATAATAAAACTCTGGTTTCGGTGTCAAATTCACTTTCGTAAGCTTATTTATAAGTGATAATGACAATCAATAGATGCTCGGAACAGGTATCATTTATGGGGCGGTGAAAGTTGCCGAAACGAATGTCAAGGAAAGTAAACACAATATTCAGTTAATCTACGAGCTTTTTAAGAAGTTTCATCGCCTACATTTGGCTTGCAGTCAGACTCAGAAGAGATATGTTTTCATTGGATCTCGTTTCTGTTAATAAATAAATCAATGGCGTCACAACATCTTTTTAGGTCCTGGCCTCAGATTTCTGAATCTGTTTCATGACCATATTTAAATCTAATAGGCAAGTAGGTGATCAGCCTCCAGTTCCTGACACACGTCGTCGACTTTTTGGATCTAAGACATGTCGGTTTCCTCACGATGTTTTCTTCACCGATCGAGCAAATGTTAAATGCGCACATAGAAATTCCATTGGTGCACAGCCGGGGATCGAACCTACGACCTCAGGTATGAGAGTCGGACGCTGAAGCCACTAGATCTAGGTCTTGTTTCTCTTACACAATTCTCTTTTCTCTTCTTCTCTTCTCTTCATAACCCTTCCTGCTCTTTCATCGTAGTCTTTCTACTACATCGTCTCTCCTACTGAAAACCTGATGAATTTAAAAAAAAGTTCCCTATACCACACTAGAGATGCGGTACTTTTATTCATAAAACTGCCAGCAAATTTCTCCTCCAAATGTCTCTGATATAAAATAATTCTAACAAAAAACAATAAACAACACTCCACGATATATTAATAAAAAAATATCATACACAAAGACTGGCTAAAGGCTTTCGAAAGGCCGTTTATCATTCCACTTATCAATCGTCCTTCATTAGATTAGTCCATTGTATCCGCATAATAGAAACTAATATAGCCTGTAGGCGCAATCATTTATCTGTGAATTGTGAATTTCAACTTATCAGGGCTATTCATATCATTACCACTATGCCTTGGTCCATACAAACAAGAGGCAACACGGAGATCATGACCCAACCCTGGGTCTGGATTGTCTTACAGATATTTCATTGATAATGTTACAATGTCATTTGTTAGTAAATATTTAAAGATTCTGTTTCTCAGTCATATAACTGGTTAATACAAGAACACAAACTTGGAGTATTTTCTAAATATGGAAACTTTTACCCGAAATTTAACATTTTAGAATGAAAAAGAGGATACAAGGATTTTAAAAAATCGAATAGGGTTCGTAGCGTAACTTTATGGAAACGAAAGAATTAAAAAAAGCAGCAGCTGAAATGGAGATTAGCGGCATTGCCATAGCGACAGTGTGTCGAATAAACACGACTTTTTTTTCTAAATATGTATTTAAACTTTAGATTCAGGAGTCTTAGTTTACTACTGAACCTATGAACTTTCAAAGAGAAATTTACATCAAAGATATACCAGTGACGTATAAATAATTACCCTTTATTCATCCACCTCTTATTGACATATATTTAACAAAAATAGATAAAAATAAACATAAATCTAAGATGCGGCCACTGTTCGGAAGAATGCGTACTCCAACATTTTTATTTTGTGCCATCTTCAATAAATTTTTCCAGCTACCCTTTCGATCCCATCGACCCATTACTGTATTGGTCGTTCCATTTTCCTTTTGGACTAGTCCATTCGGTTACTGTTTTAGAGCACCTGTCATCTGCATATTGGGCTATATGCCCTGCCCATCTTTATTTTGGTTTTAGGGCATGTTGCTCAGCAGCAACTATTTTTTGTTTTTCTGAGTATTGACGTATACAAACTATTTAATAAAGTTTATCCTTGACCCGTTTTATACTTCGTGACACGACTTACGCCATTCACGAAGTGAACAATTTCGGTGATACCATTTAAATCTACGATCTAGATTAACGTAATTTGTCTTACTCTGTGATGACGTAAACTGCCAGGTTTAGTGTGTTTATTACACAAAGTTTAAATTTTTTATATTATTTTTTGTTGCTAATAAAAAAAGCTCATTTATTGCACTCAAATGTCATGACTGATTAATTTAAGGAAGAGACTAAAAGGTTAACGATTAATATAATCAATTTTAATTAAGAACCATTCAAAATTATTCAAATGTGCTAAAGAACATGATTGAGTTATATTGGGTACAATCCAGGGTAAAAGCAAACAATTGTGGCTTCACAACGTTAGGGAGTACGGGTATTGCGACTGCGAAAGAAATGCTGCATCTGGCACAGGCTTCGCAAGACTGACGGCCCATTCAGTAAGGGAAAGGCACCAAAAGAAGAAGATATTTTACCCAGAGTTTTAAGAGTCGGCTTAGCGACTTTAAACTTTAAAATCTTAACCCTAATGGTTACAACTAGAACGTACGTATTGTAGCAATCAACTTGGTTTCGTAACATTGCCACTGTTTTCTAATTATAAAATACACACCTTCGCGCGTTATAACAATGTTTTATTTTTATTATATATTACAGGGGGCAAACGGGCAGCGGCCTAATCTAATGTAAGGTTGCCAAAAGGCTCGCAAGAGAGCTCGGCCTTTTAAGAAAGCAGTAGAATAAAAAATAATTATCTCTCCTTCATAAAACGTACGGTTCACTTGTCTGCTACATTTAATGGTCCAGTGGCTATCTCGCTCTTACAACTTCATTACTAGGATTTATGAAAATATTGATACAACAATCTTCCAAATTACTGTACCTTTGCTTATTCTTATCATTAAGTTCAAGTTTCTATTTTTTATTTTGTGCTTGCTTGTTTATTTTTTTTCTTGCGAGCTTACTTATGTTCTAATATAAATAATGTGCATGTGTGTAATATTTGTGATGTCATATTTTTTTGTATACTTTTATGCATACAAGTTGTTTTATAACATATAAATAAAATAATAAAAAACCCTAAATTCTAAGGTAACAAAATACCAACTGGTAATTTTCTTTCATAACACGTTGCTTCTATTTGTAACATTAGTACAACCTAAACAATAGCTTTTGTTCTTTTCGCATGTGATTTACTAGCTGTGCGTGTAGGCATGATCATTTTGACAGGTTGTAGGCGCAAAACCTTCGAATGATTTTCGTTGCAATTACGACCATTAGGTATTTATGTGAAATAAATCTATGTATTACTAATCTTCATCATAACATAATTGTTTCGTTTTTATTGGCTTCTAAAGTATTGGTAATTGGTATAGGCTCTGTCAAATTAAGCTAGGTCTGTTTTATTTTTGTAAAATAAATCATTATAACATAACTGTATAAGTATAAAGGTCAAAAGAGCATGGTTGGCCTAGCAAGCGACTCTCATCCCTTAGGTCGATGTACACCAATGGGCTTTCTATTTATTTTACAGTCGTTTGAAAACACCGTCAATATAAAGGATACCTCTACTAATAATTAGTATAAATAAAAAAATAGAAAATTTCTACTTAATAAAATTTTAATTAATTGCTTTTAACGCAATTCTAACTGAATTGTAAAGTATTAATATAAAATTATTATTTAAAACAAGAATAATTAATTTAATGCCTATTTAGAATATTGATTTACGACTTTCTTTAACTCATAAAGTCCTTTATGCAGAGTATGTTTAAAATTTTACGATGTAGTTTGGATGTAAATTGTGCTTTTTCAAACAATTATTGATTGCCTATAAAATCGACGAAACTTTTAAATATATGGCAACTAAACTAAATTTAAATATTTATATGTCTATAAATTTTCTATATAACTATGACTCGGTAGATACAACTTCTCTTTTGTTCCTGTTATCTTTACTTTTACATTTCGTTGTAAATTACTCATAAATTATTATTGAAATATGCGGCCCGTAAATAAAAACAGTATTACGCATTCGTTTGTAATTTATGGTAAATTGTTTTTATTTATATGTCTACGTATGAAAACTAACATTATAAGATGATTTCTGATTTATATTAAATCTATAGAAGAGAGTTAATATCGTTGGCGGTTGTTCAATTATCTTAATATATATAAAATATAAATCTCCTGTCACGATGTTTGTCCGCGATGGAATCCTAAACTACCGAACCGATTTTAAATTAAATTGGCGCACATAGCATAGATTTTTAATTATAGTCGCAATTTTATTTTATTGCAAATATTTGTTTATTTGGTACAATTCTAACAGATGGCGCTGTGTTAAAAGTACCAACGTTTTACATAAGCTATTCCTTCCAAATAAGTTCTTCTACCGTTTATCTTGAATAGTTTACTACTATGTAATATTTTATTACTATACTATGTATAATTAGAAATTTATTTATACTATGTAATATTTAACCTTAGCCACAGCAACGCTTGGCCGAGTCTGCTAGTAATATGTTTAAACATATGTTAAAGGAAACACTTCGTTGAAGCTGGTTGTCAAATGGCTTTAATCTGCTAACACATGAGCTTATAACTAAGATCATATTAGGGTTTGGAGTTGCGATGCTGGTTTAACTTTAAATTTGTTTTATTTAAGGGTAATCAAAGTCATACTTCAATACAAGTGTTGTCGACCTTTTAGGAGATTATCGAAAAAAGAGTTATATTAGAATTTATAAAGTAAAGTGAAAAACTAAAGAAATCATTTTGGCTGTGGGCAACGTTTGCTAACATTTGGTTTACACTTCTACTTATATATACAAATATGTAACTTAACTTTAAAATTATATAACTAAAGTAACAAGATTTTGTACGGAGACCTTTAAGAACGGACATCTAGACGTTATTTTAGACTTGCCGTGTAACTGCTAATGGATTTTATTACATTTTCTGGCAGAAATTTATGTAATTTAAAAATTCAACTAAATAATACGCAATTGGCGAGCGAATGTTCGCATTATTAGTTGATATAATTCTGTTGGCGAACGGAATTTAATCAAACACGAGAAAGTGAGAGTTATAACGATCAACTAGTTTGAAAATAAAAGAAAATTTAGGTTTCAAATGTTTTGAATTAATTTAAGATTAATTGACTTTCTCCTATTGTAACATAAAATAAATTCGCTTATCGTAAAGTATATATAATTTATTGAATATACTATACTATATAGATATAAGAATAGAAACTATGGCACGACAAGATTTAAAAAAATACTCTTTCTTGGAGAACTTCAAGATTGAGAATTGACGCAAAAATATGTACTTCGAAATACTACTTCGGAAATACTACGAATTAAAGTGCGCAGTTGGTTCCACAATATAGAGGTGGTTCGGGTCTAGTGCCTTAAAAAGCGCTCAGTTGTGTACGACGGACGTAAAGTTGGAATTTTGTATTCTGCCTCGGCGTCCGATGATGAAGCTATTACTCCGAACATCTCGTCACATCTCCGAGCATTCAGATAGAATAGAAGAAATGCTCACATAGAAAAAAATATACGTCGTATAGAGAACTACGTTTTTTCTAAGTCGGTTAAAATATAAGTTAGTTAATCTAAAGGGCGTAGGCGATCTAATCTCAACGCGGGCGTCTTATAATGCCTTGCCTAACATGTATTGCAATGCATATGAGTCATACATGAAGGAAGAATACGTCTTGATTAAACGTGATCTGTTTTTCATCAATAATACATAGATACATTTCATATGTAATTTCTTTATTAGTTTATTTATTTATTAGTAATCTTACAGCTAACATTTATATTATAAAAAAATATACAAAGCCAAAACAGATTACACTGAACATTGATAAACAATATAACAAGAAACAAAACCTTAAATATATTATTAAGGTCCCTTTGGGCCGAAGATACTGGCAGCGTTCCCCCTTTGAATAGCTAGACTAATTCTTTGTCCGAGTTAGCTGCTAGCTCTCCTGTGATGTCGACTAACATTTTTTGTTTTTTTTTTGCTTTTGGCTGTTTTACTATGTACATATATAAAATTAGACGAGGCTTCTAAGTTCATATACTCAAACTCTTTTAATATGCCGGTAATTTACTTGTAAATTTTCCGATAGCCTGAATGGTCCTGGGTGATATGAATGCTAAGCGATGAGCATGTTATCAGATGATCCTTCTGACCATTTGCTTTTTTATACAAAATAAGATCTTTATGACGAGTATTAAAAACCATTGTACGAGCAGTGTTTTCCGTTCGCTGCTTCGAATCCCGGTTGAGTAGTGGATAGATATGTGTGCGTACGTACACATAGGCACAAGAAAACCACGAGGAAATAGATCATGTGAAAGACTGTCTATCTGTAGCCACAGGAGGCTGACTTACCGGACAGGACGTTACGTGTATAACAGAAACGCGTACATGGGTCACAACGTAACGCCGCAAAATGTTATACGTAAAAGACATCGCATATCTATGATTCTAAATTAGAATTAAATGCTAAAAGATATGCAAATGTGTGTAAATATGCACAGCCGGTGGTCCAAACCATTGTTTTATTGTGATCCCTAACATCACGCATGTTAACAAGCCGTACAATGCCCCATTTGTGTTATTTCATAATACCCATTGTGTATTTCTATATCAGCGCAAAACTAGCTTTGTTTTCTATTGCTAAATAAAATACTTTTTAGACTATACTGTTCACTTACATAAAAAAATTCATACAAAAATTGTCATGGACAGCCGACACAAGTAACATATAATATATAGTGTGTATACCTAAAGATATATGAATAAATTTGATCCAGACTGTTAACTATACCAGAAAATTATTCTTCAGGAGATGTTGACTTGAGACTGAAGACGTATTTTTGTAGGAGTCTAAAAATGATTGGGGATTAATACAGAATAAAAACATTTTTTATTTTTCTTTATAGGGGTTGGCTTGCGCTCGTTAATGAAAAGACGGCCCGATGCATGTTTTTTATTTGTAATGTAACGAAGTATACAATTTATAACAAAAGTTCCATATTTTAAGGTTTCTAGTTTTTTGTAATAAATTTCTTAATTCCCGACTCTTGTGGGGCGGGACCTTATTTTATACAAATTTATAAATAAGAAATTTCCTGTATATAAATATACACACCTATTCATAGATGTCTGTTTCATTCATAGGTGGATACCAAGGTTGGTAAAAGAACCTATGTTAAGTTTTGTAACACCAAAAAAGTTGGAAAAAAATAATGACTGAATTGACTTTAAGCTTGAACTTAAACAAACAACAAACTTACACAGAACACAATAGAACAGTAAATTTTCGTATACATTTTTATTTAATTTGTATATAAGGAAGTAGATAATTACGCCGTTACGTTTAACTGTCCATTTATCTTTTGTCATAATTACTAAAAAACATAAAGAATTTATTTAAAAAACCTTGTGTTTCTGCAATCAATACGATCTAGTCGCTATGTTATACTTATATTTTGATACCTAATCCTAATGCTCTGTAAGGAGGGGGGAATTCTTTAATGTTCACACTCAAACAGCCCTTACAGCTTAGACCAATTAGACTTAGGGTTGAAGAAAAGTGCGTATCAAGTCTTATAAGGCAGGCAACGTATTGCGAGCCCTCTGGCAATACGTTGCCTGCCTTATAAGAACACTCTCATTGTGTTCATGGCTGGTGGTATTACGTAACATCAAATGTCCCTCCTACTAAAATATCAAATTAAAAACAATTATTAATGAAATCTAGAACAATAGTTACGGGTATGTTATTAATTAAAAAAATTAATGTTGTTTTATCAGCAACAATTGCGATCTCAAGAACATTTTTACATTTAAAATATGTATGGATTGCTCACCGTCGAAAAAACACGGGAAATCCCGATAGAAAATGGATTACCAAAAATCGTTGAAGCATTGATATCCGTGCATAGCTTTCAATAATAAGTTTTAGACAAAAAGCACAAATAGTTCCGGTTGAACGACCGCTCTGAGAATCATACTTCGTGACCATGGTGATGTCTGGGCCATAATGTCAATGCAATAACAATTCGAAACAAATAATAGATATTGTTCATCGGCTTGATATAATCATTCCGCAATATGATTCAAGAATCTCGGATATTGCCACAAAATTACCTAAAATTGTGAGAACTCTTACTCCTTCTACTTAATAGATTTTAGAGTGTGGGGGGGGGGGCAAACGAGTTTACGGGCCGCCCGAAAAGAGCAGTCTACGTATCCCTTGGACACCTATGTTAGAGGATACGTTGACGGAAGAGTTAACGGACGGTTAAGCAAAGAGTACTCTCTTCTTTCTAACCATTAGAGGTCGTATCTCCTAGGTAAGACCCCCACTTTATATAGCTAACAGGCTTCCTGCTTCTATTTTTCCCATGCTGTTTCACTGATCAACTATCACACAAAGAACTGGTGCACAGCAGCACAATGGGTTCTAACACACGACCACAGAGTTGATATCTGCTCGCCACAAACCCTCCTCTTTACTCTCTCATAAATTATAATCTATATTAATCGCGGTTCTTTGATATTTAAAGTAGTTGCGACAGTAAATACAGATTTATCGCCTAATCTGTGGCGCCACATAATCTTATGATAACAGTATTCTATTGATTTTATTGCAATTATCGACTGCGTGACCACCGGATTTCAAGTCTCTACCCGTTACCCTTGGACTATATGGTTCAATAAGCTCACATTTGCAAAGGTCAATTGGAAAGTTTGATTTGGATTGAACTGGTTACAACTAAATCGCTTTGGAAGGTTAGTATTGGTTTTAATAGACAAGCGAATCTAGTAATGATGACATAAAACTATCGTAGCAGGACATTTTCATAAATATGCCTGGTTTCGGATGTTTTTCCTTTACGTGCACAACAATAAATGTAAATGAACCATAAATCAGAGGCTACCTTTTGAGGTCTTGGCTTCAGTTATCTGTTTCACGAGCATTTTTCAATCTAATAGGCCAGTAGGTGAACAACCTTCTGTGCCCGACGCACGTCTCCGACTTTTTGGGCCTAAGGCATGCGGTTTCCTCACGATATTATCGTTCACCGTTCGAGTGAATATTCAATGCGCACACAGAAAGAGAGTGCATTGGTGCACAGCCGGGGATTGAACCTACGACCACAGATATGAGAATTGTAAGCTGAATCCACTTGTAAATATGCAATACATGGATGCAATAACATTAATAATTATCTGTATAATCAGACAGTCAACGCAATGAAACGTCACATTATCTATGATTACAGCATAATCTGTGCTAAATAGCTGGAACAAAAGCATGATGTAATAAGAATAAGGTCAAGTTCGATGACATTAAATCGATTTGCGATAGTTGATTTCTAGGAAACCATGAAAACGTTTATTTGTCGATTCTATATAATGGATTATCTAATCAATTGTATCGGTGTTTTAGTATTGGTATAAATTAAGTTACATCAAAATGGATGCTTAGAGCCAGACTTAAGAAGCAGTATTCTTAACTATCTGACTATATTTAAATAAAGATCTGGTATTTTTACGACTTTCTTTAATTTCCAGACATTCGAATTAAAAAAAAATCAACGGCGGTTAAGTGTCCTACCAGAAGTCTACAACTTATTTAAAAAAAGTATCACATAAAAGATACATCTAAGGCCAAAACCAAACCTAGCCCTGGTTCTTTTATGGTAGTATATGTCTAGTGATGCTTAAAAATAGATGAAGTCTTGTGAGAATTGTATCGCCGCGCCGGATGCAGAACTCGCCAACATTTTTATCTTTCAATTCAAATAAGGTTGGATCAACATACTTTATTGATTCCGGTTCGTACGTATTATGTACTCCGGAAGGGGCATAAGCTTAATATACTCTTAATGAAATTTACACATTTAAATGTATATATATTCTAATAAAAAGGTTTAATATATCTTAGTATATTTCATCTAACACTAGATCGTCGATTTAATCAATAATTTATTAAAAAGAAAATCAAAACAAATGTAAAAATTGTGTTTAAGGTACACTGCTACAGGGTCCACATTATAATTAAGTATACTTAATTAGATTATGTATTTTTATTAAATACGTTTTAATAAAAAATACATAAGCGTTAATATAGTATTATATATAATATAGTATTATTAATAAGATGATTATTATTAAAATAATATGCGAAATTCTGTTTATAAATTCTATACTATATGATTCTTAGTTATTTTCTTTATCCCACGAGTCTGTTTGTAACCTCAGTCAAGCGTCAGAACTCCCACGTTTTGGCCTACAGCGATCACCTTACAAAAAACAAAATAGTTTTATAAGTATGACCTTTTAAATAAATCAATACCGACTATGCTAAACCTATTTATAAGTTCGCTAATTTTAACGACAATCATCTAAAAAAACCTTTTGTCGTTTAATTCTGTATCTATTTCATGATATTTTTATAAGCAAGTAATGCGTTTTGAGCCTGACTTATACCGTCTAAGTTTTGGATCTAATTCTGGTTTCCTCACGACGTTAACTTTCATTGTGCAAAGATGGGAAAGTCCATTGGGGCAGGTGGTATTCTGAGATGAGATTCGCACGGTCAAACCACTAATGCTACACTCCTTAATATTTATTGTAGATAATCTCTCTATAACCTATAATCTCATTATAAGGATCGGGCTTTCTGTTCCATCGCTACAAAGGCTGCCATCGCTTCTGCAAGCCTTATGGCAATCTTAATCGGCGGCGGTATCACCTCCTGCCTGTTGGCCCCTTGCTATAAAAAGGTACTTCTGGTATTCCAAGGCTTCTTCAGGCCGTATTGAGAAATTGATCTGCCTTCCATATTTCAACATTTTAATCAATTCCGCCAACGTTTCGTGATACGCATTTATGCACTAAAATGGCGAACCATGAAACATAAAACTGTTTTTGGCAAATTAGCATAATAAAATTTGGTCAAATGCCAAACCCACTCAGTATGTCATTGTAGGCTTTTTTGCAATGAGTCAGCCTTAGCCACGGTCTAATTGTAACGCATCAGTTACAAGAATAATCTTGCAATTTTTTATCCTGACATTATAAGAACATTAAGGTTTTGTTCGTTTTTTGAAATAAGCGACTTTGTGGCTGTAATCAGACTGTGTTTACAATATCGCAGTTTAAAGATATTAAATGTGGATTTATAATAAAAAAAATTGGTTGCCTGTAAAGTCGGTATACGGGCGAAAGTTTTACGTGACAACGACTTTGAGTGGTAAAATAATTTTAATGTGAATATTCATTCATATAGTAGGAAGAAGGATGAAATAATAGTAACAATTTAAAACATTATGTCTGTCTCTCTCGCTCTTAGGCGGGCTAACCATGCCCGAGTGGAAGGGACGCGTGCCTCTCACTCGCTCTCATTGTAACGCAGTTTCTTGAAGTGTCACCCGGCAAACCAATTTATAAGACGTTGTCACGTCAAAAGTGTTCATTAAAATAGGACCTAAGTGAATGCCTTGAAAGTCGATTGGGTGATAGGGCCTCTAATTATTTAGGTATTCCAGTCATTACATTTTTTTCTTATTCTTTACCAATATTCAATCAGAGTCTTGGCTATTATCAGATTGTATGAATTTGAATTTGCGGCAATTAGGGAATGCAAATTCCAATTTGTTTTCTTTAACTCGAAAGCTATCGTTTATATATTAAAAAAAGATGTTTTTAGTATGATTAATAATACATAAATTAAACCTAAGAAATAACATAATACATCAAAATATACCTAATAACTAACCTTAAAATTTAATTATTAAAAAATATTATTAAAAGTAGTCCCTTTAGGCAAGGTTCCGAAGATACTGGCAGCGTTCCCCCTTTGAATAGCCAGACTAATTCTTTGTCCAATGTAGCTGCCAGCTCTTCGTTCTCCTGTGATGTCGACTAACCTTTTTGATAATTCCCTAAAAAGCCTTAACGCGCTAGGACCCCACGGACCAAGGGTCTCGACACCGAATGGGACAAAATCATATTCAGAGCCTAGACCCCTGTATTTACAGGCTTTAGCTTTTTCAGCCGCATTACAAGCCGCACCAGCTCTGTTGTTGGTTCCATGAAGATTGGAAGGGGCCAGTGTGTCTGAACAGGTGGCATCCCATACCAAAACCCGACCCATCCTCCATGGAATCAAACTCATACCGTCCGGTCTCTTGCCATCGTCTCTAGCAATTCCAGTCGGCTCAAGTAGACTTGGCACGTTGACGGTGGCAAGGGACCGACGTATTATATCGTTGAGAGCGGCATGTCTCGAGAAGCGGCCAGCACTTTTTTGACATGATAGTCCGTGATGTCCTAGTTTGTCGACATCACTGCCACAGGGACATGTATGAGCAGCGCAGACCGGTACCCCAAGCCGCAGACAGGTTGCGATTCGGAGCGTGTCAGGTTCAAGAAAAGTTCCTGTATTTGACGAAGGGTAAGCGTGAAGCCAGTAGCCGGCCTCATGCGTACCCACGGCCAAAAGCCTAGCACGTGCTGAACCTGTACTACGGCTCAAAAGATTGTCATAAGTCATTTTACTGTCTATGTCGTCCCAGCTCCTCTGTGAATTTAGAGAAAATGGAAAATTTTGACCTGGGCATGCAATTAAGAAAGCGTTTCTAGCTTCTTCCAAGCCAGCAATCTCAAAGTTTGAAGGGGATGCCCTTAAAATTTTACTTATGAGATTTGCTGAACTATGGACAGAAGATAGAAAGGCTGGTAAAGCGACACTGGAAATTTTGCGAATCCCCAAACCACCATAACGGATTGGTAATGATGCTTGGGTCCACGATTGCTCGTTCAGCTGTATATTAAGAAGTGATTCTAAACTAATTTTGATTACGTCGTCTACTTGTGTCAAAAGATCTGGGTGATTCCAAAAGGAGCAGCAACGGAGCACATACGTAAATTTTGGGACAAAAAGACAGTTTTTTAAGATGCAAAGTGCATAATGCGGACTAATTTCAAGTAGACGATCAGCAGAATTTTTAAATTTATTAATAGAATTATTAATATATTCAAAAATAGATTCATCAAAAATTGGAGAACCTAAAAGGTAAAGGGAATTACTATTAACTATTTTAATATTTGGAGCCAAAATCTGAAATTTTTGTTTTACTGTATTTAAATTTAAGTCGCAGTTATTTATAAAAAGTTCGCATTTGCTGAGATTTAGCTCCAAACCAATGGCTTCAAATTTAGTTTTTATTAAAAATAGGTCTGAAAACACAGTGTCCACATCACCTCCTAGTGTGCCGTCGTCCAAATACCAAACGTTGAAATTAGAATTTAAATTTTTGATGATTGGGTTTATAGCCAAACTAAAAATTGCAGGCCCAAGGGGATCACCCTGTTGACAACCTACTTCTGAGGACAGTTCATTAGAACGATATAACAGTTTTGTTGGATCAGCGTAACTGAGAAGAAGATAATTGTATATTTCCGGTATATGTTGTTTTATTTCCGTCAACAGGGTATCCCTATTAACTGAATTAAAAGCATTTTTTACATCAATTTTTAGCAACACGTCAGGCTTTTCGTAAGTTAGGAAAGAGCGTAGGGCATGGACGGCTGCCTCACACCCTCCTTTTACACCGAAACCCAACTGTACGGGTTCAAATTCTGAATTTAATTTCGGTAAAATATGTCGAACAGCAATTTTTGAAGCCAGACGTCTTAGTGTTGAACCAACAGCAATTGGTCTCACACCTCCATCCTTTTTGGTGAGGGCAATGAGGTTCGCGCCGAAAAGAATAGGAACAATTTCTGTATTGACTTTACCTGAATACATAAAATTTATTAATTTTGATAACGAATTTACTAGTTGCTACTAGCTCACATTAGCCTTAACATTAGATTTAGTGCCCGTAGAGCTAACGAAGTCAATTTATTTTCCCTTCAAACTTATAAGAATAACATCTCTTTTTACAACCCTTTGACCAGGATGGCTCGTCAATATAACGAGATGGCAAAGAGCAACCACTTACTTGTGGACATATTCTGTCGCAACATCAATAAATTCATTAGTGTCGTTAAAGACATCCTCCATCGTAGGTTAAGTGCTGACCCTTGTGGTCCTGGTTAACGTTACGTTAAATTGGTGTCGAGGAACTTATTATTATTATTATTATTGTTTTTTTTTTTACTATGTTACCTTTGTTAGTTATGAGCCTTTTATTGATGTAACATTAATTTTGCAGTGTGCACATGGTTTTACATTAGAATCCTGTTCATAACTTTTAGTTTTAAGTTTATTTTTGTAAAGATTATAATGTGTTTTGTGCACCAAATAAATAAATAAAATAAAATAAGTTGCTCGCCTGCATCACCCACAGAATGCGATGTTAAGTCTTTTAAATGTTGGGGTGATATTCCATCCAATCCTGATGCCGAACCAGGTTTAAATGATAAAATGGCATAATTAACATCTTTATTTTGAATATGAAGGCATGCTTGACCTGCTGTTGGTGGGTCGAGAAAATATGGGTTAACTGGAGCTGAGGGATGTTTTGTCCGTAAAGCCTGAAGGGTGTCAGGGGTATCTGGTGATTTTAGTTATATGTATAGTATAAACACCCTTATTATATGTTTATGTTGATGATATGATATGTTTTCATCAAAAAATATAACAACTGATTAGACTCTGCGTTTTTATCATAATTATAATTTATATTTAAATTGACGTAATTTTCCAGTAATTCCACCCAAAATAACGACTAAATCACGACGGCTTAAATTATATAATTGAGAGTAATTCTTATGACAAAAATGCATGAAATGCATACAGAAGGCCACGAGGAGCACGATAACAATGTAATTGTGTAATTTAACACACTATAATTACTTTAAAATATACCACGAAATTTTAATTGTGCACGTTCTTCGCTAATGTCTTCCGCTAAGTATTTTTAACGTGAATTCGAGAAGTCCTGGTACAAATTTAGATTGCCATATTAAAAAATAATAGTGATTTTTGGTGAAAAAATCCAGCGAGGTTTTCGTCATAGAAGTCTATAATTATAGGCGTTTATTTCCAATCATTACGAATTCCCTTAAATCCAAATAGTACTGCCATTCGCGAGTTAAAGCTTCCTCCAGCTCTTTCCAAATATCGTTCTGTCCATGGCTTTCTTTTTCCGTTCACTTCTTTCTAACGCTTCTTTATCTGCTATTCAATTATTTAGGCGGCCCACATCTCTATCTTCTATGGAAAAACGTGTCGCGTGTTTGTGATTGGTTGGTTGACCAATCACAGTCAAACGAACCCATCCTTCCTTTGTTTACCATTCCCCCATTGCCTTTACTTTGATGATTATAGATACTTTATGATCGCTTTAATTATATAATTAATGTTTTACTAAGCTGGACTCTACCAATTACAAAATTTTACCGTCACAACATAGCGATTATTTCTTCCAACATTTCAGAGATACCCCAAGACGATATAGTGTAAAGGATAATAAGATATGAGACTTGAGACATGAGACTCACGAAGCTTCCGTATTCGAATCACTCGATAGCATGTCTTCTTTCTCTAACTGGTATTTAATTAAGATACCACTAAAACTATAAATTCTATTACCTTATTCCGCGGGGCATCGTATATTAAGGTCAGTATGTGATATAAATTAGCTGTTAATGACATCGGGGTTACTGTTACTGATGTAATAGGTTTATTGGTAGTTCTCTTCCGTTCTACGCCGATGATTTGAGAACTGGCAGTAAGTGTAAAATTAGAAGCATTCAATGTATATTTCTTTTTCATTATGTCACCTACATGTATAAATTATTTTTGAATTTGAATATAGCTATAATACCGTAAGAGTAATAATAATAACGTGCGATTTCATTCATACAATTTGCACTTATGAAATGTGACTCCTTCAAAATGGCGTCGCAGGTGCTAATATATGTATATAAATACAATCCTCTTTTATCTATTCCTTGAATTGTTTACATTTACTTTACTTAAAAACAAATAACAAAACAGAACTCTGTCTATTATAACATTTCGTAATCCTACAGCTAACATAAATGAGAAATCAAAAAACGAGTATATAAAAGTTGTAGCCAAAGATTGAATACATCGTATTTACAAAAAAATCAAACATTTTTGAAAGGTGTTTTTTTTAAATTGTCAATATATTTAACTTAGTAATACCTAATTCGGCTGTATCATGTGGTCGTGTGAAAGTGAAGATATGTACCCACGTGAAAAGGGTGTCTAGTAATAAATGTTTTTCAAATCTATATATTATAAAGCGAAACATCTAGCAACTTTGCAGTTATCTCGGACCTCATTTAATCATGAATCCTGTCCTATAAAACTTTGAATAGCAATTTTGATCGTTTGATCACCTCACGATAACCAGTTCTTATCTCTTGGAGGAATCTGTAGGATTTGTGAATGGGTACAGTGAGTCAGTGAGTGACGTCACCTAAATACTATACACAATACCATACATATCAGCCGTCTTCAAACTAGGGGGTTATCAGTTTTAGCTATTTGGCAGTTCTAGTATTACGAAAGCAGATTTAGTGTAATTTATCCCCGCCTCCCCTTGTCAGCAAAAGAAAGCAAATTTAAAAAAAAATAGTACGTTAAAACGTATAAATTTTTTTATAGGAATCCTCAAAACTGCATTTTGTTTTTAAGCATAGATGAATAATATGTGTAAAAAAGTAAATAAATACTGTTAACATAATTACCAAATAAGACAATTCAAAATTCCAAGATGGCTGGACCAATGCCAGAATTTTTTTTGTCAAGTGGAAATTTAGGAAAATATAAAAAAAAACAATTAAAAATTTCGTAAAAGCAAACTGTTCCAATTGGGTAGCATAACAAAATATAGAATATTTACTTATATGTAGCTACTAAGGGAGGCTAAGTTAAACATCATTTTACGACGAAACGAAGTTCGGGAAATGAAATGAAATTGAAATGAAAATGAAATGAATTTGCTAAGATACAATTAGATAGACTAATTATAAAAATTCGCACAATCATACATAGGCATGCAAATGTCATATATGTCATATAATAATAACTAAACAGCCTATATAAAAACTAGCTGCCTCCACGAACTTCGTTTCTCCTGCCTATCCTACCGTTTAAGTATATATCAACATGGAACATTTGGCTATGCTACCCCAGAGAATGTTCGGTTTTCCAGAATGAAAACTTTTTAGGTCGTTCTGTAAATTTTTCCTTATATGAACCTCAACGTTCACATCATAAGCTTTAAATACAGAAATAAAAAATAGGGGTTAATCAGAGAGGAAATAAAAACAAAAAAAAAGTTGTCTAAAAAAATAAAAATAAATTAATGGCGTGAACACCCCTTATCACCTAGGGATTTGAAAGATAGATAGTAGCCGATTCTTAGACCTACTGAATATGCATAAGAAATTTCATAAGAATCGGTCGAGCCGTTTCGGAAAAGTATGGGAACGAACATTGTGACACGAGAATTTTATATATTAGACTAGCTGCCCCCGCGAATTTCGTTTCTCCTTAATGAGATTTTACTGAGCCTACCTGTTTAATACATACCAACATTGAACATTTGGCTATGCTATACCAGAGACTGTTCGGTTTTCCGGAATAAAATCTTTTTAGGTTGTTCTGTGAAATTTTCTCTGTAAAAACCTCAGAGTTCATACCATAAGTTTTTAATAACAAAATAAAAAATAGGGATTGATTGTAAAGGGTTGAAAATTCAGGGTTATATGTATTTACTAGTTCTGTATCATTTCTTAATTCATTTTTTAATTCAAATTTTTTATTTAATCTAAAATTGAAAAAAAATGAGAGGTGGATTACCCTTAACATTTAGGGGAATGAGAAATAGATGTTGTCCGATTCTCAGACCTACCCAATATGCACACAAAATTTCATGAGAATCGGGAAAGCCGTTTCGGAGGATTTTAACCACAAACACCGCGACACGAGAATTTTATATATAAGTTTTGGCTTTATATGGCAATAAAGGTATCTCTAATATTTTTAATTTACTGTGAAGTCGTAAGTTCCGTTAAAACAATATTGAAACAGTACTTATGAAGTACTCAATATCGAAATGATAAAGCGATACAACTTTCTCTACTTAACAAAATAGTTGTGCGATACCCATCATTAAGCTTAAGCGTATTGAGAGCTTTCTCTGTGATTACAAAATTTTACGACTTTTATCTAATAATGTTTACAAAAAGAAAGTGTTTATGGATGTTAAAATTTTTGATGGAGTATAGTAACTGAGTCTAAAATAGATATTTATATCAAATTAATATTTTCTCACTGTTTAATATTTAAAAACAAGAAAACTACAACTTGATACAATCTCGATACAATCGATACATTTAATGTGACTAAAAAATTCTTTAAAAAATATTTAAAAAAGCTCAGGTATCTTTTATTAATAATGGCTTTGTTTGTTCCTTCATATTAAATATATATTTTAATCTACCAATCAATCAATCTTAGAACTGTGCTTTATGTTTCTGTTTCAATGTGTATTCCGTTTTGGTTTTTGTATGTAATGTAATTGTTTGGATATTGTTTAGTGATTAGCTGTAGGAATTCTTAAATAAAATAAATAAACTCCATAGGCCACTTGAACGAGAATATTCTTGCCTTATATAAGACACTCACAATAATAGAACTCCGCTTTTTAACTTCTAAGGGTTCTGTTTTACGTAGACATATTTTTAGATAAGAACATACGGTGAAATCTAGGCTACATAACCATGTGATGTCGAGGCAATCAGTAATTTCTTGATACAACAGAAACAAGAGGCCGAAAGAGAATTAAAAGCTTTCAGTTAATAAACCTAGTGTAGTGAATATAAGTGCAAATGCGGTATGTCAAACACACGAAAGTGTCAAAACAGTAGTAAATTGTAGAAAATTGAGTCAATATAATATTATTTTTTAGCCATAACAATAGTTTAAGCTAGATTGTAGTCTATGTAAAGTCGTACTCTCTTTTGTAAACTTTATTCTAGGTAAAAATAAGGACAATAAATACAAATAAGATTGTTTTTATCTAACAAGTGGCAAACGGGCAGGAGACCTAGTGTAAGTGATACCGCCGCCCATAGATCAGATTGTCAGGCCAGCATATGCGTTGACGGCCTTTCGTATTCGTGCGAATTCGTAGGCTGTTTTCTTTGAGAAACTTGAATTGGTTTGAAATTTTGTTATTTCATTTATGTATATTGAAATTATTTTTAAATTTATTTTATATATCTGTCTGTCGTTTAGCATTTGTTTGATTAAAAGGCCGGCAACGCACTCGCAAGCCCTCTGGCATTGAGAGTGTTCATGAGCGGCGGTATTACTTAACATCAGATGAGCCTCATGCCCGTTTGCCCCCTGTTCTATAAAAAAAGAAAAAAAAGTTCAAAGTTAAGATTTATTGAAAACAGCCCAGTATTTTTGGAGCCTTTTT
Organism: Pieris mannii; assembly: GCA_028984075.1. Taxonomy (NCBI): domain Eukaryota; kingdom Metazoa; phylum Arthropoda; class Insecta; order Lepidoptera; family Pieridae; genus Pieris; species Pieris mannii. The sequence continues at coordinate 2,118,042 of CM054784.1, forward strand.
AATGCAACAATTTCTAAATTATCAGCTATGTTCTTCCATTTGTGCATATAAACTATCGTTCAATCGGCCTTTGCCGTGTCATTTTGCTCACTCAGATTTTCTTAGCTTTATTAGCGTGGCGAGTTTTTGAATCATCGAAGTAACGCCTCGAGAGTTTACCCAGACGTGGCCACTCTCATCAACTATTACAATGCATTCATTTGTTTCATGGCAATTAACATGTCATTATTTCTTGACGACTATTAATGACTAAAACTAAAATCCTCTATTATTTAAAGCACCTCGATGACCGATACTGAAAACCATACATAAATAAAGAAATTTATTGCTATAGCAAGACAATGTAGAATACTCACTATTGTATACAAATTCACACCTAATATAACAGAACATTAAACCCAGAATATAAAGATGTTCAGACTTCCGTCAACACTTGGTAACGAATGGCTCGACTATTGTGAGCACTGTTTACTAACAAGCAGCCAGTTCTATGGCGAAGTGCATTGCACTCTGTAATAGGCAAAACAAACATTTGAAATAACATATTTGTATCGTGGCTACAATGATAATTTATGCGAATTAACTGTGTACAGTTGTGACGTTGTCATCGGAAAAGTTTACTTCCTATGTTAGGCGAAGAGGCTGTTGCTATGATCGCCTTGTCTATGTTATCCCATCTCTATGGACTTCGAGACTAACTGGTATTTTTTTTTCTAAAAGTGGGTTGACAGTTGGCCACAGCCCCACCTCATGTTAAATCAGATGCAGCCTATTCACTGATAGATGACAGATCTTTGTTTTTAATTATTTTATTATTATTAATTATATATCATGGCATGTACTTTGTGTAAAGCAAAAACTTGGCAATTATAAAAAGTGGCGGAGAGTTTAATGCTAGTCCTTTTTTTCCGTTCTACGCCCTTGATTTGAGAATTGACATTCTGTTTTTGACGTTCATAAGTGTACATGGTGTTACCCCTGTATGAATAAATGATTTTGAATTTGAAGCTGTGCAGGGGATGCCTATTTTACCACTGCTTGAATGAACCCATATTATACAGGATGTTTTTACAAGAAACGACAATCCAAATCGTGCCGTCCCGCACCTAGGGATGTCAATAATGCACAACGTTACGCTTTTCTTCACGGACAACATTTGACATTGACAGATGACACTTGATACTTGACACATTGAACATGTTCCCATGAACACCTTTCAGACGTGTGAATTACTTTTTAACTGAAGTCTGAGTATTTTAAGGTTTTAAACGAAACGTCCTGTAAATGACTTTTTATCTTTTTTTTATGTTACAGGAGGCAGACAGGCAGGAGGCTAACCCGATGTTAAGTGATACTCGCATTACCTTGACACATTTCTGCATAGACTATAAAAAGTTAGACAGAATGGCCACTTGGATCTGTTCATAAAAAGTGACTTACGTTCTATTCTACACATTTTTTTGCAATTCATTTTCAAATTTTACTCTTTGTTGACTCATAGTAGCGATTTCCAAAGAAAAAAAATATTAGCGTTAAAGGGCTGAGGATACATTGACCCTACATTATCAACTGGCCCTGACCCTTCTAAACCAGTTATAACAATTATTACTTATTTTTTTATGATAGTGTAAATACAATTTAGCAGAACTATATAAGAAGCAGTGCAGAGACACGATCATAAGTCGTCCTTTTTGAAGTCGGTTAATACTAGAGCACGTTACCGTTTCATAATACACTAATAAGATTAATAGACAAGTTAATCTACTTATTTACTTATTCGGTATTTTATTTGTGTCAATAGTTCGAAAGTAGAAAGTATATATTTTTAATTTAGTCGACATATTCTTTCGCACAACCGTTGGACCTATTTTAAATTGTAATATTTTTGGAATTTATTTTACATGCTTTTTGATAATCTTGCACAGAACGTACGGTACTGGTATATTTGAAAAATCGTTGAAATATTCGATAAGCGTTGAATAACTTGTGTAAATATTTACTTATGGAAATCGACCGCTGCGATAACACAGCTGCAACTCCAACCAACACGAGCAGAATATTCAACTTTAATGGCCAAACAGTCTAAATTGAGGCGTTTGAAAAAAAAACGTATTTACACCGCTACTGGCGTTAGCCGCGGGCAATATAGAATCATAAATAAACAATATTGTCATAAACAAAAAAATAATAATATACATAATTATATAGTAATTAATCTATTTAATTAACCTACACTAAACAAATTTAATGAGCCAAACACCTATTTTTTATGAAATCAATCTCAAAACTTATAAAATAAATTGCTTTTGATATGATAACCCAAATAGTGTTGATTCAGAATCGGTATCTATATCTATAGATAAAAACCTTAAGATAAGTTGTCAGAACGGTATTTTATACACTGTATCCGGTGAATATTTGTAAACATTCATTTCTAATCATACCAGTACGAATGCTGTAATAAGATCGTGATAAAGCTATAATGCAATACCTACGTGACTTTAACAAAGAGTTCATACTTCGCAACTAAAAAGTTCAAAGCATAAAAGTTCATTTAATAACTGTTGTGTCTGCAGGCAATTAGACAACAAAAGCGTTAACAAGGTCATTAAAACAATTTACTAAACTAAGCGTTAAATGTCAGTAAATGTCACACTCACCTCGTATAGAGACGTCATGTTGGACTCACGACGTAAAATCAGTAGAATCACAGGCCTAACACATTTTTTAAATTAAAAAGAAAATAAAATGTCAAAAACAACTGTCAAAGTTCGCGCCGAACGCCGCGCAGAGTATGCAAGGTTTTCGTAATTCGAATATACGCTCTCGTATCTGATACACGATCCGCGCGTGTGACGCGTTCGGTGTTTAGACTTGGCACTGAACGCTACGGGCTTCTACCGTTGAATGGCGCTGTTATGCTCAATGAACCGGAGTTCGGAGGGCACAGATCCATTTGACCCCATAGCTTTTGAATTTATTTTGTATTTATAGGGGCTCCTATTAGGATTTATATGATATGTGACCATCGGTGGGCATATAAATGCTTGAATAAATAAAATTAGATGTTAACTGACAGATACGTTGCTATTAAAGGATTGAATACCATAATGAATCGGAAATACATCAGAATAACTTGGATTTTATTCAGGTCACTTCCTACTAATTAATGTTTATCAGCTGAATATTAATACGAGATAAAAATACATTCAACAAACCCAAATGTTTTATATGCATCATAAAATACTACTCAAATACATTTAGTTCCAGATTTCCGAAGCATTTCTTAATTATCCATAGTAAAAGCTAGCGGTGATGAAATTTCTAAACAATGCATGCATATTATTTGCAAGTAATTATTATAATTTATAAACAAAGCATTCGCCAAGCTCATAGGTGCCAATATGAAGGTGTACCGTTAGTGCAGTATATAGTATAATATAGCACCACTATACCGTTTCTTAATAAACTTAAGTCGGTCAAAAATATGAAAATACAATCCTTATAACATAAACGGTCAGATATTGCTAACATTATACAAATTTTAAACAAATAAACGTTCATACACCCGTTTTTATATAATTTTTTATTACATAAACACGTTTTAAAAAAGAAATTACCATATATTGCAATTAGAGATATCATATCATACTAATTAATTTAAAATGTTAATTATTTTTAGGTTATTATAATTATTTTTGAACCAGGCTAATGGCTATATTTAAAAGATAGATCACAAATGCCTTTCATTTGGCATACTTTTAAACTTATAAACATTTATATTTCTATTTAATTATTTTTAGTTATCTGTATACCCTTTGGCAAAGGCATCCTCCAAATTTAATTAATTTTTATTTTTAATTACTTATTTAATTTCGCCTTTCCAGTTGTCTTCCTCTTGATAGTTTATTGTACATTTTCAGTTTAGAACTTGTACTTTATAAGATCCTGTGGTTAATTTTCATTAAAGTTTATTAAATTGTTAATTATCATTTAGTTAGTTTTAAAGTAGAAATAATTTTCAAAATTTTTTTTATTGCTAAACTCTATTTAGCAGCGGTGCGCGCATGCCGTAACTGCCGCGCGGAGCCCTATTTTCAACGTCTAATTAAAATTATAAATAATTGAGATATAATTCCGGGAGTTCGGATTATTTTATTGGAAATTTCCTCACCTTTAACAAGCTTTTTTTAACATTGCTAAAATGTTAATACTTTTCGAGTTATTAACAAAAAACGAAATATATCTTTTTTTTCATTTTATTTTGTTAATAACAATTGCAATTTTTAAAATGCACCAAAATCCTTCAAAAACATTTTTCTAGAGGTGATTGCGAATCGAATGAGCCATCGCTCATATTTTTAGGACCTTTATCTCTATTTTTCACGTTTTTGACCTCGTTGACTAGACTATTAGAATATCAAGCAAACCATAATTAAAGGGCCTCAAAAAAATTATTTACATTTCTATTCCCACGACAATCGCGTAACAATCCTGGGAAAAGACTGTAGCGAAGAAGTAAATCGACTAACTGATTAACTGATAACAATCTTGATAGATGTGGGCAATGAAAATTGATTGATGCTAACGATACGGCCCGTATTGTAAACGATAGTTTTTTAATTTACGGTACATATGGACAAACGAAACACATGTTATCAAATCCGAATAAGTTTGCAGAATATGAAGGGTGAAGGCGATGCGTGTTACCAAATAAAGCCAGGAATTATATTCAGTGTTACATGGTTCGTACGCAAATGTTTTTAAATATTTTTTTTTATGTTTTATGTCGTGTTGGCGCCGTTAAATTTTGATTAAAGATTTTCATTAAATTATATTATGTAATTAACAAGGTTAATTTCACCATGATATTTTATAATGCATACTACTATAAAAAAAAATTTTTTTCGCTTCGGTCACAATTCTCTGCTGATGTTTCGAGATCGTTTTTTTTTGTAATAGGCAAGGGGATCAGCCTTCTGCGCTTGAAACACGCCGTCTCCTTTCTTTCGGTCTAAGGCATAGCCTCACTAGGTTATTTATCTATACAGCAAATAAACAATTCTGTTCAGTTTCAATTATCGTTACGAATATATATTCGTCATTATACTCCCAAATAGATTTTGAAGGAATTTCTGTGTGTTCAAGTGGAGTGGACAATTTACTTTATTATATTTTTTTTGTATGTAAGACGTGTATACAAGAAAATGTCTGTCGGTTCCGAAAAATCATTGGAAGTCTAATTTCTGGTAACATCATAGACTCAAGATTAAATTCGATACGTTCACTTGTTCCTATTTATAACAGGTGCCTTAATGGGATTCGCCTGTGTGAACTTGAACTTCATAAGACATATAATACGAGAGATTGTGTTTCAAATCGCCTTATGTTTCATGATTTCTTTGAGGATTTCACATGAGTATTACGATGAAGGTTTTAGTTACAGTTTTCACTTTACATTGAAAGAAACGTTTTCATTATAAAACATAAAAACATATTGTTTTGTTTAAAAATTGTTTCGATTGATATTTGTATGTGCTCTAAATGAATGTCATGTTTGCCTCTAAGTGCTTGTCACATTAAAAATTGTATTTTGTGTTTGTTTTTACCAATGTTTCAGTGTGCCGAGCGTTGGCAAACTTTATCAATAAAAAAAAAATAAAAAAAAAAATTACTTCAAAATCTGGTCCACTAAAATGATATACAATTGACAATATAATTGTTACCAAAATAATGTAAATGCGTGCTTCTATTTCACCATACCTTCTGCTGATGGAGGACAAATTTTTGTTTTAATTTATTTTATTATTATTAATTACTTACAAACATTGTGTAAAATAAAAAGAGTGGCAAAGAGTTTATTGCCATTTCTACTCTTCCATTCTCCGCCCTTGATTTGAGAACTGTTAGTAAGTGTAAAATTAGAATCATTTAATAATGTATTAATTTTTTTTACGTTCATTAGTGTACATTGTGTTACCTATATGAATAAACGATTCTGACTTTGACTATTTCTCATATATTAAAACTAAAACACCGGTTATACTTAAGAGTTAAGACTGTTGCCGAAGTTGAAATAAAGCTGATAAAATTTAGAAGAATAATCACATGACATAACCTGTGCAGGAAGGCTCTAGTAGTTAAAGTCAAATCATTTACTATTTCAATTAGACATTTTGAAAGTGAAAATTACAAGGTAAAATATTTAAAAAAAGTCTAGTTCCCCCTTGTTAAAAGGTAGTCATATGGAGAAGAATGCCAAAGCCAAGAAACTCCATTTGATTCGAGAAGTTGTATATATTATTAAGGTATAAAGTTGTATATACCTTAGTAATATCTCCGAAAAATTACACTAACGGACTAAATACTCAAACTTTATCGAAATCAAATAGAATAACGTGAATACGAATACCTTCTTTTTTTGTAGTCATAGATAGAATGCACAAAAACAAAACCTGTCTGTTCAGTATAACGACGAAAATCTATCAAAACTTTTTTCTCTTTAACGATGAACTATAATTTCTAAAATTTCACCTTGATAAGACACTTGACCAAGCGTAGGTATCTTGAATTCTCCGGTTACAATAAGTAATCTTAAGGTAAACCCTAAAAGTTAAAACCTGTTGAGATCGCACGTGTTTTCGCGAGACGAATTCGGCGACGATCCGGTTTTATGACAACTTTCTAGTGATTCCCACATATCCTTATAAGTGCTAATGGATTTTATTGGACAATACGATAATGCCTGTCATTTGTTTATGTGAGCTATTCAACTTCATAGAGTCATAAATGGTGAGCTTTTGTATTGTGTGAATTTATTGACATTTGATGTCGCTTCACTAGAGTTATTTATCTACGAATGTTATTTAAATATTTATTTATAAGTAATCTTGCAGCTTCCCATATACATGTTACTAGCAGACTCGGCCAAGCGTTGCTGTGGCTAAGGTTTTTGTCATATTACATAGTAGTAAACTATTCAAGGGAAACGGTAGAACTTGTGTGAAAGCTAGATAGATTATGTAAAACGTTGGTACTTTTAACACAGCGCCATCTGTTAGAATTGTATCAAATAATAAACAAATATTTGCAATAAAATAAGATTGCGGATATAAATTGAGATGTAAGCTATCCTATCTTTTAAGTTAGATCAAACACACGCTGTGCAAATTTGATTGATATCGGTTCGGTAGTTTAGGAGTCCCTAGCAGGACAAACAACGTGACATGTAATTTATATATTGTATTAAGATAAAAGAAGTTAAGAAGATAAAAGAAGAAGGGGTTAATGTACAAAGCAAAAGCAGTGATAAACAAAATATATAACAGAAAACATAAGTACATTAATAGAGAAAAAATCTGAAATTAAACTTTAAAGAAACGATTACATATTTTGAAATCAAAGCTAAATTATTACTACTGCTAAAAAAAATCTATGACTTCCCACTTCTTAAAATATTTCCTCACCTCCTCTTTGGTAAGGTGGAAATTGTCACCTTCGTAACTTGTGTAATTATTATGATATATTCATTAACTATGTAACTGCAGTATAAAAGTGGAGGAAGAAGATATTAGACTGATGCTCGAAGTACAATTGACGCAAAAGAGGAAGACAATTTAGAAGTCTGATGGATCAGATTAAGTAAACAGCATGTACATAACAGAGAGTAGACAGAAATGGCGGGATATCTAGGAGGCATTTGCCAAAAAAGGCCGCACAGAGATTTAAATGTTAAATGAAAAGTATTTTTTTTATAGAACAGGGGCCAGATGGGCTGGAGCCTCACCTGATGTTAAGTGATAAAAAAAATACGTTTATTTTGGAACATAAGATCATCATGGTATCACTTATTCCACGTCATTAAATTCGAGCCTGTTGGCATCCCTACTCATGGGCAAAGAAGACAGAGGATGTTGGCCGAGAGAAAAAGCCGGCGTAAAAAACTCTCGGTACTCTTTTTTAAAAAAAGCAAATCATCAAACAATATTTAAAACAAATATAGCAAATTAATTAGAAGTACCCTGCCCAGCACTAATCCCAGGCCCCTTTATCAACTAGATAATCACTAACTTTATAGTAAGCCTTTTTACACAGCTTTTCTTTAATATATTTCTTAAATTTAATAAAAGGCAGAGATAAAAGAGCCTCTGGGATTTTATTAAAGAAGAGTATCCCTTTTCCTAAAAAAGAATTACTAACTTTAGACAGTCTAGTACGGGGAAATTGCAGCCTGCGTTAGTTCCGAGTATTGACATTGTGCGTATGTTCTATTCTAGTATACTTATCACTATTTTTGTATACATACATAATATTTTCATAAATATGTTGCGAGGGGAAGGTAAGTATATTAATTTCCTTAAATTTATCTCTCAGAGATTCCCTATATTTTAAATTATAGATTGCACGAATAGCTCTCTGCTGCAGAATGAAAATAGATTCGACATCAGCAGCATGACCCCATAATAATAAGCCATACGTCAATAAGCTATGAAAGTAATTAAAATAAACAAGTCTAGCTGTATCGACATCAGTCAATGAGCGAAATTTTTTAACCGCGTAAGCTGCAGAACTAAGTCTCTTCGCCAATCCGTTGATATGAGGGGACCACTGAAGTTTTGAATCCATGGTGATTCCAAGAAATACAGTTGTATCATCCAGATTCAATTCCTCATTACTTATAATTGGTCTAGTATCTATAACCCTTGCATTTTTTGCAAAAAATTTAATGCATTTCGTTTTTTTTTTTTTCATTAAGCAGAAGGTTATTCATACTAAAACAATGGACAATCGAAGAGAGAGCTTTGTTTACATCGTCAAAATTCGTTATTTGTCGTTTGATTTTAAAAATCAGGGACGTATCATCTGCAAACAAAACTATCTGATGTTTTTTCTCTACCATGCAAGGTAGATCATTTATGTAAATAAGAAAGAGGAAAGGGCCAAGAATTGAGCCCTGTGGTACCCCCATATCTACTGCGGACCCAGAGGACCTCTTAGCATTCACTTCAACCTTCTGAGTGTTACTAGGAAGTCAGAAGATTCAGTGCGGTATTCTTGATGCCATAATGGCGGAGTTTCCCGATTAAGGTCTCGTGTTGGACACAATCAATTGCTTTAGATAAGATAGCGCCGCCCATGGACCCTCGCGGGTGCGTTGCCGGCTTTTTAAGAATTTGTACGCTCTTTTCTTGAAGGATTCTACGTCAAATTGGTTCGGAAATAATTCAGTATTTTTTATATTATATATATTATTATTATGTTTTGTAAATAAGTGATTTGTATATATATACAAACGTAACATAAAATCACTTATATATATATATATTTTTCGAAAAGCCGTAAGAATTAAGCATATGGTTTTAACATTAATTACTGTTAAATGCCAAAGTGCTTATAATCGAAACTCGTAAAATTATATTAAGTGCAAATAAAGTGAGCGCATTAATTACTTTGTATTACAATATAATTATTACTGTGAGGTGTTAAATTTAATGGCATTCTTATATTATAAACAAGTGAAATGTCTTCTTAAAATTATCATTTCTTTTCTTTAATTTGGAATTGTAACAGATGTATTGTACGGCTTACATTTCGACTCTATTACACTGTTAGTAATCCTTCAATTATTATTCTTTATAAATATATGACATTAGATTTTCATTTCATTAAATAAAATCTAAATATGACGTCCGGGAAATTAGATAGTCACACAGAGCTTTTAATGACATTCTTATTAACAACAATAACTTACAATTATTATCAAATTTTCTCTATTTCTTTATAAACATACTATTAACACTTCTTTTTAATCATTATTCTTCTGCCTCGTAATTAGGTATGTACTACTTATATATATTAATTGTGAGTCAAATAACCTTTGGCAGAGCTTTTACATGTTTATTTATACATATTATCATTTATATTTTTTTTAGATTTTATTTTATTTAGTTTTAGTAATAGTTGAATGTTATTTTTAGTTTCTTTTTGTTAATTAATTACGCACTTCTTGTACTTTACCCTCTGTATCTGTTTTTTATTGTTCCATATTTGGGTTGCCTGGAAGAAATCGCTTATAAGCGATAATGCCGCCCGTTGCCTAAAATAACTTATGTAACATACTTACTTTCTGTTTTCTATGTAAAATTATGTATATAAAAAATTATGTAAGGAAAAATTTCGAGGGCGAATATTTAAAGAGAATTATAAATAATTAAACTTAGTATTATGACATTATGTTCTTATTATATGATATAAGAAAATTAATATGACTTGTATAATAAACCGATCTAAACGTACCACATTCTTTGGAAATAAACGATTTATTAATTATTTATTAAATATAACTTTCGAAAATTTAGTCTTGTCGTGAAAACTTAATAGGCAATTGTTTATTTTCATTAAGATAGGAAAACCAAAACACTTGTTAACAGTGAGAACTAAAACTATGCAATCTACAAACGTTTTAAACAGTTTTAAACAATTAAAAATGTCGCAAGTCAGGTAAAATGCGAGTGACAAGCTACCGATCATTGGGAAACAGTTAAAATGTTAAAAAATCGTGACTCCAAGTCACGAGCGACCAGTCTAGTCTACTTCTCGCTGACATGTTCATAAATATACAGTATTGTCTTACTAAATGCCGTGGTATTTAAATTTATAGAAATAAGAGAAAAATACTAATTAATTGCTCTTTCCGTTCTAGCAAATTAAAAGAAATCAGTGGTGCTACAACCTTTTTAGGCCTGGGTCTCAGATTTCTATATCTGTTTCATGATCATTGGTTTGTAGGTGATCAACCTGTGCCTGACATACGCCGTTGACTTTTTGGGGCTAAGGCAAGCCGGTTAACTCACGACGCTCACGTTTTCCTTCACCATTCGAGCGAATGTTATAAAGAAAGTCTATTGTAGCACAGATTGAACCTACGACTTCAGGGATAGAAGCACGCTGAAGCCACAACAAAAACAGGTTCTAATTTTTTTTTACGAAATTACGATATTGAAACTCATGAAAAAGCAAATTTCCTATATCGCATACACTGCTGAACCTATTGACAATAGAACAATTAGAACAATTGACAATATATAGACTACTGCCTTTAGGGAAATGAAAAAGAGTTGATGTCAGATTCGTAAACCTAACCGATATGCAAACAAAATTTCACGAAAATTGGTCGAGCCATTTCGAAGGAGTTAATTACAAATACCGTGACACGAGAATTTTATACATAAGATAATCACAAATCTGGCTGATGCTAGCGTCAACTTAAGTGTCACTATTAAATCAATAATTTGACAACACAGTCATATACATAGTTTGAATATTCATATAGCTTTCACAAAAACTAACGTAATACTTTAATGGTAGCTATGAATATTTATCTTCATAATGGATTCCATTAATATGTGAGGTGACAAGTATGATTCGGAAGCAGCCATTACGTACTATCAGCAAAGGTAAGTATACTACAGTGTATGGGGATTATTCTTATTATTACCTAATAACTTCACGTGCATTTTCATCACTTTCAGCACCACTACCACCAGAAAAGCCTGATAGATCAATAGTGTCTTTCCAGGACAAAGAGCGCGTCGGTAGAACGAGAAATCATAATTTATGTTACTATTATACAGTCACTCAATAGACAGTAATAGATTAAAATTAGAAAAATACTATTCCTTACACAATAGGAACTGTCATAAAGCAGACCATCCGTGCACTTAACGGACAATTACAAACGTCTTTCTTTTAATCTATGCAGTTCATTAATTATTTTAAAGAGGGTAGTTTTCACTTTTCGCCGAGGGTACCAACTAGTAACGGCAGTCGATGTCGCCTCTTGACGTTAACATCAGACACGCTGTGGACTAGGCGCTTTCCACAGAATAGACGACTTTACCTCCAGTAGGAGAAGAACCATTCATCTTCTCCTACTACTAGAATCGTTCATGGAGGTGTTGGTTATAAATAACTTGTACTCTTTCATATTTCTCAAATGAAGAAACCAGAACTTGAAGACCCCAGCACGCAAATGTGGTACCAGAGCTATTGCTGATAGTACTTGGTATAACAAATAGCAATAAGATACAGCAAAAGAACATTAATTTTCATAGATAGTTTACAAACAAATGGACGGAATACATTGGTGTATTTACGAAGATAATGTTCATATTCCCCTATCTATAAAGGCAATCAGACGCAGAATGGCGCTAGCGTCGTACCATTAATTGTATCTGCGCGTTGAGAAATTGTTGTAATGCCTTTAATGCTTTGATAATTTATCAATCGGAGAGTCTTAAGAATGCCTATGTTTTAACATACCTATACTTATTTATAACAAGTTAAATGGATTTTATGGGATCCGAGCATTCATTATTCGTCAGAGTCGTAATGCGGAGTACGTCGCATGGCTCGAGTAAAATAATATATTTGTTTCGTAATCCTTTAGCTTACATAAATTAGATATAACAAACAACAATTAACTAAAGATATATCCAAAAATTGGAATATCTAATGCAATAGTATCAATCATTTACGAAAGGAAAAAAAAACAATAAAAATGATTAAATACATTTAACTAAGTACCTAATACCTAAATTGGAGATGTGTGATGGTCTAAAAGTGAGTACTTGAGTGGGTGTGTAAATAGGGTATGCTGATGCAGGTGATTTAGCGCTATGGATATTCTTATTGCTTTCTCTTCTTATATAACAACGGTGGTGTAATTGTAACAAGACAGGAGAAATTCGAGTTTCATATTGAATATAGCTTTCGATCGAATTCGCTGGGCGCACAACTTGGCATTCAAGACCAAGATTTAGGCTTTAAATATACTATACATTAAAACTATCATAATTTCCACCAGTCACTTAGTCCTGATACCTACGCGGAACGTAAGCACTAGAAGACGGTATTAAGGTACGCTAAAAATATCAATAAAATCTGGTAAAATTATTTCTTAAGGCGAAAAATTATAATTATACGTAAATGTGTCGTTCGAGATTTTCAGTGGTATGTAAGATTTAAAACAGTGACGGAGAGTTTATAGCCAGTTATAGCCACAATCCTAGCTGATGTTAATTAACATGCAACATTTAATCGTCGCTTTAATGAACCCATATTATACTCTCTAGGGTAGATGGAGGGGACAAATAGTTCCAATCCCTTGCTGTTTTTAAAAGAATCCATGAGCCAAATCGGGCAGTTCGGTACCTGGGGTTGTCAACAACAAAGGGATGAAACTCCAACGTTCTTCCTCTTGTCTGTTCTACGTCCCTAATTTGAAAACTGACATTAAATTTAAATTTAGAACTTTTTATTTGTCTTTACAGATGGTTGGAGCTATAAAAACGTTTACATGAGTGTACATAATATAATATAAACTACATACATTCTAATGAGACGTCGCTTGCCGGGGTAATTTGCAAGCGTATAGCTATTTCATTGAATAAATTCTAGCCTAATTAAGTGTTTAAATATATATGTCCGACTCACGTTTTGCAACTAAGAGATATTTCTTAAGATAAATGTCTAATCCAGCTCATTTTACCTTTATGTATTTTCATAAGTTAAGTTATACTGCCACTCACATTGCCAGAGGACTCGTGCGATGTTGGCCTTTAAAGAATTGTCCCTTTTTTTAAGGATCCCGAATTTGTTTGGAAATACACAACACATATTATATTTTACAATCACAGAGTTTTTTTTACATCATACATCTGTTACTACCAAAATTTTGAATTAGTACTAAAACATTATGTACTAACCAAGGCAATTTACTAAACATTTATTAGTTGAGGTGTGTGTGGGAATGTGTAATGTGATCTTAAAAATCCTTTCTATTTTAAAAACAAAATAAAATGAAAATATGTTTATTTATTAGAAAACTCATTATGTATGAGATTTCTGAACCCTTTAAAGTAAAAAATACCTATGTCAGGGTTGTCAGCTCCTCCATTACAAACTAAATATGTAGTACTTATTTTAATAAAAAAATGCTTTTTAAGGGCCGAAAGGTGTTTGAAGATAATATATAATAATAATAAATAAGGCTCGCGAACTCCTTACAATAGATTTATATAATATAGAAAACATAAAATATTAATTCAAAGAAACAAACGAATCTCGTTTTATCAAAGCTACACCACAAGTATTCAATTTGACAAGCATGCCTGTATTAGATTGCCTTCCCATGACCTCCGCAGATTGAACCATCTCATTGTACGCGTCAATATTAACCCATACATTTTTGATTTCAACCTTTGAATAACCTCGACTGATTGCTCTACTTACGTTTGAGTGTATATTACGGAATACAGTTTGAGTGTACATTACAGATAGCCAGTTAGTGGTACATTACAGATATGATCTTTAAAAAAAAAATGTTAGGATTTTTCAATGGCACTCGTAAGTAACAAAATGGTTGATTATATTTTTAATCCCCTATTGGGAATTCAATCTAACAATCTTTCAATATTATGTTTTAATTAATTCCTGGCAACGACAGCGCTACGAAAACGAATTGTACAATTTTCCGTTTACTAGTCGTTTTTGTATTCCAATCCATTGGAGTTTGGATTGGTATAGTATTCTCATTAAGCCGCCAATTGAAGCATTAAATAAAGAAGATAAACACTGAAAAACAATGAAACAGCGTGGGAAGCTATCATTCTAATGTACGTAAAAGTTTTAAAGTGTGTTCAGTGTTTCTATTGTTCAGAAATCAGTGTTCTAAATTAATTGTTTTATTTAGACAATGTTCTTAACATGATAAATCGTGTACGTTGTGCTGTCAATTTCTAATTTATCTTTAATTACAATGAATATATACTTATATTATAAAGAGAAAGGATTAAAAAAACGTTGTACCATTAGAAAGCTAAATTTTCACCAAAATATTAACAATAAATGTCCAATGGGCTGTCATGACACGTTACTTAATTACCGTTTCGTACAGCTTAGCTATAATATTTTCTAACAAGTCGCTCAAGACAGCCATGGACCATCTTGAAAACTTTTCAGTGTGTCAGAATTGAACTAAGAGAAATATTTAATTCCACCCGTATCACCTCGATGCCCGTTCAGCTGGCTACTAATGTATTTCCAAGCCAATTCGACTTTCGAGGATCCTTTGAGAAAAAGCGTACCCATTATTAAAAGGCCGACGACGCACTGGCCAGTCCTCTAGGAATGTGAGTATCTATGGGCTTGGATGCGTCTGATGCCCAAAAAAATCATCGAATTTGAAAATATATAACTAGTTTTGCTGTGATATAATTGTCATTTAACGAAACAATAACAAAACATTAAAAATAATTCAAGATTCCTAGTCTTGATATTACATAAATTTCACACAACGTAAGGAACTAATTTAGATAGATATATGACCTAAGCGATTTTATTACGTTCATAAGACTTTAATTATATCAGAAGCAATTGCCAATTACATTGTAATTATATAATATATTGAACTGTCCGGTTGTTCGCATTCTAAAGGCACACGGAACCAGGAAGGCGACAGAGTTCAAGACTGAAAGACATGGATGTATAGAAAATGGTGGGCTTTAGTAGTTAATAAAATTGTTTTCAAAATAAAAACTTCGTAAAAAATAATCTGACGTACGTCGACGTCGGACGTAAAAAAGACAACTAAAAATTTCAACAGTCGCAACTTACCGCATTGCATTCCAGTATTGACAATTTATAATTGATAATTGACAGTTAAAAAATGTATTATTGGCGTCATTTTATTGGCTAACATTTGTGAGTTGTCGCGTTAGTTTTTTTTTTTTTTTTATATATATAATAGGGGGCAAACGGGCAGGAGGCTCACCTGATGTTAAGTGATACCGCCGCCCATGGACACTCTCGATGCTAGAGGGCTCGCGAGTGCGTTGTCGGCCTTTTAAGAATTTGTACGCTCTTTTCTTGAAGGACCCTAAGTCGAATTGGTTCGGAAATACTTCAGTGGGCAACTGGTTCCACAAAGTGGTGGTGCGCGGCAAAAACTGCCTTGAAAATCGCGCAGTTGTGGAACGGCGGACGTCGAGGTGATACGGATGGAATTTCGTATTCTGCCTGTATTGGTACTTATTGGTACGCCACTGACAATAGAAAAGTCAATAGCAAAACTCCAGCACAGTGTATGTTATATCACTACACAGAGCAAAAAAATATGTAACTGACGTATCCAGCAACTGTAACGCACTTGAACGAAGACAATACGCATTGTACTGTTTTTTGTGGCTATGCGCCTGAGTTTGACGTAATTTACAAGCGTGTAAAGGTCATGAGACTACCGGTTTTGCACAATTATTGCATACGCTACAGGTTCTAACACAATTTTAATAATAGGCACTTATGTAGTTCAAACTTCAAAGTTATAGCCGGCAAACGCACCCGCTAAAATGACTTTCCCTGAGCTGGAATGAATGCCATTTTTGGCGTCCCGTAGCACTGTGGGCAATGGTAGAACGTTTTACTGATGTTGTTATTGACGCAATTTAAAAGTTTATTGAATAGTAAGAGATCTTTTCAGATCTGTTCACTTCAATATTTTAAAATTAATTTCTTACAAATATTTGTAGGAATAGAGATGCAATGCATGCGAATGCAGATTTTGTTACATAGTATGCAGATATATATAATATCTACTTATACCATTATATTATATTTTAATCCGTAGCACCGTCCACTCTTTTGTTCTCGGTGCTACCCTATTTTTATTGTTAGTTATAATTAATTATTTAGTTAAATCTAGATATGATAAAATTGCAAATCTCACCTAAAGATTGCATAGTCCCAGTTTACCTCATTATCAATTGTAAACTTCGAAATATTATAACTTTAGTTTTTATCTGTTTTGTCTATAAGTTTTTAAAAAAAGCAATACGGCTTTTAAAAAAACGTGTTTAGTTATAAGTTTGTTACATTCCAGGAATTAATGTACACTGGACATGTAGCACTTTTAATTATTATTGAACATTAAATAAAGAATTTTTGAAAAAAAAAAAAAAAAAAAAATCCCAAAAAAATTGTCGCTTGAAATAATCGTTCCTTAATTTGAACGCCTTCAGCTTAAGCGAAATTAAACAACTTAGTACAGTTGTGCTACTATGTACTAATATGTCGCAGCCAACTTGCTCAATTAGCCTTTCAATTAACAGCCTTTTAACTAAATAGCGCAGTTTAACTAGCGGCCTGAAAGATATTCAGTCGTAGCGTACTACCTACTATCTATCTAATTAAAGATTTAAGTTGGCGCCTGTGCACTTGAACCCCACGGCCCAAGAGACTCTACAAACGGAACAAAATCAAAGTTGGAGGGAATAACTCTGAATGATTTCGTTTATTGTGATTCTAAACTATTCCACATTTTTTTGTTATATCGTTGTGTTAAACTAACCCAAGGAATAAATAACGTTACATTTTTTTTTAATTATATATGCACTGCAATATAAACTTTTCTTCAAGTTGTTGAAATCTATAAGGAAACGAATAAATTCATCTTCATCGTGACGTGAATTGCTTTCCCAAAAACTGTTATCGTGTACACTTATCAAGATCAGTCAGCAAATGAACTGGTTTTTAACACGATTTTATAATAAAAACTTTGACCCAGTTTAATCCAAAATATCTATATAATTAAAAAAATAAATAAAAACGGACACGGCACAGAAGTATGCCCAGGATGAGGTTAACAAACTATAGATAATAATAGGATGGTTTAGGGTTTACACGGGGCGATTACGCACATACTCCACTTTGACCTTCGCACAGGATTGGGCATTTTAGTTAAGTTAATTGATTTCCCATCAAAAACAAAAAGCGACCGCCTTCACCGTTAAGGCGATCACTAAAGAATTTAATTATTTATATATGGAATAACTGTAATTTAATAAAATATGTGCTTTATTATTTTACGAATACTTAAAATCTCTTCCAAGCCTTTGATCAGACTGTTCAGAAACTGATAAATAAACACACGATGTAAAAACAAATTACAACAGAATAATTAAATGAATTGAAAATTTATAAAAAGAAAATTAAAATAGTTGTTATTTGTTGAGAGAGGAAAGCACCAACACTGGGATGACCTAGAGATTAAATCACCTAGTTGTATTTCAGGAATGTAAAAACAATTAATTTCCACAAGAAACAAACCCGCACCGTACTTCGCTTGCAAGTACTTTCGCTGCTTGACCTTCATCTGGTGCCCCACTGTACTACAACCTGAGGCAGGCTTTCTCGATACATAGGGTTGTCACACAATATTAAATAATTTTCTACACCAACAGGCTTGTCACGTTATTGTGATTCCGATGCCATTAACATTCAGTTATCGAAATTACAAAAGAGCGGCTCCTATGTAACGTCAAGCACGTTGACGAGAGCTTCTGGGTACAATAAACTAATACTTCAGATGAATCTTTATTACTAAGGGTCGACTGTTAACAACTAGAATTACCGGGTATCTTGCTCATCATCATCAGCTGTGCTGTCCTATTGATAAGACAAAATTTAATAACTATTAAACACGCAAAAGTTTGTCATCCTCAAATGCTTATAGTCTTCATACATACGGGTGAAGAAGGAGTTGGTTCTTTGATGTCATAAATTTAAAAATATTGCCAACCCTAACGCAATATATTAACTAGTATTGTTCGGACATAGTCGTTTACGCTTGTACTAATCGAGAATGTGAGAAAATATCCCGCTTTTATTTAAAAGGTATAACTATTTGATAACTCTACGAGAAACCTCTAAACTTAATAGAAATAGGCAGACAATATTGCAAGGTGTACAGATAAAAGATGTACCGCTGAAGACTTCCACTGAAGGGGCCCTCCAGGAAAAAGAAGGCTGAAGACGAAGTAAAGGTTTCTGAGGAATAATGAATGGAGGAACCTAAGAACAGATCGAAATGGAAAGATCAGGATCAGGCAGTTACACCATAGAGGTCCATACTGCCGAACACAAAGAAACGGAAATAAAAATAACTAACGTAGACTGAGAACAGAAGAACAAAAGTGACTTTATTATTATTGTTATTAAACACAAAACAATTTGGACATGTGCACCGAATGGCGAAGAACAAAACCCCAAGGTTTTTACTGAACTCACAACTCCTTACGGCTGCGTTAAAAGGATGGAGTTTTCGAAATAGTAGGTAGCACAAGGAGCTGTAGCCATTGATAATGATGATGAATCGAAAACAATTATGTCGCTGAGAATCGAACTCAGAGACTACGATTGCGATTACGGCGATCTAAAGCTTGCGATGTGAAAGCTATTTAGAAAACATTTTTACTAAAATTGCACACAAAAATCGTCAGAATTAAGGCCATTGGATATTTTTAAATTAATAAAGAAACAATTTGGTGCAGGCATTTAAATGTGTTTTATGGCATTAAATTTGAATTTTTATTTATGTTTGAAATGTGGTTGTGACAAAATTGATCTAACAGTAGTCCCAGCACAAATATTTTTTTAAATAAGTCTTAGAGGTGCATTTAATAGAATAAAATTCGTATGATATGTGTATACGTTAATGTATGGGTATGTGAATGTGTGCGTATAATGCACCCTGTATTTATGTGACTGAGAGTTGTATGTGTTAGTTTTTAGAACCTCAAAGTAATGCCAAAATATGTAGAAAGGCCTTTGCAGAATCGAAAGCCAAATCGGCTAGCATATCTTTTTTTTTTCTTTTATAGAACAGGGGGCAAACGGGCAGGAGGCTCACCTGATGTTAAGTGATACCGCCGCCCATGGGCACTCTCGATGCTAGAGGGCTCGAGAGTTATGCGGTTTGTAAGATTACTGTATATATTGGGAGATTTTATTATAAAGAGGCCAAAAAACATATAAATTAGTATTACCGGACTTTTCAAGAGCTTTTGTTTAACGACCACAATGCATTTAACTTTACAAGCTTATTCAATTTAAGTTCAACGAAGCATTGTTGCATATTCGATTAGCAAAGAGCTTTCAATGGTCATCATGTATACGTCGACTTTCACTCGATTATCGTCAAAAAGATTACAACTCCCCTTTGTTATAGGGCCTTAAATCGCATAACATTTTTAAATAGCGAAAGTGGGTTATTTAATTGACGTAAATATTGAACGGTTGTACAATGAACAACGCAAGTTGGGGTCAAATTCAATCACTTTCTATTTTTTCTTCTGTTTCATATTTCAATTGTTTTTAAATTGAATAAATTTATAAACTGACTTGCAGAATCTTTTATGAAAGTTCTACCCTAGTTAGTGCACGAATAACATTTGACATATTCATGAACAGAAGCACAATATAATTCCAAACACACAAATGAGGCGCTATTCAAGTTTTTCGTACAAAAAAAGTTATGTTGTATACGTATTCATTAACCGATTATTATTTTTTTGTATATTTACAGGGGGAAAACGAGCAGGAACGTCATCTGATGTTAACTGATACCGTCACATTGCTAGAGGGCTCACGTGTAAAGAAATGGTACGCTCTCTTCTTGAAGGACACTAAGTTGAATTGGTTCGGAAACACATCGGTGGACAGGTGTTTCCACGTAGAGGTAATAAGTAATAACTGCCTAAATAACGCTAAGTGGAACGACGGACGTCGAGGTGATACGGGTGGATTTTTGTATTCTACCTCGACGTCTGATGATGAAACTTAGGTGCAGGTATAATTCCGAACAACTCCTTAACATTCCGTGGTACATGCTGTAGATGATGCAGTGACAGAATTAAGTCAACAGCTAACACAATTTAACAGAAAGAAGTAGTACACATTACATAAAAATTTCTAGGGATGCAACGGGCGGCCTTATCGCTGACAAGCGATCTCTTCCAGGCAACCCTAGTTATTATAGTCTAATTAACGTTTCACAAGAAGGAATTAATCTCAAAAACTCTTTTATTTCCCTAAAACTAAAAATTTCAAGGATATCATAATTGGTCCACTTACATATATACATTAAATAACAAAGTGTCTAAAAATCTTCACACGATTCCTTTAAGTGATTACTTGTTACCATGTATGGATGGATGTTAGATTATAAAACGTAATGCATGACAAATTATCTAAGACATAATCTATGTATTGTATTATTTAATAAAAGAAGTGTCATTCGAATGGATGGGCCGTGAGGACGTGTTTTTGAATAGCTTATGAAATACGGTGAAAAGCGAACTAGTAACAGATACTTGTTACTAAGAAAGTACGAAGTAGTGGTTAACCCCTAAACTACAATAAATTATACATTATTTACAATTTTCTTATCCAAGATAGTAATAGCAAAAATAGTTAAAAAATAATCAAAAGAAAATTAAAAATGTACCTATCTTTAACTGTGGCATCATTGTCTCTTTTATATAGATATATAGATATACTATATATAGATAGCCCATACTTATTTACCAGCTGGGGTCACCGGTACTATCTACCAGGCGCCAACTTAAAACTTTAATTAGCACCTGTGCACTTGAACACCACGGTAAAAGTGTCTACTTCAAAGTAAAACTATAACATAGTGCCTGACATGCCCTAGTTCCCCACTTCTGGTTTTAGCACTGGATACAAAATTTATATGCCAAACAGACACAAAAAAGTGTCACTATTAGTTTCAATGTAGATACCGTAATATTACTTTAAGAGTATATCTTCGATTTTAACTGTTCATCTTAATGCCTGATAAACCTAAATTGAAGAATCAAAGAGCGCTTTATATTTAACGAAGACTTTTTTGTTGGATTAAAAACATTAATGATTACACATTGACATCCAATCTAATATTTTTTGCTTAAATTCTTAAACGTTTCATGTTTAACCGTTAATTCTTTGCAGATTTGTCAGAAGCAATTGATGTCAAACGGAAAATACAGTTGCGTTTTGTCAATCAAATCAATTGTTATACAATATTCGATTGACATTCGTTCAAGATTACGTTGATCTGTAACATAGTACTTATTTTGACAATTGACATGTATTACGCACAGGCAAAACAAGATTGTAACTATGGATTTATTATTTTTGTATTAGTAACAGATACTTTTAAACCGACTTAATATCTATAAGTGAATGTAAAAAATCAGGAAGTTTTATAACGAAAAAGGTGATATATATATTTATTTTATTTTCCATCCAAGAGTTTTTCCCTCAACATATCGCGATATGTAATCACTAAATTATGAAACAACCTACTCGGCCGCGTAATATTTGGAACAATAAACAAAACATCTGATTTATCTATAACCGTTCATAGCTAATAGAGTAAAACAGTGTCACTGTAAATCACCTCCGGCTCCAAAATATCGTTGTAATAAGTATTACAGTCAAGTAAGCATATCGGCCAATATCTAATTGCACAGTAAACCTATAAGGTCATCAATTAAAGTCCGACATTGCGCTTTTTTGAAAAAAGGCTTCACATTGAAATGTCACTCTTCTCGCTTTGTTAAAAACTCGTTCGCGTTATTTATTTTTAAGTCTGGTCTAGGTTGAATTATCTGTAAATGGTTTCACAATGAGTCGGCGATAAATTCTATACACTCCGATTCGAATTACATTGTATATAAAACAATTTTTAAATGGAAAAAGGGTTAACCTCTTTGCCTTATCACAATTAAAGAAAGGGTACGTTTTCATTCTCTCCGGAAGTCGAAAGAGAACGTCCTGAGGAAATGCGAGAGTAGCGGAACGCTCATCACATTTGACTGCCCTTCCCTATTAGCTTCTTCTCTATCTCCCTTTAAATCACCACTACACAAGCATTACCTGTCCATATGGTATCCGTAACTATCGTACTAATTGATCAAAAATTATCGTAACTCATGTCCTTTTTTTAAATTTTGTCCAGTTCACTGTTTACATGTTTTAATTGCTTTGTTTTGGTCCATTAGTTTTGTCTAAATAACATAATTTTAGAGTTCATGTTTTGTGAATTTTATGTAAATAATAACGAATTATTATTAGAAAGAAGAAAGAAAGAAGTTTCACTGCAGTCGTGTGATCATAAGCACACTCGTTTTTTTAAATTATTAAATTGTACGGCTTACACGTGCAAAGCGTACGCGTGTTTTACTATACTCTTAAACAAAGCACGAAATGAATAAGATTTATATCGCAATTGTTACACACCGTATATGGTAGTGTCAGCCTGCTTGTAGCAAACTATGTAATGACTAAATCGCTAACTAAATATTCGGCTATTGTTATAGATAGCTCGTAAATTAGTGAACGAAATTAATTTGTACTAAAGAGAATTATGTCAAGTTAAAATTGTTCAAAACAATATAACGGTTCTGAATATAATTTAAGCGTGAAGTGTAGCGAGTGTATTATTGTTTTATTATTAATATTTTACTTTTCTTTATATCTATTTTGAATTATTGTTATAACTGTAGGTTAAGATTTATTTTATAGAACTTGGCGCAAACGGGCCCCCGCCCTTCAAGATAGACCGATGGACACTCTTAATACAAGAGGACTCGCGAGTGCGTTGCTGGCCTATTATAAAATTGAACGCTCTTTTCTTGAAGGACTCTAAGTCGAATTGGTTCGGCAAAAACTGCCTTAAAAAACATATTATGTGTTTTTATTAGAGCAAATATGTTTCAAAATCTCCTCTTTTTAAATTTAGAATTTTTCGTTTTTTAATCTGAGATTCATTATCAAACTCAACTCAATTAGTGTTAATATTTTTGTCGGATTTCCCGATTCGGATCAATTTTTCACTGGTGCTAGAGCAACAATAAAAATCGACCAACTTTGTATTGTAGGCAATTGTTGTAACAAAAAGTTAGATACAAAGTTTTATTTGAGGTTACAACTTTACATAGCAAATAAAAAACTAATAAACTTTTGGCCCCGACATCATTTAGCGCAGCATATTCAATTCGATATTCAAAGAGAGAACAAGGCGGAAATCCGTTAATGTTAGCACTTGTTACAAGCCCTAGACATGGATGGATGCGGTGTGCCGGCGCTAATTGGTGTTTTGCATGCGTCTGTGGTGATTACCTGAGCTTGTTTACTGTTACTGTTCACGTGCGGTCTGAAGATAGAAGACTGTATTGAATAAATTAGCGTATTCTATCCAATAGACAAGAGCGGATCTATGTGTATCATGACACACGAAATCAGTACTATTTATTTTTACTAGGGACTCTTCCGTTGTTCATGTATACGTGGAACAAGACAAAACATTTAATGCATTTTATCAACTATTATATTGTATAAGTTTTAATTAATAAAGTTCGTTTGCCTTCTTGGAAAGCCCTAAACGATACGTCGACTTGCTGCCTCCACACCACTCTATCAGCTTGTCTCAGTGCATAAGTGAGACCCATAATAGTCTTATTTATATGATAAGATAAGAGCTTAAAGTACTATATGTGTGAGAGGTGCGTACTAGATTTTATATGCTGTCATTTTGTTGGATAAATGCAAATTATTTATATCAGTTATCATAAGCTTTTCAAAGCTTAAAAGCTATTATAATTTAATTTAATTAAAATGGTAATATAGTAATCGATTAGTACACGTCATCACACAAGAAACGTTCACAGCGGGACATGCTAACCCATAAACGTAGGGTATATTAGCAAATGAGTGAAATATTCCGCTAACAAGTTGCAAAGCCAGAGAAACTCACCTACATCGTGGGAGATAGGCCTACCTTTAATAGATAAACAGTATAGTGGATTTTATTCGATTAATTTTAATAGTGCAATTACTAATAATTGATACACAACTGAGCGTTTCAATGCAGATTTTGCTAACACCGACGTAGCAGCTGATCACCGATGTATTTTCGACCCAAATCGATTTAAACATAGCGTACCAATTCTTCAAAGTCAATACATCCGAGCCCTACAGCATATTGGGCGGGCGGTATCACTTGACATCAGGTGGTCCAGCCACTTAGCCCCCGTTATATAAAATTATGCGGAGTGGCTAAAACAGGGCTTACTCGACCACTAGCTAATAATACTCAAAATATTTTTCTTATCGGAAAACTATTTCGTTACGACGAGAAATATTAACAAGAGCTTTACATACTATTACAGATAGATATTTAACTTGTATTAAATAAAAAACAAAATCCTAGCAAATCCTTAGTTGTATATCTTTTCATGTAAAGACCTCCTCCAGAGCTCTCGTCTCTATCCTTCGAAAAGTCCATCCAAATCCTTTCCTTTCTCATTAATTTCATCTCACCACCTCTCCTAGCATTTTTTATACGGGGCAAACCAGGCGAAATAGTTTTTATTCGGCCAAATAGCATGCGTCGAACCAAATCTACAAGCTAAACAACATTTCAAATTCAATAGCGCCACTGAGGACTATGCACTACAAATTGCATTACTGTTTCTGTAAGTCAAGCGAAGGCGCCGGCGGCCGCCCACGCTTTCTCTCAGGATATATGGCTAATGCAACTGTGAAACGATGATGGTTTGAAACAGACGAGTTTCCGAGTAATATAATTTCCCGTATTTATTTATTACATAATCCTACAGCTAACATAAATTATATATAACAAAACAATTATACTAAAGGAGAATGGAATACATGGTATATATATCGCAGTCAATTAGTTAAATTAGAGAGTTAATTGAATCTCTAGACAATTAATCAAATATCGATATCCAATCAGGTCGCTAAAGTTCCGGTTAAAATAAATTAACATTAAAGTCTTTGATTTAATTACTTTACTGCATATATATAGTCTATGGAAGGAAAATATTAATAAAATGATTAAATACGTAATACCTAATTCAGCTGTGTTATGTGATGGTGTGAGAGTGAGTACATACCGTACGAGAGGGTGTATGTGGGGTGTGCTTATGATGCAGGTGATTTAGCGATATGGATATTCTTAATTTGAAGCTATCGCCTGATATATTCACTCATTGATTATTGGTAACTTTGTTGGGTTTGTAGCTTTGTACAGGAGTTGATAAAATGAAGACATTTTGCCGAGTCGTCTTAGGAGCTTTTCCATGTTATTTGCTAATATTATTATTTTATTATGTATTAACAGTGTATATTCGTGAATGACTGGCGAATCAAAGCGACTTCTTCTACTCGACTGTCAAGAAGATGTATGGATCTGGTGAGTTCTCATATCTTTTTCACACATGTACATACTTTCTATAACATATTTTCATGAGTATATGCCAAAATCATAAAGCATAAATTAAATTATTACGAAATCTGAAGAGGATTGAACTGTAATAAGTTTATTGAACCGTAAAAGAACAGAAGACGAGCGATTATAATAACATCCGTAGCTCTGACAAAAAGCCGCGTCTGGCGCATCCTGCTTAGTTTACTATAAAGTATGGATTATAAGACAGAGTAAAATGTATACAAACCGAGGTCAGTCGTGCGCTGGCCTTTATTGTATGGGCAATTAGTTATAGTATTTACTGTTCAAATAAAATAGATTTTATACAACGCTAAACGTTGTGATTAGTTAATAATAATGAATATTTGCTTAACTCGTGTCATCAACTTTAAGGTTACAAATGAATCGGTTATATTATTATATTAAATATAGGTTCACAAATAATAGATTCTAATCCCTGAGGCCGTAGGTTCGATCCACAAATGTGCACCAATGATTTCTTTATATGTGCACATTTAACATTGGCTCAAACGATTAAAGAAAACACCGGGACGAAATGGACTTGCCTTAGACCCAAAAAGTCATGGACCTGTGTCTATTTGATTAAGAAATGATTATCAAACAGATACAGAATCTGAGGCCCAGGCCTAAATCTCGGGTTGTAGAGCCATTGATTTATTTTATTTTCATTATCAATATATTTTTGTTTTAGTATGATTTTCAATTGGCAAAAAGCCAATGAAAAATAAAACGCAATAGAAAATGCGTTTTACATTTGTTTTTTAATATGATCTTAAAACAACATTATGCATTCTTCCTACACATATGAACTCGATGATGATATCACACTACATATACGGTAATACCGAAAAGTTTTGTTTGATAATCAATTGCGTTGTGTAAAACTGGTAAAGTCATGTTAAATTATTGATACTAAAATGTCTAACACACACCTTAAGTTTCTATAAGACTATTGTTTACTTATATAACAATAGGTACACAAGTGAAATTCGCAACACATGTGAAAGCTTACACAATGACAGAAGGATCACCTGTCATAACGGATTGTCATTTGTCAGTTGTCACCAATTATTACTTCAAAGCTCTCTGCTCTTTACTGTGATTGATGTTATATTGTTTTTGTACAACTTTCATGTTTTAGCGCGTAGTAATTTGCATGTCGTTTAGAACGGGGTAAACTAGCGGTGGCAGGTTAGCAAATAAACTTCAAGAGAAATGGGGTACGTGATATTAATAATCCTAGATTCTAATCTATATTAATTGCATTGGTTCCCGTGACTTTTTGTACGAGAGAAAAAGTTATAGTACAACCCGCCGCCCATGAACACCAGCAACGCCAGCTTTAGGCTTTGTTGCTAGCCTTTGCATAATTATATTTTTAAAATTTAATTTTGTGAGTTACTTTTGAGAAAACATTTTTTATGGCAATAGTTATAACTGAGTAAACAGTTGTTTTCAATGGCAATAGAAGTAAACAGTGCTTGTGTCAAAAGCTCACCCTTCTTTTTAATAAAAAATATGTTCAATCAGATAATAACGAAAAGAGTTCCGATCAACCTAAGAATTTATATTCGAAAGCTGCGTTCGCCTGAAGCGTAAATTGGAAAATTGTATTAAATAATAGTTCACGTTAAAGACATCCAGTTTAGCTTTGTTTATGATACGTCTAGATCTTGACCATTCCTAATAAGCGTTTAAGCTTAGAGGCCTCAATGGTGAATTTATGGGCCTAAGAAGATTGTATGTAAGTTGCGATGGCCGGCGGCGACTGTTCAACGCAGAAATTGCTAATATCGAGTTATCCAGAAATGTTCTTTACCATTATGGAGCGCGTAAAACGCTTCTGGTACTAACGGTCGGTAACGGATTTAAAACAATAAATCGGCAAGTTGATATTAAACTTTGTTACATTTTAATCCGAAGTTAGCTTCAACCTTAAAATAGTGCTCAGGCATCAAATATCATATTGAGACTACTGTCTTTAATAACATTTTTATACTATATATGAAATTAAAATTTTATAAGCAGCGTGCGATTGATTCATACCTAAGGTCGTAGGTTCGATCCCCAGCTGTGCACCAATGGACTTTCGTTCTATGGACTGCTTTAACATTCGCTTGAACGGTTAACATTGTCGTGACGGAACGTCGTGTGTCAGGCACAGGTGGCTTAACTAAGCAACAACCTACTTGCCTGTAAGATTGATAAATAATCATGAAACACATTCAGAAATCTGAGGCCTAGCCCTAAAAAGGTTGGTACCACTGATTTATTTTATTTTAAATACATACTTGTAAACATAATATGACAGAAGAACAATAATAAAACATAACTAATATCGGTCTGAATGTTCAAATTTATCTAATTTTAGTTATTATCTTAATATCCTATTTATTTATTCTAGTAATTAAATCGCCTGCGCGATACTTGCATGAATAGATTTTTTTTTTATTTAATAGGACGCAAACGGGCAGGAGGCTCTGATGTTAAGTGATACCACCGTCCTTGGACATTGGACGCTCACATTGCCAGAAGGCTTGAAAGTACGTTGCCAGTCTTGTAAGAATAGTTACGCTCATTTCTTGGAAGACCCTTAGTCGAATTGGTTCGTAAATACTTCAGTGGACAGCTGGTTCTACATAGAGGTAGTGTGCAGCACAAATTGTATTAAGAAATGCTCAGTTGTGGAACTTGGATCGTATTTATTACAAATTAAAGTATACGTATTTAATTATCACTTTCGTAATTCGGGCTATAATACAAGACATTTAATCTCAGAACGTTACCGTTAAAATAAACTAAAATAAATCTTTGGAGTTGTTTAAGTGGTACACAAATATATAAACTCTTCGTTACAATTTTCATACATACGTGGACCATACATCAACAGCTTTACCGATGAAAGGGACAAGAAATCTTTGATTTACGCATCACTTTCTTCCGAATACCGTTAAAGCTTTTAAAGGCAAGACAGATGGGCGGCTTTTTAATGAAATATCCCAATAAATGACGTGTAATGTCATAAGGTGCTGATGGCTTGAAATATGTGACAGTCTGTGTCGTTTATCGTGATATAAGTCGAAAGTTGGCGTTCCAGAAACCGATATTTTGACTCGATTGTATTCAATAGTCTTACTTCTGTATACCACTTAATTACCGCACTTGGAATTGTTCACTACGGCTTGATAATTTATATTATCAAATTCAGTAATTCTAAGTTAAGATGGTTCCAAAGCAAAGCTAAATAAGTTGTTTAGTATTTTCAATGCTTGCTTAAATCATGAGTGAACGACTCTTCTAAAAAAAATATTTTTTTTAAAGGGTTATTGGATGCTAAGTGGTACCGCCCGTAGACACAGTCGCAAGTGCGTTGCGGGCCTTTTAAGAATTGGTCTTTTCTTGGAGGAACCTATGTCAAATTGGTTCGGAAATAATTCTGTGGGCAACGAGTTTAACATAGTGGTGGCGGCAAAAACTGTATTAAGAAACGCTTAGTTGTGGAACGACAGACATTGAGGTGATACGGTTAACATTTTGTATTCTTCCTTTATGTCCGATGATGAATCTAATTCAGAAGGTAAGAAACACCGGTTAAGAATATCGCATTTTATTATTATTAATCAATCAAGCAATATCCTTTAATCTAATCATAAAGGCTTGAACATAATTTTATAAAAACAACTTTATTTAAAAAACATAATTCTAGTATAGACATTAAATTAGCATTTATAGCGAAACAAAACCCATATTACAATAATTTAAACAAAAGACGGTTATGGTGGCCAGTGGAGCTGGTTTTACGATAATGGCCAAAGTTTAAACGGCGTGTGAAGTGGAACGAGCCAATCTGACCTGGTTATGGAGATCAAGGAAATGATCGATTCTAATTCAATTCTAAAGGTTTATTGGGTGGACTTTTGAGAATTTATCTAACGCGCAATAATACTGAATACAGGTTTCTCTGAAAGAAAAACTGTTTCACTATGTTTTCCTGCATTGTTCGAGCGAATGTTAAATACTCACACAGTCCATTGGTGCACAGCCGGGGATCGAACCTAAAACTACATAGATTAGTTAGAAAATGTGAATTCAGTACAAATTCTTTTCGTAGTATGGCGATGAATATTTTAATGTGTCAGTTGTCAATGTGTGTCATAGAGAATTGTGACTTGCATTTTCGATTCCGAAACACGTCAATTTTTAAGTTAACATGCCTTGAAAATTTTGTGACATTTTAAAAATGGAACCGATACCATACTATATTTATATATATATCGCAGCCCATAGACACCCATTTTCAGTTGTTTTCAGTTGTCATTGTCAGTTCATTTCAGTGCGTTGCCGGCCTTTAAGGGAAAAAAGGTTTTTTTGAAGTGGAATTGGTTCGGAATCCACCGTGGTGGTAGACATATTCTCGGTACGCGGCTAAAATTGCCTGCAGGAACGCTCAGTTGAAAAAGCCTGATGATAGAATTCGGGTATGAACCATGCATTACACATAAAAATTATTAACACTACTTTCCCCCACACAAACCAAAGTAACGGTTATTACAATACATCAATACGTAAACTAGAATGAATCAATTTGCCGGCAATTTTAATCAAACAGTCGACGACATTTTTATCTATATACCTCCCGGTTTTTTATTCAAATCTTTCAATTTGTATGCTTCCGGTACGCTTTTAGAAAACTTCAACCAAATTAGTATATTCATTGACTTTCATGAGGTTTTTGTTATGTATATTAATACGCCAAGTATTTTTTTAAATTTAAACTTTCTAGTACATAGTAAAGAATATACTTTGGTTATCATTAATTCAAACTCAACATAACTTTATTAATTTAGGGAACCAAGTAGACTTATGAACGTCAACAGAAAAGATGTTAAATTGATTGTAAATTTACAGTTCGCAAGTCAAGAGCGTAGTGCGGGCAAGAAGATCTAGCAAGAAACTCTCCGCCACTATTTTTAATCGTTAATTTTTAAGTCATACAATTTGCTAGTGAAGCAGAGCAGCCATACATATTTCAACTGGAGAATGTCAATCAAAACAAAACAGAATCAGTAGATATGTATATAAATACAAAAAAGCGTAATTTCACTTGGTCACTAAGGTTTTATAGAATCTAAAAATAATATGTTTTATTATGAAATATGAGATACAGGTATCACTTATTTCATGTCATTAAATTGGTATCGGTAGACATCCCTACTCATACGTGTAGGCCGAGAGAAAAAGGCGTAAAAAATTCTCGGTAATCTTAAAATAGCAAATCATCAAACAACACTTATTTAAAATAAGTAATAATAACAAATATCGCAAATTAATTAGAAGAAGCCTGCACTAGTCCCAGGCCCTTTTATCAACTATATAATCGTTAACTTTATAGGAAGCCTTCATCGGAAAAGGAGACAAAAGTGTGCAGTCCGAGAAAAAAGCCAGCGTAAAAAGGTTCTCTTTTAAAATAAATATAATCTATGGCGTTCCTTAATATGTTATAAATTACAAAAATACTGTTTTATAGCAATGGAAAATATAGATATCTTAATTAGAAACGTACTATAATTCCTTTGAAATACTCTTTAAAATTAAATATCACAGCCAATATAAGCAAATCTTATACGAAAACTAGATCGCGTTATTGCAAAATAAAATATTCCACACCGCAATTTTATTGTATAACTGATGCGACGTTCTAGAGTTTGTGGTTGAATATGCGTATTTTTTGTATACGTAATTAATTATTATATAATATGCTGATATAATATATTATAGCAGTTTTCTTTATTGTTAGTTTATAGTTAGATTAAAATAATTGTTTGGACTGAATGTATTAACTATTTCTTTATTTGGTTATTGGCTTATTATTACTTTTTACATATCTACTATTATAGATTACAGCAACACTTTTTAAACAAAGATTTATTCATCATAAATATTATTCATAGTTCAAAGCGCGGCATAGATACATAATGAAAGGGTAATGAAGGCATCATTAGCGTTTTAAATAGTTCGTCGCGTGATTGACTTATATTGACTGTATAAATGTTGCTATGATCATTGAAACAAAATGGTGGACGTCTTAGGTCGTTATACAAATTACTATATATAATTATTATTAACTCCTTGCTTGAAGGTAAAAGGACGCGCGATTGTTTTTAATGATTTTTCCAAATTTAATTGAGTAAACTATCTAAGTAAAAGTGTAAAATATCTTAGAGTACGAAATACTAAAGAGTTCTTAAAGCTTTAGGTTTATATATTTTTATAATAATTACAAATTGTTACAAATATACATAATCAATACGGTATATTTCATGGTACTCATTGGTACAGAAGAATGTGCCTATACGATTAGTTGGCGCAATGTTATTATTTATTTCTATAAAATACTATTACTTACATTGCCGAGGAAGCCGCTGCATGGTTGTATAGGTGGCGGCATCGGCGGCAGGTCTGGAGTTCTTCGCGGAGAACCATCGCCTGGACCCATCTCAGCGCATTTCTAAACAAAAAGTTGGTATTTAATATTATTGTTGTATTAATGCAGTATTCAAGTCTAAATATCATGAATACTTTGAGAAGTAGTGGAGGTAGTGGAAAATAGTACGGGCTCAGTATTTTATATACTATTTATATTTTTTTGGTAAAGGTTATAGAAAGAGTACAAAAAACGAAAATATAATTATCCCTGAATTCTAATACTCTTCAGAAATGCGTACATATCTGTATATATGCATACTTGTACTATTCCTGAAATATACCTGGATCAAATTCAACTCAAAATAACTTTATTCATATAGGTAACCAAGTAAACTTATAAACGTTAAATTGATTCTTAATTTACTGTTTCCAGTTACCAAGTCAAGGGCGTATAGAGGGAAAGAAACTCCGACGTAAATATTTGAGCTGAAGCAAATTTAAAGGAGAATATTGAATTTATTTATTCTTCGGAGTCTGATGTAAAAACAAATACAATATACATATAATAAATATTTATCATCTCGTTATAATTTACCTATAACATACAACCTTATAATCACCTCCTGAAATACGTCTGAAATCGAATAGCATATCGTTAATAATATAATAATATCTTGCTATCATGATTTTCCTTCTGGTATCTCGCATATATCGTATAGATTGCACATGGGACCTGTTTCAAGCAGGTCTAACAGAAAATCGTACATAAGCCGCTATGCAGTTTCAGGTTTCTGGGACAATGAGGGCTGGTAATCCTTGAGAATTAGGAATGCTAATTTATTCTTGCTTTTTATGTTAGTGACTGGATATCTATATTCTGCTAGATTTCACTTATATTTGTTTTCATAGTAGTATATTGTAATTTGATACTTCAGTGGGAAAATCAGACAAAACGGCGTCTTGTTTTATACGTTACACAATGTTAAATGCATGTGTTTTATCAATTTAATTTAATTTCTAAACATTAGAGTAATTCACTTTAGTTCTGTTTAGTTTCAAAGAGAGCGGGTTTTAACTATATCAGTTTAAATAGTCTATTAAATTAACTAGCTAATTGAGCATTTGCAGAGACTTCTAAATAATACCATAATAGTATCTCCTTACCACTTAATTGTATACATGTACGCTTTAGAACATTTTGGATTGTATATTTTAAACCTTTATCTTACAATTTTATTAACATATATAAACTAAACACATATATAACTAACTAAATAATTAATACAGTCACAAACGATTAGCTAACTGGGTCAAAACAAATGAATCTCCTTCAAATCATTTTTTTTTTCTTATTACAAAATATTTTGTGAGTGTTCGTTCCTCTGACCAAGGAAGACCAGGAATTTCAGTATGGCTTTTTATCATGTTTAGTCATACGGCCCATGTATGCATATATTTACTTTTAATAGTAAAACCGAAAACATAATTATTTAGAAAGAGCTGCAGCAATTAATACCATCCGTATCATCACGACGACCGTCGATCCACAACTGAGCGTTTTTTGCCACGCACCACTACTATGTGGAACCAGCTGTCCAGTGAAGCATCTTCAAAAGATCGTACCAATTCTTAAAAGACCCGCAACGCACTTGCGAGCCTTCTAGCAATGTGAGTGACTATGGGTGGAGGTATCAGTTAACATCAGGTAAGCCTGCCCGTTTGCTTCCTATTATCTAAAAAAATTGTAGTATTTACGTATTTTAATGTAAAAAATTGTGTGGATTTATTTAATTGATCAAAAAGTGTACGACAGTTACTTATATTTTCGATAATCTGTTAATTAAAAGCCTCTAGTCTACGAAACCTTCGTTCTGTTACAAACTTGCTCGTTTGATTTGTGTTTTCCAATTTATTCCTGATTAAGCCTATAAAAAGTATGAATTGAAAGGGTTTAACATGTTTTACAAATAGTCCGTTTATCCCAAATTTCACTATAAAGTAAATATATTATTTTTGTATTCACATTGGCTGATGAAGATTTGGAACACTCCTATAAGAATTTTAAACTACGGATTGTCAGCAGCTTCAGTCCGAAGCTTTGGCGAGTTTCTCTAACAACACATTGCACAATTCTGCGAACCGTTAAGTATCGATATCTGCTCTCGTTCACACAGTCAAATAGAGATGACCACGCCTTTTCGAGGTGAACAAACGACCTCGACTTGCCACCGGTTTCTCATATAGCACAATACATCCGCAAGTTTTTGGCTATATGTATATTGAAACGTCTTTCTAATTGAAATTATTTAAAACAAATTTATTGATACATCGAACCAATTCGAGTTTTGTAGTCGATATTTTTAAAATAATAAATCAGTGCCGAAGTATTCTCCTACTTAATTCCATGCTCTAATAACCTATAAATAAAAACCAACGAGAATTAGTTAAGCAGTTAAATGGAGTCCCTTTTTACGATATACAATTAATATCAATAGTTTATTTTTTTGGAATAAAATGATTTTATTGTTAACAATCCATTTAAAAATTACGTTAAATATACAAAGATTTTTTTAATGGCGTTAAAAGTATGTACTTTATTACGCTTTAAATCTTTTCCAATCAATAAATTTAAAATAATTAAAAATGGAAAAAAGTAAAGGTTTATAAATGACATAATATAGTCATATACAATATTTAGTTTAACACACTTGTCGGATTTGAGGCTTTGATGATAACTTCGTAATAACTAATTATTATTGACTTATTTTTTTATAAAAAATGAGAACTAACCAAAGATGAATTAAAGGTGTCAAAGACAAGTGGCATAATTCGGATTCCTTCACTCCGTCGTTGGTCGGTACAAATAAACATGTGCTTAATGTAATACACAGACTTAGTGTAATCGTGATTATGTAGTATTCGAATAAAGCGGTCTTTATTTATTTATTATTGAATTCGTATGCCTACTTTTTTATAAGTCTCAATAAATACCTACAGAATAAATTAATCTAAAAAGCTGTACCGTTTTCGGTCTGGGCCTCCGATTATGTATCTGTTTCATGATGTTTTGTCAATGTAGACAAGTAGTAGACTTTATGGGTTTCAGGCAAGCCAGTTTCCTCACATTGTTTTCCATCACCGTTCGAGCGAATATTATTTGTGCACATAAATGAAAGTCCATTGGTGCACTGACAAACCTACGACTTCAGAGATGAGAGTCGCACGCTGAAGTCAAAACTCCAGTATGTTTAGGAAAGTAGTTAATATTTAACTGAACAACCAATAACAGAAAAAGTAAAAAAATGTCTTCTAGTTGAGCACTTTTTTCGAGATGATATAAAAAAACGTGTGGAGCAAGATGTACAGACTCGAGAGGTAACGCAAGTTCGGCTCTGTACATCAATAGCGTACAACGTATATGGCGAGAGAACGTTGCGGTATTTGCTACCGCGGCTAATAAATAGTCTACCCAAACACTTAACAGATAGCTTAACACTATCCAATATAAATTCTAAACTAAAAAACTACTTTTACATGCAGTTGTCGCGCTCCAAAACAAGACTGCTATGGTTACATTAATAAAAACCAAAGCGGTTTTCTAATGTAACATATTGTAATATATATTATTTTGTAAAATAAAAAAATAAAAAAACTTAAAGTAAATTATAAGTATAAATCTTTTAAAGCTTGCAGCCCTCCGTTCACCTGCAAACGCGTTCCTAACCTGCTATTAGCATTGCAAGCTTGCAGGAAGTGCAACATAATTATTACAAACATTTTAAATTACTCTCTTCCTTTCTAGATCACACTTTCACCGATCTCAACAGTTTCTCGGATTTTTGGTTTTCTACTAAAATGAATTTTATATAAGAATCCGTTATTGTGTTACCTAGAGTGAGGTTTGGCTCGATATGTAATAAGAAGACGTATTTTATCCACATATAATATACTAAAAATATATGTACATACTATTATAATAAGCTAATCCTAAAAACCTGTACGGGAGAAGGATTCCGTCAACTCCAACCTATTTTTATATAAACCTACTGCAATTTATTCTATGTACATGTACAATTATGTAATATAATTATTAATTGGTAGTCTATATTAACATTTAAAAACTGAACCGATAATTTGTATTACTTATATAACATACTTTTATGGGGAAATTCGGTAGATGTGAGTAAAGTTTTTATTACTCAGAAAAAATGTATTAGGGCTATTATGGGCGTTGGACCTCTAACAAGCTGTAGACCGATTTTTCAGGAACTCGGTATTCTGACAGTACCAAGTTTGTTTATCTTTGAAGCAGTTATGACTGTAAAGAAGCATCCAAAATTATTTAAAACATACATATTTTAATGTATTTATTAAAATTGATGGCCCTTGACTTGCATAATTTCTCATATTTGCAAGAACTTCATCACTGGAAGTCAATCCAGCCACCTTTGTGGGTGTTCCTGGTGGTTCCAGATGTCTTACTTTTAATATTGCCAGATAACCACAAGGTAATATTAATAACGTCTAGGCAATGTGATAAATTAGGATAGTATAATTGTTAATTTCAGCCTAAGTAGATTATTCATTGCCCCGATTAGTTGGACCATAACATATACTGCGGACGTATGTTACAACCTTGGAAAAGCTTGTTTTTCAATAATGTCGATCTCCGGTTCTCACTCAATCATATCACCATTTTATGACACTATAAAATTTGAAAAATTGCTTACATTTTAACAAACACCCACGTATAATATATTATTGAACGTTAGCGCTATAGACTATAACTTTATTAGCATACCTGACTAGAAGCTAATTTGATTATGCTCCGCCAAGATAGCATTTGTTTTTGCACTAAATGAATCATCAGAAAAGGACACAAATTTCAATTTAATTAATCTCTCTTTACGTTCGGATGCTCATATAGCCTCCGCAAGGTAACACCTGAAGACTATCTCTATCAATTTTTCCAGTCCAGTGCCTCTCTTACAGTTACAGTTTTAAGGGTGAGACTTTAAGTTGCTCTGTGCAACTGGTTAGTGAGCCAAGCGAATTTAATGAAATATTACAAAACTGAAAAAGATTTATTTTTTACTCATCCCTATGCAGCTTGTAACCAATTCGATCGTTGCCTTTATTACCGTATAATAAAGTTATCGAACGTCGTTTACGCGAATTCGTACTGAGAACATAAAAATATCTGTCTATACTCAGAGACAACATAGCAGTATGTCTTACATTTATAATATAAATCAGTTTTTTGTGAGAACAAGTGAATAATAGTAAATATCTTGTAGATAAAGTTATAACGTGGTGGTCTAGCTAGCGATAGGTGAGGTGATGGGTGATAAATATTATGTTATCGGGACACGATCGGAGCAAGCCGCCTCGTGAGAACGGATCGCTTTCAAAACTTTGATTACATACACCTGGTAGAAATGCAGGTTTGTTTTATACACATGGCATAAATGCATAGGTATTGCGTTTTAAGTACTTTAACACCTAAAAGGTCTTAGTTTATTGATTTAAAAATATTGTATTGATATTTATTAAACCTACCTCTAACCTTACCTAGGTAAACATATCTTCGCTTACTTGTTCGCAAGTACGTCCTGAAGTCTTTCAATATTACTTTTATTTATACGAGTATTAGTAAAGCTGACGTTTATAGGTAAAATCTTTGTTAATATGATATTGCTCGCAAAATTGAAAGTTTGTAAACAGCTAAGACGGCGACTACCAAAATGGCGGCGTGCGAATCTTTTCAAATATAATATGCACGATTTTACAGCTGGTAGTTAGACCGTTAATGGTAATCTTTATGGTTCGGGTGGTTTGCGTTTGACAAAGCCGTATCTCGCAATCGATCGTGACTCATCCGCTCGTTTATCTCGAAATATGCCGACTCGTGAGCGTTCTTTGCTAGGGTTGGTACTTGTTCTACATACAATAAAATAGAGCCTTAAGATGATACGATAGGGCTGAACACAGACCTATAGGGAAGGTTAAATTATAAGTTATACTTTACGATGCGCCCGAAATGATCACTATGCCGAGGCTTACCAATTTCTACAGAAAATATACACTCTTATTTACACAAGTACAAACGTATTATCTAATTAACACTATGACTATTTACTAACTTATTACAGTACTTTAAAACTTTTGTCTGAGTAGACTGTTTACAATAAGCATAACACCTTAAAATCAAAAGTACCCCAGGCTAATAGCCGAAAGGTAATCTATGTTTATATAAATAATGTTAGGTGTATGGGTGAATTGGACACCTAAGTTTCACTTTGTTGAGAATTTCCTTTTATGAATTGTCGTAAACTTATTTATCAAATATTGATGCTTTTAAGCCCTAATGCTGCATATTCAATAAGTCGGTAAACAACTACACAGTACACGACAATATCTTTTTTTTTAATAGTTGTCATTTGGTCACATTATAATGACAAGATGTTACGAAACGTCAAGTCCTAAATATAAGCTATGGTCATAATGATGTGGTCACCCTATGCTAGAACAATGTTGGATCCGATATTCATTGAGTTATCGTGGTTCCTATCACTTGCCTTTGTTGTCTTAATTCGTGCTTTTATTGTTGACCATGAAATGAAAACTCGTTCATAGCTGCTCTAGAAGAAAGCTAGAGGAGACTCCTCGGTCCAAGATACTGGTGATAATTTACACGCACCGTAGAACCGTTTTCTTGTTTCTGACAGCTGTCATTATCCAAACAAAATTTTGAAACATAATCGAAGGAATTGCGCCATTGTTTTGTCTGTATTCAGTTAACATTCACAATAATTATGATTTTAATTAAATGACGTAATTTTGCATGTTGATTTATTTATTGATTTCGATAATATACTCGAAAATAACAAA
Source organism: Pieris mannii (assembly GCA_028984075.1). Classification (NCBI taxonomy): domain Eukaryota; kingdom Metazoa; phylum Arthropoda; class Insecta; order Lepidoptera; family Pieridae; genus Pieris; species Pieris mannii. The sequence continues at coordinate 2,157,511 of CM054784.1, forward strand.
GGGTTTCGCAATATGATGTCAAACAACCCAAGAAACATAAACCATCAAAGATTATTTTGTTTCTATGCCAATTTTGCAAATATGTAAAATCATTAGCATTGAAGAACTTTGAAATTCATATTGCGCAATTAACATTTCTATTGTGATATTCGTTTAAGTAGGTTAATTTTGTTATAGTATTTTCACTTTTATTAAATGATTTGTTCTATTTAACTTTGCACTTTTTGTGTTAAGAAATAAAGATAATAAGAAATATTTATTTAAATTCATATTTTCAGAACATGGAAACCTAGACGGCGACAAACTTACAATATTTAAAGACAAATTAAATAAAATCTTTCTCAATTTTGTATATCTTGTAATAGACACAGAATTCCTTTGAGTTTTTTAATGCCCGTATTAAATAGTTCAAAGACAAAGTCAATGCGATAAGAATCCAAAATTTTATGAATAATGATAAAATTTTCAGGCATGATCGGGAAAGAATAATCCATAAGGTTATCCTAACTAAGCCGTTAAAACCTGCGAAACCTCACTTTAAGTTTTGTAAAATACACATTTAAATAATTAAGACTAATTGTAGACAATTGACTACAATTTAATGATTATCCGGAAAAAAGTGGTCAAGGTAAAGACTCAATTATTAAAAGACGCAATATAAAAATGAAAAGATTGCATTATCGCGATCAGTTCTAATATGTAAATGTTATGCGGAAATAAACGTAACAGGCGAATGGGGTTACCATATTATTATTGAGTTATAAAATTATAATATTGGCAACACGACAATCGTGTTTCTAATTTCAACACAGATTAAAAATATGGAAAACATATCCAATGACACAACATCGGTTTGCATGTCCTATAACTTACCAAAAAGAAGTAGGTACAATATAACAAACAGCCATCTTTAGTGCTTTGTACAGATGCTGCTAAAAATTGTATTCGATACTCAAATAAGTTTTGCGGCGCATTTCAATGCTATTTTTTTTACTGTTAGTTAGTTACCTTAGTATAATACATCTAGGAGCCGTTTAGACGTAGTTTCATTTAGACACACAAAATTGTTTTATAGTTATATATATAATAACAGAAATAGTCGTATAAAAATGCCTGATTGCTATCTAAAACCACTCCACAGCCTGGCTTTATGGTCAAGCCTGGACAATGCCTGGTTATAATTATGGTACTATTTATTACTTGTGGGCAATTTCCTAAGGCTATCTCCAGCATCAAAGATCACTAATAAGCTAGCTTACGCCTAGAACACGTTGTTCTCATTGCCTTTATATAAATATCGCAAGTATTCGTTATTAGGTACCTATGTTAGATTTACTATTATCTAGTATACATTTAAGGTTAATAGGAGGTTGATAGAGTTTTATTTACAGCAATAATATTTATTTTGTGAAGGCGACTTTATTTTCCATTCTCATATCATGTTAATAATTTCCACGTCTGAAAACTTATTTAAAATGTTTTGGGTAATTTTTCGTTGGTTTATTATATTAAGTCATAAATATAATAGTCTAATACTTTATAAAGAACATTATTTTAAGGTGCAAAATTATATTTCAAATTTAAATACTACTTACTTACATTATTTAATAATTAACAAAATCATGTGAAAATTATTAGATACTTAATCTAAGCAAAAAGTTATAAATATTTGAATTATTGTGTTTTATCACAACTTTGGTTTTTACAGCAGATCCAAATTTGAAAATAGAGTAGGTAGATTAAACGAGGCTGGATTTAAATTTGGAGAATAAATATTAAAATTATTGCCTACCCACCCACTTGAATTTTCGCAACTATCATAAATACATTGGAGATTCTGCTAATAGGTAGTTCTTTAAACACTCAGGGACTGCGAGGAGAAAAATTAAATTGACAACAAATTCACCAGTTACTAGTTAGTAGGCGTCTTTCCCGCGTTATAAATTGTTCCCATTACATTAATTTAAGGGCGAATAAATAAATAGGAATTGACATGACATTTTAAATATGTACCTAATAAGATCATAGAATGACTTTTACTGAGTTTTATAAGAACTGAGATCATACTAACTATAATACGTATCAAAACTTTATTTGGCGGTTAGATCAATTACCTACTTTTTGAAAATTGTTAAATATACTTTGCTAATGTACATTCAAAGGAATTGTAGTAAAATGATTCGACATCTGGAACCAAGATGATATTTTGGCAAAGCTTCTAAGTTAGGGCGTTACTTTAAACTTGAATATCTTATCCTAACCTAATCTACCATCTTCGTCAATAAAGTTCATTCATCACTACAAGTGCTTTAACCTGTCTTATTCGAGTTGTACACGATAATAATTCTGTCATTTTAAAGTACAGATTTGACGAGCTTTATAAAATTTTTCAGAGTAATAAAAGTAAGAATAAATTTCGCTCACCTCTTCTCCGGGTACAGTCCACACGAAACAGTTGAAAAACTTCACAATGCGTTCGCAATTCACAAAGTTCTACGTCCAAAACTAGGTTATACTTTATTTGTTTGACGAAATAGTAGCTTCACTGTTATTTCAAATCAACAAACCGGCTTACTCCCGTCGAGGCACCGCGTGCATTTCAATGGATGAAAGTGTAAACTAAGGTTTTTGTATCGCGCGGTCTTGCTCTAACACACGCGCGAGAAAAGGACGAAATTGTCGACTGCTGTTAAGCGAGGTCTAACCAAATGGCGACTTCGCCCACTACTTTCCTATTAATTAGTTTTCGAAGAGAAAGATAAATAAAAAAAAATATTCTTATTAATATCTAAAAACACTATACGAATAGCTGTCAAGTATAGTTAGGAACATACTCGCTTTGCCCAGATTTCAGGTTTGTTTACCGGTAAAATATTTTCGGTCCCAAAGCACGGAATACTAATCCAGTACGATACAAGCGAGTTTTCTATCAGTCGTATGGGCTCTATGCTACGTAATAAATGTTTATATTAGAACTTTTAGAACATTAAAAGGAAAAAAGAAAACACCAACAGATTAGTTTAATTTTTATTTTCTTCCCATTGATGGCAAGAACCAGAGTAGTGAGCACAACCTAACATAACGAAAATGGTAACTATTTTCAGGGATAACCACTTCTAAGCGTGTGTAATTTCGTCTAGAAACATTTTTATAATAATCGATCTACACTAAAGTATGAAACTACATGAATTAAACAATAATGATAGGTGCCAATCAAGTAACGTGCATATTTGTGTACAAATTTTATTGAGAAGGCAAATCGAAGTGGAGTATTTATGAAAAATGTTTGAAAACCCTGAATTTTATATTTGGCACCAAAAAATAAATCGTGAAATCCCCCGATGCTCATACCCCGGTATAAAAATATTTTTTTGAGTTAACCACTGTAAAAGTAATGACCACTAGTACATTTTTTTCAGAAATCGCGATAAGATAAGGTCTTGCTTAGTCTATAATCTCATAGTCAATTTTATTAGCAATTCTTTATCGGTGGTCTTTGTTTGTTAAGATTTACTGAAAATTACTAATAACGGCACCACTCGTACAGTGTTTTATATTTGATATTTAGAAAGGAAAGAAATTAATATAATGATATGCAACAAATATGCATGTAACCAAGGCGACACAGCAATCGGTTACAAGCCGACTTGTTCTTGAGACGAGAGCATTGCAAGATAAAATGTTTAACTACATGCAAACTTTTTTTGTATTTTTTATTTTACGTGTGCTGATTAGCGACGTGTCCGAAATTAGATTGCTCTCTGCTCAATGTTAATTATTCGCCGATCGTGAAATTGCCATTACATATCGACAAAGCTCGAATACCACTCGATATTTGGTGGTTTATTTGGGGATAACGGGTTTACCATCAAATCACTAGAACCAATACCTTCCCCACAATTGATTAAGTAATCTAACAGTATATAATCATTGATACTAGCTTATAAGGCCTTTTATTTCAATGATTGAAACTCATGCCGGCCACAGACTGAGTTAGCTTATATGATATTTAATACTTTATGTAGGTTTCATATACAGTATGAAGATTCTATTAAAATAACTTAGTCTGTGACCTGCAAAAAGCTAATATTAGAGTTAGCACCGGTGGCTGAGTCCCCAAAGAGCACCGTTGCCAACTCTGTTGTTTCACAGGCAAACTATGAAACAACACTTAGATGTTTAAACTATCAAGTTTAGCACATTACATTAGATTAAAGCTAATCAAATATATTTTATGCAAACTTGACTAACAATTATTTTTTTTAGATTTTCAACTTTTTCCGAGGTTCGTTTTAGCGAATATATTTAATGGAGTAAGTACAATAGTATGAATCTATGACAAACTGATGAAACATAAGATTAAATGAATCGAAATGATAATTAGTTGTATGGTTTAAAATACCCAACCGTTCTTATATAGTCATAGTTGAAAAATAACATTCAATGTTTAAAGTATCAATGGCCTCGGGCCAATGATCAAAGCGGAGTACATTGTCACTGTAAACACAGAACCGACATAGTTAAACAATATAACATTTATAAACAACTGAAATCCTCTATTATACATTATTTTCACAATTATTTAAATATACATAATACATGTATATACAGTAGCCATTCCAATGCAATAATTTGCAAATATATTTTTTTGTTCTTTTTTCTTTTTCAGTTATTACAAACAGAATAAATCACATTACAGAAAAAATAGTAAATAATTACAATATATAAACACGACACAATAGTAAGAACTTGCATTTTGATGATAATGTTAAGGAAGGCTCTTTTTATGATAAATATATATATATAGGAGTATTTATACAGAGCGACAGACTTATCGGCTGACACCCCAAGGTTGGTCTCTGTATAAACTGTCACCCCGTGTGACACAGCGGTCGCGACTCCCTAAACAAAAACGAAGATATAAAATATAACATACACTTCTTATGCATTACATAAACTATAATAACTGTTACGCCTATGAACTTGCCCATCCATCTGGTTAATATGTCAACACTCTGTGGCTGATCAAATTTTCCCAAACTGGCAACACTGCCTAATAAATATTATACAACAATTATAATGCAACATTTACCCGAAAAGTGGGGAAATTTGACCGGCCGCATTAACCACTCGACGTCCTCGTCCGATCCGAACACACTAGAGGTGTCGCCACCTCGACGAACATTGTCCTTCGTATAAAACTCTACACTTTAATTACTACTAGGCAGACACGATCCAAACTTCGCCTGCCATCCTAAAATAAACGGCTAATCAATAAAATCGCCGCGTTTAACTTAAGACACATCGGACTTTAACCGTCAACAAACCGCATTGGCAACATTATACTAAACTTTCTAAACTACCCAATGCCGATAACGGAAACAATTTTGAATGCACCGAACGAAAAACAACAAAATCCAGTTTTCAACAAATTTTAATAATGGACGACGTTTTGTAAGAATTATATTAAAATCGTCCGAAGAGCTCGACGCGAATCCCTCTACGAGTAGAAATTCGAGCGAGAGCGTTCCTTTATAATATAAATCGCTACAAAATATTGAACTAAAATAAAATGACTCCATCGAAGATATGTAGCACTTACGCCCTCGTGAGATTGGATTATATGACGTCTCGCTAATTATCCTACGACTATTGCTATCATTTTAAACGCCTCAAGAAATATTATAAAGGCTTCTAAAGCTCATCGCGTTATCTTTATCCTAGCGCTGCCCTAGGATTGTTTTTCGAATTTATGAGAAACAATGCAGGCAATTAATATATATATGCGAAATGTTCGATATAATTATCGATAGAGGCCGCCTTGACACGATATCTACGAAGTTGCGGTTTCTCCAAAGGCCATTTCCGCAGATTAAACGCAGATATTGTGCCCGAGTGGCGTCTCCTAACTAGGTGTGGCATGGCGCAACGATATACTGAGACGATTCATTTTTAATAATTTAATTCATGAATAATAATAGATTTTATAATCGCGTCGTAAAAATTAACAGTCACAGTATAGGCGTTTGCGCCGAACGGAATCCAATAAATCGCAACGCGGCTGTCAATGATGAGTTGCCAACCTATCGGTATGTATATTTAAAACAACAAAACAGAATAGAAAAATGATTAACGTCGTAAAGCTCAGTGACCGATGTTAGTTCATCGACAAGTTGGCATTAGAACTGTAGCGAAACCTCGCTAAACACATGACATATTCAGATCCCTACAGACGAAGTGCGGCCGACTGGAAGTTCGCTACAGTCCTCATTGAGACGGCAGAGGCCTACCGGGTGAGCGGGCGGTCCAGGGCCGGTTCGCAACAGTGGAGGAAGCGAGCGTGAGGGTGGTTGCACGAGGCGCCTCCCCCGCAACGCAGCGCGGCCGAGTGACGTCGCTTCCGGTCCGAGCCGACCGCGTTATCCTCGGCGACGCCCAGGTCGTTCTCCGCGTCGCCCGCGTACATGCGGTGCGCGGCGCTGATGTCGGACAGCAGCTCCTCCCAGTCCCGCGACAGCTCGTCGGGCGGGACGGACGCGCCGCTCGGTCCCGGCTCCACGGCGCACTCGCACACGCGCGCATCGCTCCATATGCTCTCGATCCCGCTGGGCCTCATCTTCTTGGCCGAGCCGCCGCACTCGTCGCACGCCCACGCGTCCCCGCGCTCCGTCTGCACCGCCGCGTCCGTCTGCCGCACCGGGAACCGCAGTTTGAAAGTCGTGTCTTCCAGGTCCGGGCAGCGCTGCGCCTCGGTGAGGTTGAGCCGGCCGTAATCGATCGCGTTCGGCATGCGATACTCGAGGTAGCGCTCGCGCGAGGCCTCGAGGTAGACGCCGCCGGAAGGGCTGCGCTCGAACTCGACCGCGTCGTAGTCGCCGCAGATGTCGAAGGTGTCGCCGTCGGCGTAGCGGGGCGCCTCGGTCTCCTGCTCGCGGCGGATCGGGCGGAAGTGCGTGCGCGATGAAGTGAGCGGATCCTCGCGGTCGGTGTCCGGTGGGGGCCGGGGTCGGTGCGGCGGAGGGGGCCGGAGGACGGGGGCGAGACGGTCTCTGCGAGGCCGCGGGGGAACTTCGACGAATCCGCTGTTGTCGCGGCTGTGGTTGATGGCGGTGAAGGAGCGCATCGTCTTGGCGACCGTCGACAGAGCGTCGTACAGCTCCTCGCCCTCGTAGAGACTGAACGATTCCAACTCGCGGGGGCACTCCGGCTCCCTTATGTTCAACGGGCGGAGTCGATCGTGCAGGCCTTCAGCTATCTTCGAGGGAGATTCTGTCTTCTGCGGCCGGGCGACCGGGAAGTTCGTTGACCAGATGCTCTCCGTCAACAGGCTCCTCTTCTCGGCGGACGGTTCGGCGAACAGGTGGTCAGAGGGCGACGACAGGAGGTCTTGGAAGTCGATCGGCAGATCTTGATACTCATCGTCCGGAGTGTTTTGATCTTTCGACCAGAGAGCCTCGATGCTGCGATCGAACTTGGCCTCGAATTTCGCGTAGAGTTCCTCGTCCATCGGACTCCTGACCCTCGGGGTCGGGTCTTCGGTGATGACCCAGTGGGCGTCGAGATCTAGGCTGTCGTCCCAGTCCGGCACCATGTTGTCGTTCAAGCGAAACTGGGCTTGGCTGATCTCTTTGATCTCGTCGGTGACGGTGTTCTCGCAAGTGGCGTAGCCCTCGTCGAAGGCGATGGCCCGAATGAACTCCTTGACAGGGTCCTGGGTCTCGATGTCCCAAACTCCTTCGTGCGTCATCCACTCCGGCATGTTCTCTTTGCTCTCGAAAGATCGGCTGTAACTATTGTAACGTTTTCTGCTGTTCTTCTTTTGACCGTGATATGAGTTGCGCCGCTCCTTTCCCAATGAAAACTTTTTATTTTTGCAATTCCAATCCTGCGATATTGCCAATTCACTCTGCATTTTGACCTTTGTGTCGTTCTTACGACACCAAGCTGGCGGCGGCAAATAGTACTGCAACGGCGACTCTTGCGCTTTCTTCAGAGCCGGGAATGCAGCGTAGTAACGACGAACAGCCTCAGTTTGCTCTAAGGAACAAGTTGGCATACCTAAGAGAGTTGTGCTCTCTTGGTCCCTGATGTCTTGAAGTCTTGTGCACAGTTGATCAACAATGTTGTCAAGACTGGACTCCTGAAATTAAGAAACTTTATTTACTTTAAATTCTAGGCTTCAAAACTTTATGAAATTGCAACCATGAAATATCAAACTAATAATGTTATACCTACACAACCTACATTAAAACAAAGGTGTTTATGATTTGTCAGTATGCATTTAAAATTTTAATTAAGATTCAAACAAAGGAACAAAAGGAAGTATGCAAACAAAATGGACCAGCAAAATCAAACTTAGTGCTCTTCACAGGCAACATTATAATGTCAAACTTCACTTTTGGTTATTGATTAAACAAAATGCAAGGCCAAATTAATATTTCCAAAATATGTTGCCTCTGAATTATCAAGTGGTGATATCACAAGAAACCGACCTTTGTGTAAGGGCTCTTAAAACTGTTTAACGTCTTCATTTTACTGTTACAGCCCCTTTCCAGAATTACTGAGCACTGCATATCCTCTTGACAGTAAAGAAAATAGTAAAAAATTATTAGGGGTTTAAGACTTTCTATCTAATAAGTTAATGATCTTGTTTATACAACATACTTTATCAGTAAACTTTGAAGGGAATTATTTATTAATGACTGCATTAACTAACAATACATTCCTCTTAATGGGCTGTAGACCTACGCATTATAAAACAAAGTTTTGGACTTTGATACTTTCAAAACTCGCAGAAGGCCAATTTAATTAATTACTATCTTTCATTGTCCTGGAATCTTGATGAAATGTAAATGATAATAATTTTAATTAGTATTATTCTTTGTTCTCATTTACATTAAGCCAATACACAATAATTACAAACCTAATGTATCAAAATACAATTAATATCAGACATGTTCTACTTTGTAATACAAATACTTGTTAGATTAATTTTTTAAAATCATAAAACCACTTAGACCTATTACCTAATGAACTCGATAATTTTGTATACTAAGGTAGAAAAATGTAAACAACACAACACAGTATTGTTTGTTCCCACTGGAGTTTTGTATATTGTATTAATTATAGTATAGGCATACTGTTTTTCTTGATTTAAATTTTCTGAATTAGCTTAAATCATTAACTTATAACACTTACCGGTAGAGTCTGTGTATATCAGATGGGGAGCGGGATGAGGTGAAGTTCCTTTGACGTCGCAGGCCAGCCGGCGTGGGCCTGGCTTCCTCTCTTGTTTTTACGCATTCTGCCCAAAGTAATATAACTCGCCATAAAATTCAATCATCGTGCTCAGAAATCGAGTGTCCATTATTCAATCGCCGTTGGCCGTCTTAAAGTATCGATCCTCAAATTGCCGTCTTCTTCTTAATACATGCTTATGTCTTTGGCCTTTTTCTTTGCTAGTTTGTAGTTATGTACAAGCGGTCACGTTTAACAAAGTTTGTACAATCGCATTGTAACTAGCGATCAACGAATGACGCACTTCGTGCACCCCTTACTTCTGAAACAACAGGCTATTTATTTACAACTATGTCACGTGTTGTTTGTTATATATATATCGTAATGACTTGCAAGGGCACAAAGAATTTCATGGAAATCTATACCCGCCCCGCCGTCCTAAATGGGTCGATGGCGCCAAATTAACGTCATTCATGCAAGGGTGAGAATATGCACTCTTGCAATAGTTACGATTCTGTCGTACCACAGTAAACATTTGATAATAGAGTTAACACGAAATTCGAGAGAAACGTAGTGTAAGTCTTTGCGTTCATGTGTACTTAAAACAGAATTCTACAACCTGCAATCGTAAACTGAACGATGAAATTTCACAAGGCGATAGTATTACATGATACACTTTCACTGAGGATGCGTGGACCACTTCCCAATGGAAATCAATATAGAATCAAATCAAAACATAAACTTACCCGTAATAATTTATGTGGGGAAATTATCATGATAATTTCTATACACACACACCCCGCATGAAAAAAAACATGGCAGCCACGATTAGTGAGAGTCGAAAATTACAATTTGCGCAACGCCGTCAAAAGATTACTATGACGTCTCTTCCTCGGCCAATAACGATGCTTCGATTTTCGAAAAATTTCAAAATGGCTGACAGAGAGCCCGTGATTATGAGATTACATTTTTTCAATGACGTGATTCGTCAATATGTGTGTCGGCTTTTCTATTGGTCGTGAATATTGAACGGCGACCAATATAAAAGCTCACCTGGCAAATCTGTCATGATTTTCGCGCGCATACTTTCCCGCGTCATTTTAAATTACAGATTCTTGGCGTCTTACAGGTTCAGCTGTTGATTTAATAACTGTATTTTACTTAACATTAGATACAATAAATACACCCTTCTTTATTTTTTAACCTATACATGACACGTTTTGTAATAGCTTTAATTTGAAAATTGCCCTTGAATTTTTTGATACTATATTCTCACAATTCGTATGGATTCTCATGTCACATTGCATTAGCATTACATCATATCCTCAAATAGGTATGTTAAAATTATTTTAATTACATACTTAAAATTACTTCAGCTAAGTCTTTATATCCATAGAGGACATATATCCTATTTATCTTACTGATAATTATTAGTACAGTAGGTAACTGATTAATCAGTTCCGTGGTCGGCTACCCCGAGAATTCCTGCCAGCGGATTAAGTGAGGCCAAATTAAGACGAATACGCACCACAATTTTACAAATATTTATATTTTTCATTGTGTATTGAGTGCGTGTTCATCATTTTTTCTTTAATTTTATGACCTGGTTACATAAACCTTTCAGTCATAACTTATTGGGAAAATGTTCAGTACTTTGGAGTCACAACACTTCACTTAATGTCGTCACTTAAATTTTATGAACTTTATTTTTTATGTTTTTTTAATAGGTTTATAGGATGTTGGATCTTTTAGTAAAACGTTGAGTGTCGGCGGACGGGAGGAAGAAAAAAATAATCGCTTTTTTCTATTGTAAGATATACATAGACAGGTGTTACCAGGTTTTAATTGTTTCGATGGAATATTTTTCAATAAAACAAAGTGTAATCTTACGACATCTTTATTATCTTAAAGGCTTTTCAGCATCTATTATATTGTGTAATTTATAACTTCACAGATACTTTAAAATAAATACACTTTAAATAATACTCTTCACAAATAAATTACAGGTTTAGATTCTTTATTTGCATTATATGCAATTTACCAGCCCCACGATGAAAGATTAATGCATTTACATACTTTTATATCACAAACTTAGTATTAAAACTTCATACATTTTGTCATACTGAACAATATGAAGAGTAGAATTTGTGCTAATATCTACTAAACGAAAGCAATCTACAGCAAGGTGATCACAGATAAATAATAAATTTATGAACGGAAAACAGAACCATAGAATAAATAAAAACTTTGTACGTGACGGAATAGTTTGGTGATTATATTTAAATAAAATGCTTATTGTCATAGTTTACATCGAAAAGACATATAAAAGGTAAAAATATAAGATATCAATCCGATACAAGTCCTTCCTAATTTGACAAAGCAAACCGGAAGGGAGTGCTAATTATCATAGCTAATTCAAGCACCAATGGCATTTATATAAATTTAATATTTGCCAATGATATTTTGATTACATCGCCATCTATTGGCACTTACCATATAAAATAGCAAAATTTGGAACGCAATACTTGAAATACATACGATCATTCCACATAAAGATTCGTAACCGAACCATTATCCTACAGAAGTAGATAAGTACTAAGTATTTAAATATTATTTGATTATCCTATCGAGATGTCGCTGTCAAACGGGTTCAGATAAAAAGTTAAAAATCCAGTGCGATTTTCTATAACGTCTTCAATTTCAATTTTTAACAAATACCCAATGTTTTTTACATACTATTTTTTTGTATGTACTTATCGCCCTGATTAGCCCAATGTGCAAGCGAATCCGCAAAATAATCATAGCTATATTATTTCTCATGGTCGTACAGGAGTTTTGTATTAGCGAAAACGCATATCCCAAACCCCTACATCAGAGTGAGATGACACCACTTCTCTCGCTCGCACCCATATACCAGTGTTTATATAAGTAAGAACACATATCTCACGCCCTACGTCTGAACGAGATGACACTATTTCTCTCGCTCGCAACGACATCTAGCGTTTACAAATCAATGGCTTTCCGGTCGCTTTCCTTCTTCTGCCTTGACGTCACTCTTTGGTATCGGCGCTTCTACTTCCGAAGCTTGCTTTTTCTTCATTACCCGCCGTTTATGCGCTTCACGGATTAAGTCGTATAGACTCTGTAATAAGAACAGGTTATTTTAGCTGAGTATTTATTAAGTGTGATGACAAATTGTTCAAAGATAAACTAAAACTATCAGAGTGCGAGAAAAACACAAATAAGTTTACGGCTATAGTTAAAAATAAGACACTAAAGTTAATACCGGGCAATACTCTAATGGGAATATCATCATGGACACACTGTAGTGGCCAATCCATCAGTTCTAAGTGATTTTTAAGTTTCCAACTAATAACTAATACATCTTACAACATTTAAATAATACATTTTACCGTGGATAGCCAATCATTTCTGTAACTCAACTTAAAGCGGGTCTATAAAGAAAAAATAAAATATTAGTTATATATTTCGGAATTTTTATGACATTATTATGAAATGCATAGTGGAAATGTAAAACAAAAGACGATACGATGACGCGTTTCGTTCGACTGTGATTGGTCAAAATGTTTAGTCCAATCACGGAATGACGATGCAAATATCCACTTCTCGACAGTAGGTTGCGTTAATATCAACTTTATTTAAATAATTTGCATTGAAAAAATAAATTTTTGGATGAAATGCAGTCTTTAATGAAAAAAAAGGTTGTTTCATTTAAATATAGTATATACTCTATTTTTTTAAATATAGTATGTAAACCAAATCTAATAACAAAAAAAATTAAAACTACTATCACAAATTAATATTAAATTTATGAAAAACGTATTTTTTAAAGATTTTAATGGAATTACATATACGTTATTGAGAGCCCAAGGCCCGTTCTATAAAGTCAATAAAATTTTAATCTAGTTTCGAGAGCTGTCAATACGAATGCGGACCTGTCTTTAATTATTTTTTAACTAGTTTTTTGCAATGCCATTATGTTAAAGTTCCTGAGTTCAATTCCCGATAAAACCCTTGAGGTGAAAGAACCCGTCGACACACATATACTTCAACAAATATGAACACTATTATTAATCCTAAATTACCTTGCCCTCGCCATCGTCTTTCTTATCCTGTTCCTTGGCAGCGATGGCCGCTTTATCCAGAGCTTTTTTTATCTTACTCTCCACTTCCAAGATCTCTTCTTTATCCAGAAGCTCTATCAGCTCCGCCATCTGCTTCTCAGAGAGGTTTACGTTCTCGTTGCCTATTATTTCTAACATCTGAAAAACGGATGAAATGATCACAAGGGTTAACAGGTTTTTAATCGGACCTTGATAGTTTTGTGTAAAATATAGAAATACATAGGTATACCAAAAAAATATATTCAATAAGAAATATAAAAAAATAGAATAAATCATTAAATCAAGTTTGGTAACATACATATTTATAATTTCTATATAATGAATATTAATAAAATTCTTTGGAGAGCAAATAAAATAATTAATTCAATATAATTAATAACAATGTTTTCCGCAAATTACATATCTAGACTAAATATAACCTACTTATTAATCACTGCACGTGAGAAAATGACCTTGGCGATTAGTTTGTTTACGAACTTTATTCGACGATAACGATAAAAAAATCACTTAGGTCAGTTAAGGACAAAGATTACTAAAATCCCGATAATATTCCCCCTATTTTTTTTCATAGACATGGCATTATGGCAAAACAGAAACGCTAGTATTCGGCCAAGAGCAGAACTGTGGCATTTTCCATATTTTTGTATGTCAATGTCAAAGTCAAATCATTTATTCCACTTAGACCACCTAAAACGGCACTTTTGTAAAAAAAGATGAGTCTAGTTGCCCCTTGAAAAAGGTAGCTTCATATGGGAACGATTTAGCAAGAAACTCGAAACCGATATCGATTTGATAATTATATGTGATGACTATGTTAAAACTTATAAATAAATAAAAATTTCAGGTTAAAGTTTTCTGATAGGCCAGCGTCGCAACTCCACTATGGGGTAGTTACGTTAATGATAAGCTCTTGTCTAACCCTTAAAGAAAGTCTCAAACCCAAAAATCTATGACACGTGTCACAAAGAAGAACTTGTCTATAAAAATAAATCAGGACCCATAAGGATTTTAGCGCCACTCGATTATTATTACTATTTTCTTTTTAATACCTTCAAAACATCATCAATCTTCAACTGCCCATCAAAGTCGTCGTCCAGCCTACCCAGAACATCTTGTATCAACTTAAGTTTGGCCTCATCGGGGACTTTCTGAAGACTTTTAATGGAATGCATCAGCTCATCGATGTGTATCAATTGCTCCTTCGCCTTTTGCGGTTCGGATTTCGTTTGCTCCAATGTCGTTTTGAGAGCCTTTTCCTTATTATCAAGCTCCACTAATACCGCATCCAATTTACCGATCATATTGTTGACGGCACGGTATAATCTGTAATATTAAATTTAAAAAAAGTAAATCAAAATGGCATAGAAATGTCACCGTACATAATATTTATTTATTTACACTTGCAGTAATACAGTACAATACAATAAAGGACTGGTGACCTTATCGCTTTCGAACCATCTCTTTCAGGCAAACAATGTGTGAAATAAAAATGGGTAAGAAAAGTGTAAGAAGCGTTAAACTACATTAGACATGAAATTACTTAGGAGTTCAAGTATTATGTATATATTCCCTATAAAGCGTTACGATACCGGACGGGGATTGAATTACGCGTTATTGTTAATATAATTTTCAACTTTTCGGTACTTTAAATGATGCACTTTAAACGTTACCCCATCAATCAAAACAAGACAATTCGATCTGAACAATGCATTGAGAATTGAAAGAAAAAAAAGAGGAATGGAAAAATATGGAGGAGGCTTTTACCCTACAATGGGCCATACAATACTAGACCACTAAAAAACACTAAACCAACTAATACTATTATCAAACAATTTTTTGAATGGATTCATTAATAAATCTCTAATCATAATATATAATATTCAAGGCAAACAAATTTTCGAAATCGATCGAGCATTTTGAGTTCATTCGTTGTAAACAAATTTCTTTTAATAATATTACTATAGATTGTACTTTGATCCCAAAGTCTGCCCTTATCAGCGTCACTTTAAAATAAACGAACACGAAATGAATGCACGAGAATATGTATCAATACAGGTATGAATAAAACGTTTATAGGGTTGCTACCCGTACTTTATAACAAAATATTGTAGGTTATGTCAGTTAATTGTATTCTATACTTGAGAACAATAGATTATATGATAATACTTTATTTCGCATGATGTGATTTCTTCATTCATAACTTTTTTTCGTTTAACAGAATTTATCGATTGGCGATAAATAGATGTTTATATATATATATATATTGTGTACGCTGTGTTTAGTTGAAATACTAATTTCATACAATCGGCATGAGCATTAAAACTATATTTTTCTATATAATAATAATAAAGAAAAATAATTTGTATTTACTTTCATACTATGTACTTTGTTTTTCTTGTGTATTACTTTAATTGCAAAAAAAGGTGGCAACCCTAACCGTTTATCATAAACATAAAATACAGCCATGAATTGGTAATAATAATATCTTATAACAATTATTTCAATAAAACGGACTACGAAATATAATGCCCGATTAATTAACGACTGATTTAAGAAAGCACCATTTTAATTATTACCTCCCAATGTCTATGTATAATCGTATGACGCAATCGTTTAAATAAATCTGATATAGGTGTGACCTTGAGAAATGATTCCGTGTTTTGAAGGACAAAAGTTTATTGACATGAGTCATAAATAATGTTGCAATATGGAAACCTGACCTTATTATAGAATTTGGGTTCATTTTTCATACAATGTAAAAAACTGGCATAATATAGTAATTCGAAATATTATTTGTAAACAATGTGAACACAGACATGTATGTGTAAGGCACATATGAATGCTAAAAAAATAAATTAAAATAGAGGCAAAGACGAAAATGTAGGAACTTTAAGTGGTATCTTTTATATGTAATTTAATATTACCCAAACATTTGCTAAAAAGTAGTATTTGCTATCATAAAATAAGTAAACAAATTAACATTTTGTTTTAAACTTACCTCCTCGCTCCCTTGGTAAGTTTAATATCGGCCTGTTTGCTCTTAACAATCTCGTCCATCTCTTTAACATCCTCGCTATAGTCCAAAAGTTCAGTCTTCAGCTCTTGAATACTTTCCTTCTCCAAAAGCAAAGACTTCTTTTGTTCCGCTGAAATTATTATTTCATAATATATTTTTTTCTCACATAAGGAACCATTTTTGTTATAGACAACGAATCACATATTATTGGAAAGGCAAGGGGTTAAATTTTTTTGTTTTGTGATCTTCGCTTTTACAGTCAACTGGTCTAACTCAGACAATTATTTGCACATGATGTAAGGTCATGACTTGGTATTCAATTGTAACAGAAGATTTGATCTGAAATATTTGTCACATGCCAATGTAGAACCACTGTTGTTTCTTACTGAGTAGATTTTATTTATTTACAATTCTAAAGTGATCCCCAAGGAGTTTTATTTGCAATAGAATAAACTTCATAATTAGAAATAATAAATATGTACATAAAATGTTAATGACCTCATTCCTAAGAATACATGTCAAAGTAAATACTATTTCTGTGTACAATTCATTCACTCTTGAGCACCTTGACCATTGTGAAATGGCACTATGCCAATCTCTATAAGATTAAGAGGTATAGGCAATACTAATATTATGAAAGCTGAGGTGTATGTCAGTTAACTGCTTTGTTCCCTAGAGAACATTTTAATTTCAATTCAAGAAATTTATTGCAATTTAGTGTCATATTTGATCATAATCTACTATATTGTTTTTTTTAAATTTATTCTGCCACAATGCACCCAAAATAAACTTATACAGAAAAAATAATATAATAAAATTTAATTATAAAGTGATCTTTTTGCAACACAGTTTCAGTTTAAAATTTTTGATATATGTGTTTTCCAAATGGACCATTTGTAATGTAAATGCTAAGTAAAAAACATCATACCTAATTTTTCTAAAGCATCCTCAATAACCTCAATGTCCTTGGCTGATAATCCCTCATCTGTCTTCGTCTTTGGAGTGTCAACGGCAATAACTGGTGCAGGATCCACTAACACTGAGTTAATATCTTGAAGAATGGGAGCCTTGTCCTTAAGTTCCTCCTTTTGCTGTTTTTTCGTTTCAAGCAATTGCTTTTCCCTCTCTGCTTCCAATAATTCTTTGTTTTCCTCTTTAATTCTCAATTCCTCAAGTCGAATAACTTCCATTTTAGTCTGAAAATCATAGTCATTTAATAGCAACATTGTTTACAATTTTATCTGATACAATATATGAATGGAATATTAATTATATTAGACATATTCAATTTGCCTTTTAAATATGAACTTAAGCCAATTTTACATAATTGTTTTATTTGCAATATAAATATAATATACATAAATATACCTTGAAGTCAACTTTGCCCTCTTTTTCCCCAATTGCCGCCTTAGTTTGCATAACTACATGCTCTGGTAGAGCTGAAATTGTAGCTTTTAACTTGTATGTTGTGGGAACATGCTCTGGCACCATCAGAGCTCTAGAGAGCAACAATAGAGATGGTGGAACTTTTTCATTAAGTGATAAGTCCAACCAATTCCGCAATTCTTTTCGTAAACGCTCCTCAGACACACCATAAGCACGCATACCTCTTGCCCTGCAAGCTTGTTGTAGTTCACTAAAATTCAAACTGTCAACACCTTCTTTAGCTATCATATTATCATCTGCAGCTAAAGAACGTAATTTCATTCTCAGATTAAACCTAAGCATTGCACTTGTACCAATTGTTGACACATTTAATACTTTACACAGTGCAACAAGATGAGGTCGTTGTAAGGAATCAAGTGTTATTTCATCTTCAAATAGTTTTGAAAACTTCATAATATCTTCACTAGTTGCTACATCATCAGATGTTCTTATTTTAGTAAAGAATAAAGAGAACTCCTTGGCCAATTCAGAATGTCTATTTCCAGCTTGGGGTGCCATTTGATCCAATGTTTCTTGAAAGAACTTAGCCATCTCAAGCTTTACCTTCAAATGTTGTTTTAACTTTGCTTCCTTCTGGCTGGTACTTTCAAATGTAGATGGTAACATGTTGGGAAATAATTTAATGAAAAGTGGTAATGCAAATTCTAAGAATGGCACTGCAATAAACACAATAAACGGTACCATTCTGAAAAGATCTCCAATTGTTGTGACTAACAACCTATGTTCTCTTCGTGTTAAAGACTTTCCTCTTAGTATCTTAAAGAGCAAACTCGCTGAAATGCGCACTTCTATAAATAATAATCTGAAACCATGGTAGTAATGCCTGAGTTCTGCCATAATTTTTTCTTTTAAACTCTTTTTCGGTTCTTGTTTCTTGGGAAGCTTCTCTTTTTCTTCAATTTCTTTTTTTATTGTTACTACTGTTGTTTCAACTTTTGAAGATGGTTTCAATGGTTCCTTTTCTAAATAACACTTGCTAGTAGATAAGTGTCTTAAATAAAATGGAGAATATATTGTTGCATTTGATGGTGTCTGAGTGATAACATGCTGCAACTTCAGTGGTTGTGTGGTGTAATAACAGAGTGACCTTGATAGTGATATATACGGTATGTTTTGATATTGTCTGGTTTCCCATAATAGAGCTGCAAGTTAAATCCAACAATTAAGATTAGAAGTATATCAAATGAGATAATAAAGACTTTAAATTAGTAACTTTTATTAATATAGGCTTGTTGGGCTGTTCTACATTATAAAAAAAATTAAAGTACTTTGTGAATAACAAAAGTTATTCACATTATCACGCCGTAAACATAAATTAAGTAATCGCAATCAATCAAATATTAAGGTTAGGGAATCAGATTTAAAATAAAACAAAAAGTAGTTTAATAAAATACTCACAAGACTTTTTCATGCAGCGACAGTGGTTCATTACCAATCTATTCATCTTGTTGTTATTATTATTGCTTATTTCTTAATTAATAAGAAAAATATGAAAACTAAAAACAAATTCAACCTTTAGGCACCATGACAATCTAGAAGATATACAGATAACCCTAAAAAAGTATAATTATCTATAAACGAATTGTGTATCTAACTATCTGTGGCTTTTGTTTGGTTTGGTTGGCTTAAAAATTGAGTTTATAGCTTTTTTTGTCCTCTAACGTTGTACGGCTATACAAATGATGTTTCAGGAGGCTCCTAAAAGTATTTTATTCTTAAGTATCTTTTTTGGCTAGTTATAGCTTTTAATATGTATACTTTTTTAAACCATCGGTTAAGGTAAAAAATTGTTTTCAGGTAACATTTAACATTAGTGTTGTCATGTCAACATTTGACATTCCGAAGATTTAGGTTGCATGCATTTATGGATTGAATTTGCGACATTGCTTCTCTGCAGAATCTAAAGTGTTTTCTTTGAGTAGGGAATATCGAATTGTCAACTCATATATGTATTTTTTCCTTAATGTCTGAACAATCTGATGCATATATATTAATTTTTATGTATTGTTTTATTTTTGTTTCTTTGCAACGAAGTGTAAATAAATAAATAAATAAATAAATACTTAAAATGTTCTTTGTAAGTTATAAATACTGCCGAAGTAGGGTTTTAAGGTTGTCATTAACTACTTAGTCCAAACTGTATGAATGATATGCAGTTAACAAGCATTCTATTATATTTTTAATTTATTATAACTATGATCAACGTGATGTTTCCAGTTAAAATTACCATCAATACCAAATTTATTAACCATATTACCAATATTTATTAACCACCCCTATACGGAATATACATATATGAATTGTAGCCATATTCTTTTTTGCAGAGTATAGGCAGGCGTTTTTGTGTTGTGAGTGACTATATTGTGTTATTTACTAATATTTTGAATTAAATATTACTAGCGTTTATTACCAATCCAGCATAAACAAAAAAAATACCAAAAGCCAAGACACATTAATTCAGTTATATTGGTATATGGGTTTACGGAGCACAGAATAGAATAGTTTTATTCATCGTGAGTCACAGATTGCGTTGTCTTATTTCTTAATGTCACCCAGACTGGACAAAGTCAGTACTAGTTGACAATTGACGTCATGAATAAGATTTGCTATTCTCGATAGTCGATTTTGTTACTTTCATTTTTAAATATTAACATATAACAAATAAATTTAAACCAAAATTTAAGATATTAGATTCCTGATGGATTTACTATTAAAAGAGGTTTATCCCATTTATAGAAACTTTGTACGTACTATAATTAAACGTAATGGTAAGTCTGAGAAACCGATACTTAAAACTTTTATAACTAATTAAATGTTTTCTTACGCATATGACACTTGAATAGTTGTCTGTTATTGTAGTAACTTGATGGCTTTTCGAGTGGTGCCGCGCAAATTACTTTAAGAGTAACTTAGGTTAAACTGCAAGCGTCAATATTGTTGATATCTAAATCTTACTAAAACTTACTTTCAGCGTATCGAATTATGTCGGGAAAACAATATGTTAACCCTAATTTAGATAATATATCTAAAAGAATAGTATGGGTAGATTTAGAAATGACTGGCCTTGACATAGAAAAAGATCATATCCTGGAGATAGCATGTTTAGTGAGTGATGAAAATCTCAATGTTATTGCTACTGGCCCTAACATAGTTATTCACCAGCCTGATGAGATACTAAATTCTATGAATGACTGGTGCGTATCAACACATGCTGAGGTAAGTCACATTGTCTATATTTTTTTATTTTCAGTCAGTATCAGAGATTGAACATCATTGCTTGGTTTTTATAGTAATTGCTTTATTTTAAAAGTTTAAATTAATAAATGCTTTATTAAGTAATTACATACCTATTAAGTTACAGAT
This sequence comes from Pieris mannii, assembly GCA_028984075.1. Taxonomy (NCBI): domain Eukaryota; kingdom Metazoa; phylum Arthropoda; class Insecta; order Lepidoptera; family Pieridae; genus Pieris; species Pieris mannii. The sequence goes on from CM054784.1 coordinate 2,178,718, forward strand.
AATTAAGTAACTTTTTAAAATTGTAAGTATCTTTTTAAAATATTTTTTTATATATAAAGTGGTTGTTCATTTGTATTTATATGCATTTATATAACTTCAAAATAAAGTGAATAGTAGTATTCTTACCACGCAAGTTTCTGTCTGTGATTATTTTATAACAGTTTTAATTAAATTTTATGTATTATTTCAGAGTGGGCTTACTAAATCAAGCCAAGAATCACAAGTAAGTGTTAAGGATGCTGAAGAAAATGTATTAAGATTTTTAAAATCACATGTACCTGAAAAAACATGTCCTTTAGGAGGCAATAGTGTTTACATGGATAGAATTTTCCTAAGAAAATATATGCCTACATTAAATGACTACCTACATTATAGAATAGTTGATGTAAGCTCTATAAAGGAAATAGTGAAACGTTGGTACCCCAAAGAGTATTCAAATATACCACAAAAAAAATTTGCTCACCGTGGTATGAATGATATATTGGAAAGTTTAGAAGAACTTAAGTATTATAAGAATAATGTATTTAAGCAGTAGCATAGTATAAGTTTAAGATAATATAGATATTGTAATAATAAATCAACTCAACAAACTATGTAATTTCTTATCTTTTTATTTTCCTTATCTACCACTACAAACAACTTGTACCTGAATAAGACTGAATTAAAAAATACTTTAGTTGAAAGAAGAATAAACAGGTGGTAAATTATAGTTTAGGTTAAAGAGATTATGTCATGGAAGCTAACGTTATTGCAGCAAGACTGAGATATAGTTAGACTGATTAATATTCGTTTCTCAAGACAATATAAAAACAAAACAAAATAGACATAAAATATTGGCATATGTTTTCCTTTGTACATGAGTTTTCGATTTGGTGTATCAATTAGTTTAACAATGCTTTAGTATATCTATTGACATTGATAAAATTATTGATTTAGCGCTATCTGCTAGCGAGTGGCTAAAACAGTAATTTTTAATAAACTCAGTTAGTTTGGTTTACTATTCGATACTAGATGGCGACGAAAGGTTAGAAAAACAAATATTAACAAGTGGGGCTGTACTCAATCAAATAAAAATATGAATATTATTTCTTATTTTGTATGCGTTACATATATTCATAATGCAATATATTATTTGACAAACTAATATATTCAATGTCAGCAGGAGAGATATTTTGACCACATGAATGATAGACTTCCGTAATATTAACTAAGTACATGCAAGAAGTGACTTAATTTAATTGTCTTTGGTATCTCGGAGATAAATGATCAAACAATCGAATCCTCGAATAATACTACTTCTATATTTGAGTAAATTCCTTCATTACCGATATCGATACCGATCTATAGAGTATAGATTATGTTGAGGTGACAACACAGTCAGGGGGTCTAGTCAAGACGGCTTAAAAGTAGTGTATGTAGAAAGTCGAAAACTAAATTTGTATGAAAATGACAGTACCAACTGTCGACACTAGCTGTCATTTGTGTAACTGTTGAACTAAAATTTAATTATTATAATTGAAAATTACTATACCTCACAATTTCACAACTGCTATTTCTATCTCATATAAAAGAAAATATTGTATTAATGTTAGTATTTCTTTATTATAATTTTTTCACTAAATATATATTGCAAATTGATTTTATAAATTAATTTCTGGCGAAAAAATCCCGTTTATATGACCACGAAACACATTTACGACATAAATAAAACAAGGTCTGGAAACATCAAATTATTTTTTTTTCATAAAATATACATTAATTTTTAATTTATTATTTTATTTGACAATATTACAAAATGATATAAATGATAACTTTAAACCTTGGTAAGTAATCTTATAGGGTTATTTATAAAAAAAACATTATACATAATTATAATTTACAATTATTATTTTTGAATATTCGTCTGAGATTACGTCCGAATCCAATATAAAGGACTAATTTAAAACAATATAAATATATGTAACCCATTATATATATGATAACTGAAAATACAGCGATAAAATATAAAAATCTGATAAACAGACGCTTTATTCAACAATTCTATTTATTATAATATTTATAATTAAATTAAATTTTTATGTCAAGAATTATAGTACTTATTTTTTATTACACTTCAAAGTGAAAGTCTATCGTATATTCTATTCCAATAGTTTTCTATAAAAAAATCTTATTTTGTTCAACTATTTTAGTAAGGTACATTTGTTGCGCTCTTTTATATGAATAAACCTTAAAATTGATAGAGAAAATAATGTTTTCATATATTAACTACAGATAGTTATAAAATATAACAATTAATCACAACACAGCGGATACACGTTATTAAATAAAATTATAGGTAAGAGTATTTTAAATGTAAGTAGGATAATAATTATAATCCATAACAATTCCTATAAACAAATTTTATGAAATTTTTGGCATATAGATTTTTATATATATTTCTAAATAATTGTTTATACAGAATTTGACAATTTCAAGTACGTACTTGGTACACAATTCAAAAGATAAATCTACAAATTTCAATATATAATTTAGTCTACAAAACGTTTTTTTTTATTTTTACATTTAACTCTATTATCTATATTACACATCTAATTTGATTACAATAATTATGAATGTATTTTTATCTACAATGCATCTAAATCTTTATCAATTGCTGAATTTAATAGGTTTCTTTAACGTCTCATTAAAGTCTAAATGAGAAATCAGTAAATACATTATCTATCACCTAATGTAAAATACATTACGATTTTAACATACTACAAATCGAACAGATACTAAAATATCCGGCTACTCCTGTCATTCACCGTACGCCTCCCACGTTACCTGAGATTGTTATGATAACATCATCAGCTGATAGCGAACAGGTTAATATTATTCGCGTACGAAAACAAATTCGTTGTAGTGATTCCAGCGATTTTCCTCTGAATCAACTCCGGGTTTCAATTCACCAGCCGCTCCTCCAGCCGTTCCGCTACCACAGCTCGCCGTCAACTTAAACCCTTGTTCTTGAAGCATGTCAAAAGCTTGCTCTATGAAAGAATGCTTCAAAAAGAATCTCGAAGTATACCTGTCAGCCAAGCCATGGTCAGGATCTCGCGATTCATTCAAAGTTTCTCCAAACACATCTCGACATAACGTCACCTTTCCGCACACCAATATGCGTGATAATTTTCGGAATTTAACATCAGCGAGACCGTCTCTCCCGAAAGCAAAACTGCCTCGATATCCCACCGTAATGCAGCCACGCTCACGATTAGGAGGTCGGGGATCCGCTTCCCTCACCGCATTCTCGAGTCCGGGAAGTCTGTAATGCCTGGCTTCCCGCGCGAGACGTTTATGCTCGCGAAAGCATTCAGGAAGCACGAGCCCGCCATCACGGAGATAATCTAGCACGTATCGGAAGAGAACACCGTCGCGGTCGAAAAAGATGCGACCGCGAGCATCGCGCGGATGTTCGGAATCTTCAAGCGCGGCGGCGGGCAGCGAGTCTGGTTCGCGCAACAGCGTATCACGTGTAGTCGCGTAGTGCACGCCGCCTACGTTTAGCTCGAGGACCTCAGGCGGCACGTCCGCCATGGCTGGAGCCTGTCAACGCAATGCCGCGGCTGCGCGCCCCTCCTGACCCACTTACCGTCCGCCGCCCGCCCATCAATAACGCACGCCCGGGTTACTGACTTGGACGTAATTATTTCCTACCCTTTCGTTCGAAACTCCTGAAAACCTTCAAGGTCGAAGTTCATTGTTAGTTAACAGATGGTCTGATATTCTCAATAGGTATTAATGACTTTGGCAAATTTACAGTTTGTTTCTGTAATTTTATAATGAGTTCGTAAATCAACAAATGATTATAGCTTCTGGGAAAGTTCACATAAGCCCGTGGAAGTATTTCAAGTGAAACAGTCCCAAAGTTTAATGAGTTTGATTGCTACGAGCCCTGCTTTACATTGAATGTTATTTTTGGAAAATGCAAGAATTATGAATGGTGAACTGGATAATCGTTCTTGGGCATTACTGCAAACAAAATAAATATATAATTTATATAAAGGTATATTTATAAATTTAGAACTGTAAGCTTTCAGGGTAAGTATTTTGATTATGTGAAAACGAGAAAAATGTACGGCACGGGTAATAGTTTAGTGCCAAATCAAATAATGAGGAGCGCTCATTTACTAAATAATCGAAGAAACGCCGGGGAATTTTAATAACACTGCGCTCCAATTTAGAATGAAAAGCTGACCACCGCTTATGAGTTTTCCGAAAAAGTTTTATTTAAAAATACGGTCGTAAATGAATTATTTCATCTGTGGAAATTATTAAAAGATCTACGACGAAACTGTTCACGGGTCTTTTACTTCCCTCATTAAATTATGCATCGCATTTTGACTGTCATTCCAAAATTATTTCGTGTTTTACGTATGTCGCTAAAATATGTCAATATATTAAACGCAGACCATTAAAAGAATAATCTTTATAACTATTTTAAAATTTAATTACACCTGTCGTTGTCATACTATTCAAATTGATTTTGATAATGTGTGTGTAAATTTTATTTCGAGACTTTATGGCCAATTATGACTTCCTACGTCAAACTTCAACTAGACTTTTTACATTAATAGATACAGTTAGCGCTAAGATGCATAAAGTTCTGTTATATTTAGAAAAAGAGAATATATTTTCTGTATACGTGATATTCATATGTTTTAGTTGTGTTTGTTTATTTAACTAATATAAAGAAAGACTGAAGGTTTTATAGTTACCTATGTATCTAGAGTAAACTAAGACTAATCGATTATTATTTTTTTTAAATGTATCAAAAATTATAGAGATGATCATGTGTTTAATTTAAAAATAGATATAAAATTCCATTCTTGTTTCCTGCCAGCCAGCCAGTACCAACCTGAAACAAGTATCGCTGAACATCAAATTTATTATACATTTTATATATGAATAAATAAACAAATTTAGCGTAATGGCGGTTTGACAAGATAAATTTTTAGACTATTTATTAGCGACTATAGAACCTATACAAATTTTTATTTTTACTTTTGCTAAGTGTTTGCTTTATGAATTTATTTTATTTTTAGAAACCGCCAAAACGCTGCACTAGACAAGATGGCGACATACCTACCTTGTCTGTAAACATAAAAAAAATGTCATTTTAATACAAATTTCGTTTTAGAATTCCTATATAATAGATGTTAAGGTCTTGACTAAGCCCTCAGGACTTTTTATCATTTATAAATTAAACAAAATATCTTTTTCGATAGAAATCGGTCTCCGACGAAATTAAATTCTATGACATTATTAGGATATAATTAACATAAGACAATAGACAAAATTTATGTCATCATTGATTCAACTAATATATTAAGGCCGATTTGTGTTATGTGGATGACGTATGAAATTCAATATTTTGTTGACTACTAAGGATTTTTTTAATAAATTTATTTTAAAAAGGATGATTTTCAATTTAACTTTTTCATACAGTCAAATAGCCTATTAAGGGACTTGATATTTGTGAAATGAGTTATTGACATCATTTCAAAGCCGCAAGATAACTGTAATTGGATTTAGGTCCAAAGGAATTAGTTTGACTTTTTATGAATTCTGTGAATTCACAAATAATTATGTTTGGACATGAAAATGCTTTGCATAGTTTCTTTTGATGTATTAAAAAAATCATAGATTTATGGTTTGATTTTAGTATCATTATTTTTTTGCTACTTTGAAACATTTTTGAGTCAGTCTCTTACTCATATATACCTATGTGTTTGATAATAATTTTATGAAATGCCTCGCACCAAGTCTTATCACATTTTCTGCATCACTGATGTATTATTGGAGATGTGAAGGATAATACAAATTCACCTCTTTGAAGCCTGTTTGTTTTATTTATTTAAAATTATTGTTTCTAAATTTAACTTATTAGCAAAAATACGTTATAGCCGCGTACATAAGCAGTTGAAGTGTTTTAAAAGACAATATAATAAGTTTTCCATAATAAGTATATATTCCATATAAGTACATATTAATAAGTTATAACTTTTTATTTTTTAAGTATAGAACCTCTAACATGAGTTCCATCTCCTGAAAATTCTAAAATTTCGAGATCGGCTCTAACATTCCATGCAATACTGCATTCATTTGCACTAAAAAGTATATTAAAAAAAAAACAACAACAATTAACTTAAAAATTCTTTATTAAGACTTAAAAGATTGTTCTACGACACTCAACTAATATCACATGGGATTTTAAAATAAATACTATATTGAATTAAAATTACGTAGCTATTTTAATACAGTTCTATGGAGTGCAATCAGATTTTTACATATAAGTCTATTTTCACCAACGTGAAATATATATTATTGAAGTCTTTAACGATAGTTTTGTCAAGTTTAAATTGATTTGATTTAGGAACACAGATTATGATATCAATACATTCGGTGCACTGCAAAATACTATTCAAACATTCGTGCTTCGGTTAAGTTCCAAATACTGGGCGCTACTCAGGTTTCCAAAACAAAATTAATAATTACTATTAAAATTTACAATTGCTCGCAGTAAGGCGTGGATCACAATTTTTATAGCAATCATTACAAAGTGTCTAATCAAATAACAAACTTATGAATACATAAGAAAAAGTTTGCGTACCTAACATTATTGTATATAACCTTTTAAATAAATATCTAATACTTGATATATATATAGTTAATTTTGCGAGGAATTTCGCAACACAAATTAATCATCCCGTCGAATATCGAAGCTTTTAAAAGTATAGTCGTCAATTTCCTTGTTGTTAGTGAAGTCGGCTTTATCAATCTTGCTACTTGGGCTGCCGGTTGTTTTCAGCCATTGCATCCTAAAAGATAAAATTGTTAAAATGACTGTTTTAAAAGTTCTTCTCCACAGACGTAGCAATTTACGTAGTTTTAATAAATGGCTCAATTTTGTTGAACTTTGCTACATTACACGATCTGGAAATCGAGAATTTTAAGATTTTAACTGAGCTAACCATGATGATGAGATTATATAGCAAATGGTTAGCGAACATAGCTAAATTCGATTCCCGAAACAATAATTGATTCTCATTAGGTAGACACAGAAGGACGAACTTTTTAAAACTAAATAGACACAGAAATATATCTCCCGTTAAGATGTCTGATAATAATGATATAATTTTTGAAACTGGGCCCCCTTGTGCGGGACTGGCTAGATCAATTTTGTTATGAATAAAGTTTTCTTTGTAGTTCTTAAATTTATAATGAATGTCGAAAAACCTTAAGTAATGACCAAATCCAGAAGGTAATACCTACTATAAAAGAATACGTAGCCTAACACTCGTACTTCGGTCAAACAATAATACGACACAAGAATAGTAAAATGCTAGTAAAGCAAAGCTTAAAGAGGTCATGAAAAATAAGAGCATGGTATTTAAAATCGTCTCTTCAATAATTGTATACTACTAGTACCAACATAAGAATCTCAAACTTGGTGCCCACTAAAGCGCAGCATACAACGCTACAGGTGTCTCAAATATCGATGATAAAAGGAGACAAAATAAAGAACACAGCTTTGAGAGAAACAATTAAGGTAACAGATATTACAATAAAAATAAATAAACTAAAGTAGAAATGGGCGGTAAGAGGAACAGAAAAGTGGAGCAAAAAAGTACTAAACTTAACTTAAACATGTACAGCAGGTGGTACATGGCAGAGAGTGGCACAGTGAAGAGAAATGGCCAGATTTGGAGGTCTTCGCCAAAAAAGTGCACACAGCTAAAACAAGATTGAAACAGTAACATGTTAAAGTGAAAAGTATCGGAATAAACAGCTACTAATATTTTAGAGAAGACAGATTAATTTCTTATAACGTTTATGTAAAACAAATTTCTCCATTAATTAGTTAAGATAGCTTTGACATTTATAAGGACTATAACTTAATCAAGTTTGAAGTATTTTCGTGTTCGAGACGTAAAATTAATGTGGACTTACGTCAATAATGGACCGGAGTTGTTTAGAAGAGTGTCAATGCCAGCTAATTATTATTAGTAGATAAATACATTAGCGGCTTAGTAAGCTAAAGCGTGCTTTGAGGAGAAATTATGCAACCTATTTTTAAAAGAGTTCAAAGAGTGATAACACTTTCTGGAAGGCTATTTCACTACTCGGTTTGCGAGAAAGTTCTTTGGGGAATTATATTGAGCGGTCTTCAGTTTTAAAGAACTACCCCTCAAATGTGTTCTCTATAGTGGAGGTAGTGCGCGGCAAAAATAGCGTTTGATTACGCTCAGTTGAGGAACTATGGAGGACGAGGTGCTACGGGTTAAATTTCGTATTCGTCCGATGATTAAATTCAGTTGCATGTTCGAATAACTCCGCTAAACAATCTCCATGGTAAATGTGGTAGAAAATGCAAAAGAAAGGTACAGTATGCACTGTATTCCATCAGAAATGAATATTATTAATTAAAAAAAAGATTTAAAATATACTTAACTATGTAACTACATTACATTCTGAATAAACAGTAAAAACCTTTTTACGTATGAATGTTGAAACTAAAATAAAATATTTAGAACAATGTAGTTTTACAAACACGCGCTTAAAGTTCAAGGTAACGCCGAGAAGTTCATTAGGGCGTCTCATTATCATTAGCACTGGTTCTTAACACACTGAAATGACACGTATTCTGTCGAGAATTCCTGAGTGGCCCAAAGCCTTGGACCGTCAGTAATGTTCCACATTAGACCTTTTCATAATGAAAGTGCTAAGGGTGTGACCACTCGTGTTACGTACGACGATAAATTGTTCGACTTATCGATTCTCTTGAGAAATCTATATATCTATTTGCTTTTTGTAAGTGGTAGAGAAAAAGAAATCGGTATACTTGTAAATTAAACATGTCATATATATATTTGTTATGTCATATATAGTTAATTAATTAATAAAATAAAATAGCCCCTATTTTGGATAAGTTCCTTTCCTTCTTCAGTAGCACTGTTTATTTTTAATTCTTAGTGAGGCCGCACACCATTTCTTTACCCACAATAAAGTAAATCACAAACTTAAGTCCGTTTGCCGATTCCGACAAGTGCCTTTCTCTGAACCTTTGGGTAGTTGGAATCAGCACGTGGGCCTTGTCTGGAACTAGTTTTACTTCATCTTCCCATCTCTTGTACAGTCCGCCTTTTTTCCTTTCTCCAATGTTTGGACTCTGAAACCAATTATAGTTTAACTCCATGTCTCATCTTCTTGTAAGGTATGTCTCGTCCATATTCCAATACTCTTTGAAAGGTCCTCTATCCTTGTCGTTTTCCTTATATACGTCTAACTGTATCTCCTATTTTAATATTTAGTAAACTTTATGGCTGTACCTAGTCTCCATTTTATATTATTTATTATAACTAATATTCCTTCTACGCATTTGCTATTCTAATATCAACTTCAAAACAAAATTTTTGGGCGTATATTCAGTTTCGTTTCCTTCAAGTAACTACAAAAAGGGTGTGGGGAGTTTGTCAAGGCTTTAAATTTCAGTGGGTTTGTTTGTACCTAGGCCAGTTTCACCACTTTCTTTATCTTAGTTTTGGGCCCTCTTCGTCTACATTTTTGGATAATAGGAATATGTCGTCACCAAATCTCAGATGTGTCAATTTTTTTCCCCGTGAATTTACTCCCTCGCTGAGCCAGATTTCGAAATATCTCCTCTTGTTTTAAACACCACAATCTATTTTTATTACTTCTTTATGTTCTTGTGATTAAATTAACTAGATGTTAATGGACGCGTCCAATGAAAGTCTGATTAAAAATCACTTAAAGTGTTATGCATAAAAATAGTGTATTGTAATGCAACAAAGTGTTGATAAATAGACAAATATTAAATAAGTTTAACAAAAATATTTAAGTTTCCCAAAGTAACAAAATCCCAAGTTTAGTAATTCACGTTATTAACTGCACTGATGTTTTCCTTGATTTTCTTTATAGCTTTGAATCAACTATCATAGACGGTGGGTTGTACCTACTAGTGCGTCAGACGCTGTCAAACTTAAAATATCGTTTCTGAAGCAAGATCATTTTATCTCGGAAATAAATACTTTTACAGTAGTACAAAGTTCTGTTTCTACTGAGTTGTTCTAAAATATCATTACACAGACCTGAGCTCCTATAAAACAAATTTCTTCAAAATAATTTATATTAATGTAGTTTGATAATGTCAATATTAAATACAATATTTTAAACAATTTAATGAAAAAAATTAAGTTTAATCATCAAGAAACAAGTAAGTTGCCATAAATAACAAAATTCTAACTTCCCACATTAAGTATTAAGTTTTGGAAAAGCAATAGTATTGATACTAAAAAACTAATACATTCAATTCCCTTTGCACACATCACTGTCACGATATAGGTGCCCATTGTACTACAAAACACCCAAAGTCAGTATTGCTTCTAAGTATATTAGCTTGTTTTGTGAGAAATGTGTGTAATCAAGTTGTTAAACTATATTTATCTAATATATATATAGTGCAATTTAGGAAAAGTGATTCAACGTGCCAGAATAAATTTTATCAAGGTTGTGAACACACCCAAGGAGTGCCAAATTAATCTTATTTATTATGATTTGTTTTGTCTATTGTTAGGATAAATAGTATCTTCATAAAATTACCTATTATATTTTTTCAATTAAGAAGACATTAATGTAAATTAAACTTTTAGAATTATGCCTTTAGAATGTTTAATTAAAATATAACATAAATGAAACAACCTCATAGAAAATATTCATTAAAGTAATCAAGATATTTTTGGGCAGTAGCAGCTAATAATTGATGAAAGCAGCCCAATCTTCCAGCTTCCAACTTAAGAAGTAACTAACTTGTGTGGTGAGAATGTAAACCAAAGGACTTATGTTTGTATTGATGAAACAAAAAATTATAAAAAGTTTCTTACATAGATTCCACTTTATCATTTGGCCCTTGCATCTGTCCTTGTACAGTTCCTCGAGATGTGTTCATACACCATCCTTTTAATCCTAGTTTGTCTGCTTGATTTTTTGTGTACTGAGTACAGAACAATTCATAACAATGAATATATTATATTCAATATAAATACAATTAAAAAATTCAATAACTAATAATTGCCTTTAGTTCAATCAAAATAATTACTAGAGTCAATATCCATATTGATAATTTTAAATTATTTAATAAAAGATCAAAAAAGATTCAATGAAAAAATCGTTTAAAATATTAAATAATAAATTGCATAATGGGTTTAATGATTGGGGTATGTCATATGTGAAATATGACATACTGTATATTCTCATCTGCTTACTGCAGATTTATTGAGATGGAGATTTAATAACATTTACCTTGCGGAAAAAAACACCTTGAACTCTGCCAAATATTTCAAAATCAACATTTCTTAGCGCCATCGAGACAGATGCGGAAACTGTGCAATGGCTTACTTTAATAACAGAATTTGTTAGAGTTGTAAGAAGCAATAACCGAAGCATTTAATTCAATTTTACCCCTATGTAACAAATATAATCTGCAAAATTTTAGATTCTTTGATACGATTACTTCGCTGATACTTTTCCAATTTCCAAAATATCTGACAACGTCTTACTTAGTTCTTTATTGTCTTTATGGCAATACATATTTTAATTTTTGTTATTTTATTGAAACTCGGAAGTCACATTAATATCTGCTTGAATTGAGGTACTGTACATTAGAAATTAGAACATCAGCCAGTAGCCACCAGCAGCCCCTATACATGTGGTATTACGACTACTGTATGTCAAAATTCAGTATGTACAATTTACTGAATCACTGGCAACACTGTTCTGAATCTCACCCATGTTTTCTTCTTAAGTTGTCAAATCGTCAGCTGTGATATGTCAAACGTCAAATGAATTTACTATTAAATAAAAAAGAAAGATCTACAATAATTTTAATTTGACTTTTGAAAAAATCTGAATTATTTTCGGAAAATAATTGTTATTATAATTTGAAAAAATCTAGTTGAATAATATATATTTCAGTAAAATGAATTTTTATTGCTGTGCCAGGTAAGTTTGTATCACAACATTATGTAATACATTATTTTTGATTAATAAATTGAGGATCTCATGAAGAATTTTGTTGTAGATTAAGCAATAAATCACTTTTGGGGAGCGTGGCCAAGTTTCGACCTGCGTTAAGAACAGCGCAATATGCTCAGTCAGCGACAGTACCGAAAATATCCTTCAAACCATATGAGCCACCGAAAGATGAGCATTTCGATGTGAAAAATGAACGCCTGAACCGACCTATGTCTCCTCACCTTACGATTTACAAGCCCCAACTTACGAGTCTCCTTTCCGTCACACACAGAGCTGCAGGTTAGATTTATGCTAGAAACAGTAATGTTATTGTGATCTTGTAGTAATTTGGGTATAATTTAAATGACTGATGATGCTCTTATTACAAAGTTCATTAGTCTGTGTTGATTGTGTTTAAATTGATTTCTATTTCAATTTAATAGTTAGATACATTATTTTAGGTATGCTGCTATCGGGATACATAACAGCATTAGGTGTTGGTGCTTTAGTTCTGCCCCATGATGTTGCTCATTATGTGACAATGATTGAAGGCTTGAATTTGTCACCAGCAACTATTTTCCTTGCTAAGGCCTGTCTGGCTGCACCCTTGGGATATCACTTTGCTAATGGAATCAGGCATTTGTACTGGGACACAGCTAAAGGCTTAACAATTAAAGAGGTTTACTCGACTGGATATGCAATGTTAGCAGGTGCAGTAGCAATTAGCTTATTTTTAGCAGCATTGTAAGTAAATTAAGTAGACGTTTTTGAGTATTATTTATTTGTGCTGTAATAAATCATGGACAATTAAACATTGTATTCATTTTAAACTTTTTGTAGTCGCAAACTTATGCAACTCCGCAATTGTTTAGAACATCATGGATTGTTTTGAATTTTTCAAAGTCCAACTTTTCAGTTGTAGCTAGACCTTTGGCAGCATTCTGAAAATAAAATGAATTTATTATATTTTTCAATTTACTTTGAATTCAAAATGTGTAAAATTACTTACATTGAAAATAATGTTATTATTCTTTAAGAATTCTCCATAAATATTAAATAGATCAGTTCTTTTATCAAGCAGTTGTGCCAGACTTAAAGGTGTATGAGCAATAGAGACATCTGATAGGAAATCTTTAGCAGATAACCAAGTTCTAGATGGCTCCATTGCAATGTTACAAGTAGCATAGCTACTAAGATCACCCCTGCCCCCAGCTTCCTTGTTAAGGCATAGTAGTTCATATTGAGATGCATCGAGGTTAGATAAGTCAGCACCTAAAAGAAAACATAAGTTAACAATTTTATGATTTCAAAGAATATTAAATTAAATGATTAAAGATTTTGTTTGAAGTATCAAATCCTGAGGTTAATGAGTGTTTCATACACAATAATTAAATGAAAATGATCAGACAAAGTAAAACAATAACATTTCCCCAAATATTAAATCTGGGACCGTCAGAGTGCCCTGTCTGTAAACTACCCTGAAAGAAGTATAGATGTATTGAATTAGTCTTAAATTATTTGAACATCATAAATGTTTTTAAATTAAATATTAGATTTCTTCTTATGTCGGGCGTATGAATTGTAATATCTTACTAGAAACAAATGCAACATCTCCCCTATCTTCTTTCAAGCACTTGACTGCATTGCCATCTCCTGAGCATTGTTTCTTCAGCTTTGATACATCATCACCTAAAGACGTTAGGTAATTAAACACTTTGGTAATTAAACATATTTCAGGAAATAATTAATAAAAGGTATTAATGTAGAAACATAATATATTTTGTAGAATTATCAGGTTTTTAAGTAAGTTTTTAGTAGATTTGTAAAATGCAGTTTACATATAGAAAATTGTTTAAAAGTAGATACATTTGTACAATATGTTGCGATTTTTATTACCTCTAGGATTATTTTCTGCTTTGTCTACACCAGGCACACAGGACCCACCAAAGAAGCCACCAAAATTCTTGATACACTGTAATTGTGTTATTTAACTATTATCAAACATATAATATTTAGTTGTAACCAACTTCTAAACTCTTAAGTAAAGGAAGAAGGTTACGATTTTTTTATTTACAATGAAATATTTTTATGGATACTTTAAACTCATAATATTAAATTTAAATTTTATTTAAAATTACTTAATTACTAGGTATTTTTGTTCAAAACCAACTTGCATAAAGTTTTAATAATTTGTCATTAATACATACTTGATCAGAGGTGATGAGTCTTTTGTTGATTAAATAATATAGAGGAGCCTGCAGCCCACTGAAAGTGCTGAAGGAGTTGTGACATGAGCTGTAAAAAGGTAAAAGTGATAATATCTGTCTGTTCCTTGGTGTTTACCTAGCAACAAATAATAGAATGACAATGGTCGAATTTCTTTCCTGGCAACCCTAGCGGGTTGGTTGGTATTTCAAAGTGTAAGTGCCAAATTTAGATATATTTTCATTTTATACATATAAAATCAGTTTTGAATTGAATTATAAGGTGTATAAATAATATAAATAATAATCAAATAAGTGATTGTTCAAGTGACAAGTTAAAGGTTATAAATAAAATTTTGTTATTTTCATTCTAAATATTTAGTATGTGTGTCTATTATGTTTAAGTTTCATGGTTATTTTTTTTTAGTTTTAAGAAGATAGGTCTTAGATAAGGACTAGGAAAAAAATATTTTCTCACCGTTTTCCCCTCAAATCGTCAATTTTATTAAACACACTGTTTTTCTTCACAACCGCAACAGCATAATTCGGTATTTTGTTATCTCCATACACTTCGTGGAATACGGGATGGAGGTTGTATTTCTTTGAGGCAGACGCTACCCTCACTCCGTCGACGGAGACCAAATCTGATCCATTGTCTTGTACCTAAGGAAATAACTTATCTATAACCTTACGTGTATATCGCTGAAACCGAAATTGATGAATCTATTTTGATAAATATTTGCTTGGTTTTATAACGATTTATTATGAATTAAAATAGGGTATGAATAGGATTAAAAGTCGGGTTTTATGTATTTTTTAAATTATTTATTTTCTTTTAAAAGTTCCTGATTTTATTTTTAAGAAAACCTCGAAGATTTATGTATTTCGTAATCCGTAATATTTTTATATTAATATATGAAGATGCTGTTAAACGGGAATCAAACTTATAAATTTATTTATGAAAAAAATCAAGAAATATTATCAAAAAGGCCTACCCGGCCTTATCTCAAATTCATCTATTCTCATTCATCGGTTTTGAGATTTTTTTCTATACATGTATAAAACAAACATGTGTAAATATGTAAGATAATATAAAAATGAATTATTACTTACACTTTTAAGACAGGCATCATCCGAGGCCTCTTGTACGCAATCCAATTTTGGTCTAATATCTCTACTGAAGGCAAACACTGACATTGCGCGGCATTTTGCTAACGCCACGTTCGATGTTACACATAACCTATAATATGGGTTAAAAAATACTGAATAATACATCAAAAATCCACAATTAAACATAGGCCAAGGTCAATATTTTTTATAATACTACTAATTTTTTTATAATACCATTGCAGTTGTTCATTACCAATTATTTTCTTTAAATGAAAAACTAATTTTCCGAAACACTAATGTACTCATTCGTCCCTTTCTGCACGATGTACGATGAGTGTACGATGAGTTAAAAAGAGATAAACACATAAAAATGATCTGCTCCAAAAGCCCCATTTATACTTGCCTCACAACTGGCTCAGGTGGTCCATGGCCACGTTCAATAACTTCAGTGTAGTTCGCCTTTTGCAAGTAGTCGGCTGGTTTGATTGGTATATTATCAGCGACGTGATGGATTTTATCAGAAAGACCGAGAACGTTCACAAACCAATCGGGCTTGGAGCTGGCACCTATGTAACATATTTTTATTTGAAAATAGCAGCTGGTATTAATTATTATTTTTGAATTCCATTTATTTGGGTATACGTTATATCCCATACTTTTGGGCTTCCGGGGAACTGTTCCTCCGATTTAAAGGAAACCCGACAAGTCTATCTACTGACTGGCCATTGAGACTGCTTTTTGGTATCGAGGAATTTAAATTGTAAGTTTAAATTTAAGGTCATAATCGATTACCTATTATACTTTTGAATTTATATTTTTATATATTTCACAAGAACATGCAAATATTTTTTACAATCCGTACAATGATGAATGAGACATGGCTATATCGTTTCAAGGGACATTTTATCTCGTATTTGACAAAGATAGTAAAATCTTTTTTATATTTTTATTAGGTTTTCGCTATGGAAATCTACAGATAAGAATAGATAGATTAATGTGATCTGTGCTGTGAATTTAGGGTTTATACAAGAAAAAAAAATTGTATAAAAATTTAATACAAGGATGTGTTTTACGTAATCATATTTTCGCTGTGACAAACTACTTACCAGCGTCAGCCAACTGCTTTATCTTTTCCCTCAGTGGTGAGAGCTTGGCAAGAACGTCATTATGTCCTAATAGCCCTTGCCAAGGTCTAGCGGCCCAGGAACAAGCCTTCTCCCTAACCGGAACCTTAGATCCATCCACGCATAGATATGAGAATTCGTCAGGGTTCTCTGGTGATTGGCTGGCGGGTGTAGTACCTACTGGTAACTGTCGAGATATGTTTGAATTACGTATTTATTGTATGAAGTTGACTAAAAATAATAGTTTCTGAACTAAGACTTAATAGTTAATAGTAATCATACGTTGTATATTACGTGAACAAGATGCGGCTTCAAATACTCTTTCAATAAAAATAAAATAATAAAAGTATTATTGGCGCTACAACATTTTTAGGCTTGGGCCTCAGATAGCTGTATCGCTTGCATTTGTCAATCTAATAGGCAAGTGCCTGACACGCAGTTGACTTTTTACCCAAAAAGCCAGTATCCTCACGATGTTATCCTACACCTTACGAGCGAATATTAAATGCGAAAATAGAAAGAAATTTCATTGGTGGTGGGGATAGAACCCCGGGATGAGAACACTGCTCTGAATAGGGATCCCCATCCTTACAAGCCTAATTTTTTTCCGTGCTACGAATATGTGACAACTATATTATTGTGATTGATTTGCTTTTAGTTTTTTTATATTACATATTTATTGGTGAAAAACATTTCGATAGTTATTGAGTTTATCGCGTTTATACGCGTATCTAATTAGCAGTAGAACTCATTTACAGCAAAATAATCGGCGTTGAATTGTAAGAAATTTTAATTAAAATTTAAACTTGAACTCGCTGAGTAAGATATTGTTAGTTAACTCAGGTGTATTGTTAGGGATGTGAAACTTCAAAGATAACATACCCCGAAGAACTTCCGCACATATATGACCTTAGTGAAGGCGACTTCTCCACCATTATGGGCGAGGCACCTTAAAGCTCCCTCATACCCGCTATAGTTGTCCGGATAATCACATCGTTCGGGGTGTTCACACATTGCACACAATTGGCTATATTGACCCTCTGTAATTAATAAAGTTTTATAGTGATGGAATCAAATCAATAAATCACTTAATCAGCCCGGTTTTGTATTACATTATTCTTTGTTGATATCTGTCACGTAGTAAAATTATAAATTTAAACACGTAAAAAACATAATTGTTGGTATCGAAGGGTTATCGTAAAGTTACAAGTATGTTGGAAAATATTGGGATTTGTTTTAAATCTCAAAATTTTAAAGAAAAATATTCGTATAAGTTTTTATTTAGTTTATTGTTTCATTGCACACGCGTAATTACCAAAACACACATGTAAGCTAAAGGATGAGCAATCTTTTTGCCGCGTGTAAAAGAGGACTAAAAGTAGCTAAATAAGAAAAGAAAAATGACTGAATCAAATTTTGTCAGCAACAGCAATTTGTTCCGTTCGAATGAGTTTCGAAGACGGCTTATATAACATTTATTTAGTGTATCTCATAGTCATTATATCATATTTCTAAATTTATGGAAGACAAGTAGTAAAACTTTCCTCCGGTTTAATCAATCATTGTGTCGAGTTGCGAAGTTTTTCGAGTATCCTCACTTTGATGTGAAAAAATTCTGAAAGTTCTTTATGAAGAGCAACTTGTTGCAACAACCTCATTTATTTTTGAGTCTCATTTTCTTGATGACCCTTGCCGGAACCTCGCTTATTATTAAACGTTTATTGTTTAGTAAACGGGTTTAGTTACGAATTTCAACTTTTTTAATGATGACGATTTTGTATTTACATTATTAATTAAACTCGTGATGTTGTTTTAAAAAAATTACTCTATAATTAGCATGTAAGTGGTGTTGTGTTTTTTACTAGACATTTTGAATTGATATATAACTGCTTCGTGTTCATTTAAATATTACAAAATTTTTAGGAATTCAAGATTCGGACTTTTGCATTAAAAATGCAATCTTTACTGTAAAAAAACTTTGTTTTATCTTTTCCCTGTCTGTAACTTCGTTCATTGAAAACTAAAATTAATAGGATGCTTTCACAAAAGCTTTTCGTAAAAGATAATCTTTAGGTTTCTATACTAAAGGCAAGATTTGAATTTCTATACTTACTAATAAAATATTTAGACAATTCTCGTAGTAGAATTTTGGTTATACTTTACAAACTTAATAATAAAGAGAAAATTCGGGTTGGGTTTACAATTCAATACCTTGAATACCTATACCTTGAAGACTCGTACATACTCAGTATAATCAATATACTGAGTATGTACGAGTCTAAGCGTCCAAAAAACTAATTATTATCTAGTTCGGTTAGGTTAGGTTAGGTTAGGTATTGAATTGTAAACCTTAACCGAAAATTCTAGAAGACGTGACTCTATATAAACATAATAATCAAACCAGTACTCACTCCACGCAGCCGTTGTCTTTGGATCCGGTGACCAAGTACCAACGATACAAGATTTCTTGAAGAACGTCGATAGGGCGCGTAATTCATTCTCCTTAGGCGATATTGTCCGGTCAGTCATTTTTGGGAATATTTCCCGCTTCATTAGCATCGTTAGCGGTATCTAAAAAGGGTATAATTAAAATTTCCTTAACTTTATTGCGTAAGACTGAGATATTAGATGTAAAACGTGTCTAAAATGTGCCGTTTGAGGCCGTAAACTATAGACAACTATAGATAATCAATTCATGTTATGACAATCGTTGTATGATGTTGATTGTACAATTTTCAAGAATGTTTTAAATTGTTTGAAGTAACAACTAAACCGATTTTCATAATTAAGTATAGTAGAAAGCTTTAGATTAGAATTGTAATACATATATATTATATGTACATACATACTTTTTACTGTTTTTTTATTGGACTTGGGGCAAACGGGCAAGCGGCTCACCTGATGTTCAGTGATAGTGTCGCTCGATGCCAGACACACTCAATGCCAGAGGGCTCGCAAGTGCGTTGTCGGCCTTTTAAGAATTGGTACATTTTTTTGAACGTCCCTAAGTCGAATGGGCTCGGGAATAATTCATTTGACAGCTGGTTCCACGAGCTGGTGGTGCGCGGAAAAATTTAAAACTCTCAGTTGTGGAACGACGGACGTCGAAGTGATTGATATTGACACTTTGAATTCGATTTCCTTTTATTTTTTTATAATTTAAGTTTTTTCTCTTCGCGTGTTTATGTTTGCCTATAAGTGCTTGACAAATTAAATAGAAACTGATTGCTAGCTACATTGGTACAAAAAATATTTTATTTTTCTTGTACCAATGGATCAGTGTGCCGAGCGTTGGCAAGCCTTTTATAAATAAAAAAATAAAATAAAAAAAGTCTTAAGTTAAAGCATTAAAACCAAATGTACTCAATAAAAACGTTTGCGAGACAGTATTTCTCCTGTATTACGTTCACGTATAAAAACCTTATTACTTTGCGGCATGTATCGAATATCAATCTCCAATAAATTATAATATTCCCTCCGCAAAAAGAATCCATTTCTAGAAACATGATTTTATTCTATGTTGAATCTCTTAAGGGGCTTACGCAACGAGAATTGTAACACTATTTTAGATTTAATATTCGTTGTTACACTCTCGGAACAGTTAATTAATTTTATTTAAATTAATTAAGATATGATGCTGAGTTTTTTACTATGGGTCTCATACTTTGAGCTAAGTCTCGAATTGCTAATTACATAAATAACAAGGGTTAGTCAAAAGTTTTATACGGAATTTGGCTTGTTCGGTTCATGTAGCATGCGTCTAAATTGGACGAAGTTTCGTTTTGTAGTAGTGTAGTTGGTATTGTTATTGGTTTTGACGACTTGCTAGATTTTTTATCGCCGGGAGTCTATATGCCATTCGGATTATATTTGTGACGGCTCGTGTATCATAGGCCTATAAAAATCTTCTAAATCAATCTTTATATTAGCCACGGTTGGAGATCAGAATAAAGGGATTTATTTAATATTGGATGGAATCTGGGTCGCTACTCTCGCTTCATTTGCAAATTTTTATTGATTTATTGGCGATATTTTATTTATTGATATAAAAACATTTATAATAAATATCGCTATGCCTTGACTTTGTTCATGTCGCACAGTTTTAATTATGTATACTTATCTCCATACCATGGTATCGGATACATTCGCTTTGTTTATTTAGATCCTAACTTCTCGATAATTCACAAATAATTTTAATATCAAACACTAAAGTGAATTGAAATGTTTCAAATGTCGTTCATATTAATTTATATTAATCCTAAAACTCCTTCCTATCTCAAAAATTATTTCAAATTTTTGGGTTCACATAACTATAGCTTACGCTCTTCCGAAAACTATATCCTTGAAATCCCATCTCATAACTCCTCCTTTCTTGGCGATTCCTTTAAGGTTTTAGTTAGGTTATGGAATTCACTTCCCGTCACTATTCGCTTAGCTCCTTCTCTATCTTCCTTTATATTTCTGCTGTATAAACATTACCTGTCCACGTCATATCCCTAACTTGCGTACTAACTACTAACTGACGTGAGACCGATCTTGAATTGGATAATCATGATTCATGTGCACTTTTTACTTTTTTTGTTTATGTATCCTATATCAGCTTAGTTTATTTTTATTCTTTTTGTTTCTGTTAAGTATGTTTTTTTCCTTCCTATTGTATTTGTAATATGTATTTTTGCACTTCTTGCCTACCTTATGAAATTTACTCACAGTGGTTGTCTGGAAGTAATCGCTCTAAATCGATAAGGCCGCCAGTTGCTTATCATTCAAATTATGTTTAATATATAAACTTTTTTTTTCCATTTATGTAATGCAACGAAGTGTTAATAAATAAATAAAATAAATAAATAATTTTGTTTTTATGTAACTAACCTAATAATATACACTAAAACTAACAAATATGTGTCTGTATCGACACTAGATTATACTAAACAATTTAACGTCTATTGTTTTTGTGCGTTCACGTTTGTGTATTCAATGCAATCATAACTCGCACCTAGAAACATTAATACGGCAAAAGAGATTGTTGATATTTTGTCGTCAGACCAGTTTCTGAATTATTAAACAGCTTCAATGATTATTTGGCTCTGGCAAGGAATTAATTCTAACTATAATACTTACTTTGTATCCGACGTTTCTGTTAACTCCCGTGTGACAAGACTTCAGACCCTTGAGTTGATCTAAGTTATTTATGTTCAGGTCTTTGTGAACGACTATTACCGCCTCGTACCGAAATTCCGCTGCAAATAAACAATTGCTTTTTATAAGGCGCTTCATTATTAGTGTTCGCGACATCGGGATTTGGTATATTCGCCGCAATGAAGAAATTATAACATGAATCGGACAATTCATAAAATGCCCGGGTCGTGTTGTTGGGACAATTCGATAAAGAACGAAATAGATTGCGATGTTGAAATATACTTCAGGTAATTTCTTAATAGGCGCAATTTTTTTTATTTAATATAACTTCCCAGTTGTTGAATCTGATTAATTATGTATCGCATATTCTACTTAGTTAGTTAGTGTTGTGTTTTAAGCCCGGGCAACGAAGCAAATAATAGTACATGCTAAAATCGCTCTACGGGTAATATTATGGGGAAACCTGTCCCACTTCCAAACATTTTCGGCATGACATGCAAGATAAGATAGTCTATTAGACGAATACTTCTCTTTAACTCTAGTATAGTTCCTCGTTCCTTAAGACTCGTCCAATATTCGTATGTATCGAATTTGCATGAATAATCTGTTATCTATCTAACGCCTTTTGAGTATATACAAATATCCATAATTATTTTTAATGACTTTTTCGATTTTCCGTATTATTCATGCGTGAATAAACGAATTCATAATGAGATTTAAGAAGAAAACAAATTAACGATCTTTATTTGTGAATTTCGACGGGAAAACACGAATTTAATCAAATAATGAAAGCGGTTTTCTAAAGCCAACTACTGAGCTTGCGTTTCGTTAATTATCTGGCATTGTGCAAAGAAACAGTCTTTTGTGCTCGGAGACCCAACAATATGCTTTCGTTTAATTACGCCACTTCCGCGCTATTTAATAATTTAATTACAGTATATCCATTAGTGTTCTATTTTGGGAGAGACGTTAAGCTCCCACAAGCATAGTAGGAGATTTGAGGGCATTACGATGGATTATTCTAAAGGACCAGACTCCGTTAGCACATTAATACAACAGGAAATGTTGGACAATTTAAGTTTTTATCTCGCTTATTAAAATTGAGGGTAGTCAGAGTCAAAACTTAGCTAAGTATGGCGCCGTTTAATCGCGCTCAATATGTCATATGGAACATGGTGTAATATAAAAGTTAGGGATATGATGTGGACAGGTAATGTTTGTACAGTAGAAATTCAAAGGAATATCTGTCATATACAGCTAAGTGCCGACTAAATGTTACCCTAAAAAACTTAGCATTGCGAAATGAATCACCGCATCCAGAGGTTGGGCCGCATCACCGCATCAGGTATGGCATGTCTTAACTATCGTAGCTACCTAGTGCAAGGTTTTTCATTTTCTTATACACTCGTTACATTCCAATTTTTTATATATTTCAGGGGTTTTATTCTCAACCATTATGACGTCCATTTTTCCAGAAACGTCCTGATTTATGTCGGGTCTAAGGTTGTTTGGGTTAGCTTTGTGGGGCTATAGCGATTTCCCAGGCATTTTTATGATACATACGAGTTATGTGGGGACGACATTTGAATAATTCAAGGTGTTGAAAGAATTCATATATAATATATGAAACTACAAAAAGTAATGATGTTTTCTGCTATAGAGTTTAATGTGGCATCTCAGGCACCACTGAATTTTCATATAAATTTTTGTGTTGGTGAAATTTTGGTCCATTTATCGGGAACGCTATACGCAGAAAGTTACGCCCGAATTAACATTGGTGACAGAGAAGCACATAACATTTATTAAATTTCGTTATATTAAAATAAAAACAAACAACAAATTATTATGCAACGAGCGGCCTTATCGCTAATGAGCGATAACTTCCAGGCAATCATTGTAAGGAAAACGAAATAAAAATTAAGGGTAAAGACGGTTCATTAATGCAATACATAGATAATACATGATTTATAAAAATCACGATTGAGCACTTCTTAACTATCCGTATTTGGTTAAGAAGTGTTTTAATTTAAAATTTTGTGTTTACATTTAACGGGTTTTTTACGCGTTTAACGGTAAGTTACGACCGAATTAACGGAGGTGAAAGAGATGCACAGTATATAACATTTAAGTTGTGAGCTACACAACAAATAATATAAGTACTATTAAACATTAAAATGGTTCCTATACTGTAATAAATACGCAAATGTTGTCTTGTTTTTTTCTGTGTGAGTATTGATTTGTTTGTGATATAAATGTTTTGTGAAACATTAATAATCTATACTCAATAAATACTAACTTTTAATAAAGTTGCACTTCAAATACACCGGCTAGTAGAATGCCTTAAATTTCAAAGGATTCAAGCGCTAAGAGAACATGGGTACATGAATACTGAATAGCGTTTACTGAATGCTGGCTGAACTCCGAATGCAACAATCTTGTGTCAGCGCTATTCACTCGATATCAGCATTCAGTGAGTGTCAAGTGTGTTTACATAGAGCTGAATTGCATTTTTCCCCTTTGTGAAACAAATGTGCTCTGATTGCATAGGTGCTTTTTATGCGCTACTCTCGTTTCATTTCTCGTAATGTTGCATAATTATATGTAGCTGGATGATAGATATGAATGGTGTTGCTATGAAAGCTTTTACATATTAATTTTATCGATTTTAAGAAGATTCTCGGAAGCTATTATACAACGATACGGGTATGTGTTATGTGCTCTTGGCATAAGACCAAGAGGTCTACCGCCTAGTAATACCGCTGCCCTCGGTCACTCTCAATTGCAAAAGGCTCGCGAGTGCGTTGCCGGCCTTTAAATTAATTCGGCTCGGAAATTGTCACGTGGGCATCTGGTTTCACACAGTGATGGTGCGCGGGAAAAAAAACGCTCATTTGTGGAGCGACGGACGTTGAATTGTTACGGGTGGGATTTCGTATCCTGCCTCGATGTCCGATGTGTGTGAAGTGTGATGTGTGATGAAGATTCTGAGTTCCCTTAAAAAAATTGATTCTTGTGCCACTTAGAATGTACTCTTATGTCTGAAACCTGAAAACGCATACAATCATTTCTGCTAGCAATTGCCTGTGATAAATAAATAACTCTTTATATCGATTTTGTCGTTGAATATGCTCAAATATTCGGCTTTCTACCAAAATTCAAGCAAAACATTTGCGTATTTCGCCTGTTATGTTAAATAATTCTGTATCGCAAATTCCGTAAATAGTTTTACGATGATAAAGCTAACATTATTCGCGTACTCTATTTCAGCTACTTGGAAAAGTGGAGTGAAATATTTCCATCAATATTATTGGATCTAGCGATCAGAAATATTTGAATTGGATACGGTCCCGATGAGAATTTGAGAGCAATCTAAATAAATAGGAATTGTAAATGGCGCAGAAACGTTGAAGCGATTCGAGAAATAGCTACTTGTGCTGAAAGAATGTTTTAACATTAATCAAAATTGCTTTAGGAGTAGACTGTAGACAATTTTATTTGTCTTACAATTTCTACTTCTCTAGTCGTATGACTCTAAAGATCATTGTTGATTTTTTTTTAATCCACCAGTGCTCAAACGAATAAGACATCTCTTTGTTATGTAAGCTGCCATAGTATTGTAGTACATCGAATATGTTTGCCTCGGCCGGTGTTCATGAACTTTTTGGAATAATTTGGTTGAGAATTGAATCGTTTTGTTCGGGGCTGCGAAACCCACAAAACGCACATAATGTACTTTTTTACGTACAAATATCAACATCATCGTACCTAGTTCTTAAGACACTAAAGAAAGATTTGTATACATATAAGGATGTTTAGGTAAAAAGAAAGTGCATCTACCCTAGTGAAAACTAGCAGTTAGCAAGGGGGATCCAGCTTTGGCGCCAAGTGTGGGTCACATAGTCGTGGTCAAGTCCAGAACTTATACGTTTGTCACTATACAAAGTTATTATATTAAATTAATTAAATTGAAGATATTTAGTTACATAAAATCTAGATGAAGACAAAATATTGAAATAAATTCATTATGTTCAATTAGTGGTCCACCTAAGTCCTGGAACCAGCTCAGGGGGGGATATGATCCCTCCCTGGCATGGCCCATCCGCCGTTGGCAGTAAGCCATTTTGACCTTTTCACGTTGACAATAATTTTCACATAACACTTACATATTAAATTTAAACCATTGTTCTACAAATACAATAAGGATTTTTTTTTATGTAGTGTAGGAATTTTTTAGCATAAGACATCTCGAGAAGATTTTATTTAAGATTGTTAGTGAATGTATTAAGTTTACTAACAAATATGAGAGTCACTCGAAGTTAGGAAGTTAGTAAAGCATAAATGACATATGAAATGCGCCTGTACGAAACACGTGCCTGAAAATTCTGTCATGGCGGTTCCGAATTTCACTTTATGTTCGGGTTTACGATCCGTTGTCAGAGTAATAAAAATTTAATCCCAGCTTAGAAATATCCGCAAAGGAAATTAAAATTTTATGTCTGTTTCTGATAGGTAAAGTTATTTGGATATAAAATCTTAAATTCGGACAAGCCTTTCAAATTTCGCAAAAGAAATAATATTCTTATTATGTTAAATAATAATATAATTAAATAGATTTACGTTGGAAAGCTTTCGGTGCCACAATTTTATTGAAGTGATTTGATTTTTGAAGTGAAATTTATATCTCCGCCTAATTACAAATACTTAATTCATGGTGCAAGTATGATTTAATTAATATATCTTTATCGTTCTATGAAATCTGTTTTGTGCTGCGATGGAACGCGTCGAGGGTTTTAGTAGACTGTATTACACGTGCAGGTGGGCCATTGAACCGTAAAATCTCTATCAAGCTTAAATGTCTTTTACGCAATTAATAGCTTTGGTCTCCGTCCTATTAAATTAATTCCGATCTATTAGTCAAACGGGTTCTATCCCACGTGCATAGATTGGTTACGAAACATGAAAGTTGGGACAGTACATGACGTACATGGCATGACATGGACGGAGTTCATGTTCACATTAATTAACGTTCATCTTTTTTCGTCCTTATGTTTTGCTAATTGGGTATTTATTTTCAGATCATTTTACATGCATTTATTTATGTTTTATATACTTTTTTCAAATAGTCTGCTCCGAGACACCATAAAACGATTCTAAGATTGACCTAGTCTTAACTTAATACTATGTAATATATGTCTATACTAATTTACTAAGACACTCTGTGTTGTATTTTTTCACTTGCCCCTGTTTAGTTTATGACTAACGTACACTAACACAAATTTGAATTGTCGTAGTAATCTTCGCACTAAGCTCATAGTCTCAAGGAGTGGAATAGCCTCGACATTCATTAATTGTTCGTATTCTTTTGTTTTGATTATTGTGGCAACGTTCTCTTCTTTTAGATTTCGGCACTCTTGAATAACAATTGCAACTTTTTCTCAATAATGCTTGATAATATCGTTAATCTGGGTAAATGCAAAGATCTTGGTAATAAACACTAATATGTATGACGTCATAAAACAAAAGCATAACTTTTGTTAGAATTGATAAATAGAACACCTCAGCCAGGCTACATGGTTTCATGGATTAAAATACGCTATTAATCAGTCCCGTAGCGCTTACAGTATAAGCTGCATCGATTTGTCTATGTGGGAATGATAAATGGTGTTCATTCGTTGCACGTCATTTAAAAAACGCAAAACAAAATAAAATCAATTTTATAAGTTTGAGCTTAGCCTTAGAAAAATGTATACACCGCAGTTTTTTAAAACAATAAGGGCCAACTCTACGAACCTTCTGCCCACTTGATGTTGTCGTCCATGGTCACCCACTGGCAGAAGCGTCATGTCCGTTAAGAATTTGTAAGAGTGGCATTCATACCAATTACCATCTCTTTAAGGACTCTTAGTTGAATTGGTTCGGTAATATTTCAGTGCAAGATATATGTGATGTCAACAACGTTCAGGTAAAAAGATAAATAGAAGTCTAAGTCGTCGTAGTATATTTCTGGATACATTTCTTCTTAAAAAGAACTTTAAATTATGATAGAATCACTTCTTTCACAGAAAACACTGCACCAAAGGGTATTGTATTTATTTGAGAAACATTTGAAAGGTAAGATTAATTAGTATGTTTATCGAGGGATGCAGATTTATAATTACTTAATTGCGATTTAGAAGCAATTTAACACGCGTTATCTTGAAAAGCTATTTTATAATAT
Organism: Pieris mannii; assembly: GCA_028984075.1. Taxonomy (NCBI): domain Eukaryota; kingdom Metazoa; phylum Arthropoda; class Insecta; order Lepidoptera; family Pieridae; genus Pieris; species Pieris mannii. Next base: position 2,206,584 of record CM054784.1, read on the forward strand.
TATTAATATGAATCGTATTTAAATATCTAGATTGTTTAGTTACTACATTTTGATTCTGCAAATATTATTTTGCTGTTTAAAAATCTTGTCAAAATATTTAAATATTAGAACAATTAAGTGAGATGAGATTATGAGCCTGAATAGGAAGGCTTTAAAAAAATGTATTTTACTAATTGAGGCTTTTTGTGTTGGAATACAGTATTTGTTTTACATATATGTAGTTCTATTGTATTGCCTATATGAAGAATCATTTATTTAATTTTTAGTTGTTTTTCTATATCATAATATAATAAGATATTTTAAGCATATTTACCGTCTGGCTCCTCGTCCGTCCTGTACTCTTGGAACACGACGAAATCCTGGTTAGGGATTTTGGAGGCTACGTACATGTCCTCGGGATCGACGGGTACCAAATCAGCCTGCCGTTGTTGTACATAGCTCAAACATTCCATTCTAGAAACAAAATATTCACGAAACATTACAATATAGAAGTTATATGTTTGTTATTTCGTGGCGCTGAAACCCTATAGTCCATATCATTTACCATTTTCTTTTATAGACTAGAAGGTCTGTTGCCTGACAGTTGTAGATTTGGGTCCAACCCGAATTTAATTGATATATCTTTTTTCACTCTTTTCAAAAGTGACCTGTAATTCCAAAGGGATCCTAAAGAAACACATGTAAACACTTACAGAGAACACGCGACACACAAAAAACACATTATATTAATGACAAGTGTACACAGCATTTAGAGGGAAACATTACTATAATAAATGAGAAAATGTATTATACAAAAATCGTAGAAAATGTCAGCCACACACACACAAGAAAATGGCAAGTTTTTTATAAAAACGTTATTTATACCTCCACTTTTTTAAGCCATATCGGAATGCTTAAAAGGAGTATTAAGAATATACATAGTGCTGGATAACCTGCATAATGACCTCAAATAGACATCCTCACATATTCAGATTTGTTAGAAATGTTTTTAATAGTTTATTGATTATTCCATTCAAGTTTCGTGAATGTTTAACTTTTGTATTATGAAATCCATCTTTGGCTATATATTTAGTATAATTAATTTTTGGTCTTATATTATTTAAGTCAGCTGTTGTATGAAATGAATAATTATAAGTTATAGGCAACCTGTAAACCAGTACGTACTAGCCACAGTCTTTTAAAAACATCTACCGTTGAAAGCGAAAATCCAGGAGGTTACAGGTTTACCTAATTTTAAAATATCTATACTTAGGTGTTCATATCGGGAAATGGATGGGCACATTAAGCCTCCCCTGCCTCATATACGTAGCATTACATGACATGACAGGAAATTGAAAACGTGTATTGGGAAGCGGTATTGACTATCGTTTACAAGATTGATAGTCTTATTGTAAATAATTTATTTCTTTATAATATAACAGCGAAATTGGCAAATGAATCCAAATCCAAGTAGCCGGGTTTGAGTGAATTTTGGAACTATTTGTTCTTTAACGTTACTACATAGATTATAATTACAGTTGAAAAGTATTTTTTTTTGTAAATCTGTAATTAAAATTAATGATCAAATCACACGAACTTGGAATGCCTTGGGTAGCGTTGCGGACACAGTTTTATATATGACAGTTTTGATTTAGGCGCGACATCGCGATTTGACATTCTAAGAAACTCTGAAAATATCTTAATTGATAAATAATTATGTTTCGAACTCAAACATATATTTTGCAATGACAGTATTCTAGAATATAAGAATTTATTATTAAGCTTTTCAGTGATAAATACGGAAATTTTAAAAATGCATACATGGCTAGCTTTGAAATAATAACACTTTATTAATATCACAAAAAGGAGAAAAAAATGTACGTTAATAGGCGTGGCCTGGTGTTACTGCTAAAACAGTTGCTTCCAGAGGCCAGACATCCCTAACAGATCTAAACGTAACACAGAACATAAAACTAAACTAAACTACTTAATATAAAGATACATGAACAGGGTAACAAACGATTGGTAAAAATAACAAATGTATATTTATTTAGACTAAAACACAAGCGACAATCAAGTCGCTGACCATTTAATTATCTATATTAAACCTACGTATATATCTTTCTCAATTATTGCGTAGTAATCCTTGGGAAAGCATCTCGAAGAAAATATCTAATTCACGTAGATTAACACTCGTAAGTCTCTAAGGACAGATAGAGCGATAGAGTGAGATTTATATCTCCTTCAAGAGAAACATAAGCTCAGTTTATTGGATCTTGAGCACGCTCGTACAAAGTGAATGGGGTTATATAAAGCAGGCTGGCATCCTCCATTGAGTCTGCTTTAGAATTTTAGAGGTATACACTACTTCAGCAATTGATACAGTATTGCGAATATTAAACAATTTTAAATATTAATGGTGTTTCATTTATTTACCCTGCCTTTGCATCTTTTATATTTTCTTAATTTAGTATAATTTCCGCTTTATACTCTATGAAAGTCACAATTCCTGTATTAAACATATGATTACTAATACTGTGCGATATAAATTTGGTTTGCAATAAATTGATCGTTTCATTGGCTGTGTGACATGTGGCACCGTCCTGTTGAAACCACATTTCAGTGATATCCATGTCATCAATAACAGGCCAAAATTTAGTGGTTAACATCTCGCGATAATTTCCCGAGCGCATAATTTCGCGAAATTCAGCTGTTAAGTGGCCAGCCAGATCGTGTGATTTAACACCACTGGATTATTTTTTGTGGGGCTATGTTAAAGACAGAGTCTATACGGAGCCAATCGAATCGATTGCAGTCTTAAAACTCAAAATCCGTGATGTCATTAACGAAATAAACCCTCCATTTTGCCAAAAAGTGATTAAAAATTTTGATGAAAGAATCTACATCTGTCAGCGTGGTCGTGGTGGACATTTGCCAGATATCATTTTTCATTCTTAATTGCCAAACTTTTCTCTTTGTAATACAATAAAAATTTTATTCATTTTCCTCTAAATTCTTTGTTTTATTTTGTTTTAGAAAACAAAGTTCTTGTTGAAATACCCTTATAAGAGTTCCAGTATATAAGCAGTACCAGGGTATAACCGGAAAATAGATGTTGTTGACAAAATTTTATATATAAGTTTGTTAGGGTAGGAATGAATATCAATAACGTTCTTGTTTAAAGAAAATTTTTTATATAATTTTAATATCGCTGCAAGCGTTCGTGTTCTCAGTGGAATCATAAAATAAATCTTCATAGTGATACAGAACAAAAGTCGTAAAATTCAACTGCATTTGATATAACGCAAATGCTTTTAAGTAAAAAGTTTTGGGGTTTTTTTGATTTATTATTTTTCTTCTAGGTCTGTACCATCATGATCATTTTATGATGATATTTTGTCAATCTAATAGGCAAGTAGTAGAAAACTGTTTATTTTAATATTAACTATTTATTTCAAAATAACATAATCAGTGATTAGAAAAATAAACAATTGCTGCCCGCTGAGTTTAACGTCACATTTTTAATAAAATTAGTATTTGTTTAAAAACCACTTTGCTGCGAACGGACATCCCAAGATATAGATAAGAATACAATAAGTGAATCATAACCGCATTATTCAAACTAGCTTCAGTCGTCAGCTTTCACATGGATCACCTACGCCCTGGATTGCGTGAATTTTGCTTCTAAGATAATACCTACTATTTATTGGTGAAGACTCAAAACAAACATCTTCTCGGTTTTTGAAGTTGTCGCGTTCATACAGGTAGATGCGACGGACATCAATTTATAATATGTTCGATTAAATATAATTGATTAGTTTTTGTCACAAGTAGATATTTCTTCGGCAATAAGCTGACAACATGCTTTTAGAAAATAAAATCTGCAATGTACTGTATCGGAATATCATAATACTTTTTATTTATTAATCTGGCGCGTTGATAAAATGAACATAGCAGTAACCTCCCGAGTATAAAGATCAATCGTCATAATTTGTTCAAAATTGCTTGAGGCAATTGTACCCTTCCGTTTTATTAATCTCATGAGAGAATTTTATCAACGCCGTGTCTGTTATCTCTGGTTATATTTTTTTTATGTTACTTTTTATATTTCCATTTTTATGAAGATATGAAAATTGGGTGTATATATTGGCGATATATAATGGTTATTGTAACGAAATAGCCCTTGCAGGATAAGTAAAACGTTTATAATTTTTTTTTAATTCATCATAATTTTTTAAAATTTAAATCTGCCAATGCCCAAATTCGTTATCCTTAATTCAAATATGCCGCATAAATGTTTTACCAGACGCACGCAAAATTTCATCCAAATCCCTCGAATAGTTTTTTGTGAAATGCATTTAAACCAACAATTTTGCCATTATATCATAGGTATATGTTAGCATATCCCTAGGTGACTGACCTCTATATAATAGAATTCCTAATTGGAATGAATCGAAATCCATTGTATATTAGCTTAGTTATAGCTAGAAATACATTCATAGTCAAATAAACCGTGCTTCAAGAATAATAAAGACCAAGTCTCGATTAAAATTCCTCGTGTTCTTTGTATTTTCCTGTTAATGTTAAACAACATTGTACGTCACGCGATAATAATAAAAAGTATTTTTAAATCGAATGTCATTAAATGAATTCGTAGACTAAATTATTGAGTAAACAATGGACTATATTATCTCGGCGATATGCTTGTAAGTGATGTTGATAAATATAATATGGCATTTATGTCTAAAATAAAACTAGAAAGAAAGTGTGCATTATGGCTGGACGACCGAAACAGTGTCAACAAAAAAGGAACGTTTGTTAATGGTGGATGAAAAATTTAATTATTGATTATTTTAAAAAAATGGTACGTACCGAATACCATCTTCTAAAATTATAAGAATAAAAGTTAAAAGTCTTACCTATCTCTTGCAGGAACACACTCTAGTAAAGCTTTGCTTTTCGTAGGTATCTCCAACATCTCCTCGCATGATTTTAAATGTTGCGCTGGCACACATATTTTATCTAAAAATCAAATTTTAAATTCTCAACACATTATAATATAATGAATGGCACGAAATCCACAAAAACAAAACTTTCATCAAAAATATTGCCAATCGTAGGACGAATTATAAAAGGTTAGAATATTTTATGAAATTAGACCGATTATAAACCACAGATTGCTACATAAATTTAATAAAATATTCAATTTTTAAATTTTCATCCTGCAAGTTAATTCCTCAGTTTATAAAGCTTAATAATGCAAAAAAAACTTAAATTACATACATGCCGATTTACTGTTGACATTTTGAGAGGTCAAGGCAAATATAAATAAAACACTCGTAATGTATTTCAAAGTCATGGTCAAGCAGTCGACCATGCGCGCATATAAAGACGACTGGACGTAGCTTCGTCTGGTTCTTTTATATATTCACGATAATATGTCCTATCGTCGTTATTCTTATTTATGCACACAGTATCATCTTAATTATAAATAATGGAAACGATTTAGTTATCATGTGTTTTATTGCTATCTCACGGGAAATATTTTTATATGTTATTAAAATAAAATTCATAATAAATTGAATTTATCACTAGAGTTACTGTAACTTACAACGAAACTTTTTTTTAAATACCTAATTATCCTTTAACAATATGCAAATGACATCTAAAAAGTCTATTCAATTTTATTTTTGAAGAATTTTGACAAAATGTCAACAGTCAACATTAATTATTTTAATAACTTACTCTAATCTGTAGTCAACCGCCATTTTACTTCTAGTAGAATGGCGCGTAATTATAATGATGCGTAAAAAATGTGAATAATGTTTATAATTCGTGTAAATAATTTAATTAGTATCAAAAAATTCAAATTATTAAAATATTGTGAGAAAAATGGATTGGATACATTGTAACAATTGTTTTACTCAATTAGAACCTGGAGTAACTTTGCACCTGACATCATGTGGTCATATGTTTTGCAACAACTGCTTGAACAATGGTATGCTTTCTTTCAATAATTTTCATGAATACCATGGTAATAACAGAGTTGATTCTCCACGTTACGATGTAATGTTATTTGTAAATAATACTCTAAATGTTTTTGTAAATATATTATTTTCAGGCGTAAAAGAAAGTACATGTTTAGTATGCAGAGCACCATGTTCTATGATGAAATTAGTTCCCGACGTGAGTACATAATTAGTATGTAAATGACAAAAGTTTAAATATTTGGAAGGGAGCGGGCCTTATCTCTAAAAAATGTTTAATATTTTAGATGAATCCAGATATTCAAGATTATTTTACTGACCCGGAAGAAATAATTAAGAAAAGTTGTGATGTAATACAATTTCAACGGCAACATAGACGGCGCTTATTGTCATATTTGTTACAATCAGTAATTATGTTCTTTTTTCTTTTACATGCATACTACTGTTGTATACGATAAACCAGGTTACTCTGGACTCTCTGCAGAATGGTTCAAAAAAACCTTATATATGTATAGGTATCAAAATGTTATATATGTAAAAAATACGAATTTACTCGGTCATTGTTGTTTTTATGCATATATTAAGTACGTCTCCGAGATAACATTCCTAATTAGGGTCAAAGGCTATTTATCTTTCATGGCTACAAAGCGACGTTACCTGGACTTTTGGGGAAGCCCATTGAACCCTTAATTAACTAAGCTAATTAACGCACCTTTTTGGGCATTACTTTCGTTTAAGCTGTATGAGCAAAGTTTAGACTTATTTTTTAACAACCGTAAATAAATAATGTTCTTAAGGCACATTATTTTCGACGGTTGATTAAACCGTTGTATACGGTATTTGAATTTTCTCTTTACAAATAAACAGCGCTGTCAGGCAGAGTTTGTTGATCGACTTAAATAAATAAATCTATGAAAAATTATATTTTTATACCTATTGAGCAGTATTTTATTGAACAGAGAATTTAATAAAATTACTAACGTTTAATCTAAACAATCTCGAATAAAGGTGTTTTCCCTGGTATAGATATTATTACTGCTCACTAATACTGCTTAGATCATCGTTAGCCTAGTAGTTTGAGCGTGCGAATATCATCCCTTAAGTCGTAGGTTCGATCCCCGGTCGTGCACCAAATGACTTTCTGTCAATCAGCACATCTAACATTCGTTCGAACGGTTACGGAAAACATCGTGTGGAATCCGGCTTGCCTTCTACCCAAAAAGTCGACGGCGTGTGTCAGTGTTATTGCCTATTTAATAGGCCCTATTACATCATGAAACAGATATAGAAATCTGAGTCCCAGACCTAAAAAGGTTATCGTGTTACTTATGTATTTATTTATTTAGATACTTTACAGTGCTTATATATTTTGGGTAATCTTTTGTATATTATGTAAATGAATAAATCTTTGGTAGACTAAAAAATTCCGCGCGGCGCGAACGGAGCTACGGCGTATGACGGATGTGTGTCAGACACAACACAAACAGTTGCGCGAGTATCAAAGGATCATAAAGAATTTACAAAGTCAGCTTGATGGACAATCAAGTGAGTTTTATAAAACCTTTAATAGAACGAGAGAATACTACCGCCCATAGACAATCAAATATAAGGGTTACTCTATCCTGAATACTAATTCTTATATATACCCGTCACTCAATAAAAACAATGTTATACATTTCTATATATATTCGTTCAATGTGTAAGAAAACCTGTGAGACACAACCTAACTACACGGTATGCAATACATTAGTAATTCAAAATATTCAAGTATAGAAGAAAATTATTAATTATTTATAGATTATAGACGTCCGTTTCAATCGTACAAATAAGATTTTTTATAATTTATAAGTAACACAAATAAAATAAAACCAAAACAATGTCAAACACGAAAATGTTTAGGATAAAGTCTGTCAAATGCTCCTTTCAATTTTATAAAATTATATATAATCAGTAATCTTATGGTGTTATTTTTATCTGAATAAAAAACGTGAGGTCACGGTCCATAGAAATAGAAAAACAGCCCAGAGCCCAATCACTGGCCTTTGGATAATTTCTCGGAAAGGTTAAATTATAATCAGGTCATAGCATCAGTTCAGTCATCAGGAATGAATCGATTCTTCAAAATAGTCTGCCTGCTGCCTGATTTCCACCATTTTTTTATGTTAAATGTGGCATGAGAGATATTTCTCCGTCTATTTCATTGACAATTTATTCACATATATAAAGGTATATCATTCAAGTTTCATTATCGGACGTCAAGGCAAAATACAAAATTGACTTAGGGTCCTCCGAGAAAAGAGCGTACCAATTCTTGAAAGGCCGGTAACGTACTTGCGAGCCTTCTGGCAATGTGATTGTGTATGTGCGGCGGTATCGCTTAACATCAGCTGAGCCTCCATTACATACAAAAAAATATAAATCTTACCTAAAATTTTAATCTAAGTTTTTTACATAGAATTCGGGCCCAAAATCTTAAGTTTATTATGTAAACATAATCTCATACAGCAGAAGAAATTCGTAATCGAATTAGCATCTCGTTTGTTATATACAAGTTATATAAATATTCATATTTATTATTTTATTAATAGAACAAACGCCACCATTCAACGTGCCTATTTCGCCTAGTAATTTATCACCTGGTTTTATTCAAACACCGCCTACATACAAGCGGCCCGCAAAGAGTACTCCTTATAGCGTAAGTGATTTCTATTTATACACGGAAAAGTATTTTATTCTTTTTGTGTCAAGTTTTTGATAATATACGTCATCATATGTTTAAATTACAAATAATTCGACTTCATTATTAACAGTTTCATGATTACCCCGAATTTTTATGATATCTTAAGTTTTTAGGACTTTGTGTTTTGACGGTGGTCGTAGTAACTGATTATTTTAAGCTTAAGGTTTAGAGACTCAATATCTAAGCTTGGCTACTGTGAAATCCTTCATGTGAAATCTCGATTCTGAATTCGACGGTTAGACCAAAGATTGAGTTCTTGGCAATCTTAACTTGTCTTATTCATATATATAAATCTCCTGTCACGATAATTGTCCGCGATAGACTCCTAAACTACTTAACCGATTTTAAATTAAATTGGCACACCGCGAGCAGTCTGGTCCAACTTAAGAGATAGGATAGCTGAGATCTTTAATTATAGTCGCAATTTTATTTTTTTGCAAATTATTTGTTTATTATTTGATACAATTCTAACAGGTGGCGCTGTGTTTTGTCCTTTCACATCAGTTCTTCCCTTGAATAGCTTACTTACTACTATGTAATATAACAAAAACCTTAGCCACAGCAACGCTTGGCCGAGTCTGCTAGTTTTACTATATAACGAAATCGGTGCTTTTCAGTAATTGCGGTGTAATTCATGCAAAGAATTTCGTTTGAGGCCCAAAATGACTCAATATATTTTACATTTTTCCGTGAGCCGCATAATATCCGACAATATACTCTTAGTGAATTGCCGATTTAGCGAACAAAACATGTTTCTATTTTCTCATCATTTTCCTCAAACAGGGTAACTCCCTGAAATTCGTATCGAATATAAACAATTTTATTATGTGATAGCAACCGTATCAGTCGAACTTGGTGACCCCTACTCGGATAAGCAAACAGCGTTCAAGCAACTTCAGTGTTAATAGTCAGGTAAATTGCTTGTAAATATACGCGATTAAATGTGGCGGAAATATTCTCGCCGATTCTTCTCGTCACCTCTTTGGAAACTGGTTGTGAATTTAGACCTACAAATATAAAATAATAGTGACTCAATCAATAAAAACGTATCGCAAAATGTTTCTAAGCTCAGAACTCTAAGACAGCTGGACCAATTCGAGTTTTTTATTTATTCTTTGAACTCCGAGGTTTCTATGGAGATGTAAATTGGGAAGTTTTTATTCCGGAAAAGCAAAAAGTCTATGGGTTAGCATAGTAAAATGTTCCATATGTTGGTATGTAGCTATGAAAAAGGAAGGCTAACTCAAAATAACGTATTAAAGCGAAATGAAATACGCGGGGATAGTATACCTCAAATATCGAAATCTGTTCTTTGATCATTTTTTCCTATTTTATTCCTATTTTACATAGTATATATACATAGTACTTATATAACACACATGCATAGTTAAAAATGGATAATAGAAAATTAAAAGAAATTTAAGAAGTCTCTGTGGCAGAGTATCTTTAATGCTTGCAGCAATTCCTTGCTACATTGCGATACTTATTCTTTAAGTGAGGGAATCACAATCTCCGATGTCACCGGTATTATCAACTAGAACCAAAGTTTTATAATTATATTTAATTTTCTATTTATACATTTTGATAATTAATTTTATTTGCTTAAGGATATTGTAAACGCTGTATATATGTGTGTTGGAAATAAATATCTAATATATGCATTAAATATAAATATTGAGAACACTTTATTTATACTGCGATAAGTGGGAAGTTTTGTATTATATTTTGTATGTATAAACTACTGAATTGATTTAAAAAATTCGTTCAGCAAAGTAAAGCTACTTTATCTAACCAAAGCAGCGGTAATGAAACAAAATCTGAAAAATTATTTCCTTGTTATACGAGGATTAGTTCGGTCTTCGATCGATCTCAAGAACTGCCGGTCCGAATTGAAAAGTTCTTGTTTAGGACCACGGGACTATATATATTATAACATATACACAGCTATTAATATATAACTCACTCAATACAAATGGTATTTAAAAGAATCCATCTTCATTTAAACAATCTTTTCCCAGTCCTCCAGTGCTTCAAACAAAATATCGACAACGGTGTTCACGCCTCCAACTCCTGAGTCGGTCGGGTACAGCCACTTTTTAAAGCATCTTTAACGGTATTGAGCACTAGCACTAAAGGCATTGCGAAGTTTATATTTCTTCTATATTAAAACTACTAGACTAATTTTGATCGAATTTGTTCGATTAGTACAAGCTCTGCCCGATACTTTTCTAAGTATGTATTCGACTTGAATCGTGGAAAAAACAGACGTTTTTACCGATGGATGGACTCTAGCCTCCAACATTTAGGGTATATTTTAAATAGATATATTTTAGTTTAAACTATTAATTCAAATACTTTATTTTAAAAATAAAGCGATTTCGATTCGATTTCGACTATTTAAACATCACTAATTGATAAAAGTCCTATCGTAATGAAATTCAAATCATAATTTACATGAAGCGATAATATACAATTTCTCGTTTGAATTAATGAACTAAAATAATCAATAATTACTAATTAAATTATATTTATTTTGTATTTAATGCTTTGTGTTGGCTCGATCGCTATTCTTTTTATTTACGTCAATAATTGTAACAATTTACAGAGATATTTTAAGCCAGACCAGCAATGAATCCGGATATTTGTCTGGACTTAAATCGCCAAGAGTTTTATACTGCAATGGTGTAAGCAACAAGTGCGCGTTTAAGAAACATGGGCGTTTCAATTTTTAGTTTTGTTTTGTTAGATTAATTTGCATGTAATTAAAATTTGATTTATTATACTGGTATTATTATTTTAAGTGTAGAGAAGAATTTTGATTTGAACTACTTAAACGAAATCAATTTGCACATAAAAATTTGATTTTTAGTCGTTGAATAAAACAAATCACTCATTCAATAATTATGATTTATTTTCATATTTCGGGTTTTCAAAAGTCGTATTTTTAATGTATGGGTAATATGCCCTTATTCTGCTGATATCCACCACTTGCCTCTTGGTGTCCATGGACGGCTTGTGCACCTAGGTTGTTGAACTTTTCCAACAGTTCTGCGCCACCCTTATAGCCCTTTTGCAGAAATTCACCCTGAAATTATATTATGTAAGTGAGAACATTCACTGAAGTGAACTAATAATAAAACTATTGATCTCCCATAAGCCGCGCAGACTCGGAATTGCCAAAATAGCAATTTTTAAAGCCCAGTTTTTCAGAGATTCAAGAAATGCGTATATACATAAAAATACACTAACCCATCCCTACTATAACAAGGTTTCGTATAACGGGATTTTCGTTAGCATATAACGCGGTATTTCTCGCCTATAACGTGGAGATTTGTCAAGTAATATATTTTTGCTTGAAATTTAATGACGAGCCAGGTCCAAATTTAGTTTTTCATACGTTGGCACCTGTTTTAATTATTGTTTGAAATTAAACTAAATAACTTTATTGAATTTGTGTCTCTAGTTTACTGATTGTTAAGAAACGGTTGAACGAGAACTAACTAACTAACCAACTACAACTGGATTTCCTATAACGCAAACTGGGTCTACAGCGTTTTTGGGGTATTACTATAGTAGGTACAATAGATAGATATCTGGCCTATCCCGTCAAGTAGGTTACGTGACTAATGACTAAGATTTTTTAACATACTTAAATATGTTGTCACGTCTGGTTTTATTAGTATATTTCAATTCAGCAACAATATCATATGTATCGTTTATATGAATAATGCAGGATAATTTCAAGCAGAATATAAAAATGAATTTATCAACGCTTTTGTGCAACAAAAACTATGAATGCATATCATTTCAAACAAGCATTATAAAACGGTACAGTGTTCAGTCGCGTGTACAAAATACAAAAAGCTATTTCTTTTTATTTGCATTGGTCCACATTTAAACGGTTAGTTTCACTGCATAAATAAAAAACGTAATACTTTTGTGGACGTCCTTCGTAAACAGAGGAGGTTAAGGGCACGTCAAAAGATAATACATTACAAGAAATAACAGCTATTTATCATTTGCACCTGCCGAGACGGGCTATAATAAATATTTCATATACACGCAAGCATTTTCATCGTTGGCAAATATTTGATGTACCGGTTTGGAATACGCAGAAAAATGGTTTAAATAACATATTATTTTAAAGTGCTCACCTTGTTTGCTTTGGCATCATCGACTTTTTCTTCCGATACATGGTGTCCTTCCTTGCCCTGGGAATTGGCATCGAGGACCTTCTCCTCATGAGCGCCTTTGAAACCTTGCTGCGCATTTTCTCCAAAGGATCCCGCATTTTGCCCAGCAATTTTGTGATCGGCCTCATCGTGAGCTTCGTCATAGAAACTTTCCGACTTCTCTTCTTCATTCTTGCTGCTGGATGACTTGAAACCCTTACTGACATGGCCCTTCTTGTGACTCTTTGCCTTCTTTATTTGCTCCTCGTTAGCGCCTATTAATTGATTTAATATTTAATAAATTGCCTATACACACATTGTGATTCCTATAATTTTATACAGTCAAACCTGGATAAGCGAGAGTTTAAGGGAGCACAATCTGATTCTCGCTTATAGAGGTTTCTCACTAACCCGAGTTTCTCGCTAATGCAGGTACATGTGTAGCGTTTCTCTCTTATAGAGTTACGCAGCAATAACAATACATATATTCATGCACTATGTAATTTTATTTTATTTAGAACTTATTTTCACTTAAAAAAATTCGTCAATTTCGTTTGGGTTTCTGTTTTTGTATTTTGAATGTTTTTCTCTAACTCATAAATTTTGTCGAATATTGCTTGATTCAAAGTACTGATGGACCGTCTCCAACGCATTTAAAGCTAGCTTCAATGGAATGATCTTAACAATGGTAAGAAGTTCCACGAAAGTTAAGAATGAGTCATAAAATAGCAGATGTTAAATTTGTCATTTGTTCCTCCTAATTAATATACATAAATAAATGAAGCTCGACTGTCGCTTATAGAGGTATAGATAAGTAGCAGTCTCACCTACGGAGGTCCATGAGGGAAAAACGACTCTCTCTTACAGAGGTTTCTGTTTCTCGTAAATAGAGGTTTTGGGAGCTTAAAATGACGGGTCCTGGCTATTACTCTCACTTATAGAGTTTTTCTTATCCAGTTCTCACTTACCCAGGTTTGACTGTACATGTATTAAGAAATTATTAAATTACTGACCTTGTTTGTTGACTTTTTGTCCACCTTCGTAAAACTTCTCATCTCCGGCAGCCTTCTTTTTTGCTTCTTCGTCTTTGTAAAAGCTAGATTCTCCCTTTTCTGCCTTTGCAGCAGCAGCACCTTGTTGGAATCCTTCTTGACCGTGCTTGATTTCCTCTTCTTCTTTTTTTTCTATCTTCTCAACATTGTGGTCGGCTCCCTTTTTCTGAGCAGCATCATATGCGTTTTTATCCACATAACCTCCTTGAACTTGTGTTCCTAACACTGGATGATATAGAAGACCATTCCCAACTCCGAAACCACCAACACCAACGCCTCCTAATCCTGGTTGAACTAACCCATTTGCTACACCAATTCCTCCGTTGCCTAATCCTACACCTCCGATCCCGTTAACTGCACCAATACCGGCCCCAACGCCACCAAGACCAATACCGTTTCCAATTCCTCCAATGCCTAAACCACCAACGCCACCAACACCAAGACCACCTAGTCCTATTCCTAATCCCTGGCCTAATCCTATTCCTCCAAGAGCGCCTAGGCCAATCCCCTGGCCGTATCCAACACCAGACACTGCGTTATGTAGAGTTGACGCCGCTCCCTTGATTTCCTCGGGATAATCTTCTGTCTCTTCAACCTCATAGGAGCTAGATAACGGCATTCCACTCCTCGTGTCCACTAACATTGAATCTATTCTATCCTTTACATAATCGTATGGAGTTTTTTCCTCAGCCAGCTCTAACTTGATGGCTAGCGATCCAACAATCGAAATGAGTGTGATAGTAAGAATTGTTGGCGACATTGTAGTGATGGTGTCGTTATTGACGTAGTACGACTAATGTCACTTAGAGATTGCAGTGGTGTTTTATAGTGATGTTAAATTCGGTGGAACGAAGCTGTCTTTGTTGGCGTGATAGTTTTCACGCTGGTGTCAGTTTCCTTCCTGTGTTTTGTCTTAACTAATTCTAATGAGAACGTTACTGTTAAAATACAATGAGTCGGGTCCCGACCTTGCTTTCCAGGCCATTGGAGTTGGAAGTTACGCAATGTATAGTTTCTGTTACGTTTTCTCGAATACTTTGTTTTGGATAAGAACCTTAACATTTTTGATGAGGTTCCTGCATTTCATTTATTACTATTAATTATTTTTTTCATAAAATAGGGGGGCAAACGAGCCTGCGAGACGCACAAAAAGGGCAGTCATCGCCACAGGGCAGCCCGTAGACACCCATTTTTAGTGGGTGCGTTGCCGGCCTTTGAGTGAGGAGTACGCTCGAATTTCGAATAGTTCGAGGTCGTATCTCTTAGGGAATACCCCCACCGGGAGTCGAATCCACAGTTTTGCTGGATCGAAAAAAAAATTGAAATTTTACGCACTTATGTGCGAGCAAGAAAAATAAGAATAAAATGCTTGGAAAAAACTTATAAAATGCCCAACAATTTAAGTATCAGCTAATCTAATAATTTCTTTACATTTCTGTCAACTTTTACATTTCTATACGTTATAGGCTTAGGGGTAAGATTCTGATTTAAACTTAGCCCGAATTAATTAAAATTATTATTACAACCTATTGTATTTGAAAATTGAGGTAGGGCTAGGTGATGATGGAAAATTTCAAACAATATTTATTCAATAAAATGCGGGCTTACACAAATTTTCACGTGATTGTACAATCAAAATATGTGTCGAGGGCTCAAATTAAGGTTATCCGTTGTCAATGAGTCATTTATATAATTATTTTTTGTCATGGTTTAAGTCAATCCGTAATTGTTAATTAAAAGGCAATAAGGTCTTATAGAAATCAAATATTTGAGGTGGATTAATAATATGATTCTGAAGATACTTTTGCTGAAGCAAGTCTAAATTATGAAACTATATGTTAGTTATATAATAAACATTGTAATTGAAACGCAAATTTATCGGCTAAAGTTTTTGTGATATTTGACTTAGCAAATACAGTCTAATTACACCCTTTTACACTCACGCGTTACTTTCTGACAAATTGTGTTTACGCTATCATGGAAAGAGAGAGAGAAGAAAGTTTAAGTTGTAAAAAACATTGATTCTACATTTGGCCAAATTTTCTCCAATCTAATGTCGCTATTTCTGAGTATTGACTCATTTTTCTTTCATAGATCACGTTTCTCAAGTAGGTGATAAGCTTTTTTTCATATTTCTATATTATATGTAGTTGATAAATCTGGATGATTTGAAAGCACAAAAGCTCCAAGTATAATTGGGCAGTAAATATTAAACAATGATAAGCAACACAGTTCTGAATACTTCATTAGCTCGCGCCTGCTACAAAATACAGAGCAAACACAAAAGGCAATTTATTTCAACAGGCGTTGGTTATTAATTTATATGGTTTCTCTTATTACGGAAACTTTAATTTGAGTACAAATTAATTACGAAATGTTTATTATTTAACATTTCATGGTCGAGATAAAATGGCTTGGTGAAATAATTTTTTTATGTATATTTTGTATTGTGTCATAAGTTTTTGTTCACGTCTTTAAGTATATCCATACATTAATGTAATAAAGACGATTGGTTGCCAAAATCCGGAAGGTTTACAAATTTAGTATTTTGTAATTGAGTTACATTATGATTAAAATTTGATTTTTATTATTACCGGTATTACCCCTTGGCGTTGCGTAGAGACGTGGGGTGTCTCTGCATAACATACCGTATTTACCATGGAGAGCGTTCAGAGGAGTTCGGTCTAATTCCTGCAGATGAGTTTCATTAGCAGACGTCAAGGTAAAATAGAAAATATCAACCGGATCACCTCGACGTCCGTGGTTCCACAATTGAGCGTTTTTTAAGGGATTTTTTGCCGCGCACCACCGGTATGTGCAAACAGCTGCCCAGTGAAGCATTTCTGAACCCGTTCTGACTTATGGTTCTTCAACAAGAGAGCATATCGATTCTTAAAAGGCCGGCAATGCACTTGCTAGCCATCTGGCAATGTGAGTGCCCATGGGCGGCGGTATCACTAAACATCAGGTTAGCCTCCCGCTCCATTTCATAAAAAAAGATAATTTAATAGACGACCGTGAGTAAGCCCTTTACTAAGTTAACTTAGTTAAGCAATATGTTACTTTTATGTTTAATAATAGTTAGCATCTCAGTATATCAAAGAAAATAACAAGAAACTCATCTCCTGTTGTTAAGACAGTGTTGTATGTTTTGCAGTGAGGTTTTGCTAAGCTGTTACTTACACGATTGTTTTATTAAATTTCTAATTGAAATATTAAAATTAATTCTTATACTTAATTTCAATAATGGTATTAACATTTCGATTTCTACTGTACGTAGTATGTCACAAATACTTTTTATGTATATTCAATTGAGAGTAGAAATAACAAAATATATATGTAATTATTTTCTTGAGAGGTAATTTGAGGAAAACATTTATTTTCCTGTAAATACAATAGAAAGCTTTTATTTGTAACGAAAATTGTATTGATATTGCTTTGTAATGAAAATACTGAATATATTCGTTAAGGTCTGATTTCCTGTGAGACCTCAGCCTGGAGCGTTGACACAGCCTTCTTGGAGTAATGAGATTTGCATATTTCAACGTTTTAAAAGCGAATGAAACGTGACGGAGGCTGGTTTTATTAAATTATTAGCTAACGTCTGTGACTTCGTCAGCAAGTTTTAAGACGTTTTTCTTGTTAGATGTTTGTATATATTCCGTGCAGACTTAGGGTGACATTCTTAAACGAGAAGGAGCGTTAAGTCGGACTACCGTAAAAAATATATTGGATTTTGACATACTGGAGTTTTGCGAGTCTGCATCTGCAATACAAAAAATAGTGCTGTTGCTAAGCAAATACACTATTAAACTATGAAACAAAATGTTAGCATTAACAGTTATCATAAAATAATTTAAAAAATCCTAAATTATTTAAGTTCATTCTTATAGGCTTTTGTAAGGTATGTTATTTTGCATTCATTTATTACATACTTTTGTAGTACTGAGGGTAACAGAACAGAAGCCTTACCAGATGTTAAGAGATCATGGAGACTCAATGACAGAGGGCTCGCAAGTGCGATGTCGCCCTTTTAAGAATTGGCACGCTCTTTTCTTGAAGGACCCTAAGTCGCATTGGTTCGGAAATACTTTAGTCGGCAGCTTGTTCCACAGAGTAGTGGTGCACGGTAAAAACTTTTTTAAGAAGTGTTCATTATTGCTGATGATGAGTAACTATAAGTCCGATGATGAAACTCAGCTGCAGATTCATTCCTAACAACTCCTCTGAAATATAAATATCGTAAAATATTATATTCGTTTTCAAATATGGTTTGTAGTAATAAAATAGCTGTAGTCTTTTTAGGAGCGCGACATATGTTTAAGAATTCACGGGGTAGTTCATTTACCAGCCGCAGGAATAAATATTTTAACACTTCTCTGTATTTGCCTCTAGACTTCAGTCTCGTTTTTGAATCATACTTTCAGTGCGTATTGTATGTCGCAGACTTTGGGTGACCAAATAAAATAATGTAATATTAATTCTGTCTTTAAAAACTAATAATATTAATTAATGAAATGTATACATATAAATATACGTTACAAAACATTAGCGTATTAAACTTGTAGTATATAAATATTATGTACACATTTTTTTACTCTTAGTTATTATTGTTATCTTTTTAGTGATGATTTTGTGGTTGTTTTTTTTATTTTTTCCCTTGCTAGCTTGCTTATGTTCTAATATATGTGTAAAATTTGGATTTCATACTTTGTTGTATAATTTTATTAGTGACCCGCCCCAGCTTCGCACGGGTGCAATGCTGATGAAAAGCAGGTTTTTATTACGTATTGTTATTTCCTTCGCTGGAAAGCTCCGATAATATACGCGTTCGATCGCTGCTAAATAAACTGTAATGGGCTGTATAGATCTATATTAAATGAACAATGTATTCAAGGTATTTAATTGGTTAAGGATTAATGCCGTATTGGTTAAAATCGCTTCGAAAATTAGCCATTATTGTTCGTAAAAAGTAAATGACAAAAAAAAGTTACTGTGGGTTATCCATAAGAGATAGACATATACCATCACGGACTTTTCTGTTGACCTTTTCAATGTGTACAATACTTAGTACATTATTTTGATAAAACTCGTAGGGTTCAATCTGCGTTTGCAATGTAAGCGGAAAAAATGTAATTATTTACGACATCACATTAGAAACCTCAAAAATAACAGTACTTCTCCACTATTTAATGGATGTAATTATACTATGTAGTGATGGGTACACATTGTTTTCAAACTTACAAATAAAAAGAAGGTGCCTTAATTCAAACATTAAGCAAACGTACATATATTATTTAACAACACTATATCAGGCGTTACGTTGTAAAACATTTTTTTACAACAAACCTACGTACTATAAGATATAACAGGCTATTAACCTAATCCAATAATATATATAGGAAAACTCGTTAAAACTTCTTCCACTACAGAAATACTCGTAGTGAAGGCTGTATTTCAATAAGGGCTAGAAGTGAAACGAAGGAAGTATAATTTAATCGAAATGAATGTCCATATGTGGCGGTGGAAAGGGGTGGCTCTATGAATCTTAACAGTGTTAATTGATTACCTCTTACAATATATTTAGACAATCTTTGACGGTTAGGTTATTTGTATAGAAACCAGAGTGTTGATTCAACATGGACAAATATTCAATAATTTCATATTGTTATTTTTTATAAAGAATAGACGTTTTCCCATTGAAGGACACGTCTGTCTAGAAGATGCCTGTTTAACTGCCACTTAAATTAACCCATATTATACTGTCTAGGGCACATGGACGGGGGCAAGGAATTCCAATCCTTTGCTGTTTTTACAAGAAATGACGATCCAAATCGTGCTGTGTGGCACCTGGGAATGACGCCTGCTTATTTATGAGTGTTATTTGAAAGGGGATGACGGAATTTTATAGTGTTGTTACATGGAGCATTCTCCAGAGTGCAATATATAGAAACCTGAAAGAGTTGTGATTCAATGAGTGAATCGTCGTCTATAATTCGCTTTACCCAATTAATAGCATCACAGGCACCCAGATGATATTTGTCAGCACCTACCGCAACATTTTTGCAACAGAGATTCAGTATTCCACACACGTATCATGTTTTTGAATGCAAGAAATATTTGTTTTCTAGCGGCCTTCAATAGTAGATTATGATTATGTAACAACTGTGTAGATAAACGAAGACGCATTTCCCACGCGTAATTAAATCCCGAAATTGCCATACAAACCAATAAGGTTTAAATATAATCTGTATGAAATAAGTCCATATAAAAGTTTATACACGCCTTAAAACATAATACGCATGTCAGTGACATTTATGACCGTTTAAGCTCGTAATTAAACGTCGGAGCAAGCCACAATTTTGAATTTAATTTTTAATTCAGCTTTGTAATTTGAGGGGATTTGCATGTCACAAGCTTTGGGTTGTGCAATACATGGGCAGCTTACAAATTGTGTTTAAAATATTTATATTACCTCTACAATGGGCTTAATGGAATACCGCGGCCTATTTGGTAACGAACATATATTTATTTATTGATGATCAAAAATCTAGAACCTGACATATTCATAAATTCAGAAGAGAAATATGGCCGATTTGACTTGACATTGCTATGTTAAGTAATATTCTTATGTTAAAATATATATAATTTGAATTAATTTAAAATGAACTGTTTGATTTTTTACCTACATACAAATTGTCTTTAGTATGTCGTTGTCATGGAATATTATTTATTCGTATTCGTATATTGGAATTTCGTTATCATTGTTAATATTTAATTTGATTTCATTCGTGACCAGAAATATTGATGGATTTCACTTGAGTAAACACAGAAAGCTATATAAGCAGGACTATCTTATTGTGACAAGGTAAGGCAAGTGGGTGAGCCTTCTGTGTTTGACTGAAAATATTAAATCTCGTACCTAAACTGGTCTTCAGTCGACTTGTAGATAATATGTGCTGAATTTTTATAGTTTAAAAGTAATTTGATAGGTTAATTTTTGAATTTCGACTGAGCCTAATGTTTTAATACGAACATCAAATTGTAAATTTTAAAGGTTTTTGAATATAAAACATAAACTGTTCGCGTCTACGCATTAGCTAATTATCTACAAACAGGTCATGTTTGATAAATCCATAGACTCGACAGAGTTAAACACATAATGATGAACCGGTAGCAGATAGACTATGCAACTACCTATTATCTGTGATTTATGGTGCCTGCCCTCAAATATTGCTCACGTTTTCTTTCACTTGTCAATTTCGATTAACAATATCGTGACAATAGATAATAGATGAGTAATCATAGATAGTATTTACAGCGAAAATCTTAATCTGTACAGTATTAAATGCATACCTATTTACAAACTTATTTAACGTAGAAAATGTTATTCAAAACATTTACGTAATAGTATCAATAAAATTATGACGAATGCACGTTCTTTTCACAGTAATGAAAAGAGACAAAGGCCTAGGGTTGCTACATCAAAGCGAAAGTGAAAGTTTTAATTAATTTTTATTTTAAACATGGTAAATGGATAAGTCCACATTCATAAATAAATAAAGTCATTGAGTATATTTCAGACATGTTATAATACATTTAGACTTATTGTCAAATGATACAAATAATTTTGTCATTTGTCGATTATTATTTTTATCAAAAGGAGTTTACCCCGAAGTATGTATTCTCCACACATCGAAGGAGTAGATGAAAGGGAAATGAGAGAAGTAATTAATTAAAAAGAGACATTTAAAAGACACGTCAAAGTGTATTTCTTCTCCTTTGTTTTATTTAATTTTATTTGTATGTAATGGAAGACTACTACTTCTACTTCTAAGAACCGAATATGGGACGGTTAAAATGTATCTTCTGTGACCTCCAAACCCAGACAACGCGGAACGGATCCCAGGAACTCCGGTAGTAGAGTAATTAAACCAAATCACTGTACATTCTGAAATTACTAGTCTGCATTACGTTCTTCTATAAAACTGTTAAATGGCTAAACAGAACAGGAATATCTTACTAATATTAACAAACTTAGGAGCAGGCAACAAATATAAGGCACCTTTCATTCAAATTCTTCACGAGTATAACAAGCAGAGTAAACGTTATTTAATGACAGATCCGGCTGTGGGCTTATTATTTGAAAGAATGTTTATCAGGTACCTAACCTGCTTTAAACAAAATTTATTAAATTACTAAGTAAAAATATAACTTATACTTTATGATATATTATGTGATGAGCTGATAACTGGCACGATGCTTTCAACTTTTTTAAGATATAATTCTATATTGTATTTGTTATAAAAAATAAAATCTTATCATTGCCAAACTCGAAATAAAAATATTAATTTTCGAGTAATTTAAGCTTTATTAATTTATTATTATTCTAACACCTTGTTGCAGAAATATAACACAAATTACATAACTAATTGAAAGGGACGGAACTTCGAGCGATCTTTTCCAAGCAACGACTTTTACCTTATATAATAAATTAATTCTAAGAAATAAATAAATCATAAAACTTTTATACTTATGTGCGAACCCTGAAAACTTATAAAAATTAACTAATATGACTACTTTCACATTTAAGAAACGAAGAAAGCGTGCTTCCAAATTAACAAAGTGTAACAAACGAACAGACAGATTTATAGACGTCATAAAATTATAAACTTTTAAAGTGTTCATACATTATCTGTATGAAATCTTATATCCTAACGTTATCTTATGAAACATAGTTTCATATGTTATCTAAATTAAGTATCATGTCGAGAGTAAACATATAATTACTCCGGTTAATATCTCGTTAAGACTTGTATGAAAATTTGTTTGTTTTGTTGTATTCACGAAATAGTTTACGCCATATATAAATAGTTTATAACCGAAAACTACATTTATAGATATAATACTTCGTCGTTACATTTTTCACCACAGTGTGATTTATTTAAGGAATAATTTCAGACAATAAAGGTAAAATCGATACAAGTACACATATATACGCGTAAAATATACCCCCCTCCCTCCCTTTAGTAGGTGATTTTATATGTCTCGTTTATTTTATTTGTTTATTAGTCTGAATACAATAACCTCCGTAGCGCCTTGACGTCCGTCGTACCAGCTCAGAGCGTTTCTTAAAGCCGTGAACCGCCAATACGTGGAACCAGCTGCCCACTGAAGTATTTCCGAACAAATTATTGCGTATTCTTTCTACTTTCAATTTTAAAAGGCCGGCAACTTGCAAGCCTTTTGACAATGTGACAGTCCATGCCAGCGGTCGGCCAGCGGCACGTCCTGCCCGTTTGCCCCCAGTTACATAAAAATAAAGTCCACCTATATTTAATTGCAATGCATTGTTAGACCACACAGACATAATAATCTTTCGTTTCATCACTACATTTAAACAGTTATGGATAAATTTAAACGTAATTAATTCTAGTGAAGGCTTTATTTTAATTAGATTAAGCCCACGCGCAGTGTATATTTACAATATCGTTATCCGTGTGTACAATCCGTATACAGAATCGCACGAGGAAACATAAAGGCATAGTTTTTAGTATTACCTTCGTGAAAGGCAATTATCGTAATTATAACGTCGCTTTCATTCGAATGAATCTGCTAAGTGACATATGGGCTCCTATTACGCCTAAGCGAGGAGCGTAGAAAGCTGTCTCACATCAAGTGTAATTATTTTTTAAATAAGTGTTTGACTTCGAAAGTGGAGAACTTTGAAACAAACATAACTTAATAAATAAAATAATAAATGTGCCTTATTTAGTCTGTGGCGTTAGTGTAAACAGAATGTCAATAACGTATTGACATATGTAAGTCATACTTAGTAAGATCTACTCCAAAATGTGAATAAAGTATTGCCATATATAAGTCATACTCAGCAGTTAGTCGACTTTTAGCAGTTAGTCGCGATTCTTATCTAAATTACTAAAAGTAGCGAAGATAAGATAAGATTTGGAGGAGGTCTTCACTCAGTCAGAGGTCGTGTACTATATTAAAAAATAAACTTATTGTTATCTTTATTTTATAAATATTTATTGTCAAAACTACAGTTTGCACATGCAATTGTTAGGTAATTGTGTAATAATTGATAGCTTAATCAAAGATAATTATCATAATTGTCTCTGGCTTTGCGGACTAGATTAGGAGTTCATCAACCTCATAAACATGCTTGATTTAATATGCAATTTACTGCTGATGTCTAAGTTAAACACATATGGTTTCATGGAACCGTATTCTGTGGTGCAGTGGAACAAAGTGTTAATTGCCGCACATATAAGCAGTGTTGGCCTTGGCTTGAGTGCCACCCTCATCCCTGAAGTCGTTCCGTTGAAGGCTGTGCATCTACGAAATTTTCTTTTCATTTGTGCAAATAGCACTTCTATGTAGAAGGCAAACGCAAACCAATATGACTTTAAAGCAAATATCGGCGACTTGTTTCGTACAAACGCGCATGGGCCTAGACCGGGCGGTGAAGGAGGCTCGGAGTGGTCGGAGGCTAGTAGGTCAGCCTAGGTACCAATGGATCGATAAATAAGACTTGCTGGAACTGAAAGCCAGCGGCTGGTGGTGGCACAAGACAGGGAGCGCTGGAAGACTCTCATTTTGGGGGGCCAAGACTTTTTGGATCGTGGATTAAGTGAATGTGTGTTTGACAGAAGGGTGATCGCTTACTTGTCTTTAGAATAAAAATGATAGTGGAATGGATGCAATCTGAGACCAAGCTTTATGCCGCCCATGGACACACCAAACGGCTAGGAGGTGCAGTTCCAACCTTTATAGTTAGACTCTTTTCTTGAAGGCTTTGTCGCTTGGGAAAGTTATCGACTATATACAAGAACGAATAAAGTCAGTAGCTCACGAGAAAATTTACCTGGTGAAAAATGGTTTTGCATGGTTTATAGACGAATAAGTTAAGACTTCAGAAAAATAAAAACATAAGCTTTATCATCTCTTACATAAGTATTATATACAGGTCACGTTAATAGATAACTACAATATAACGCGATATTTCTCTGATTATAACTGAAAAGCTTTGAGGTGCCGGTACTACTGTTATTAAATAAATCTCGATGTTATCTCACACTAACAAGCAGGAAAGAATCTAGATAGCCAACTCGATTAAGAGCAATTAAAATCTCGCATTAGTTCGGCGCGCTTTGTGACCACGTGACTTGGACCATTCTGAAACGCATCGCGTGACTCTTTGCACCTCAACTATTGGAACTCACGCGAACTCTCATAAATTAGTTACTTTTGGAGAATTTTATTATTTTATTCTGATTTGTGCGGCTACGTTGGTCTATAGTTTATTTATTTAGTAACAGCCAATAGATTTGCACTATATATATATATCTTTATTTTTACCACAAAATTAGGACAAACACATGATACAAACAAACAAGTCGACGTATATACAACACAATCAAGTAGGTAATTCCTGAACATAGGTTCTTTGCACTATAAGTGATAAGGACAGCCGAGTTGGCTTAGTGGATTTGAGATTCCTTAAACGTGCACGTCATAAGTCTGAAGTCGTGCATTCAAATCATGGTTGCCCACCAATGGACTTCTTTCTGTGCTCAAAATAACTTGGAGAAAACCGGCATGTCTCAAACCAACAGATCTAAAATATAGACCGTTTTGCTGTATGGTTGTAAAACGTGGAACGTTACAAATGAGGAGCAATGAGGTGAAAATTGACAGGAATATTAAACATCGAAAGTGGAAGTGGCGATACGCTCCGGAGACATCCAAGTTACAAGCGGCGGTATCACTTAACATCAGGTGAGCCTCCTGCCCGTTTGCCCCCTGTTCTGTAAAAAGTTACATTGAAAGCAAAGCGTCGACTCACCAATCGATTTCCAGTAGTAGTGACTCTGCGATATTATCATGAAGGCAGATTGCCTGCGCACACTTGTTTAGAGATAACGCGGCTAATGCTCAGTGTTTCTATTTAGCAATTATTTGCCAGCTCATGAATCATTTATAACTTTGACTTGAACTTTCAACAATTTTCGAATTCTCTTTTTATCACGTCGGGCGTCCCCTAATTTGTTTTGGATTTGAATTCGATTCGGCCAACTCCAAATCAAATCGATTTCCATTCACACTAGGTTCACTTCGAACCAAGGCAAGAAAGAATAGTTTTTTTCTAACAAAGCTACTTAGTTACATTGGCCAGATATCTATACTTAGGTACAAAAAATCTTTGCGTTTTATATTTTATATACATTCCGAAGTTAATCTACAATGAATGTGAAATATTATACGGGGGAACGTCAAATCTTTTTCCAGAGACGCGCCAAAGAATTGGTAGAATTTCTTGCTTTTTCTCCATTCTACGCTTTTGGTGGCTTTGATTTTTGACGTTCATAAGTGTACAAATGTTATCTACATGAATACATGATATTTGATTTACAATAACTGTATTGAACAAACCGATTAGCACAAGCCCGAGCCCAATAATGTATCCACAATCTCAGATTGTTTTCAATGCAGTCAATCGATCTCCTCGATCCCGATCATCCCAAGATGTAGATAGGAGATTGATTATTGGTAACCAAATCCATTTTTAGCGACGGATAGAAAGCAATCTCTTCGCTCTTTACACTCATATTCATAATAAATATAAACCAAATAAAGTAAATATTTAAAACATATCAAATAGTTTTTTAATCATTAAAAACTGGTGTAAGTTAATATCTTAAGATAGGATATTGGTACACGTTTGTCGCTATTTGGATTAAGATGTCTATCTAATGCTATGCTCAAAAATGGATTGAGATAGGTTATTGGGTTTGGGCGATAGAGAAGTCAATAGTGTAAGATATAAGTATCAATTATGTAAATCCTTTAGGCCCCATTTTGCCTACTGCCAGTATTAAAACAACCGTTAAATAGATTTTGAACATATGGTAGTCAAACTAAGCTCTAAATTATGCATTTGACTATAAGGAGTCAACATGAGCGATCAAAAGTGTTCGTGTATTACTACTACTTACTTACTTGTGTAATTACTAACACATATCATTACTGGCTTTATCAAGGGCTTACCTGAAGTTAAGTGATAACGCCATCCATGGTCCAACATTGCTAGAAGTCTCGCCAGTGCGTCGCCGGCCTTTTAAGAATTTGTACGCTCTTATCTTATTCGAATTGGTTCGACAATACTTCAATGGGCAGCTGGTGATTTATTAAGGCATCAAAGTGCTAAATTTCGAAGATAAGTTGGAATTTTTCTATCTGATTTAATCGCATTGACATATAGTAGTAGATATGAATTCCCTTGTGGTATAAACAATGTATATAATAATAAATATACTTAAAGTTCATCCCGCTCCAAGTGTGCTTTCTATT
The DNA here is from genome assembly GCA_028984075.1 of Pieris mannii. Lineage (NCBI taxonomy): Eukaryota > Metazoa > Arthropoda > Insecta > Lepidoptera > Pieridae > Pieris > Pieris mannii. The sequence continues at coordinate 2,233,882 of CM054784.1, forward strand.
TAGATCAGTGTTTCCCAAGTTGTAGCCTACGCCCCGTGTTTCGTTAAGAACTTCGTAGTATTAAATTCATCCTAAAACCTATCATTTAAGCTTGATAAGAAAACAATTCAATTGTTTAATATTAAAAATTATGTTTGTTACATTGCTAGAATTTTATAAAGCTTAAAATGGCACATAAAAGGTTCTGAAATACTGATATAGATTATGTTGATTTGTACACAAATTTCTAGGAAACTAAAATGAGTGATACTTTACTAGGCAGGTATTAACTTACCAATTCAGGTTTCATCAGAATCGATTTAATAATTATAGACATACGGGTATCCACGTGACGTTACAGTTACTTGCAATTTAGTTTGGTTATGTTTTGATGTTAATTTTATTCGATTAATTTTATTCAATTATTTTTGTAATGTTTTATGCTTTATTTTATCTTATTTTGATTATTTTTAATGTGTGTATAAGCTTCATTAAATCAGAATGTTGTATGCGCTTATAATTGGGGTAGCACTAGGCTTGTGTTTGTGTTTGTGTTACATGCATGTATCAGTGTCTACTTTGTTGGTGCATCAAATAAATAAATAAATAAATAAAAAATAAACTTCTAAAGGCGCATGAAGGTAAAATTACTACGGATGAAACGTCACGAAGATGTGCAGCGTTTTTGTCGAATAAACAGAAGAAGACGGATTGAGAGTGAGTGAGAAAGGGAGATCAAGAAAAAATACACGCTGTTGATGTATTCGTTTGGTAGTTACATATTAGAACTTTAGATGGCAATTCTGTCGCATAACGTCTTGTGCAGAAAACGTAGAATTTTTATTTATTTATATTATCATAAGCACAAATACAGTGTGTAAAGAATGTGAATCTTATATCTTTAAACGAGCAATTCTTGTATATATATATAATTGGAATCTCGGAATCGGCTCCAACGATTTTCATGTAATTTAGTATACGGGGGCTTTCGGGGGCTGTAACTCGATCTAGCTAGGAATAATTTCTAGAAAGTGTAATTTTATTCGTGGTTTATTAACTTAGACATAGAATTGCTCGTTTAAAGATGTCAGTCAAAAACTTAAATATGAATATAATTACCTTTATTCGATAATTATATTCATATTTCATCATTTTATTACTATGTAATTTGTACTGAAATATAATTTCCAAAAAACACAATTTATAAAAATAAATAAATACCGAGCAAAGCTCGGGCATCCAGGTACTATAGATATAAAAATACATGGAGTGATCATATCTGGTACATGATCATTTATTAGGCTTTTACCTTAGTAATAATTAATTAACCTACAAAGAAGTTTAACTTCTGACTTTGTACTTAAACTGATTTTTTTTTAATCTAGTCGGCTCCTCGCAGATTCTTTATTATACATCATGAATACACTAACTGTATTCGTATGCAAATCCTGTAAAAACGTTGAATACTGACCTAAATGTTTTCTGAATAACTGAGCTCTCACAGATATCGCGAACAATATTATTTTATTTTTAATCCACTCTGTTTTCGTAGTATTCGCGAGCGTTTCCAAATGAGGGAATTTGCATAAAGAATTTGGTACAGAAATAGAATTTAAATTCTGTTACATTTTGATTCTCAAATATCAGAACGAATATTTAAATGTATTGTTTTTTGTTTGAATATATTAAACTGACGCGTTTTGGCTATTAAGGAATGTTTTATAGGTAGGTACATATCGCGATCGCATATCTATACTTTTATTTATTTAATGTACAAGTAGATTTATGCATTACAATCGTTAGACCCATTAAAATCTCTGTTAGGGTTTTCAGCTCTTCCATAACAAAACATACTTTAAGGGCGATACAAATATATACGGCATTAGACAGCGTTAGACAGTGTGTGTGTTAGTGAATGTGTATGTGAGTAAATGAATGCGTGTGGGGTGTGTGAGTGTTACTGCGTAAGATGTCTTCAGCAGCCCGTCTGTTAGTAATGTTTTTAAATAATAGATGCCTGAATCAAATCTGTTTCTGTACCTCGAAATCCGACATACAACTGAGCGTCTCTAATGGCAGCTGCCCATTTCCGGACTAATCCGCTTAGGCTAAGAAAAGAGTACCAATTCCTAAAAGCAACTTACTCCTGAACCTGTCCTGTATATCCACGCCCATTTTCCCCGATTTATAAAAAATGGCATTGGGGTGAGTTTCAGTTCGCTGATATATATAGATATATTATTATAGTCTATTTCTATATTATAAGATATATGTTTTCTTACAGTTCGATGACACCCCAAAGGTCATGGGGCTGATTTATACGTGCATCTGTTTCATTTATAATTAGTTCTTTAATTAGACTTAGGGTACTTCAAGAAAAGAGCGTACCAATTCTTAAAAGGATGGCATCGAGAGTGTCCATGCGGCGGTATGACGGCGGTATCACTTACATACATCAGGTGAGCCTCCTGCCCGTGTCAGGACTTATGTTCTAAGAAAAAAAACCGAAACTTGATCTAGATACGTTAACTGCTAACCAATTAAGATATTGAAAGTATGCAAAACTGTGTCTCGGCCTTCTCACCAAATAATTATAATCGTTCAGCAAAACTTCGACTTAGACACTTTCTCTATGTAAAACTACAATAACAATTGAATATTTATGAAGCGTAACAAAAGTAATTATAAATTCAAAAAAACAGCAAATAGTCTCTGCGGTTTTCAACTCCGTACACCATGAATTTCCAACTGAATGAAACATTCTTTAAACATGTATGTAGATGCGTGTGTAGGGTTGTCACAAGACATACCTATTTCTTATAAAGAATGTATTTATTTGAACACACAAAACAGTATTTAGAATTTTCTTAGCATAGTAAATTTATTTAAAACTTTATAAATAAAAAATTAAAACAAATTACAAAATATGTTGCTGAACACAAACTGGGGGGCCCTCAATAGTACTCGAGTATTTTTTTTTAATTCCTCGAACTGCGAAGGTTTTTATGGAGAGAAGAATTTAAAAAAAAAATTTAACAGTCTCTATTGGGCAGCATATCAAAACGTTCCATAAGTGGGTTTGTAGGTCTTAAATAGGTAGGCTAATTAAAAAAATATAACTTAGGCACGTGCGGCTAGTTAAAAATAAATCATAGGAATTTAAAACGTTTGGTCCCTGCAGTGTTGTTTTACTTGTTCTGTTAAGTACTTTTAGTTATTTATTTCAATTAACTAAATCTGAACTGATTCTGAACGACTATACGGTTAGAGCTGGCAACCCTAAGTGCGTGGTAAAGCGCGCAAGGCCCGCGGGAACGCGGTTACGGGACCCAGTAATTAAACCACAAGATAATTAGGTCAGGCATCTCGTGTCACACTGTACGCGGAATGCTCCACAGGAACGGATTTCGATGTTTACATATTTTTTAGTTATAATTACGATCTCGGAGAGTGTTACAATCAGTGGTACCCTGTAACTTTCAAAGCGATAGCGAACCCGATATTTTTATATGCAAGTTCAACGCTTAATCAGCCAGCCCAGGGCCAAACTTATTTATTTATTTATTTCATTATAAGTAATCTAACAGCTTACTTAATACATATTATTATACAAAATACTAATACAATACAGAAAGCCAAAACAGATTACATAGATTAACAAATTATGTATAAAAAACAGAAAACAAGCAAGCACATTAAAAGACAATTTTACATTTAAAAAAAAAACAAAATAATAAAATTAAAAAACTGAAATTTGACATTTAAAAGCAACAAATAATACTAAGACTTTAAAACTACTACTTAAAAAAATCAGAGTCTTCCCGCTTCTCCAAGTACTTCTTGACATCTCTCGTTTTGTGGTAGAAAAGATCAATGTCTTGAAAATGGTTGTCATAGTTCGATAAAACCCGAAACATTTGAGAATTACGCAGGTAATTCGACTTCGTACGGGGCACACTGAACAATTTTTGAACTTCATACACATTTGTATGTAGCAACTACGTAGTTATCTATTTCAAAGATAGTATCGTATGTTTAGAATTGGTTTTAGTTAAGTTAAATGGGAATATAGTAAAAAAGCGTTTTAAAAGGAGAATTACAGAAGGTAAGAATGACAGTCTGAGATACGATGAGGTTGTAGGTTCCATCCCCGATTGCACCAAAGGACTTTCTGTCTAAGTGCGCATTTAAATTTCGCTAGAACGATGAAAGAAAACATCGTGAGGAAATCGGCTTGCCTTAGGACCCAAAAAGTCGACGGCATGTGTCAGGCACAGGGGGCTCATCACCCACTTGCCTATTAGATAATCGTAAAACTGATAAAGAAATCTCAAGCCCAGACTGAAAAGATTGGAGCGTTATTTTGTTTGATTAAACTTTTTTGTATGACAATGTTGATACACAGGCTCTTAAAAATAATACTTGATTTGATACTCGATATGAAATACAGTTGTCGTAAAATTTTATTTAAATATTTATTTTATATGTTAATGAAAGTTTACTTAAAACCTTCTTTAGAAATTACGTATTATATAACATTATCCCAATGCTACAAGTACGTTCCTGTGTCCATAATCGTTGTACGAAATCTCTTCGCATATGCCTAGTAATAAAGGAACATAGTTCTGTTTCTGTATAAGTCTATTTGTTTTTACAGAACAGGGGGTAAACGGGCAGGAGTCACCTGACCTTAACACAACCACCCATGGATACTTTGCCAGAGGGCTCGCGAGTGGGTTGCCGGCCTTTTAAGAATTTGTAGGCTCTTTTCTTGAAGGACCCTATGTCGAATTGGTTCGGAAATATTTCAGTGGGCAGCTGGTTCCACAAAGTGGTGGTGCGCGGCAAAAACTGCCTTGAAAATCGCGCAGTTGTGGAATGGCGGACGTCGAGGTGATACTGGTGGAATTTTGTGTTCTGCCTCGACATCCGATGATGAAACTCAGCTGCAGGTATTAATCCGAACAACTCTTCTGAACATTCTCCATGGTAAATGCGGTAGAAGATGCAGAGTGACCCCACATCTCTACGCAACGCCAAAGGATCTAGCCGCTCGGAGAGACATTGGTCGTCGACGATTCGAACCGCTCTTCGTTGCATACGGTCAAGTGGAAAGAGTTGGTACTGGGGAGCCCCCGCCCAGAGGTGAGGACAGTACTCCATGTGGGGCCGAATTTGCGCTTTATATATGTATAAAAAAAATCTATGTAATCTGTTTTGGCTTTCTGTATTGTCATAGTATTTTGTATTATAATATGTATAAGTATAAGCTGTTAGATTACTTATAATTAAATAAACAAATAAACATTAACTGATTTATATTTCATATTATTAAGTTGAATTTAGTTAAATTGTTAGTTGTCATTGTATTTTACAATAAGATACTATTCAAGAAAAGATTTACTTTTATTCATATGCTGTATTTGACTAATTGCGTAAAAGTAATTAGAGGCGTGTCCAGCAGGCATATAAAAACTTGTGTCCACAGTCCACAGAGCCATAAAAGGGGAATAGTAAAAATATTACCCGGAGATAAACTAAACAGATTTACGGCTAAGAAACGCTCACCAATTACCTTTTTATAGATCGATTGCAATAAAAAACTTTGAACGCATCTAACACCGCAATAAGGTATAACGTGTATATTGTCAGAAACGTCAATGTCAAGCTGTCAGGGTCCCGATTTTATTCATATTCAATATTTTAAAGAATAATTTACTAATATATATACATCAGTAAATTATTCGCTTAGTGTTGGCTTAGTGGCTTCAGAGTGCGACTCTTATACCTGAGGTCGTAGGTTTGATACCGGACTGAATTTTTTTTTAATCTACTTATATTTTTTTTCATACATTGTCTCTTTTCTGAGACATCATGGAACCTTACGATCTAGAGCTACTTAGGACTAATTAAATTTTTAAATCTTACCTATTCTACTGAAAAGGATATTTAATATAAAGTGTCCAGTAACACTACTATAGTCTCTATTAATGGGAAGACACTGTTCTGGTGTACTATTTTAATCCACTTATCACAGCTTAGAACTTAAGACTTACGTGCACTGACACTAATTAAACTTAAAAAGTACTTCAAATAAAATACTAAGCGTCAATGAATATTTTGTTTTTAGTCTGTGCGTTTCAGATAACATTTCGTATTTATCTGTGGCCCATTTTAATTCACTTTCGGTGTGAGATACGCCGTCCAAAAACCTACCACTAAACACATTTATCACTTTCACTTAACTCACACATGATTAGTGACTTATGTGCAAGAAAGTGATTTTGTTAATTGCTCGAAGTTTCAGAGCTGGATTGACTTTTATGTTTGTCTAGTTACGGAACAGGCTTGGCTACTTTCAAAATATATAATAAAATTTGAGATTCGTGGGTCAATAACCCTTTCATTTTGTCAGCTGCCTTACTCTGACACTTCAATAGAGATTGCAATTTTAATATTCACAAACGTAAACACGTAACGTAAAGTTTGCGACGCGTGACATATTTACTACGAAGAAAATACATCAGGTTCTGTCGATGGCTTTAAAAAAATCTTTGTTAGAGATTTCTGGAAATGGTTTCCAATGTTACAGAGTAATGCTCCTGATATATAACAAACTACCTTTTTTGTAAATCTGATTAGGTACTAGCTGCCTCCGCAAAACTTCGTTTCGCCTTAATATATAATAATAAAAAATGAATAAAAATGTTTTTATTTATTTTTACAATGTGTAAGAAGTGGGAACTCTTTAAATAAAACGTAGATGTGCCCATACCTATTTTTTTAATATCTATCATAAATGTTTGTCGACGAAAACCGCCATCAGAACAAGGAATTCAATTTGGTCCAGTCGAGTATATCTTAGAGGAACATATTTTGCGATTTAGTTTTATTTACAAGTTACTTAATTAATAGTGATTTTACAAAGTTTGCTTTAGTATCCGCTAAGCTTCTATTGTCTTAATAATTCAATTTAAATTCCATATTCAAATCTAAGCTTTAAGAATTTAATTATGTCCACAGACTAACAATGGAATGTAAAAACTTTCTAGATTCAGAGACAATATTTCACGCGACGGAATAAAGATTTTCGCAACATTTAAACAAAGGCCCACTGCAATTAATTTTCCAACACTGGGATAAAAACTGTATTAAAACTTTTCTATATATTTTGTTTTTGAAGGATATTTTGATTTTGTGTTGCAATTTATTAAATTGACACAATATTTGATATAGAGTGTGCATTAATTGTGTTTAGGTGACACTATTGCAGGCTGTACAATGTAAGATTTCCTAACACAACCTAGGCAGAAGCACCATCATCAGTCATAGTACATACGAGTATCTAGGTTTCATTAAACATTAAGATTTGAATTATCCCGATAATTATTAGTTACTCTGTGGCTTAGAGTTAATCTCTATAGATCTAGCCAAAAAAATACGTAAAAACAATTGAATTTATCTAAAAATGTTCACGTGCTAATGGTATTTCTATACAAACTATTTTTTATGATAGAAACGATGCTATGAACAATATTTTTAGCTGAAAGACTTGTTGTTGTCCAATGGACCAGTAACTGTTTTAGGTACTACCAAAATTATGAACTGAATGCTGGGCCTACTTATGTACAAAGAATTACTCATAAAAATCTAATACATTATATCATTAAATATCATTCCGGTAATGATAGGAGCTTTGATATCAACTGTCGGTATCATCGTTAAATTAATAGCCATATTCTAATGATCCCATGGTAATCAAGGACTTAATGATTACGAGTTAACTTATACCTAATATCAGTTAAAATATATCGTATGTATTTTATATTGGTTTTGGATTATGATGATTCGCATAGTGAATAGTTAGTTTTGAACCTCAGATAGCAATCTGTTTCATGGTCATTTGTTAATCTAATAGGCAAGTAGGTGATCAGACGTCGTCGAGTTTTTGGATCTAAAGCCGGGTTTTTCACGATGTTTTCCTTATCAGTTAGCTAGTTATTTAGTTATATGTTAAATTCACACAAAGAAAGTCCATTGGTGCACAACCGGGGATCGAACATACGACATTAGAGCTTTTAGGACCCTTTAGGATAACATTAGTCCTAAATCAAAAACAGTGCTTGGATTGATGACACAATTTTCAACAAAAGAAAAGTGTAATAAAAATATTTCCTCTTCACTTTGTGAATTGAACATTAAAAACCTCTGAAAATGTATGTATAATGTTATGTTTTAAAATATACACCTCTGTTTAATTAAGTAATTGATACGGCCAGCGAGTTTTTCTTTAACACTTTTTCTTATATTATATTTTCACGCTTTTCTTCCTTCCATAATAAGATAATAGTCATTATACGCGGCATGCACCTTTTAAACATATCATCCGGTTATCGTAATTTCTAAACAGTAATTTCAAAGGTCCATCTCCATGGAATTGCAATATTGCTATTTTGTCGAGCTTCCCAATACATTTCACCGTATTTGAATCAGTTGCGCCCGCGCATCAGGTCTGTTTGCACGTGTATTCGCGTAACGCGTACCTCGCGAAGTGTTCGACAAAAACCTGTGCAGTGATATGATTTTGTGTTTGATCTGGATTCGTTATTTGTGACATTGACGACGTAAGTTATTTTTAATATTTAACGTTTCTAATTAAGGTGATATAAAAATCGATATAACCAATTCCCCAAAGAAATATTAATAACGTCGCGCATTTAAATTATTTAGAAATCGAACGTACGTGCATTGCTTATATGGGATTTATAGTTTTTAGAAAAACAAATAAAATACGAAAAATTCTCGCAAAAAAGTCAGTGGAACTAATTGATAAGGTCATTACCAAAGCGTTCGAGAGCAATACGAATGGAATAATGGAGCACAAGTTATTCACGATATCTAATACAGGTATCTAATGTTCATGCAAAATGCAACGAATCTCCGTTGCCGAGATTGGCTGCGTGCGCGCACGGTTAGGGCTATGAGATAGGCCAGCTGATTAGGAAAATACAATTCATTAACTAAACAAAATAACCTACAAATGATATTAATAACGTTATTTTAATAGACATTTAAAAAAAGTTATTAAATTTATTTCATAAATACTTCTTGCATTTTCTCTTATTTTGCTTATAAATATATTGCTAAAATATACAAAATTAATGCCTGATATGAAAATAACGTACGTATATTGAATGATATGAAAATAAGATTTGATGATTTTTTACATATATAGGTATATATGTTCTTCAAATCAAATCATTTATTCCAATTAGAGCATCTAAAATGACACATTTTAACGTTAAATAAAATATAAAGATTATTCTAGTTGCCCCCCTAAAAGATAGTTTCGTGTGGAGAAGAATGAGCAAGGAACTCCACACTTACTCTTTTAAAATATAATTTACAATAATTGTATATATTAGTTAAATAATTATATGTGAACACAATGTACTTATTTATTATTGATTTAATCTATAATAATCAGTTTTTTTATCTCATGATGATGATCATAAGACCGCTTTTTTAAATAATTTTATAAATTTAAACAACAGTTGTTTCTAAAAAGTATATCTACAGTTTTACTATAATGTGTGGTAGCCCTATCCGAGTATGTTAGTGGCGCGCATGCGTAGTGAGAGTTAGAAGATGTAGCAACGACCTGGAACGCATCAGCTCGAATTAGCGCCCGTAAAGATATTAATATTTTAATAAGTTTCGCGTGCAGGTGAGAGCATAAGGTTTTCCTTGTAGTTTTTACAAATTCATTTTTTGTCTATGATTTTTAAAATTAAATTGGGTATCCATAAAAATTTCCAGTTACTTAACATTATTTCAGTTAGTTATTTATTTTAGTCCCTTAGTATTTTCCTAATACACACAGTAAACTGAGGTAGACAGTTTAAAATGAAACTCAGAATCGAATGGATGTTTTGTGTATTAAATTAAAGTCACTTACTTTTTGTGTTTCTGTGGTTGTGTGACACGATTATACTCTGCGTGGAGAAACTATTGAATATATCAATTCAGAAGAAAAAATACATTAAAAATTTATGAGTAATTATACAATATATATGAAGCTACTCAGAGTATTTTTATTTATTCATTAGTCATCATAAACAGACTCCCAAGTGCGTTGCCGGCTTTTCAAGAAGTACGTTTTTTTATTGAACGACCCGAAGTCGAAATGGTTCGGAAATACTTCAGTGGGTAGCTGGTTCCACGCGGTGATGTGCGTGAAACTGCCTTAAGAAACGCGCAGTTGTGGAGTGGACGTCATACCGATGGTATTTAGTATTTTGCCTTCATGTCTGATCTCTAAGGTGTTGCTTCAGTAATCTGCAATAAAGTTACAAACTGTTCAGACACTAAAAGTTAACTAATAAAAGTTACTCATAGTATAACCAATCAATTTAATCGCTACATAACTGGATTTAATAAATTATAAGCCAATCATTACACTAATTTGTATGAAATATACTCCATATTCCTGTGTACTACAGCACTACTGACAAGTCATCAATTAAACGAATTACACAGTATAAGATGACAAGATACTAGCGCAGTCATCATCTACTTATCTAACGACACACTGTCGTGTTCACAGATAGAACTATAATTGATTTGTTGCTTTCCATACAAATCAAAGTGGAAAAAGTAATATAAATATATCTACTAAAATTGCTATGTTGAAGACATGTATTTATGAGTTATGACATTGTTTCTTGCATATATAAAAAGTTCGTTAACTTGTCTATATTTTTAGCTTACTGTATCCATTTAAACTTCAAGTTGTGACATATAATTTACAAAATTAGCTCTAAAACTTCAACAACTTATTTACTATTGTGCACTGAAAAACAGCAATCATTAATATCAACATGGCTCACACACCTGGGCACAGATGGCGCCATACTTTATGTGCTAATATTAAATCGCGTTAGGATTTTGATTATACTCTTACGCCCGAAGCCAATAATGTATCCATAATCTCAGATAGAAAACAATCTGACATTGTGGATTGTCAGACCGTGACAGTCGATTTATCTGCATCCCAAAAACAAAACCCTACGTAGACAATCCATTTTTGACATCCATTTTCCACATCGAAGGATAGAATGCAATATCTTGCGTTTATTGAGAACAGCAAGATAATTAATAATAAGATAACTAACTCTACCAACAACAAGGTGAAATATGATGAGTGGAATAGTATTATTGAAAAATTAAACGCCACAGTACAACTCGGCGTACCCCTATGCACATTATTTCACCCGTCAAACAAACTGGGAAAAATTTAAGATAGGATATTGGCACAGTTCAAATGTCATTATCATACAAATATACCGACCCCACTTACCATTATATAGCTTATTGGATAGCTTGTATCGCCAAATGGCTATTACAATCCGTCGATTGGTTATTGGGACACTGTTTACAACATTAGATTAAGATATCCATCTTAGATAGTCAAAAATGGATTGAGATAGGTTGTTGGGTTTGGGCGTTAGTTTTGTTATTTGCATCTTAAATTAAATTTTGTGAATTAGTCGATAATAACGAGATTCTCAATTATCGGTATAACCCAAGTTGTCTGATCCAACAGACAATATACACTGTAACATAAAAACTGCAAGCTGTAATTAATTAATGGCATTATACTCATTGACTAGTCCCAGCCCAGCCTATTTATCTAAAGACTAAAATCAAAATTCTTATCACAATAATCATTACACTAATTCCCAATTTCCTTCCTTTGGTTTTGTGCTTTCAATCTTCTCACTCGGCCCGTGGTGTCCAGAAGTTGAATAGCCCCGACATTAACGTGTTCACGTATAATAATAGATATTTCCGATCAAATTCGACTTAGGTTCCTTCGAGAAAAGAGCGTACCAATTCTTTAAAAAAAACTGGCACTTGCGAGCCTTCTGGCAATGTCCATGGGCGGTGGTATACTTAACATCAGATGAGCCGCCTGTCGGTTTGCCTCCTAATACATAACTAAAAGGTTTCGTTAAGTCTGCTGGTGTTAAAGTATTTGAATACACATGACGGTACTGACTAGTACTATTGATACCTTGCACAACTTGACGACAAATTAACGAAAAGTATATGAAAATTGCAGAATATGCTTCGTTTACCACGTATGTATCATTTTCCATTTGGGTTTAAAAAGCGTGTCATCACTTTATATAAACTATAATTTAAATAGAATTAAGACTATTATTAATATTTTTAATGTATTACTAAATGTGTTTAGTATAAATACTTAAGGTAAGTTACCTATTTATGATAAATATTATTAATTAGTGTGCAGCATATGCAGTAAAGAAAATCAGTTACTGATAAGGACACGGTTAAAATTGTGTATCATAGCTACTTTTACAGAGTTATGTCGTAGGTACAGTATTTTACTGTGGGGTGCTGCTGCAGAGGTTCAATTCATATTTGTGCTGCAGAAGCGGGCTGTTTAGGGTATTTTTTGTGTTTCTCTGAGGGAGTCTGTACGGAATAAGTTTAAGCAATACATATATTCTTGAAGCCTTGTTCTATGTACAAAAAAATTAAACTATTTTAAAACAAATGATGACTTTCACCGGTATAATACGCGAAATAGAACTAATTTGAGTGTATACCTACCAGGCTCCAGAAGATAAATACTCCTAATATGGAAATTGTATTCGTTTTTACAACAAACTCCACAGCGAAATTAGAGAATTATCACGAAATAAATTCAAAGCCCTCGTTAAAAGTAAATTAATCAATAAAGCTGTTTATAAATGTGACGAGTACTTAAATGATCATAATCCTTGGGATTGATTTGCTCCAGTTCAAACACTTTGTATGACTCAAAACTTAGCGATTAAAAAGATTGGCGAAGTTTCTTGCCAGTTCTTCTTGCTCGCTCTACGTCCTGGACTTGCGACCTGGTAGTAAATTTAAATTTAAAAGTGCTTTCATATGTTTGCTTTTGACGTTCATAAGTGTACTTTACCTATATGAATAAATTTTTTTTGAATTTGAATTTGAAAAAGAAATAAATATATAGTGTACGTGAGTATATCCAAAACCAATTTTTTTTCTATAGTATGTATTAAAAACCACTTTCACGCTTTATGTAAACTGTCTATAAATTGATAAGTGAAAGAAGATCTTTTATCTTCAACACTATATTGGTAAATAAATGTCGTCGCTTTCTCCACGTTATATCAATTGGTATTTAATGTACTGATAAGATGACGGCACCAAATTAGGGGGCCTTATCGAAGATGTGACACTGAGAAATGGTACGCTGAGAATAGCTACGGTATAACGATAGGCATTTATTTCGTAATCCTTCAATAAAATTTATGACATAAAAAAACAATTGAAAAATACATAATACAAAAATGTTCGAACATTTACGAAAAAAAGTGTGCGTATACTAGTGTATGCACGTAAGAAGTGAAAAAGTGTGTCTTGCGAAAAAATGATCTATATACAACTTAATGGAAATTCAGTTAAATAAGATAAAGTTTAACAAAAGGCTTCTATTATCATAGACATGAATTCAAATAATACAATTATTTTATTTTACCTTATATGATATTAATACAGAAATTTATTAATTGTCATACAATGATTACTATTACTGTTATCATTATTATATATTTTTATTTATTAATGGCTTCGAATCTTTTCGAATCAACCATGGTAAGGACAAGAAAAAGATGGCGCGTAACGGACACATGTGACGCGTAACCGAAAAATGTGACGGTACATTTTTTTCCAACGCCAATAAAGAAGTTTCACTTACAAAAATCAATAAATATATTTAACGAAGTAATACCTAATTCGGGTTTGTCGTATGTGTGTAAGTGTGTGATGTGATCATAATGCAGGTTATTTCGCACTATGGATATTCTTAATACTAGTTTTAAAAGTCGAGGCTTACACATTTAACATTCATCATCATTACAGGGATTGTCTTTTGATTTTAATGGAAATATTTTCTTATAAATATACAGATGTCGTTGTGTTTTCTCTTAAGATTTAATATTCTGTAGCGGTTCAAATACTGAATTATTTACAGAAATTGAATCATTATGATTATACCAATTTGTTTAATCTATAATGCAGTTTTTTTGGCAACAGTAATTACGTTTTATTCATGTATAACCTAGTTAATATTTTTTTATACATATAACAGGGGCCAAACGGGCAGGTTACTCTTAATACCAGAGAGCTCGCGGGTAGGTTGCCGGCCTTTTAAGAGTAAGTTCGCTCTTTTATAGAAGGAACCTAAGTTGAATTGGTTTGGATATTTCCAGTGGGCAACTGGTTCCACATCGGAGCTGCGTGGCACAAACGCTCAGTTGTGGAACGACGGATAGTTGATAAGTTAGGAATTACTCTTAAGGAAGTAAACGAATTATAATTAGTTGTTGACTTATCTCTCGGTCTATGGTATTGATTTTATTCAAATTTGAATTGAGTTACAATTTGGAAAACGTAGAAAACTCCCAAAACTAATTTCCTTTAGTATGCGGTAAAACAAAAGAGGTATGACGTCTGAGGTTACTAACCCGGTAATTAAAATACAATTACAATGGGTTTCCCGCGCTCTGACAAAGGTCCAGTTATAATATTTGTCAAAATCACAAGCACCGCTGCCGTTAACTTTAACTGCTTGTAATGGAGAGTTTAATAGCGGAAAACATGATAATTTGCACTAACATCTTGTTTTGAATAATTCATTTTATTTTAATTTAAATGGAATTTAATAATAAAAAAGAATTGAATTATAAAACCGTCTTCACCTCAGAAATAGAAGCACATGGTTGTATTCTAAATTTGAATTTTGTTTTATTTTTCGCCTTACGGCCAGTGCCACGCACACTGGACATCATTCCAAAGACAATCACCAATTGCTTTTATTTATATTTTAATTTAAAAATCGATTACTTTTTTGTCTTTTACAGTCTTATTTACTATGGTAAGAGTGATTTCGTTAGTTTGTCATGCATTTTCAAAGTGGCTATAACGATAAGGTAATTTAATAGCTTTTTGATGTTTATAGTATATTTATGATTGGTAAGTGATTTAAATAGGAAATGTTTGTGAACGATAACAGTTTATTGGTCGCAAACATCAAACCATAAGCTTTTATGAATTTTGGAATGAAAATTGCATTGCAATTTGTGTAATATTTAATATTAGGCCATGTAGTTTCCACAATTTTTTTGTATGTATTTCTTTTTCTCTTTTATCATTGTAATATTTCTTCAAATGTAGTATACACTTGTCAATGAGAAATGTATTGTGTTTTTGCATGTCGTGTTTCGTCTCTGTTTGTATGTTTCGTTAGAGTGAATTTTTAAAGTATAAAATTTTAATATTCAGATATTTACATATAAAATTTTACATATATTTTTTAATCTGGGGTATGGTAAATGGTTACTTGGCTCCATAAGTATTTGTATTTATATATCTTACGTTTTAAGTTTCTAAGCGAAGTGTTTCGCACTCAAAGGTTATTTGTAATGTTTAAGTAATAATAATAAAAGATGTAATTATTCGTTCTCACTACTAATAACCTGTTACAAATTAAAACACATTGTCTGTTGTCTTAATGACCAGTTCGACTTTACTAAATTAACCAAAAGCAATCAATATAAAAATTCTCTCGATTTCTCCTAAATCCCATCATCAGATAATCAAAACACCACCAAACTATCACTAACTTTTCAACTGGAACTCGGAGAGTTCCCGGTAGTACTTTTGTACGATCTATAAACATAAAATCTTATATAAAGACTATTAAAAATTGAAAAGCTAGAGAAAAGATACTTTCGCATTTGCGTATTACTATGAACAAACACTCATGTTTCGTAGAACTCCCATGATCTAGCTTATCATACATTATTTATTCAGTAGCTTGATTTTCTTCTATGAATATGGAGATGTCATGCAAAATGTCTCTATTCGACACGCAATACATTGCGATGCTATTTGTTTTATTGATAGAGGTTCTTGAACTTGATTGATTAAAACACGTGAAATTATGAAGGCATAAAAGTTTTTAATTCTGACAAGTGACAATTTGACATGACAGCCACGGAATGACTTGTTTTCTATTTGTTGTGTTCTTTATTCATCATGTCAAACCACATTTATAATATATTTTTCTAGCTTATATAATACCTTAAAATACTAACATTTTTTTTCTACTCTCATCTCTAATCGGTCGTAGGTTCGATCTGACTGTACCCAATGGTCTTTCTCTCTATGTGCGCATTCAACACTCGCACATACGGTGACAGAAAACATCGTTGGAAAACTGTCTTGCTTTAGACCCAAGATAGCCGACGGCGTCTGTCAGCCACAGCTGATCACCTATTTGCCATGTCATCATTAATCTGGAAAGATAAATGATCACGAATCAGAGTCAGAAGTTGTAGCTCCACTGGTTTTTCTTTTACGTAAATACAACACACATGATTACAGGAACACACACTCAGGTCATAGAGAAAAGTCCCAGTATGAAGTTATATATACAGAGAAATAACATAAAACGCAAGAGGATTAGAAAAAATCTTCGTATATAATAGTTAATTTATTTATTACACTAAAGGTATTTCTAGACCCTTCCTCTTACTTTGCGCTCCCGCAGAAAGTTATAACTAATTAAAATTAGCGAAATTAGAGCATGAAGCGACAGTCTTTGGTAACTAATAATTAATTGGAAAACGAGTTTAATTTAACTTATGCGCGAGTAAATCGTTGCTAGTAACTTTTTAAACTAATTACAACTCAGCACCGCAATTAAAAACATTAATAACTATAGTAAGTTTATAAAAATCTACAAAATCTCTAAAGAGCTGACGTTGGCATCTCATGAAAATTAAATAGGTGCTTACGTAAACAGACTATGCAGAGTTTACGACTTCCAGAAACCTAGTGAAAACTACTGATTATAAGAGACGATTTGCTCCTCCCCATACCTGTTTTTAAGGTAGCCAAGCAAAGACGAAGGCCACTGAAGCTTGCGTGGGTGCCTAAGAGTTGTTATGTCGGATTTTTTTTAATAATGTTAGCAGGAACAGGCCTATGAAACCTAGAGGTGTAAGGTACCGAAATGGTTTCAATTGTTTTTACTGACTACGTGGGACTCACATAGCCAGTCTGTGTGTGTAGGATGCCTTAGAGCAATTTTTATCGAAATTTAAAACGGAATGCCGAGAATGCTATCCCAGATAGTGGTAACACAAAATTGGAATTTGTAACCCGAAGATATCTTTTAGATAATATTTTATCAGACTTTAATAAAACTGCTTCAATATTGCAGGGAGTGTGGAGGCAAATTCCGTGCTGTGATGCGCCGCGCGCGCCTCCACTCGACTTATGCATGCCGCCCGCGCACCCGGTAAGTCAATTATACTTAAGTGCTGAGCTACTTGAATTTAGGGGTTTTGCTGTCAACAATAAATTCCAATAATATCCAAATTGAAATCTCAAAACAAACAATCCGCGAAAATGGAGGACACCGAGAGCAATTTCTGCGAAAACCCTTCATCGATATATTCTCTATCTTCTTCATCGATCTTTTAGTCTATATCAACCCCAGGGAAATAACTTTTTCTACAGCTGTGATACTTTCTGACATTCAACACCTTTTGTCATCAGTCACCGCAAGCTGTAAAGCACGCGAAACGTCGGAAAAATTCAAACATTTGTTAACTTATTATAAGTTAATATACAGATCAAATCAAATTAAATCAAAAATCATTTATTCATATAGGTAACATAATGTACACTTATGAACGTCAAAATATACTTTAAAAGTTCTCAAATCAAGGGCGTAGAACGGAAGAGAAGAACTGGCAATAAACTCTCCGCCGCTCTTTTTAATCGCCAAGTTTTTTTTACACAATGTTTGTAAGGAATTGCAACCATTACACCATGTTCCATATGACATCTTGAGTAATAAAGAATAATAAAATAAATTAAAAACAAAGATTTGTCCTCTATGAGGAGGAGGCATGGTGAAATAGGAGCACACACTTACATACTCGTGAGAACAACACGCAAATACATAGCTTCAATCCGGTAAAAAGTGGTTTCTGAAAACGATAAAACCATTGACCTAGTCAATCCTAGTCAGTCGCGTTATGAGCACTTTGAAAATTAAGTTGAGGTAGATGCAAACAATTAACTGCGTCATAATTCTCTACTCATTTCCGCGTAGATTTTAAAAATAAATAAATAAATCAGTGGTGCTACAACCTTTTTAGATCAGGTTTCAGATTTCTATTATATGTTTTTTTCAATCTAATAGGCAGGTAGTTGGTCAGACTTCTGTGCCTGACACACGCCCGACACATACAAGAATGTTTTCTCACGATGTTTCCTTCACCGTTTGAACGAATGATAGATGAACTCATAGACAAGTTAGATTCAGTCGCATTTAAGATTATATTATTTAAATGAATAAAATGAATGGTTATCCTAACCTACTAACCAGAAATGTCAATGTTTTTACATTTTATTTAATACTAAGCATAGCGCAGTAAATTTATTTCAAATCTGTCGTAAGTTCACAAAATAATTCTCGAAAGCTCTCCCGCCTGTAGTCTGCCAAATGCATCGTTGCATATTTCATGAGTGTAAAATGACTCCGGCTTGAAACCTTCACTTTTATTTCACCCTAAAATTGTTTTGTGTAAATTAACGTGATCTTTGTGGCGTATTCGACTCCCGTATTATGCGATATTAAAAAGTGTTGTACAAAAAATAGGACTATAACACATGACATATGACAGTGCCTGCATGCGCCCTTTTTTATAGAACAGGGGAAAAACGGACAAGAGGCTTACTTCATATTAAGTGACACCGCTGCCCATGAACACTCTCAATGTCAGCGGCCCCAGGTGTGCGTTGCCGGCTTTTTAAAACTTGGTACGCTCTTTTCTTGAAGAACTCGAATTGGTTCGGTTATACTTTTGTGGGGACCAGGAGATAGTAATAGAAAATATTGTGTCATTTCATGACCAATTTTTTTTTTCATTACATAATAGATATAGATAGATACAAATGACCAAATATTTTCTGTCACTATCTCCCGGTCTAGACCCAAAATGTCGACGGCATGCGTCAGAAATAGATACAAAAACCCCGAGTTACCGAGAGTTTATAAATCCCGAGTTGATACTTATCATAAAAAATAGTAAAAAGCGGAAATAAATGGAGAATGGCGGATATCAAGAAGAAAACTTTAAATTTCCTGCAAAGTCCTAACTCGGTTTTAACTACTGTAATTGAGCTCGCGGCGCACAGCATTTGACAGTTAACGATTTGCATATTTCAAAACTCTTAAATGTTTTTTATATTTATCGCATTTATTTTTAATAATTTATTTATGCACAATTTTAAAGGGATTCGCTTAGCTCTCGTCAACTAAAAACTTATATACTAAGGAGTTATTAAGGGGAAGTATTTAAGTTACATATAAGGTTGATATTTAAATAATTATATATAAAGTTAGCGATTATCTAGTTAATAAAAGGACCTAGGACTAGTGCTGGACAGGCTACTTCTAATTAATTAGCTATATTTGTTTCAAATAAGTGTTGTTTGATGATTTGCTTATTTAAAAGAGTACGAGTTTTTTTTAACGAAGGCTTTTCTCTCGGCCTACACCCTCTGTCGTTTTGCTGATGAGTACAGGATGCCCACAGATTCAAATGGAATGGTGTGGAATAAGTGATATCTGTCTATCTTATGTAATTATTATATCTCGGGCAGGCGCAGAGCAGGCAGAAAATAAACGGTCCTTCTTCTAAATTCGAATTTGTTTTGAATGGGGTCAAGTGCACAGACGCTAATTAATGATTTAAGTAAAATTAAATTGGCGCCTTGTAGGTAGATAGTAAATGCTGCCAAAGGTAAAGGTACAATAAGGTTTTCACACCCTTGATTTGAGATCTTGTAGAGTATTTTAACCTATATTAATAAATGATATTTTAATTATGTGGAGATTTTTTTTATATTAAAAACGCAATTTCCGTAAACCAGAGAACCTCATACCGCAAATATTACAATGTAAGTGTTGAGTCTATACACGAGCTATTAAACACTGCCTTTTAGGTCAGACAAATAAACATTAGAATGTTTTTTTAATATTAATATCGGTGAAAGTGATTTTGCTTTAAATGACCGCAGTATATGAAAAATTCAGCATTTCTTTTATGTCAACGGATTTGAAAGCATTTTTGAAATGCAAAGATGAAAGCCGGAATTTGGGGTTTAGACATGTCGTGAAATAAGCTTTACAAAGAATTCGGTATTTAGGGGCTGTTCAAGTATTTACTATATTATTACGTAAGCGGAGTAATTCTTCTAGTCAGCAAAAGTAAGCTCACAATTATAGTATTAACGTATTGTTTGTAGGAATCCTCGAAAATGTATTACGTTTGAAGCATAGACAATGAGTGGGTAATTTACGTATAAAAGTATATAATTAATGTTGACGTAATCATCGAATAAAAAATCAAAGATTAAGTATATAAGCACCATCATACATAAGCGACGTCCTATTTAAGTAAATCAGTAAAATGTTACTGTAAAACAAATAAATAGTTCACGAGTTAGTTTCAACAATTGTCAAGTTAATAATGCTCATTGCCTTACTTGATATGAACTAACACGGATCTCTTATGGTCAGTGGTTATAAGTGTTAAATGTCATCGCAGTGACAGCCGAAAAGTTGCTAGCGCCATCTATCGGTAGTAATTTAAAACAGATGGATTGTCTTAACGGCTCTTTTTTAACTTTTGACGCGTCTGGTTGGGTCATTAATGACTAAATATTGCGTTAATTCTTTCTTCCATTAATACCTTATTTTTCCTTTTAATTTATTTAGTTTTAAAAACAAAATCTCTTATATTTTGCTTGTTGGAAAGTTGTCGTGTTTGACAATGAAACGAGATATAAAATATGATGTTTTTTGGTCTGTCTCACATGTTGATTGACTGAGTTGATTCTTCTATACTAACGGAGCATTTGCAAAATCTATGCTTCAATATAAGGTAATTTAATAAACAGTATACTATTTATAAATACCAATTTGGGGTGGACCTACAAAATAATTCATTAAATATTAAAACTATTTAGTTTCTGTACCGGTTGTAAAAAAAATCTTATATCTAATAGTTTCTATGGCCTCAATCATATATAAATATTTATGTAAACTTGATGTGGCTTTGCAGACCGACTCACTCAAATGTATGTAATTTTTTAATTTAAATTTAAAAACATACAAATAATATTTTTTTTATTCTGAAATGTGGTGACGTCACTGTAAGTCTATTTGCGAAAATTTTCATACTTAAATCTCGTAATGTCTATGACATTTTATCGGATTTTACGATTCATACCAACCGTAAGATTAATTGAGATCGACATGAGCTTTAATAATTAGCATCGTTAGCACCTGCACACAAGTAACTGGTCTAATACATTATTTATAACTTTCCACACACAGCCTAATAGCACTCTCGTGTATGAGACGTAAGGGCCAAAATCCCGCAACATTATTTTGCATAATAAAACAGAATGATTGCTATCGAAATGTTGAACGCATTAAGTTAGATGTTGCTTATAAGAAATTGTAATGAATTGTAGATCAGTTTATAGATAAGTTGTTCTATTATGAGAAATAATGATTTTACAGTGCTTCATACTGTTTAGATTGTGTATTAATATTTTTAAATATAGAACGTCCGCAATTCAAATAAGGAATTGATGAAACATATTTGAAGTGCCTTCGTGGAATTGTCAGATTTCATAGAGCATTGTCGTCTGCAGAATTCTACGTTATGCAGATTCTTTTTGATATAAGCATGTACGGTATATTATACTTTGCCTATCTAATATTTATTTATTGTATGTAATCAGAAATAAAAAAGAAATCTACAGAGTGTTCAAAAGACAAATTGGACACAGTTTTTCTAATGAGCTATAAATATTTGTAATTGATGAACCCGTGAAATTAGGTTTTATTTTTTGTTTTGTTGTTACATGTAAGTTTATTTTTTGTTGAGTTGGTTTATGAATTTCTTGCACTCTACCTCTAATATTTCTTTTGTTTTAGTTATTTCTTACTAGGGTTGCGCGGATGAGATCGCTTGTAAGTGATAACGCCGCCCGTTACATCCCTTACAAGTTATGTTACAAAGTTACACCTCTTTTTTTCTAAATATATATTAATATAAAATAAAAGTATTTTAAGTTTTAATAGTACTTTTATACCTGCGTGAGAGTTCGAACACATGTGCATGCCTATGCACATGTGTTGCGATGCCCTTTCATATTAATTTCGTGATAAACATTTTAAGATGTTATAAAACATTACCGTCGCTTTGTATATTTATATATTTTCATGTTAATTCCCCGACTATATGGTCGTCGGAGATTGAGTAAGGTACATACATATATATAGGTACCTTAGGTAAATACCATTGGTAACTAGCATTATTAAGCATTATCTTTTAACACCTTTTTCTATTTATTTACAGCAAATTTTAAATTTTAAAAAATACGATAAGAATCCACCGTGACCTATGAAAATTATATTCATTAAATCGCTATCTAAACCTTTTTCATTCCAATTTCTTGTGAAGAGCAATAAAATACATTGATATTCCAAGAAATTGGTCTATGGAAGTGTTCGGTTCATTAAATTCAAATCACCAATTTTTACGCCGAGTTCAAGACGTATTCACAGCGTTCGTTAAAAAGGTCTCGCTTGATTTTGGTTAAGCGTGTTTTTTGTTTATATTTACATTATCGTATTCGCAAAAAGTCGTATTAAATTAATTTTATAATACAAGTTTTTGTAGCCTTAATCTATTACATGAATTACTTATTGTCATATGGAACATCGTGTAAAACAAAATCGTGTAAACATAGCGATTAAAAAGAGTGGCGGAATTTATTGCCAGTTCTTCTCTTCCGTTCTACGGCCTTGATTTAAAAACTGGCAGTAAATGTAAAATACGAAGCGTTTAATATATTTATTTTTTGACATTCATATTACATAAATGATTTTGATTTTGAACCGTCTCGCTTCTAAGGAGGTCCTAAGTTAGTGAAAAAAAAAATCTTTGTCTGTAAGGCAATGTTGACTAGTAACCTAGGGCTGACGTACAAATGTTCCCCTGAATAATTATGCAACGGCCTCATAATTCGTTATTAATTTTGGGCTAATTTTTTTAAAGTAACGCTTGTAAAATGTTCGTCTCGGCTATTCAAAGTGAATCAGCTATTATTTCACTCTAAATATGGGGTTATGGGAGATCGGGGTGCTTTAAAGAATATATTAGTTTTAGTCTATATTAACCACTCGCGTACAACAATAGAATATTAGCGAAGTTATGAAATTTTAATTGCTATGTAACGAATAAATGCAATGTGTTACATTTTATTTATTTATTCAATTACAGATATGGCTAAACTCATATTAAAAATAGACTATAATATATAAGTATACAATATTAATTAAAAATAACATAAAACACAGTAGATTCTAACCTCTAATACCCTCCAAGTATACCCTCAAATCAGAGTATATTTTTACAGTTAAAGTTTAAGTCTGGCTATGTAGCCAGTAACTCGCTGAGAGTATTCTCGGGGACAAACTCAGACGATTTGGTAAATCGTCACTAAAAAAACAAAGAAACCCTGAGTGAGCAAAATGTATAGCCATGGCACATTTAATATATTATTAAAACTAACACGTATGCTCTTCGTTTAAATTCATTTAAAATTCAAATTCTTACGCAACTCGGGTAAGGAGTATCAACAAAAAATACTTTCACTTAGCCCGATTGGGCTTAATTAACTGATTTTACAGCCCAGAGAATTCGGAGATTTTGCTGTGTCGCTTCAATAAAATATTTTCTCTTAAATTTTGCTCCGTTTGCTTTTCCAAAAATTGCTAAAGCTTCTATAATCTCAATGCAATTATATCGTTATATAACAATATAGTAAATAATAGTATAAAAGAACAGAGACGACACTCATTATAAATTATTTATTTATTTATTTACACTTCGTTACCGTACCTTATACAAGAATATACATATAAAAATGCAGGTTACATAAGAGCAACGGGCGGCCTTATCGCTAACAAGCGATTTCTCCCAGGCAACCCTAATGTATAATAGAAAGAGACTCGTACACAGGGTAAAGTAAAATACGCGCATAAATAATTAATACTCAAAATAACATATAACTAAAAAAAAAGTAAAATCTAAGTAAATGAACAATAATATGCATAAACAAAAATGCAAACCAAATCCAATTATTGGTCTCAAGTTAGGCTATCGTAATAAATTATGTCTTTGTGCAGAGACAATTTATAAAAAATATCGTCATATCTTAATTCAATCAGTAATTATTCATTCTTATTCAGTACTCTTTAAGTCGATTTACCCCGTGGCAAAGTACATCTATGCATGTATGGACCTGGATTCCTGAAACTAAAGCTGCTTCAGGCCAGACTTGACCTTCATTAAAGAATGTTGTAGATACAGATTTAGATGAAAATAAATATAAATTAGACACCGCTGAACCTGGTGATTTTCTCGTTCAATTTTTTAAAATTAATATTTTTTTAATATTATCTATAGAAATCTTTTGTTTGTACTATGTATATTAATAAAATTGTAAATACTGTATATTTGTGTGCTTTCGCCAAAGAAATTAGACAGAAGTCACGGATTTTCATTATTTAAATTATCTTAGAGAAAATAGAAAAAAACTTTGTGGCTAGTTATAAACGGAAGTACGGTGTATAAAAAATATCGATCACATTCTATTGAGTAGTCTAGTACTTTGTCCGATAGAAAATAGAAAGCTGTTTAGATCTAGATTTTTACCACTCGCGTTGTACTGTTAGAATGCTATCAAATTGGAAAATTGTCACGTACTGAAAAATATCAACTGTATAACAGAAGTCTCAAGAAATGAATATTATAGGACAGTGCCACAAAAGCAAAAAGCGTACAGTACTCATAATGATACAAAGAGAATTGTAATATTCTATGGTGAGGTTTTGGTGGAAGCTGCAATGATGTGGAATGAAATTAAGAGAGCTACCAAGGCCCGATCAAGCTGGTTATCTCCGCTGGACGCAACCTGGGGGGGGGGACATAGGACTTTAAATCAAGTATGTAATAAAAAGCAACTGATTCGAAGCCATTGATTATTATAAAATTACAATATACTTTTATTTATTTTCAATAACCTAAACTGTTTATAATATTAATTTATATAAATAAAAATTAATCAGAAAGTATGCTGCTACGTGCAAAAGTCGATGCCGGTTGGACCATCACGAGTATTTTTTTATTTATTCCTTGAACTCTAAGGAAGGCTTTTATGGAGAGGAAAAATTTAAATTGTATAGTTAATGGGGTAGCATAGCAAAATGTTTTATACGTTTGGATGTAGCTACTAAAAAGGTGGGTATCAACATCATATTCAGGAGAAACGAAGTTTGAGGGTAGTTAAAAATAAAACACTACAATTAAATAACTTTGGTACTGTACTACAATATATATTACGATTGACGTTGATTAATAATCAACATTATATATATTACGTATACATTGGAAAACCCTGAAAATAATAATAACACATAACTGTGCTATTCAGTGAGTATCAACGTGGTACATGGAAATAGCCATATTTTTAATATCCAATAGAACCTTATACAAAAATAAGCCGAAAGTCGAATTTTTAAGTATAACAATGTTGCTACGCTCTTTGATATAAAATTTTAACGAGGCAATAAATATTCAGTGTATATATTTTGTAATACTTTGTGATATAATGTTACCAGTATGGACTTGTTTAAATAGGTAGGTAGGAAAAGTACCTAAAGATAGTTCAGATGAATTTGTTTACGTTAATAAATGAACTACTTGTGTTAAATAATTTATTTATTTATTATTGCCTAAGAAGTATTCAAGTACGTAAGCTTTATAGGGGATTGATTTTCTTATAAATGGTGATTCAGTTAACAACAGCAATAATTTACTTTTTTGCATATATTACCTACAGATTGTCTATGCTTGAAAACGAAATGTGTTATTGAGGATTCCTACAAAACATCTCTACAAATAACACAAAGCACGAAAAGAAAAAACAGAGAAAAAAGAACTTTTTTTACTTTTTAATTAATATATTTTACTAAAAATATTGTATCTACTCGAAAAGGTGCGTCATGTCTTATATTTAAAATAAAAAAGCCTTCTTTCTGAAGCAATGCGTTCAAACACTAAAATTTTTCGTGCTCGTAAAGGTCACTTACGTTAGGAAACCCAAATATACAGACAAACTTCTGTGCTTGGCTTGCCGTAAGAAATGAAAATGAAATGTGCTTATAAAAAGTTGTATAAATCATTATTGACACATCTGCTTTATTTATTAATTAAAGTACACCACACCATATATTATGCATTTTCTACACTATTATAATATATATACTATCAAATACATGACAATTACGGTGAATATACATTTACAAAAAAATAAAATAAGGTACACTTCTTACTACAAATTTTAGTTTTAGTAATTACTTATAAAAAATATAGTTATTCGCTCAACAATGGGAATACCCATAGTTGCTACGAGCAAATTGCAGAATATACATTAGTTTCATGTAAAACTTACGAGTCAAGGAAAATGTTTACGAAATTAAAAATCACTTTTGTTTGGAGTGTTGCCAAGTCGACAGCGAACAGCACATAAACACTTAGTACAATTCACTTATCTCAGTTCAACTTTATGCTATACTTTGCTGTGAATATATGTAACCTACCAGTAGTACAGACATTTGTCACACACACTGTCTCCCCGGGAGACGTATAATTATTTATTAATAAGTTTGCAATACAGCAGCCAGCATTAAGGCCATAAATTTAAAGGGAGTAATGTTCAACATTAGGTTAAGAGGCATATTTTTGGGATTTGCTGTAAAGGTCATACAAAAAATAGTTAAAAGAAATAGGTAGTAATAAAATAAAATAGGAAGTGTTATCAACCGGGTTAACAATACCATTTACGTAAGCTATTTAATACCTCCGACGACTACATAGTCGGGGAATTATCTAGAAAACATTTATGATAAAAAAGCCACATATTTATTTAAAAAACTTAACATATTATCACTATGTAGGTAAATAATATTGTAATTACTGTTATATGTTGGAAATAAATATTTAGAATTATTCGTAACATACTATACTGTAACTCACTATCTTAATATTAGATTATTAAGATTTCTTCTTGATAGTTGTATAATTTACTCAAGATTCAAATATAATCCTGACATAAAAAAGTGAATATCTCTGATCGTATCTGATTATATGTTTAATGGTTATATCTGAAACAATTGAACATATTTTGTTTCACCAATAGAAATTGTGGATGCTTGACGATTTTATGTAAATCGAATTATAACGATTAATTTTAGACATCTTGTCAAATACACAAATTCCACATTTCTGCAGGTTAGTTTGTTTTATTTGGAGAATTGTGCTTCTCGCAGAAATGTGTACGTCTCAATACAAAAAGAAAACTTATTTCTAATATCAGTCCTCAGTCTCAGTATCCTCCGATACATCCGATGGTATAGTGAACTTGCTGAATCTCAGTAAAAGGCTTAAGTATCTGTTCAGCTCTTAATGAACGACTTTGAGTTAAGACGATATTGTCTGCAACGCTAGGAATAGCGCTCGTTATTTTACATTAAAAAAATACATGTTTGTGCTTTTACAGTACTCTCACAAGTAATTCAATTCGCATGAATATAAAATATTCGACAAGTATTTACGAAATACGCCATTAGCCAAAGTCCCTAATCACCGTT
Source organism: Pieris mannii (assembly GCA_028984075.1). Classification (NCBI taxonomy): domain Eukaryota; kingdom Metazoa; phylum Arthropoda; class Insecta; order Lepidoptera; family Pieridae; genus Pieris; species Pieris mannii. The sequence continues at coordinate 2,261,774 of CM054784.1, forward strand.
GTGCCACTGATCTCTTTTCGCACCCAATCCGGTCATTATCGCCGCAACCAAACAAAACAAAACTCCAACTTTCTATTGTATTCCTCTTATTGGGGGACGTGCGTTCAATATTTGTTTTTGTCAACTGTTTATACACGTTTTGGGCCGTTTTCACTTTCGTTGGTACAGTCGCGAAGACATTTGTATTCCAATCGCGTACGATTACGTGTCTTTAATGCAATCTTAAGTAATCGGCGATGTTGAATGACTTTTTAATGGGATTATTAATTTATTCTTTATGTATGTCGCGTGTGAATGGATTTTATTGAGTTTTTTGTTAAGATTTGAGGTGGCTCTTGTATGTTAATTTCGCAAAATTAGTTCCACACCTACTGAGTTTATGGTTTTACATACTAATATTAAAAGTAACATATTGATTTTATAATAAATTCCTTTGTAAACGCTGTTGTAAAAAATAAAATAAAAATTTTATCTAATATTTTTACTGAGTAATATTACATGTGTCATAGAAAAACTTCATTGCACGACTGTACCGCGTCACGGAAAACGGGACAAAGTACTCAAGTGAATATTATTTTTCAATATCTGATTTTTCTTAATACGACATGGCTTTTAGTATAAATAAGCTTTCGTTTCTTTTATACCTAAAAAACAAGCTTTTTAAATTATAAGCTAAGTTCACAGAACTGGTTTCAGTGACAATATCCCCTAATGTATGGAGAGAATATATTTATTTCTTTGTTTCATTACAAAGTTTAATTTGTGATAACACCCACAATCATATTAATATACAGAATATACTAATAATAAACATTGATAATTCAAAAAATCATTTATTTATATAGGTAACATAATGTACACTTATGAACGTAAAAATAAAGAAATATACATTAAATACTTCTAACATTTACTACCAGTTCTCAAATCAAGGGCGTAGAACGGAAGAGAAGAACTGGAAATAAACTCTCCGCCACTCTTTTTAATCGCCAAGTTTTCTCTTTTACACGTAAGTTTGTAAGGAGCTGCAACCATTACTCCATGTTCCATATGACATCTTGAGTAATAAAGAATAATAATTGTTAATTACGGCCCAAGGAGGCTCCAAAGGGTACAAAATCGTTTCATTGATTTAGTCTTGTGTGCCTTTTGCGTCCAGCCTAATAAAGAACTAATAAAAAATAATAAAGAACTCCATATCACACATAATCTTCGATACGATTTGAAATTGATTTTCGTTTATTTTTTATAATTTAATGGTTATTTTTTTTTTATATTCGTGTATGTCATGTGTCATTGTGAGAAATGTGTCGGAAAACTCTAAACAAAATTAATTAACCTTTTTATAATGCATGTTAGCATTAATAAATTCTTTGTGATATTATCTATCTGAACAAAAGAGTCTACTAAGCACATACTAATGTGTTATAGTTCTTAAAACCACTGTTTTCTCAGTACCTCGTGAGAAGATGCTTATCGTAGAGTGGCTTGTCAATACACTTACGGTGTTACAGAAATGCTAGTACACATTTGCATTTGGAACGAAAAATATTTAATTCGATTTGGAAATGTCATCTCAATTGTCAACTCAGAGAGTTAATTGAATCTCTAGACAGTTAATTAAAGATCGATATTCAATCAAGTCGCTAAAGTTCCGTCAGACAAGCGAGTGAATGAAACGTTTAACGAGTCTCCTTAGACATAACGCCCTCTTAGGTGGTGTTTATGTTTGTCGATCTGACGAAGGCCACCTGCAGGGCATCTTCTACACAACCGAAATTGAAGAACATGCCTTGCTAAACTTGCCTTCATCAGATGCAAATACAGCGAATTCAATTTCTTATCTAAAACTGGTGATAAAATTCTTGGATTTAGATTTCTGTATAATCGTAATTATTTTTTTCGAAAGCTAGTCGGTGATCAGCCTTGTATGCCTACCACACCCTAACTTTTTGGGTCTAAGGCATACCGCTTCTTTATTTCTCTATATCTTTTTGTAATTCAACAGACCTACCATTTTTATAAGTGGTTGAATGGACAAAAAATCTTGTCTAGACTATATTGTTGTTACTCTAATGGTATTCTGGAGTCACTTTTAGAGAAGTTGTATTCCGTCCAAAACTAAATGCATGGTTTTCTAAGAAATAAAACATTATGCTAGTAGACTGAGGTACCTTCTCGTGCGTAAATTTTTGCAAGTTTTTATCCATATATTATTTTTCTTTGACTTCTTTCAAATTTCTCCTAACATCTTGACCTCGCTCTTACATACTGGACTCCGATATACTTTTGCTTAAACTTATCGAAAGTCTAGGATGTAAACTCAATAAAAACTAATACTTTATTTCCTATATCAAGTGTGTACTAGGAGCTTTTATTAACGTTTAAATCATGTTTGACATTTACTCTAATCTATTCTATCAAGAAGCTTCATTGTAATTAGCGCTATAGTGGTGATTCGCTAAATCATCGTTTGATTTTCCCCTTTCTAAATAAGAAGATAAGAAACGAACACTGGGATAACAGTAACTAAAATAAGTTAGTCGTGTTTTATTAAATGTTTTAGCAATCAATTAATATTGATTGTATGTCATCGTATAACAGTTTTAGAGAATATTGATCCAGCAAATTGATTGGCAATTAACAATTCGAAAAAACAATACATGGCAATGGCCTTGCCTTGGATAAAGTTAAACTCTCTTCATATTTTAAGTGTTAGTGGCGTAGGGGACAATTACGAGCCACAGTCACCCAAATAAACATATTTTTGTCCTTGGCGCGACCGATAGTCAGTATGCAGATAAACAACATGGATTGCATGTCATATCGATATAACCGATGTCATACAATAGCCTTTGCACTCCAATATATTAGACAGGCTTAATCTGATCATGAATATATTAAAGTAATTATGTATTCTACGGTTGCTTTGAGACAGGCGTGTTACTGAAATTCGTATTACCTTCGGAAATTTATTCAGTACACCAGACTTGCATTAATTATTCGATGCTTCCGAACCATTCATACAAGGAAGTGCTTAGACAAGAGTATTTATGTAATAGTAATACGAAGATTATTTGAAGGATCGTTATGTAGACGTAAATGTATGCGTATGATTGATTTATTTTAACGGTTTAGTGACAATCCACAGATTTTTAATGATACAATTTTGAATTAAAACGGATTAAACCATATGGAGAATTACTACTAAAACAATGTATTTACAAAGACAATTTACAAATAATTTATTGACGTGGTGTGGGAATGTGTAATGTGTAAGTGTGTGAGTGTGCGTCTTAATGTGATCTTTGAGGATTAGTATTTAGTTAATCATTATATTATTATAATTCGATATACGAATTATATTATACTTCGTATTGTGAAATCAAGGAAGCAAATGTAATACTTTAAAATAGAGGTGTTGTTTTACAAATTAAAAACCAGATTACTGTCCTATTTCTGCGTCTCAAATAACGCCGAATCTTCCGTTATTTCTACCCTCGTATATTTCTATTTTACGTGCAATCAAATATATTGTATGGACAATTGGATATGGATCCAAAGTAATAATAATAATATGTATACAGTTCAGTTTTCCTTAACATTTATTTATTTAATAACACTTCGTTACATTACAATATAAAAATTTAACATAATTAAATGAAAAGGAAGGCAACTGCTGGACTTCCAGCAACCACTGAGAGTATAGGAAAAAAATGTATTAAATTACATGAGGTAGAAGTGCAAAATACATATTAATAGTTATTAAGAAAAAAAAACTAAAGACGAACAACAAATAAACTAAACTGATACATGTGCACTTTTTACTTTTTGTTTTGTTTTATGTAACCTATATCACTTTAGTTTATTTTTATTTCTTTTTGTTTCTGTTAAGTATGTTTTTTCCTTCTTATTGTATTTGTAATATGTATTTTTGCACTTCTTGCCTACCTTATGTAATTTACTCACATTGGTTGTCTGGAAGAAATCGCCCTAAAGTGATAAGGCCGCCAGTTGCTTTTCATTAAATTATGTTTAAGTTTTTTTTCCTTTTAAGTAATGCAACGAAGTGTTAATAAATAAAAATAAACAAATTATAGACATGAAATACTGAATATTGGCCCAGTTCTTGAATGGATCGGCTCGTAAATTGGAGTATTGGGGCTATTTTCCAACGTAGAGCTGTCTTCAATGCAGTCAATACGCCTCTTCATTTATGCAATTCATTTTAGAATAGACGATTCAGTATAATTATAAAACTATAGTCTTTAAGGGATATACATATTTGTATAACACATAAATAATAAAAAAATTAAAGACGTTTACTATGGAACATAAGATAGACGGATCACTTATTCCACGTCATTAAATTTGAACCTGTAGGCATCCCTACTCATCGGCAAAGAAGACAGAGGGTGTAGGCCGAGAGAAAAGGCCGGCGTAAAAAACTCTCGGTACTCTTTTAAAAAAGCAAATCATCAAACAATACTTATTTTAAAAGAAATATAGCAAATTAATTAGAAGTAGCCTGCCCAGCATTAGGGCAAGCTACATCTATTTAATTTTTATCAACTAGATAATCGCTAACATACGTTTAAGGTTTTATTTATAATATTAAAGTAGTGTTTATAAATTTTCTAATCAGTTAGGGGATTTCAGAACGGCTCTAAGTGACCACTGCCAAAATAGTTCACTACATAGTAGTGCAATAAATATCGCGTTTTGAAACGTAAAATAAATAACTTTCGCATTGCATATGTAACAGGTATTTATTTAGTAAGCGCCGTATGTCGTCGATAAATGGATTAATTATTAAAGGTGATTTTTAAATAATTATTACTAGACTTTCTTTTGAAATTTACAAAAGATTGCCAATGCTGATACATTGGTATACATACAAGCATTATTATAAGCAGACATAACAATGACAAAAGAAATAGAAACATACAATCAAAATGGAAAATTGATTTTCAAATGTTAATAGAGTAACGGTTGATATCCAAAACTATCTTCTAAATGTAAATTGCTTTAGAAGTGATTTAAAATTTTGAATATTAAAAGTGTGCACTTTCGACAAACACACATCAAACGTAGCGAAACGCCTCAAATTCCGTATAATATTTATAAAAACCCTTGTTATTCGACTCAAAGTTGTAAAATATTTATTAAATTTTGAAAGGTTTGCTCCATAAGCCGTAATACAATCGACAAGAAAATGCTTTTTACGCCCAAAGGTAGGGTGGTGAAGGACAAAATCAATTCTTACGAAAACGGATTTGATATGTTACAAAACTACTTACGAAGCGGAAAGTGAATCACTTACACGGTTTTAGTGCGGTTTTCCTTGTACGAAAGGAAAGGTAAGATTTTCTAAGGGCTTGCGTAATATTGAAGTGCTAAAAATGATTCAGCTGTGTAAAAGCGCGAACGCAAATCAAATCATTTATTACAAAGACCAGCTAAAATGGCACTTTTTAACTTTAAATAAAATATAAAATATTTCGTGTGGAGAAGATTGGGCAAGAAACTGCACACTAACTCTTAAAATAGAATGTATAATGTTTGTATAGTGTATACATTAGTTAAGTAATTATATGTGTAGATAATGTACTCTTGGATCAAAACTACTATACCGGTCTGTTATTTTATTGTTAGTACACATGTTCCTCTCATATTTACAAATATCAAAGTGTAGAATATAATACATTAAAAAGTAACAAAAAAACAATAAAACTGTGTGTGAGTAGTCTTAGAACATATACACAACATTTAACGTAGTTTTCTTTTGTAATACAAAATAATTGTACGCTTTGGAGTCGGACTACATGTCTTTTGTAGATATTAATACGTTCTATAATACTTTTCAAATTTTTTTTCTACCACCAATATTTTCCATAGTGATGCGATGTCAGATTTTTATGGATAATTTTTCACAACTTGGGTCATATTATTTCATTTTTATGACTTATCCTCATTTTTTGAAAATGCCATATAGCCTCTGTCAGGCAGTGAAAATCCAGCTTTCTAATAGTGAAAGAAGTTTTGAAATCGGTCCAGTAACTTTTGTGGGAAAACACAAACAAACCTACAATAACAGAAAAGTTTCCTCTTTATAATATAAGTATAGATATGTATTACGACTCAGTCCCAAGATTGTTATTTAATATTTAAACGGTCATTGATATAAGCCATTTGAATGTCAAATGCAAACGGTATCTGGTCAAAGATTAAACGAAGTACTCCATTTCAAGATTTTCCTAAAATGTAATATTCAAGAGATGTTTAAACGTCGCAGGGCTTTAATAATTCATAACAAATTGCTATTATTTGCAGTGAATATTCGAAAGCAAATTCTGAATAGGTATTTGCCTGATTGAGAATTATATCGGGTCACTTGGACATCTAGATACGGGATAACCGAATTGAATTTTCTTCTTGCTTATTTAAATTTGAATTAAAAGAAAAGAGAGACAAACTTTTTAAAATTGTTTTTAATTATAGAGTAAGAATAAAGATTCTAAATACTGTTTGAATTAAAATGTATAATAAATAAAATACGAAAAGGCAATTTGATATAATTACATTTTAGGTGAAATTTTAAACAAATATTCATATGTTATTTCTACATTACGGTAATAAAAGTCTCTTTATTTACAATGGAGATTAGAATACTTAATTTTCATTAATTCATTTTTTACGTCTTTCATGCCGAAACAGTAATTTTATTTAAAATCGAACTTGGGTCCTCCAAACAGGCGTATCCAAACGTTCACCCCAGCCATGATGGCGGTTATCATCGGTTTTCTTAATATTTAACCGGTTCAACTTTACCGATAACGAACCCCATATGAAATTCCTGTATAACATTCCAGCTTTGTGGTTTCCCGGATACGGTTATGTTTGATATATCCAGCGTCTTCATATGAATCACTCCCTGTCCTTTGATAATTCATTTAACGAAGAAATACCTAGAAGTGACAATGACCTATGATCCATTTCTCAGATAATTTGGACTGGGTATTATGAGGTTATTTATCTAAAATAAGGTCTAGGAGTAATATACGCTCAATAAAAATAAATATTTACATTTCAATAGTTTAGCCAAGAGTTTCTTATACCTAAAAATAATTGCGTATACTTTGTGTTTGATATCTCTAATTTAAAGAGAATGGTACATTTATTTCAGAATATTGACACGGATCTCTACTAAATATTAAAAAAAACTCTTCTATAGCGCAGTGGACCCGGACCGCGTTATAGGAAGTCGCGTTGTAAGAGTATTCTAATAATATATCAGTTTATAAATACACAATTGAAATAGGTGCAAAAGTACGCAAAACTTATCGTAGACTTGACAAATCATTATAAATTTTACAACTAAAGAAATATAACTTGAGACATCTTCGCGTTATATAGGGGCGGAAAGTGTATTATGCGTCATAAGGGTACAACGTTATAAGAGTTACGGCCTGAATTTTGCAATTGCTAAGATATCTAAGACAAAAACAAAAGGCTAGGAAACAAACCTGGTACATGTTATCTCGTAAGCAAACAAATTTATTCAGGAATATCTTAATCGTAATCCACCGATTTTTTTTTTAGTGAAAGAGAAATGACCATTTCCAAGAATCTGTTAATTTATTGATCCATTTCTTGTGTTTACAACATTTGGATCGAGTCGTGTTCAATTGATCTTTTACTAAGATTATTCTTTAACCTTTCACGATAAATATTCGTGCGTGTTAACTATTATGGTTAGGTAAGCGATATTTTACCGGGCTTTAGAGGAAGCTGTGATAACAGATCAAAAACACACTTATATCGACTAAAAAGCTTTTAATATTTTTATCAATTTTTTACAAATGTAAATCTAGAACATTCATGTTTTTCCCATGGTCAATTATACGTGGCATGTTCACGGGTCGGAAGAACGAACATCTGCGTTGTTTGTTTTTGCGCCTAATAATAAAACAAAAAATGTCGTGTATCACAGGGTACTTAAGTGAAGAGCAACCTATGTACTAAAATACAGAAATAATAATAAATTATTAATGTAGGTATTTAATTTTTTTGTATTTTTTCCAATAAAAAAAAACAAACTGCTTATTTATTGCCATTAAGGCGGAACAAAGTTCGCCGGGACAGCTAGTATATAATAATAATAAGTTCTTGCGCACAAGTTTAGCAACTTAGGTATAAAATATCTTAACAATGAGCCCCACTAACCCATATCTTTTTAATTCACTTAACCTTATCGTAATTACATCTGGAGTTACACCTCCCAACAATTCCAATTGTGTATTATTAAGATCCGTACTGCTTACACCCACTTTTTGGCACGTCATATACTGGATTGTATTTGAGCTTTTAAGTCGTTACTGCAGACTTATATACAAAGCTGCTAATTTTGTCTGCCTACCAAAATTAGAGGAACGTGTGCTCAAAATTATTATTATTTTTAATAATGATGTAACGAATAAATATTATTTAAAAAGTAAATACAATCAGTTTCATTAAAAAATCGTGCTTTGATTTCGTAAAATTTTCGCATTTGCATTGTATAGAAAGAGCATCAATATAAAATCAAGTCTTTATTACAAAAGAACGCGATGTGCCATGGATGCCTGACACTATTTTTAGGTGTAAGGCATATCGGTTCCCTTTAAAAAATTCTATCAAAAGTACATTGATGCCTTGACGACAGCCTTGATTCGAACGCAAGACGCTAAAGCCACAGCTTCCATATAAAAAGTAGCAGTATACTAAAGTTGTCAGGCCGGCAAACTTTATCAAATTCCATTTAAAATATTTATATTAGTAATTAGCTGACATCTACATTATAAAACAAATACTTAGACAATATACTAAACCGAAATATATATATATAAATTCCATTGATAAATAAATACTTAAATAAAAATAAAATAAAATCCTTTATTTCAGACCAATTAATAAGTCCATATATTGTTAGCATAGTAATAGTTATAACTATGTTAGTAAAATGATTAAAAATATTTAATTCATTAATCTACGTTGATATGAGACACCCGGTTCATGGGCAAATATGAACCCAGTGTCTCAAAATAGCACATTCGGGCTTATTTGCTATAACCATCAGGATATTGTTGGTACTCGCACGAACCCCACGCGTCAGTGAGGCTGTCCGTTTCCGGATGATTGATGAAAAGTCATCCAGGTGTGCATCCGCAAATATACCCGATGCGCTACAGTACCGCGAGAGCCCCAACAACATCCTGAAAGCATTATTGCAAATATGAAACTGAAAACCTAAATATATAAAATATATTTTTTTATTTAAATAATTTTTTTTCTACCATCTAACCACTTTTTATACTTATTTAGGGCCTCATAAACAACAGCATAGAGAAATAAAATTATTAATGCTAATTAGAATTACTATCATAAAACATACACTTTGTGTGAGTTGTACTGATTAAAAATGAATAAAATTTGTATAAATTAAAATGCAAGTCGTTTGGAGTGGCTGTTAAGACTTCTGAATACATTATATTAATAATCACGACTGCGTTGAGAGCGATAATGCATACAAATGTATGTAATGGGCGGTGTTTTTACAGATTTTATAAAAGATTTCATATGTTGGTGGACTCAGTTTCCTCACTTAATAATTGATCCGTTGTGCGTAAAGTCCTGGCAAATTTAGCCAGCCTAGCTCCTTCCAGAAGCACAGAAGTCTCCCGGGCACTTCACAGGCTTCACCTAACTGCTCCGAGGATTTCTGCACGTTGACTACTTGGGTGACTGATTGCTCTGTGCTGAAACAGTCTCTGCACATTGGGCTTTCACATAATTTAATACAAAAAAAAAGAACTTCAACTGGTCGAAACCTTCTCATTTCAAATTTGGAACTATTATTAAATTTTCAAAATTTGGAATAAACTTTGTTTGTTTTATAGTTGTTTCATAATGAAGGATATTTTTCAGTTAATTCTAATAACTATTTCTCAAGATTTACGTATTCCTGAGGCACATACACATAAGTATGTCTAGCCTGTCGATACTTGAATATATCTTAAAAGTAATAAAATCACTATTGTCACATGCTTAACTAACTCTCAGCTACACTCTCAAATACACGATGTAAGTAACACACACACACCCATTCGCGTACATAAGGTTGTTATGTAGTCCCCACTATATTATAAATATTTCTATTTAACTAGTTACTATTTCTTTTAAACATCTGTTTACGATAAGTTAAGATTTATTCGTTGTTCCATTTAATGTATCCCTATTCTTAAACGACAAGTTACTATTTCTTTTAAACATCTGTTTACGATAAGTTAAGATTTATTAGTTGTTCCATTTAATGTGTCCCTATTCTAAAACGACAATACCCAAACCTTTAAGTATCAAGTTACAATTTCTTTTAACCATCTGTTTACGATAAATTAAGATTAATTAGTTTGTTCCACTAAATGTATCCCTACTCTTAAACGACAATACCCAAACCTTTAAGTATCAAGCCCCGATCCTTTGACAGACACTTCCATTCCATATTCTCACTCTAACTCTAGTTTTGTAAGCATAATTTTAAATAAAGTTTTTGTTAGTTTAAAAACAAGTTTTGTCACTGCCTCATAACAAATTTGGCGCAGTCGGTAGGATCTACTTGTGTAGCAAGACGAAAAAAAAACGTACAAAGGACAAGCATCGCCTAGTACGGTAGCCTTAGGCTTTTAATAGTTTTCGCCGATACTATGCTCTTGTGGTTCGTGTTACTGTGGTAAGTGGCATTTTACTTGTGGCTCATTCTTTTTCCTATTTTTCTATATTTTGTGTTTTATATATTCAATCCTATATTACTATATTTTATATATAATTTAATTACATTATTCATATCTAACTATACACGCATTCTACATTTTTAATCATTAACATTTCATTAAAGACCGAAAACATAATGAAGGCATCACCAGTAAATATTACAACACTTATCAATTTAATTCCTTTATTCGACACAAACAATCATGACGAAATATACGGCTACATTCGGTCCTGTGATACTGTATTTAAATTGTCATCTCCGTCCGAAAGGGAGACTTTGTTAACTTGTGCTCTTAATAATATTAAAGGCATCGCGGCCTCAGAAGTTCGGTGTAAAACGTACGAAACGTGGGATGAACTAAAGAGATTTCTTATTGAAAGATTCGCGAATACTAAGACAATTCAACATTTAAATTTAGAACTGCAATCACTTTTTCAGAGACCCGATGAGTCTTTAACGCAATTTTATCATAGAATAGATCTTTGTCGTTGCAAAATCTTAGAGAAACTACATTCAGAAATTAGTGATTCGACATTAGACGGACGTGTTGCGACTACCGAGGAAACCGCCTTAAGCATATTTCTCAACGGTCTCTCTACAGACATGGGTATAATGCTTAGAACAAAAGGTTTCAATACTTTGAGAGAAGCAGGTCGTTTCGCAATGCAGGAAGATCAAATTAGGGCTATGAACAAAGCTAGGCAATCATTATTTAGGCCACTTCCAGCCCCTAGGCCAGCAATAAGAAACCCTAATATTCCATTTAAGCCTCCTAACCCTAGATTTTCTCCGAAAACATGTGCGTATTGTAAAAATATTGGGCACTCAATAAACGAATGTCGCAAGAGGGCATACAACGAAAAAAATAAACAGCGCGCTGCCCCTGCACCAATCCGCCATTTAAACTAAGAAGCGACCAACGAAATGAGCGACTCGTTGGAAATCGCTTCCAGCTCTTACTCAACGAACCCAGCTTATTAGACTATTCAATGACGCCACAAATTCCAAATTCAAGTCGAGTGTTACAAAGCACTGTGCCTACATCCTTGCATAATAAACCAGCCTATCGGAGGCAATGCAAAGAAGCTGGCACACAGACTGACTTTGAAGCTAGCTTTATACAGACCTACAAACAGGGTAGCCAGTCCCAAACCTTAGGTTGTAATACAAACTCTACCATTTCTTATGAGCCCACTGTATCTTTGAATCCCACTGAATCTACTATATCTAATAAGAACGAAGTATCTGCAAAACCCTCTGAATCTAAGCATCTCATCACATCTTCTAACCCCACTGTATCTCAAAATATCGCTGAATCTTATAAATCCACTGTATCTCAAAATATCACTGAATCTTATAAGCCCGCTGTATCTCAAACTACTAAATCGCATTCAAAATACTACTATAAGAAAAATAAACGTAAGTCGAAATCGAACAATAAGAATATTGAATCATTTTCTATTTCCGCTTTAAATGATGTACCTCCTGAAAATCTGCTACATGCTATATTCCACATAAATAATAAACATGTGACTCTTTTAAATAATACCAATGCCGACGCACTCTCTAGGCCCCCAGAAACTTCAGATTATAGTTTCGATACTTCAAATCTCCCATAATAAAAATAAAAAAAATTTTACATTATATTATACAAAATTTATATAATTATAAAGGGATAAGACAAATAGCTTTAATTTTAATTCTGAAGAAGTCGTAGCCATATTGTTGAATATTTTCTATATCAGATTTTGCAAAGTAGTTATTTCCATATTTAAGGTGGTGTCACCAGACGTAAAAGATGCCGAATACTAAAATGAATGTATTTCTCTTAGAAAAACAAATCGATGATATTGTTGCAAGCATTTTATTTTATTATATTAATTAAATCGGGAACAGTTCATCCTTCGGTCTTACCTTTAGTAAGTCTTTACAAAGAATCATTAGCATCAAGTCAGCTAGAACATCAGGTAACCTAGTAGTAACCGTGACTTTTCAAAACATCAATAAAATTCTTAACTCTGCTACAATTACATCATACATTTACATGAACAAAATTATAAATATATATATTAAATTTTCCTTAAGTCAAAAATGACATATTTACCTTATACCATTTAATTTCAATTCCTACAATACATACTCCTTATATTCCACAATCCTACCTGAGCACATGTATCTTGCCATGAGCAAAAACAGTAAACGCTACCTGACGACGAACTCCGTGGACAAGTGTAAAGAACACTCTTCAAACCTTCATGTATGCAGTAAGGTCACAGTCTACAACTCTAACGCACGACCTATCTGTGAAGTCTCCATCTTGCTGACGAATTCTAAAGACATACCTCAAAATTGCGCAGTATCCACATTCTCCGCGTACTTCAACACATTTCATTAATTGAAAAATAACAAATGGATTTTCATACTTTCGAAGAAAATTACATATGCTATAGAATGCAACAGAAAAACCACACATGGCGAAATATTTGGACATAGAATAATTATGCTACAACCTGAATGCAAATTTTATACACCAATGATTACACTCATCGCTGAAGACTCGACATCGAAGAACATAAGTCATCCCATTGTTACTGTCGACGTGGAAAATACCTCATCGAAGGGACTCCAGATTGGTATAATCCAGAACTCATACCTATTCAAATCAACGATGTTTCTTTAGACTCGCTCAATACTATTAAAGACGAGATCAAACATCACTCTAAAATATTAAATCAAGAAAAAAAATATCATTCAAGAACATCCATATAATTTCACTCAAATGAGTTTATCACCTGGCTCAATATTTATACTCTTTACAAGTTTTGCAATGTTTGCAACCTCTTCAAATACTTTTACCCAAGAAGAAACTCTCACAAACAAGGATGCATTCAAATATTTAATAATTGTTTCGACCAATCCCGAAGACGACAACAAATTGAAATCCCGATGCCTGCATTCAATACGACGACGACGACGACGGCTTCCATCAGCTCGAACGACGAAGAAGAAAACACCCTACAAAATTCCTCAAAAAGTTCACGCCAACAGGCGCAACCTTTATTTTAAGGGGGGAGGTGTTATGTAGTCCCCACTATATTATAAATATTTCTATTTAACTAGTTACTATTTCTTTTAAACATCTGTTTACGATAAGTTAAGATTTATTCGTTGTTCCATTTAATGTATCCCTATTCTTAAACGACAAGTTACTATTTCTTTTAAACATCTGTTTACGATAAGTTAAGATTTATTAGTTGTTCCATTTAATGTGTCCCTATTCTAAAACGACAATACCCAAACCTTTAAGTATCAAGTTACAATTTCTTTTAACCATCTGTTTACGATAAATTAAGATTAATTAGTTTGTTCCACTAAATGTATCCCTACTCTTAAACGACAATACCCAAACCTTTAAGTATCAAGCCCCGATCCTTTGACAGACACTTCCATTCCATATTCTCACTCTAACTCTAGTTTTGTAAGCATAATTTTAAATAAAGTTTTTGTTAGTTTAAAAACAAGTTTTGTCACTGCCTCATAACAAGGTACAGGACTTTTCATTAGATATAATTTAATATAAAATAATAATTGTTTTATATACGTAACAATTCCTCTTATTAATAATTATTCGCATTCAATCAAGTTCATAAATAAATCTTACATCCCAATATTTTCCTCAAAACTCAAATTTACAACGAGTATCTGATCCAGGACCTGAGACCAACGTTGTTATCTCTCTCTTCATTCGATAGCTCCCGAGCGTCATGGTCAGCAAGGAACCATCTGGAGCAGATCTGTTTCCACCGCTTTCTGTCCAACCCTCTCTTATAACGGTCTACATTTTTGGGGACGAATCTTTCACTTGATCGGTGCAACTTCCAATCACGAATCTCCAAGTTCTCATCGCCTCTGCGAATTGTATGACTGAAATAAGATACAAACCAACGTTATTATGGTTAGTAAATAAAGCAAGTATTAATTTTTATTGCTACACAAAAAAAACGATTTCAACCTAAACGAATGTTCCCTCACGTAACTTGGAACGCTGAAATTGCTCCATTAGATTGTATTATTTGTGTATACGATGTCCTACATTTAGAGATATGACTGAATGGAGACGTTAGGGAATGATATATAACGCCTGTTATCAGATCAAATGTTAAGTAAAATAAATGGCTAAACCTTATCGAGCTTTGTCTATGAAAATTATGATTTATCTTCGAATGATATAATTCTAAGCTTTCTAAAATCTCTAGTATCGAGTTTAAGAGGATTGAATTATTAGGTTTGTACATTAGTGTTGTTTTCAGTATGAATAATTAAAATTTAGTTTTATGAATTGTTTAAAATTAATATAATAAAAGTTTTTGGTACTGTGGAATTGATTCCCGGGGTCTTCTCTGAGAGAAACGACCTCCAACTATTTAAAATTCGAGCTTACTCCTCCCTCAAAGGCCGGCAAACCACTAGAAATGCTGTTAATGGGCTGCGATGACTGCCCTTTTTGACGTCCAATTCAGCCTTTTATTAAAAAAGTTATGTCGCATGATAGAATAATTGGGCGATTTAAGAATACATGTTATTATTCATTTTGATATCGCACATGCGTCTTCAGGCATGCAGGCATTTTTAAAATTTTAATGATTCGATCTCGGTCAAACTGCTCACGAACATATTGTATATATTAAATGGCTTCATATCCAATATGTATTACAAAAATAGTGCCTTCATTGAAAACTAATAAATCTGTGACAATGAGAAGTGTTGCCACTTTCGAAGCCATCTTAATTTCATCGAGAAATATTGTAAAATTGCCAGTGTATTTTTTGCAACTGTATTCAACAGAAGGTGGATACTAAATGAAATTCTGTTCGCTTTGCTCAGTCCTCAAGCACTCTCAAAGAGCTCTAATTTTATCTTAAGTTTACGCTTTTAAGCCTGGAATTGCATTAGGTTTTAAATGCTATCGGAGCATTAAGCGACTTTGCTAATAAAACGTAGGGATTTCTTAACAAATTTCCATAGAATCTGTGATATATACAATAGCTATATAACGTTTTTTAAATAAGTAATTAGACTGGCAACTCTAAACGGGTATGTCTCGTTCTGCAGCTGTGTACCAATGGACTATCTATAAGCGTATTTAAATAATATATAAATTGTATTTTAACGTAATTAAAATAATGAGGATGTGTTCCCTTATTATTTGGAAGTGAAAAAAAAAAAACTTTTTATTTACAGAACAGGGGGCAAACGGGCAGGAGGCTCACCTGATGTTAAGTGTTAATAAAACAGCTTCCAAATAATAATAAAAATTACATTTTAATGTACTGTATAGTCCCTCGTTTTATCGAACTGTTTTCTTGAAGGAAAATCTTACACTAAGGTGATGTAGGCTGTGTACGGAAGTATCATCGGTCAGATTCTGTTGTCAATTGCTATCTAAACCCGTCACATATTTCCCGTCTAGGATTGTAATATTTTGAGCTGTGTATCTTGAAATAATATGTTAATTCATTATTAGAAAACAACAATGCAGAAATAACTATACAAGATATAAGTATAAAATACGCTAGAAGAATTATAATACTAATTAAGAATGGTTCAATAAAAATTTAATTTGTAAAGTGTTTGGAAAAATTGGTATTTTTAGCTTACTGTATGGGCAATTCAAAACAATTATTAAATTTAGCAGGCTTTATTATTATTAAAAACTAATTAATACATAAATTACCGAATTAATTTTAAATTTTCTAGCCAATTTATAGTGTTTAAACGGCAAAAAGAACTGTAGAGTCCATCGTAAACATGATTATTTATTAGAAATATGTGTGTACAATGGCAATACGAATCATCTACAAAGAAAATCCGTCACGCTCTTCAGTTGCTCGCCATTATTGTTTTCGGGCTATTTTCATCTTTTTACTTTTTCTTAAGATGTTCTCAAGTGATTTGTTTGGTGAAAGTAATGTATGTCACGATATTTATCTTATGTTCTTACGATGTAGAAATCTCTAAATGTATAATATTTAATGTTTTTGTTTGATTATGTTTTTACAACTGTAATTGTAAGATAGTGCTCTTGCAAAATTTCTTTATTTTGTAAGATATAAGTTGGCCTTGGGACCTTGTGGAACCAGCTGCCCACTGAAGTATTTCCGAACCAATTTGACTTAGGGTCCTTCAAGAAAAGAGCGTACAAATTCTTAAAAGGCCGGCAACGCACTCACGAGCCCTCCAGCATAAAGAGTGTCCATGGTATCACTTAACACCAGGTGAGCCTCTAGCCCGTTTGCCCCCTGTTATATAAAAAAATCTTTTTAATCTGCTTAAAATATTACCTTTATTTTTCTATCGACCAGTTTATATAATATAAAAGTACATAATGTTAGTATTCAAATAATTTGGTTGATAGTAAATTTTTTAATAATGTATTGAACATCACGTTTTTATTGTCATTGCTTTCATCAGAATAAAACAGTTTTTTTTTTGTTTTTACTACGTATTAGCGTGTTTTTCTCACGAGTATGTAAGTGCGTGCTCCTATTTCACCATGCGTCCTGCTGATAGAGGACAAATCTTTGTCTTTTAATTTATTTTATTATTCTTTATTACAATATGTCACATGGAACATGGTGTAATGGTTGCAGCTCCTTACAAACATTGTGTAAAAAACACTTGGCGATTAAAAAGAGTGGCGGAGAGTTTATTGCCAGTTCTTCTCTTCCGTTCTACGCCCTTGATTTGAGAACTGGCAGTAAATGTAAAATTAGAATCATTTAAAGTATATTTTGACGTTCATAAGTGTACATTATGTTACCTATATGAATAAATGATTTTTGATGTGATTTGATTTGAGTGCAATTAGACTACTTTAGTTAATACGTTTGATTTAAAATACAGCTATGAAAATTCTGAAGATGTTGATATTTTCCACCTCACCAAAGACGTCCTCTTTACAAAGGAAATATTTGAAGAACCGGGAAGACTTTGGGTTTGTTTAGTACAATAATTTTAAGTAAAGTAGTTAAAGGTATTTAAAATATGAAGTATTAATTGTTTTTTGAAGGTTCAATTTCAGTTTTTTTTATGTTTTATTATATATCTTATGGCTTGGTATATTGTTTAAGTAATTTTTATAATAAAGATATGCGGTAGTTGTAATATGACTAAAAATAAATATAATAATCTTATCAATAATAACCACACGTTTGCCGCGGCCGAGACAAGTCTTATAAAAAATTCTCATTTTACGCGCTGCTGATCCATTGGATTGTGAATAACATTTTGCCAATTTATTGCTAAATTATGGGTAAAGACTTGTTCTCTTTAACAAACTAATAATAGTATCGTAACGGAGTGTTACCCACAAGGAATGATGTGCAGGCAGATATGAAGATATAAGGAGGAGGAGGATATAAAAAAAGGTAGCGGGTCCAAAGTGTACTCGAACCGCTAGAGAACGCCAAGAATGAAAAACATTTGTTTTAGGCCTTGTCGAAAGACAAGCTTTTTTTCCGATATTAAGTATATTTTGGGATTTGGGACTTAATATTATATCACTTTTGGCACGTTTACTTTATATTCAGCAGGCTATCTATTAATTTTTTTTATAAAAAGTCATAGGCAATTGTGGCATTACTGATTCCGACTTTGAGAGTTTTTGTTCCACACGATTCTTAGGTTGAGCCCTAACCCTACGGTTTGAAGAACTACATCGTATTTCTCTATAATATCCTTGGACGTCGAGGCTTAATACTTACCATCCGTATCACCTAGACGTCCGTTGTTTCACAACTGAGCGTCTTCAAAGCAATTTTTGCCGCGCATCACCACTATGTGCAATCGGCTGCTCATTGAAGTATTTCTGAACAAATTAAAGTCCGGGTTCAATTCATAAAATGCCGGCAATGCCCTCGGTAGAAACTCTGGCATTAAGTGGCCATGGGTGTTAAACTAACCATCAGGTGAGCTACCTGCGTTTCCCTTTTTCTATAAAAATAAATAAATAAATGTCGCTGTAAACTTTTTAGGTCTCAGATTTCTGAATATGTAATACTATGTATTTCTATTCTTGACAATTTGTCGTTGCATCCCTTGTAATTTATATGTATTGTGTTATTTGTGTTTCTTTCTAGCAACGAAGTGTTAATAAATAAATAAATAAATAAATATTATAGGTAAGTAGGTAGCCTTCCGTGCTAGATACACGCCTTCGATTTTTGGATTTAAAGCTAAGCCAAGCCAGTTTCAAGCCACTAAGTATACTATACACTATATTTACTATATTAAGTGGGATTTATTAAGTTTTATATATATAGATAACATTAAAACAATATTCACCGGCACTGAGTCTCTTATAATAGTATCATTTCTCTCATAAAAATTAACGCGTTAAAAGCTTTTATTCACGTAAATGAAAGCTTAAAATGTTGCATGAGCTTAATGCGTGCGTTTTTTCTATATCAGCTTTTATTACACTTATCAATATGCGAGGAGTAAATTGAGAAATGTGGTTACGTTGAAATACAATTTATATGCTAATAAATATAAAAAGCAATCATTGTTTTCCAAAGTTTACAATTACTTAACAATAGGTACATAGACGGCATTCTCACTTCAAAGATTACTTAGTTATTCTAGTTTGATTTGTGAAACTTCGTCAAGGCGTAACTGTCAACATTTGTCTTTGTGTGTAGGATCTCAGCATGGGTTTTTATTTCTCTTTACAATTAGTTTATGATAATGCGACGGAGGAAAAAAAAGCGTATTAGTTCTTTAAAGGCCAGCAACGCACTCGCGACCCATCTGGCATAGAAAGTGTCCATAGTATTGCCCGTTTAAATAAATAAGTCAGTGGCGCTACAACCTCTTTAGGTCTTGGCCTCAGATGTCTGAATCTGTTTCATATCTGTTTCTAATAGGCAAGTAGGTGATCAGCCTCCAGTGCCTGACACACGCCGTCTACTTTTTGGGTCTAAGACATGTCGGTTTCCTCACGATGTTTTCCTTCACCGTTCGAGCAAATGTTAAATGCGCACATAGAAAGAAACTTCATTGGTGCATAGCCTCTATGGGGATATCTTTGTCATATGGGGATCTAACCTACGACCTCAGGTATGACAGTCGCAAGCTGAAGCCACTCTAAGGCCAACACTGCTCGTTACACACAGTTTTGCCCGTTTGCCCCGTATAAAAAGCGGTGGCTGTGTTCATCGGTAAATTTTTAGTTATTCTATTTTCAAAAAACACTTATCTACAAAGCATATAATATTTATTTATATAAAGATAAAATTTCTTACAAAGCTGCTTGAGCAACTAAACAAGCCAAGTATAGTTATTAACGGTAAAGAATGATAATAATTTGTTCTAATACAAAAATAGAATTTCTCGTGCTGTATGAATTTTAACTTTTTCTTTCAATTCTTCGCTTTCTTCATAGCCATTTGGCGTAATTGGAACTCAATATTATCTTTTAATTAAAGATAAGTAGAATTCATAGATTGCATTAAGATTTTCTAAATTTAGCGATTTAAAAAATAATAATTTCGCTTCGAATTGGCCGTAAATTTGTAAAAAAATTATGCTAAAAATGTTTTAGTTTTTCTATTTATAAATAATTTATTTATTGACACTTCGTAACACACTTATCGCTTTCGAGCGATCTCTTCCAGGCAACCACTATATTCTACTTATTAGCAGTGTCAGTATAGTGCGTCTCTCAATATCCATTAAGAATACATACATACATTCCTCCTCCGCGCCACTATGACGTTTATGCCCAAATATGTGTGTCGAAATAGCGAGGACAAATTTTGCCATGAAAAGTCATTTACATAAAATAGACTAGATTTCGCTCCACAGAATCAAACCTATCACATGGAACATCACATAACAATCTCATATTTTATTTCATAATTAGTATAAAGATAATTTGAAGTAGAAAGCGCCACTCGCAGAAATTTAATTAATTAGTGTTAAGTGTTATTAAGAAATGTCTAGCACTTAAATCCCGCTGAGAAAACTTTTATATCCAAGAACACCAGTAATATTTCTTAAGATTAACTTTTAAAATATGACTAAAGAGATTATATATTTATAACCCGACTGAACAAAAATTGATTATTATTTTAACTTTTACTTATATATAGGATCCCTAATCGATTGGATAAAATATGCATTTTGTTGTTAAACTACTATATTGATATAACTGCATTTCTAATTGGCAATTATTTATAATTATTCAATGGACAGGTACTTGAAATCGGTTAAATTAGTAAATTATATTTTTTATTTCAATGGAACACAATAAGCGGAATATTAAAACAATTTTTTTTTCTATAATCAAATCCATCCTATGAAATGTTTCGAAACAAATTTGTATGTTTGATTTAAATCATTTTCATTTTTATCATTTTGTAAATTAAAATGTTAAAACTGTAAAATGCTAAATGAATTGTACGTGCTAATAAACCGGAATCGTCTACAGCGAATTTAAAACTCCAAAGAAAAATTCGGTTTTGCCAAATGTAATGCGGTTCTCTTTGGCTCTAGAAAACTTTGAAACTAGCTTTTTGAATCGCTTTGAACTGAATCCGATTTATGTGACCCAAAGCGTATTAATTCAAGAATTGAATTTTAAAGGCGTCAGAATTTTATTA
The DNA here is from genome assembly GCA_028984075.1 of Pieris mannii. Taxonomy (NCBI): domain Eukaryota; kingdom Metazoa; phylum Arthropoda; class Insecta; order Lepidoptera; family Pieridae; genus Pieris; species Pieris mannii. The sequence goes on from CM054784.1 coordinate 2,283,242, forward strand.
GTCAGCTTCGAATATTTTTTGGATTTAAAGTGTAATTCACTTTATTAATCTTACTTATAAAGTAATAGTTAATAGACTTAACAAAACTGGTTATACTGAAACAACACTTGGCATTGTGTTTGGGAAAAGCATCTTTATACATTCAGAAACATTTATTAGCATGAACTTCCCGAAGATTGGGATGACGTCACAAAAATTGCCAAAGTACACAATATCTGTACCTAAGCCGCGGGCTAATACAAACCAAATCAAATGATATATAAAATACAAATTATTTATTTAATCAATAAAGAAACAACAAAAAGCACAAGTTCAAGATATATAAAATAAAGAATATTATTATTTGTACTAGTGTTCAAACTTGCTTTATTGATAAGAAACAAATTAAAAAAAAAAACATATACAAAATTTCATCTTAATTAACATATATCTGTAATATGTAATATTGTATCTAAGATAAAAATAGGAGTTTTTAAGTGTCAAGATACCATTGCCGTTTCAAATTTGACAACAAAAATTAAAATAAAAAAATGAATTAATTTTTTAAAATTATAAAAAAATAAAAATAATTAAATTGCCAACAGTATCTTTGGAGTCTTTCCACATATTATGTCGTTACAGTATTTATATTTTTTTATTAAGAAGTTTTATAGCTTGTAACCAAATTTATAACTATATATATGCCTGTAATAAATAATAATAAGTCTTTATTCTTCCATATCCCATTTACATAAATAAAATAAAATAGATATGAATACAATCTTAACTAAGCTGCGGCCCTTGTCTTTGAGAAGGCCTCCTCCAACTTTTCCACCCTAATTTATTTAGTGCCATCGTCATCTAATTTCTTCCAGCTACCCTCCCGATCCCGTCAGCCCATCGCCCTATTGGGCTTCCTTTGTGTCTTGTTCCTTTTGGAATATGCCTTTAAAATCGTCAAATAATTTTACAATACTACTAGTAATTCGTTAATGATTGAAAAAAAAAAAAACAAAAAAAAATAAAGACAGAGAGAAAAAAATACGGTGAAGTTTTGTAATTGAAGGTTTTTACCACAAATTTTCTCATAAACAATTTTATGTTTAGAAAGTTTTTATTCTACCTTCCTGTACTTTCGTTTGACTTCCGGTGTATTAATTATATATATTTCAATTGTATAAGTGAAAGTGATTTTGAGATAAGTCTATTGAATTAGACGCTGATTATCTATTGTGTCATAATATTGATGGCTAGAAAGCAAAAAACTGTTCGGACTATTCAAGTTTGAATGATTAATTGTAAGCCATTATTTATCATTAGATTCTAACTTGTCATTATTTTACGGAAATGTTATATCAGTTAAAATTTCCTACATATCGGTGTAAAATACTGCCAAGAACAGACGATCATTGTATAGGGCCTACAGCTTATTTCGCTATAATCTTTTGATCAAAAGTTGATTTTTTAATAAGAAACTTGAACGTGTCCGAAAAAGTGTATTTACGAGTTAGGTGAAATAATCAAAAAGGTAGGAGTGAAAATAATCTTAATAAATCAAACATTATAGTAAGATCAGTATAATCAATGTCGCTACAACCTGGCATGGCATGTATCTATTTCTTGATATTTTCGTACCTTACCGCCTGGTACACGCCGTCGTATGACAGAGTTAAAAACATTGAAAAATCCATTGCAAAGTTTGGAGCACGCTCAAGTCGTTAGAACAACAATACTTTCAATTTTCTCTATCTACTAATGAATTAAATTTTACTCAGTAAATATACGATAAAAATTATCATAGTCACACTTCTTATTACTTATCTTTTAATTATAGTTTAAACATAATATACTAGTAAAATATAGCTTTAATTTATCACCTTGTCATTTAACTGGGCATTTTGAAGGTAGTTTTTACAGGCACTATACTATGTGGAACCAGCTTACCCACTGAAGTATTTCCGAACCAATTCGGATTAGTCCTTCAAGAAAAGAACGTACCGATTCTTTAAAGGCCGGCAACGCACTCGTGAGCTTTTTGCCTGTTTGCCTTCTGTAACATTAAAAGACCATAATAATGCAAATACATAAACACAGTACATCAATAAAATGTTGTAAAATAAAATATGTTTATAATGGAACATAAGATAGATAAGTATCACTTATTCCACGTCATTAAATTTGAACCTGTGTATCCCTACTCATCGGCAAAGAAGACAGAGGGCCGAGAGAAAAATCCGGTGTAAAAAACTCTCGGTACTCTTATACAAAAGCAAAATCATCAAACAACACTTATTTTAAAAGTAAAATAAATTAGAAGTAGCCTGTTCAACACTAGTCCCAGGCCCTTTTATTAACTAGATAATCGCTAACTAATAAACAATAATAATAATAAATACTAACTGTATTTATAAATATGGACGAGTAAAAGACCCCTCCAAGGCAATCCATAGTTTTTATTTTTGCTATCTCCATAATATAATAGTACTGTTACTTTATTGTTCCCATATAATTACATCTTACGATTTTGCGAACGGAGTAAATTCAAGCAAGTCAGTGAAAGTTAGTAATTAAAAGCTTTCGTTACATTCGCATTTACAATATATTACATTGTGCTCACAATTTACGGATATTATTTATCTTATTAAAAACATATTTACCAATTATAAGTATTTTTTACCATGAAATTTTAAGTGATACCCGTCGCCCACACTCAGAACGCGACTGTGTTGCCGGCCTTTTAAAAATGCACGTTCAGTAACGCCGATATTGTTATTACAAATTGTTGACATCTCTCTTCTGAATTATAACAGCCTTTTCTTGAAGGCGCTGTTATATATTCCGTGCCGAGATTAATATGCGCTATAAATCTGTGAAACCATCAATCATTTTAAATTCATATTAATTTAAACTGAACTAACCAATGTTACAAATCTTCGGCATTTTTTACGTTGAAAATTTTTGTGTGTGTGTGAAAAGTGACACATCAGACTTTGTATGTGGTATGTTTTTGAGTTAAAGTTTGTTTCTTCTTTCTTCTTTTTGGCGCCACTCGATTATTTAGTCGTGTTGAGAAGCTTATCTGGTCCTGTGTCAGATGCACCAGCACAAATACCCTTCCACTTACGAAGCCATGGAATTTTCTTTCTACAAACACTCCGATTACTCTGAATTTTACCCATTTTATTTTAATGGAGGAAGTGGTAGCCGCCATGGCGCAACACGTGCCCTAGGTACGCTGTCTGTTCTCTGATGTCCTGCATAACTTTTGTTCGACATTTCAATTGGTTTCAAAATAACTTTTTCGTAAGAAAGAGACATTCGAAATCCAGCCTGGTCATACGAAGCAATGATATCTTCATTTTGTTGAAAGATCCTTGAGAAAATTTTTTTGCTAATTTCGATTCACTGTTAAACCAATATTTGGACGTAACATATTATATTAGTATGTTAAAATTCGATAGCACTAATGCAAAAACGATTGCACAATCACTGCTAGAGCTTATACATAATATATTTTTATATACTTAAATATAATGTATTTCAAATAGAAATACATATAAATATTATATTTATTGATAATTTCGTCTTGCTTTTAATCGTTATAATTTAAATAGCTATAATATTGAAGCAGGTTTTATATTTATTATTAAAAAATATTTCTGAGGAAAACAGATAAACATCAGTCAGGGAATTGGGTCAGAGGCATGGTATTTAATTTCGAGTTTAGAAACTAGCCAAATATTAATTGATTTAATTAATTTTAAAATTCTAGTTTTATTAGCATAAATTTTGAAATATTAATAACGTTATCCTTGGAATGGTATACAAACTTAATTAATGGAATGTTAGATTATATTTTAATTATGGTTCATTTTGAAAGAGTTTCGAAAATATTGCTTTTTGGTTTATTCCTTACGCAATTCTCTTAAACATAAATTTATATTTAAGAAATAAACTAAAGACAAAAAAAAGTAAATCGTCCGACAGTGTCTTCTGGTAGCCAATACGACATAGTATCACTATGTCAATGGCCTAATACATTTTTACTCAAACAAACATACTTTTGAATATATATGTATGTCGCTGCTTACTAGCTTAATAAGCCCTTCAATTAACAGCCTAGCCTTTTAACTAAACGGAGCCGTTTAACTGGCGGCCGGAAAAATGTTCCGCCAGTTGACCAAACAGCTAGGCAAAGGACTTGGAACTTAATTCCCCTTTCTTGCCACTCTCACACTCAAACGAAACTCTTCAAACTGTCAATATAGCGTCGGCAAAACCCCTATTTGATGGTGTTTTCCAAAGTTTCATGAAAAACAACAGGAGTATAGAGACAATAATTTTGTGAATTTGCCTCAAGCAATTGAATTTGAAATGAAATATTTTTGTGTTTTATGTTTCATCTTTTTTATTTCTGCCAAATGACTCTATCGTATGAATGGTCTAATAGGGCAATAGCCAGCCAGTTTATTAAATTTTGTAACAAACGCTACCGCTGAATATCGTTCAAGCCGCTAGTTAAAAGGCCCGGCTGTTGATTGAACGGCTAATTAAGCTAGGTGGTCGCGACATGTACATTTGTACCAGTAGGGTTGTTTTCAACACTTATATGTATTAATCGTCCAACTGTATAAAGTTTATTTCATAGGACCATAATACAGGTCCATAAAATTTCATTGCTGATATTGTCCCAACTGTCTGTGCTGCTGTCTTTTCCAATTTTCGAATATTATTTTTTATTTATTTGACATTTATACACGATAGTTTTACTACTAATCAATTTGGTGTGATCCACATTAGCCCAGGCAGTTTTTCTTCAGTGCCTCAATTTACAGTTGTTTTCACAAATTCTTAATTAAACTATTTAATCAAAATCTTAATTAAACTATTTTGACGAGGGTAACACCACGTCCGATTATGTGAAATATACTTTAAAACGTATTGGTGTGAGTTTTACGACTTCCACAGATTATGGTATAATATTTACGCATTACGTTTATAGTGTATTTCATCCTACATTACATTTGCATATAGAACGAATGGACAAAGCAGTAAAAACATAATAGTAACTGCGCCTGTCCATACTTTTAGAACTGGGTCACTTCGATATTTTTAGCTTTGTGAAAACAGAGGCTCTTAGTGTGGAATTGAACAATTTGTATGTAACGAACGCAAAAACGTTTTATTTTGTACTTTACAGAGTAAAATATTATTTATATTTTATACACAAATATACGTAGTATTTTCATTTTAAACTTAATAATAATAATTACAAATAGATGATAAAAAAAAACTTTAAAAAGTTTGGTTCCTGTGGCAATGTACGAGTAGGTACTCTAGGGTCACCGGTACTAACAGGCGTAAATCGTTTATTAGCGCCTCTGCAAACGGCCACGGCCCAAGAGTCTCTACCCCAAAAGGAACAAAATCAAAGTTGGAATAAAAAAAAATTCAAAACTATGTCCAAAAGTAAATGCTTTAAATTTTTGATAGCAACTGCGGAGTGGAGAGAAAAGTGGGTAACATATTGGCTGGGATGTATGTTCGTTTCTAAGCGTATTAATTTGATTTAATAGGCAGGATTTTAATAAGACAGGAAGCTAATGAGCAGCAACTTTGAAGCAAGTGATAATCCCGCCCTGCAACAGCGGAAATGAGAATAGGCAAATCTGGGAGTGGTCTTTTTTTGAAGGACCCTAGGTCGTTCGGTTCAGGAATACCTGCTTCCACAAGGAGGTGGTAAGAAGTGCCTTTAAAAGCGCTATGTTGTGACACGCCAGGCGTAGAAATGAAAAGGATAGGATATAGAGAATGCAGCTTGGTCAAGCGTCTCTTAAAACACAAAGACGCTGGTATCGAGTTCGATTCATAGTCAGAACAGACATTCATGAACATTCTATTTGTTCTAAAGCTTCGAAATTGTACACGAGTTTGAACAAAATCACATAATAGACGAAGTGTATAACATGGCATTCGTAATGTGCATTTATTAATCTTGTTTTTTATCTGAGTTTAGTTATTTAGAAATTAAATACCACATAAAATGTCACCCAGTAGCAATTACAAAATAATTAGCGAAATGAAACTTTCTATATCGATTTCCGATAATTGAAGCAGTAATACTAGCCTGCGAAACTGGCAATAAAATCGACACTTTACTACTTAATCAAGGAAATGATATACTTTCACTTCGCCATACTTTAAATATATGTGGATCTGGTATTCATGTTATACAGATGGTCGATATAATAAGGATTATATTGGCTGTCACGTGGAAAGATTTTTTCAGATTTCTTTTATTAGACTATAAATTTATTTAGTTTATTTTTAGTATACAAACTGGATCGTCTCCAAAACTTCTATATCCGATTTATTTTCGGTCTAAGAAAGTATGATCATATCTCTGCGTTCCGTAAGCGGCTAGGTTGGTTACCCATTCGACAGCGACGTGATGCTCATGTTCTCCATCTCCTATATTCCTTCCTGTTCAATCCTAAAACTCCTTCCTATCTCAAAAATGATTTCAAATTTTTGGGTTCACATAACTATAGCTTACGCTCTTCCGAAAACTGTATCCTTGAAATCCCATATCATAACTCCTCTTTTCTTGGCGATTCCTTTAACACACTCTTAGTCACTATTCGCTTAGCTCCTTCTCTATCTTCCTTTAAATTTCTGCTGTATAAACAATACCTGTCCACGTCATATCACTAACTACTAACTGACGTGAGACCGATCTTGAATTAGATTGTCATGATTCATGTGCACTGTTTACTTTTTGTTTTGTTTTATGTAACTTGTATCAGTTTAGTTTATTTTTATTTATTTTTGTTTCTGTTAAGTATGTTTTTTTTTGTTTTCCCTATTTTATTATTTGTAATATGTATTTTTGCACTTCTTGACTACCTTATGTAATATACTAATAGTGTTTTTTTTCCTTTACTCACAGTGGTTGTCTGGAAGAAATCGCTCTAAAGCGATAAGGCCGCCAGTTGCTTGTCATTAAATTACGTTTAATATTTTCCTTTTATGTAATGCAACGAAGTGTTAATAAATAACATAAATAAATATAAGTTTGGCCATGTATGGTCTGTAAGTAAATTAATATCCAATGTATCCAAAAGCCGGTGTTGGCCTACCGTCGTAGGTTCGGTCCCGAGCTGTGCACCAATTGACTTTCTTTCTATGTGCACATTTTACATTGGCTCGAACAGTGACGTAAAACATCGTGAGTGAACCTTGTGTTAGAAGCAAAAAGTCAAAGGGATTTGTCAGACACAAGAGAATGATCACTTACAGAAAGAGGCAGAAAAGGTTGCGCCACTGATTTATTTCAAAATGTATGTAATAGTTTCTTTCTGGTACAAATTCAATACAATCCTTTCACTTTTAACTACTTTATTAAATATAAAATTATCACTAACGATTGTAAACTTTATACATTTACTATCTTAAACAACCTGTCCTATGTTGCAACGGAAAATATTTTGATTTTGCCACAATAGTATAAAATGTAAGCGTTATGTAGAAATTATTGTGAAGAGTGGCCCACGAAACAGGAAATCCTAATGTGGGGCTAGTTCACTTTTTTTTAAAGTAAATATGCTTTTTTATAATATATATATCTTATCAATCTGTTTTTTGTTTCTGTATCTAAATGTAAATTTTTTTTTTATTATACCAAAGTTTATTCTTACTTTCTTTCTAACTGAAATGGTCTGTACGAAACAAAAGAACGCGTCACAATACCCTCATGTACCTGAATGCCACACTGTACTAAGTACAAAATAAAACGTTCATAATTTTTATTTTCCAAACTAAGAGAATTTTTTCCATTTCTAATATGACTGTATTATGGTCAATTTATAGAATGCTGTAGATTTTATTAATAAATGCTTTCCGTGCAATATCGTTCTATTCTCAATTCACCTGCTCTGTGTTAATGGTGAGAATATAGAATTTTAAATTAATTTCGATTGCTTTGAGAACTTTCTCAAAAATTACGCTTTGTTTCGCAAATCTAAGTAACAATCTAGACTGAATAAAACATTAACTTCAATTTTGATCACGTGTAATTTGTGTTTGTACTGAGGAAAAAAACATTAAAAAAACAATTGACGATCTTAATTAAAACAGACGGGTCTCTCAGACTATAAATTTAATCATTAATGAAATGCGATTAAAAAGCAAAAGTCATTTATTTAGACAGTTTTCGCTTCTAGTGTCTGTCGTTAATAGATGTCACATACACACATACCCTGCATTTTTTAAAATTCATTATGCATAAACGCCCCTTAAACCTCACTGGACCAGTGGTGACACTCGTTCTGGACGGGTTGCGGTAACAATGGAGCCCTCAATGCTACGCAGCCCCGGCAGTCCGAAAAACTTGTTGCATGAGAAATTGAACTCTGGTTTATCTAAGGTAATACGCCAATTACTTAGCATTGGCGGCATTATATTTCTTAGTGTAACCTTTATTTTGCGCCTTCGTTTGAACGTGATGTTCAATAAATAAATAAAACAGTCTTCTTTGCAGCACAGAGTAATACGGTACCGATTCTTCATCCTTGGCTAGGCACTTAAATTGCTTTATTTCATCCTAATAATAAATCCTTTCGATATAAAAAAAATATAATTATTCCACGAAGAAATGATTGCAGTCTATCGTATACGTGTAACAAGCTTGAAGCTTTTTATAGACCACAGATGAAGAGCGGCTAGAACAGTCCCTGGATTAATTATAAACAATTACTTAGCTATGGAAAAACGTAGCTATATTAAACCTGGTCTTACAGCCTGTCATTATTAATAAGGTTTGCAATAAATAATTAGATTCATATAAATAGTCATTTCTGTAAAAAAATAATGTCGTATCTGAATAAAATTTGTTAATGTTACGTAAAGATAAACGTAATGCAATCGTTATGACTAGTTATGTTCAAGGGCGCACCAAATTTTAAGTGAGAATTTATTTCACATTCAGGAGCAATTCATTCATTCACCTTTTGCTTTAATATCTAAATTAAAAAAAAATATATTTTATTTTTTTATTGTTTCTCAAATGTTTACATCAATAAATAAGTATGAGACAACTCCCGTAAGTAGTCAAGAGACACTTGTGTTGGTGTTGACTCGCTACTTCCCTTATCTATACAAATTCTAAAAAGAATAGCTATAAACTTAATCTATGCATGCGTGTTTGTGTGTGTATGTGTGCATGGGTGTGTGCTGTGTGTGTTTGTGGGTGTGCACGCTGTCAATTATACAATTAGGCCTGTCTCATCTCTGAGGTGCGTTAGTGCATACTTCGTTGTCATACGGCTTATTCAAATAATCATTAATTCGGTTAATAAAGCTATGGTTATGCTCGTGATTAATTATCTATTTTCAAAATTAGTTAAATTTTATTTGTTAGTAAAAGAAAATACCGCCGCAGATATATCCTCTCATTTTTCCTTATTTGATAATATCACTTTTCTAGCAGTTTTAGGTCCATGACAAGATTTCATCGGTAACTCATAAAATGTCCAAGCGTTTAACTTAATATGGCAATACTGCACGACATATGAATTGAATTTATAAATCTTAAACTAGAGAAGAAATAGTGCTGTATCTAAAAAATGTGATGCAATATTTTTATATTTCTCTTTTGGCCGGGTATATGTTATTAATGAATATTTTATAGAAGATTACTTATTTCATTAAAATTCCGTATTAATAATAAAAAGTGCATAAATATAAAAATAAAATAACTTTATGTTTGTTCCTCTGGCAGTGTAACTAATTATTTCATAATTTTTACTCACTCCGCTGGCCTGCGACCCTAAAGGTGTCTTGGCCTCCGAAATGATTTAATTATAAGATAATTCGATTGACTAAATTGGGCATTAAAGCGAAATGTTTAGTTTATAGAGTTGAATTTTCGTGAATCGAAAGATGTAATCATAAAAAGAAAATCTTTTTATCGTGATATTTATTTTTAGGAATCATAGTAAAAATTATTTAGTAATAGATTTTCCAAACTTTTGTGGTAAATAAATATTTACAAAGTAAAAATGTTGCCATGAAACGAATTAATTACTAAAATAGATATTGTTTAATTGAGAGCGCTTTGTACCTTATCAATAAAATATTTGAATTTGGAAGTCACAGATCATGACAATAATCGATGTAGTTTTGTAGCCTTGAGAGAGAAAAATAGTCTATGGATTACACAGACTCAATCAACTCTTTATTAAACTCTTTACATAACATACGGTCAAAGCTCCCATACTTTCGTTACAAATTCTTCATTCCGCACAGTTTTTAGTTTAGGAATACTGAAAACTGGTTAGTAAACTTTCTATGGCTATGTTTAGTTATATCTTTATATGGCGACATACTGGGAACATTGACTTATTGCGTTTTATCATTGAATTAATTCGTTATACTTAACTCTGTTAGCGACTACACCCTTCAAACATTTTCAGACATAATTTTTTATTGTTGGTTACTTTAAATGTTTTTTACGGCTTTCGATGATAAAGGATTCTCTTCTCATGACCATTATAATCAAAACAGTAAATTAAAATATTTCTTTACTATATGCAATATTATTTTGTGTAATCTCTTATGGTAGTTTTATATTACTTTATTAACTCTCTTCATGTGGAAGTTAAAAAAACACAGACTATGGTAAAAAGATTACGACGACTATAAACTGTGGTGTATTCCCATTTCCACTTATCTGTGGTTGCGTCAGCGTTGGCGCCATTTATACAAGTACTATTTGATATTGATTTATAAGTCACAAATGCAATGAATGTATTTGGATAATGTAGCGTATAAAACTAAAATAGTATTTCTGTCACAGGCTTACAACAGCCATGACATTTTCCCTACCCTATTCCTAATATATAAAATGGCCTCTATAAAATAAACCCACAAAGGCTTTTATCAGCTATTCGGGTCAACGCGCCGGAGGCTGTGTGCAAATGACTGGATACTTCAAAATTAACGATTTATTGAATAAATTTCAGATTAAATATTTTCTTGTTTGTGTAAACATGAAACGTTTTATTTTTCCGAATTATTATTAACTTGGTGATACTTTATCTTTATATATATAATTGTACTGTACGTGTGTATGAACTCTTTTTAAACGGCTGCACTGATTTGAATGATTTTTTTATATTTTTTTTTTCACAAGTCAGACCGGCAGATGACGTTGCAGTAGGCTAGGTTATTTATCCAAACAGAAAGTATTAGCTGCTATAAATTGAAATCTTCTGTGCACGTATTCGTAATGAAACTCCCAAACGGCTGGACAGATTTTGATGAAATTATTTGGAGTGTTTAAGTGGAATCGAGAATAATTTACGTCATACGTTTTTTTTTTGTATGTAAGACGTGTATATAGGACCACGTCTATATGTATGATACATATATATTAGTTATTAATCAATCAATAAACATGTATGGAAACGAAGTCTTAACGTTTTTTCTCTCACTTCCAGAGGGCTTGCGAGTACGTTGTCGGCCTTTTAAGAATTGTTACCATGACCATCTCCGCCGAAAACACATCTAGCGGTTTAAAGCCAAAACGAGATATGTTGCAGTTTTGATGCGTAAATTTGCCGTCTCAACTTTCCCAAGTGATTGACGTTGACATATCAATGGGCCGGCTTTCTATGTGTTGACAAATGTCTTTGTGTGTCAAATGGTGTCGGCATGAAGTGTTTGATGCTAATAAGCTGCAACTAGATGTGAGTTAGGAGCTCCTTGAGCTGTATTTATTCCCCGTTCATCTAAATTTATTGTTTTGTGTATATAAAGGCCGGCAACGCACTCACGAGCCCTCTGGCATCTGTCCATGGGCGGCAGTATCACACAACATCAGGTGAGCCTCCTCCCGTTTGCTCCCTGTTCTATAAAAAAAATATATAAACCAAATTCATGTAAAAATCTTCCACGAGGTTTGTGGTTTGGCGTGCATCACCATTTTAAGGAATGAGCTGCCAACTGAAGTATATTGAGCGTACCAATTCTTAATAGGCCGGCCACGCACCGAGCCTTTTCAATATGAATGTCCATTTTTTTGTTTTCTGCCTGTTTTAAAAAATGCCATCTAAAAGGTCAATTAACTTAGAGATAGCGAATAAAAAAGAGACGAATTAATTGTGGTCTTACGAGAGATCGTGTAACTTCCGTCGTTCGCACATTACGTTTAGTTATGCATGTCGCCGATATAACCAGTTCTTGTCAAAGATTAATGCGATGAAGGAAAATTCATTCGCTTATTTCTTGATTATATCTTACTTAGTTCGTTTTGTCCTCTAGAAAAATAAATAATTTGTTTATTTACTGTTTTCAAATCTGGTATATACTGAATGTTTTTAATAAACATGTATTTAAGTTAATCTTAGTGGTAGGAGTTAATAATAGGTACATATCATCAATGGCGTTAAGGAATGTGACACGTTTTTTTGCAATGGTAGAAAACTTACTGTATTTACTTTTTTAAATTATTTATTTATTTCGTATTACTACCGCTAACATAATACAACAAAAAACCATTATACATATATCCAAAAATATTTACGAAAAGAAAAACAACTATAAAAATTGTAATTCAGCTGTCTATGTTTAGTGTGCTGATGATGCAGGCGATTTACCGTATCAGATATTCTTAAACTTTTTCCAGTATCACTACATAGTATAAAACAAAGTCGCTTTCTCTGTCCCTATGTCCCTTTGTATGCTTAAATCTTTCAAACTACGCAACGGATTTTGATGCGGTTTTTTTAATAGATAGAGTGATTCAAGAGGAAGGTTTATATGTATAATAACATCCATTAAATAGTGGAGAAGTACTGTTATTTTTGAGGTTTCTAATGTGATGTCGTAAATAATTACATTTATTCCGCTTACATTGCAAACGCAGGCTGAACCCTACGAGTTTTATCAAAATAATGTACTAAGTATTGTACACATTGAAAAGGTCTACAGAAAAGTCCGTGATGGTATATGTCTATATGGTATATGTCGCGTATATTATCGGAGCTTTCCAGCGACGGAAATAACAATACATAATAAAAACCTGCTTTTCATCAGCATTGCACCCGTGCGAAGCTGGGGCGGGTCACTAGTTAATAATAAAACAGAAAAAATAAATTTACTTAAACGGAGAATTATATGACATATACACAAAACACGACAATACAATTACAACTTTTAATAGAAAATTATAAATAATGCAATCCTTGTGGATTCAACCAGTTTGAACTAACTATAACAGTCTCACACTTCTCAATAATATTCAGGGTGCGCAAGAGACCATGTTGCTTGCCTAAGTATGACCGCGCTCGCGTTAAATATATAAAATTAATAGCCAGTTCTTATAGAATCTGCTGCATATTGTTCATGAAAAACTTAAAGCAAGTTATGATATTTGAATTATAAATCATTTTTGCAATTTTATATACAAATCTGTGAATTTACTGACCGCCTTCTATTACTGAGTTGTATAAAACATGTAATATGTATGTTCTAATTTATTAAAAACAATATTTTTCTCTGTCAATCTTGAATTTGAATGACATTGTTTTCAACAATACATTTAAAGATGTAATCATGTAATTAAAAAAAAGTTACATAAATTTAAATCCCAGACTTGATATTATTTAAAATATACTCAAGCTATCGTGTAGTTTAAAAAAAATATCAAGCATTTTTTAATTGAATTATATTGGTGTTATAAACATTTACTTTCAACTGCTCGATATAAAACAAGTCGTGCCTTTTGGTTATGGCAACTCGATAAAAGCGAAAGCAGTTTATTGCTATAATTTTATCGTTACACATTACTACTACTTTGTATCAATTTAAATTAAGCATAATGGTCCAGCTACTGTAAAGTGCACTTCAATTAATGATTCTTTATTACTTTTAATAGACACCTGCTGTTTGAACGGAGTTTAATATTGCTTTTACGATAGTTTTATCAGTTATAAGTATATGAAACGCTCGCGGCGTTGTGTAACGTAAAAGCTTATTGGGGGATTTTTCATTACATAAATTGCAATCTATGGAAAGATTCCTGTTTATTTTATTTTTTGTACTACTTTATGACTTTACAAGAAAACATTCAATAATTTTTTTTTAAAACATTACATTGTGCAATGGGCCTCATCTCATACATATTTCAAGGGTCGTCATGCCCGCTTAAATATCGCTCCTATATGGCGAGGGAGGCGATGGCTGGCCATGCGTCATACTCTTGAACGGGTGCTAATGGTGGTGAGTGGTCGGAATTGAATTCGTGTATGTGGTGATGTTAGTTATTTCGACTATGTATTTGCGTGTTGTTCCCACGAGAATGTAAGGGCGTGCTCCTATTTCTCCATGCCTCCTGCTGCTAGAGGATAAATCATTGTTTTTAATTTATTTAATGATTATTAATTATCTATTCTATTTCCGAACCAATTCGACTTAGGGTCCTTCAAGAAAACAGCGTACAAATTCTTAAAAGGCCGACAACGCACTTGCGAGCCCTCTAGCATCGAGAGTGTCCATGGGCGGCGGTATCACTTAACATCAGGTGAGCCTCCTGCCCGTTTGCCCCCTATTATATTAAAAAAAAATCTATTAATGTCTTAAACATGGAACATGGTGTCATGGTTGCACCTCTATAGAAACATTATGTAAAACTAATATTTATCGCCACTATTTTTAACTTGGCGATTAAAAATAGTGGATAATTGAGAACTGGCAGTAAATGCAATATTAGAAGCATTTAATATGTATTTATTTTTTGACGTTCATAAGTGTGTATGGTGTTACCTAAAAGATAAAATGATTTTGATTTTATTGTTAAAGAGTATCTTTTTGTTCTAAGGTATGTGTTGCTTTACAGCTCAACACTTTTCTGCAATATCTCCAAAGCAATGTTTAATAACATTTACTTAATTTTCTACACAGTCTGGAGTATAAACCTGGATAATTGCATAACGTAATTACTACATGGCACAATAATGAGCATAAAAGCAAAAACATGTCGACACATAACTTATATGATATTTAACGATACACTTTGGACCTATTTAAGTTAAAAAATTAATATTAATATAAATTTCGAAGAAACGCCACGTTCAACAAATTAAAAAAAAAGACTCAGTGTCAACCTTTTTAGGTCTGGGCCTCAGATTTCTGTACCTGTATCATGATCATTATTTATTAGTCAAACGAATATTCAAAAAAGTTAACAGCCTCCTTTGCTTGACACACGCCGTCAAAAGGCAAGCTGTTTTTTTTATTATATCATAAGAAAGTTCACTGATGCAGCCGGGAATCGAACTTTGGACCTCGGGGATAAATCTCATGCTGGAGCCACTAGGTCAACACAGCTCAGTTTATGTTTATTAGTATAGATTACATTCCTTTTATTATTCTTGGGTAAAAAGTAAATTAGTGTTTCTTGCATTAAGATACACATTTTTATTATTCAAAGACAAACTAATGTTGAATACTCGACTGTTTATTTTAGCTTGGAAAAAGGATTCTACCGCGATGAGACAACATGTCGTCGGCAGTTACTAACTTAACACCAAATATTATTTCAGTGTGTTAAGAGACACAATTGACAGCACCGTATTCTTTAATTGTTTTGATTCTGTATTTTCAATTTAAAGACATTAGCAAAATTCAAACATAGACAATATCGAATCCATAGACATTTAATCTATGCTCCGAAATCCACTTCACGGCTTAATCAGAGCGGTTATTTGAAATTAGAATTGCTCGCCACTTCAAACATAGAGTCTACATTCGATTTGAAACGGAGCAAATTTTCTGCTGCGTTTTCAATGATGGATTATTGCCAGTGTTTGTTGATTGATAACTACGATTCATGACTGCGAGATTTCATTTGTCGGCTCAATCAATTTGTACTTGATTGCCGCGTAATCAGCACTATGATAGTATAATTAAGTTGCTATTACTCCGTATTTCTCTTTGATTTATGATAGAGTTGATTAGAGGACTATGGAGATGATTGACATATGGTAATATGCAAAAGTTGGTAAGGGAATAGGCAGTAGGGTATTAACATCGGAGTTACCAATATACTTACTTACAATACAATATAGATACCAATATACTTACTTACAATACAATACAATATAGATACTTAATGCCTCCGACGACTATATAGTCGGGGAATTGTGTAGAAAATATTTAAAAAAAAATGCAAAAGTTTTTGTAGAATAGAAAAATTTAAGACTCAGCTATTATGAAGAGTTTCTTTTTAAACCAGGCGTTAGATAAGAGGTTCAACCAATAAGGTACTTTTTTTTTTTTTTTTACTAATATTTTCTACACAATTCCCCGAATTCACAATTCAATAAGGTACTTAGTAAAGGCTATAATACCTTTATTATGGGTAATAGAGATAATGGTGATGCATGGCCTATGCTTCACCATTAATACCCTACGTTAATTAGTTCACATGGCTGTCCACCGTACGCCACCTACATTAGATTTAGACCATTTGCAAGCGACTTGTCATTCTTTTCATAATGAAATCATTAATAGTACTCGGTAAAGATAAAATGGATGGATATGATAGCTTAGCACCTGTGCATGCTGTGCCTGTACATAACGTACTAATAATAAAAACCCAGTATAATAATTAATTCATTAGCTAATTATAAATCATAATTAAATCCTCTATATAATTTGTATGCTTGTAAGACGCAGTTTTGAATTTTTTTACGTGTATAAAAAATGTACATGCCAGGTTATAGACCTTCATCTGGGGGTTAAAGAATCAAATTACAGATTATATACCCAGTAAATATAGCTATAGCTTACGCTCTTCCGAAAAATATATCCTAGAAATCCCATCTCATAACTCTTCCTTTCTTGGAATCCTTTAAGATTTCTGCAGTGAGGCTATGGAATACACTGCCCGTCCCTATTTGATTAGCTCCTTCTCTATCTTCCTTTAAATCTCTACTGTACGAACATTACCTCTCCAAATCGTATCCCTAACTTTCGTACTAAAAGATCTGAAATTCATGTTCACTTTTTCTTTACAGGTATCCTTTTCCTTATAATTGTTCTATTCGCTGTTTACATGTTTTTGTTCCATTACTTGTATAAGTAATTAATATGTCTGATATATGTTTGCATTTCTTGTGCTTACCTTGTCCATTCTTTAAAAAAAATACGCCTCACAATGGTTGCCTGGAAGAGGTCGAAAGCGATAAGCCAGTTGCTAGTTTATTTAATTATGTCAGTAGTATTATATTTCTGTACATGCAACGAAGTGTTAATAAATAAATAAAATAAACAAGCCAAGTAAAAGTATATAATACAACCTACTTACAAGTAATTTAAGCTGCAATACCCTATATACCACCTTTCTCCATTCACGCGTAAAGATTGTTAGGATAACGTGTGCGAGGGCTTTAATAAGCACAGCTAGACGTTAATTTAACGTTAATGTACAAGCTTTTGACCCGGGATTTGACGAGATAATCTGATGTACGCCATTCAAGTATGATGGAAAGTATTATTATAGGGATGGAAGTAAATATGTACAAGTCTTAGGGTCTGTTTCACAATGTATGGATAAAGTACCAAATAGCTATGCATCACATAAATTATTCGGAAGATAAAAGTTCCGAAGAAATTTCGCGCTCCCTAACAGTCGTGAAACTCAATACTAGTGTTTATTCTACCAATAAGTAATAAATAGCTTATTTGGAACTTATCCGGACATTGTAAAACAGACCCTTTATGTGACTTTTAGTTTTTATTTCATTAAAACATGTGTTTGTAGAAACACGGTTGAATGTTTGCGTTAATTAAACAAACATGACTAATAATTGCTTTATCATACAAGAGCAGAGTTGGCCGCGCTGTTTGTATTTAATTCCTATCCATATCTACACATTAACATACTTTTTGACAGGCTGAAATAAGTATAGCATAGCTATGCTGTACGTGAACTGATTTCGATGATATCCCAATCATTGCTTTTGGCACCGACATCCAAAGGCTATGTTTGTGAAAGGATTTACAGCCCATATGTAAACGAATGAAAACTCAATGTATTTATTTTATCAGGCCATATTTATACCATTAATATTATGTCTGAGTTACAGAGAACTTAATGTAACCAAACACAATTATAATAAAATGTAGCCAGAGTTATATATCACAAATTATATTTTTTTAGAAACTTAGGAAAAAAAATCTATTTAAATTGATTTTGTGTGTGTATTTGGGTTATTCGTGATGCAGGCTATTTAGTGCTTAGGATATTCTTAATACTCCTTTTAGCCATCCATTCCGCGATGGTGAAACAGATGGATTAGAAACCTTGCGAAAACTTAAAATAAAAAAAATCTCAACATCACGCAATGGTGATTTTATTATTATTATATTATTCTTTAGGTTAGTGGTTCAAGGCATTGGACGCAGACTTCGTTTGTTTCAATAGGGATTTTTTTGGGCAAATAGCTGCTTGTTATTGTGTTCTGGCGTATTATTGGTAAGTAAAATATTAAAAAAAAAGCTTTTATTCGAATACTCTATAGTTACACAAAGTCCATGTCATATATGTTTTCACTAGCACTCGACCTCCGACGGAGTGAAGGCCAAATTCTTCCACTTGTCTCTTTTCTTCGCGACAATTTTTCATTTTTTTTCTCATGTTTTAATCAAATCAAAATTTATTTATTCAGTTTAGATGCGACTTAACGCATGCTTATGAATGTCAAAAACGTTTACAAAATTCGCGAAAGAGAAAAACTACGCCATCAGAGCAAAACTATTTAGATGTACATAGTATTATGAAATAATTTTAAATTAATTTCTAAAAAAATGTAAAAAAAATTTACATAATAATTATTATTTATTGCAGGTAGGTCACATCGATGTTACAACTACCTTCATGTGACTAATAAAAGTAATAATGTCCTTAACTCTCGTTCACAGATATAAGTAAATGCTAGAATGCTTTCATCTAGAAATTTTCGTTTTGCCGCCAATTTGAAATAAATGATATCAATGTCAAACCAACTCAATATCTCTAAGTTGTGAAGTGAACATGAAGTGTCAATGTCATCTTCATGTTTAGTTTGAATATCTCAGAGGGTTCGTATGACTTGTATCGATGACTGGTCCTACAGAAAAACATTAGGACACTAATTTTATCTTATTATGAAATAAACGCTGTTATTAAATGTAAACAGTTCTTATCACCAAACGTCACGGCAGAGCTATGCCTACATTATTGGTGAAAATTATATGCAAATCAGTTAGCGGGTTACTTAACTCTAAGTGCTTCTAGGGTTAAACTATGACTCATGTATGTCGAAAACTTACTACATTTTTGACGTTAGGTAGACTTAGAACTAAATCTCGTCTGTGTCTAAATCTGTCTGAATCTTACCCATACCTGCAATGGATACCTGCAATAACAGGTGCAAGTGCATACTGATCATTTACGTACGTACATACGTTAGCTATAGTCAACATTTTAGATGTTTTGTGATATTATTTGATATTGTAAGAACTGACAGTAAATGTAAAATAAGAAACATTCAATGTATGTTTCTTTTTTGACCTTCATAAGTGTAGATTATGTTACCTACATGAATACATTACTTTTGTTTTCATTTGATTAAAATAAACTTATTTTTTTGTGATATTTAACTAGATAATTTCAACAAACGTAGAATAAGTTTTTTTTAAAAGATTTATATCTTGTTACGCCAAAGAAGTATAACTCTTAACGCGTGTAGGTACATAAGAACACACACTATTTTGACGTGACAACGTCTTATAAATTGGTTTGCCGGGTGACACTTCAAGAAACTGCGTTACGCTCCGCTCACGTTATGCGCTCACAATGAGAGCGAGTGAGAGGCACGCGTCCCTTCCACTCGGGCATGGTTAGCCCGCCTAAGAGCGAGAGAGACAGACATAATGTTTTAAATTGTTACTATTATTTCATCCTTCTTCCTACTATACGAATGAATATTCACATTAAAATTATTTTACCACTCAAAGTCGTTGTCACGTAAAACTTTCGCCCGTATACCGACTTTACAGGCAACCAATTTTTTTCTTTTATATTTTCTTTCGTAAAGCTTTAGTATATTTTTTTGTTATGTAGTTAGAAGAC
The DNA here is from genome assembly GCA_028984075.1 of Pieris mannii. Taxonomy (NCBI): domain Eukaryota; kingdom Metazoa; phylum Arthropoda; class Insecta; order Lepidoptera; family Pieridae; genus Pieris; species Pieris mannii. The sequence goes on from CM054784.1 coordinate 2,303,397, forward strand.
TGGTCGAAAAGTTTATTAGAATTACCGAACATTGATATGGGATATATTGGTCGTGTTTCACTTGTGATGAAATCCGGACTTTCACCTTTTGTAATATAAAACCGAATGTCAGAATTGTCAACACGTTATATCAGCTTTTGTCTGTCATCACACGTGATATATGCTATATTTTAATAAAGTATTGTACAAGTATATCTAATCTCCATTTTGTGTATTATTCTTGAGATATATATATAATATACTGTACAATTTAAAGCTACGACCACAGTAACGCTTGCAAAAGTGTGAGGCGTAACTAAAATAAAAATATATATTTAATACGGCATTCCGACTGTGAAGCAGTGTTGTATAGAAATAAAATAGGAATAGAAGAAAATGCTATCTAAATATATTTTTTTTTTCTAAAATTATACTAAAATTCTATTAAGTTTTCGTATATTCGTTCGTTATTTATTACAAATATATTCATGTAATATATGTGAGTAATGTGATCGAAATGGGTGCCTTCCAACTTAAATATCCGATGAACTTGTAAAACAAATTTCGGAGCCTTTGAAATTGGATTGGACCTTAAGAATAATTTTATTTCGCTAACTTTGGGAACTTAAGGGTAATATTCAAAGGAAAATAGGTTTTTGGCAAACCAGCTTTGACATATTCTTTAATACGATATTGTTGGGAAAGTTCTGTGGTTTTTAGGGTATCGATTTTATACGTTATTCGGATTGGCATTCCAAATATTTTCCTTTTAAGGACCGAAATTGGATTATATCTTTCTTATTTGTGAGGGTCCTACGATCATTATACTCTGCTTTTGTCATATTTTATTAATAATATATTTTTGTCTTTGTTTATATATCCTACATTAGTTTAGTTTATTTTTATTTTATTTATTTTTTGTTTCTGTTAGGTATGTTTTTTCCTTCTTATTGTATTTGTATAATGTATTTTTGCACTTCTTGCCTACCTTATGTAATTTAATCCATGTTATTTTTTTTTCATTTTATTTTCATAGTGGTTGTCTGGAAGAAATCGCTCGAAAGCGATAAGGCCGCCAGTTGCTTTTCATTAAATTATGTTTAATTTGTTTTCCTTTTATGTAATGCAACGAAGTGTTAATAAATAAATAAAAAAAATTGGTTGCCTGTAAAGTCGGTATACGGGCGAAAGTTTTACGTGACAACGACTTTGAGTGGTAAAATAATTTTAATGTGAATATTCATTCGTATAGTAGGAAGAAGGATGAAATAATAGTAACAATTTAAAACATTTATTTATACAAAGAATTATATTTAAAACATTAATTTATACAAAGAATCTCGAACTGTGCTCGAGTGGAAGGGACGCGTGCCTTTCACTTTTTATGTCTGTCTCTCTCGCTCTTAGGCGGACTAACCATGCCCGAGTGGAAGGGACGCGTGCCTCTCACTCGCTCTCATTGTGAGCGCATAACGTGAGCGGAGCGTAACGCAGTTTCTTGAAGTGTCACCCGGCAAACCAATTTATAAGACGTTGTCACGTCAAAAATATTGAAATTATGATTAGCGTGTATTTGTATGTGATTCTTTTGTTTTATTTTATAAATTATACGGGACCTTTAAAGAGTCAAAATCAAAAATGTGTCATTTTCATTCACAGTATAGACAACTGAAGTGACGGAAATTACATTCTTTTTTTAATTTATATCCAACAAAAATCAGGCATTAAATTAAATGGGAAAGAAGAAAGAAACAAATTATACAATTTGTAACCAATGTTTGGCCCAGATAGGTGCGGACGGCATGCACTTAAATTGTCTATTTCACAAAATAACTAACCATCAACTACTATGTGATACTAAAGTCAATCTATAGCTATTAAGCGTGGGAATTGTCAAACTAATCTATCTAACCAGGTCTGTTATCTATATACCGTTTGTCATTTGTTTTGTAATAATTCGTAAGTCAAATAAATTAAATCTACACGTGCGAATCTACACAAATGTTTTCCTTGTCCTAGTTATATAAAGTAATCCTACCTTATCACTTGGTAAGTATTCAGTATTCGCAGGTGCTTTCGACTTTATCGCTCCACTCTAATAGCAAAATACTCGATACTTAAAGTGGGACAAGAAATATAGGCATTTGAATAAGGTCAATAAATCTTTGGCGCTTCGTGATTATCTATAATTGCTTGGTATAGGTGAGAAAGATGTTGTGATTTTTGTGCCGATTTTCCATTGTTTAGTGACTGTGCATTATAATTTATTTACAATTTATTGCACTTACTAGAGAGCACAGCATTAATATAAATGAGAAAGGGGCGACTTTATTATTTAAAAGCTTATACAAGTCAAGTGAATAAAATAAAATAGTCAGAATACGAAATTCCACCCGTATCACCTCGACGTCCACCGTTCCACAACTGCGCGTCTTTCTAGGAAGTTTTTGCCGCGCACCACCACTTTGTGGAACTAACTGCCGACTGAAGTATTTCCGAACCAATTCGAATTAGGGTCCTTCAAGAAAAGAGCGTACCAATTCTTAAAAGGCCGGCAACGCACTCGCGAGCCCTCTGGCATTGAGAGTCTCCATGGGCGGCGGTATCACTTAACATCAGGTGAGCCTCCTGCCCGTTTGCCCCCTGTTCTATAAAAAAAATAAGTCACAATTTGTCACGAAGTACTATTAGTACAGAAATTATGAGATTTTATTTTTCAACGCAAACTGTACATGATTTAAATATGGAATTAACTATTAAGTTAGTTATAGAACAGTTGCGAACATAGGTATGATTACTTATATTCCCAAGTCTTATACATTATAATGTTAAAACACATTTTTATTTATTTTTTAAAAACATAATGACTAAACTTTTACTGTATTTTTAGACTTAAGAAAATAGGCAGCTCTGGGGTAACTGGCATTGAGTTTTAAAATTTCGTTTTCTGTGACATAAATATATATTTACGTCATAATTATTGTTAAATGTGACTAATTATTTTTAAACAGACATTAAGAAAACGCAAAGGGAAAGAAAGATTTTGTACTGTGCTAATTATGTGTCATTGGTTTCAGGTGTGGTTGTGATGTCATGGTGGTGGACAGTGGCGCTTATCGCGGTGCTGCCGGTCCGCGCCGCGCCCAGAGCGGCATCCGGTGAGCAATTTTACAGTAAGCATACTGCACTTTTTCGTACTATTATCGTACTTAATTTCTAGAAACTCACTTCTAAGACACCTAAGTCTCTTTACTTCGTGTACTTGGGTCGTTTGGTTATTTATTTATTCAAAGTCGAAGTCAAAAAATCATTTATTCATATAAGTAACACGTGAACGTCAAAAAAGAAAATAGACACTAAATGCTTCTAATTTTACATTTACTGCAAGTTCTCAAATCAAGGGCGTGGAACGGAAGAGAAGAACTAGCAATATACTCTTTTTAGTTTTATTTAGTTATTAATATTGTTTTTTTTTTATTTTCTCTAGATTTAGGTTTTATAGATTAATATATATATATTGTTTTTTATATAACTTCTAGTTATGCACTTCTTGCACTCATCATTTTTTTTATTTATTGTTTTCTTTTTTTTAATAGGGTTGCCTGGAAGAGATCGCTTGTTAGCGATAAGGCCGCCCGTTGCATCCCTTGTAATATGTATTGTGTTATTTGTGTTTCTTTCTAGCAACGAAGTGTGAATAAATAAATAAAAATACTCTCCGCCACGGTTTTTAATTGCCAAGTTCTTTGTGTATTACATTCAGAAGTAAACATAACGGAAAAATAATAATCATACATGATAAAAACTAATTGCAATATAAATGGCTTTACAACATCAATAAGTTATTATTAAATGTTAAGAAAATAATCTGTACATACAAATAATGTAAACCAACAAATAAAAATATAAATACAGTTATTAAAAGAGTATATATAGTATATACAAGGACCATAATCACAACAAAGCTTTTAAGTGGAATAGAAGTCGATATGAGATATTTAAGGCAGAAACGTGCTCGTCCGAAGTTGGGTTATAAACATATGTTTTAAGTTCAAATAATACCTATCATGTATATACTACTGTATTTTTTATAGGGGGCAAACGGTTCATAAGTCATATTGACGCCCATGGACACTCAATGCCACAGGACTCTCAAGTCGTTGCCGATGTTTTAACAGCAGGTGCGCTGTTTAAAAAAGCTACGGAAATTTGTTGTAGAACTGTGCATTAAAAAAAGAAGTTGCATGCAAAGCATGACGTACAGACCCAAGAGCAAGTTCGGCTCTGTGCATCGAAAGCTTACAACGAATATAGCGATAGACGTCGGTATTTGCTACCGCGGCTAATAAATGGACTACCCAGACAGTTATTAGACAGCCTCACCTTATCCAACATAAAAACTAAATTGAAAAACTACTATTATATGCATTTGTCGCGTTCCATTTTATTTGTTCCATTAATTAATTTATTGTTATTCCATACCTTGGCGATATTTCATGCGGAGCGGAGAGAAATACACCAAAAAATACATAACTAACATCGGTCCAGCCGATTTTGAGTTATAAGTGGTGTAACTAACACGACTTTGTTTTATATATTTAGATATACAATAGGGTTGGCACTTTTCTGTTTAGTGATAGTTTTTTCTAATCGGCGTCTAGATGATAATTTTTTTTTACATATAAAAATATATTTACCGTTTTAAATAAAATACATTCGTGAACTAGCTTTAATTACCTAGCACTTCGCTAGGGTCTGAACTTGAAAGCGTGACGTACTAATTGCTCATCGTCATGCGTGTTAATTAATGAACTACGATTTTCTATTTCGCGAAAGTGTTAAAGTATTTTTAATATTATAAAAGTCTCGACATAGTAATACATTTTTGCGTCTGTCTTTTTACGGTTATGTATGTGCTGTCTGTACCTGTCGTTTTGTAGGGCTAATACTTGCCGAATCAATTGTGATTACAGTGCTAATAGAAACACAAAAAGAGTGTGTGTACTTATGTACACGCGTTAGAAGTTATACTTCTTTGGCGTATGGAAAAAAAATAACTAAAATGCAGTAGTGATAAACGATAAATATTGAAAAGATTTTATTTAAAAAATAAATTATTAGTAAATACTATCACCGTTGTATATGAAATTGTTTTAAAAACACCAAAATAATAATTATTTATTCACACTGTTTAATTGTACTGTTACGAAACACGTGTTCTAAATATAAAAATACTAGAATATACAACTTGAACATAGTTATTGATTTCCATGCCACCTAGACCTAACCTTATGATGTCGAATTTAGATGTTGGTGTATTGTAAAAATTCACTCTCATCATTTTCCTCCATCACCTCAAAAGAAGTATAACTTTAAAAAATATTTTCTTGTGTAACCAAGATTACGATAATATATTTTTCTACAAAATTGAATATCCAAAGCCGTTTAACGCTGAAGAATAAACTTTCAATACGTAAAGTAAAAATTATAAGTCGAAGAAAGTATCGTATCAATAGCATAAAAGCTCAAAAAAGCTTAATTATGTTATCTTGCATATAAAATTTTTACATCACTTAAATCGTAAAAAGTTTGATAAAATAAAGCTTAATATGCCATAAATATAACCGTAAAACACAATATAGGTTAAATATAATACGAAACAGGCTGTGGGAGTAAAAGTGTTATTTAAATATGTACAGGCTTAACAAAGCTTTAATTATTCACAGTGAAAGAGAAACGAAGAAAGAGATTTGTTAATTTGACTCTGTCACGTGTATTGTTTCGTGCGGCAGATATGTCCCCAAAATGTTAGAAAACCGTGAAATTTGAATATCCACTGGACACGCAACTTTTCATACATTGTAGATTCGAATTCATTCTTAAATTTATTTAGCCCATCGGGTTTGGCCCTGTGCGCTATATCGTCTATTCTCCATTTTAAAATATATATCACATATTTATTTAGTCTTAAAAATGGGTTTCATCCGCATCTAATATTCTCTGCATTGCGATATAAGAGCACGGGCTCTAGCTTACAAGATTTGTTAAGTAGTAGTGTTGAATACATTAAAAAATAAACGAATTTCGTCAAATAAATTTTGAACGTCAGGATACCAATTTTGAATTTATGAAAAATTGCGCTTCCAGTGGATGTTCAAATCTGACATTTTCTAACATTTTTCGGACATTATTGCCAGTTAATATAAAAAATATAGACGTAAGATATTAGGACTAAAATCACAAAGGGAATCTTAAGCACGTATTACAGTAAGCACGTAGCAAAGTAGCGAATCTTATCTTGTGACGCCAACGCACGATGCACCTTGGCCTATATTTTTTCTCGGAACTTCAGATAAATAGTATGACTAAGATGAGTTATTATTGGAGAACTAGCATAGGTTTTTTATGATTTTCTTAAGGGCTGAATCTGATCTTTTTTAATGTATTACTTTTGAAATTATCAGAAGAATTTTTTTCATAGGTCATGGGGCAAACGAGCAGGTTACTCATCTGATGTTAAGTGATACCGTGCCCATAGACACTTTGAATGCCAGAGGGCTTGTAAGGGCGTTGCCAGCTATTTATGAATTGGTACGGCTATTTGAAAGACCCCAAGTCGAATTCATTCGGAAATACCCCAGAAACTGGTTCCATATAGTGCTGGTGCACGGCAACACTGCCTTAAAAACGCTTATTTGTCTGAATTTCGTATTCTGCTCCGATTAACAAGGACTCATATATATATTTCCCAACAATCTTTCATAACTTATAAATCATACTTATTTAAATTATAATTTTTTTTAATTAAATTATAAAGTGTTTATCAATTAACACATTCTAATTGTTCAAATTAATACTTTAAACCAAAGTCAAAGTAAACAATAATTTATTTATAAGCTTCCTGCCCGTTTGCCCCCTGTTCTATAAAAAATATATATAGGTAACACAATGTACACTTATGAACGTCAAAAAAGTAATATACATTAAATTTTACACATTTTTCATTTACTGTTCTCAAATTAAGGGTGTAGAACAGAAAAGGAGAACTGGCAATAAACTCTCCGCCACTCTTTTTAATCGCCAAGTTTTTCTTTTACACAACATTTGTAAGGTTTACACCCATGTTTTATATGCTATCTTAAGTAAATTAATAATAATAAAATAAAATAAAAACAAAGATTTGTCTAAGATTGTCAAAGATCCTCTATCAGCAGGAGGCATGGTGAAATAGATGCATGCACGTACGTTCTCGTGGGATCAGCACGCAAATACATAGTCGAAATAACTAACATCACCGCATACACGAATTCAAGTACGACCAGTCACCACAAGTAGCACCCGTTCACTATACAATACTCGTAAACAACATTGTTAAATTTACGAAGGCAAAGGTTTATCCCTACATATGTCCCCTGTAACACGGAGTAATGAGCTTGTTGAAGGGATAATATATCACGTAGGGATACACACACAGGGATACACACACACAGATACACACATAAACTCTCAAGGGTCTGGTTCTTAGGCCATTTATCATTAACCACATTGACTTAGGCTGAGACATTACTAAATATCGAACAATAACCACTATATTGTACTTCGAATTTCGAATCAAACATTCGGTATTAAACCAAATTTTTCACTGACATAAATAGCAATTTTGACAACGGAATGAAAAACTGATTTGAATGGTTTTAAATTATTCCCAAATCAAATATAACGATACCACAATATTTTAACATAACATATGCGCTTTGTATTTGAGATTTTTAATACAGTGATTTCGCGCTATTCATTATCGTTTTTCCGAATACATTTTTTATGTAATAGGCTGGAGGCTCACCTGATGGTAAGTGATATGCCGCCCATGGACACTCACATTGTCAAAAGGCTTGCAAGTGCGTTCCCCTTTTAAGATTTCGTACGCTCTTTTCTTGAAGGACCTTAAGTCGAATTGGTTCGGAATTACTTATCTGGGCAGCTGGTTCAACATAGTGGTGGCGGCAAAAATTGTCTTAAGAAACGACCATTTTTAGAACGACGTCTAAATGATACGGATGGTATTTTTTTATCTGCCTCGACGTCCGATTATGTAACTCAGCTGAAGGTATTAGTCCGAATAACAACTCTGAACACTCTCAATGGTAAATGCGGTCTCATCTCGGTCACTTCTCAACGCATCGCCAAAGGATCAAACAATTCATTCTTCGTAATATCTTTACCGTAAAAAAATCCACTGCATCTCCGGGCGATTCAGATTAGGCAAATTAAGAGAACCAACTCAATACTCAGCAAAACTCCTAAATATAACATTCATACAGCTACTAAATATTCATACTACTATGTTAAAACATTTAGTAAGAACTTTTCCGGACTATTCGAAACGCGATAAACAATGTTTAATGCCTGTTCACGTAAAAGATTGACTCGTAACTTTTGCAGCTAAGTGTCTACTGCTTTCAAGTGAATTAAAATACATTACAATGATGTTATTTGAATCAAGACTTCTAGCAATACAAAATAATGTACCATGTTGAACCATCAAATGTTTCATGTATTTTCCAAACCATTACGAGAACGCACTACTTTAAAGGCCGGCAACGCACTTGCAAACCTAGTGTTTCGGGTATGGGTGGCAGTAAACTTATAAACTCAAGGGACGCATCTGCTCGTTTGCCTCCTGTTCCATAACCTCGACGTCCGCCATTCCACAACTGAGCATTTTTCAAGGGAGTTCTTGCCGCGTACCACCACTTTGTCGAACCAGCTGCCCACTGAAGTATTTCCGAACCAATTCGACTTAGGGTCGTACAAGAAAAGTATGTACCAATACTAAAAAGGCCGGCAATACACTCGCAAGTCCTTTGGCATTGAGAGTGCCCATGGGCGGTGGTATCACTTAACATCAGGTGAGCCTCTAGTCTTTTATATAAAAAATGTTCGGAAAATCCGGCCCGATTGCCCCTGTTCAAAAAAAATTCATAATCCACAGATTAGAATAGTTCTGTCAAAATACGTCATGTCTAATTTTACATTGTAAGTAAAAATCTTTTACTGTAACACCCTCCCTACATATTTTGATGTTCTATACATTGACTATCCAAGACAATGTCATTCTGTGTCCCAGTAGCTGGCTGGCGTGTTATTGAAGAACTGGGAACCCTGACGCATGTATTTTTTACTTAAAATGGTTACCAAATCTTACAAAATTTTTATTTATTTATTTTGCCCGTGCATATTAAATCATAATATATTATAACGAAGCTAAAACGCAAAGCAAACAGAAAAAAATTTTATTCTCGAAGCGTTTTTTTATGAAACTTTCCATCCTCTTTGATAAATAAATGATAATATAAAGGTATACATAAGTAGGATAAGCTCCGGTCCAGTTTGTTTATTGTATGAGATAGGATGTCAGAAAGTTTATTATAAAAGCTTACAAGAGAGATCGGAAACTGCCTAACAAGATAGAAAAGCAAACTCCGTCATTGAGTAACACGGTCCCAGGATATAAGTAAACTTTTGTGCTTTGAATACATTTCCTTTTTTGAAAACTCAATTTTGCAATTCTATAGAATTTCTCTCGAGCTTTTTGAGTAACGTATTGATACATAAAAAATAAATATTGGAATAAGCATTACATAATGCAACGAAAACAAAATGCACTTTGGTGATACATTATATTTACGATATGATTAAAAGTCGTGCATGAGTTAAAGTACTTAGTGTCAACCAAAAAGTTAGATATATTTGCTTTTAAAGTTTTGAGAAGTTATTGAATTTGACGTCTATTTCCATCAGAACAACGATAAATTATCTAAAATTGGATTAACTGTCAAACCAAACCAAAAGACAAGAATCAAAATTATAGACAAAAGAATAAAATAAAACATAGATATTCAATTCTATGTTTTTAAATATTGCTGATTTCCTCAATAATTTATTGTGTCCTGTCTTGGCTGTAAGCAGTCGCTTCATGATTGCTGATAGGTGGCAGAGTATATTTCCCTCCACAAAGAACGGCTAAACTAAACTGTATCTACTTCTTAATGTTGTATTTAAATGGAATAAATGCTTTAAAATTAGATACAAATTCCTGTTGTAAGTTCCAATTATCAATTTTATTAGAGATACTTAAATAATTGTTTAATGTATGCCTACAGCGATAACTTTTACTTTTTCACTACGCCCTAGCAAGGTCATGAAAGTGAAATTATTAACCTATATGTGTCTGATGTTAGTGGAAAGTAAAACGGTTTCGCTTTCCTTCAAATTACCTTGATGGGATCACGCATTGTATGTGTGAGCCCTTAGCGGTGCACATACGTTTGATATTTCAGAGATATTCTCAATTGTGGTTAGGAACTGTCATAATGAAATAGATTCGAAAGCTGTATAGATTGGTTTCGAAGAATTATATTGAGGACCACAGGATCTGTTACTGCGATTAGGGTTGTAGCCAGCAAGTGCCAGCCTAATCTACTAATTATTGTGTCAATCATTGAGGTATGCTGATTGCTGTGATATATTACTGAATATTTTAGTCGCGACGAATAAATCTTTTTTTTTAATTTTATAAATGAAAAACAACCCTTTAAAAAACATAAATGTGACAGTACAGCCATAAGCCAAACACAGAAAGCGAAATCTACGGGGTCAAAAGTATCTTGAACACGTGTAACGCACGCGCATTGGTCTTTAAACTGGTTTTTAAACTTAGATGAAGACGATACTACTGCGATTCTTTAGAAAAATATATAAAATTATTGTAATTTGAGAACATACATATGTATACTGAGCAAAAAGGTTAAAAGAAAAGAGTTTGAAGAAGAGCCTCTTGAGGAAACGAGAAAATGCTGCCAGCGCTAAAGGTACACTGAGAGACAAAAGTTTTAAATTTTCTTTTCATTATTTTTATTATTACAAAGTTAAAGAAAATTGTAAATACTGTTTATTTGATTGTGATGATTACGAATATAAAAAGGTTAAAAGTAACGTTAAAACTCTTAGTTTTAATTTTCATATCTTAATATCACATTAACCTGTGTACACTTACTTACACATTCATTTTAACGAGCAATAACTCGCAAAATATGCATGCCGTCTTGCTTTACGATCAATAAAATATCGCAGCAAGTGGGTCGCAACTTGGGGGCCCAAAAATTCATTCTGATAAACAATTTAACGGTTAATTTCGTGCAAAATATTAATCAGGATATCAAAAGCCTTCAAGCAAGACTGTATTGATTTTTGAAAATACTAGATGATTTGCAGCAGTTTGCTGTAGCAGTATTGGCTTAGTGGATTGATTCTGTGACTCTTAGCTTACGACAGCTTTTCTTTATATTATTTATTTATTTAGTACTCCTACAGCTAACATAGCTTTGAAAAAAAAGAGAGTATCGATTTAAAAGGCAGCAGCGCGCTTGTGAGCCTTCTGGCAGTGCGAGTGTCCATGGGCGGCGATGTCACTTAACATCAGGTGAGCCTCCTGCTCATCTGCCTCCTGTAACATTAAAAAAAAAACTCCAGCTGTGTACTCATAGACTTTTCTATCTCTGAGCATTTAACACTCGCCTGTACGCTGAAGGATCGTCAGGCAGAGACTGTGTTGGAGGTGTTGGTAAGTACATAAGAAAAATATTCAATTACGAAAAACCTGGTAGACTGATTATGTAGGATGGCGTTGTATGGAGACCTTTAAGTCTGCAGTGGTCCAGTTCTCATAACCTATGTGGGTTGGTATTATGCAAAAATCATTATGGGTCAATAATTCGTTAGGTTGTAATATTTTTAGCAAGACGGTTAGACTGAAATGTATCTAGATTTTCTCACAAATTCGTTTTCAGCAAGCTGAAATGTGACCACTCAGTATCATTTCACCCTAGAAAGCTCCTCAATATCTCATCAATTCAATTTCGAATGCGATTCAAAAAGATTAACATTAAAGATAGAAAGAGAATAGTGAAGACAAGTGATAAAGTACTGTGTGAAGTGCACGTTTTTGAAGACACTAGTAATCGTATTTTGTGTGTGGTAATTAGTGTATTTGCGCTTTTCAGTGTAAACAAATTCCAAAGAGATTTATTTAAAAATAAACCCTTGAAGAGGTCTACGGCGTTGTCTATCCTATCCGTTAGCTAATAACAATATAATATAGGAAAAAGATCTTTGCGGTTCTTACAGTTGTGTCAATTAGGCACGAGAAAGTGTTTTGTTTTATCTTTTTAACATTTACACACACTTTAATTTTGGTTTAAGAGTTCTGTATTATTAACGTCCGCTTAATTTGATTTTGATGGTCACACTTCTCTTTAATCTTATTGAATCTTATGAATTACACAGATCGTTATATGAAATTATTTTATTTTAGTACACTTTGTTTCACAGTGGAGAAGTGAAAGCGAAAATGATTATGACTTTTGATTGCTGGTTATATTTAATTGATTGTAATTATGTAGATAGCTTACAAGCATTGTAAAGAGGTGTAAGATTTTTTAATATCATCAAAAATCATTTTTACAAGTCTAGACATTTTAGATTTCAAAATTGTAAAAATATCTAACACGAATATTTTCAAGCACTTCAGATGAAACTCGGTACGTTTGGGTATAAAACATTCCTCATTATACATAATAATGTTATATAATATAATCAGTTAATGTATTGTAAATTTTTAAATTAAGTTTTCAATGCGATGTTAGTCGCATCTGACTCTAAAATTGACAAATATAAATAAAAACATTGCAACATTAGAGAGTCAGAATGCTGGTATTTTTGAGTCATAAGTGGTATTTTTGCGGAATCATCATCCTATTAATAAAAATTAATAGCGGTTAAACCATTTTTAAGTTACTAAAACCACTTCAAATAGCGATACCTTCTTATTTGTGAATAATGAGTTCTTGTTCCGCGCGATCCAAAGATTGTGTCAGCTCTACGGATATTGAGAAAACTACTTCGAACAGGTATATAACATTAGGATATTGCTATCGCTACTGACTTTTCAAAGTATCGCATGTACTCCAGATGGTTTTGATACATAACTTTTATTACCGGCACTTATGACTAAAATATACACTCACTGTCGAATATTAGAGATAGTAGTTTAAATTCTTCGTTCATCCAACTCGCCCATATTTATTATGGCCCGGCGGGAGACGTCAACTCTCTATATTAATAATGTCCCTTTTTTAGAAAGGGGAAATTTCGACACTCTCCTGCTGCTTAGCCACTCGGTCACATGTCTGCCTAATTGCGCCTGGCTAGGATGTAGGGGTCCCACAAAAAAAAACTTTTTTTGGGTACATCCTCGTAATATTTTTTCAAAAGAAATCTTATTAACCTATAGTACTGGCCGTAATGTTTCCCTAACCGTTTCCGTAGCTCGTTAGTTAAACACAATGCGTTTAAGCCTTGGGGGAGAATTTAATCTTTCAAATCAAGAAATATGTAGACATTTTGTCTCCTTTACTTTGGGCCTCCTTAATAAAGGAGAAATTAAGTGGTAATACAAATAATTCAAATTTCTGGAATAATAAATAATATACGTTGATTTTTTTTAACTAACTTGCGGTAGCTATATAACCTACTTATAATTTTTTTATTTGCATACATTTTTATATAGATTTTTCCTTGCTTTGCTTTCAAAAAACTTTCTAAGAAGCTATTATGTATATTATTTTATGTTCGCAGAGTGAGTTATAGTAGTGATATTGTATATATTACGTAATATATAAAAATATAAAATAAAATAAGCTTATTATGGAACATAAGATTCAGGTATCACTTATTCCACGTCATTAAATTTGAACTGTAGGGATGCCTAGTGAGTAGGGACTCATCGGCACAGAGGACACAGGGTGTAGGCCGAGAGACTAGGCCGGCTTCAAAAGCTCTCGAAACTCTTTTAAAAAAGCAAATCATCAAATGACACTTATTTTAAAACAAATATCGCAAATTAATTAGAAGTTAATTATTAATATATATTTTATTATATATATATATTTATTTTCTACATTATCGTATTGGCTTAGTAAGGATAATGTATCTTTGTGAATGAATAAATATATTGAACAAGTGGCTTACAGGTCTTAACATTGAGCTTGTGTGTTCGAATCACGGTTGTAAACCAATGGCGTTTTTTTCTATGTGCGCATATAACACTTGCTCACACTGTGAAGGCAAATGTTGTAAAGAGTTCAATTCTCAAAGTCAAAAATTAAGCACATGTTAGTGCAGACGGATGAGCAGCTTCTTATCTGTAAATAAAAAAAATGCAGATTGTGGCTAAGATTGTAGTAGTGTATTATTAATATAAACTATTTTGTAAACTCGAAGGCTTTTCATGTACCAAGGCCATTGTAAACACGAAGCTTAGTTGCAAATATAGCTGTTTGCAAAGTCGATGTTTTTAGGTCAAGTCTGACAACGCCAATGTTGATGTTCGAGGTGAAAATGTCCATCTTTTGCACGGAAATTGAAACTGGGGAAACGAACACAGCGAGTTCGGGTTATAAGAATTCAATTCACTTTTCAATTGGGTGATGTTTTTTAGAAATAGTAGGATAACATAGAATTTTCTTAGTCTATGTATATTTTATGTGATTGATATTGAAGTACGGAGTCTATTAAAATCAAAAAATCGAATTTATTTGATGCAAAAAGACTTTAATATATTTTAGTTTTTATCAGATTTATTTATTTATTTACACTTCGTTGCAAAGAAACAAAAATAAAACAATACATAAAAATTATAAGGGATGCAACCGGCGGCCTTACCGCTAACAAGCGATCTCTTCCAGGCAACCCTAGTAAGAAAAGATTTACGTTACGTTATTTAAACAAATAATTTTGAATACACATTTAGTTGATTTGAATTAGAATTTTTAATGTATTATAGAAGTTTATAAATTTGTTGTAGGTAGTGTTACACACTATTCAGTAAAATACCTTCATCAGTATTCCCAGCTCTTCCATAATAAAATTAAATCCATAGCAATCTTGATTAAAAAAAATGACATTTCAAAAGTTATACAGTATTATAAATTAAATGTGTTAAAAACGCCGCGGGTTCAAATTAGAAGATTAATTATTCGTTAGATATTAATCACAGTCAGAAGTTCATTCATATTTCAATGTGTCAAAGAAATTTGGAAACTTTTCCGTTTCGCGTATTCACTTAGGACTTAATTAGTTTTAGATTATCATTCTGGGTCTTTATCCAATCTTAATCATACTTCCATCAGCTTAGAAAAACAATAGTAATATGTCCAAATGGTCTTTTTTTAAATAAAATTGATGGATTGATTGGTCTTCGCCAAAATGAAGCCTTTACTTCTTTAAGAGCGTACAATTGTTTAAAGGACCGGCATCGCAGTCGCTTGATCTTTGGCATGGAGTATCCATGTGCGGGTATCACTTAAGATCAGGAAAGCTGGTCCGTTTGCTCCTATTCTATAAAAAAATAAATAAACATATTATGCTAATACCCTACAATAAATATAATATATAGACACTGATTACAATTTGTAGGGTTTGATGATACGAATTGTCTACTGTCTTATGTAAAAATGTAGTATTCACATATATTTAAGACATATGTAAATTCTAAAACTTAGAACAAAACTTATATGAAATACATGAAAAGGTTGCCCATTATTAGCTTTCGCAAATATTTGTTTAAAAGCTTTTACAGTACTATTATTATATATCCATATCAATTAATACGGAGTAATCTCATCAGCAATTAACTGTAATAATATAACGATTAATATTAATAAGCCAAACATAGTTTATTTATAATCTCATTAAGTGTACCACGTATTAATAATAACTGGACAGCATCCGATGTGGTTTTAACTGTTATATGCTATTATTAATTTGCGGTTAATGTTAACTGGGTTTAATAATGAAGGAAATAAAATTTATAAATGAATTTTTTTTTATTTATATAAATTTCAGTACAGACAATATGGTGATAAATGATGTGGCGTGTTTTTTTCTACTAAAATAAAATTTTGTTTTATATATTCAGAAACGTGTCATGATAGGTTTAAATATACTTGCTTCTAAATTAATTAGTTGGTGGGAAAAATGTGTGTTTGCCAAGTGGCTTTAGTTTTTACCCCTAAGGCCGCACCTGAAATAGCCACCCTGGCTATGTACCATTGGAATGTCTATGGTTAAGATTTAGGTTTCTATTTTGAGTTTTAGCGCCACTGGATTATTATTATGAGATTATTTATTAAATTTACACGAAACTGGTGAAGTACCTAGTGCCCAGTTGCCACAAATTAAAACCATAAAAAAAAAACAAAAAAAAATATTAATAAGTACCATTAAATTTTAGTCCAACACGGGTATCTATTGTGATCGAAATTCAGGAGCATAATTAATAAATATCATCAAAAAATAATTCAAAAGCTATAAACGTGCAGCAATATTACCGGTTACATGTAATGGGTGACATTTGACATGATATCTGTCAGCTGTCAATCGAAGCCTGACATTTAAATTCGAACTGAATTTCATATCTGCGATATACATCTTTATATGGGTGATAAAATTAAAAACTTTCTGCAATAAACAATAACTTTTGAGCACGACTCAGTTTTATCGGCGGAGTTACCAACTGGGGTTATTAAAAACTTAACGACAGCTTCTACACGAAGTTGAGTTTCTATTTTATTTCACTTTATAACTATTAAACATTATAAAAGCATTATAAGTATTGAGACATTTCCGAAAAATAAAAAGTACTTTAAGAATTATGTTAATATTATTTTATAACCTCAAATTCTTCTATTTGTCCATCTTCACTTTTATTTTCAATCTTTCTCCGCTGTCTCTTTTATTTCATCTCACGGCTATGTTTTTGTATTTAGACGTTGTGATATTTTGATTTTAAGGTGTTTTCTGCTTTTTCATTAGCAATAGAACCTTTTAACTTTTCAAGTGTAATAATAATCTATACCCTTAGCTATGTGTCAATAGTCAAAGTATTTAAAATTATTACTTACGTGTACGAAGTTACGTATATGAATAAATTTGTGATTTGGATCGAACCCTGTATTTTGTGATGCCAATTAAAACCGCTATTTTTAACTATTAGGAAATCAATCATAAATGTGTGTTTTTAATTTTTATTTATGAGCAAATAAAAATAGTGGTAATATGAGACTATATAGGTCCTGCCCTTGATTAGAGAAATGTAAAATGAGATTCATTTATTTTATATTTCTCTTTTTTTTGACGTTCATAAGTGTACATTATGTTACCTATATGAATAAATGATTTTTGACTTTGACTTTGACTGTGAATAAGTGACCTTTTTTATTAAATCCTGCCTTTGCGTAGTAGGCATAATAATAAAAAAAAACATAACAAAAATAAAATCAAAATAAACTTAAAATAGCAATGCTTCTACTGAACATAATATATGCCTAACAGCCGGCATGTTTAATTAGTATGACATGGTGCTTGTACTCTTATTGTTTATGTCTATGGCCGCTAAATCAATACAAGTTTCATTTACATATTTCATTACTTGGCGATGCATTTATCATCCTTTATTGCGTCCAATTATAGCGCTAATTTTATTAATGGAATTTTTCAATACAAATAACCATAAAAACTCAATTTCAAGAATGTTGTACTTTAATAGACTAAATATATTGATAATTTCGTAATCCTAGGTAACATAAATTATATACAACATAAAACAACATTAAAAAATAATATATATTGCTGTACTGTGCGTTGGTGTGAAACTGAAGGTGTGTGTCTGTTCGTAATAGAATCATTTTTAGTTTATAAAATTTTATGAGGGTCATGAGGGTGATCCCAAAAATAATTTTACTCGGCTGATCCGCGCATTGTTAACGAGTCGTTGTTGAGCATTCGTTGGGCTAAGTTCGATGCAGTTTTATATCTATATATAACACTATTGTTATTGTGCATTTCTTGCCAATAGTTACGTCCTCCATTAAGACTTATAGTGAGTGTTTTTGTGCGTGAACTATTATTGTAAGGCAAGGTACAGCGTCAGTCTAAGCTCTTTTTGTTCCCAAATTTACAATTTCTCCACATCCTTATGGCTGACGTCATTTTGTGCCTTTTGTCCTAATAAGAAGCACTACATTGAGGTACTCAGGACTTAGTATAAGATTATGCATCGACGGCCACCGAACCGTTTTTTGTGATACATAATTTTTTTTGGGTATTGATGCAGGTGGTTTAGCGTTTTGGGTATTACAAGCTTTTTGCATAGTATTGATGTAAGGAACGGAAAAGAGGAAGTTATATATACTCGTATTTTAAGTCTTTATATATATATTTGGGCTTTCAAAGTAATTATAGATATTAACTTAGTTATAATGTTATAAATTTTTACTTCATTATAGATTTTTGAAACATAATATTACATTTTTACCAGCGAAAAATCCCCCTTATAAAAGAAAATCGTTCCTATCGTCTCTTTACGCCAAATTGTATTTATGATGAAAAGAGATATTAGATAAACCTTAAAATGATTTACATGTTTATAAATTTATCGCTTTTTGATACGTTATAAAATATTACTATTAATTTAGGCACATATTTTTCAATTATACATGTCGACAAGTATAATGAAAATACATAGTTTTAAACGCATTTTTTGGTCAGAATGCGTTTGTGTATTATATACCTAGTGAAATAATAAATTGTATTATTACCAAATCTTTTCAGTTGACAGTTCCAATCAAAGTTCTTTGACA
Organism: Pieris mannii; assembly: GCA_028984075.1. Lineage (NCBI taxonomy): Eukaryota > Metazoa > Arthropoda > Insecta > Lepidoptera > Pieridae > Pieris > Pieris mannii. The sequence goes on from CM054784.1 coordinate 2,322,134, forward strand.
CTGTTTTTAAATCTAAATATGCTGGTGTTTGGTATTGAGGTGTTTCCTTCCACATACATGCCGTATCCATAATCAAGGGAAACGGTAGGAGAACTTATGTGAAACGTTGGTACTTTTAACACAGCGCCATCTGTTAGAATTGTATCAAATAATAAATAAATATTTGTAATAAAATGAAATTGCGACTATAATTAAAAATCTAATCTATCCTATCTCTTAAGTTGGACCAGACTACTCACGGTGTGTCAATTTAATTTAAAATCGGTTAAGTAGTCTGGAAGTTCATCGCGGACAAACATCGTGACAGGAGATTTATATATATTAAGATATTTAAAGCCTATTCGAAGCCTCCTTAATAACTAAAAATACGTCGAGTACGTAAATAACGTTCAAACCGAGAAGCCGTAACTTTTCATTTATTCCCAAACAAACTCTGAATTACAGCCAACAAAACTTCGGTATTTTAATGGTTTCCAACATTCTTATAATGGTTTCGCTAGCAAAAACAAATGTAATTCATGAAAGTATCACATACTTTACTACATAGAGAAGTATTGAGCTACTGGTGCAACTCTCATCACTGAAGTCGTGTGTTCGATTACATAAATAATTTAATATATAATTAAATTGGCGTATCTCAGGCACAGAAGGCTGAGCAAGTACTACTACTACAGTAACAGAAATCTGGCTCAGGCCCAGGTCTAAAAAGGTTGTAGCGCCGCTGATTTATTTATTCTTGTCATATGGATTTGTTTCTCTGTAAAATGTCTTATTGTATTGGAGTTATGGAGAATTTTTTCTTTAATTTTATGGTCTGGTACGAGAAATTGATACCTTATCTGAAGCCCGTATTTTAGATCATCAAACTTAAACGCTAAGTATGTTGAGATTATAACTTGAGATACGGGCCTAATTACCGTGAGGCGTTGACCAGTGTAGGGAAACGTGACACAACTAGAATACTTTCTCAGATTAACAAAGTTAAATCAAGCCAACTGTCTCGTAATTTCCCATTAAACTTATTGATATAATTTAATTTATGAATGCCTTAAGCGAAGCTTATACTAACGGAGATGACGATCTTTACAAATGGCTAATAACTTGAAACTACCACCACCACTAAGTCACCCACGCGCTTGGCTGTGTGATTTTAGAAACGTGAACATTTAAAAATTTTATATGCTCCTATATAATATATGTTCTGTGAGTGATTAAGATGCATAAATACGTTTATACATATACACCCAAACCCAATAACCTATCTCAATCCATTTTCGACCATCTGAGAAATCTTAATCCAAATATTGATAAAAGTGTGGCAATAACCTATCGACGGAATGTAAAAGCCATCTTTTGATACAGACTATCCATGGTAGGTCGGATCGGTGTATGTGGATAGACCTTTGTATGAAAAATGACAGTTCAATTGTGCCAATATCCTATCTTAAGATTTAAACTTATACCAGTTTAACATTCACCTTCCGGTCAGTCTTTAGATCATATCGCCGTGTCTTACTTTTTTTTTAATTTAATCTTTGTCAATTTTTTTTGTGACCAGCCAGCATTAAACTTTAGTCTGTAAGTTTAACGAAGGAGGTTAAATTACACATCGTGGTTTACACATGTATATATATAAAACAATTGATTTCTACGAAAGATAATTTGCAGACAATAATTCTCAGTATAAAGGCAAATGCACTCGACGGTTTCACTTTCGTTCGTCTTGTACAGTTAGCGTTCTGTTAACCGAACGCGGTTAACGCTTAACGATCGTGTTAATGTAAAACGACAGTTTTCATCTCGCTAAATATTACTCATGATTAATTATATTTATTAAAAAATAACTCAAAATATTTTAATTTTGTAATTTAATTTTCGTTAATATTTAATATTCTTTTTAGGTTTTATAAAGATACCTGACTAAGACGTGAAGTATAATACTTTTTTTATATAAATGGCGGCCAAACAACAAACCAACGGCCAACGGCCTACGATACGCCAAAAAAGGGCTGTTATTGCAGCCCATGGAAACCTATTTTTAGTGTTGCCGGCCTTTGAGGGAGGAGACCACTCTATCTTTGAATAATTGGAGGTAGTATCTCTCAGAGAAGACCCCGACTGGAAGTCGATTACACAGTTCGCTAGTTAAGCAAAATAAAATGCCTTGTGAAAAGGAATGTGGATGACTTCCAGTCATCAAAGAAGAAATTTTGAATTGATACGGCTCGTACCGAGAAGTACAAAAACATATATTGCACAATAATTTGTACATATGTACATTATTGAAATAATGTACATAAGTTTAGTGAAAGTTCTATATTCCTATTTTCGTTGTAATAGTCACTTGGATACCGAATCGAAATTTTGTTTAAAAATTAAGGTCGCTGTTTCATCATAAGGTATAAATAAATAGGACAAAATACATAACGCATACGACAAAATGGCCATACCATCATGGAAAAAAAGAGCTTTGTTGGCTTTAAGTGATTGCTTCTTAATATTTTTAAAAGCGTCATGGGCGTAACTATTTTAATGACTTGTAAAATCAGTAAAGCCTGACTCTGATAAAAAATACGTTTATTTGGAACATAAGATCATCAAGATATCACTTATTCCACGTCATTAAATTCGAACCTGTAGGCATCCCTACTCATCGGCAAAGAAGACAGAGGGGGTAGGCCGAGAGATAAAGCCGGCGTAAAAACTCTCGGTACTCTTTTAAATAAACATATATTTATAAGATAGAAGATGCTAGCTGCAACTTCTTAACAACAAAAATACATTTCCGTATTGTACTGTTTTATCCATACTATTTACTCTACGCAAATAGTGAGATATTTCTGCCCTGGAACTCGTTAAAGCACGCTCGTCAACAACTAATCCATAGAGCTGCTGTCAGACTGGCGACAAAAAGGCAATAAATTGCTTTCCCAATTGAAGATTGTATTTGGGTGGCTTTCATTGTTATCCTACGCACAGCTGGTATCGGGCAATTGCTTTCTTTGACACCAACATTGATTTGTAGAGGCCTATTGTACCTTATCACGGCGTCTTGAAAGAAATATTTTGCTTAAATGTTAAATGTATCAACAATACGATAGAGGAAAACTGCACGAAAAGCGTAATGATCTAGCGTAATGTTCTACAATTGAATAATGATAGGTTATTTCGATGGCACATGGCAATTTAATACTACATTTGTAAATAAAATCAGTTCTGAAATGAATTCTTTATACTTCCTATTCTGTCAAATTGTGTATACAGATAATGATTTAGTTAGAATCTTAAAATTTAGGAATTATATATTTTAATTAATAAATCGACTAATTTAACTTTTATAGATATGTTTATTTAGTTATAAGTTCTAAAACATGCTTCTAAATTAAAAAGACAAATAAAATATGACGTTACAAATTTAACACATACGAATATATAGAACATAGAAGTTACACACTAGATAGGAGAAAAACACTTAACATAAAAATAATACAACCACAAAGAGCACGAAAAACCATAGAGGTCCATAGACAGAAGAGTTATATCACTTTGTGTATTAAAAGTCAAACTGTTGCCGCGTTTTTAAAGACAGTAAATTGTCATTATAATCAACTAAAGTAAAGCATAAAATTGCATAAATGCTTCAGTGATTTAGTCACGTGATTAACCTACAAATCGTTGGCAATCAATTTGCTAATCACCCACACTATTTATCATAACATAATGGGACAAGCACAATTTGCCGCAAGCTGTTCTAACATCTAAATAACCCATGAAGTAGGTAACGACTGATATGATCTAGGTCAGGAGTATACCTAGGCGGGGCTGAAAACTATAAACAAAATGCCATTTCCAAGCGAGGCTATAAAAAAATAACAGACGATTGTAGGTAAGGTAGAGAATATCCAACATGACTTTTTTTATAGAATAAGGCAAACGGGCAGAGGCTCACCTTTTAATTAAAACCGCCGCCCACAGATAATCTCAATGCCAGGCCCCTCAGTGGAATTGGTTGTGAAATAGTCAGTGGCTGTGTAATAACGAATTTCATTGGGAAGAAGTCGGTCCCTATTAAAGTAAGGAGTAGGTTTTATACGTGCTTTTATTACTAGTTTACGTATGAAAAGCCTTAAGGTTTATGGGTCTGACGGTTGTTACATTTTTATCATTTAATCAGCTTAACGAGTCCCACTTTCAGTGAACTGGTTGTGATTAATATGAGTTAATTTACTGTGCGTGATTATCGAATATATGGGTAATAATAATTACGCATACTCGATTTTCTGTTACTGTTATTCTGTGGGCTTAAATGAGGTTTCATTTATTTAATTACATTATTAGTCTGGCCATAAAGACTATGTTTAAAAATAATTTAAAATTTGATTTTGCAATGTATTATTGAGAATACTGTGGTTCATTTTGGCGCCAATGTAACAGATCACACCTAGTCTTATAAAATTGAATGTTAGTGTTACATTATAACAAAAATGTCTTGACTCCTCTTAGATACATTTTTTGATAAACATATGTCTAATACAATAAAACAGAAACAGAAATATCTGCCTCATGCCTCACATGACCTCATACATTAGACGAGAGACATATAGCTGACCCGACATACGTACTTTATAAAGCATGTGATTCTCAAAGGTCGTAGGTTCAATGCCTTCTCTGCACCAATGGACTTTCTTTCCATACGCGCTTTTAACATTCGCTCGGACGGTGGTGGAAATCATCGTGAAGAAACCATTAACCAGCAGACCGAAAAAATTTGATAGCACACACGTGATCACCTACTATTAGATTGACAATTTTTTTTAAATTTATTTGTTTATTTCGGAAAACAAGGTTCCATATCCATGTTAGTAATTACAACTTAATAACTGAAATCTAAGTGTTAGTAGGTTTACATTATATTCATACCCGAAACATTCCGCATGAAATGGCGGAACAGTGATTGAGGTATGGGCAATCGACTCGGTCCGCGAATCATGATCCAGAAATTTGAGTTCCAGACCTAAGAGGTTGGATGTAAAAATACAAAAAATGGGTTAAGCCCTTATCACTAAAGGGTATGGGTAGAATAGAAAGAAGAAGAACATAGAATTTATCAAGCTGTTGTTTACTTACAGAACGGAGTCACCACAAATATATTTTTTTTTCCGGGCAGTGAACTTTACTTGCACTCGGGTTAGTTACCAATTCGTTGTTAAAAAAATCGTTTGCGTGCTAAAAGTCGCATTGTTATTTGCACATTATATCATTAGCGATGTGAATGAACTTATGAGTTCATCATTTGTCATTAGAAAAACATTGTATCATCATTCATTTAACCATGGTTAAGTTAACGGTGTCTAGTTAAGTATGTGGTTAGCCGCATAGACTGGATTTGATTATAAATTAAAATACGGAAGGGAATTTAATAAATAACCTGCAAATACCGGTTAACCGGTTTATTTAATTCTGGATTACGATAATCACTTTACAGGACTTTTGTCTTAGCTATGATGATAAAAACATTGTTTAAATATTCTCACTTCTTTTTTCCTCTCTCTGTCATGTATTTAAATCTCTTTGGTTTGTTCAATAAATGCCATTTGAAATTTTTTTGTCATATTTTTTAATGAATTGAGATAGGTTCTCTCTGTTTGTATGTCTACCACGTCACTGAAGCATTCAATTGCGTAAATCCGAGTTTTAAACAAATATAGTTTATTAAAATATGCATTTATGAAATTTCAAAGTAATGTATCGATGCTAAAACCATTTTTTGTTCAGAATATATTCGATGCAATAAAACGATTATTGCTTTTGTTAATGAACAGCCCCAGTTTATATGAAGACCCCCGAAAATTATTGACAATTAACAACTATTTCTTAACATGTCGTCACTCGCTATAAAGCAAAAATCTGTTACAATAATATTTCTTTCCCTCCATTTGCAAGTCATCAAAACTAATTGCGTACAGAAGTATCAACCTTAAACCGTATCACGAAGGCATATTATCCTTTGAATGTATAACTTAATTCGCAAAGCAAAAACGCTTGGATAAAAACTAGGATCAAATTGGCCTATTGAGAAATAATCAATTCTTTATCTATTGAAAGGCAAACCATAGATTACAGATAAACCGTTGCAGCTTCCGGGTTTAATTTTGGCTTGAATGTAAATTTTACATCGACCCCAAAAAAGGTTATCGGTGACTTGTATGTGGATGATTTTGATGGAATTGCCTTTCTGGTGTGCTTCTGTATGTGTTTACTTTGAGACTAACAGTCATATACTTAAATAAATAAACTTTAATCAGAAGCTAAATTATGTAGGTTAAATAAGCTTGCTCCTGGCGTGTGAATTCAAAGTTCGAAGCACGTCTGTGAATAATTCACATACCTATATACGGATACAGTATTTTTTTATATAATAGGAGGCAAACGAACAGGAGACTGATGTTAAGTTCCACCACCCATGGACACGCACATTGCGAGAAGGCTCGCAAGTGCGTTGCCGGATTTATTAATACTAATATATATACTAATTATAATACTAATATTATATTTAGATTATATATCTTTAATTGCAGGTAAGCAAAAAAAAAAACAAATTAAATTCTTTTTTTTCATTTAACAATTCAATAATTATTTTTGTATTAAATCTATCGCATTCAGTGAAATACTTAAACTTGAATATTTTTTAATAAGGTAATTAAATTCCAATCTTGTATAACATGTCGTACGTGTAATAATGTTCTTGTAAGCTTTTATACTTCAGTTTATTAACCACAGATTAAAAAAGCCATGATGACATCAGTACACAATGCGTAACGGGACTCTGTTTGTTATCAATTATCAAAGAACCGATTTATAAATCAATTAATCTTAGCGGAAGTTTTTATCGATTAGAACTTAATTATACACGTTGATGATTTGGTTGGACTATATTTTTATGTAGGGAAATCGTATACTTTATATTTTATGTCTTAGGATACATTTTTTGTATATATATATATATACACATGTTAATGACAATTCTGACTTATATAATAAGTTAAAAATATAATTTTAGTTAATTCGAATGTACCTAATAACTAACCTTGAAATGTAATAATTAAAATATATTATTAAAAGGAGTCCCTTTAGGCGAGGTTCCGAAGATACTGGCAGCGTTCCCCCTTTGAATAGCTAGACTAATTCTTTGTCCGAGGTAGCTGCCAGCTCTTCGTTCTCCTGTAATGTCGACTAACGTTTTTGATATATCCCTAAAAAGCCTTTTAGCGCTAGGATCCCACGGACCAAGGGTCTCGACACCGAATGGGACAAAATCATATTCAGAGCCTGTATTTGCAGGCTTTGGCTTATTCCGCACCAGCTCTGTTGTTGGTTCCATGAAGATGGGAAGGGGCTAGTGTGTCTTCGGATTACACTACATTTTCAATCACGTGCTGGTTAGCCTCTTGCTCGCTACGTAAATGGAGCTTCAGGCTATCTCTTCATTAATAAATAACGAACATAATTTTGAAATACTTAAAACATTTATTTTATAGTTGACGATTATAAAATATAATATGGTTGTATATTTTAATGAAACGAGTCATAATTTTAAAGCAACAAAGAAATGTATTAACATACAAAATAATAGTTTTTAAGCGAGATTTCTCTTTGATACACTTTATATGAAAAATATTCTTAACACAATTTCCTTAGACCCAGTATTCAAGCTTACATTCTATACTGATGCGTTGTTATTTTGTTCACTTATTTCTTATTAGCTTTTTCCCCTAACAGTTGTTTCCGAAAATGTTTGAGTATTCAAAATATATTGACATCAGTTTGGGACTGAAATTCCTGAATGTTTTTCTGTGTATATATACAATGCTCGCTCGGTGAAGTAAATCATCACGGAAGGATTTTCACCTACTTGGTGATATAAATCAGACCTAAAACGCCTGACCAAATTTAATACTTTTATAGTAAATCACTCAGTCATCACACCCGCGTACTGCTGGTAGTATATTGTACAAAATATTTATGTTATTTTTTTCTCTCTTTCTGTGTGTTTTAATATATTTTGGGGTTTTTATCGATATATGTTTGTAGTCTTAGACGTAGCGACTGTATGCGAGTGACTCGAAAAATCTTACTAAAAAACTAATTGAATAAAACCGCTTCGAAAATACCACCGAAAGATGATATTATTATATAAATGCAAAAGTTTAAAATTTGGTCACTAAATTAAAAAAAAAATAATTTCGACTTATTATTTTCTAGAACAGTGAGTTTTCGTAGTATACTTACAGGAATTTCAAATGTTCAGAGCGTCCTTGGTATTTAACGGGATCCCAGTAGCTACTAGTTTTGAATTATTACGTGGTTTGAACTGACCTACATACTGTATAATGAATTTATTTTTCATTCTCCGAGCCGGATCTAACGGAAAATTATTCAAATTCATACGTAATAATAACGCAATTTAAAATGTTGACTAGATTAAAGAAAAATACTCATATAAAAACTAGATATCTATACCATTTTTAGAGCATGGGGTAATAACTAATAAGTTAGTTATAAAGAATTTTTCAGCTTCTATATACAATAATACATAAAAATATACCTAATAACTAACCTTAAAATTTAATTATTAAAAATATTATTAAAAGGAGTCCCTTTAGGCAAGGTTCCGAAGATACTGGCAGCGTTCCCCCTTTGAATGTACCTTTTTTATATACAATATATATTATACATATAATATACAACTTAATATTAACTAGAGATTTGCTTTTTTGTTTTTAAGAATAAAATGTAATTATTAATTGTTTTCTGAAATAAATTTGGTTTTCTATGATCGTTATTAACATTTAGTTACACATCAACTTGGTAAATAGCTACGTAATTTAATATTTTATTAATTAACGATTTAAGGAAGTAGAGACATTTCTGAAGTTACAATGCTATTTTAAACTCAGGGTTTATATTTAGTAGTATTAGATGCCCCGGCGAACTTTGTTTCACCCGAATATTTTTTTACCTATCCCACCTTTTTTACTTTAGCTACATACTAACATACGCTACCACATAGAAACTGTTCGCTGTTCCGGAATAAAAATCAAAGTACTAAACAAAACTATATTGAACTATTTTCGAGAGTTTTTTACGCCGGCTTTTTCTCTCGGCCTACACCCTCTGTCTTCTTTGCCGATGAGTAGGGATGCCTACAGGCTCGAATTTAATGACGTGGAATAAGTGATACCTAGATGATCTTATGTTCCAAAATAAACGTATTTTATTTTTATTTTTTTATTTTTATGAGTTAGAGTTCAAGGATTAAAATTACTGGAATTGTTCAAGCCGTTTTCGGCTTTTGCGCTTTAATAAAAAAATATTTTGTAATTTGATTTATATACATATTACGGAACACTTGTAAAGATAATAAATAAATTAATTACAACGGTTTTAGATACTTAGTTGCGTATTATGAAGCTTTAAATTACATGGGAGATTACTCGAAAGTGGAAGTAGGAATTGTGATTATCTCCTACAATAGAATGACTTCCTGCAGTTCAGGAAGTGACTATTGTTCACATGCTTATGAGATATTATATACGTAACACAGTAATCTTGGCGAAACTAAACGGTCGCATAATCTTAACCACTGTTGGGTTTTCCAAATCTATTATTTTCGAATTTAAAAGAATCTCGATCGAAATTTTCAGCATATTTTTAGCAATTTATTTATTTACACTTCGTTACATTCATACAAAAACAAATAACATAATATTTCATTAACATAACTTTTACACATTTAACGGATCCGTAAAAAAGTGTTTTCTTTAAATAAAATAATACATAAAAAAAGCAACGGGACGCAATAAAAATAAAAGATGCAACGCGGCATTACAAGCGAACTCATAAAAGCAAACTAAAACATTAAAAAAAAACATGCTGAACTACGCATTCATTAATGGCGATGCAAGTAGCACGAAATACAAGAAGTGCAACAGTCTCGATTGAGAAGGGTAGTATGTGATTAAAAAATGTTTATGCAGAAGAGTTTTAAAAGATGTTGGGGAGGTAGCCAATCTTATGGAGTCGGACAGCCTATTCCATAACTTTTAGTCTAAGATCCGGGATTAGAAAAATATACCCTCATCTGTTATTTAGATGAAACAGTTTTTATAAGCTGATTTCATTATCATGAACTTATAAAAACAACCTCTGCCATCATAAGCCTGCTGCAATTAATAGTAATTAATTAATTAACAACTAATTTATTTTTAATTTTTACTTTCTCATGTTAGTTACATGTAGTAAGTTAAAACCGTCAATATTTTATATTATATACCTCACTGCAGTAGGCACCCATCTCTATGATTGCTATACTTACCTGCAGCCAGGTGAGAAAAGGTAAAAAAATGTAGCTTATTTCTTATATTATGTAGAGGTATAAAATATTGACGGTTTTAACTTACTACATGTAACTAACATGAGAAAGTAAAAATTAAAAATAAATTAGTTGTTAATTAATTAATTACTATTAATTGCAGCAGGCTTATGATGGCAGAGGTTGTTTTTATAAGTTCATGATTTTGAAATCAGCTTATAAGAAATTGTTTCATCTAAATAACAGATGAGGGTATATTTTTCTAATCCCGGATCTTAGACTATTTATGGCGAAGATCCTACACGAATTGCATGAATTGAATTACTCTTCAAGTTTTACTTAAAAATAATATTTAATCCCGGCGAAGCAATTTTAGAATTTAGCTCAGAATTAACCATTTAACAAATATATCAATGACACAGAGGCTGAAATGGTAACCCACTTACAAGTGTGAACAGTTTTAGAAACCTTTTCCAGTTTTGGGTCTACCAATCCGAAACCGTATTGGAATCTCTGCGACTCCTAAAACATATGCGATTTTTTCATTTCTATTACAAAGGTAGCCGACTTTCGTAATAAAGTCCGTCCTTCCAAGACGTTACAAATTGTGCTCTTGATTATCAATTTCATACAACAATTTTCAAATTACACATTCAACATTTATGGAGCATAGCGACCTTACTTAAGTTCTATACTTTTGTCTCCATTTTGTAACACATTATTACGCGAACAATTTCGTGTTTACTTTCGTTATTCAGCAACAAAGCCTTTTTATTTTTACGTAAATAATGGAGCTATTGTTAAGAAATGTTTTTCGTGAATATACGTTATTTTGAAACTCAAATGTTAGTTTCTTCATTCATATCATTAAATTAAGAAACACATAATATAGCTGAAATATAAATTAATGGATATAATCAAAAGATAATGGGGTTTATGGGTGGTATTTATTTGAGATGGGTGGTATATATTTGATTATATTTTTTGCAAAACTTATGTTTACATGTATTGTTGTAGATTTCGTTATATGTATGTTGTAAACTTAATAAATAAATAAATAAATACTGTCACGTCATACTTAGCGGAAAAAATCTCACAATTTCATAGTATATACGGGTATTTTTAATGGGAAAGGAAACAAAAAAATATTTTAAATTTTTATTGGACTGATTAATGAGTCTAACATTGTTTATGTTAGACTTATTAATCAGCTATTTTTTTTAATTAACGTGAGCCTTTGCGTTTTTGAAGTCGACCAAAAGACTTTCTTTCACAGCTATATATTTTCTTATGTCAATTGATAGGCATATGCCCATATGTATATTACATTCATAGGCGAGTTTTAAGAGTTTTTAGATTTATAAAAAATAAAATTAATCATTTGTATCACTCAGATTTACAACATTATAACAAGAAAGTAGTGAGCAGCCTCCTATGCCTAACATACGTTATCGAATTTTTGGATCTAAGGCAAGCCAGTTTCTTCACGAGCTTTCCTTCATCGTCCAAGCGAATGTTAAATGCGAACATAGAATGGAAGTCTAGTTGGTGCACAGCCAGGGATCGAACCTGCAACCTCCAGGATGAGAGTCACACTGCTCTAGATTTATACACAGTTAATTTACTGTTAGTGATAATTTATTATACTTCACATGAGAACGTATAAGGACGTTTAGTTAAAAAAATTTGAAAGTTCCGTCCGTTATCGAACCAGTATTTATCTATCTTCGAATGTGAGAATTAGGTGATTAACATCGTACTTAATGCTTAGATAAACAGTTGGGATATGTTAATTTAATACACTAATTACACCATTATATTAATAAAATATAAAGTTTTTAAAAATATATATACCATGATATTTACGTTTAGTTAGTTTTTGTTAATGTCCGATTATGTTTAGTGAAGAAGAAAATATTATAAACACTATATCTATACTATATTATAAATTTTACTTTATATGATAGAATAGAAGGTCTAAAACAGTATCCGAATGTACTGGTCCAAAAGGAAACAGGAAAAATAGCAGACCAATAGAGCGATGGACTGACGGGATCGAAAATGTAACTGAAAAAAATTGGATGACGATGGCACAAAATAAAATAGCGTGGTAAAAGTTAGACGCATTCTCCCGGATGGAGCCCGCATCTTCGAGTAGTAACATAATTAATTTTGTCTATATTTGTTAAATGTATGTCAATAACATGTGAATGAATATAGGATTAATATTATTATTATATAGTAGTTAACATATCGATGAAAATCAATCAATGAAAGTTGACTGGTCGTTACGTACGTCGAACGTATTGATTCTATGTCTGGTGGTCCAGACGGTGCCGAGGGTAAGCGAGCCTTTCAAATTGTTATACGCTCCTTAGTTCTGTTTAAAGTACGATTCCTTTTGACTTGGGAATTCCTGAGAACGTAAGGGCGCCTGGGATTTGGAGAATCTTCATTATTAACAACGAAAGATTTCCATCAGGCATCTGGGTGTTAATATGCTTCTGACCGTTACCTACCCTAGAGAGATGATCACACCAACTATCTCACATACTATTTAAAAAAAAAATTGGGAGAAATTGATACCAATGTTCTGTTTCTAATATATAATATTTTAATGGCGAGAACAATTTTGTGACATAAATAAAAGTAAAAATAATTAATGATTTATTTTTTGAGGAGTGACACATAATGTTAATCAAGAATTAGTAATTTAGTTTCTGTTAACCAGGTAAAGATTGAAGTTTAAATATATAAAGTTCCTTGGTTCATTACATACAATAGTTCTACTATATATGTATTTAAGAAGAAGAGAGAAGAGAAGACAAAGTAGTGTAAAATTTAAGTCAAAGTGGATCTGATTTGTAGGAATTATAATCTTTTTATATTTGCAAGACCTCCTAGAGAATATCTGAGAATATCATCATATTGAAATCGCTCAAAAAATTATACGGACATACAAAGCAATATTCCACATCGTTTCTATCAGGAAGGTACAAGAAAATCGTTAATCTAAAATGTTGACGTAACGAGAACTCATCGGAAGTTCAATCGTAAATTCTCTCAAAGACGTTTTAATTTCGCATCGAACTGCTATCGCGGTGAATAAAGGATTTGAATTTTATATTCATTTGGAATTTCTTTTTAAAATTAAAACGGATCAGTGAGTAATGAGCTTGGACTTCTCTACCCCCTTTATAAAAACTATAACTATTTATTGTTTTTGCTAAAGTACACTTTTATAGAAATAATAAATATATATCGTTGATTATTAAAAAATATTTTTTTTACCTTAAAGATTAACGCATGCTACATGTTAATGACACCATAAAGCTCTATAAAATTTTATCACAGATATATTCAAATTTCAGAAGGATATTTTTTTAAAATTAACGCCTAATAATAATAATTAGTTTCGTTTTAACGATAATAGCATTGATTACTTATAAATGCAATTTAGATTTTATTAAGAAAGCAGTCTTGCGTGTTGATCTGATCAATTTTAATGAACAACTGGTTTCTAATCTTTACTTAAGTTTTAAACGAAACAGCAGAGTACTGTTTGTGTTATAGATATATTTTATTATACACTGTATGTAATTAGGGTTGTTACAACGTAGAAAATATAAATTTTTAACCAAACTGATATCTCCGTATCTCTATTCACGTCGCACGCCGCCTTTTTGAGGCAATCAACAAAATATATTTGCAGACTTATTAAACCGTTTTATATATAAGACAATAGTTAAATAGCGAAATGTTCATAAACTCTCAACAAAGATGAACGATAACTACAAAGGCAACATATTCTGTACAATTTATTACTGGTGGAAATAATTTCTTACTGAAAACGGAACTTGACCCGTCCCGTCCCTTGATATATGAACAATAATATGCTATAAAGGACGTGCTTGGAAAGTCAGGGAGACGTTATAGGCTTAGTAAAGGAGAATATTTAAGATATATTTTTGCGACCAACAGCTTCGAACGGGATTTTAAAAATTCTGCTTTATTACCACCATGTTTAACAAAGGAACTGATGGGTTGTTATATATTTTCTAGTGAAATTTTGAGCCATAATGAATAATATTTAAAAAAAGTATCCCTAATGTAATATGTATAGAAATTATTGCGTTTTATGTGCCATTTTACAAGTATAGACATTGGATTTTTGAGTTAAATATTACCTGTGTTTACTCATTAGATTAGTGTATGACTTCAGGTATGAGAGTCGCACGTTGAAGCCACTAGGCCAACACTGCTAAGCTGCTTAAGATATCAAATAAACATATAAAATTCTATACGTAAAAACTAGAATTCTAATAAATAGTTTTTCAAAATATTTGCTGTTTATTTAAACCCGCTCCTGAATATATTGATTGCGAGGCCATCGCGATAATATGTATTATTTGAGCAAAAGCAGCTCTTTTCCGTTCCGGTATCTTCTTTTCCGTTTCCGGTCAATGGTAACCTCATTTGGAATGGATAGGATTGCAATGGTTACCACAATTTCATATAAATATTTTTGTCATATATATTAGTGCATCCATTCTCAGAATGGAGCAGACAAGTCTGTGACTGCTGATGATTATATTATGTTTCGGCCGCGGCGGTGGCATTTTTAAATACATAGGGACATGTCATAGTGTATGTAATGAAAGAGCTATCTAGATTTCCGGCTTCGTACTTACAAATCTTCAAATTGACATATGATACTTATTCTGAAATGTGAATTGAATCGGTTTTACTTTGTTTTTTTGTAGTCATTTTAGCAGTCAAGTCATAAAATTGTGGGCAAAAACGAAAATATTCATGGATTTAAACATTTAAACTGTCAGGTCACAACCATACGATCACCGTTCATGTAACTTATAAAGCCAATTAGTTTGATTGATCTGAAATCTCCAGATACCTGTCGGCTTAAGACAATACAAACGCAACGGTTTCTTGAAAAGCCTACAAACACAGAAATGTCTTATTGATTGCTCATTGTTTTCTAATACTTATGAGAAAATATGAATTGAGCTTATGCCCCCGACCACCTGCGAAAATATAAATCATTATATTCTAAGGAAGTTCATGTAAATATTTTGTTTAATATTTTTGTAGTCATAGAAATTCAACTTCGTTAAAATTATTAACATGACCAGATTAATATCAGCCATTGGTGAAAATGTTACAGGGTTCATAATAGTTGCTTTACTTGTAATTTGAAAGTAAATTACGATTTAATATTGAATAATAATTCATATTTAAAATAAGAAATAAAAGGGTAAAAATATAATTCTGAAGCCAGAAGACTTTAGTATTTTTTTTACAATCAGACCTAAAGCTATGAGCGAATTTGTTCTGTGGTGTCACGGGGAGTAGCTTCCCATTGAAAGCATCTAATCATCTTCTTCCTAGAGTTACTGTCGGTCTTCTATCTATAGAATATGGTGATGTTTTAGTCATCTCACTGTTCTCTAGTGAGTCGACGATTCAAGCGATAAATACGACGTACTACATAAATCATACTACTAACGACATCTATTATTTCAATTTTAGGTTTCGCTACGCACCGCTAGGTGACACGATTTTAAATATTTTTACTTTGGCTACTCACTCCTAGATGACACTATTTCTATATTCTTTACAAACTATTTGCACTATTTTTATATAATTTAATTAATAAAGGCATATAGAGCATAGACGATATATTTCACGGAATATTATAATGCCTACAGGAACCCAGGAACCCTCTTATAGCGATAGTCACATTAATATGTATAAAATTCGAAACCTTTAATTAATATCGGTTTTTTTCTTCAGGTTATCAAATGACACGCAAGTCATGCACAGCTGGCGGGGCGCGAGGTGCTTGCATGTGGGTGCAAGAGTGCAATCGAGTTGGGGGGAGACACGCAGGTGTATGTGTGGACGGATTTATGTTCGGGTCCTGCTGCAGGCTACCCGACAAACCTATTATTTTAGAAGGTACAAGTATGTTAAAGTACAAGTAAGTTATATACAGTAGGTTAAAACTATTAGCGATACAAGTCCTGAGTTCACACTGTGTTAAAGATGCATATAGGGAGAAACATAATATTTTGTCTGTGATTCCAAGGTGTGACCACAATAATGGGACTACTTGTGTATGGTCGTTAAATTCGCCTTTATTTGTATTTGGTTACAGTTCAAATTGTGTGTGTGTACGAGAAATATTTTTCTGTCCATACATATTAAATGCTATACCTACTACATGACAGAATATTGACTTCCAGAAACTCAAAGCCCGGTAACAATAACGGAGCGGCCGTATACAGCGCCACCTACGGATACAACGCAGACAACGCCAACACCTACGACACAAACACAGCGCCCTTCATTCATGACCAAACCTATAGATGGCGCGCCACACAGCTATAGACCTCCAGAAATTAATTTGCCAGTCGGCAACCTAGAATCAATTAGCGAACAAAATAGTGATATAGTTAATAAAATAACATATAACAGTGTAAATAAGTACCAAAATGTAAATAGGCCGAACAATGATGTGGAAGCTAGTCCCCACAATAAAATATCTTCTAGTCTTAGTTTAATACCTGGAGCTCGACCGATGGCAGTGTCTGATCAAAATCTAGACAACAGTATTCCTGCAGGTGAGTTATTATAAGTTCATTGCATTAACGGTAGATGCCAATATTGCAAATGTGGTATTTGAATGCTATTTGCTGTTTCTGAATTTCAAAACCATTTTGGTAGCAATAATAATTAAAATAAGTTTTATTTTCCTCGTCACAATATTGCATTTTACGGGTTTACATGCTGAAAGTATGGACCATCTTAGTGAGAGGCTGGTGCCATAATAAGACAATACTGTGACTAAACTGAAAAAAAAAAAAAAAAGAAAGGTTATTTTGATGTACTTCATAAAATTATTACAAGGCAGGGAAAGTAATTCGTCATTCAGTGCCTTAGCTTCGGGGTGCCTGATGGGTTCGTCAGAAGGTGATATCGTCCGCCATTACTTCATGTGCCCATAGTTAGGACTAACCTCCTGAAAAGGGCATATATGATTCGTTGTATTAAATTAGATAACGATTTACATAGGATAAGGGATCTGAGTTCGTCTTATTTTTATTATAAAATTTTGTTTTTCCTAATTAATTCCTTATGTTTGTTTTTGTTTCGACTGTAAATTTTTATTCACTTGTGCACTCTTTTCAATTTTGGGTCAACTGTTTGAGGAAACGAATGTTTTTATAAATAAATAAAGTGTATTGTATAAATTGCCCATACTAACAGATTATTTTTTCGGGAGCCGAGTATACTATTTGTACTAGCATGGGATAGTAAAATACGTTTTTACCTACAGTTGGATCTTTGACTAAATAATTGTATTATAAAGACCAAACCGTTAACTCTTTATGAATGACTTTGATTACTTAAAAAATTCTACAACCTCAAAATAAAGCTAAAAGATTTTTTTACTTAAATAATATTATATATGAGGCGTAACTTGATATATTTTGATAAATAGACAGATAATATACATTATGTGTTAGTTAAGATAAGATTGTAAAGAATACAGCTGTATAGACACAGTGCATGAGTACCTATTAAATATTAATTTCCAAAGGAATATTTTCAGTCCACATGTCCAGACCGAACAACGTAAACACAATGCACTGGCAAGCGACTACAGAACCCGGCTTCATAACGAAACCACGGCCTAACTGGGAGAAACCGGGCAAGCCGAAGCCGACCAAGAAATTCACAACCACAACGAGTAAACCTCACAAGAATTACCAGAAACCGAAAGATCCGATGCTGAATATGATCAACAAAACTGAAGATACCACCGCACCATCTATGCAGACTACTGCTGCTACCACAAGTGGTTCGTATTACTTTTTATCAATTTACCATGATACTCCGGTACCCGCATTCTTTAACTCTTTGTCACGAAAGAGTGGTATCTACAATCTGCGGGTACAATCACGATGACGATATACTACGAAGTTGTTCTCACTAAAGCTGTATTCAACTTTTAGATTTTCACTACTGCGGCCTTCACGGCACTCAGGTCTTTAGATTGGTCAAAAATCCAGGATCGGAGAAAGAGCAGCACTCTCGTTTCTCTAGGACCAATAACAAAATTACTATTGAGGCTTACTTATTTTTGTTTATTTGGTTATGCAACTCTTGCACTTAATATTTCTTTTTAGTTTTTCCCTACTAGGATTGCCTGGAAGAGATCGTCTGTTGCATCCCTTACAAATTGTCATATTATTGTAACGAAGTTTAATAAATACAACGCCATCTGTTTTTATAAAATGAAATTATTAGTTGCTTATGCAAATTCCGCCAACTTGGTGTAGCTAACTTTTAACACATCAACGTCATCCTTTGCTTATGAGAGCACAACCTGCGACGACGATACAGATCCCGACGTTTTTGTTTTCAAGTTCGATGTAGTTCTCTAAATATCCGTAGCGCGAATGTCGCATGGACATGGACTGCACGGTGAAAATGTAACATAGCGGTCCCAATAGTTAAACTATGCTTCACACGCCTCATTACAAAACGCATCCCAAATTTTGTTTACATAAAAATACTTACAAAAATTTGCAATACATATTATTAAGTTACACATTACATAGAAATTCATGTAAAATAGAGTTTTATACCTTTAATAGTTATCACATTTACATATTTTATTTCAGTTTATATGTAGGTAGTTTTGAAATGGGACTGTCACCCTAACTATACAGGGCACATGTGGGACTGAATTGGTTTACTCGAATTGCACAAAAGATAGCTGCGAGCATAAAATATAATACGTAAATCAATTATTCTTGTCTCATTTAAATATACTTCAATAATTTACTACTGTGTTTCGTTAACAACTTTCTAGTAATTTCTTCCTACATGCTATTAATTAAGCTTCTTAAAATAACAACTCTACATTAATACATAATATTTAAATCATAACTTTTAACAATTTAGAAAGGCTAAAAAGGGTCAAGGGAAAATTGTTTTTTTACAAGTTATTCCTGAGGTTTAATCATTATTATTTAAATAAATTGCCTGAAATATAACGATTATTGTTGAATAGTTTACTAAGGTAGGTTATTAATAAATTTTACTTATAAATTGCAGAATGCGGCGTCACAGCGATGTGGCCTCGCCCAGACTCTCGTATAATGGGTGGAAAAGACTCCACCTTTGGGCGCTGGCCGTGGCAAGTCTCAGTTAGACGGAACTCATTTTTCGGCTTTTCTTCAACTCATCGGTGTGGTGGCGCCATCATTAATGAAGGATGGATAGCAACGGCTGGACATTGCGTTGATGAGTGAGTCTGGACTATAGATATTTAAAAACTAAAATATTTTAATATAACATCAATGATAATAAATAATCAAACTGTGTTAACAATTATCGTTTCTGTGGACTTTCTACGAAAACATGCGTTTTTTAAAGTATTGTTGTGTTGGAATCGGAATGTATGACTTTAAGGTGGTAATATTATATATGTTATTAATCCACCTACTCCTTAAATACTTGTTTATAATGAAGATTTTTATTGACATACTAAGTTGTTTACATTTAGTACATAATTTAGCTGTAAACTTTATCAATTAATAATGTTAACAAGGCTATCCAGTTGGTTGACAGTACATACTTAATAAAATAATAAATTTGGGGGACGATGAATTAACAAATATCATTTAAAATAGAAACAAAAGTTTTCTTCTAACTGTTTTAGGACATCTTATTGAAGTATGTTTTAATGTGTTTTTTACCACGCACACCAAAGTCAGCTAAACCTAACTATATTGAACCATATTACGTTACATGGAAAATATTTGTCAAAAATTTTTTTTTTATTAAATGTCCTATTTACTACTATTTCCATCGAAAATTGCTATAAAAAAGCAATGGTGTTACAACCTTTTTAGGTCTAGACCTCAGTCGTCTAATAGGCAAATAGATGATCAGCCTCCTGTGCTTGACACACGTCGTCGACTTTTTGAGTCTAAAGCAAGCCGATACTCTTCCAATGTTTTCCTTAGCTTATAAACCTATTGATAAACAGATGCTTTTTCTATTTGTAAAACTAATTTCCAGCCTCCTCACATCAGCTATTCGAATCCGCGTGGGAGAGTTCGACTTTTCATCCGTTTCCGAACAATATCCTTACGTAGAAAGGGGTGTGGCACGAAAAGCAGTTCACCCCAAATACAATTTCTTCACTTATGAGTATGACTTGGCTCTGGTGAAGCTGGATGCACCTGTGCAGTTCGCACCTCACATTTCGCCCATATGCTTGCCGGCTTCTGATGATTTGCTGGTGGGAGAAACTGCTACCGTCACTGGATGGGGGAGATTATCTGAAGGTGGAGTGCTACCATCTATATTACAAGAGGTGAGTTAGAAGAAGCTAACTTAGACGCAAAAATTTTCAATCGAATTAAAAAAAACGTGTGTGTACTTACGTACGTACACGCGTTGATACTTGTAAAATACTTGTCTTTTCAAAAATTTTAACTTTCGCTTTATTCGTTTGTAGAAAAGCTAACTTCAGGGTATCGGTTTTTTGCGACGGTGTGCGCGCGTAATATTTACTCTCATATTTTTTCGAACCGAATAGAAGAAAGTATATAAGACGTAAGCGTAATGGGACAATGAGCGTAACGGGGCAATTAGTCATGCTTTCGATTTTCGGCGTTCTTCGACGTCAAAAAAGTTATTTTTTATCTAAGAGCTCTTATAGATAGGCCTCGTCCAACTGGGTCCATCTCTCATGATACCACCATCACCCACACATTAACAGCAATCACATTGCCAGAGGGCTGCACAAGTGCCTTATCGGCCATTAGATGCTACGTTATGGATATATTTAGCCGTAATATTTATTTTAATTTTAAATTATTTGTAATCGGTTCCTTTCAAACTCAGATCGTTTCAATTTTAAATTCAATATTTATTTATTTATTAAAAAAAATTACAGGTCCAAGTACCAATAGTATCGAACGAGCGTTGCAAGTCAATGTTCCTGCGCGCGGGCAGGCATGAGTTCATTCCTGATATATTCCTCTGTGCCGGCCATGAGACAGGGGGACATGACTCATGCCAGGGGGATTCTGGAGGACCCCTACAGGTAAATATTCGTATTATTTCTTCCACACTGGGGGAAATGTTTTAAGAATCTTAGGAGAAAAAAAAATATAATAAACTAGCAGACTCGGCCAAGCGTTGCTGTGGCTAAGGTTTTTGTTATATAAAATAGTAGTAAGCTATTCAAGGGAAACTGTAGGAGAACTTATGTGAAACGGTAGTACTTTTAACACAGCGCCATCTGTTAGAATTGTATCAAATAATAAACAAATAATTTGCAATAAAATAAAATTAGGACTATAATTAAAGATCTAAGCTATCCTATCTCTTAAGTTGGCCAGACTGCACACGGTGTGCAAATTTGATTGATATCGGTTCGGTAGTTTAGGGGTCCATCGCGGACAAACATCGTGACAGGAGATTTATATATATTAAGATATTATTACTTATTGGCGCCTGGTAGATAATACCGGTGAGCCCAGAGCCGGTGCTTTCTCCGCTCAACTAAAAAGAATCACAATACAGTGAGGTCAGTATTAATGATTTAGGAGACCAAACTTTTTAAAACTTGTTTCATTATTCTTTTATTAAAATTTACTAGGTTATGAAAATTAAAATATTTCATATTTAATTATTATGTTTAGTTACATGAATAACAAATATAATAATAATAAAAATCGCTTATTCAGTTCGCTGTGAATTGTATTCGCTGTGAATATTAAATTCCTTGAAATACAATATTTATTCGTTTTACAACGTGAGTGCTCTATTTATGTACATTTCCTTGAAACAACCAGTATATTTTGGATCATATGCTAAGTACTCAATTACTTCTATACAAAATTCAAAGGAAATTATAATTTAATAAGTTGTGGTTTAGAGAGTCTCACGTGACCACAATTTCTGCAAAGTACACGAAACTTCAATCCAAAGAGAATAATAAAAGCTTTATTTATACCTTCGTTACATTTATAGAAAACGAATGCCATAAAATAAGGGATGCATTTGACGGCCTCATCGCTAACAAGCAATCACTTCCAGGCAACCCTAGTAAGGAAAAGAAATTTGATGAGAAAAGTGCAATATGGGCATAACCAATTCTTAAAAAAACTAAGCTAATCTGAGGGATTCATGAAGTAAAATACAAAGAATAAAAAATATACGAATTACAAAAGTCACGAATTAGCAGGAGTTTTGGAATTGAAAAGACTTGAGTATAGAAGTGGTAGGAGATGAGCGTCAAATCTGAACTGTTAGCCGAGTTGCCTACGGAATTTAGACACATGGTCATTTTTTTAAGATCAAATAAACATATGCAGAAATTCTGCAGGCGATCGATCTTGTCAAGAAGGTTTTGCGTTCATATGAGAGCTTCATTTTCACGTAGTTTAATTAATAATAGAATTATTTAATAACTGCATGCATGTTTTAAATTTTGTTAGCAATTGTAAATAGACTGAACCACCCTAAGTTCGTGTGTTTGAATCCCGGCTGAACACCTTATATATGCACAGTTAAGAT
The DNA here is from genome assembly GCA_028984075.1 of Pieris mannii. Lineage (NCBI taxonomy): Eukaryota > Metazoa > Arthropoda > Insecta > Lepidoptera > Pieridae > Pieris > Pieris mannii. Next base: position 2,345,130 of record CM054784.1, read on the forward strand.
TGGGTCGTATTTTAAAAATAAAGTATTAAACTCTGTGAGGCTTTGTGTGTTTATGAATGTACAAACACTTATCCTAACACTCTTACGAAATTATTAAAACATTTAGCAGCAATTTATTTATTTTTTAATATTAATTTGTCATTTGTTTAATGCTTATGTTTTCTGTAACATATATTTTGTTTAACAATATAATCTGTTTTGGCTTTGTATATTTTATAAGTGTTATCTTTTGTAATATAGATTTGTGAAGCTAGTAGTAATCTAAAAATAAAAAATGCTACAAAATAGGCAAGTAGGTAATAAGCCAGCCAGACACGCGTCGTTGACTTTTTAGGTTTAAGGCAAGCCGGTTTCATCATAATGTTTTCCTTCCCCGTTCGAGCCAATCCCATCGGCTGCGCGCAGCGAGTAGGAACCGCATCTCCCCGCGCGCTGCAGCCCCAATCAAGGGCTATATTGCTCGTCCCCGTAACGCCCTGTATCAGCAGGGCGCGAGCATATACACCACCCGAAGGGGGCATATGCCCCGAACGGGCCTAAACATCTCCCTCGCGAGGGAGGATGTAACATAAACCACGACGCGTCGAGCCAATGTTAGATGCGGGATCGAACATACGATAAATGATAAGAGTCGCACGCCAGCTAGCCAACATTGCGTATTATTAAATAACCTATAATTTTCAGGTGAAAGGGAAGGACCATAGATACTTCTTAGCCGGTATCATCAGTTGGGGAATTGGATGTGGGGAAGCGAATCTACCTGGCGTTTGCACAAGGATATCCAAGTTCGTACCGTGGATACTGCAAACGGTTAATTCCTAAGACACTTTTTGGGAATTATATAACATTGAAGCTATTCTAGCAGAATTATTTGTGATAAATTTATTTATTGACTTTTTTGTTAATTGAAGTATCCATATCTCCCTGACTAGTACTGAAGATACATTCAACACCACTAATTAATTTATTTAAATTTATTTTTGCCTTTTCATTTTGTGAGGAGTTCTAATGACGGTCGTATTAATAACATTAAGTAGGTAATAGGTTCTTATAATGCCCCGAACAGTAAATATTGTATCTAGGAATTTCGTTCGTTGATAAAAAAAACCGACTTAACTAACATGTGTTCATTTGTAACAGAATTTGACTGAACTAGTACAGTATTCCGCCTATAACGCGTTTTCGTTTAACGCGATATCCCATAAAACGCGGTATGGTCCCCTATAACGCGGAGATTTGTCATATGATATTTATAATGTCTTGTAAAGTCCATAATAAGTTTTGCGTAACTTTCAATTGTGTAGTAATAATTAAATTTTTTGATCCAATTATTTTAATTTCCTATAGCGCGGTCCGCATTATAGGGGTAGAATACTGTATTACTACTAATATAATTAAAATATAGTATTGAGACTGCTTTATACGAAAACGTCTAAAGAGAAGTACAATTATCAAACTCAAAAGACCCCATTCACAAATCAATTATAAACGTGTTATACAAGATGACGTAAAATATTATTATATATTTCATGAGAAATTGAATTTTCGCTTGGGGTGTTAATCTAATTAGCGGGACTGAAAACAGAGGGCAATGATAAATCTTCAAAATGTGTACGTCGTAGAAAGTGCCGACTTAGCAGTTTCTACAAAACGTTCGAAATTCAAATATACTTTTATTTTTTTTATATCCAGCCAGTTTGAACGTGAACATTTGAAAGTATTTATATGTTGAGCTCTATAGGAGTACTCGCAACTGGGTCTCAAATTATTTTACCCCGTAAATAAAGTTTTGATGCATTGAACATATACATTGAAAAAGACGCAGTAGACCATTAGTTTGATTAAAACTACAAATATAAAGTTCCGTATTGAAGGCTTTGTATTTGACCTATACAAGTAACTAGTAATGATAACTTGCTTAGGGTATTAGGATATTCCTGGTATTAATCTTAAAACTTCTGAAATAATCCAACACATGGTTTTATATCTAAATAAAGATATGTATTTGAATCTGGACTAGGAAAGAATAAAGACGAAAATAGTGTACTAGTTCAATAACTTATCGAAAACTAAACGACACGCACTGTCACTATAGTACGAACAAAACGTAATGTTGAATGGTTAACGTAATCGAATAGTAAGAACCTAATCACGTTACTATTGTATCGAAAATATATTCTACCTGACATTATCATTATTATATGCTTAGTCAGACGACAGTTACCTTCAAAAATGTTGATTGAATTCAACGTTTTCTGAGGCGTTTTATTAAAGGGACAGTACACCGTGGCTATGCAGAACTCGTTACTGCGAGACACTGTATGTTCGCAAAAGCTAAACGGTGTCGCACGCTTCTACTTAATAAACGCCTTTATACTTTGATTTGAACCAAACTACAAAGGGATGTTACACGAAACCGTAAGTTTCGTTGTGATTGGACAATGGGACGTCATATCACGACGTGTCACTTGTCAATGCGTGTTAGACTATGCTTGGCCAATCACAATCAAACGGAAGGTGATACTATTTCATGTTTTGTTTTACATTCTCAGCCCCAAGAACCTCAGCTTAATACATCAGTATTAATTTTTCGGAAACTTATTTTATCCCCTGAAGGGTCTGATATAAAACATAAATGATTTAATTGAACTGGTTTCAATGTACACCAAGTTATAATTGGCATTTATATATTTTTTCAAGTATTAAAACAGACAAAAATTTAGAAAATCTAAATTGTTTATAATTAAATATACTATCAGATAAATTTTCATAATTTAATATGAAAATAAAATTTTTGAATTTGGCTTTACAAGTGTAAACAATAAAATCGGATTTTTATCAAAAGAAATTCATATTTTTTAACGCTTAGAGGCTTTTCTTTATATTCACACAAACTGAATCAAATTACTTTTGATTTAAGTACGTATTCGTCTCCTGTCAAATTGTGATTTAAAGAGACGGAATACTTTATACAATGTTTTGTCAGTCAACTTTTGTATGTAACTTCTGTGCTTAGTTATTACGAATAAATTATACAACAACTATACATATAAGTTACATATAGAATGTATTTGTAGATGACACAAAGCGACAAGAAAGCTTTTGAAGCTTATTATACGATTAAGATATATGTATTTTAAGATCTTCCATCAATTAATTAGATTATATTTTAAAAAAGAATATTGCAATGCTGGAGCAAAATGTGAACTCTAAGATATAGTTAATACTGTAAGCTAAAATTAAACCAGTAGTTATCCATTCTTCGTAATTATGTAAATAAATCTTATTTAAATACATAGAATTAAGTGCTCTTGCCTGTCTTTGTATACAGTATTACTTATGCGTATTGTATATAAATTTATTTAATATTTAGGCTTGCTTATGTAATAGATGTGAGCATTACCAAATCACAATGTAATAATTGCTTATATTTAGCTTAAAGGTGATGTTTATTATAATATATATTGTTTGAATACATACCGAAGTCTATGATGTTGATTGTTCGTTTATATTGTTAATTATTAAATATCAAGAACAATTATGTATTTTATTTTACTACATAGTGTCGAATATAGCATTCAAAAATCTGTGGGGCTGGGTGTCAGGTAGTGCTTATAACTAGGAGGTTATCGGCAATGTAACTATTTGGATTGAACGCACGTTAACAACGAATACTAAACACGCTTCAACGGAAGCAGAACGGCTGTTCTTCTTGCCTTTGAAAAATAAGATATATTTTCAACCTAATTTTACTACTATACTATGGAATGTTTCAAAATTCAGCGAAGAAACGAAATAAATTCAAGTAAATTATACAAAGTTACATAATATTAAATATTTGATGCGACATTGGTTCTCTGTACATTTTTATATTTCGGTTCCAGTCAGTATTTGTATACCTCTTTCGCTTATGGGTTATGTTGTTTTATTTATATAGATAAAGGTCAAATTAGACCCAGTTTAGACTACTCAGGATATGTGATTGGTTTGAGGATATACATTTAATTATGTTCCTCCAACCAAGGACAGGATCCTCCTTTGGTCAGTCAGGCCTCAATAACTGAGATCGACATGTTGTGTTGATATCTTTAGCGGTCGGAATAACTTCCTTAGCAGTTCGGGTTCACGTCATCACAGACTGTGGGTCGGTAAAATATAGACTGTATTTAGAAGACAGACAGAAGGTTATTATAATATACTGGTATTGAATATTCACATCGACTGAAGTTAATATATTTGTGTTGTATGAGGCGTTGCTAGGCAACAGAGGTTTTTATATAATTCTAATAATTTCAAATACCAGATACATCGCTAAATTATTACCAAGCAGTAATTTTAAATGATATTGTATTCAAACATGAAATTCAAATTATTTCAAATCAACTTGATTAATTTTAAACATTCTAATTTAAATACAATTTGAATTAAAACTCGCCATGAAACATTTGTGGTTTCCAGTTGAAATAATCTAGTTTCGACCGCTTATAGTCATTAGAGCCGGCCAACACTAATTAGAATCTAATAATTCATAGCAATTTGGTAATTAGTTGGAGATAGCATTGATGAAATTCCCAATGGCCTACAATGACCATAACTATAATGAATATCTAATTTGAATTAGAGCTATGATATATGGTAAGTTAATTTTAGGTTATGTCTGTTATTATAGCACGAATTAATTCTGAATGTCATTTATTTTAAAGAATATAGAACTATAGAACGGATATATATAGAACGGATCAAGGAGAAAATGAGTGCGTCCCAAAAAAAGGTGGATAGAAGGAGTAGCAGCGGTAGCAAGAAGCGAATGGAGATTAAAAGCCTGGACTGAGTAACTTGGAAACAGCTGGAGAAGCCGGACGGTACTGAAGGAACCGATCAATGGTACTGGATAATATATGAGATAAGAAGATAAATAATAAAATGTAAAAATTCTAAGCTTTTTTTATTGATTTGAAATTATGGGCTTTAATAATTATTATTAACCTACAGACTACACCTTAGTAATTGATGTGTGTTGATGTGGTGGCTATCTAAATATTCTATATTAAAATTAGAAATACCAACAAAACAAGTTGGATAGAGACTCTAAATATTATACATTTCTAATAATGTTTAATGCCGTATTTGCTCGATTGTAAAATATTTATATATCTTTAGAATTTATGTAGTTGGTGTAAAATATATTACTTCGTATGTGACAATTTCTTGAAGGACTTCAAGCAGAAAATTGTTTCCTTTGCTCGTGCACTTCGTAACGATGCAATTCTATCACTTCATTTATTCTTTAGAAATTTTCTTAGCTCGACTTATGTAACCAGACATTAGTTCAGTTGCATATAATGTGTGGTTAACAAACCAAATGTTAGCAATTATCGCACACTTGAAGCCAAAATGAGCCGTTTCGTTTTTCACACACATAAATTTTAATATATCTTGTTCCCGATAATATTAAAATGTCACCATAACCCTGAAATAAGCCAAGTTATTTTTTTGTTAGCGTTGCAACATTTAATTTTATGTTAGTATAAGCTCATGTTTTAAACAATTGAAGCCAGTTGACACCCAGCATCAAACAAAGAGTTCCATTTAAAATTTATTTGAACATCCATCAAACAACCACTAAACTTAACTCACGTTATATAAATATAACTTTGTTTCTGTATATATTAAAAACCATGCAATTCGACTTAGGGTCCTTCAAGAAAATAGCGTACCAAATCTTAAAAGGTCGGCAACGCACTCGCGAGCCCTCTGGCATTGAGTGTACATGGGCGGCGGTATTACTTACCATCAGGTGAGCCTCCTGTTCTATAAAAAAAATATTACGTAAAATTACAGCTAAGGCTATTTGAACATCAAATTGATGATTTTTTATGAGCTTTAATTTATTTCGATTTCACGGAAATGTAGTTGACATAATTTGAAAAGTGGAATATTATGCATTAATAACTGATGATTCGCTTCGGTTACATTTATTATCCTTTGAATTAAAAACAATATTTTTGTCTTTAAAATGCTTATTGTACTTGTTCCTTTCATTGTGTTACTTTGCACTCTACGCTCCGCTGAACATCATGGCTACAATGTGTGCTGCAAGATTCGAATGATCTGTATATGTATTTTTTCGGAACGATGCGGCGCGATTATAGATGTTAGCATTCTTAGGTTATTTTTTTTTATAGAACAAACGGGCAGGAGGCTCGTCTGATGTTAAGTGATACCGCCGCCCATGGACACTCTCGATGCTAGAGGGCTCGCGAGTGCGTTGCCGGCCTTTTAAGAATTTGTACGCTCTTTTCTTGAAGGACTAAGGATTATTTACTATTTATGTTTAATAAAACAATATGTATCTCTAAGGTTTAAAATAGGAGTGTTCTTTAAATATTCATTAGTTGTAAACGTAAAAAATAAAATTCTTGTATTTCTACGTTATGGTAGTATGCACTTTATTTATAACGTAAACAACGTAATGTGCTAAATATTGCACAGATCAATATTGTCTTTAGTAGTTTTACTATCCTCATTCCGACTCGAACACATAGTAGTACAATTGATTGTCACACTTAAATTCTTATACAATAAAGAAATAATTATAATTCTTAGATAGGCTTCTTTAGATTATTGATTATCGATTATGTGTTAACTGATATACCATTTAATTTGTTTCATAGTCTGTTGAAAAGACGTCAGTTTTGGCCTGTCGTTCAAATTATATTTGCGAACTTTATATATTAACTTTAATATGATACAAGTAATTGACTTCAATTTATTTTATTTTTTAATATTTAAATTTTTAGGTTAGTTATTAGGTATATTTTTATGTATTATGTTATTTGTTTTGAATAAAATATTTTTTACATAGATATTTATGTAAACATCATATATCAAATTGTTATTATAATACTTATAATAAGATAGATTTTGTTCACATTTTCACTAGCATAATATTTAATTTCAACGCTATTTGTCTTAAAAATCTATCGTTTTTATTATTTACTTCAATTAAAATAACAAACTCTAAATGTTGGTTTTTAAAATACATATTTCAGTAACACAATTTAGTTACATTCATCATACACATAAATAAATAATATTAAATAAATTGTTGACGTCCTCAGCACCCTTTGTTACTAGCCTTGAATGCTGAACGGTGTTATCTGAAAGTTTTGTTATCGGCCAACGGAGTTATCAAAGCCAGATTGAACTTTTACTGTAATGGAGTACTCTAAGCTAAGTACACAATAACATTAGTGCCTTCTGGTGCTTTCTTTGTTTGAGTTCAATGTGCATGTTATTAAAGTTTCAACTTGTTTTTAATGGAGCTTTTAAGAGCTTTGTCGTGCTTGCATATATATATATTGTATGCTCACACATGGTCTAGTGATAACATGTTAGACTAGCTAATAAAATTTCGGGTCTGAAATCTTTTCGTTTCGTGGGGAAATGCGTTACGGATACCCTCCCACGGCACGGTTGTCTGGTGGTGAAGGGTTGTGAGACTAGCTACTGTGCATACCCACTAAAACCCCACGGCGCCACCAACAATCGCCCAAGGCAAAGCACGGTAACAGCTTAGCCTTGTCCGCATCCAGCCGCGTCGGGTTTAAACCGGTTTACCCGGGGGTAAGGTAACTTAAACAAGTTCTATAAGAAACAGACAAAGTGTTTGTAACTTTTAAGAATATATGAGTCTTGGTTATCAGACATACATTAAAAAGAAGATAATATGAGTGGACACATGTGCCTGCGCACAGACTTGTCCACCAGGTACATAGGTACTTCTATATAATATTTATTGTTTATAACAGCCAAGAATTTGGCTCGACAACCTGCTTCTATTGAGCAGGTTTTAGTTAGTAAGACCTTGGAAGATATTCCAAGACATAGTATTTATAATTTAAATTAGTTACTAAGACAACAGAGAGTCTCTCTGGCAAAGAATTAGTCAGTAAGATAAGTAAATTTAAGAATAATAATAATAAAACTATCAATCTGGTTCACCAAAATATACAAGGCATGAAAAGTAAATTACTAGAAATTGAGTTGTTTTTGAGCAGTGAAAATATTGACATATTGTGTATTTCAGAACACTGGTTAAAGACATGTGAACTTATGTTCAATTTTTGCAATCATCAGATTGGTAGTTCGTTCTGCAGAGGAAATGCAATACGCGGTGGCTCATTAATATTGCTTCATAAAAAATTAAAATTTAAAGAAAGGAAGGACATAGTGAGCCTCTCTGTGGAACGCTTTATTGAAGTATCTTGTGTGGAGCTGGAGCAATTTATCATTGTTAGTTTGTATAGCCCTCCTTCAGCTCAATATGATAGTTTAGAAAAAATATTAGAGCAAGTTCTGTACAAATTGCAAAAATCCAAGAAAAAGTTGGTCTTTAGTGGAGACTTTAATGTAAATTTGCTTGACAACTGTAATTCAAGTAAACGTATGCTTAATCTGTTTAAATCATATAATTTAATTAATAATTTTATTGTACCTACTAGGGTAACAGCCACCACGGCAACATGTATTGACAATATCTATAGTAATATAGTTCCTCTCAACACCTGTATTATCAACAAACTTACATCTGACCACTCTGGTCAATTGTTTGAATTTCAAAATATACTTAAATGTAAAGATCCAAAAAAGACAATATGCACAATTCCTGTAACATATGATCGGTTAGACAAATTTAGAAAAAAAATTATATTTAATACGCCATTTTTGCGTAGTAACCAATGCCCTAATAATTTATATAACACATTCTTTGAATCATTTATTGATGAATTCAAAAATGTGTTCACTCCAAAGACTTTTTTGGTCTCGGAGAAACCTACCTTTTGTGACTGGGCACCTCCGGAACTACACAAAAAAAGGCTAAAATTGTATGAATTGTATGATGAAAAACAGTATAATGACAGTGAAGAATTTAAAACTCATGTTAGGACATTTTCAAAAAAATTTAGGCAAGAGTGTAAAATCGCTAAGGCAAAACACTTAAGTAATAAAATAAACAACAGCTCTGATAAGATAAAGGCTACTTGGAAAATTATAAACGAGGAGACTGGAAGAACCTCCAGAAAGGATTCTGAATATAAGATGAACATAAACGGTAAAGTAATTAGTTCCGACCTCGAAGTAGCCTCTGCATTTGAAGAGTTTTTTACTAATATTCCACTAAATACAACCAGCGTTCTAAATTCTTCGCCATCAGCCGCCCTTTTATTATTGCAACAGAATGTTCCTGTATGCAATCGTGAGTTTATATTTAGCCGCATTAGCTGCAATGATATTATAAAAACATTTAAACAGCTAAAAATAAAAAAAACTAAAGATCTTTGGGGTGTATCTGTTTTCATTGTACAATCGGTAATCGATGCTATCAGTTCAGAGTTGGCTATAATATTTAATGAATGTATAGATTGTGGAGTCTTTCCAGACCAGATGAAGCTTAGTAAAATCACACCGTTATTCAAAACGGGCAGCACTTCTGACCCCACAAATTTTAGACCCATATCTGTGCTGCCTGCATTGAGTAAAATTTTTGAGAAAATAATTCTAGATCAATTACTGATACATTTTAATAATAATAAACTTATGCATAGCCAGCAGTATGGTTTTACAAGAGGTCGCTCTACAGCCGATGCTGGCGTTAAATTAATTTCCGAGATTTTAAATGCTTGGGAAAATTCTCATGATGCCATTGGAGTTTTTTGCGATTTATCAAAGGCTTTTGACTGTGTCCATCACGAAATCCTTATCAAAAAACTTCAACACTATGGCATTAGCGAAAAAGCGCTAAATCTTATGGAATCATACCTGAGCGATAGAATTCAGAAGGTAAATGTAAATGGAGCTATATCACAGGGATCGTCTGTTACTATGGGCGTACCGCAGGGCTCCATACTTGGTCCCTTCTTATTCCTCGTCTATATAAATGACCTACCATTTCTTGTAAAGGAGCTTCACGAGATAGTACTGTTTGCTGATGACACTTCGCTTTTATTTAAAGTGAAACGACGAAATCCATCACTTGAGAATGTAAACAGTGCCATCTCCAGTGTGGTTCACTGGTTTAGTACAAATAATCTTAAGTTAAACGAGAAGAAGACAAAATGTATTAAATTTGAAACTACAAATGTAAAAAGTAGTCATTCTCAAATAATAATTAAAGACGAGGAAATAGACTTTGTTGATAGTGCGGTGTTCTTGGGAATTACTTTAGATAGTAAACTCCAGTGGGGCCAACACATAGAAGGTCTTTCGAATAGGCTAAGTTCTGCAGCGTTCGCAGTGAAAAAGATACGCGATCTTACGGATGAGAATACAGCAAAGCTCGTTTATTTCAGCTATTTTCATAGTATCATGTCATATGGTGTTATTTTGTGGGGTAATGCCGCTGACATTAATTCGATATTTGTAGTGCAAAAACGGGCTATAAGAGCGATCTGTGGGTTGTCCCCACGGGAGTCAGTCCGAAATAAGTTTAAGGAATTAAATATTTTAACTTTGGCAAGTCAATACATTTATGAGAATATTTTGTATGTGCGGAAAAATATAGATATCTTTAAAAAGAATAGTAGCTTCCATAATTATAGTACTCGTAATAAAGACAAAATTAGCGCACCAACCACGAGGCTGCATAAAACGAGTAATTCTTTCCAAGGCAATTGCATACGTTTTTTCAACAAAATCCCTAGTGAGATACAAATATTGTCAATAAATAAATTTAAATCGTACATTAAAGTAAAACTGCTTGCTAAGGCCTATTATAATATAAATGAATACTTAAACGATCATAGTGCTTGGATATGAATTGCTTCAGTATAAATAGGTAACGCGATAGAATCTCTCGGCTGCATTTTCAGACTATGGGGCGATCGTCGACATCTACGACTTTTTTTTTAATGTAAAGTGGGAACAAACCGTGTTCATTCATGTGGTATCAAATTATTTCAGTATAATTAGTATTATTACTATTTTCTTGTGTAGCCAAGTGCACATTTCAAGGATCGTCATGCTCACTCAAATGTCATTGCTTGTGGCGGCGTCCATGCGTCGGGTTGTCTCTCTCCCTAAAATATGGCGAGGGGGCCGATGGCTGGCCATGCGTCATACTCGTGAACGGGTGCTACTTGTGGTGACTGGTCGTACTTGAATTCGTGTATGCGGTGATATTAGTTGTTTATACTACGTATTTGCGTGTTGTTCTCACGAGTGTGTAAGTGCGTGCTCCTATTTCACCATGCCTCCTGCTGATAGAGGACAAATCTTTGCTTTTAATTTGTTTTTTTATTCTTTATTACTCAATATGTCATATGGAACATGGTGTAATGGTCGCAGCTCCTTACAAGCATTGTGTAAAAAAAAACTTACTTAAAAAGAGTGGCGGAGAGTTTATTGCCAGTTCTTCTCTTCCGTTCTACGCCCTTGATTTGAGAACTGGCAGTAAATGTAAATTCACAATTTTTAAATTTTTTGACGTTCATAAGTGTACATTGTTACCTACATGAATAAATAAATTTTGTTTGTTTGTTTGTTTGTATAAATCTATAACGTTTTTAGGTCTGGGCTTAGATTTCTGTATATGTTTCATGATCATTTGTCAATGTAATATGCAAGAGGTCCTCGGCGTGTGACAGGCACATGAGGCTCTCCTGTCGACGACTTTTTCTTTGGGTAACCGGTTTCCTCACGATGTTTTCTTTCACCATTCGAGCGAATGTTACACATAGAAATAAATTCGAAACGATACAACCTCAGGGATGATAGTCGCATGCTAAAGACACTGGGCTAACGAAACTGTAGATACTTGTACACTGCTACCAATAAGTTTTGAAAAATTCTAAGAAATTTGTATACAAAACTGAGTGGCTCCGTCGTCGGCTGAATTGTAATAAACCAAATATGTGTGTTTAATACATTATATAATGTTTAAGTGTTATAGACACGTGTGATGCGTTTTACAATAGTGTTATTATAATAATCTAACTATGAATATCAAAATAAGGTTACCTTAGAACAGTCATGTAGAAGTTGTGGCTGTACTGGTAGCGATTATGTATCATTCAGAATTCCTAGATTAGAGGTAGCCGCCTAGTATCATCTCGACTTCGGCTGACAATTGAGTGTTTTTTAATTCAGTTTCTGCCACTATTCAGAAATATTCAGAATGTATGAAATATAATAAGTTTTTTTTATTAGCTATTATTATTAGCTTATGAAAATATTTTTTTTATTATTAGAAATATAATAAATACCTGCCAAAAAAGAAACGGAGCATCGCGTCGTGTGATATGGTATTGTAATTTGTATGTAGGATAACTTTGCGGCACCGCTCCGGCGCCGCACCGCACCGTTACCGCATCGTGTGGCTGACTACTGTGTTGACTGGTTTCGATATTTAAGATAGGGTTCAAACGAGCCTACGGGACGGCCAAAAAGGGCAGTCATTGCAGCCCAGGGACACTTATGTTAGGCGGTACGTCGCCGGCATTTCAGAGTTGTATCTCTCAGGACAGACCCTCACTGTCGATTCTACTGTTTGCTAGTTCGCAAAAGTAAATGTATTGTGAAGCAGACCGTGTAAGATTTATATATGGTATAAGTATATAGAAATAATTATTATAATATTATATTTATTCTATATACTTAGTTTTTCCAGGTACCACCACTTTTCATACTGGTCATTATAAAACAGTGTACTGCCCTACCAAAGAGTTTTTACTCAATTTTTCTGAAAATATCGCCCACACACAAACCATACACGCAGACAAGTATTATAGTACATAATTCATGTTGTACACAGCTTATGGTTACAGCTCGTCTTGTTTAAGTAAAGACGAGACTCAAAACATAAATAGTTAATTTAGATTGGTCTAGAAACAATATGTATGTTAATATTCGACGGAATTGTATACTTCTCTTCTAAATTCTGAAAACAGTAAACATATATATTTGTCCAGTTTGACACAATATAAAATGTTAAACATATTTGGATTAATTGTGTGTAAGCCTAGGTGGCTGATGTTAAACAAATATTCTACGCAAACAATGTTATAACAAATAATCACTTTTACATTAAAGAGTATTTCGTATTTACACGCGCTTGCTGGTTTGACTAATTAAGATATTTAGTTCAAAAAGGCCAGTTAACTTAAGACAGGCTGACATAGCCCATTTTAAGTTAATGTATTGAATGCTTTAACAATGGATACAAATTAATAGCCGGAAACCAAAACTTCTTATAGCGAATTTTGATTAAGTGAATATGAATGTTTGAAAAAGTGTATGAAAATACATTATTATTTTTATTAAAAAAAACATTTTTCTAATTCGAGTGTACAGCACATAGGATGCCGAATACCCGGATCTGAGAGCTACGGGTGGCACTAGTTTAAAAAAATGAACGATACGCTCCCGGATACGAGTGAACGCTATCGCTACCATGACCCTGCTCCACTCGGATCCGAGAGAAGAGCACTTAATGTGTTTCAAAGTCAAATTTATATTGAAGAGATCCGGCCCGTATTTCAGTTATACCGCCCATGGACACTTACACTGCCTAGAAGTTACTGCCTTGTCGGCCTTTTTGATGATTAAGGGACAAGTACGTAGATACTGGTTATAAATTGTTACAAATTCCAACCAACGATCTGAAGGCGTCGTCATAGAAGAGGCTACAAGAAAATTCTGTGGAAAAGGTTTAAGACTTACCAGTAATAATACCGTCTGTTGCAGTCCGTTTTTAGATTTAAGTTTACATTGTAATGAGGTGTAAATCAATTTAAAACAGCATGAATAACACCAATACATATAATAACGATGATTTTAAAGTTTTATATAGTAAACGAGCCTACGGGATAGGCGTCTTCATAGCCCATGAGCAACCTTTTTAGTGGGTGCGTTGTCAGTTTTTGAGGGAGGAGTGAGTTTTTTAACAATTGGAGGTCGCATCTCCCAGGAAAGACCCCCGGGAGATTCTACAGTTCGCTAGTTCGCAAAAGAAAATGTCTTCCATCCATCAAGGTTCTTTATTAAGCCGGTATAAACCTTGATGGATGGAAGACATTTTCTTATAAAACCAAAATAAATTAATTGTACTACATGATAAGGGGAAAATTCAAATGGAAAAAAATTGTAATATGATGGTACCCTAGGGAAAGCAACAAGAGTAGAGGAAGACCACAAAAAATATGACGGGGAAGACGACATCAGACGTGTGGGCAGTGTGATTGTAGTGTGACTTCACAGACTGCATATGTGAAACAAAATGCAGTAGAAGTGATGTGGAACAGAGTAAAGGTTGGAGGAGACCTCTGCCGACTGGTAAACACATCTACAGAAATCAAGCAAGATCAAAATATTAGATTTTTTTTTCAACCTTCCAATATCTAATTTAATATAATGATCTTTGTTTATGATTGTACATTAGTCAATCTGAATAAAAGGCTATATTATTATTATACTCGAGTTACATAACCTAACGTTATGTTATATATATGTCAGTAAATAATTCGAAACGTAAACAAAATATAAACAATGATCGCACGCTTGAAGTGAATATGAGATCTAAAATAAGCCAAGTTGGTTTTTGTTAGCGTCGCAAGCCTCACTTTATGTTATTTATAGTTCTTATTTTAAACTATTTATGTCAGTGGCTACACTTTAAGCCATCTTCATTTTATTATTTATTTATTTAACAAACTATATAAGAACATATCTATATTAAACAACAACTGAACTTGACTCGTATGAACGTTTTACAAAACAAAATTTCTTCGTATCATTTTATTGCACTTATTAAGACTTACAAGAATTCTGGCCACCGCAACGATCGTAAATTTACCCTTTATGTACTTATTAGTCTTAAAACTTTGCCAGGACGAAATGCATTGGTAAGATAGTGCCAATTCTATGGGTATGACCATCAAGTGCATTGGAGTACGACAAACGTAATCTGTCTATTAAAACCTGTATGACAAGAAGTTCTTTTGAAAAAGGATGTTATTTACTTACAAATGCAAAATGGAACAGACGTGATGTTGGTTTTTTTTGGCAATTAAAATAATATTAACCTCTAGACTCTTGAGGCTCGATCATGGGGCTGGTTTGTTAGTAGATTTGAATACTGTCCAATAGACAAATAGTATTTTTCCACCAACGTGAGCTTCTGTTAACATACAAACTTTTGTAAACATTGATTTACTAAGTACAAGTAATATATTAAAATATAAATTTAAATTAACTTGGTAGATTTACCGAATGTTTTAAATCAAGTGAATATCCTCTCAAACAGGTACACAAGAAAAAATCAATCCATTTTTGTGAGGACCAACGTCGGTTGTAATGCTTCTCTACACAGATCTCTATCGGCATTGAATGACGCTCTGATTACATGCGAATCAGATCCATTTAATATCAGTCTCCATGCCTTCAGGTGTAAGGTACTGCAGCCACTTTTGATCCGTGACAAAGTAGAAATGTATTAGTTTTTATTATGATTTTTTTTTTGCACATTTGTATTTTTTAATCTAGTTTCGGTTTTTACTTTTAATGTTTCAGTTATTTCCTTTTAAAAAATTGTATTGTTTCCCTATAAATGTTGTGCGTTGTGTATAAATGTTGTGTTCGCATTGATGCACATGCATGTACATATCTTGTTTTTGTATGTGTTTCGTTAGTTTAGCTGTTAAAATAAAATACAATCAAAATTTTGTTTTTATTAGCCTTCAGCCACCTCCGATAATTTGTATTTCACATGACTCCCAAGTCTTGGGATTGAAGCCGTGCGAGTACTTCAAACGATTACTGGAAGCCATTAGTATATGTGACTAGGCACAAAAGACATATCCTAAAATGAATGACAAATGAAACAGACACTGTCATACGTCACTCAAGCAAAAAAACAAAAAAATACTTTTTGAGAGGCCTCGTACCGGCCTTATGTTTGATTATAAAAGTCATGTTGTTTGATTTTAAATGTCCAGATTTGGTAGAAATAAAATAATCGCTCCGCTTATGCTTTCGACCAGACCATTTAAATTAAAGTTCTTTGATAAATTACCGCATTTTTTGTAGAAATGTTATATTTCTTGTGATAAATATTAAACAGTGACATTCGTTGTCATTTTTACATATTTATGAAGTTACTTTAATATTTGCTTTTTCCCTTGATTTTATAGTTCAGATTTAGAATAACACAAAAAAGTATTTTACGAAGTACAGATAAAATATCACATTAAAGGGAGCTTAAAACATTGTGTTATTTGCACCTATGCCTGGGATCGACTTCTTTTGTTACATTGATAATTTTTGTTTATCGTAAATGTTAAATTAAAATTGGCACGTTCTATAGTCTGTGGTTTGTTTAAACTCTATAGTTACTTACTTCCTTTAACTGTTATAAACTTCTTGTTCCTATTGTAATCTCTCTTATACTACTTTTTTTTTCTTTAACTTTATCAAGAAGTAAATTATTACTCGATTAGCTGCCTGTGCCTGTGATTTTGATTTTCCGCCAATATTTTCCTATACCGTAAACGAAAGGATTAATTTAAGCCATGGTAGGTAACAATTGGGACATGGTTTGTATCCGAAAGTGTAATCCCAATTTTGCAATTTGTAGACCAGACCAAAACTGTATTTTAATATTTCTTTACAAAATATTATTAAAAGTTATATAATATATGATATATGTTATTTTTTAATAAATTTAAAAAGTGTAAATTTGTTGTTACAAAATATGTATAAACGTAGTGCGCAGAAAATTGCGTTCATAAACTAGGATCTAAATTTCAATGTAAGAAGCTCAGAGAACAATATTTTTGTATGAGATTGAAACAAATATACTACAATACTGTATTCGGAGCAGTTTCCCGATACTTTATACAAAGCTTTCATTCAATATTGATTCATACTCCAGTAACTTTAAAACCGAGTTTTGAGATTTAAGTTTATAAGCCGAATGAAAAGTTTATAGTTTGAAACTTGGTTGTTACGCGGCCCATTGGAGTCGCGGATGTGTGAAGGCTTTCATAGTTGCGGAAATTAGTTGTTCGTGAACTGAATACTTTGGAAAATTTTATGTTCGAATTTTATTGAATAGCCAGTGGAATTGTGTCAAATCTAACAAATATATGTTTCTATTTGAAGCTAAAAGTTTATTAATACTAATGTCAAGCAGGTCGGTACAGTAAAGAACAATATTTACCAAAATATACTTAATTCGCTCGTTTATATTAATAAAATATATTGTTTTTATAGAATCGCCGCTCCTAGATACCCTGAATGCTAGAGGGTTCATCGTTTCTTGGGAGTACGTTGCCTGAAATTTTTGGGAGAGAAGAAAATACTAGTTGTCAAATTTAAATAAGTGTCGCCGAGTAATGTAGCCAGCGTGAATAAAATCATACTTCGCAGACTGCATATGTGAAATAAAATGGAGGCAGCAAGTACAGTAAAAAGCGAGACCACACTTTTTTTTGTTGTCTATGTCACTTACGATAATACTAATTTCAAATTTATAAATAGATAATTAATACGGATTTTAAAAATGTTTGCCCATGGCTAAATTTTTAACGCTGGCAGCATTGACTCTCGATACTTATTCGAAGAGCGACGAAAGCATCAGCTCTGGGGTCACTGGTACTATCTCGTTCCATTTTTAAATCTCTAATTAGTGCCTGTACACTTGAGCACCATAGCCCAAGAGTCCACTACTCCAAAACCAAATCAAATTTAAAAGAAAACTCGTATATTTCAGCTGTTGATTATTTTCCGCGCCTTCTTTGCCGTGCTAGGTTTTATGTTCACTAACATAGATAACGTATTATCACAAAGACATACATTCCACCTAGTTTATATTCTTGAAATCTGTCAGTCGTAAATAATTTTCCAAGTTCGTCGAGGTGACGTCGACAAATTCGTCTTGGCTCTAATTGAATAACTTTGTGATAAGAGGCTTCTAGGGAGTAAAACAATTTACTTAAAATTATAAATAAATGCATGTAGTTGCTATTAAAGAAAACTCTCTGCTTTAACCATCGAATTAAATGTTGTCCAAGTGACTTCAGCGTGCGACTCTCATGCCTGAGGTCATAGGTTCGATCCCCGGCTGAACGGACTTTCTTTCTATGTGCGCATTTAACATTCGTTCGACGGTGAAGGGAAATATTGTGATGAAACCGAACTTAGAACAAAAAGTCGACGGCGTGCGTCAGGAGGAGGAGGATCACACGAGGCTGATCAACTTACTTGCCGATTAGATTAACAATTGATTATGAAACACTATATAGAAATCTGAGGCTCAGACCTTAAAAGGTTTTTTATTTTGTTCTAAGTTTCATTTGTATTTGTACAACAAACTAAATACAATATTTAGTCTTTAATGGGCAGTTTTTGAGATTTTGGAAGATCTTAAGATAATTTCTCATTCAATAACGACGGTCATGTGCGAAACGATCTCGTGATAAGGATCCCATAAAATATTTTACACTTTTATACTGACTTTATTTTAATTCTAACCAGATATTCACATTCTTACATATTTCACAACGATAAGAGCCTCTTCATTCGGTAACTCATGTCAGAGCTACATGGTTGGCGAGGAAATATCTAGAGCGGACTATTTGTTTCCACCAGCTTGTCCAACACCCCTCTACAGTTTACTTTCTAGAAGAGCCTTTCATCAGTCCATCTGGTTGGTGAATGACGTGATCTTTTGCCTTCTGTGTTACCAAGATCAGTTTCTCCAACTTCTCATCTCGTTAATTCATTGTCGGCATGTAGACAGGTGAGTCTGTATAACAATAGAACTTTAAAACGATAACGATGAAGACAACCATATCACATGCTTTTTGAATAAAAGTCACGTTCTAAAGTACGTGATTTTCTGTAAACAAATTATCATACTTCAATTATTGTTTATTATTGGTGTAATAAAATACATATCTACATTTAATCTCAAACAACAAGCAGAAGGAATATTTCCCTGCACATAAACTGTTTTTATATTGCTATCAACCGGTATTTTTACGGTTCCTTGGTCGTTACGTTCAATAGTATTCAAAAGACATTGAATATCCTCCCGGGAAACGTTAGGGAAACGAGATGTTAAGGAAAATAAGGTTTCCAAAATTGTATGTTGTTACGCCATTTATTTTCTAAATTATATCATTCGTGTGTAAATTTCTTTCATATGGAAGAAATCGTAATATTTTTGCCATAATTCTAGATTTTGACCAAGAGGCGAATTGAAAAAATTATTGGAAATGGCATGGAACTTCTTAGAGAATATAATTGTGTATAAAATTGTCTATTTACATAAGCATAAAACTAAATAGGCTGGAAAGACTTGGAGCTAGGCGAAGTACAAGGCTCAGAACCGAACGCGGTGGAGACGACCGTGAACGGTCTCTGCCCCATCTATATGACTTTAACAGCCAAACCCAATAACCTTTCTCAATCCATTCATGACCTTCTGAGATATACATCTTAATCCAAAAATGATAAAAGTGTGCCAATAACCAATCGGCGGATTGTAAAAGCCATCTGTCGATACAAGCTATCCATGGTAGAATCGGTGTATATGGATAGACCTTTGTGTAAAAATGAAAGTTTAACTGTGCCTGTATCTTAAGATTTTAACTAACACCCGTTTTTAAAATAATTAAAAAGCTATTTGATATGTTTTAAACATAGACATGTATATTTTAATATTATTTGTACGGTTTTATTTGCTTTATTTGGTTTATATTGATTATCAAATATAATTGTAAAGAGCGAAGAGATTTCATTGTGGATTGGACATATTGGGTTCGGGCGTTAGTCAGGTTAGTCATAAAACTATGAATTTTTCTTTCTATTTCTTCAATTGGATTCGATCAAAATAGGATATTAAGAAATAATCATTAATAATTAATTACATACATTGTTACATCAACAATAAAATTATTTTGAAAAATGTTCAAATCATGCTTCAAAAAATTTATTGAAGTTTTGATATCTAACAGCCAGTAAGCCCACATGGGTTTGATTAAAGCATTTGTTGGTTTTTATACGAATAAGTGAACAAAAATATTCACCCAGTTTTGTATAAATTCTAGTGAAAATAATTGTTTAAATTGTCGTTTGTGCGGATTTTTATAAAAGTGTGAAAATTTTTAGTGAACAGCTAAAATGTTACTTAATATTGTTTTGTCAGTATTTAAAATTCTATTTTCCCGTGGAAAATAAAGTTACATTTTCTCTCATTACTCAGTTGCAAGTAGCAATTGAAAATTTAAAAACACTGGCCTAGTTTCGATTTTGTGTCGATGTAAAAAGTTCTCTGAAATGAAAAGAAAATTATCGACGCCTTAAATATTAAAATGAAATAAATCATAGGCACTACAACCTTTTTTTAGGTATGGGCCTCACATTATATGCTGTTTTATGATCACTTGTCAGTCTAATAAGTAAGTAAGCCATATGGACCTGACGCACGCCGTCGACTTTTTGGGTCAAAGGCAGCCGGTTTCCATACGATGTTTTCCTTCACCGTTCCAGCGAATGTTAAATGCGCACATAGAAAGAAAGTCCATTGGTGCACAACCGGTGATCGAACCTACGATATGAGTTGCTTGCTGACGGCACTAGACGCACTGCTCTTAAATAATAAACATTTTAAATATTTAATATTTAAGACTATTGACAACACATTGAATAATCTAAATTAGTAATTCGATGTACATACATTTGAGCTGGGAACACAGGTATTTTTTACTTAAAAGGGTTTCCAAATCTTACACTTTGAAAAAAAAAATGTACTTAAAATGAATAAAGACTTTAGGTTTATATTTATTTAACAAGTTTGGTCAATCGTAGAGTATATTTTTTAAAGAAATTTATTATTTAAAGGCATAGTCAGTCAGGCTTCTGTGTAAGACTCGATTTTGTTATGTAAGATTTGTTGATATCCTATATTTTCCTTCACCATAATATGACCGCGTCTTTCAGTGTATGTACGAGCTGGTATTTTCTGTAAGGTTTTTCTCAGTATGATAAGAAGGTCTAAAGAAGCCTTCAATTTAATGCATGTAAGTAATGAACACCATTTTTGTAAAGAAAATAATAGTGAAAAATAAATTCGAGCTAGTCCGATTTACCGTGTATTCTAGAGAGCTGTATTTTAAGTAATAATGTTGGAATTGTGCACGATTTAAGACAGAGCATGGCAGTGTCTCTGAATTTTTATAGCTCCACAGAGGTTCACAGAAAATGCAGCGAATTTAATATTTCCTTAAAATTAAATTAAAGATATTTTTCAGCAAAATTCTTGATACAAGATGCCTAAACAGGACTAAATAATTTGAGTTATTGAAACTAGTGTAGTGAATTTAAGTGCAAGTGCGGTATCTCTCTCACGAAAGTGTCAAAACATTATACAACACAAGACTGGTAATTAACGTAACCTTAGTTAAGGCTATTAACTTGTAGAAACATAAGTCAACATAATATTACTTATTAGGTATAGTTATTGTATGGGCTAGATTGTAATTCATGTAAACTCGCACTCTTTTTTGTTAACTTTATTATAAGAAACAGCTACCAGACAAAGGGATAAATTGGAAAATATAACTTATTTTACCTGCAATTTACAACCAGCTTATTTAATGTTTGATTTTCGGGGAAACTTAGGCATAACATTTTCTTCCCAAATTAAAATAATATGTATAATCTTCATATTTTTATGAGACAGGAAGCAAATGATACTTAATAAAATCATCTAAGTACAGTCGGAGAGTACTCAGTAACTTCAAGATGAGCCCGCTGTCCACATTTAATTGATACTTGAGATTGAGGAACTTCAGTGTGGGACTCTCATCCGAGGGTCGAAGGTTCGATCACCGGTTCCAGACCAAAGGACTATGTGCGCATTTAACATACGCTCGCAAGTTGAAGGATTACATCGTGAGGAAACCGGCTTGGCTTAGATCAACAAAAGTGGACGGCGTGGGTCAGGCACAGGAGGCTGAACACCGACTTGCCTATTATAGAGGCCCATACCTAAACAGGTTGAAGCGCCAGTGATTTATTTATTTTTACTTTTTATATAATAACAAAAAGGCGGCTAATAGTGATATTAAAATTTTTGTTGTGTGAGATGAGATGTAAACAATTCCAAGAAAGATTTCATATTTTATAGTACTAATGTGTCTAAATAGAATAGTATTAGGTTTTTATTACAATGTCAATGGTTAAAGCACCGGAAGTGAGAGCTCAACAGACATCTGCCAGATGACCGTTCTTAAGCAGATGGTTGAACAAAAAAGGTCCTTTGGTTATCTATTTGATGGAAGCAAACATGTGGTAAATGTTTTAGTTAAGAGGTACCTGGTTTAGATTGTAAAGCTTCTTACCTTGTATGGTAAGGATTTTTCTATAAAATATAAGTAAACTAGTCAAATTTTTAAGCTTAATTTACAGATTTAATATTTTGTTGCATTAGTTGGCATTTAAATCCTGAAAATAAACAACTTTGTTTTATGTTTCTAGGCAATGGCAGCCCTACGTTAGGATATTTTTTTTTATATGTTCTCACCATAAACTTTATTATTACTTATTATTTTTAATCTACCGGTTTTGACGTAAAAAGTCTTATTAGTGCACAGTGAGGCTATTAAAAGACTATTGTGACCATTACAAGCGGTATGCTTTAGTTTTTATAATAGTTCGGAACAGGTTGCGTGGGAACAACCGAATGAAGCATGTTATCATCAACATAACGGTGTGGAATGAAAATAAAACAAGAATCGTTCACATAAATGCTTTTTAATGCAATCCCAATCCAATTAAATTGAAATGCGATCAAAATAAATAATACGAGTAAATTTTCATTTAGTCGACCATATTAATTTTCACTTGTTCTAGAAGTTTCGATTTCGTTCGATTTATCTTTTTGTACTTCGGGTTTGCTTTCACTGATCTCCTGACGCTACTTCTGATCATCACTCTGTCGAAGAGTTCTTCACTGGTGTCTTCACTTCCGTCATCGGAGAAGTGATTATTCATACTTTCATCTAATTTCTTTGGCCTTATTAATAGTGAAGTGTTCATCGTATCATCTGAGAGCGTCGCATCGACGTCCTCAGAAAGCTGTCTATCTTCATCACTTGTCGCTTTTTCTGAGCTGAGTTGGCGGACCAGGACTCTGGATTCGGTTCGAGGTACTTCTAGGTTTTTCTTTTTCTCATCCTTTTTTTTAGTGCCTTCGCGATTACTTGGTTTATATTTCATTGGAGAGAAATCTACTCGACGTAAGAAACTAATGGAATCTGCAAATCGCCTACTGCCTTTTCTTGTAGTTTTTGGGGCTGGTTTTCCATCCTTAGATTTACATAAACTATCATCGACATCCAATGCAACGCCAGAGTCAGAGTTAGATTCTATATTAATTGTGATTTCCGGTACACTTAAGGCCTCTTTGATTTTAAGTTTATTAGTAATTTCCTCAATAATATCTTCTTGCTTTTTAATTATTTCATCTTTTTGTGCTAATTGTTTGTTCACTGCCTCGGTTCTTATAGCTAGATTTAATTCATAATTTTCAAGTTCCTTAGACAAGAATTCTAATTCCCTTTTTCTGTTATCTTCGAGCTTTTTAATGGTCTCGGCTTGTTTTATGTAGGCGTCTCTGAGTTTCGCAATTTCTTGTTTATGTGACGTAGTAAGAAACTTGATTACGTTAATAGCTTCCTGGAGCGTTGATGGCTGCGACAGATTTTCTCTACTGGAACTGGACGTCATTTTCCTCAGATCTATAAAATAATAACACTTTAATACAATGATTTACTTAGAAATGTGTATTTAGTGAATTATTACTTAACATCATACAAAACTAAAAAAAATCTTTATACTCAAGTTTGTAAGTGTATGTTAAATCTAACCGCCTTATTAAGGAATAATTAATAAATTGCATAAGCTGCGGTTTTAAATACGTTTTAGTGATACCTCATTAGTGTAACAGGTTAGTAACTTAATTAGTTTATCATAATCACTTGTTAGTAATGATTTAAACAATCGGATTATCGAGTTTTGAATTTATTTCAACAATATTCCTGTTGTGCAATACCAAGATTGTGTGGTGGTGAGTGGTATCTTTGTAGCGTTATATTAGTGTGTTTTACATTAAATAAAGAAATTATGTACCCATTTTGCTCAAAGATAAGATCAGTAATATCCTTATATATATCCTATTTAAATCTAGCATGTATATTGTAAGTCATAGATTAACGACTCGACACACTGCTTGGTACATACTGATTTTAAAGGATATATATAATGAAACTCGAAGAATGATCTATATTTGAATTTATTCTACACGAAAAGTGATTTTTAATGCGTAGTTGAATTGTTCCATTTGTACGATATTTGTTTTACTTCTATTGATTCTTCCCAAACCTAAGCTGTTTTATGAATATAGGATTAATGGATTAAAATCATAGAAATTTCTTAGAAACACCTAATTAAGTTTCGTTGTATTAAACCATTGTTATCAGCTGTAACTAATGTTATGCAGGTAGCACCCTAAAGTTTTTATGGTTAGGTTATCTATTTTTAGGAATAACTATTGTTTTATTAATTCCAACGGTTTTTAGTATCGAGAAACGAACGTTAGTAGTACATATATATTATAGATAGGGACTTAGTACTTAATTTTTAGCTATATTATTATTATTAAAAAATATATTCCTACAACATTGCCTATTACAATTAGCAGTTAGTAACTGGATTCATCTTTTTATACGAAGCCTTTTAAGTGTTAAAAAGTATCTTGTAATATGACCTAAAAACTTGCATAATAACGTTAGCCCAGATGTGAATATTGAATTTTGCGTATTAACTAAAATAAATAAAATTGCTGTTCGTATTCCTAATAAGTTCTTAAAATTTTTAACCATAACTCGTTAATTCACATGAGTATAACGATTATTTTAGAAAACCTACTCAAAGTTGTGACTGGTCTGTATACGTCCTAAACAATTTTAATGATTTGATTTATTCCGTTATAGTGTCTTGATGTATCCGCTCTTACTTCTGTATACAGATAAATTACATTTATTAACCTTATGTGACTTTTAACATGAATTAATATTTAAACTGAGTTGAACAGAAAGTGTTCCTTTAGTTTGTAACTGTAATATTATCATATATTAACATTATTATATAGGACGGAGTAAGTATTTGATAGAAAGCGTGGTTTGGTCTGCGAGTATTGAAATAAAAGTTTTATTTTATATACCCATTTTTTATAAAAAAAATTACAAATTACCTTGCCTTACGATTTCTGTAAGGCACACGTTACAGAAATCGAGAGTCAAATATCGAGTTACTAATATAGCATAAATATCAAGTTGATAACAATGAATCAAAATGGCATTAGCGAGCTCACGATGAAACTTGTTTTGAAGAAATTAAAGTCTTTTGTATAATTAAAATTTTAATAGAAGAATCTGATTGACAATCGCAGACCATTAAAATGACTTTTTTCAAAGTATTCTAAATCCACCTGTACCGAAGTATCTTCCATTCCACAAATACCATCGTGGTTTATATTATTCGTACAATAACATTATTGTTCGCCGAACAAGTGACCTTTTAAACAGCTGTTTTGTTAAGTCACTACAGAATTCCTTTCTTAGAATTTCAAACTATTATGTTTTCATTCATATTTAGTTTAAATGTATGATGTAGAAATATTTTTTATATACTAGCTAACTATAAAAATTAAATGAACAAAATTGCTTTTTCTATAAAGCACAAATTGTAAATAAGTTAAGCTAATATAATGTTTTATTTTACATTTTTACAAAAATTAACATAAAATTGATAATTTTCATTCTAATAATGGACTTCAATTAACAGATTTCAGACAGCTTACGAAATGATCGCTATAAAAACACAATATATTAATTAACACTTTATATCAATTAAGCATTATATTAATTTATTAATAATTAAAATTTTACTAATAATCATCCCTATAAGAAATTAAATCAATAATTAATTAATAACTACAATTAAATAATTAATTAAAAAAATAATTAATTACCTGAACAAAACGATCACAAATCAAAGTAAATCGGGTACACATAACAAATAACACATCACACATTGGCGGCTGAACACTGACTGAACTTATAATAAAACATTGACAAAGCCTTAATTGATTCCCCAACTAAAACACCTTACTGTACATATATTACCACACGATTTTGATCCTTATTACTTAAACAATAAGAAACAATGTCAGACGAACAGTTTTAATACTCTAAAGTATGAGTCAGAACAAGTTTCCCCGGATTCCGATGCAGGTAAGCCGGGACTGAGTTCATAGACCTGCCAACTATTAATAGACGATGGGAGAAAAGGGATCATTTTATAGTGGTATGTCAATTGTTGAAATTTCTTAGAATTTATTAAACCGTAAAGGACTCAATAATAGTTCTAGAATACGGTAGAATGCATTGACTATCTTAGGACCAAGCATTTACATTCCTAGTTATTTCTACCATCATACTGAGAAATTAAGGCATCATTTGTACAGCTTTGATTCAAACGCACTGCTTAGACAGTGTTTTCTATCGTGGGGCCCACTTCGCACTATGGTTACTAAGGTCTATTCAAAAATGTATTAAATATATTTGAAATTTGAATTTCACTTTTTTACGTTTTGAAAAGTTACAGTTTTTCGTTAAAAATTTCTTAGTATGTAATTTCTTTCTTAACCTATAACTTAAGTTGTTTAAGTGAACAATTCAATTATTTATATGAAAATTATGTACCTAGGTGGCCTAAGAATTTTAAAACACTGGTTTAGACACTTGATTTTCAAATAATTAAGAATATGTTGAGAAGGACCCCGGCAGAACAAAATAATTTATAACAGTGTTAAGTTGGTTATGACTTGCACAATCACAGTCGTACTGTGCTAGTCTTAACAAACTAACATTGGATGAAGATGGAGAAAGCATAAAAAAAATATTAAATTGCTGTTGGTGAGTATGGGGTATAATAACATGACCTACCTGGCCACTCAGAAACATTGCTAATGAAAACTTTTTTGAATTTCAATTTTAGAACTCTTTGGTAACCTAATGAAGTATATATATATATAGTATATATGCATTCATTTGTCATTTGTTTTTGTAAACTGGCGGCAAATCTAAAACTCTTGTTACACCTGAAAATGAACGCGAGAAAATTTTCGGTCAATGATTTATTATGACTTTCGTTGTGTTCTTGCTCACCAACAAACCGATAGGCGATTAATGAAGCCCCATCTCGTGCCACTATTAACAAGTGATTTAACGAGTTTAAGCGTGGACGTAGCAATCTCAATGATGATCCTTTAACAGCGACTACTAAAGATAACAATGCTCGCGACTCATGATAGAGGAAGATAAGGGAGTGACCTATCAGAATATACGGGCAAGCCTAGGCATTGGTGTGAGTCAAGTTCAAAAAATACATTTTCAGTGTTACCTAGGTGTCAGAAAACATTTGTTAAAAGCTGAAGTTCGTTTTCATAAAATTTAATTATGTAGTGTTTTTTTGCGTTTCTTTCTAAATTTAAGTCGACAAAGAGGTTTGTTGTAAAAAGTATGTTTATCAAGACGTTACGTTTAACTCTCTTAGTGTAACACTCGGTTAGAATCCTGGAATTAATTTCGAGTTAATTGTAACAAAGAAGAACTTCTCCTTAAATAAATACGTCTATCGACATATATCATATCTCAGGTATTTCAGAGATTTTACATTCAGGATAAAAATCAAGCATATAGATTCTCTAATGATTTTGTCGGAAATGGAACTGCCATACTATATTATAATCAACATATTTTTCATAGAAATATAATAATATTAACTCGTTGGTGTATAGCTGGACTTGGTATTGTTATTATCTAGAAGGATCCAGTTGGAACTCGTATGAGCTGATAGTCAGCTGGTTTGGTTATTTCTGCAATAATGCTCAATAAACACAGGCAGTTCATTGAAAATAAAACTGTGTGACATGTAGGTTTAAAATTTGTATAATAAAGTACCTTATACCTAATATGGTTAATTAGCTGTATTAATTAGCGTTCTTGTTAACAAAATATGTTTAAGAAGAATTTAATCTTCCAACTTCAAGCATTAATTGAAGCTTGTTAAAAGTTAAGTTAACTATTTCGATAAGTTTAAATTTATGTTTTAGTTAATTTATGTTAGATATATTGATTAATAGGCTATCTCGCTCTTGCAAATTATTAACATTGATTAAATAATGATATATTTTACAACAGTCTTCCAACTTAACGTAACTCGGTTTATCATGCTCTTAATAAGGTTTAAATTTCATTCATTTCTTCATCATCTTCATTTCATTAAATCATTCAATCCGCAATCTTGTCGACTTTACGACCCTGATTTTGAGCGTTGGAGCTCCTACAGAACCTAAACCTTCTTCGTCATACAGAAAAAAATAATAAAACAATTGTTTCCGCCCGGGATCGAACCGGGGGCCTTCTGCGTGTTAGGCAGATGTGATAACCGCTACACCACGGAAACTATGTGAAACAATGCTAATTTATTAAACTGTAACTTATTTTTATCACTTATAATGGTAGCTTGACAACTTCTGACGTAAAAGGTCTCATTAAAAACTTAAGTGTAATCTTTGTATGATAAAGAAACACGCGTAGGAGAGAAAACGCATTCCTCCAGTATTTGTAGCACAATACAAGTATGAATTGCTATAATTTTTTTTAAGCAAAGAAATATTTATATTATAGATATTTAGGTACGGTTTAATGAAATTTTGTTCAATACATGTACAAAAACATTAAATATTAATTATTACGTCAATGTTGGCCTAGAGGTCAGCGTGCGACTCTCATCCCTGATAAGATGTGCTGTGCACCAATGGACCTTGTATGTGAACAATTAACACGTTGGGAAACGGGGCACAAGGGGCTTGTGCCGATTGTGAGGAAACTGGCATACCAACAGCAACTGTTAATGTCCTTCTTGTATCTCTCTTCTCTATTATACTTAGGTATATTTGTCGTTGTCCGTTATCGTTTCCTTTGAAACCTTTTGTGGATACATCCAATGTGTCTATTTTACGTGTAACTTTTTTAATTGTATAGATGTGATCTTTTTTGTTTCCAAATAAATGACTACGATGCATAAATCATCTAAGATTATCAAGATACAAAACAGATACAGAAATCTGAAGCTCTGGGCCTAAAAAGCTGCTTTTTTTTAAATTCCAATTACGGTCAATCAACTTTTTTACTAGGAAAAATAACTAAATTACAAGTTCATACGTACTCACATAATACATATTTTTATAATAGTGCTTTAAAATCAATATACCGTACGTACAAAGGATTCTTTTTTGAATAAAAAAAACGAGTGTGTATATATTATGTATACGCATTAGAAGTTATACTTCTTTGGCGTAACAGGATAAATATATTTTCAAAAATTTTATGTTTAATTATTATACTTCTATGTAGAAAAAACAACACTAAGTATATAAAAAACTAAAATATTGCCTATACTAACTTCAGAATGTCGGATATTTGTGACATGTGCGTGCGCATCTTAAAAATTAACTCTCACTATTTTTCCCTACGCGCCAAAAGAAGTATAAAAATATTATAATTGGTTTATCTATGAAAGACGTAGTCACAGCGCAGCAAAAGCAATTTTACCTTAAGCTCGAGATAGCTCGAGTGTGCTGAATAACGTACGCCTTATCACAGCCTAATATGATATTCTAAGTGTCAAGTTAGTCGTAAATAGTAATAAAACCTCATATATATTTATGATCCAGGCTGATGCGGAAAATGGAAAGCTGGCAACATCCCACATATTCTGTCAAGAGGGTCGGACGTTCGACGTGTTGTATGGGGTGAATTCAAAAGATTTGGGAAAGTTTGAAAGTTTTTGAGAAAGTTTGCTAGTTTGGCTAATATTAATCATAACTTTAAACATCAGATATGACTGTGATGTATAGATTTGGTTTCCTAATGGCTTAGTGTACGAATTTTTTCCAAATCTTGAGAAGACCAGACTCATTCGCTTTGGAGGCTTTGCGCATAAGCTTTTTAGACACCTGCTTACACCAAAAACGAGGAAATTATCCACGGAAGTTTTTAGTAACAATATATAGCTAAATAAACTAAGGAACCATGGCTTGGCTTCAGAAGATATTCCATTCCTAATATGGACATTGTATTAGTTTTTCAAACAAACGTTCAAGCGCAATTAGAGAATTATCACTAAATAAATTCAAAGCCCTAGTTAAAAGTAATTTAATCAATAAAGCTTTTTATAAATTTGACGAATATTTAAATGATCATAATTCTTGGGATTGGCAAGAATTTGGATTCGTTCCTGCTCTAGTAGGCCCTGGATAAGGTGTATTTATTTATCTATATGAATAAAGTTATATTTGAGTTTGAGTTTGAACATACTTAAATGATTTTAAGACTGCGGATACACACCGTGCAGATATTTTGTCAGACAGTTGCCGATCAGTATAAGAACAAACTTGTGTCAAAAAATCGAAACTCTGTTACTTGGAGTTTCAGACTGGTCAAATTTGCGTATATTCCGCTATAAAAACACACTTTATCGCTACTCCTTTCTTCGATGACCTTAAAGCCAGAGCCAGCATCGGAAGACTGGGCGTTGACATATCGAAATGTTGTTTTCCGGTCATTTGGTGAGAAACGCTTAACTAACCTCCATGTAGTTTGTTTGCTCATCAATGTGAGACGGTACTTTACTCCGGTACAAACTCTCGCTCCATGTCCATTTGCTTCATGCTTCTTTCTCACTCTCTCTGAATCGATCTCAAATGCTCTCTCCCTGTTCTACGCAAAAACGCCGCAAATCATCGTGACGCTAATATTATGAGTATTGCGTTTCATCCGTAAAAAAATTACCCTCATGCACCTAAAGAAGTCTCACTTCAAAATAACAATAATTTGCAGAAATATTCGACTTTTTCGATACAACTTCCGAAGGAACTACCTTCGGGAGTTGTGTGCTGCATTATTGGGGAATAAGGATTGTAAGAAAGTTTCATAAATCTGGTAACAAACAAACAAAAATCATTTATTCATATAGGTAACATAATGTACACTTATGAACGTCAAAAAAAAAACAAATATACATTATAACGCTACTCGTACTTAAGTTCTAATATAATTTTCACACTTTTTCTAACATATAAAAACATTTGATAGTCCTAATTTTAATGTGTTTAAGAGCATACATAAAATAAAAACAAAAATATACATTCATATTTGCCATCATATTTATTACTCGCACGCAATGCGACACCTTTTAACGCAACACGAATCTTATTTTATTTCCTTGTACCGAATAAGTTTATTTATGTACTGGGAATTTCTATCGTTTAGATCGTAACACGTTCCAGCAATGGTCCGTGAAACTTGGGGGAAAACTTTTATTGATATTAAGGGTTTTCATTTTCGTAACTTCCGGTGTGACGTGCTCGATTCTATAATATCACATTTATGTATTTAGAACGAATATTCAAATTATATACCAAATAGTACCTATATATAAAGCATGAATACTAGTTATATATTATTATAAATACAGATTAATTTGATATCGCTTTATAGGTGGCAACAAATATATTTTACACATGAAGGCAAGGCATGAAGAAATGTGCTGTAATGAACAGAAAACAACCGTACGGCGCAACGATTTCAAACTTATCTCTATAGTGGAAGGTCTTTATTTTCGAGAAAACTATCATACACACACATATATATATACATCTGCATTACGTACTTTTGTACAATGTGAAGTTTTCTGAAGTCTGCTAAGAAATATTGTAATAATCCTGGCAAACGGAAGAAGCAAAAGGGTTCATTTACACAAGTTTAAAGGTTTCATTGTACATAACGTGAAATCGGAGCAGACTCACTTGGCTATAATGATGACCACACCCGGGAGCCTGCGGTGATTCCGGCCTTTGGTAGAGTGAGAATTGTGGTCCATTTATTTATAAACTTGAGGTGAACTTCTTTTAATAAAATATATTTCCTGCAAAAAATTATTAAAGGTATGATTCTGTGTTTATCTGTTTAGCATATAGGTTTAGGTTCATGACAAAACGAGAAAAATGTTTTTTTATTACGTAGAATTAATTATAAACTATCTAATATTATAAATGTGTTTAATTACATCTTTGGATTACTCAACATTAAAGGAAATGTGTTTTCTATAATAAGCAGATATTTATGATTTTTATTCGAGACAGATATCTTGAGTTATTATTATGTCTAACAAGATGTATTAGGCCAACAATTGCATGCCCTATTTAAGTTTATATTCATTTATATTAATCACGCTGACAGTGTATGGATATTTTTAAAAAAAAAAGAACACTAAATATAGGTTTTCAAATATTCAAAACGTGTGATACGGAAGGCGTCAATTTTCAGTTGTCCGCGTCGTTCGGTTTAGAGAATTACCTGTGTCGAACGAAACTGTATCTAGATCACTCTATCGAACATACAGGGACGATTCTGTAAAATTTGAATATTTGAAATTTTATCACTGTACGATGGAACATTTGAGAGACATTTTCTAAGTTATTGAATACAATCTGCCAAAAAATATTGTTAGGAATCGAACAAAGTAGCTTTGGATAAAGTTCTAAAATACTAAAATTTCTGAAGTTATACTTCTTTTAAAAAAATATGAGAGTTAAATTTTACCATGCGCGCGCACACCACACCTAAATTCGACATCGTAAAGTTAGGTCTAGGTGGCATAGAAATCGATAACTATGTTCAAGTTGTATATTCTAGTATTTTTATATTTAGAGCACGTGTTTCGTAACAGTACAATTAAACAGTGTGAATAAATAAATATTATTTTGGTGTTTTTAAATCAATTTCATATACGATGGTATTTACTTATAATTTATTTATTTAAATAAATTTTTTTTGATTAATTTTAATATTTATCGCTAATTACTACTGCGTTTTAGTTTTTTTACCATACGCCAAAGAATTATAACTTCTTACGCGTGTAAATAACACACACTCTTTTTATATTAGTAATCATGTTTTTTTACGTTATTATTAACGTAAGTATTAATACTAATAATTTTATTGGTTGGGGTTTTAGTAGGGGTTTGTTGTATTAACATGATTAGAGCGGAAAGTTTTAGGATATACATATTCAAATTCGCAAGGGTCCTAAAAAACTTAAGTACAAAAACACGAAATTAATAAAAACAAAAACCAATAATTATAACATCATAGAAAAAACTTTGTCATTTATGAAATACTTTTAAATCGTTTTTCATTTCGTCCCAAAGAATTTTAGACCCCTGGATATTGTCAATTGAGACTGCTAGTCACCAGTGATAGCATTCAATAGAATTTGACTCTTTCTGGCTTGCAATACAGTTGACTTTTATTAAATAAACGTAGGTTTGCTGGAATTCAAAGGTACAATAAAATTGAGTAGTGCTTGTGTTGCCACGAATTGAGGCAATTAACAGTTGCGGTACTGATTAAAGTGCCAGGTACTAACTAACATAAGACATTACTGTTCAGTTTTATTGTTTTTGAAAAACCTAATAATCTTTTGACACTTATTTAAACTGAGCGTTTGGCTAAGACTGTCCGCTTTTAACTAAAGTCAAACTGATGAGTTTTGTGGCAAGTGAAGAAAATTGCCATGCTCAATTACCTGAAAGCGTCATGTCAGGGTGCGTCTGCATCTGGCGAATGTGCCGTGAATGTGTAAGCACCCTTATATTAGCGTTTTGTTATTTTTATGTTATATTAACATATTACAATAAAATAATAATTTGGACAGTAATAATAATAATATTTATTTATTCTCTCACATATACATACAAGGTTATAATGATTAAAACTAAGATGATAACAATTGAAAGTGTATGTGAGAGACTGGTCTCTGTAATAGGTAAACTGAGTGACAGATAGCTAGCCTCTCCACCACCGGACCGGAACACGCACAATCAGTCATAATATACAATAGAAGAAAAAAGTAAACGCTAAAAGAAAAACATTGCGAACAGAGTTGTAAAATTAAATTTGGTGTGTGTGTGCGCATGCGCTAGTGTGTGCCTCTGTGTATGTGTGTGCGTGTGTGTGTGTTTGTGTGGGTGATTGGGTGTTTTACAGAGTAAGAGTTAATAAATCTTCTGATTCATCATTACTCAACGTCTTCAGCCAAGTAGTTACCGTTTTTTTACATTCATATTTTGATACAGGGTAAATGTTAATTTTTCCATTTAATTTATTATATAGGTAACAGCCTAGGAAACCAAAGAATCTCTGCGAGAAAGAAGTTGTCCATTGTGTAATGCGACAGCAAACTTTATGTTTAATCCGCTTGTTTATAGTTAATTCGGGGTCGTAACTAGTTTTATAATGTTGTTTTAAAACTGTGTTGAGAATAAATAATTGACGAATTGTTAACACATCGGCTAGGGCATAAAGCTCTTTAGTGGGGAAAAGAAACGGTAAGGAGTAACTTACTTTTAACACTGCTCGTTGGGTTTTGAAAGTACCTCCCCACACAGTGATACAATAGCTTAAAATTGACTGACATAAAGCCTGATATACTTCTTTAATAATTCTATTGTCTGTAAATGTAAATGAATTTACGAGTTCTGCATGAGAGAAGATCCACGTGAGAATTAAACCTCAAGTTACAAATACTTAATACTATAGGTGAGGGAAATTCTTTTGTATGGGCTGTGATAGAAAAATTATCATGGATGTGTGAGGGAATATTTTTAATAGAGAAGAGCATAAATTTTGTTTTATCAACATAAAGCCGTTGTTATAAGGCCGTTGTTTCTTGACCATTCATTAACAAGGCCAAAACCAGACTGAGCAGAATTATATACCTCACTCCAATTATTGGCAGAGAAGACAAGGGCAGTGTAACCTGCAAAAGATATTATCTTACCATTTAGCAACTGGAGGTTACATAAGTCATTAATGAATGTAAGAAACAATGTTGGGCCAAGTACGCTTCCCTATGGACACCGTAAGTCATTGGCAAGTCATTACTTACACAGTCGCCGACCATTACCCTTTGAAATCTATTTTTAAGGTAACTTTGGAAAAGACTCAATTGAGAACCACGAATACCCAGAGATTCAAGTTTGTTTAAGAGGAGTGGGACAGAGACTGAATCAAATGCCTTAGCAAGGTCCAGTGGTTGCCTGAAAGAGATCGCTGGAAAGCGATGCAGCCGGTTGCCCCCGTTTTTAATTAATTATGTGAATTGTATTGTTTCTGTAACGAAGTATTAATAAATAAATAAAATTTTCTTCTGCTCTAATTAATAATTATTAATTCGGCTCCAATTGTAATAACGTCGGAATATAATATGTTTACATACAATTCATCTAAAAAAAATCAGTAGCGCAACAAACTCAGATTTCTGTATCTGTCTAATTCATTCACTATCAAATATAAAGATAAATTGAATAAAATACAGGTAATCCAGTAGAAAAATAATGAAAAAAAAAATTAAATTACTTATTCTTACTATCTCATGAGTTTATTTTTATTTTCATTATGTGTCTATTAAGAAAGTCCATGACGTATGTAATAATTATTTTATGAGTTTAGACTATACAGCTTTACGATGGTAGGTATGGACATAGGATGGATGGTAGGTAGTAGAAAATAAATGTATAAATTCTCATATTAGTTATCATTTAAATAAAGTTGTTAATTTTAGTCTAAACTACTAACATCAATTAGAGTTTGCGGTTTCCCAAATAATTTATAATATATCATTGCGTTCTGCTTATTATTTAATTAAACTGCAGTTCAAATTGAATTAGCAAAGTGATTAATAATTTGATTTAATTTAGAGAGGAATTTAATTAACATGGTACATTATTAGTGTTTAATAGAAAATACCTATAAAATGTAAATACTTGCTGTCCTCCTTAAATTTTTTATGTTACTAAAGGCAGCAGGAGGCTCATCTGATCCTAAGTGATATCTCCGCTCATGGATTCCTACTGCGAGAAGGATCGCACGGATCTCTTTTCTTGAAGGACCCTATGTTGAATTGGTTCAGAAGCATTCCAGTGGGCAGCTGGTTCTACATAGAGGTGGCGCACGGCAGAAATTTCCGTAAGAAGATCAGTCATGAAACGACAGATTATTTATTTGGAGTCGAGACAGACTGATATAATCAAATATTATGTCATGCGAAAGCCATCTTAATGCCAAGTGTACAATAATAAAAGCCTTTATTTCATTGAAGTTTCATTTATGTATCCTAAAAAATCTCTTATAGGTAAAATACAATGTAATATTTATGAACCATCATATGCTGGTTTTTTTTAAACAATAATTATTAGTAATTGAAATAAACCACTTAAAAAGCTGCAAACACTGAATTTTATTTTATTATCGTACTAAAAATAAACTTTTCGGTACTATTACTACACATTTTTGCTCTATGGAAGTCCTTAACTAGAAGTACTATTAAGCAAACTTAATAGTTCCATCGAGAATAATTATATTTAACTTTTGCAACATTAAACATAATTAAAAATAAAATTAGGCAACGGGTCACCTAATTGCTTACGCGATAATAGTTTAAAGGACTTTCTAGGAACGTTAGCAAATTATTAAAGAAAAGCTATTGCATGTAAACGTCTTTTATGGGTTCAAGTTGAAACACAATTATATTGTGTATTCTTTATAAAGATGCGTTTCCAGGGAGTCCTATTCCAAAGACATTTCCGTGTCTATGAGTTCTTTGGGTTTGTTTTAAACGAAGAATATTATAGCTGAGAATACTTCCTCCTATATGAAGAAGGAGAAGAAATGTATTTCGAAAAAATGACATTATACCACAACAATTCAGTTTTGAATACGAAAAAGAATTTAAAAAGCACGTCTTTTGTATGTTGCTGTCCTAAGGGTACCAATAAAGGTTTATCAGAATTTTATTCGGAAATATTCTTGTTGAATAAATAAAACCAGCCGACTATTACACCGAAGTGAATAAAAAAAGTTGATTAACTGAGAAAAAATCGAACATTTACATTTTTCACTTTTTATATGACTATACGTAAAAGTTAAAAAAAAACACCTTTAAATTTATGTATATCATTACCAATAGATAGTTATCGATTTGACGCACTACGGACCAATTATGAGTCTAATGCGGAAACTTAGTCCAATCAACCTTATAAATAAAAAATTCAAACTCAAAAATCGTTTATTCATGTAAGTAACACAATGTACACTTTTGAACGTCAAAACAGAAATTTACATTGAATGTTTCTCATTTTCTATTACTGCCAGTTCTCAAATCAGGGTGTAGAGCGGAAGAGAAGAACTGGCAATAAACTCTCCACCACTCCTTTTAATCGCCAAGTTTTTAAGAAAGAATTATCCGTTTTATGCAGGCTAATTTTGTCTGATAAGCCTAATAAGTGGTTGCGCTAATTTTGTCTTTATTACGAGTACAATTATGGATACTACTATTATTTTTAAAGATTTCTTTTAGAGCTCTTATAGCTGCTTTTGCACTTAAAATATCGACTTAATATCAGCTGCATAACCCCACAAAATAGCACCATATGACATGATGAATGAAACATGACTATGAAAATTATCGTTGGAACAACAAAATTTTGCATTAGTAAAGTGTAATGCAATTTCGCAAATATCTTGTAGGAGATACCAGTTTCGTAAGTATTTTAGTAATTTTGTCGATGTAAATTATTTAGCTAATTTGTGTACATGTTACAGTACTATACAACACAATGACAAAAAAGTGCCCGACTCAGGGCTATTGTTTCTTGGGTACGATTCAAAGGGGAACGAAAAGGTAGCGATTTGATGGAAAAACTCAGCAATAAGAATACGCCCTCGCGGGACTCGACTCTTCACCTTTCGAGGAACGAACTAATTTACATACATATTTATTTAGGAAACATAAATAGATCTTAAGATGTTTGTTACACAAACGATGTCCTATTGTGGGGTTGCCTTATTTATCAAATAGAGTGAATAAATAAAAATATTTTCAAGTGGGTACTGTGAATTCGTAGTTCATACTACGAATTCATACTAATTCATTTCATTCAATTCCATAACAAACTTAATAGTAAATTCCATAAAATATATCATTTAAATACATTTTTTTTATTTGTAATTGTTTTCTAAACGCTTGTGTGTGGGTGCACGTTACTGAATGAGTAAGTGTGAGGGTGCATGTGAGTAAGTGTGTGAGTGTGCGAATGAGGAAGTATGTAGGTGCATGTGAGTGAGTGTGTGAGTTTGTGAGTGTAATGTGTAACTACGTCTTAGAAGCATCACCAACACTGTGTAAGGTGTGTTCATAATTCAGTCCCTTAATAGTATTTTTAGATTGTAGCGGGTAGAAATTAAAATTACACTTAGCCCTATATCCTCGCTTTAATTCCAAAAATAATATTTTACTTGCCCCTCCTCATATGTTTATACAATAAAACTGCGAAATACAGTCTGCACTAGCAGAGGGTCGGTTGACAAAAGCTAAACTTTTCATACAAAAAGTTTCAAGACTTTTTGGTGTTCGTTATCGCACGCTACGCGACAGCGATGAGTTCATTGGTTCGTTTGGAAGCGGTCGTTGATTCCTATATAACTGTTGTATATTTTGTTTTATAGTTTATAAAAAGGGTTTCTTCTTAAACATATGTGACGTTAAGAGTTAAGACTGACCGATTCCGAATCCGTAGCTTGGTATAGAAAACCTAAGCGTACGTCCTTGCATTTACTACGCAACTGCATTGAAATAAGTATGTTTGTAACGAAATGGCTCAAAATGTTTAAATCAAAAAGTACTGGACCTATTTTAAAAATTGCTACATTATCACCAATTAATATAGGCTATTTAAGTTGCAACAATTAATAATATAACTATTTAAAAATGCAATGCCTATAAAATATCTTTCACCTCAAAAAATGTTCCATCATATTAAAGAACTTATCAATATCTACAATTAAAAAAAAAAAATGTCTACCCGCGCGAAGCCAGACAGGCCGAGGGCATAAATAAGTAGCTTTTTCTATTTCACATTTTGTTGTTTTATATAACATGCATTTAAACATAAACACTAAAAAAACACAATTGAATCCAATCACTGCGTAAAAAATTGCGTCAATTTAACTTTTAAACCAGCTTTTGAAATAATAAGGAAAGATTACCTCAGCAAATTTAACGGGAGAAACTTTTACCAACTCAATAGCATTTCTTTTGTACAGAGCTTGTTGAAATTTTAATTGGTTTACTTAAAGATTTAACAAGGTGAGGTCCCTGGTTTCAATCAGACCGGGACAGTAAGTTAAAATTAAAACAGATTCGGTGATATTAAAATTCTTCGGGCGTACCTTTCCTGTTTCAGAAATGGGTTAAAATTTCATTATTTTGTCCATTGTGTTCGTTTTGATACGAATTTAAATTATTCAGGTGATGAAGTTTCTTTAAAAATGCCTGTTTTTTATTTGTCGGTTATCAGTTTAAACCATGATACATATAAACTTTAATTAAAATGTCTGTGTAAGTAAAAATAAAAATAAATCAGTGGCGCTAGAACCTCTTTAGATCTTGGCCTCAGATTTCTGAATCTGTTTCATGATCATTTTTTAAATCTAATAGGCAAGTAGGGATCAGCCTCCAGTGCCTGACACACGACTTTTTGGGTCTAAGACATGTCGGTTTCCTCACTGTGTTTTCCTTCACCGTACGAGCAAATGTTAAATGCGCACATGGAAAGAAACTCCATTGGTGCCGGGGTCGAACCTACGACCTCAGGTATGAAAGTCGCACGCTGAAGCCACTAGCCCAACTCTGCTCTCTGTGTAAGTACTAGATTTAATACTACCCAGTTCCTTCAGCGTACGACTCTCATCTCCGAGGTCGTAGGTTCGATCCCCAGATGTACAATAATAGGCTGTGTGTTCATCTAAGTTCCGCTTGTACGGTGATGAAAAATTTCTTGAGGTAATAGGCTGGTTTCATATCCAAATATGGAATTAATTATATGAAATAAGAATGATCGAAAACACAGATGCAAAGAGGCCAAGATCCATTTAGAGTTGTAGCGCCATAATCTGTGAGTTCAGGATTTGCCTGTTTTCTTAGTGGAATTCAATATTATTTTTGTTAGTGATGGTACCCTTTTTTTTTTACTTGGGGAAATGCATTGCGCATACCCTTCCGCGGCACGACTGCTTGGTGCAGAAGGGTTATGTGGGACTCGCTATTGTGCATCCCCACTAAAACCCCAACAATTGCCTTATGCGGGATGGTACCCTACCATAAGTTATAAACAAGACAATTTACAATAATTGTCCTACTAAACACTAAGTCTTGTGGGAGGAGGTTTTTTTGGACATTATCGTATTTATTGGCTTAGTACTATAAATATACTATATGTATTTTTGTAAATAAATATGATAATCATTTTGGGTCGTGAATAACAACACGACTTCTCGACCGTTCAACGAATTCCTATCAAAACAATTCTATGCCAAAATTCAATATATGTCGTCATTTTTCTTTCCCCAATCCAAATAGCGCCATCAATCGCTGTTTGATTTGTCTGGAAAATAAATGATACTCATATGTCTAGTTAATTGGTCAAACATGGGCCATTTGTCCTCTCTGCGTAATGAGACCAATGACAATATAGTTATTGTAGAAATAACAAAATAACGATACACTATCTATTAGCCTTGGGCTTGAAGGTAATTGTGGGTTTAGGGGCTTGGCGACTCTGAAGCTGACAACTTTGCATCAAAGGAAGTCATCGTCTCCTGACGATTGGTTGGCTTTCTATCAAGC
The DNA here is from genome assembly GCA_028984075.1 of Pieris mannii. NCBI lineage: Eukaryota > Metazoa > Arthropoda > Insecta > Lepidoptera > Pieridae > Pieris > Pieris mannii. The sequence goes on from CM054784.1 coordinate 2,386,068, forward strand.
GTTAGAAGATCGAAAGCGTATGCCAGATACTGAAGGTAATGTCCTAGGTGGGACAGAGGGCGTGCACAGTGAGTCTCCATCGCGTTCGGTCTTGAGTCTCGTATTTCACCTCGCTCCAAGTCCTACCGGTTCGTTTTGCGTCAGCTACTGTACGGCGCCAGGTTTTCTTGGGACGGCCACGTATTCGCTTTCCTTGCGGGTTCCAACCAAGCGCCTGCTTGGGAATATGATTGGGATCCCATCGAAGTGCAGATCTTTGCCAGATACAGAGGGATTTGAGTAAACATTTTTTTTTAAGAAAATCATCCAAATCGATTAGTAATAATTGTTTGTGAATACGATTGCTTTCTAAACCCAAACGCACTCAATTATCAAAAATGTTTTGTTGCCTGGACTAGGCTACGGAGGCAGCTGTTATGCAGCAATGGCAACAATGGTATTTTGGGCGTTTCATGCAAATACGTCCACTTCTGGACATAGGCCTCTCCTCAAAATTTTCTGTATGACTTGTTGCCCGCGTTCAACATGCAAAGGTAGGTAGTATATCTGGTGAATAATACTAATGCTATTGTCTACACATAATTGAAAAAAAAAACTACGATAATTTAGCACGCCTGTCATCTCATATTCATTTTTTAACTGTTGAAAGTAAATTATATTTTCCAATTCGAATATCCCTGTGCGGGTTCAAATTCAAATATTTCGTTAAATAAAATCGTTTTATACTTGTTTCATAATTATAAAACCCTTTTCTATTGAATTTGTGTTGTGGACAGTTAAATTCGTACTTGAAACAAAATAAATAATGCGGACGGGGTCGGAATGATAAATCAGTATGAGATGGGTCGCAATTTGCGTGCTAAGCGATCCAATTGAAACCTTCCTTACTATCAGATGTCTCCACATTACCCACCTTTTTGCAGCCTCTTTCATACATTTGAATAAGGGTTTAAATGTCAAGGATAGGGAAACTAACCTGATGTTTTTATATAAATAGAAGCGCCCGCAAATGCTAGGAAGCAGTGGAAAATCGCAAACAGTTGTTTGATGGTCAGATTTCTAAGACAGCGTAGACTCCAGAAGTATTCTGACGTTGTCTGACGATCTCGGGAGATTTAAGGAGGCATATACGACGAATAAGAGAAGCATCTAATCTGCCGGAGCAGGGAGACAACAGACGATCATGGAGGGGTATATACAAGCTAGATATAGGTGCAAGGAGGCGAAAACCGCCCAAGTGAGGACCTGGAGGTAGTTCTGTTGTCAGTAGAACAGGGAGAGTGAGTTCCTCGGCTTGCCTTATCATGTACCTGATACTGATGATACCTGACGTAGGCTACTATGTAGCGATGTAGCGTAACTTATAAAAAAGCAAAAGTTTTAGATTGAAAAATAATATTTCATTCTAGAAAGCAGCAAATTCATCTGCATTGAAATAAGAAAAAATGCAACTAACATACAATTGTAGGTAAAACTATATATTAAACTTTTCACTTAAATAGTTTCAGTAAATAGAAAGGTAGGGATAATATGAAAATAGGCTTGATACCCACATATGGGATTACTTGCTCAGCCGGGATTAAGTAGTTCCCTTCCCGGAAATACTTATGTGAACATCAATATTTAAGCTTCTGGAATGTGGTTTTGGAATAGCTTTAGATATAACCAAATATACCCATGGACTATAAATTTTATTAAATATTATAATAGGTTTACATTTATTTATATAATATTAAATTCTTTCACGATTGTTGCTAAAATAAAATACGTTTATTTTGGAACATAAGATAATCATGGTATCACTTATTTCACGTCATTAAATTGCTTACTTTGTATTACAATATTGGAATACAACTCAAGAGGAGTTTCTATATGTAACTGAAACCTGAGGATACACAAATAGTATTTATTTATAAAAAAATATTATATGTATTAAGTAAGCAAGCAACGAGTTTGCGGTTATAGATGGTTTATATGGAAAATACTAACGCAACATTTCAATCGACTCTAATCAATGTGTAAATAAAAAGGAATCGCAAAACATGTTAATATAAGTAACCCGAAAATTCAAAGACGGATAAAACAGTTTAAGTTTTTTATTTCTTGAACTCTTAGGTTTATATGGAGAGAAATATTGTAAAATTTATTTGGGGTGTGATCTGTTACTATTGGATGGCATAGCAAATAGCATAGCTAAGTAACAAAAACAAGTCGAGACGAAGTTCACGGGGGCAGTTCTATTATCTGCCAAATCTGCTAACATATTAGCGAAAAGCACTCAAAATGTAGATTCTGGTGTAAAAAAATGACGATTTAATGTGGTTAAGAAGTTTTATTTTATATGAAGCTTGAATCTAAATGTGATACAATATTAAAATGATTCCACAGAACATATCGTACTCATAACATCACTCTGGTGAGTAATAAACAAATTTGTTTCTTAAAAACATCGTGAGGAACAATAGTGGAATTATGTTTGAGCTACCTACTTCCGCATACAAAACATTTTTTCGAGACCACTGGGATTCCGAGAAAATTAGTTTTCCGTCGTTTCCTTGTCAACGTTTAGACGTTTTATTCACCCTTTCAGTGAGGAATATTAACATTACAAGTTACCGTTTAAATACGAATTTAAAAAGGGAATTTCAATCTAGCGGGTAATGTAATCAAAAATGTAATATCGCGTATAATATAATACGTCGTATTAACAAATTTATACATCGTATTACAATTTTTAATACGATGTATTAGATTTTGTTTCATGTTAAAGGAGTCAAAAATTAAAATATATCTAGCTTTTGTTTTTAGATCTTGTTTTAATAATATTATTTTCTAAACTAAATATTTTTTGTTTCAGAAAGTTAATGCCCCATTTCTTACATTAAACAATGAATATCTTCTACAGTAGAACTCCAATTATCCGAACTCCGACTATCCGAATCGCCGATTATCCGAATCACAAAAAATTGTCCAAAAAAGTCTAAGTGCGATATTATTCTTCCGGTTAACGGTTGAAGACCGCAAAACAGTTTACATTGACGGAGATGTTTAAAAAACAATGATTTTTATTTCTAAACTTGTACATAAGTACATTTTATTTATATTTAAAACATGTGAAAATTTCATGTTTCTTTCATTTAATTCAATAAAAAAATAGTGCAATATCAAAACGTAGCTTTTATTCTCTCCAATGGCAATTTAAAAAAAAAAAACCGATTATCCGAACATTTGATTATCCGAATGGGTCCCGGTCCCCATTAATTCGGAAAATTGGAGTTCTACTGTACTAAAAAACAGTCGTCTTCTGTTCAACTTCAGATAAGACGTGCAATTCTTTCAAGGAGCAGATGATTAAATTTTTAAAGACAAGGTTAGCGTGGGTCAGTATTGAGATCATAAGTTTGATACCAATTATTAATAACTAAACTTATTATAATTACATTATGTTATTATTTGTTTGTTTGACATTATATAATGAATATGATATTTGCATGCCTATATGTGGCGGATTTTTATAATACATGCATCTAAATGTACAATAATCTTAGCAAATAAACGATTAAATGAAATTTAATTTCATTAGGATAGATTTATGGATTTGGTTTGTCATCACATGTTTCTTTTAATAGGTGATTCAATCTTCTGTTGTTGAAACTATTTCGACTTTTTCAAAGCATGCCGGTTGCCTCACGATGTTTTCGTCTTCCTTATGACAAAAAAGACTCTTTGGTACACCCGCAATTCGGACATTATATCTTAGACTTGAGATTCTAACACTGAATCTACTAGGAAAATTTACGCCTGTAACTTAATTTCTACAGTTCTTCATTTACAACCAAAATATACACAAAAAAGTCTTTAGGCGATAAACCAATTATCATGCTCATTTGATATGTTAATAATGTTATCTAAGGGTCCATTTTAACCTAATCTAAATACAATAACCCTTTCGTGATTACATGTTAAACTGTAAATAAGCGTTATGAATATTCAATTATGATACCATCCCAGCTAATGAAATTGTTATCACGTCTTCAAATTAAAGTTGGTAATATAATCGATGAGTTATCAATACAAAAAAAAATTGTTTATTATGGAAAATAAAATAGACAGGTATCAATTATTCCACGACATTAAATTTGAACCTATAGGCATCCCTACTCATCGGCAAAGAAGACAGAGGGTGTAAGGCAGAGAGAATAAGGCGGCGTGACAACTCTCGGTTCTCTTTTAAAAAAGCGAAAATCAAACTACACTTATTTTAAAACAAATATAGAAAATTATTAGCTTAATGCACCACAATGGGACACATCACTTAAATCTTTAAGAGAAATGTGCTTTGTTTATTATTGTACTTAAGTTATAATATGTCAGTCACCACAGGAATTCTACCTACTTGTTTTATTATAGACAATCTTATAAAGGGCAAGATTGTGTAGAGGCATATAAACTGTATTATTATTACTGCAATGTTCATTTGAATGTTTGACTGTAGATAATGGGACTGGTTTAAGTGCTAGATAAACTCAAACAAAATAAAAAAAACCACCTATCTGTAACATTTTTGGAGCTATTCGGAAGGCCTAATCCGTGCAGGCTGCACTTGAAGGCTTTCTCAGAACCATGAACCAAGTATACAGAGATTCTACTTTTTCTCTGATTCATGCTGTTACCATAAACAATATTTTAATTGATAAAGTAGAAAGACAACATGAGAAAGAGTGCCTGCTTACGTACGAACACCAAAAAATATTCAAAAATGCTTAAAATAACATTAAATGGGCTTTATGCATAATTAATTAATTATGAAATGGACCTCACACGAGGAATTAATTAACGTGTAATTAAGTAGTGGGCATTGGATACCCGGCACCCCGTATAATTGTAAAGGATTTATTTGCGACCGCAGTGGCAAATGTAATATTCCTTATATTAATTTGCAGTTCTGCAGGCTTACCCAGCAATTTCATTTGTAAACTGTTGATCAAAACTAGACTAAAAAATTAAAAACCTTTTAAAATGAAATATTAATATAAAATTAGTCATAAGTGACTCCTAAAACAAATTGTGCTTCGTTTTTTCGAATACAAAAAGAATGAATTGCGAGTTTAATTATCCTATAAAATGTCTAATTAAAATATTTATTTATTAACACTTCGTTGCATTACATAAAAGGTAAAAAAAATATTAAACATAATTTAATGAAAAGTAACTGGCGACCTTATCGCTTTAGAGCGATTTCATCCAGACAACCACTGTGAGTAAAGGAAAAAACCACTGTGAGTATATTACATAAGGTAGGCAAGAAGTGCAAAAATAGAAAAGGGAAAACAAAAAAAAACTAACCGATTTAGAATGTTGCGAACTAAGTTGATCTATTTACAGACTACTGCCAATCCCTGTCATGCGGAACACAGCAGTTGTAACAGCTTATAAACTTAGTAAAATCATGTAACGAGAGGTTGCTTTATGAAAACAGCGTGCCCAATTCTTAAAATGCTGGCAACAAACTCGCAGCCATCTTGCCTTCTAAGTGTCTACACAAAAAAAAACTATATAAATATCTTTATTTACCGTTGACTTTGAGCACATTACATCAGTTTTCCTTTTGGAGCAACGAAATTACCGCCTTATCAGCCTTTTAGGAACGTCTTACTTCCTTTTCCGTAAACCTTGTTATAACCAAGCTTAAGGATAAAAAAATATTATTTATTTGCCGATTACAAGTGTAATACACCATCCATTACTTAATGATTTAATTCTTATTAGAAACATATAATAAAACCTATCTCGTTTTAGCTGCATATGTGTTGGCTTTCCATTCTCTTTAGTAATAGAGTATATACAGAAAAACCAGTTAACTAATTAAATAGAACGTCTATGTATTAAGACAAAAGTTTTAGATCAGTTTTCTGTATTTGTTTCAGCATCATTTGTTGATCTAATAGGAAAGTAGGTGATCAGCCTCCTGTGCCTGATACATGCCGTCGAATTTTGGGTCCGACCAAACCGAGAAAAATCAGTTTTCTCACGACGTTGTCCCTCACCGTCCGAGCGAGTGTTAAATGCGCACATAGAAAGTCCATTGGTGCACAGCCGTGGATTGAACCTACGACCTCAGATATGATATTGACACGCTGAAGCCACTAGGCCAACACTTATACACATTAGTACTGTATATAAACATTGATTCACTACAACATAAAATCCATAGTATTCAGTGTATATTCAAAACGAAAACACTAAAAACGCAATTCGGCAAAAATTGTCAAATGGTAGTCGTAAAAAGGTATTCCAATAAAACTGTTCCACAAACGTTTCGCGCCGACATTCGAATGAATAAAAAAAACGGAAATACTTGTGGGTTTTCCACTTTTCAGCCGTTTTTCAATTTCCACGCGAGCGGATGTACCAAATCATTGGCACTAGAATATTGAAAGAGGCAATTTGTATCTGCTGCCTTGTACCATTCTATGGTATATAGGTACGGAAATTTTAGAATTTATATTATACAAAGGACGTCTACAAATCTGTAATGCTGTGAATTAATTATCTGTTTTTTTATCACAACGTCAATTCAATTTGATAACAAGAGATAAAACAATTTAAAAAAAAATGTTGCAAGATGCACTTCTTTGACATGTTTTTTTTAAATATAATTTTTGTTGAATGATTTACTTTTTCCAAAATCGAGTGTAATTGTATTTGAATTTAATGACAAGATTTTTTTATAGTTGAAGATAAAAGAAACACCAATGATAATACATCGAAGGTTCTTATTGAATTTATTTGTAGCATACATAGGCCAACTTAACAAAATATTATATTATGGCATCGAGTGTCCTTGGTGGGCGCTATCACTTAACATCAGATGAGCCTCCTGCCCGTTTGCTCCTGTTCTGTAATAAAAAATACTTTTTCGACACAAATTTTCCTAAACATTAATCTTTTCTAAGTATGGTTTTAAATAACATATAAAATAACTTACCACAAAGTTTAACAAATTTTAACAATTTTCAAGATTAATAAGCCACTACACCTGATAAGATAGCTAAGCATCATTGTATTATTTCAAAGGTAATAAAATTTATAAATGTTCAGAGCATTATCTTTTATGATACGAACAATAAAGTTTAATACTCTACAAGTATTAATAAACGGAATTGTAATAAGCTTAGTCGAAAACAAATGAACGGCTCTTTGTTCCAATTAATGATTGTTTTAGAAATTTTCTCGTCTATACAGTGTTGATTTTTTAATAGCACTATAAAAGTAACTGAAGTACCTTAGATGGAAAATTTTATACTTAACTTCTTTATTTGAAAGTACTGTTGTAAGATTTAAGGGGAAAAAATAAAACGAGTAAACCACCAATCTATTTCGTTACACGTACATTAAATAAGCTATAAAAAGTTCTGACTGCTTAAGTAGTTCTAATAAACGACTTAATTTTGAAGAATTTAACATAATTTCTTAGTTTTTCGTATTCATCGTATGGTAAAGTTTAAATACCAAAACCATACAATCTTAGGGCTACCGGCAAAATATATTTACGAGTAATAAACTGTTGGAAAGTGCTGTCCACATATAATTGTCTATGATGCACTACGTTTGAATTTGGATTATGTTTTCTTTTCTTTTGATTTGCGTTGTCATTAATTATAGATTCATTATATATTTTCTTTTATACAAGTAAACACAATGTTACAATAGTATCACTAACGTTTTATTTAATTGCTAAAGCCACTAGTCCACCCTTTCATCAAAAAGCGAAGGGAGCAAGAAATAAACGTAGCCTTGATTGCGTTGAAACAAATGAGATTTCCTAATTCGAGTCTCAAATTTAGGCGCCTGATTAACTAATAAAGGCAATATGAAACTGCCGCAAAAGCCACCTGTGCACAATCTTCAGTTGAGGCGTGTAGAAATGGGATATAATTGATATTTAATCCCGGTTAAGACACCTCTGTGTTTGATTTTGGACTTTTTAAAAGTAATTGCACTATACAATGCTTGTGTTATATTCATTTAGTTTCCGTTAAAATCCCCAAGTCTGTTTAGTAAGTTTAGTTACGCAATACATTTTTGAAGTTATACTTCTTTTGGCACGGTGGAGAAAAATGATGAGAGTGAATTTTTACGATGCGCGCGCACACCAACACCTAAATTCGTCATCGTAAAGTTAGGTCTAGGTGGCATGGAAATCGATAACTATGTTCAAGTTGTATATTCTTGTATTTTTATATTTAGAACACGTGTTTCGTAACAGTACAATGAAATAGTGTGAATAAATAAATATTATTTTGGTGTTTTAAATCAATTTCATATACGACGATGATAGTATTTACTAATAATTTATTTATTTAAATAAAATCTTTTTGATTAATTTTAATATTTTTTTGTTACGTACGCATACGCCAAAGAAGTATAACTTCGAACGCGTGTACATAAGTACACACACTCTTTATATTTATTTATTTATTATTATTAAATACATCGTTTATTAAGGAAAAAATGTATACTGGTATAAACAATTGAGTTGATAAAGATAATAAGTGAAATTCAAATTCCAAGTAATTTTAATAAATTTTCGAATAGCCCCTCTTAAGAATCAAATTCCCCCTGATCCCCTCCCCCCACGGGGAACATTAGGCTAGACTAAGCTACTAGGAAAATTATGCTTTTATTGCGACATATTTTAAACCAGAGAGAAGTGTTTTATTTATCGTAATTTTGATTGAAACATTCGTTCTCTGGGTGGTTTCTGGATAAGGGTATACAGATTTCATTATCTAACGCTCAGTTCAGGGGTAAGTTAAAATAGTGATGTTGATTCACACAAATAAATCGATAAAAATATATAAAAAAGAAAATCTACAGAGAGCATTAAATAATATTACAGTTTTGTTAGATGTAGAGGTCGAAAAATCATTTTCATTCTTGAAAAAGTTTTTACAAACAGACGATGATATTTGACTTCATATAAATCAGAAACACTATTGTTAATTTGTTACCGAACCTTTTACGAAAATAAATTATAACAATAATTAAATCTTTCCTTTCTTATTTATTTAAAAAATCACTAAAGCTAGGGCTCTGTTAAAGATGAATTCGCTCTTTTGATATGTTATCGAGTGAGGAAATCAACGTGGTTTTTTATCGATTCTAATTATCGAAATTGCCCCATCACATTGCCCCAAACTGAGCGTAGATATCGGGGTTTCGTAATATGCAAAAATTGTTATTCGACCAAATATTTTTTTTGGGTGTAAAGATTTTAAATGTTCTAAGAATCAAATTTATTCAATTATTGAAAACACAGTGTCAATAAAGCATTTATCGAGTAAGTGTAGACATTTGTGGTGACTGGTCGTACTTGAATTCGTGTATGCGGTGATATTAGTTGTTTCTTCTGCGTATTTGCGTGTTGTTCTCACGAGTATGTAAATGCGTGCTCCTATTTCACCATGCCTCCTCCTCATAGAGGACAAATCTTTGTTATTATTTTAGTATTCTTTATTACTCAAGATGTCATATAGAACATGATGTAATGGGTGCAGCTCCTTACGAACGTTGTGTAAAAGAAAAAACTTGGCGATTAAAAAGAGTGGAGGAGAGTTTATTGCCAGTTCTTCTCTTCCGTTCTACGCCCCTGATTTGAGAATTGGCAGTAAATGTAAAATTATAAACATTTAATGTATATTTCTTTTTTTGACGTTCGTGTACATTATGTTACCTAAATGAATAAATGATTTTTTAATTTTGAATTTGAATGTCCTTAATATAGACGAATCTTGTCCGTTTAATTTAAAGCCTTTTTAAGTTGAGGTATCAAACTTCCCAATGAATCCGCAAAGAAATCTGGCTTAATGGCATGTGACTGCATTTCTTCTTTTGTTCTATGTGTCAAAACCAGTAGTGTTTTGAAGCCTACATTCTTGCCAAGGCCAATATCTTGTTCAATCCTGAAAACAATATGACATTTGAATCGGGGAACAAAGTCGTACAGCACTATTATTATTCTTTTAACTGTGATGTACTATTGTTTTTTTTTTAATTTTTGTAAAATAAAATATTATAAAAACTAAAATGATATAGACACTATTGTATAATAGTTTAATTATTTGGAACATACATTTTTGTACGAATATTGAGCTCTTTTTTAACGAATTGAAGTTATGTATTATTATAATTATTTAAACATAATTTTAAGTTTAACCGACGTTTCGCGTGCTTTACAGCGTGCGTGGTCACGGTGACAAAAAGTGTTTTTCTTTAAATGGTTAAAAGTTATGTTAATAAAAGACAAGAATATTGAGCTGCGTCAATTAATTTTCTTCGAATGTTTACACTTAATATGTAACTCTATAATGCTATGAACATAGTAAGTTAAACTCGTAGATAGTGTTGTCTTTTACTATCATAACTTTTTACATATTTAAAGAAAGCACTTTCTTACGGATTGAAGCTATGTATTATTATAAACATATAACAATTTTATAAAATTTAAAAATTTTACCGATTTTTGGCGTGCTTTACCGCGTGCGTGGTCGAACTGAACTTAAACTAAACAACTGAAGACAAAAGGTGTTGTATGTATTTAATCAATTACCATCTCAAATTCGCAATATTGGAGTGTTTGACAAGTTCAAAAAGGCATTAAAGATGCATGTTAGAATGAACATGGCTGACTAAAATTGTTACGGCTAATGGCGACGTGTATCTCGCTCGTATATAATATATACATATTAATATTAAGTTTCTCATGTAAATAAAATATTTCTGTTTTTTGTAATGAGAAATAAAAGTTCTTTAAACATTATGTCAAAAATTATCTCAGAAGTTTAATAATAGATAGCTTTAATCCGTTAAAAAAGTGTTTTCTTTAAAAATTTTTTTTATAGAACAGGGGGCAAACATCCAGGAGGCTCAGCTGATGTTAAATGATACCACCCCACCGCCCATGGACACTCTCGATGCCAGAGGGCTCGCGAGTGCGTTGCCAGCCTTTTAAGAATTTGTACGCTCCTTTCTTGAAGGACCCTAAGTGGAATTGGTTCGGAAATACTTCAGTCGGCAGCTGGTTCCACAAAAGTTAAGTAAGTCAAACTCAATGAAATCAGGCTTTTTTCCCATCGCATCTTTATCAAAATAAAAATGTATCAAAGCGCTTTAAAATTACCCTCATATTTTGACAAAATGTTTGGTATGTTTCAACCATTACATAGATTTTGAACTCAACAAATGTTCTTAAACCATCAATTCATCATTCACATTCGGCTAACAACGGCCAAATATTCACATCGTATATCACTCACATATCTCCAATAAAAAGTACTCGACTGGGCTCGGTGACATTCGCTCGTTTCATTGCGAATTCGCCAAACTCCCGCCCCGGCTTGCCCAACTGTATTGGCGAACGTTTCGACTCTTCACATACTATTTGTGTAAAAATGCCTGTACCTGTAACAAAAATCATTTTAAAGATAGAACAAGTATTTTTTTTAATTTTGACTCCCAGTTAAAATAGAAAATGAACATAAGAGCCGATTAGAATTTATTCCAATACACACACCACACCAACCACAACACATACACATATCTCGTTCCTTAAAAGAAAAAAAAATCTCTCATTATTTTTGTTTTTTTTTATTATTGTTATTTTGTGTGCTGGTGATAAATGTTATTATGTCACATCGAAATGACAAATTTAAGTAACACAGTTTTTTTTTGACCCTTTACATAGTTTCTAAAATTACTTATGCTATTTTAATTACATAAAACAGAGCCTCCCTGATATTCATGTGTGGTATTATATATATATATATATATATAATATTTTTATTGGTTTGGAATAAAAGGTTTTGTATAATTCTTCGGTACTCCAGGCATTCGTTATTTTAAGACCGCTATAAGAGTCCAATTATAATTAAAATTTTACGATGGATGTTCGATTTTTTTATTTGAACATGAGTATTAGGTGCCGTTCAATATTACGTAAGCACTATAGGAGGGGTATTTGATTTTCTTATATAGTGATTACGTCAACAGTAATTATTTACTTTCTTACACAAATTACCCACAAATTGTCTATTGATGAAAACGATATGCATTTTCAAGGATTCCTGCCAAAAAATAATACGTTTATGTACCATTATTGAGGAGGGATTACAGTAAATCTGTTTACATAACACTTAAATGGCCCCTTCGCCTCTCGAATATTTTGGGGTTTAAATATATTTTATTTGTATGACCAAAAACTTACAAGTGGGCTATTGAATATATTAAATATAGGTACCTAACGTTAATCGATCAGGCTTCAAAGGTACGTATTTGTCCGTGGCACCGCTCAGGAAGATAACGTCAGACCTCTGCAGGTAAGTGATAGCTTTGTACAGTTTTGGCAGGTTCACTTTGAAGTCACTGTCAAAGACAACTGCACCTATATCTTCGTCATCGTCGATGTATTGAACGAAATCGCCATAGTAATCCGAAATCTGCTCTGGCTAGAAGATATATAATTTTGATTGTATATAAATATGCATGTCAGAGCAATGGCTATAGTTATTATAATATCATATTAATAGATCTGCAAATTATCGACTATTTAATAGTCGGTAGTAATTTTAAAGTCTCTGTTATAAATATTTGCAAATCAAATAAACCATATATGCGACGGGTTTGTCCATGAAATTAGCAAGCTTTGATAAATTTGTTTAATAAAAATGCACAGTAATTTTAAGTTATATAGTGTGCTTTAATGAGTAATTCCTTACCAAATATAGAGCTTCAAGTAATTACTTGAGAGAAGAATTCTCTCAAGGTCAAAGAAAATGCCCCGGAGATATAAATATTTTCTTCCTTATTTTATTTGCCGACACGTTAGTTATACAATTTAATATGTATAGTATTATTATTAGTATTAATTACGAGGATATATATCCGTTATTATCGTTTAATAGGAAGGAAAATCTAATACGAATTATCTATGCTAATGTTACAAACAGAAATTTTAAATAAATTAAGGAAAAACTACTGAACCGATTTCGTCATTAGAATCCAGCGATGCCGCGACGTACCACATATAAGTTATTGAATATCTTACCCCCGCTTTACATTTAAAGCCATGTGATGTCAAAACTGAGATTGTTTCAGGGCATGACACACAATACACGGCTTTTTTGAAATTAACTGATTTTAAATATTCCGCTATCGCTGTTGAGGGTACTGTGAGGTTTTCCTGAAACCAAATGCAAATTTAAATATATATATTTATGATGCATTAATATTTTATATTGGCAAAGCGACCACTTGACGAAAAAAAGTTGGTCAAGTTAGCTCCTGTTTCGAGGATCGATTCTCATAGATCAATCGATTGAAATGCACTCAAACAGTGCGGTCACGTGTGACTAACCATATGACCATTGAGTATTTGGGGTTGATTCGAAGAGCTAAGATGCCATGCCAAAATAATTGGACTTTTATGGTCTCTCAAGAAGGTCCTACATAAACCTAAAAAAATGTGAGCGAGTAGTGTTGACTTGAACGTGCGACTCTCAACCATGTCCTTTAATAGAATGTATGTGCCCATACATTTGGCCATTTTAATATCGACCAGTGCCAGTTTAGGTCGCCTTTCTTTGTATTAGATACTATAATACCGTATGTATAAAGTTAATTTTTGGTTGTGAGATAATGGTTATTGTTACACTTTCATTAATTTAGATTAAAATAAATCTAAGAAAGGAATTGATTAAAGCAATCAATTCCTTTCTTAGATTTAAGAAATATTTCTTGCCTAATTTGTTGTATTATATTTTCTGCTAAATCTTCCACTTTTGCCGGAGATGAAGAATTTCGTGTACATCAATAACAGGTAATAATTAGGTGTAAGTAGTATTAACCTCGTGTTTTTATAATTACCGATACATTAACAATATATAATTTCGAGAAAGTCGTCGTAAAGTCAAAATATATGACAATAAGCCAAGCACCGGCAGCTTTTCACGCAACATTTACACCTCAACAATCCGACCTTAGAACATGTCTCGAAAATACGATATCTAGGCACAATGATTGATGAAAAAGGTGACCATAGCATCGAAATCAACAGCAGAATTGAACAAGCGCGACACGCAGAATTGAACAACTTTTCAAAACGTATTTTGTGACAAGCGCCTAAATTTACAGCTTAGAACTCGCATTGCGCGGTGTTACGCTGACGTACGACGGACGACGAGACTATGTACAAAAAACAGAAAGCGTTTGAGATCTGGGTTATCGACGTATGCTTAACATATCTTGGACAGACCGCATACGAAATACAGCAGCGCTGGACAGAATGCAGAAGAACAAAGAAGTGCTTATGTCGGACACGTTTTATGTAACTCCAAAAAATACGAGCTCCTTCCGTGGCAGGAAGAAGAAGATCTGGCCTCAGACGCACGTTCGCGTTTAGTTTAAGCACCAAGTCATTGTTTAAAGGGTGGCATCTAAAATTAAACTATCCATGATGATCGGAAACCTTCGCAAGTTGATGGCAGTATAAGAATAATTTCCAAAATGTTATATGTTTAATTTATTAAGTACGATTGTAACTTACATGCAAATGCATTTATGCTGATTTTACGAGAAGACTTTTGTTTAGTATTGTCTATTATTAGCATATCTTTTACTTCTTTTCGTCTTGTGTTTAAATAATCTATAAAAAAATCATTAATAAACGTATATTAATGATTTACACAAATTAATCTTTCAAAACTTGAAATTTCACAGAGAGAAAATCAATACGAATAATTCTACAATAGCTGAATTAATACTATAACAGTTACTTAAGATTTCCATTATGTTAACAAAGCCCATATTTGCCAGAATATACGGCTTATTAATATCCGCTATTGTTATAAATAAGATATAATCAATGTTTGAAAGGATTCCTTTGTACATTTCGTACAAAGAATTCGTAAGAAATTGCCAATCAGCTACTCGTATCGTATTCGAAATTAATATTGCTTACAATAATGTTTTTGGATGAATCTTAATAATGTAATAAAACTGGTTTACTATTTATTTTTATCAAATACATTTATTATTTATTGCATTTTATATATATATATTATATGCATTTTTTTACATCGTTCAATTCAAATTGTATAATAATAAATATAATTATAATTAATACGAAGATTAATTGAAATTGACCAAAAATATGGTGAGGTTTCAAAACTGAATTGTTTATTTAATTGATGACGCTCAATCACATGTACATCAATCTACGTAGTTTAAATAAGACGTCACCATTGCTATGTGGAACCAGCTGCTCAGTTAAGAAGTATTTAGACTAACGCCCAAACCGAATAACCTACCTCAATTCATTTTTGACCATCTGAGATAGGCATCTTAATCCAATTATTGACAAACGTGTACCAATCGACGGATTGTTATAGCTGTCTGTCGATACAAACTGTCTATGGTAGGTCGGATCGCTGTATGTGGAGTTGGATTGTCATTTTCATACCTTTGTATGAAATTGTCAATTGAACCGTGCCAATATCCTATCTTAAAATTTTAACTTACAGCAGATTTTTATTTGATATGTTTTAAACATAGACATGTATATTTTAATATTATTTGTACGGTTTTATTTACTTCATTTGGTTTATATTGATTATCAAATATGAGTGTAAAGGTCTGGAAGAGATTTCATTCCATCCGTCGCCAAAAATGGATTGTCTTCGTAGGGTTTGGATATTGGGATGCAGATAGGAGATTGATCGACTGTCATGGTCCGATCTCAGATTGTTGTTTCATTCTGAAATTGTGGATAATTATTGGGTTCGGGCGTTAGGGTCCATCAAGAGCGTACCAATACATAAAATGCCGGCAACGCACTCGCGAGCACTCTGGCATAGAGTGTCCATAGGAATCCTACCTAACACCAGATGAGAACTCCTGCCCGTTACTAGTCAGTTTTCGAAGAAGCCGGCATGTTTATTGTATTGAATGGTTTACACTTCTAAGGGACAGTGTATGTCGACTGTAAGAAAGTAAATATTATTGTGGTTGGCATTGTTTTGTTCGACAAATCCTCTATTCCTGAATTTGTAGGTTTGAACACCAACTCTACACCAATATTACTTTTAGATAGAAACTGCAAATAAGGGCCTGTCTGGCAAAGAAATATCACCCATTATTATATAAAAATAATGATCACGAAACAGATGCAGATATCTGAGGCTCAGACCTTCTTTATGATGATCATGGCCATTTAAATCTTATTAAAACGTTTTTATTCTTGTGACGCACTATTTCCATATAAATGTACTGCAGAATCTGAGCGTACATTGTTATCCTCTAGTGCGTCACGTCTAGCCATAGTCTACGACAAAACTAGCGGACCTATATCTGTTGGCTTTAGCGTTCGGTTTGGGAATCGAATTCGTGATCATTTGTATTTTTTAATATGCATGTGTAATGAACGTCAGCCATCCGTCGACTTTTTGAGTGAGGCATGCCGGTTTCCTCTCGCTCAGTATTCTCCGCTGACGAAGTGAATTAAGTGAGCCCATAGAAAGAAAAGTCCAATGGTGCACAACGGTTGATAGAATCTAGAACGTCATGTATGTGAATCACACGCTCCCACGGTTATAGAAAAACTATATAAATATTTTCATTAATTTCCTAGAAACATTATAATGCAGTAAAAGTTTGTAGACGATTTTTATTACCACAAAGAACGGTTCGGTGGCCATTGATACAATCTTATATTAATATAATAAGCACTGAGTACATACGTTGTTTCCATGTAATCTTAACATGAAAGGCTCGCAATTGGCAGTTTAAGGAGATGGAGGAAATTAGTTTGGGAACAAACAAGAGAGGTTATACCAAAATGTACTTCCCTTGTTTCGTTAACAATTTTCTAGCAATTTCGTTCTATCACTTTATTTATACGAACAAATCATTTTTTTATGCTTATTAAAAATTATGTATTAGAGGGGGCATACGAGTTTTTAAAAAGGCTATGATGGTGGGGTACACTGGATTAGACTGATAATATACTGCTAATACTTTGCATTTACAATAAAAATAAAATAAAATGCGTTTAGAATGGAACATAAGATAGACAGGTATCACTTATTCCACGTCATTAAATTTGAACCTGTAGGCATCCCTACTGATCGGCCAAGAAGTTAGAGGGTAGGCCCAGAGAAAAAGCCGGGGTAAAATACTCTCGCTACTCCTTTAAAAATGCAAATCATCAAACAACACATATTTTAAAGCAAATATGAAATTTAAATATTCAAATATTGTTTTAAATCTCAGATTAAATTTAAAACAATATTTTAAATTTAAATCCTTTAAGCATGATTCGAGCTAAACATAGAAGCCTTTATTTAACGATCGCCCGAGATAAAAATTTTAGATCACTCGCATCAAATTTTATGAAAATAAAATGTGTACAAGTCACGTGACTTGCTTGTTTGATAAAATAAATTACACTTACAAATCCATTTTCTATACCAGCGTTTTGAAACTGTTTCTCATAGTTTTCTTTACTTCGTAAACTGTTATTTGAGACAAAATTTACAGTTTTGCCGAACTTTTTCATTAAATGAAAGAAATCTCCGGATCCTGGTATGGGGTCCTTATTCCATATTACTCCTGAAACAAGTGGTTTTATTACTAGCCTGTCCCGGCTTCATACAGAAATTTGTTTTGAAAATATTTTTGGAAATAATTACAGGCTGTGTTTTTTCATCGTTATACTATTAGTACGTGTACATATTAGATTATAAAAATTGGAGGAAGCCTTGACCTATAGAGCGGTCCATAATGATTTATGATTATTTTATTTATTATTAAAAATTTAGAGATATTGAAGTTACTAATTATGATTGGAATTTGAATTGAAGGATATATTCAATAGTAATATTTTATGTGATGCATGCACATATTATGTAATAATGAATCATATTATGATATACTTGTTTAAAATATATTATTCATAGTATTGTCTTTTCTTTCTATATTATTCATTATAGAAACAAAGAGGCTATAATAATAATAATACATACATATCGATTATTGGTACACACATATATATATATATATATATATATTTCTCTGGGACGGTAGCTTATAACTGCGTGTTGTGGTCAGCCAGTATATAAGTATAAATTAAATTCACTGTTTTAATGGTTTTTAATTATTTTTAGCGTGGTAAAGTATTCTGGTACTAAGAAAAAATATTACATATTGTCTCAATATGCTCAATCAATATCAAATTGTTATCTGTTAAATAGACGTCGTTATTTCGACTGATGTAAAGCATTACTCAACTCAATGTAAATAATCTAAGAAATTATATATATGCACGCTGAAGAATTCTTTAATGTTAAGTTAATAGAAAATAAACGGCATCAAGGACTTTTATAATTTTGTTAAGTAATTGTTGCCATAGTTACCATTAATTACCATTTTCTATATTAAAATAACGTCATCACGGTAAAAAATCCGGCACTTATAAGGCCAAATGTAAAATGCGAACATTTATTGCCTCTCAATTTTCCTCATAGTCATTGGAAAGAGCGAGTCATAGAAGTGAATCTACGCAAATACGCCATATTATTCCTGACTCAGGATACCTGAGTCACCTCGCCCGCAAGTTCAAAAGAATCTTCACACAATTTGCCACTTTTTGATTCCTGGATCTTTGAATATAATCACGGGTTTGAGTCGGGAAACAGACAGTATTAACAGTTTGTTTGGATTAATAGTATGTAGGATGGATAATAGGTTAATCATATAAAACTTGCGTGAAAATAAGCGAAGATTATAAGTATATAATATTCAGAAACGCGACATGGCGCGAACTATGACATATGTCAGAATTCATTGACCTTTTGATGTACGGGGATGACAGCGCGCGGTACGACAAATAACATTGTTTTTTAGCAACCAACTTGTTCCTAAACGATAGTACCAATAATAAGGTAATAAAGTATAAATAAATGAATAAATAATTGAAACGTGTTAAATATGCAACGTAATATTATTTGCACGGCCTATTTTTTAATTATTCGCAAGGGTTTTCATTGACAGTTTGTTTGTGAAATAATTTGCCTAGCTTGTGAACATAATATATAATATGACAGTCTCGATATGATGAACGATATGATGACGAATATTTGTAAGTATGTAGAAAGTACAAAACAATATTTAAAATTTCATCAGCCATACGTTTTGTTTGACAGTGATAAATTTGATTGATACCTGTACTGAGTTTCTACGCAAATATGGTCGTTTATAATAACAAAAAAAAAACGCGACATTAAACAAATTGTCTATAGGAACTTTAACGTTATTAAAACTAAAAATAAATATACAACTTCCTTGTAAATTTGAACATCAATTAGGAAACCATAAACTAAAGACACAACATACCATCACAATCCGAAAAAACATGGTCAAATGAATCAATAAACTGTTTAAATTCGTCACTATTAACTTGGTTTAGATTAATTGGTAACATTTTTATAAGTTTAAGGTTAAATGAAGTCGACACGTGCGCTCCTAACCTAGTTCACGGGTGTACTGCGCTTGCGTAAATCACAATGATATGAATGTGAGTTCATTGATTATAATTTTAGAGCGAGTTTTATAGCGGAAGGAAAAATATTAACCATATCATATCAATTACTGTTATTTTATTTAACAGTTTATTAATCTTCCACCTTTAAAATAAAATATTACCAATTATTTAATTAAAAATATATAACCAAAACTAATAGATACATTATGAACTAAAGAAGTCAATGAACTAAGAATTTTCGAGGTGATGGGTATAACACACACATAGCACATGTGTGGTTGTAAAAGTGTGTGTGAGTTTTAGGTCATGCAAAATATTTGCTTTTGTACTTTGAAAATACGCGTTTGGAGACAATATGGAACATGTCAAAAAACACGCAGTAATTAGGGGGGGATATGAAACAGCTGAGTATAACTACATAGTTATATTTGAAGCAATTCGGAGCAATCAATACATACAGATGCCATGTAGAAACATTAAGTCTCGTACGTCTAAGTATCAGTGGTTCAATTATAAATCGTAGGCTAGCCTCTTCATAGTGGAGAAACTATTATAATTTTAATTGTTTTTACTAACTCTGCAAAAGCAAACTATAGATATTTATTTTTGTATATACTTCATTGTAAAAACATAAAACAATTGACATATTTAAATGAAAAGGAAGGAAACCACTATACAAAAATGTTTAAGTTATTAAGAGAAAACTTAAATAGGAACAAAAAACTAACCTAATTAATTTTTTTTTAATTCTCAACTTACCAATTGTAACGTTAGCATAATATAAGTGTTCTCATGTAAGTGACTAATGTCTTTTATGAGATTAAATGTCTTTAAACCTAACCTAAAAGGGACACACTATGAATCAGGAAAAGTGCACAATGCACATGAATCACGAGAATTTTAGAGCAGTCTCACATCAGCTAGTACGAGAGTTAGGGATACGATGTGGAAAGTTGGTAATGTACCTTCTGTCGAGATTTAAAATAAATTTAGATTGATATGTTTTTTAAACTTAAATCTGTAGTACTGGCATATATGACTCTGTAATGAAGTTCGGAAAACTAACACAGATACAGCGCACGCTCACAGATACTAGCATTTACCACGGAATAGCGTTAGAACAATTTTGTCACAACTTATGTCTGTCACGAATAAAGTTTTAATTCTACTGTACGTGTGTTTGTTACTGAACTCCTCTTAAACAACTAAACAGATTTCAATGAAATTTTTGTGAGTTCAAGTACAGTCGAGAATGATTTACATTATTTTTTGTACGTAAGACGTGTGCACCAACAACGTCAGTTGTATCCACTAGTTAGTATATATGTGGGATTATCGTAATGCAATATTATGCCAATAGAAACGACGTTTATTCATAAACATAGCGAATGTATTAGGTATCAAACTTCATCAAATAAATCCTAGTGCATCATGTTTATTTAGTGATATTACAAAATGTGTGAGTTATTGTTATCTCGCATATGGTAAGTTGTCAAATGTTAGTAGTCTAGGTCACAGTCCGTTGAACGATCAATCTTACATAATATGAAATGATCTCCCGGCCGCTTATGTCTGTGAGAACGCGAAAAATGTACAATGTAGAATAATACACGAAGTAACAGAGCGAAGCTGCTATTCTTACTTATCTTATTAGGTCATACACTTAAAAAGCCGGCAACGCACTCGCCAGTCTCTGGAATAGTGAGTGTCCATGGGAGGTCCTGCCCGACAAACCTAAGCCATTTTGATAAATTACTTTAGTTTGTTGGTATTTGTCAGTACTTTATATAAAAACTTTTCTCTTGTCTCTCGTATTCCGAGTAACATCACGTAAAAGGCCTTTACCAAGTAACAATCTTCGCAAACTCTAAACCGCTAAGTTTCTAAGTGCCTATCGCTACAGAATATATTAAACAGTTGAAAACATAGTGAACTGGAAATGTTTGTTAACTAAAAGTAGACGGAATGAATTTAATGTTTTTTTATTTAGTCTTTAAAGCAGTATTTGTCTTGTGCAGTCTTTCCGATCCTTTTATCGGGCCATGACTTAGCCTTTCTTTCTTCCTTGCACTTCAATGATAGGTTTTAGGAAGAAATTCTTAACAAAAACAGTAAGTAAATTTTCAAAATAAAAAATTATTACTACGAATTAAATTGCGCCGCTGCATGGCATGCAAAACACTGGTCTTGTGGCTTGCAAGCCACTCTCATCTCATCAATGAAAATTTACGAAATTTTTTTTATAATCAGACTTCTCATTTTTCTTGTTCTAATTAAAATCCGTTTTGGCTTGCTTTTAGAAAATATATACTTCTAGAACTACTTGTTTTCAGAAAATATAATATGATAGATAGTCAACAAAACAACATTATATATATCATGTTTTCGCAAATATTTCGAGCTATAGGTTAATATATAATATATTTTATTCCCCGTCTCCTCTCGCAGGTCAAAATTCCGGTGCGCTTGAGGTGCCACGCCGCACGGCGGCGCATCGCCGTGTGGCATGTACATGGCATTTGTATGCAGGATGACAATGCGGCACCGCATCGTGTGGCCGCGCTTAATCAGGTGTGTCAAACATTAGACTTCAAAAAAGAATGTCCTACTGAATGTTATATTCTCTACTTGTGCTGTTAGCTGTTACATTAATAGACTAAATGGACTTAGGAATTGTCGAAAAAGAAACTTGCAAATTGTGTGGTTCTGTTGTTGGCTCTAAACATAAATCATTAAATCAAAGGTTTATTTTCCGTTATATATATGGTATAATATGTAAATATAATTGTCTATGCGCCAAAGGACGCAACTCTCTTTGCACTTAATGAACACTTGCTTTATCCATACCAAGAAAACATATTTAAGAATAGACGCAATTTAATGCTGATTTAAAAAAAAACTTTATATAATAAATACATTTAACAATTGTAAATTACCGCTTATTAATAATGGTAATTTGTAATTATGTTTCTTTGTTTCGATGAATTATTTATAAGTAATAATAATCGATCCGCATAAAAATGAAATACTGAGCAACGTAGCAACGAGTTATTTTTAAGCAATACCAAACTCTTGTAAATTAACTCGATATCTGAATACATAAGTCGAAACCCGTCTAAGATAGGTTCTCTAAAGATAAGGCTGCCATCTGATAACGCGACCTTTTTGTAACGCAATGGTAAAATATATAATATCATAGTGTTAAAAGGCAAATAGCATAGCAATCACTACAACTCTAGAACAGCTGGGTTGGATATCGCATACTTAATCATTCATACGCGTTTCCTGCTGTGCACCTCTTATCTGGAGTTCTTATATTCTTGTGTCCTCATCGGTTTGAAAGAAATCATTGTTAAGTGTTCAGTGCCTATTTCTGGCGCTATTTTTCCGGTATTTTTATATGCTTTTGTATATTATAATTGTATTTTAATTATTTTGTAAAAATTGTCATACATTTTTAATAAAAGTTTGTAACATATACCGTAGTTTTAGTATATGCTATGGTACACTTTAATAAATGAATAAGTGATTCCGCCGCCCATGGACAACGCACTCTCAATGCCAGATGGCTCGCGAGTGCGTTGACAGCCTTTTAAGAATTGACACGCTCTTTTATATAATTTCTGTGTGTGTTTAAAACAAAAGCCGTACGGTGAGTCGAAACAAAACGAGTTGTGAACAAATCACTGCATTTATTAATGTTCCATGTAAGATACTAATATGTTTGCGAGAGTGAGAAATCAGACTTTTACTCAAGTATCGAATATTATTAGACAAAACCAAATTACTTGTTGATTAGCGTTTCAAACCTTTTACCATTAATTACCTACACAATTTGAGTCGTGTAGACAAAAAAACGGGAAATTAATTTATTGTAGCGGAAATAATTGGTCTAACTTCGTTATGGCCGCCAATTGTCTTAGGTTGTTTTTGTTAAGTATTTTTTGTGCAATTTTGTTTTTAGGTTAGGGATATAATTAAGTTCAAAAATTTATTATTATTAATAGATTATTGTCAACCAATAAACTAGTCTGAAACATTTGCGTAATGTATAATTTTAACCGTTATGATCAGACGTAATTAAATAAAAAAAATATTTTTCAGACATACCGAGCAATGGCGCTGGTGTAACCTAACATTTTCATTGTCACAGAGCTTGTCAATTAAAAACGTCAAAGTCTTAGCAATTTAATACTTGTGGTTCAATCTGATTGGCTAATATTACAAAATCTACAAATTACAGACTGTTTGATAGTCTGTGGTAGCTACTAACGCTAGCTAATTTCATAGTCATAATTATTAATTGTTTTGAATTAAGTTTACTTTGACGTTAATAAATTATAATCGGAACAAAAAAAAAACGAATGCTGCTGAAGTTGTCAAAACCATACCATATTCACGCATTCGAATACTTGACATATGACATAAGGATCGTTAAGAACGAAACGTCAACGTCAAGTTGATATTTAAATCTGCATCTCGCATTTTATTAATTTTTTTAAAGGGTGGCAAAGCATTTCCATTCCCTCCGGTGAGTTTCTTGCCCGTTTGCCTCTGTCGTATAAAACTCTTTCATGTATTCTTTCTTTACTCCGTAATAATATTCTCGGAAATTCCATAAAAAATCCTTTACTTGAAGAAGCACGCGAAGTATACATAATTTAGCATAATACTTTTATAAGATACATCTTCGACCGCAAACTTTTGCAATTAGGATAACAAGCGGAGACAAATTATCTTGTGAGGGATGACTTTCTCCAGCTAAAAATAACTTGGAATTTCCTGTATTGTAATGGATTGAAACTTTTTGTCTGGCTCCTGTAATTTATGAAGAGTTTCTATTGTTAGAATATGTAGATTGTTGAAGTTGATTCAATTTTTTGGTCCCATATTCATTACGAGATAGTTATACGTCGGTCTATTAATATTGTAATTTTTATATGACATGACATCTGCTATATTATTGCTTATTAGTCTTTTAACGCTCCCTTGCGCCACACGCTGTCAGTATTGATAATTTGTTTCAGACAAGTAGGTGATCGATCTCGGATGCTAATGATGTTCGATCAGCTATGAGAGTCGTCGAATTAAGAGTACTCTTCTCATAGTAAGACTGTTCTGTAGTAAATGTATAATATAATATAAAAAGTCAGTCTCAAAAGAGTAAAACTTCATCTTAGCAGCTGAAACCTATCTAACGCTAGCCAGAGATAATATCAATGTCAAACATGGCTTGGCAGAGGAAAAAATGTAAGTGGAATAAACAGCACCAACTCACACCAATAATACTTAATTCGCATAGATAGTTTCATATATTTATTAAGCTATTACTTTATTGTTAAAAATATGTCGGTTCTGAAAGTTCTTGATATCTTCAATGTTAAAGTAATGAGCAGCGTCAGACAGAATTGACGAGGGTAAAGACATACAATATAACTTTTGTTTGAGTTTCACGTTTTTATTGGGTATACGTCTTATGTTCACTTAGGATTGCGTTAAGAATTTTTTATTCTATGGGTGTTCTAAAGAAAAAATATTTAACAAAGTGTAACTTCATATTGTTTGGTAGAACATAGGGTTATATGTTTCCTTTGAAAGAATATTTTTAGCATATAAATATCATACTATAATTACTTATCCTATACTTTACTGAGCCTGACCTGATATATATGACAAGTAAATTAGACCGTTCTGCCTAACTGACACGATAGCCTGCCTTGGACAAAGCTACTTTACTAAGCTACCCCAGAGACTGTTCGGTTTTCCGGGTTAAATGTATTTTTTAATTTCACGGAAATGAGTTGTCATTTCGGACGAGTTTAATTACTCCTCAGCAGAGAAAAGACTTGTTATTCAACTAACTTGTGATTCATATTGCGTCATACATCTAGTATGTATTATTACACACCGTGTATTTACACAATAATACATTGATAAGTAAAAAGAAAGCTATTACACTGTATATGGGTGCCACTAGAGAATCGTATTTGAAGTATTCATATATCTGTGAAACTAAGTGGTCAGAATCAAATCTTTGATACCGGGATATATTATAACTAATAAAAAAACTACAATATACTTGTTTATTTGTGGTTGTCACTATTCTTTAGGATGCCACACGTGAAAGATTGTAATCATGCAGACTTTCAGTCGCTAGTTTCTTCGCCAGGATAATCGTTATATGCATCAAAATCGATGCAGCTTATAATGACGAGTAAAATTCAAGGCAAGAGACGGGCTGATAGAAGGAAGTAGGCGTTTTGCAGGTGTTTTTTATCAAGGCACCTAAGTTTTAAGAGCCACTGTTACCACCGCTGGTTAGACATAGTCAAATGCCAGCCATGTATGAGAATTAAAAAAACTAGGCAAGTATAATTTGTTCAATGCTCGTGTATAACCTAATATACAATTTTCAGACAATTTGTCTCTGACGGTTGAAAAATTAACTTGATGAAACCTTTCTTAGGTTTAAGTAAACGCCTCTAGTGGGTATTTTTATGTAACAGTTCACTAGAATAATACGCGTAATAGAACTAATTTGGGTGTGCGACCAACCAGGCTCCGGAAGATAAACCACTTCTTATACGGAAATTGTATTCGTTTTTACAACAAACTCCCAAGCGAAATTAGAGAATTATCACTAAATAAATTTAAAGCGCTCCTTAAAAGTAAATTAATTAATAAAGCTTTTTATAAATGTGACTAATACTTAAATGATCCTAATCCTTGGAATTGATTTGCTCCAGTTCAAACAATTTGTATTAAAAACTTGGCGATTGAAAGGAGTGGCGGAAAGTGTCTTGCCAGTTCTTCTTGTCCGCTCTACGCCCTTGACTTGCGAACTGGTAGTAAATGTAAATTTACAATAAATTTTTTTCGACGTTCATAAGTGTACTTGTTTACCTATGAACGTCGAAAAAAAGATATTTAATAAAAAAGATATTTTATTGTTGTTGTTGTAACGGGAGGAATTGAAATTGGTTCGGAAGTAATACAGTGGGCAGCTGGTTCCACATAGTGTTGGTGCGCGGTAAAAACTGACTTAAGAATCGGTCAGTTTTGAACGACGGAAGTCCAGGTGATACCGATGGTGTTTTGTTTTTTGCTTTGATGTCCCATAATGAAACTCAATGACTTGTTTAAAAGTACGATCTCATTACTAAAATTCACGTGAAATAAATAATTTGAGTTTTCTGTTTCATATCTCTTCTTTATCTATGTAATCTGTATTGTCTATGTATATTGTCTAAGTATTTTCTTTTATAATATGAATGGTACCTGTAAGATAACTCATGTATTATTATTATACAATTTTAAAAAGCGCATTTTTTAAATGTTTCTCTTATAAAACTTGTCTTAGATGATTGGGTGAAGTTTTGATAAATTTTAAATTACTTTATATTTAGTTTTCAATTTGAGACACACGTTAACATAATATTATTTAATATTCGTATTTATTTTTAACTACGTATCGAATTTCAAGCTTCATAAAACCCTATAAAACTGTGCCTTCATTTGTCTTGAGATTTGTAACTTAGCATCACATAACCTGTAATCGCGAACAGATTATATAAAAAAATTAAAGACACAAAATAAACCTTTTTAAAATACTGGTCAATTTTCAATATTGCTAAGCGTATAAGCGGGCCATTAACGTAAGCGAAATTTATCGGGAGCCCTCTTTAAGTGGTTTCTTTGTAACCCTCAAAATATTTTGTGGGAAACGTCGAATGGCACTTAGATCTCTTTGTGCAAAAATCAGAGTGATGTTAAGCTTAATAGTCACTAAGTTGCGTTTTATTGAATTCGGACTCTGATATATGATACTTTTGAAGGATTTATGAGGTCACAATAAATTGTATATCCTCTAGGGCAGTGGTACCCAACATGGGGCCACATGCCACGGTCACGTAAGGGGCCAATTTGATTGTTATGAGGACAAATGAAATCTCTGTGCATCAAATGCAAGAATCTAACTAAATTAATATAGAAAAACCTTTATTAAAATTATTTCAATTTCAGTTTTTTATTATGTATTGAAGATTATGTTATCGTTAACAATTTCCTAGTGATTCCTTCCTAAAACCTATCATTTGAATTTCTTAAGTCCACAATTCAATTTTTTAATATATAAATTATGTATATAAGGGAGCATAATTATTTTAGGTAGGCTTAAAGGCATGGCACATAAAAGGTAAACACAGCTTTACTGTCTAAGTGCGTATACAAGTTCGAAAAAGGCTTATGAATGCAAAAATAAAAATAAATGGTGCTTCAATGATCTTAAGGCAATCAAGATATATTCTTGATTTTGACAAAGATTAAAGACGTTATAAATTTCAGTGATCATTTAAGGCGTTCGTACGAGTTTTATTTTCAACTATTCGATGATGCGATTCCTTTTCACAATATATAAATTATTAGATATTTTAGCGCGGATGATGAAAGTCCTCGTAAAACCTTTATCCCTTCATAATTCAGTCTCTACGAAATAGGACTTACGTTTTATGATAATGAAAATATCTTATACAATAGGGATTCGTAAAAAATTACTCAGCAATTTGTATCGAGTAAATTTCATGCGAAAAAACTGTTAATGAGCGTGTGTAATAATAATCATGTTTGCTTGGCGTTAATTATAAACGGAAAATGTTACCAAATTAACGTGAATAATTATTCAGGAATGCTTCAAATCAAATTATATTGCTACGTTTTGCATTCAAGTGGGTTCAATACCTGGATAAATGAAACATTACTTTTTTACAACATTATTTCTTCGTCTGTTTCATTTGTAATATTGACGTGACAACTTCTTATAATTTGATGGAGCCGGCTGCACGCATGAAAAAAAATGACGCATGCGGCGTTACCTCGCTCTTAGGCGTTCCATTTAATGCCTGAAGTGCAAGCGAGAGCGCGGAACGAGCAACAAAGAGACACAATCGCGCGCCGCGTTCAGCAGTGTACGTTCGTAAAAAAAAATTATGCGTAAAAATAAGTGTTTATATTACAAATAAGTGTAACTTAATCAATTCAATTGTGATTTTCATTGACTTCCTTCTCTATAAAACAAATAAAATTAAAATTTTGTGGAAAAATGTGGTTGTATTTTTCTAGAAAATGTTCCAAAATATTCCATCAGTATTTTCTGATGACTGACGTTGTCACCTTCAACTATCGTCAGTAAACCGACTTTATAGACAACCGATTTTTCTGCACTATGAAATCATCAAATAATAATTATTCCTGGTAATGAAACCTTCAAAAGACCTTTGGATTGGGTCGTACCACTGCTACTAAACCGTACTAGATTTGGATATTTCAGATCGGAAATGCAGACTACGTGTCTACTAAAAATGAGTATTCTGTTTAACGAAAACGAGTTTATTTATTAAGCAAGAATGAATTTTTTAAACGTCTCAACGAAACTGCCTAAATTTGATAGCATATTTCACTTAAGACGCAATGCAATATACGCCTAATCCTAAACGCTTATGCAAATAAAATTACAGCGGCTTAAACAAAGCCTATCAGTCAAAACTTGTGACGGAATACGTTGCAAACGAGAAAAGTTTTGATTTCAGCTTCAGAAATTCATTAGCGCAGGCCGAATTACACCGGCACGAGGCGTTAATAAAAACTTTCAAGAAGTTGCCCTTGGAATAATGCCAGGATATTCGGGGCAAGGCCTAGCATACACTTGACTCTTGTGTCAAGATTAACAACCGGCTACTTAAGATCGTTCTGGAGTTATAACTTTAATTCACTTGTGTAATGAATTTAAGATTACTTATTATTATTTTACAAATTTATTACTTAAAACACGTTTATTTTTTAAATAATATTTATATTCAATTTACAAGCTACTTTATTTGATATTTTGTAGTTGATTCACGATGTAACGAATTTATGATAATATGTTATTATTTTACAATTTTATTATGTTTATAATTAATATTTATAATTTACAGTATAGATTATTTGATGGTTGTATTTGTTTAATACGTTTTACTCGATGTAAGTAAGTTGATTGATTCGATACCGACAGTTACGAACAGAATGACGAGTCGTCTTGATACGATCTAACATAAGTGAGGGTATTCGGACCGATTCGCTTGACCAAGACGGACGTTAAATTGTAAGCTGTGTGGTTGTTTAAGGATAAGAAGTGTTGGAAATATATTTAATTATTGTTGTAACAAAGCAGGCGTTTTATATTATACACCGAGAATCGAATAGTGAAAATTCATCACAATTCAGAAGCGGGACAAGACCCAATCTAAGGTGCGTACAAGTGTTTTATACGATTATTAATGTTATTTCTATAAGTAATTAGAAATCGAATGCCCCACGTGCGCTTTGGCTAGTAGAGATTATGTACGCCTATCGAGCCACGTGTGCTTATTAGTTATAGGTTATGTATACCTACAATAGGAAGCCAAGTGTACTTCAGCTACTAGAGGCTATGTATGCCTATCGAGCCATGTGTGCTTAGTCGTTAGAGGTTATGTGTGCCTACAATAGGAAGCCAAGTGTGCTTCAGCTACTAGAGGCTATGTATGCCTACCGAGCCATGTGTGCTTAGTCGTAGAGGTTATGTGTGCCTACAATAGGAAGCCAAGTGTGCTTCAGCTACTAGAGGCTATGTATGCCTACCGAGCCATGTGTGCTTAGTCGTTAGAGGTTATGTGTGCCTACAATAGGAAGCCAAGTGTGCTTTAGATACTCGAGGCTATGTATGCCTCCTGATCTGTGAGCGTGTAGTATGTTAGAGTAGAGGTCATGTGTACCTAGAAGAAGTAAAACTATAAAAAAAGAAGCTAAGTATGCCTATAGAATACTTTGTGCGTTTCAACGTTAAAGGATCGTTATTGGTGATGGTGTTTTTAACAAATCTACAGAATAATACTCACCTAAATGTGAAATTAATTAGCTTTCATGTAGAATCTATAATATCTAATTAGGTATAAATATTGCCACTACTTGAAATACGCCACTCGAAATACGATAAAAACGCGGAAATTGAGTACTTTCGATATTATACACAACGTAAGACAAATCTCAAGATTTCATTAATATAGCCATCACAGACCTGCAAAGAAATTTAGGAAATGTAGACATCATATGTTTTATAGAAACTTTAATTAAACAAGGAAGTGAATCCAACGGTTAGATAAATAATTATAGATTAGTCTCTTCATATTCTTGGCCTAACCAACGCCGAGGAGGTTTGTGCGTCTTAATAAAAAACAATTTAAAATACAAGGAAATTTGTTACCAATACCTCTTTGATTTGAATATTGTGGCGTTGAAATAAGTGAATATATAATAATAATATGTATTTACCGGACTCCTACTTTAGATGTAACAGCTTTGTTTTTATATAATTTAGAACAACTTTTAAGTAACCTACCCAGGAAACGCAACAAAAAATAACTAATATTATGTGGAGACTGGAACATAGAAATTCTAAAAAAATAATAAAAAATTTCGGCGAAGTTATCTCTATTCTACAAAATAATAATTTACAAAATCATATAAAGCGCCCAACACGTAAAAACTCCTGCTTAGACTTAATAGCAAGTAACATAACTGACACACAATCGTGCCTGCACTACTTGGCACTTTCAGACCATGAGACCGCACAATCACTGACTTTTACACTCAAAGAAAACGAAAACGCTAAAGATATTCCAAAGTACTGGTTTATATACAGACGAGAACTCAATAGGGAAAACACTAATACATTTATGAGGTGTCTATCAAGCCTCACCTTTCGGACGTATCCACCACAACAAATGAAGCATTCGACAACTTCCATGACACTTTAACATTATTATACAATTTGTGTTTTCCGATCTTAAAAATTAAAAATACATTCAAACCTATCAGAAATAGATTCTTAAAAAAAAATGTTGTATAAGAAAAAGAACGTTATAACTAAAATATCATTTAAATAAGCACAATAAAAAACAAAATATATCTGCATATAATAAATACTCATCTATTTTAAATTAAAAATAAATGTAAAAATGTAAACATAAATCCCATCAGCTTAATAATGCAAAATACATAAATTTCGCAAAAAACAGAACTAGAGCAGCCTGGAATGTAATTAAAACAAATACACGAGACATAACATTTAATTCAGGAATAGAAGCAATTAATATCGATAACAAAACATATGAATCACCGCACGAAATATGCAACTTATTTAATGACTATTTTACCTCACTGCCTACTAAAAATAAAACAAATAATAAGTATTTTTCTTTACCCCATAAATAACATGGATATATTAAAAATTATCAAATAAACAAAATCTACTGGATACGATAATTTAGATACCAAAACAATTAAATCATGCGCATTATACCTACTTGAATGGTTCAAGTAGGCAGACATACATAATTAATTTATCGATGGTAGAAGGGATCTTTTCGTTGACGTTGACGAAAACGTTGAAATCACTAACAAAAAAATGGGAAAAATATCTGGGTCTTAGAATAGATACATATTTAAAGTGGAACTTTCATATATCACACATAATTACCAAACTATAATCACTTATAGGCAGATTTTGGTCAATATCAAAATGTATTCCTCAATCCGTACGTCATTTAATTGTTTAGTCAAGCCACATTTCATATATCTAATTGAAATATGGAGTACGGCATGTAAAAACATAATTTCTAACTTACAAACACTACAAAATAAATTAATAAAATCATTATTTAGATTCAATTTTTTAACACCGACTAATAAAATCTACCAAGAAACCTATATAACAATGAAACAACTATGTATAAAGCACCTGTATCTTGATAAAAAAATTTTTTTAAATAACTCTATCCATTATAGTTGCTTGTCGTTTAAAAATCAAATAAACAACGACCCGCAATACTCGTCGAGCGAGTTTGCTTATCTTACCGAAGCCGCGTACAATTTATTTGAAGAAATCTATTAGGTATGAGGGTGTGCAATTATTTAATCAATTACCATCTCAAATTCGCAATATTGGATTGTTTGACAAATTCAAAAAGGCAGTAAAGATGCATGTTAGAACGAACATAGTTGACTAAAATTGTGACGGCTAATGGCGACGTGTATCTCGCTCGTATATATACATATTAATTTTAAGTTTCTCATGTAAATACAATATTTCTGTTTTGTAATGAGAAATAAAGTTCTTTAAACATTTTATCTTTCCTGAAAAACTAAAAATATAAATTATCAAACCATTACATAAAAAAGAAATAACTTTAATTCCAATATTATCAAAAATTTTCGAAAAAGTAAAGTATAATAAAATAGAGAATTTCTTTTTATCATACGATATTAAAAAAAAAAGCAATTTGGTTTCAGAAAACAAATTGTTCTACCACCCTTGCGTGCTTTACCCTAGTCAAACAAATTACCGAATACTTAAATGATAAAATGCTTATAGGTTGCATCTTTCTAGATATGACAAAGGCTTTTGACTTTGTATGTCATGAAAGACTTTAAAAAAAAATTAGAATGCTACGGAATAAGAGGTAATGCTTATAACTGGGTGAAAAGATACCTTGAAAACAGAATGCAATATGTGGAAATATAAAAAAAATTGTAAACTAAAAGAAAAAAACCTATAGATCCAATTATAAGAAGATTTTAGCCCCACTACTTTTTCTAACATACATAAATGACCTCCCAGATGCTATAAACCAGAACTGTATACTATTTGCTGATAAAAAGCAAAAACGACCAAGATTTAAAAAACAACTTAATAAAATCTCTAGACGACACCATAAACTGGATGAATTCACAACAACAAACATGACCAAAACTAACATAATCCATTTTCAGACATATAGGTCTAAAAGACAAGTATACTAACAATATAAAAAGAATAAACTGGACATAACGAACGAGTGTGTATTTTTAGGTACATATAGATAAATTTTGTAGTTGGAAATAACATATTGAGAGATTTCAGAACAAAATAGACAGTTTTGTTTTTATGTTAAAACGACTAAGGGAAACTGTTAACCATGCTACGGTATTAGCTGCTTATCATGCATATGTTTCATCTATAATTAGTTATGGAATTATAATTTGGGGAAGTTCCATCGAAGTAAATAGGGTATTTAAGGCTCAAAAGAAATGTATTCGAGTCATTTGTGGAGCAAACTGTATTGATAGTTGCGTACCTCTATTTAAAAAACTCAAAATTTTACCTCTTGTATGTATTTATATTTTAGAGATCCTTATTTGTGCACAGAAATATACATATTTTTAAGTATAATGTGGAATTCGAAGTAAGAAGTAGACATGGGGAGAAATTGGCTGTGCCAAAAATGAATTTAAAAGCGACTTAGTGCATTACTTTTGGAAAAATGTACTATTCAATAAATGATTATTTGCCTGTGACATTGTAATTGATACAAATTTAATAAAGTGACTAATAATGTAAAATGTAAATTAAGGTAAATTTGCACGCCACTGTGCGTGGCAGAATATGCGAACGACTGACAATTGTACCACCTTAACATTTTGTACCATATTCTTGCAATAAATAAATTATTATTATTATTTTTGTATTTTGTTTTCAGACAAGGATTAATTTCAAATAAATGAAGTTTATTTCTTTAAATACTTAATTTTAAAATGTTTTAATAATATCCATATAGCGTTAGTACGTTTAGACAATGAATTGATATACTAACATGATAAAATGATATCTTATTTTTGAGGGTTGAATACTGATGAAGCGATGACTCCCGAAGGCTCACCTACTCGTTATGATGAACTTCAGGGAAAGCGTTCACGATCATCCTCCAAAGCAGCAACTAAGTGTAAGAGAGACAAAAAGCGATCAAAGAAGAAACGCAAGCAGTCTTCCAGCTCCTCCTCCTCCAACAGAGAACGTTCACTGTCAGTTTCAGTCCACGGAATACTACATAAATCTATTAGAAGAAGTGCACAGGCTCTGACTTGTCGCGAACCGGAAGACTTGTTGAATTTTCTAAGCTCCTAACGTCCCATATTAGAAAATAATAACCGAATGTAATGAATAATTGATTAAAACCAAATGTATAGATAGGTTACAATTAGTTCACATGAAACTAAAACATTTTGTTTGTGTACTTATTTGAATTTATAAAACTTAATGTAATGAATAATTGATTAAAACCAAATGTAAAGATAGGTTACAATTAGTTCACATGAAACTAAAACATTTTGTTACTGTACTTATTTGAATTTATGAAACTTAATGTAATGAATAATTGATTATAACCAAATGTATAGATAGGTTACAATTAGTTCACATGAAACTAAAACATTTTGTTACTGTACTTATTTGAATTTATAAAACTTAATGTAATGAATAATTGATTAAAACCAAATGTATAGATAGGTTACAATTAGTTCACATGAAACTAAAACATTTTGTTTGTGTACTTATTTGAATTTATAAAACTTAATGTAATGAATAATTGATTAAAACCAAATGTATAGATAGGTTACAATTAGTTCACATGAAACTAAAATATTTTGTTAATGTACTTATTTGAATTTATTAAACCTTCCCATGATTGCGTCAGGAGATCGCACGTAGTCGGACGGCCGAATGTAATGAATTTAAGATTACTTATTATTATTTTACAAATTTATTACTTAAAACACGTTTATTTTTTAAATAATATTTATATTCAATTTACAAGCTACTTTATTTGATATTTTGTAGTTGATTCACGATGTAACGAATTTATGATAATATGTTATTATTTTACAATTTTATTATGTTTATAATTAATATTTATAATTTACAGTATAGATTATTTGATGGTTGTATTTGTTTAATACGTTTTACTCGATGTAAGTAAGTTGATTGATTCGATACCGACAGTTACGAACAGAATGACGAGTCGTCTTGATACGATCTAACATAAGTGAGGGTATTCGGACCGATTCGCTTGACCAAGACGGACGTTAAATTGTAAGCTGTGTGGTTGTTTAAGGATAAGAAGTGTTGGAAATATATTTAATTATTGTTGTAACAAAGCAGGCGTTTTATATTATACACCGAGAATCGAATAGTGAGAATTCATCACACTTGTGTATATGTTACTGGCAACTATTATACCTTGGAACGAGAGCCTTATGTGGGACTCGCTATTGGGTATGCAACCCACTAAAACCCCAAGCCGCCACCAACAATCGCCTTAGGCGGGATGCGGTAAGAGCAGAGCCTTATCCGCTTCCCGACATACGATGCAGTGTTGAACTGTTATACCTATACGTTATACGGTTACATGCTAACACATAGATAAATCTAAATAATCTTAATAATAAATATTAGTTTCCATACGTATTTAGGTAAGAACGACATTAATTTCATATCTCGTATCCAAGTTTATCATCCACAAGACTTAATAATTATTGTCAAAGTTCACACTTACTACGGTCTTACCAATTGCAACAACTTAAATTTAATTCTACCTTCATTTACTTCAATAAGCAATAAAAATCAATAATTTGCCTAGTTTTAATGCTAGTGCTCATAGAAGTATATTATGTATAAGGTCAACTACAGTCAATATTATATTTAGAATGTAATGTTTGTTTTGAGTCAAGTAAAGTAAAATTTTCATTTATTTATTTTTTATAGATTGAGAAAAGAACATTGGCTGATCCTATGTATTTAAAACATCGCACTGCTGGCTTTATACAGTCCGAGTCACTTGAATAGCCTCACCCCCAAAATTAATATAAATTCTGTTGTATATTCAATATTGCCTGTTTTACTTCATGAGTAAACTTCATTAGCGCCGTACTATAGCTTAATCATAAAAAGTAAAAATAAGATAAATAAATAGTACTAACTGTACACTAAAGTAGTGAAAATGGTGCGTCACTTGAATAGCATCAGTGAAATAAAACACAAATAAATACGGCTATAATTTGTTTTTAATACTTTGTATACTTTCCATTGCTTTTAATAACTTCAAAAATACGTTCGGAAATAGACTTATATAATGAATGAATGTAATTTTGATCCAAATTATTCCAATTTTTATGAATTTCTTGTTCAAGATCTGCGCTGCTACTAAACTGGCGTCGACCGGCAAATATCTGGCGAGATAGATAGCCCCAAATATTTTCCATAATATTCAAGTCCGGAGAGTTCGATGGCCAATCTAAAACTTCAATTTTACTTTTTTGAAACCAAGCTTTTGTTTCCTGTGACGCATGTATAGAGGCATTATCGTGTTGGAAAATCCAGTTCCGGTGTTTTAAAATTTTACAAATATTTTTTTTCTTTTCTTCTAATAGATTAGTATACAATGCTGAATTTTGTTTGCCTCGGAGAATTGAAATTGGAATAGGCCCCTTATAAGAAACCGCCCCCATAGCATTACTGAGCCACCTCCCGAATGACGACGTGAGAACACCCGCTCTTCTTTTCTTAGATCGTGAAAATAATATGAATAGCCATCTGGACCATCTAAATTGAATTTTTTATCATCACTAAAAACAACATTATGCCATTGATTTGTCCAAGACATATGTATTTTAGCAAATAACAATCGGGCTTTTTGATGTTGATCGCGCAAATGAGGTTTCGTCTTGATTTTCTGCCGTTTAAGGTATGGTGATGACTTTATAATGCGTCGCACGGTAGACAGTGATGCGCTGGTGTTTACTTAATTCGCAATTTGTCGCGCTGTCTTGGAAGAATTAGATGCTGCACGTAAAATAAGCCGACGTTCACTTGACGAAGTAGCCAATTTTGTACGACCTTTATAGTTTTTTCCATAGTTTTCTTTATTTTTCACATAATTATTAATTACTTTAGGACTGCGACCAATTTTTATTGCAATTTCACGGTGAGATAGTTTTTGATCCAAATAAAAATTCACTTTTTCTCTTTCGAATTCAGTTAATTTTCGACCACGACCCATGATAGCTAAACAATTGAATAAGACTTCGAAAAAAATATATACGTAATATTCCACGCTTAAATAAAGAATTGCTACCAAAAAACCAAAACAAACGCACGCGAGTAATGTTCGAATAGCACTGAGGCTAATCATGTGACGCGGACGAAATGTCGCACCGACGCGGGGCACGGTATACCAGTGCAGGTTCGTACGTGTTTTGTTTTGTATCGTAATGCACTGCGCGTGAAGTTTAATTAATACTATTATGAAAATAATATTCGATCATATTTATACAGAAATTACAAAATTTAGGGGTGAGGCTATTCAAGTGACTCGGACTGTATTATCTGCATTCTGCTTGTCATCGAAACAGTTAATTAAAATTAAAAAAAATATTGTTGTTTCTCAAATTTTTACATCAATAAATGAGTATGAGACAACCCCCGTAAGTAGACAAGAGAAACTTGTGTTGGGGTTGACTCGCTACTTCCCATATACAAATTTTAAAAAGAATAAACTTAATCTATGAATGCGTGTTTTTGTGTGTACGTGTGCATGTCTGGGTGTGTGTGCTGTGAGTGTTTGTGTGTCAGTGAGTGTGTGCACGCTGTCAAGTATACAATTAGGCTTTATTTAATTAAAACAGTAGATGTGGTACTTTTTCGATGACAAGCAGAATGTGAATGTATAAAATTGTCTCACCTAATTAATATGTCAATATTTTCATCAATGTTAGTAAAGAAGTTGTTACTGAGAGCCAATTCAATAGACTAAATAATGTTAGGTAACACAACACACACAACACAACTCACACACACACAACAACAAACTTACGTAATAATCTAAATATAAAGTGCTGTAGATACGGCTACGTCGAAACCCTGCTACGAACGTGTTTTAAGTCCCGTTACTCAAATGGGGCACGAGGCAGGCATATTTCTACAACTCTACTATTAATATTAGCCCCAAGTAATTATTGTTTTCTAAGTGAATCGAATCCAAACTAAGCGCGATATACTTTAACCACAACTCTCGAAATAATTAAATACAAAGCTAAATTGTAAATTAATATAAAAATAGTACTGATGGTTTTAAACCACACATATTAATATGTGAATTTAAAACAAAACAATTTCCAGCTAAATAAATCAATAGTATTGTCTTTTATTGACATAACTTTTACACATTTAAAGAAAAACACTTTTTTACGGATTATAATTATGTATTATTGTATTTAAACTTATAATTATTTAGACATAATTTTAAATTTAAACCGACGTTTCGCGTGCTTTACAGCGTGCGTGGTCACGGTGTAATAATATCATAAATAATAAAATAATTGTAACTCCGGGGAAATAAATACAGATAACACAACATTTTCTACAGCTGTAATACTTTTTGACATTAAACACCTTTGTCTTCAGTCACCGTGACCACGCACGCTGTAAAGCACGCGAAACGTCGGTTTAAATTTAAAATTATGTCTAAATAATTATAAGTTTAAATACAATAATACATAACTATAATCCGTAAAAAAGTGTTTTTCTTTAAATAAATCAATGTTAATTTAATATTATATATTACCATATTTAGTTATATGAATGGTAATTTTAATTTTAGTATTATTCCAGTATATTTAAGCTTAGCGAGTTGTTTTATTAATTTTATTCGTTACTACATTTTTCTCTGATTTTCTAATCAAAGCAATGTATCCAGTGGTTCTTTGATAGAAGTTAAAGGGTGAAAATGCAAATCTCCTATCATCAATTACGCAGATAATTCTCAGAGTGAACCCATAAAGTAGCAAGTAAAACCGCAGTAGGGCAATTAGCGAGATTAATGCATCGTGCATTTCACGTAAAGATCTATGTATGTTGTTCTGGCAAGCTTGGAAACGCCATGAATGTCGCACAGGTATCTAAATGCCTAAATGCATTGTATGAATATATTATCACACATCAAATTACAAATCGCCTTTCGATGAGTTTTTAAAACAGAATGTGAAAACTATGGCAGTTAAACATTCGACTATGTGCGTGCTTCTATTTCACCATGCCTCCCTCCTGCTGATAGAGGACAATACTTTTTTCTTAATTTATTTTATTATTATTACTAGTAATTACTTCAGATGTCATGTGAAAAATGGTGTAATGGTTGCAACTCAACAAAAATTTCTGCGAATAAATAGAGAGTTTACTGCCAGTTCTTCTCTTCCGTTCTTCGCCCCCAATTTTGGATCTGGCAGTAAAAGTAAAATTATAAGCATTTAATGTATTTTTTTTGACGTTCATAATTGTACATGATTTGATTTATTATAACACTATTCAAGTGAACCTTATGTTGTTATTATATATAGCAATATGCTAAATTTCTTTCCAACACACAAATATACAGTATTTAAAATAATCGTAAATATTATAATTATTTCTGTATTACTACAATCGCGCAATAATTTATAGAATTATGTTCAAAGAGGGTTGGTTTATTTTTATACGCAAGGAGGGGATTAGCCAACTGTGTCTGACCAATGTGGGCTTTTGGGTCTAACGGCAAAATATAGAGTTACATATTTATTTATTTTGTAACACGTATGCAATAATTATTTTTACAGAACTAAGCCAATAGGATGTCAAAATAATATAAATGTAAAGAAACAATTATACCTTTTAGATTACTTTCTTTAGATTATTAATTTTCTATTATCTACTTTGTTTGTTTGTCTGTGGAAAAGACGCCAGTTTTGTATGTCTTTGTATGTGTGAGTCATTTAGATTGATAATCAAAGTAATAAGATAAAAGTTTTGCACGTAAAATAACAAACTCTAAATGTTGTTTCTTTAAAAACATATAATATTTTTGCATAGTAAAAACAAAATTTTTTAAAAAATTTTTGCATAGTAAAAACAAAAATTATTTATGGAAACACTCCTGTCATAACAAGTGACCTAAAATTTACAAGAATGCACAATACGCGACTGAAACTTACAGACGAAACAAAAAAGCATAAATTTGAAAAAACAATATTTTATAACAAAAAATATAACATTCATAAAATGAGGGCCAGCGGCGAATCCCAAAAAAAATCAAAATATATTTAAATGCTTTTATTATATTTTACAATAATTGATAACTAAACAAAATATGATAATTAAGTCGGCCCGAAATTAGATGCGTCACTAAATCTATATTATACTTAAAAATACTTAAGTTTGACCGGTCCGACGCTCGGTATCCGATCAAAGCTGCTGGTATTAGTTGTCCATCTCGTTTTATTATGGTGTTTCGTCAGAGGGGTACCGGTATTAGTTATGCGGGGCAAAGGGAGTGCAATGGATATCTAACACATTTGTCAATTCACTCAACGTACAATGAAAAAGTAAATATATACACCGCCAATTGATAGTTAGCGCCCAATTCTGAATCTACGTCCTACGATATGCCAAATTTGCCGATTGCCAAAATGCATTCACCATAAGAACGAATATTAATCGCACCAACATAAATGATTTATTGGCGCATATCCGGAGTAATACTACCCGCTACGCTAGTTTTAGTCATGTATGATTAAAAAAACAAGGTCAAATTATATCAAAACAATTCCTAGTT
Organism: Pieris mannii; assembly: GCA_028984075.1. Taxonomy (NCBI): domain Eukaryota; kingdom Metazoa; phylum Arthropoda; class Insecta; order Lepidoptera; family Pieridae; genus Pieris; species Pieris mannii. The sequence continues at coordinate 2,427,192 of CM054784.1, forward strand.
AGGACCTTTATTATATATTTCAAAACCAAATAGAATATTAAACTTTAATACCACGCCGCTGACTAGAAATTCATTTGGTATTCAATGGTTGGCGAATATTCTACCGGTTTTAATACACATATTGCAATCTCAAGCATTAACTGGATCGGAAACACATTGTGTATGTGTATTAATAATACGTGCAAATCAAATATTACAAAGTTACCACTTTTGCTATTAAATTCAACAACCAACCAACATTCCGTAACTTTGTTTTGCAGGCACTTAAATCTAATTGTGGTTTAAGTTTGAATTTTTGCTTGTTTATTACTGTAATTTTTTTTAGTTTTATTTATTATTCATATTATTAGTTAATTCTTTTGTTCCTTGATATATTGCTTAAGTTCTGATGTAATTATGTGTATGTGTAAGTGTGTTAAGTTTGTGATGTCATATTTTCTTTTATTTTTTAGGCATACACATTGTTTTAGAATGTATATATAAATAAATAAATAAATATTTTATAATACGTATATATCATATATTTAAACAACGACATTTTTTTGCATTAAAATTTATTATTATTTAGGAACGGAAGTAAAGGTTAAATGTTGATGGTGACCTAGTTTCCGCACTTACATTCTCTCTAGGTCCGTTTTACGTGACGTCCTGGCTAATTAAGCCAGCCTAGCTCAATCCAGTACAAAAGCCTTCTGGAAGGAGAGGAAACAGGAACTTTTCGCAGGCTTCACGGCTTCATTTTTGTACGTTGGATAGCCATAGTCATGCATTCCAGGATTACGTGGTTGACTGATTCTTCTGCGCTGAAACAGCCTCTGCACATGTTTGTCGTATATTGTGGCAGAGGATGGTTTATGAGCTCCACTTAGATAGGAGGGCAGGCCTTTGGGATCTGAAATGATGAGCAATGTCGGAACCAGCACAGCCCCGGCAGAGCCGTTTTCTCTGGCCGTAGTTCGAGTGTTTCGTAAGCCAACGTTTTGAGCAGATGTCTTGATAGTCAATAAAAAAATGCGTTGTAAATGAAAGAATTGCAAATAAGAATTATTTCAGTTCGAACCGTCGAGCAAAACTGAATCCTTATGCTATTAATTATTCGAAATCAGCATTAACATCACTGCGTTATTAAATGTAAATGAGTATTTTGAATTTGGTTGTAATAATTTATGAGTGTAGGATAAATCTGATTTCAAATGATAATTTTTATTTAGACTTGAGTTTTGTTTAAAATTCAGAAAATTTCAAATTCATGAATAAAATATTGAAAACGTATAGGCGAAGATATAGACTAAGAGTTAAACGTGAAAAGTGTAAATAGTTTTGTATTATACATTTAAGACGAACTCTTTCACGATAATCGGCAATTTAGAAGACAAATTAACTGTTAAGGTACTGAACTACCAAGACTTCCATCGAAATGGTGCGGATGAAACTTGTAATTATTATTGATATTATTATCTATTTAATATTATAAAAATAGTATTACTGTAATAGTATACATGAACTCATAAACAGCTAGACAGATAAAATATTATATTCAGGAGTAATTTTCCGAGGAAAAAATTTAAGAACCTCAAAGATCTCGCGGATAAGGTTTTGTATATTTGATATAGTCGTATAATTTTAATTTCAAAGGCAACTAACTTTAATTATTATTAATTGATACAATCTGAACCTTAACTGTACTTAATAAGTAAGAATGAATAATAAGGTTTAGAAAATTTCACAGTATTAAAAAAATAATCCATTCCTAACAACTCCGCAAATCTCTGACACAATTGTGGAAAACTTGAAATCATTGAATAATGTTTAAATTTTGCTGTGGAACGCGACTCTTTGTCTAAAAGCTATTTTTAACGTCTTGTCAGCATTTACTTTGCAGAATAAAATCCCGATCAGATCTCGGTAAGAACTTGACTCGAAGCGGATCAGAATGAAAGTTTTATTGAAGTATTTCGACATGAATTTATTTAGCTTTAACATTCTACTTAAGACATTGATTTTAGAAGTATACGATAATAGTAAGTCCCACGTACGTATTAGCCCCGGGCATGCGACTCTCTCTCGAGGCGATCTCTGAGTTCGATATTTGAACCCTGGCTGTGCGAATTTAACACTCGTTCGTACGAGATGATGCCTTAGAACCAAACGAAAATCGACGACATTTGCCAGGCTACTACTAGCTATAAAAAAATACAAACAACCTGCAACCATATTGGATTGTATTGCCACTTTATTGTTTTTATTGGTTTATTTCTTATTTACAGCATATGTTAGATGCCAAGGTTGAGGTTGAGGTAGGTAGGTAGAGGAGTGTTGGCTTAGTGGCTTAAGCGTGTGACTCTCATCCCTGATATCGTAGGTTCGAGCCCCGACTGTGCCATTGGTGCACAGCCGTGGTTCGACTGTCTTTCGCGTTTAGCTTTCGCTCGAACAGAAAAGCACAGGAGGCTGATGATCTAATTACCTATTAAATGGAAAAAAATATGATCATAAATAATTAATAATGGTAATATCTCTGTTGAGACTGGCCATTACACAGAACTTCATGCTCACCTCATGTTATACAGAATATATAACTACATATGTATTTAATATATAAATAAGTATTTAAAATAAGAACAAAGTGCTTGTTAGTATAATTCGAATAGAGAGCAATTATCATTGTATTCCAAATTCAAACTTTCTAATGTGATTAAGTTCTAGAATGAACAAAGTACTCAAATACTGAGCAAGTATAAATGCAGTACGAGTATCGTATTAAAATTTAATTGCAATCTTTTCAACGTCGGTCGCGCAAGAGTCATTACTGTAATGTCATTATACTTAAGTCGCTTTCATACGAAAATGTCGCGGTATTATTTGGCACCTGCATTAGCATTCAGTTTGTAGACTATTTACCTGCATTAGCATTCAGTTTGTAACCATTTCTAAGTTCTTCCAAATTTAAAAAAAATTGGCGACTAATACGTAGTTTGGCTTTTATTAGTGAAATCAAGCATGAAAGGAAGCGTTCAATATCATTCACTTCATTTAACCATTCACAGGTCAATCACTCGTAATCGAAATTTGAATTCAGTAAAAACTAGCACTTAGCGTGATTAAAAGCGAATCGTTAGCAATCTATCAAAATGTCGTATCTTCCGTTCTTGTCTTGAAACTTGAGTATTCAGAAGTCCAACTTAATGTATCGTATGTTTAACGAGAAACATACGACTGTATGTTTGGAGTTATATTTCTTAATATAGTTATTAAAAGTCGTCAAATAGTTATTAAAAAATATCGATGAAGCTATAAAGATGGTAGAACTTTGTTGGTGTTTCTATATTATGTCTATTAGTAGTCTATTCTATGGGTTTCATAATGGAAAACATATTGACGGTACTATATTTCCTTTGATTCATTATCTATCCTCAGAATTATCTCCAATGATTATTTTACCGTACAGGTGAGTGCTCACTGCGCACATAGACCGAATGATACACAGCCGGAAATCAAAACGAGTTGGCCAATACTCCTTAACCATAACCACAAGAAAAAGAATTATATATATATATATATATTTATTGATATATTTTTACAGTTACTTGAACAATTAAATAAACTATTTTTACTAAACAAACAATTTCATAGAAAATAACTAAATGACTGTCAAATAACATATATAACACAGTTGTTTTAAAAATGGCGGGCGAGTGTTTTTTGTGTTACAGAACATACAACCCTATTCAAAGTCGTTCCTTAAGGGATATATTATTTAAACTTATTTAAAAAACATATAACATAAATTATTAGGGATGCAACAGGAGGCATTATAGCTAACAAAATCGACGATCTCTTCCAGGCAGTGTAAGGATAATGAAAAAAAGAAATTCATATAGTAGGGTAAAGTGCATAACCAAATCAACAAAAATAAGAGAAGTTGTTCGGATTAATACCTGCAGCTGAATTTCATCATCGGACGTCGAGGCAGAATACGAAATTCCATCCGTATCACCTCGACGTCCACCGTTTCACAAATGCGCGTTTTTCTAGGCAGTTTTTGCCGCGCACCACCACTTTGTGGAACCAGCTGCCGACTGAAGTATTTCCGAACCAATTCGACTTAGGGTCAAAATAATAAACTCGTAGTTGAGTTGTTCATTCGTATTATAAGGTAAGAGATGATAATTCTGTATAATTAATTATATTTGCCGTGTATTTGATGAGAATAAATTAATTTGCTTATATTAATACGTATGTTTTCAAAAACTTGTATGCAAACTTGCAGAGATACTTAGCAAGTCGTTATTGTTTCGCCAGTTTGCTTATATTTCGGTTTAGCTCATCGTTAATCTTCATATAATTTCAGTCTTAATGACATTGCGCCTCTAATTAATTTCGATAGGACGTCACCCACACAAAGGTTCTACCAACACGTAATGGCAATATAAAGGCGATTCAAGTTGACACCACGGGCGTAGAGAGACGAATTAGTGTATTAGTGTGAGTACACATTAGTCGTAAGAGCTAAACAGAGGTAAGTGGAAAAATAGTTCACAAGAACAGAGCGACTTCCCCTTAATAGAGACTGTAACTGTTATTATACACTTTCTAATGTTATAAATCTTTTTTAGTGAAGTAGGTTACTTTTAAATTACTTAATAAGTTAGGGTTATCTTTATGTTTAATTGTATCTATGTGCAGAGAAAATTTAGAAGTAATAAAGTAAATTGGAAAATTGATGAAAAATTGTTGCTGGCAATATTTGGTTTGTCTCTTTACTATCGCACTAGCCTTTAGCGAGACCAAAGTTTTCTACCGTTAAAGTTAAATATTTTTTGCATTCCTTACAATCATACTTTACAGGTGACAGGACCTTTGTTAGGCATAGCAGCGTTGTGAGAGAGCATGCTTTATTATTATATATTACTTATATTAAAATCAGATGTCAGTCAGAAACTTCGTAACGGTGTCATTTTGACGTGACAACGTCTTATAAATTGGTTTGCCGGGTGACACTTCAAGAAACTGCGTTACGCTCCGCTCACGTTATGCGCTCACAATGAGAGCGAGTGAGAGGCACGCGTCCCTTCCACTCGGGCATGGTTAGCCCGCCTAAGAGCGAGAGAGACAGACATAAAAAGTGAAAGGCACGCGTCCCTTCCACTCGAGCACAGTTAGCCCGCCTAAGAGCGAGAGAGACAGAGCGAGAGAAAGAGAGTGAGAGAGATAGGCATACACACCGGTTCATGTCTTGCGCTTCTATTTCGCTTAGGCGCCTGCATACAAGTTTACACGTTGCCAGTTAATTTCATTGTACGCAAATGTATTGCAAGTTATTGTATGTATATTTTTATATAAATACGTATGTATGTGTAAAGGTAAAAATGAAATTTTGTTAATATGAAATTCAGTGCGAGATTCTTTGTATAAATTAATGTTTTAAATATAATTCTTTGTATAAATAAATGTTTTAAATTGTTACTATTATTTCATCCTTCTTCCTACTATACGAATGAATGAATGAATTCACATTAAAATTATTTTACCACTCAAAGTCGTTGTCACGTAAAACTTTCGCCCGTATACCGACTTTACAGGCAACCAATTTTTTTATATAATATTTCATTGTTGTGTATGTACCTGTTAATAGTCAATGCAAACATACATGAAATAGGTTAATTAACATACATAATACATTTTTGTGTATTTTTTAGTAATGAGTCTTCTATTTTTATTTGTTTTAATTTCTTATATATTATCTATAAATAATTTCTTTTGTTATACTTTTTTATGTATAACGTATTGTATATTACTATTGTAATTACAATTAATTAATAAGTGTATTGTTAGTGTTCTTAATATATATAAATCTCCTGTCACGATGTTTGTCCGCGATGGACTCCTAAACTACTTAACCGATTTTAAATTAAATTGGCACACATTGGATTGAGTAAGTAATCAAGGCACTGCTATGGTAAACCGACAAACGTGTCACATAAGCTACAATTCAGTATCATGATTACCACGTGTTATTGAGGTTAAAGTATAATTTAATATATTTATTGGAACGAAGGAAAAACGAAATTCGCGGGGGCAGCTAGTATATATATATATCTTAGTATATTTTCTCGTGTTAGAGAGTGTTATAAACCTTAAATCAGTGATACTGTTTTACTTAATATTTATTTTAATCTTAGTCGTTATGGCATTTTTTTTAGAATATTTGCTTCGTTTCTTTCGTATCTGTCAGATATAATATGTCTACTTGTAGAAAATACGCTTGGGCGGCTGTGCCACTTGTCATCACCCCCCACGAAAAATACTTAAAACTCTAATTTATGTGTGGAAAACTTAGGAACCGTATTTGGAAATAAACGAACGAACTAAGAATATTTTAGTAATTACTTCTAATTTATTTGTAAAAGTATGACATGATAAGTAATTAATTTGATTAATGTTAATGCAATTTAATTTATAATAAATACATTTTCAGGATCATAATTAAATAAATTATAAATGATTTTCATTATACTTTATACAATCTCCGATATTTGTTATTTATGTGAGTTTATCGCGGTGTTGGTACGCGCAATATTTGCCAAAATTGTTTGTTCCAATTTTACAATAAATTGCCTAACTTCCTGCCATTAGCTACACGTTGTCGTGTATTTACGGCTGTTTATTTTCATTTTTTTACAACTTCTTTTCTAATGTGAAACTCTTAAATTTTCTCAAAACAACGTAAATTTTAAATTTCTATGATGTTACTATTATAGCATCATACAGGCAGATCCCGACGTCTCGGATTGAAGTCCCTGTGGGGACGGAAAAAAATCTCTTCTAAGCAAAACTCTCTAAGTGTGTTTAAATGTTAACACTCTTCCAATGTAAGATAAAATAAATTAATTTTTGAATATTAAAAATTACCATGTACCAGTAACATATATAATTTTATATTAAATAATTAACAAATTTTCACCCGTGTGTATTCTTTAATTTCGGCAAGAAGTTTTGCGATCTTTCTCAGTAATTATCTAACTAACTATTGATGTTAAGTATTTGAGTTTATAGCGTTCATACACATATTATATCAAACGCGGCTGGGGACCTTTTTATATAATCAGCTTTTCACAGATCGTGATTCTGTTTCAATTACAGTAAGTGAAATCAAACATTTACAGATAACTTGGGTGAGCTGAAGACTGTCAGTTCATCGACCAAAAACCATTTCTCCGCACCTTTCACTCAGCAGACGTGGCGCGAGACAATGAGGAGAGGTTTGTTCTACGTCACACAGACTACAGCAATACAGATACAATTTGCCTGTCACTATAAAACAATTACAAAATAAAGAAGCATTAAGGAAAATAACTAAGGTAACAGATGTTACAATAAAAATCAAGAAACTAAAGTGGAAATGGGTGGGACACATCGCAAGAGGTGCAGAAAAGTGGAGCAAAAAACTGCTTAACTGGTACCCAAGGTACAGCAAACGCAAAAGAGGGAGACAACTGAGAAGGTGGATTGACCACATTAAAGAAACGGCAGGTGGTACATGGCAGAGAGTGGCACAGTGCAGAGAGGAATGGCGGGATTTGGAGGAGGCCTTTGCCAAAAAAGGGCACACAGATGCACCAGAATTGGATTAAAAGGGAAATTTGTTTAAATGTATATAAAACGTATAATGTAAAATTTATCTGAATAAAGGCTATTATTATTATTATAAAAACAATTACAAATTATTATACAAATAAGTTATTGTTAAAAGAAATAAGAAAATATCACGATTTTGCGAATCAACTTAATTTATGATATATGCTTAGCTTTCTCAAATATTCGCCGGACCTCTCTCCGAAGACTAGATGCATTTTTTTGTATTAGAACCACAAATAATTATAATATTTATTTTAGCCAATACTACAGCGATTTCTCCTATAGAAATAGTCATCTCGTGAGTTCTGTAGGGAAGTTGCATGGATCTGGTTAATGCTGCTTTCCATGTCATTTTCACACGTGTACATTCTTTGAAAAACAAATTTTTATGAGTTCTTATTTTGTGTGAAGTTTGAAATCAAAAACAAATTTAAGTAATAACCAATCAAAAATAAAATCTTTTTAGAAGACACTCATACTCACCAGTTATAAATACTTTGTAGAAACATTAAAAATGAAAAAGCATTAGAGATGTCTCTATCGCCACAGTATCTTTACTATGTAGCGGTTTATTGTATTCCGCGCGCAGTCTCGGATAAGGGGCCTGGAAATTGTTTTACGTGACACGTTATAACGAACGGGAGAGGAGTTGTACGCGCTTTGAATAACGGCCTTAGGAATCAAGCCGAGCCCATTTTGTTTCATGGAATTGTCATTTTGATCTCTTTCGGACTTTAAATGAGAATGGAAAGTGAAAAGCGGAAAACCTCTTCCACGAAATCTTTCTGGAGATGACGCAATATATTATGACAGTTTGTATTTTTTAACAATGTGTCGGGCAATGCTTAGTTTGATTATCTATCATAATTAGCCTATTCTAATCTCTGATCTAATTTTGCATATTTTCCTTACTTTTTGTTTTATAATACTACAAACTGTAATTATTTTTTTTTATCTCACACACACACACAATGTTTTGTTGTTTTTTTTATTACTCTTTATTGTATAATATTCTACAGTTTTGATGTCTGTGAATATATACTAACAATACAATAATCGGCCTGTAGAGATGTTTTATTCTAGAAGTACATTCTCTTCAAATATAATTAATTATTTAACTAATGTATACAATTATTGTAAATTTTATTTTAAGAGTAAGTGTGGAGTTTCTTGCCCATTCTTCTCCACACGAAACTGGCGAACTGGAAGTGGCAAATAGAATCATCTTTAAATTTTATTTAACGTTCAAAAGTGTCATTTTAGGTTGTCTTATAGAAATAAATGATTTGATTTAAATCAATAGCGAAAGTAATCCCTTGCTCAGCATAGAAGCTACCTGAAACACTGACATGTCTTATGACGAAAAAATTAAGATACAGAACGTGCAGTACCCCTCTAAAGGGTAATACTTATGAAACAGATCGAAACAAAAATAGGACTGACTGATAAAACTTAATTGATACATTTAGTTACTTCATCACAATATTTCCAAAGTTATTCTACATACAATATGATCTACTTATTTATTTCGTAATCCTACTGCTTGAATATAATAAAAAAACAATTATACTAAAGATGAAGGCAAATATTAAATACATTATATTACAAAGAGGTTCAAATATTTATAAAAGAAAATAAAAAGTAATCAATACATTTAATTAAGTAATTGCTAATTTGACTGTGTTAAATTTACGTAATAATTTAGTATTTCTTAAAAGCTACCTAACATTACCGCATGACAATGAACTGAGCTTATCCTTAACTGAATAATAACAGTAATAAGTTATAACGGCATACGTTAGGGCAAGTTAGTGCGCAGGTGGACAGAACGCACCAGGCGAGTCGGCAAGTTCTAAGTTTAAATCCGCACCTGTGACAGGAAGTACCTACGTGCCACCAACTTCGATGCATCATACCACAGCCTACTTACTCACAGTAGGGTAACAAACCTTTAATTTACAGGAAACTGATCTCTTACAATCTTTTACAAAAGCTAATAGTAGACATTTTTTAAGCTGATATATATATAATTTTTGCTCAAGGAAGACACATGTGTATATTTATGAATATATGTTATTGAAAGGATTAATACAACACAACAGATTAACATAACAAGCCAGATCAGCTCAGCACAGAATTCACGGCGGCACTATTTTTATATTAAGGATGGCGCAAAATAAGCTTCCGCAAATATAACATACATACATAAGTAATAATACAGAAAATAAGAATAATAGCAAATCAATTAACACAAAAAATTAAGACAGCAGATTCCAAAAATACTGTGGTTAAAATGCATCGTAAAACAATAAAATCTCATATATACTATTATTATGAATAAGAAGAGTTTCTTTATTTCATAGATCATGGTAATGTGACGAAAAAAAATTTTTGGAAAGTGTTGTAGCGACATCTATATTATCGTAAAATCACTCCAACGACGTCATACGGTGAAACGCTCTAACGAAGTTTGTCCGGCTGCTAAGGATATACATAGAGTCACTGGTGAGACTGGTCGAGGATTTATCTTTTAGCTACCAACCTACGATTCCTTATTTCCTCCTGGAAGCACTCATCATCCTTCCTCCATAGTGTCGAGAAAAGCTATACATATACGAGCATTGAACGCCTGAAATGAGGTCAGTTAGTTTCTTTTACATGTCATCATCATGGAACTTATCTTACTATATAAAAATAAGTCGGGATTTCCTTCCTGACGCTATGACTCCAGAACGCACGGACCGATTTCCACGGTTTTGGATTCGTTGGAAAGGTCTCGGGCTCCGTTATATCAATTATTTAATAAAATTCAGGAAGTATTTCAACAGAAAAACGGGAAAATCTTTTTTCACTTACAGCGCCATCTCTGATACATAGCATGAATCTGCACAGATCAATATTTTAAGTAGATGGTGCCGGTGCGTGATACACTGCTAAATACAGGACACTAAGAAAAAGAAGAAAACAGACGTCACTCAGAACAGACTTTTAAGACGAGTGAGCATGTATTTTTTCCCTTGAGCGTTTGTATAAGGATATAATTTAATCACTGTTGTTTGTGAAGAAATATACAAATTTAACAAAAATAAAAATGGGGGCTGGGGATAGCTGTTGTGGGTTGTGATTTATAAAAATATATATATATATATATATATATATATATATATTCAATTTCAACAGCAGGCATTTATCTTTTAGGTGGTAAGTTGAACTGTGTAAATTATGTGGATCGTGCATTTGAGGTTAAATTCACCACTCTGTCCATAGTCCAAAATGCCTAGAGGACGACGTCCGAACATCGGCCGCCGCACAAGATATGCAAGCCAGCAACAAGTGTATTCACAGAACTTAAGCGAAGAAAAACAAAATATAATAAGAGAAAATGCCCGATTGAGACAATTCGTGAGCACACGAAGATTATTGGCATCATACAATCGCTTGGTATTCCAATATGATCCCACTGCGAACTACAGTGATGATGAAAATTTAGATATTGAACCAATGACGACTATATGCCGATATTGCAATGCGTTAAACTTGAAAAGAGAAACGGCTGGATTGTGCTGCGCAAGTGGAAATGTCACACTGGATCACACAGCCACTGAAACCATCGTTCGATGGAAGTGATCATCGCGATGGATCAGACCAAAAGCAAAAAATGTGGTTTACCAAAGAGCACTTCAATGAAACAGATAAATTGCGGACACGTATAACGCTTCGATCCAGTATTTACTTTGGATTCACTTTCATTTACTTAGAGAAGTTCAACTAAATAACACTTCATTTTTGTAATCGAAATGAATTCATTACTGTTGTGAAATGAAATAAAATTTTCCTTTTCAAATATAAAACAAAAAAAAAATTCTTCTTTTAATCACCAAACGATATGTTACATAAAACGAAGCCATCTGGTGGCGAAACGGAGTTCGCCAGGTTTGCTAGTGACTAATATAACGATAACCATGAAAAGGAATTTTGATGGAGCCGGCTGCAGGCACGAAAAAACATGACGCAAACGGCGTAACCTCTGTTCAATTTAAGGCTTGAAGTGCAAGCGAGAGCGCGGAACGAGCGACAAAGAGGCACAATCAGCTGCGTTCGGCAGCCTTCGTTCGTTAAAAAATTGATATACATAATTGTATTTATGAGTACAAATGTAACTTGATCAATTCAATTGTGAATTCCATCTTTATATATCCATACAAAATAACTAACAAACAAATTAAATTATTTTTTTTCTTTTGAAAAATGCAACCATTCTAGACAACCGTTATTTACCTATTACAGACAACCGTTTTTTAACAAAACTAAAGAATATAAAAATAACATAACTATACAAATTGTCAGAACTGTGGGCCAGAAGCACTACGTTACGCTCATTGAGCAACTTGTCCCAAGTTGTTTCTATTGCCTAATTCATGTCTCTACTTTCAAAATATTAGAAATATATTCTCTGTTATTTTAGGAAAATAATAATATTTATTTAAGACAAAGTAAATACTTTTTCAGTATATTGTCTCAGGCTGAGTAATTATTTGTAAATGTTTTATACTCAACTTGATTATTCGTTTTGATTAATATTATCTAAAAGGTCTGAAGATGGAAAGTTACTTCGAAAGCAATTACATGAACTAACAAATGCTTGAAGTGTATTTAAATACTATCTAAAATTTGGAGAGAATATACATTATACATATCAAATTCAAAAATCATTTCTTCATGTAGGTAACATATTGTACACTTATGAACGTCAAAAAAGAAATATATATATTAAATGCTTCTAATTTTAGATTTACCGCCAGTTCTCAAATTAAGGGCGTAGAACGGAAGAGAAGAACTGACAATAAAATCATAAAATTTATATTGATACAATATACACTTATAATTTACATGGCATGAAAGTTTGTTTAGTTACTAATAGCGGAACCTATAAATGTTTTGATTCATATTAAATTTATGTACATATATGTACACTAGTGGATCCGACAGACGTTGTCCTGTATGATATTTCAAGCGATTAGGAAATTAAACAAAGTATAAAAATGGAGACTGCAGGGCCATCGCACGCTGATTTGTAAATCTAAACCAACCATGGTGCCACGCACACGCATACAAAAGTTCATTCAAATCGATCCAACCGTTAAAGAAGAGTATAGATATACGCGTACAGTAGAATTATATATAATTTTACTAGTAGACTCGGCCAAGCGTTGCTGTGGCTAAGGTTTTTCTTATATTACATAGTAGTAAACTATTCAAGGGAAACGGTAGGAGAACTTATGTGAAAGGTAGATAGCTTATGTGAAACGTTGGTACTTTTAACACAGCGCCATCTGTTAGAAATGTATCAAATTATAGAGAAATAATTTGCAATAAAATAAAATTGCGACTATAATTTGAGATTTAAACTATCCTATCTCTCAAGTTGGATCGAACTGCACATGGTGTGCGAATTTTATTTTAATCGGTTAAGTGGTTTAGGAGTCCATTGAGGACAAACATTGTGACACGAGATATATATATTTTAAGATATAAACTAAAATGTGTTGCAAAAATATAATTTATTTTTAAGAAACAACGTTTTGAGTTTGTTATTTCAGTTAAAAATCACTTTTATCCTAGTTCTTTTCTAATCAATCCAAAATGTACTTACAACAAAAATTTCGTATTCAAATTAAAACATATACAAACAAATTAAAATACATAGGCAAACAAACGTGGCGTCTTTTCCACAGATTAAAAAACAAAATTAAACATCTTTTATCATATCTTTTCTATTTGTACCTATATATATAAAGATAAGTTATAAAACCGAAATTCTATTTCTTTATTTTTCTTATTTTTTGAGTGCAATGGAGAGCATTATGTGCCTTAAGATAAATATAGTAGGTATCTACCGGTAGGAGTTGCTGTATGGTATTTTCGATATCTGTAGGTTTATTCTTGGGAAATTTCATGTTAAGGCCCACCTTCGCGGCCTATCGCGGTCGCTCTCCATGGTAGCCATAACCTCAGTGTTACCGGCGAGAGGAGAATGTTTTTAAATCTTTCCCACGGTATCTTATAGAACTAATATCGTGGAAAACGTTTTCAGGAACCGCAGTGAAAAGTTTCAAGATATCCCCATCTTACTCCTTTATACTATTACTTTATACAATAACTTAAATTAACAAATTATATATTGCGATAATATTCATATAAGACAATAAGCAAATAGGACAATAGAAATACTCGAACATAGCATTATATTATTAGTAGAACAGACAAAGGTTACGTACATTTACTATCAATTGATTTAACACTACATTTTGTTAAACATTAATTTCCTCAAAAAATTACAATTTAATTAAATGTTTAATATAGGGCTTTGTGTGAGTTTATTATATTAGCGGTTCCGGTTCAAAAATATTCATTCGTTCGTAGCGTAGGGTCAATTTCACCCAATCAAGGCATAAAGAGTTCAGTGGATTATATCATGCCGTGTCGCTACACGGTTGACCAGGTCGCATCGGGGCTAGCAAATTATATATTTCATTGGACGGACACAATTTCCGCGCGATCATTTCGTCCGTTGTGCATAAAACCCTCTTTAATTGAACCAGCCTAACGCCTTCCAGAACCTCAGAAGTTTCCTGGCGAGGCTTCACGAAGCGATGCTGCTTCGGTGAGAAACCACAGCCAAGAATTCTAGGACTACATGGGTGGCTGATTCCTTTGCGTTGAAATAGCCACTGCACAAGGCACTATCTCGACTAGGACCAACAGATGTTCATTGAGGAGACAGTAGTCCGTAATTGTATCTATTATTATTTTTAGATTAATTTTGCTAAGGCTTAGAAGTTGCTTAGTGGGTGGCAATGCCATGTTTAACTGTCTTTAATTCGCGTTTTGCGACCTTCGGTGATTTGGAGTTCTGTATTTTATAGAATTTTCTGATATTTCGGAATCCAGGTATTTGTTAAAATAAACATTTATTATTTAAATAGAACTTTATCTGAAGAAAATGCGTAGTCATCCTTAAAATAACGTGGGCTGAGAATGTCATGGCAACGATGTTTTTTCCTGTAGAAAAGGGTCTGATTATGCCTATCAAATAAATACCTATATTAGAGAAATGTACAAATATACAAATACCTAATCATTACAGATACTTCATAAAATATAATTAAATTTAGCTTACTACGAACAAATCAAAATAATTTATTCTTATAGGTAACACAAAGAATGTCAAAAAAGAAATATATATGATTAATGCTTCTAATTTTATATTTCTAATGGAAGAGAAGAATCGGCAATAAACTCAAAACAATTGTTTTACACAATTGTTGTAAGGAGCTGCAACCATTACATCATGTTCCACATAACATATTAAATAATTACTAGTTAATTAATATTAATAAAATAATTTAAAAACAAATCTTGGTACTCTATCAGCAGGAGGCATGATGGAGGCACGACGCATTTACATTATCGTGGGTCTCACACTTACATAGTCGAAATAACTACTAAACAAGAATTCAAGTCTCACCAGTAACCACAAGTAGCATCCGTTCACGAGTATATGAGTGATCTATCTATATGATATATTTTACGTTCGGTTGGGGTAGTTTGTAAAAAGTTAACCAATGACTTAATATATACGTGCCATCAGCGTTTGAAATGTACCGATTAAAATGACTATGCCATGTAGTCTGTCGCAAATTTGGAATTACGGGGCATATCATGAAGTTGATGTTTGAAAATAATATTTCTATATATTATTTTCAAACGGAGCACGCCTACTTTGAGATTTCGTGACTACTATATCCTAAGTGTTGAAAAATCATAAAGAATGTTAGATAAACAATATATTCGAATACAATTGCCGTAAATAAAACTAATTAATAAAACCAAGTAAATATTACTTTGATCCTACTACGTCAGTTATGGCAATTTAAACATTGTTTAATTTTAAAAAATCTGTTAAAACAATATTAGGATATTCTTTAATAAATTGTGTAAATTATTATTTTGTTAAATGTTGCGACAGCCCTGCAAAATATTCCTAGTCCATTCATCCGTAAAAACTGCTAATCAAATTAAAAGGATTTACGAACAATTGTTGCGCAAATTGTGCTTTTTATTATTCAACAATTAATTTCCAAAGCTTTTAAAGATTAGGATTTGTATGCACGCTGAGTAATTGCCATCAAAATGTTAGAAAATATTGAAAATGATAATAATGAAAATGTGCGTATATGTATATCATATATATAAATATGTCATTGTAGGTAATTATGTACCTAATAACGAACCCTAAACTCTAATTTCTTACATAATTAATTAACTATAATTACATCTCTAATAAATTCAAGGAGAATATATTGATTAGTATTGATTGATATTATTTATTTTGTAAGCATTAATTTACCTAAGTATAAGATCAAAATGGTAAAAAACGACACAATTTTACGTCATACCTTAAATGTGGCATAATCTACGCTTTTTTACAAATATATAAGTACGCACTTATCACATAAATGCAGGAACACTTACAAACGATTTATTTCTGCAAGAATTCCATGAAAGAAGGAATTTAAAAAGTTGTTCAACGGAAAATGGCAATTGAATAACTGGAGCTAAAAGAATTCAGTTTAGTAATGAACTATTAAGTGATTTTTATACCATTCAATGCAGACGATTTCAGACCAGCACAATATCTGCTGACGAGGTATTTTCAGGTCTTTAAATCGCAGTATGATCTGTATCAGGTTTTATGAATAAGGAAGTTTAGGAATGGCGTTAGAAATGTTCAGCTTGACATTTCGTATTTAAACTGAATGAAATGAAATGATTCAATTAAGGCGTCAGTAAATATGCGATCATTTTTCACACAGCACACACATAGCACACGCACACATTCGTACATACTCGCACAAACACGCATGCATAGAATACGTTTATAGCTATTCTTTTTAGAATTTACTTAGATAAGGAAAGTAGCGAGTCAAACCCAACACAAGTGTCTCTTGACTACTTACGCGGGTTGTCTCATACTCATTTATTGATGTAAAAATTTGAAAAATAATAATAAAAAAAAAAATTATCACCATCACAGATCAATTCCGTGAATTCCGATACTGGATGAGGCTTTCCGGAAACTGCCTTTATAGCAATTATCAACTGGAAAGGAAACGTCACCATATTGCCGTTCGCCTCGCCGTCAACCAAATGTATGCATGTAACCAAAGCGTATCAGTAGCTACTGTACGTCAACTCGGCTACGGCTAGGCAATGCCGCTCTGTTTCCGCTCTGTTTCGGCTGGAATGTCGCGGAAGGGGACAGGTGCAAGAGTGGACGAAGAGACTTGAGTTCGGGTACGGCGGGCCGTAAGCGTGTGGACTGCAAGTTGACCACGCACCGCATCGCAGTTCGAAGCCTTTTCCGAGGACCTCTCGGTTACGTTACGATTCCGATTAGAGTGCGTTGCAGCAGGGAGTTTCATACAAACGGCTTGAGATACGGTGACGATCCCTTTACAAGTTGATATGTGTGATTTATTAGCTTTAGTAATAGTGATACGATGAAGAATTTGCGGAGAAGTACAGATATGGTTCACCTTGTCTGAAAAGCCAGCCTCAATAAATCTATTGCGCGTTATATAGAGGCCCAAACATTTAATGAAATCAAAGTCAATCTAATTAAAATATACTAGATTAAAGTCTACCAAATTCCGATCCAATATACATAACAGATTTACGAGCATTATCATCCAATACCCTGCGAAATCGAGGTGCCCTAATAAAATCAACAATAAACATCGAATAACAGCCGTCTACAAATTATTATTGGATGGGATTATGACAAGGACATAATTTCCTTTTTATGTAGGGAACGAGATGGTTCCCGCAATTTATGTGAACGTGAATCACCATTTTGATGCTTTCAATTCCGCGGACAAAAGATTTTGAGGTCGTCAATTGTTTATTTGATTATGAAATATTGGGTATTATATCTGTATATCTGTTTATATATATATGTGTTTAGTTGACTACGGATTCTTATACCAAGAAAAATTATGTCTGGCAAATCGCGCTAAATCTTTGGTCACCAAAACACTAAAACGTGCTTCGCTATCAAAAGTCATAAATGGTACGACATATATAGTGTCAGTTACCTCATATATATAATTACTCAACCCAACCTTAGTAACGGTAGCGACATACAACTTTGTAAAACTGAAACGCGCTAACGAAGTTATTTCGGCCGCTAAGGATATACCTTCCCCACTGGAGCTTGGGGGCCGTCCAGAGTGGTTAAGACTGATCGATGATCGTTGGGGGAACAGTACACCATTCTTCCTCTACAAACTCGCAGTGACATAACGAAGAGTGTAGATTTACTTTTCATTGTTAAAGCAAAAATATTGATCTGTTTCTTTTTCAGATATAATAATATTTAGAGGGAGCGAAGAAATACATAACATAAAACTTCAATAATTTATCCACTTTCTCGTCTTTATTGTTAGCAAAGCCACTGAAATCGTTTGTGGCAATTGAGATCGTTTCTATTGAAATGTATTTTATATACCAGGAGGCATATGGACTCGATCTTAAGTGAAGCCCATGGACACTCACATTGGCAGGAGGCTCGCAAGTTTGCCAGTGTTTTAAGAATTGATACACCCTTTTATTTTTAAGGTCGAAATCTTTTAGATATACCTAAGTCGAATTTATTGGAAATACTTCATGTTATAGCGGCGGAAAACGACGGGCCCCGAGGTGAAAAGGGATATTTTATTTTTTGCCTTGAAACTACTAAGAATGTTTATTTATTTATTTATTTATTTATTTATTCATCTATTTATATATTTGTTTAAGTGACCGCTTATCACGCCGAATGTATTAATTTGGCACTCGAAGCCAGTTTCTCCAATATTTCCGAACACTACATAATATAAGGACCATAAAAATATAATGTGATAGAAAGGTCTCTCCTTACCATTTGTAGTATCCTTTGTTATAAAAACGGAAACATTTGTTTGTTATCATCATTTAGAACAAGACAAGCCTCAAAAACTCAAAAATTTAAACATCATTGAAGCATAGAAACAAAACATATTTATTTTTTACGTTCACATACTGTTTAAAGCTGTGTGGTTATATATTTTTTTGATCATAACTTAAAATTTATCTTTAGACTTAAAGATAATAGCATCATAATTACTGAATCTTCCTTAAAGAGAATACCAATACCAGTCAACCAATATTGATTCCATATAATTTTGAATTCGTTTCTTACCATTGTTAAATCTTCTTAATACTTTAGTTAAAAGGACATGTAACTAGGGTTATTTAAATAAAACTAGACCAATGTAAACGTTTGCATTTGATATTAATTCTGCCATATCAGAGTTAACCAGACGGGACGAACAAACTTGTGAACAAACAAACTCAGAGATCAACTCTCGCCGCGTTTCTCAACTTATATTTATTTTTTGATTCGTTAATGAATTTGACAATATCTGCGTAATTACATTCAGCAAATACTGGGTCAAAAAGATCATTTATTTACGTCGTTATTTTATTAAGTTTTTTCGATAAATAGACTTTTAATTTATTTTGGTGTCTTATATAAAATTGCAGTTGGTACATCAATTTACTCTATTGTCGATGTTATTTTTATTTAGTTGATTTAGTCCATTTCAAAGGTTTAGGTAGTGTACAGAATCCTAAATAGATACTTATTTTGTTAACAGATGATAGATACAACAACAAGATAGTTGTTGTAAACAGATGAGAGTTCATTTTTACGATGCGCACGCACACCGTTACAAAAAACCGACAGCCTGAAGTTAGCTCTCGTTAAAATTTTAATTTTATGTGAAATTTACATAAACTTAATTTAACTAGATAATATGTTGTAATACAACTTTCAACGTCATCGTTTTTTCTATAAACGTAGCATAAAAGTTTTCAAATTATTTTTATCTTTTTACGTCAAAAAAGTATAACTTCTAACGAGTGTACATAAGTATACCCACGTTTTTTTAATTCTTTAACCCATATTAACTAGTCTCTCTCCCTAAAATATGGCGAGGGGGCCGATGGCTGGCCATGCGTCATACTCGTGAACGGGTGCTACTTGTGGTGACTGGTCGTACTTGAATTCGTGTATGCGGTGATATAAGTTGTTTATACTACGTATTTGCGTGTTGTTCTCACGAGTGTGTAAGTGCGTGCTCCTATTTCACCATGCCTCCTGCTGATAGAGGACAAATCTTTGTTTTTAATTTATTTTTTTATTCTTTATTACTCAATATGTCATATGGAACATGGTATAGTGGTTGCAGCTCCTTTCAAGCATTGTGTAAAAAAAAACTTGACGATTAAAAAGAGTGGCGGAGAGTTTATTGCCAGTTCTTCTCTTCCGTTCTACGCCCTTGATTTGAGAACTGGCAGTAAATGTAAAATTAAATTCATTTAATATTTCTTTTTTTTGACGTTCATAAGTGTACATTGTTACCTACATGAATAAATAAATTTTGAATTTTGAATTGAATAACCTAAGTATCCAATGGTAAATTGTCTGAAAGAGATCGCTCGAAAGCAAAAAGGCCGGCAATTGCTCTCCTTTTCATTGTATGTTAATATTTTTTAAACGATCATGACGTAGTTTTAGAACCAAACAATCAAATAAACAAACATTCGGCTTTTCTTATATTATGCATTATTTTATTATAAAGTTAAGAAATAATTTCAAATATATTAAGGCATTATAAATTTCCATTTACGTTCAAAATACACCCAATAGATACATAGATTAAAATTGAAGAAATTTTCAAGTATTCAACGTATTCTGTAATGCTCTCAGTGCGGCAATAAATCTATTCTCATTGGCTTTATTTGACATCGGAGATATTTATGGGGTGCTAAATGTTGGGACCGTCCAGCATAAATTATTATTTGCGAAACAAGATACTGTATCGGGTTCAAATGATAGCGATTGTGAATTGATGAGTTTACATAATTATCTATAAATATAAAGCCGTCAATAGTGGTTTTAAATGCACAGGATTATCCGATGTTGTGTCTACCTATGTGTTGGCGATGTATGTGTGTACGGTAATGTATACGTACGTAGCGTGGTGAGTGTTTCGCAACTGAACGTAAGGGACTGTTTTCATAAAAAATGAGCTAAATTATGAATAGGGAAAGTTTCTCTGACTATGCCAATCCGAACAATGTTGGCCTAGTGACTTCAGTTTGCAAGGTCGTAGGTTTTATTTCGGTGTCTGTAAAGGACTTTCTATCGATGAACACTCATTCGTACGGTGCAGGAAAACAGCATGCCTTAGACTCCAAAAAAAAGACGACGGCATGCGTCAGCCATAGCTTTTAGCACTAGCTATTCACCTACTTGCCTATTAGAAGGAAAAAAGTACACGAAACGGAATTATGAAGCCCAGACCAAGATACAGATGACAAACTTTCGCTTTCACATTGCATGATTGTTCGGAGTACAACGAATCCATCGAAAGAATTTGCAAGATCTTCATGAATGTGAACGCCATGAATGGGTGTAGTAATGTTTTTCTTATGGGCCCCACTTGTTTCTAAAGGGTTTGTCTTACAGTTCTGAATTTCTTAAAGTTTCATTGGTAAGGGTCACCGCACACGGGCCACGGCCACAACACAAAACGCCGCCACTCGCATATTTCCTGTAATTTTCATACATTTTACATGGACTCGCCGCACACGGTTGGCGCCGGTGGCGGCCACACGCTACAAATCGTCGCAGCTTGCTTCTTGTGGCTCGCACCGGTCACTAAACGCCGACACAAAAAGCCGCCACACGCCACTCTCTTCGTCCGAAGACGGTTTTGTCTTCTACGACGACGTCTTTTTATCAAAAGCAGCGCAATAATAATAATAATAAGTAAACCTTCTTCGTCAGAGTCCATTATGATACTGCACGCAAGGCTTAAAAAAGTAGCAGCCACCAACTGCAAGTGTCGGCCACTGGCCACAAGTGGCTGTCCCGCGCTTCAGCTACCTTTGTAGCCGCTTCTAACTTCTCGTGGCGGCGTTTGTGGCTGTCGCGTGTGGCCCGTGTGTGGCGACCCTAAATAGTTTGGTATATACATCCCCTCTCTCGTTGTTTAGCATCTCTACGGGTCGTGGTAATAAGCACCTGAAGCTGTTAACTTCGGGTTTCATCTAGCAATTCTTTTATATTGTTTTAGGTATATAATTCTCAACAGAACTAATCTGAGAAGAATGATTATTGACAATTACGAGAAATTGTCTCCTTAATAAACATCTTTTTGTCCAGGGGCGAAGGCGCCATGTGCATAGGCTATTTCAGCGGAGGATTTAGTCACCAACGTAGTCCTAGAATGCGAGGATGTGGCTAAACAATACACAGAAATCTTCGTATGTACTTCTGGAAGGAGCTAAGCTGGCTTAGAGCGAATAAAATGAGTTCACCAACCTTTTACCTTTTTATGAATATAATTTAAAGGTCCTTGTAATCAGTCCATCTTTCTGCAGAAAGATCTAAATACTTGTTGCCCTTCTGCTGAATATTTCAACTAATTCAAAGTTTCCTAGAATCGCTTACAAGTATGTCGGGTTTAGTTATTGATGTTGCGATTACGTGTAATTATTATCCGTTAGAACCCTTTGTCCGCTACGGCTCAATTTACATAGTTAAAGTTATTAGTTAGTGATCTGAACCGGGGAACTTGGTCGATCAATTAGTTAAGAGTTAGGACAACGATGGTAGTAGTTTAAAAAAAAAATAGTATTTTTTAAATATGTAAAAATATGTAGTACATACTACCATTATTTCATTTATGTCATTACATTTATGAACACTTGTACTACCTCTTATGCTGTCGTATTCTTAATAAAAAACCTTCGCCAGTTAAAAGACTGGCGCAAAGTTTTGCCAGTACTCTTCAGTTGTACGCCCTTGATTTGAGAAGTGGCAGTAAAATTAAATTTAGCACCATTAATTTATTTTAAGGACTATAATTAAATAAATAAAAAATAAAACAGCCTATTTATTTCTTGCAAAGAACAAACTGTAAACAGTAAACTAATACTATTTATTATTTATTTTTTCCTATGTTTTTTGTATCTATTTCCTAAGGTCGGATTATAAGTGTACATTAAGTTACTTACATAAATAAATATTGTATTTGCTTTAAACACATAAAATATTGAAGGAAAATCTGATTTACTTAACCGTCCCGAGTCGCTAACGGTGTACTACTGGATATAACTACTCGACAATTTTTTTTTATTTAAAGTAAAGAAAGTCGTTTGCCCCCAGTTCTATAAAAAAAAACACCAAGGAATCTATCTCGCCGGTGGGTTCTAGCAGGTAGCAACACACTGTAAATACAAAACAAGCCATGACGATCAAACTATCACTTTCCAAGTTACAGATCAGACGCTATTATAATGCTTTCTAATGGAAGGATTTTTAAGTTAGTATTTCTATACGGAGAACTTCATTGTGGATAGTGGAGTGTAGTGTCTACTGAATTTCCGCACTAAGACACATGTTAATGTTTAATGTTATATGTTAAGTGACACCGACGCCCATGGATACTCACATTTATAATAATAATATAGACTTTAATTCAGATCAAGTTTTTAGGTACACTGTATAATGATAGATTACATTAAACTAGATATTAAAAAGAAAAAAACAAATCTAATATCTTGCTGGATTTTTGCAGATCTGTTTGCCAGTCGGCAAAGGCTTCCAACCTTTTCCATTCATACCTGTCTTGGACCACTCTGTTCCACATCACTCCTGCCACTATAATAATTTATTGCAAGAATATGGTACAAAAATGTGTAAGGTGGTACAATCGTTAGATCTCATATAGCGCGCAAATTTGACCCTAAAAGATTTTTACATTTTACATTATTACTCATATGAATTGGTCAATCCTTATATTTTTTGTATCGTACTTATAACCCGTCTCACGCAAATACTCATTTATTGAATATTAAATTATATCTAAAAGTAAGTCGATACACCAAGACTCTAGTCGGAAGATCTTTTAATTCTTTTGGTAAATTATTGTAAACCCATATTGCCATACAAAAGGTGTTTTTCCTAAACAGTTCCAGATTGATTTTTGGCACAGCCAATTTCTCCCCATGTCTACTTACTTCGACTTCTACATTCTAGTTTAAAATATGTATGTTTCTGTTCATTGCCAGAAGTCTCTCAAGTGCGTTGCCGGCCTTTCAGGAATTGTTTCGACTCTAAGTCACATAACCCATTTGGTCCGTTATGCGTAAAGTCCTGGCTAACTTAGCCAGCATAGCTCCTAGATTATAGGTTTGTATATCGACATACTGGTATCCTAAATAATCGAACAGTGTTGGCATGGCTTTAGTGTGCGACTCACATGAGAATGTAGGGTTGAACCCCGTCTATAACACTGTCTATGAGCGCAATTAATTTTCTTATACTGGAAACTGGCTTGCCTCAGACCTAGAAAACGCCGACGGAGTGTTTGATGTGGAAATATTGTAGCGTGTCGTTCCCACGAGAATGTAAAGGCGTTCTCTTATTTGCACATGCCGCCTGCTGAAAGAGGATCTTTGACAATCTGAGATAAATCTTTGTTTTTAATTTATATTATTATTATTTTTTACATAAGATGTCATGTGGAAGGTGTTGTAATGGTTGCCTTACAAACATTGTGCAAATAAAAAACTTCGCGAATAAAAAGAGCGACGGAGAGTTTATTGCCAGTTCTTCTCTTCTGTTCTACGCCCTTGATTTGAGAACTGGCTGCAAATGCAAAATTTGATGCATTCAATGTATATTTAATTTTTTGACGTTCATAAGTATACATTTTATTACCTATATGAATAAATGATTTTTGGCTGTGACTTTGTATGTGTTTACATACATTTTTTTTATTTTTATTTTCTCTTTATTTTACAAAATAATATGGTATATAATAATATACAAAATGTTACATTAGAAAATCGCTGTGGTTTGTATTAATGTAACCATAGCAGTCTTGTTTAGGAGCGTGTTATAAATTTTATTTTAAAAACTGTAGATATATAACTAGAATCTTGTTTATTATTAGGTATTAAGGGGAAATATGTATTAAAGGGAAATATAAATAAAAGGATTATATTCATAATCACATTTTATTTATCTTGCAGTATATAACGAGAGACTATCGCATATAACAATATGCCAATCATAATTAACAACAACAAGTGTTTGTATTAACCGTAGTTTTAAATACACCAGTCATCAGTATATAATGACATTTACATAATAACATTATATAATTCTACGCTACTACTATTATATAATTCTAAACTACGCCACTGTAGCTCCGCTCTTTTATACCCGTTAACAAACAAGTATGATTCACAAAATGACGGTAGGACAAAATAAGTTTGCTTAGAATTATTAGTTTTAACAATCGAGTATACAATATTTAACAGATAATAATGATGTCATTATAGGTACATCTAGCATTTATTTTTAAATATTATAATTAGTTATAATAATTACATTTATATATCAAGCGCGACAAATGCATGTAAAAGTAGTTTTTTAATTTAGAGTTTATGTTGGTTAGTGTTATGATTTGGTAGATATGTAAGACGTAAGGCGGTTTTTATATCGTAAATAATTATAGTGTAACATTTTGTTAGCTTATTTGACAAAGCTAATTGTGCTCTAATATCCTATACTCATTTGTTTATCTAATAGGCAAATATATCCATCCTTCGTACTACTTTCATGGTAAATAAATACTTTATGTAGAACGATAGTTCAGAACGAGTCCACAGTTAAATTTAAAACGCTTTGTTTTTATAATTAAGAACTTCCCTAAGAGTGTACCTGACTGATAAACTTCTGCTTTTATCGAAGTGTTCTTATTTACTTAACCAATAGTTCGCATAATTGCTATGAAACTTCGCTTCGGTATTCTGTCATTATAAAGGCGATCCGCGTTCAACTTTAGCAATTTAAAACTTTATCAAGAAAATAATAAGGACTTACTTAATCACGTTAATTAAAACAACGCTCGCTACAGTACGTCTCACATAAAAAAATCAGTGGCACTACAATATTTTGAGATCAGATTTTTATATATATTTTATGATCATTTGTCAATGTAATATGAAAGTAGGTGATCATCCTGTGACTGGTACACGCCGTCGAGTTTTTGGGTCTAAGGTTTCTTTCACTGTTCGAATGTTAAATGCGCACATAAAATTAAATTCCATTAGAGCATAGCCGGGGATCGAAACAACGACCTCAGAGATGAAAGTCAGACCCTTAATCCCCAGGCCATCACTGCTCTAACATCTCATGTAGTTGCTATAATATATATATGCTAAACATCAATCAATCCACTTACACCATTTTAACAAAGGAATCTTTATCTAGGCACACGCAATATGATTTATTTGTGTTTAACAATATTCTTATTGATAACATTAATTATCTAATTCTAACTTATAAAACTAATATTAAACCAGTACTTCCCAACGTAGGCCCCACGCCCCATAGGCAATTTAATAAAATTATCTATGGGGCGTGGGCCTGAACAATAGTTTAGGAGGACAATCGAAATCAGACGGATATTGTTATATCGTATATACATATATTATTGTTATATCGGCGTGGAGACTTTGTTGTTGAGAGATTGAAGCTAACCAAATTGGAAACAAATATGAAATCTCTGTGCAGCAAGGATCAAGCACAAAGATCTCTCTACATTGATGTAGAAACCTTTATTAAAATTATTTGTATTTCAGTTTTTCATGAGGTTTTGAAAAATTAATGATGGTTTCGAATTTATTTTTTTCTTAAATTTGTTTATTTACATATAAATTATTTATATAACATGGAGGGGGCATAAGGGGGGCATTACAAAAAGGGTTGAGAAACAATTTAATCACGTTTGTTGTTAAATACATTTAATTGTTAATACATGTAAACATTTTACTCTCCATACATAAATAAAAATAATTTTATATTATATAATAATAAATTATAATCCACTGACCCTATAATGATATATGGGTCCTGGGTGCTCAGCCTGTGCTTGACACATGTCGTATATTTTGAGGGTTTAAAGATGGGTTTCCTTACGATATTGGCCTACACGTAGAAGCTTAAATCCATTTATGTACAGCCACGATTCGAACGCAGGACTGAGTTAAAAGTTAAGACACTAACCCGATACTGTTATACACTTTTAGGCCGAATTAGTTATTACAACGTTCAAAACTCAAATTAAAATTCAAAAATCATTTATTCATATAGGTAAAATAATGTACACTTATGAACGTCAAAAAAAAAATACATTAAATGCTTATAATTTTACATTTACGGCCAGTTCTCAAATCAAGGGCGTAGAATGGAAGTGAAGAACGTGCAATTAACTCTCTGCCACTATTTTTAATCGCCAAGTTTTTTCTTTTACATAACGTTTGTAGTAAATAATAATAAAATAAATTCAAAACAAAGATTTGTCCTTTATCAGCAGGAGGCATAGTGAAATAGGAGCATGCACTTACATACGTGAGAAAAACACGCAAATACGTAGTAGAAACAACAAATATCACCGCATACACGAATTCAAGTACGACCAGTCACCACAAGTAGCACCCGTTCACGAGTATGACGCATGGCCAGCCATCTATATCTTTGAAACATAGATTTGCAAAATGTTTGTAAGGAGCTAAATGATACTATGCTCCTTATCGTGAAGACATCATCATCATCATCTTGAAGACAATATTTAAATAATTAAAGATTTGATATTTGACCCTATTTAGCGTAACATGCTCATTTCTATTCGAAACGGCGGGAGAAATTAACTTTTTAATTCCGAACTTTGTTGGAATTCTCTCGAGTTTCCCAGAAAATAAAAAGTGCTCAATACCATCCAAGATACTTTGGAATGATGTGCGCCAAAGAATGTCTTTATTGCACGCCGGAATTTCTACGAAGAATCCAATAACGATCGGGTTAAAAGTACCTACTTCATACATTTATGAAGAAATTTCGATATTTCGTTAATATATACCATTTCTCATGTATGAGGTATTTTCAATAACGAAGGCAATAATCTAATATTAAATTATTACGTATACTTTATTAGAATATCTCTACAAAGAATTCTACCTTACGTTTCGATAAGTAGACAATGTGTTAAAAAAATAATATGTCCCAAAGATAATACGCTAAGATAGACATTTGTTTAATGAGAAAAACACTTTAAAAGAACACACAAAGTTTATCGCTGGACTTAAAGATAACATCCGCATAACTTAGAAAGCTAATTTCAAAAGTTTTATATAAGTTATTCAAATAATGTCTGACATGGTTTATTTATGGATTTATATGAAAAATATATTTTTAATATGTAAAAGCATTGCATTTAATATTTTTGCATAAATAAACCCATTACAGTCAATCGGTCGACAGGAAAACAACAACATGGACTTGAGAGTGTCCATGGGCGGCGGTATCACTTAACATCAGGTGAGCCTCCTGCCCGTTTGCCCCCTGTTCTATAAAAAAAATGGACTGGAAATACCGGAAAGAGATGTATTGGATGACAAAGAAAAGTTGGACAGACGACGTTTTAGACTAGTGAAGAAAAACTGGATGAATATTCCTCAAGACAGAGAGAAATGGATAATACGGATACCAAAAAAACTAACCTTAATTTTAAGAACTTATAACTCATTTATTATTTTTGGCTTATGGCCTTGATGAGGGCTTTAGGATTCGAGGATTTTATGACAGTCAAACTCGCAGCGTGCAGCTGATATCTTTGATGTGTTAGTGTGAGGAGCAAGGAGCGTCACTCGAATCAGTCCAGGGGAGTATTCTCGGCTTGACCCTGATCTACCAGCGAAGGCGCGGTACCTGCCGCAACCAAATCATGTCCGGTGTCGTCAGTATTCGCGGAAAAAAGCTCATGCAGGTATTAGAGGCCATCTGGAGACCACAACGCGATGATTTGGATGGGGATGCTGAAAGACATGCGCGTTTTCAAACATCTCCATCGCGTGTTTTGCAGGTCTCAAGTTTTGCTAAATAACTTTTAAAAATTATAATGACTATGGTAATTATTACAATCGACTATTGAATATTAGTTAATTTTTAGATCTAGCAACATTGACAAATCAAATAAACTATTGGTGTTTAACTAATTTGATTTTATTAAATTATAATGACAATAGAAGCTGACACTAATGTTTTGTTTCAACATTAATAACACTAATATTGGCAAATCGAAAATACCACATGATTTTACGGTAATTAACTGATAAGACTTTGCAAATTTATGAGCTCTGTGACAGATAATGACAGTGGCAGCGTCATTTTTCGGTCAGATTTTATTATTAGCAACACGTTAGGTACATCTGAAATTCATAGAACATAAATATTCTTAGTAAAAATCGTGCAGTGACATCACGTTATAGCACTCATTCACTTAATCCCGCCATTTTTGCTGTCACATGTCAAAGTCGTGATTTAAGTCTAGTCAAGTATTACGGTCATATACGTTAAGTATGTCACATTAAATAAATGTCCATAATATTTATCTGTCTTGCTTTGTAATTTGATTTTTTTTTTGGTTACTGATACTTTACTGTTACTTAATGTAATGCAATGAAATACATGATTTCCAATGCTCTATACTTAAGATCGTCATGTGAAAATAATAAGAAAAAGGTCTAAATTGCATCTAGAGATAAGTATTAATTTACTATAGAATATAGTTATCGCTCATGAAACGAAGCAGTTTGTAAAAGTGGTTTGACAATTACCATGACGAATTTTCGTCGAACATTACGATGAATGAATACACTACCCGGCATTTTAGTGTTGTTTTTTATTAGTACAAGATAAATATGCATAGTTGATATTAAGGGATTTGTACTAATATAATTAAATACACTAACATTTCGATGCTATGCAAATCAAGTCAAGTTAAATGTCATATTATGTTCTGCAGTATATATAATAATATTGATTTGTCTATTTATACAATGTCTATGGATAAAACCTTTATTCGCACCGTATTCCTGTTTGTGCCAGATCAAACTAGATTAACATAATATAAAAGATAATGTCGAAGTCTTGAGGGCCAGATGAGGGCGTCACTCGAATCCAAAGCTCAGCTCGGAACAACAGAACAGTATGAATAATTCCAACAAAATTCTGGATTATGTTAATATCTGATTCTGATTCCGAAATCACGAGTTCCGTCGAGAGCGCAATTTACAAAACATTGTTACAAGTTTCTAACTTCGATACGTGCGGTTAATACATTTCGAATTTCTAACTTTTTATATCTCGAATAAAGTCTACTATACTTACACGAGACTTTCGCCGTTAAGTTTGGAAGAGTTGTTTTGTGAACATATTCTTCGCGATTTAATCGTTACTCAGAAGCGAGAATGGTTTTTACAAAATACAGCCTATATTGGCTGGAGGTTTTTCTTATATCGCGAATATTTATAGTTCAATTTACTCAGGAATAAGCAGTATTTTAATGATGGAATACACTATCGGAATACGAAATCACCTCGAGGTCCACAACTTAGCGTTCTTAAAGTAGTTTTGTCGCGCACCATCACTGCTTAAGGTCCAAAAGCCGGCAACGTACTCGCTAGTTTTCTAGCATTGGGAGTGTCCATGAGCGGGGGTATAGCTTAACAATAGGTGAAATTTATGTCAGTCTGCCCTGATCTATACAAAATTTGAATTGATTTGCAACAGTATTTTTTCTTTGTAATATTATAGATTAGTGTAAGTACCTCTAGATAAATCATTTATTGTAGCTTCTTCTAAACTTAATCACATTTGTATCATTCAATAATGTATAGTTAGACTGCACACAAAGACTATACCATCACATCTGAATTATGAAGGCGGTTTCCCATTTACCAGATGAGAATACATAATAATATACTCAAACAATGACCGAGAAGATCGTAAATTCCCTTGATGACCTGCATTGCTGCAATTATCACAAGTCAGGACAATATTTGCGAGATGCGTCAGAACCGTTCACAATGTACCGTCGAGGCATGTCTCCAATTTGCATTTAACCACAGCTGAGATTTGCACATCCATCATCTAGATTAAATAATCTATATCTATATCTATGCTTTATAATGAAAATTTAAATTTACTCTGTCTATAGATACACTGTCAAAAGGCTCACGAGTGCGTTGACCCTTGAAGGATCCTAAGTTGTTTTTGTTCGATAATAGCACTTGTACCTACTAGACTACTACTGATAGAAGCATTTTATATTATATACGTCTTATAAATCCTTTTAGTAACAACAATTATTCTTTTGTTATTTACCCTATATACACAAATCTTCCAAGTCTTCGTTTTTACACTGTTAATTTTTTTTACTAACATTATTTTTTCTACAGTTATAATTAA
This sequence comes from Pieris mannii, assembly GCA_028984075.1. Classification (NCBI taxonomy): domain Eukaryota; kingdom Metazoa; phylum Arthropoda; class Insecta; order Lepidoptera; family Pieridae; genus Pieris; species Pieris mannii. The sequence goes on from CM054784.1 coordinate 2,458,303, forward strand.
TTCATTTTATTTCGTCTGAGGCACAAAATGAATGACCAGCGCGTCTGCTTTACAGCATTATGCTGAGCCGACACGCAACACACACATACACACACATTATATACTTAATCTTATTCCTTTTTCCATAATTTATTGTTATTTTTTTTATTATTGTTATTCTGTATTTTGTATAATATGTGTATCTATTTGATATAAGTTATTGCGTTTAATAAAACGGATAATGACGAAAACATAACTGTTAAAAATGATAGTTCTTGCCAATTTTTCTTGTTCGTTCTACGCTTTCGTATTGGAATAAAAATGTATAATGACTTACTTGAAATGTAATCATCGCAAAGTTAAATTTTAAATTTAAACGATATTTCGCTTTTCAGCCAACGTGGTTCAGACAGTCCCCTACTTCACACACAGACAAAAATAGTTTTATCATTTCTTGTACATGTTGTCTAGCTGAATATGGAAATGCATTAGTCACGATAAATAGACAATCCCTGTTGTATAACATGTAATTAAGGACCTATCGTCGGAAAACTCTAAAAAAGCACATTGTTTCTTTCCATCTTTTGTCATCACTTCTTAAAGTTGGGCGGGGCGAATGGAAAAAAATATGGTGAAGTTAATAAGTTTATGTAGCCATTTTGAAAACAACACTTATTTTAAAACACATATAGCAATACTCTCTGTACTGTGGCACTCTCTGCGATGTACCACCGGCTGTTTCTTTAATTCCGTCTATCTTCTAAGTTGTCTTCCGCTTTTTTGTTTATTGTACTTTGATCACCAGTTTAGTACTTTTTTGCTCAACTCTGGCCATGTGTGCCGCCCATTTTCACTTCAGTTTATTCATTTTTATGGTAACAACTGCTACCTTAGTTTTTTACTTAAAGGTGTATTATTTATTTTATTTTTTCTTTTCCTTCCTATCATACATCGCCCTATCGATCCTTACCTATAGATTTGTTTGCTGCGCTAAGTGGGCGCATAAGTTTGAGATCCATGTTAGTACAGGTAATAAATAAGTACTGAAGAGCTTTCTTTTACTTACCATGATCCCTTTCTTTTTGTTTATTTCTTTTTTAGGTTTCTTATCGAGTTATCTTTAATAAATTGTCTTGAATGTACATAATTGCTGATAATTGGGTTTACAAATACATTGAGTTGGTCATCGCATGAAAACACTATATATCTTTGTGATATTGATATATTTAGCATTAAAACAGAAGGTTTCTTAGGACCTTTCTGAATAAAAAAAACGACTTGGACTACGCACAAGAATATTCGAACTCTTATCAATTACCTCATATTTAATGGAATAGCGAACTTGTTTTCAGAATTTAATGATGTGGAAAATTAATTATATGGAATACGTAAATTAATATTTTGTAAACTTATATTAACTTATCATAAATTTGAATTGGTTCATTACTTAATTTTGTATTAATTTAAATTATTGTAATTATTTTTGAAGGAACAGGCTCCTGAAAAACACTCATTGCATAAAGAGGATAGGTGTTGGTGTAAATAGAACTATTATTATATGTGGATTAGTATCAATTTTTAGTTTGTTAGACATTAAAGAGATAACAGGACTTTGTTACTAATTTCATGTTTATCTGTGATAACTTTATTGTATTTAATCTTCATATAAGAATCCACATAGTACGACTTAAATCAGTTAGTTTGTAAATCAAGTCGTAAGTGTTAAGGTGTAATTTGCTCACACAATTAAAGCTTGTTCATTGCAACCATTCGGTTCGCGAAACAAGAAACAACATCCTTAATCAGAACCCCTCGGAACTTCACCATTCGGGCGCCTATCGGGTATCTATTGTCACTGACTATGGCACTAGTAGTTCTTAATGAAAAATTAAGAATGAATCACTAGTGCCATTTTAAGAACCCTGTGCTTTACCAAATTAATCTAAATAAAAAAAATATAGTTCTAAATTTAATTTCCTGCCAGTTCGTTAGTCCGGCGTAGAACTTCTAAATAATTTGCTATATTTGTTTCAAATATTGCTTGTATTGCTTGATGATTTGTTTTTTTTATAGAGTACCGAGAGTTTTTTACGCCGGCTTTTTCTCTCGGCCTACACCCTCTGTCTTCTTTGCCGCTGAGTAGGGATGCCTACAGGTTCGAATTTAATGACGTGGAATATGTGATACCTTGACGACCTTAGAACTGGCAATAAACTCTTCATAACTCTATAATTGTCATGACTTTTACAAACTTATGACTTTTACTTGCAACCATTACATATAATTAATCGAATCACAATAATATTAGCTTATTATTTTTACGCTTGTAGGTGCTTTGAATATTATGATAGTGACTGGAAAAGACACAGTTGCTATGCTGTATTATGTAATAGAGTCCTGTCGCCGTAGGTGTCTGATTGTGACATTAAATTACTTGCTAACGGTGCGGCACTAATTGGGACACTATGACGTAATGAGAAAATGCGCAGATTAAAAACTTGACACCTTAATCAAAAAATTACAGTAATAAAACAAAAGTCAGCAAAGAGAGTTATATATGTTATTATCTATATTATAAATAGGAGAAATTTCATTGTTTGCATTGAATACGCTCAAAAACTACTAGAAAATGAAACCAGATGCATTCCCCATACTTTAACCGGCGACCAGAAACACCATCGTATGGACTGGTGTCGCCAAATGTTAGATAAGTTCAACGGCGGTGACTCAAATTCTGTATTTGACATCCTCACAGGCAATATAGCCCGAAACCAAAATAAAATCAGCTCAGTAGGTGTTTCCTTCGAGGATCGTCCAACTAAGGCAAAGCAAGGAAGAAGTCTTATCTTCTACCGCATTTACCATGGAGAGTGTTCAGAGAAGTTGTTCGGATTAATACCTGCAGCTGAGTTTCATCATCGGACGTCCGCCGTTCCACAACTGCGCGTTTTTCAAGGCAGTTTTTACCGTGCACCACCACTTTGTGGAACCAGCTGCCCACTGAAGTATTTCCGAACAAATTCAAGAAAAGAGCGTACAAGTTCTTAAAAGGCCGGCAACGCACTCGAGCCCTCTGGCACCGAGAGTGTCCATGGGCGGAGGTATCATAAGTGAGATGTTAAGACATCCTGCCCGTTTGCCCTCTGTTCTGTAAAGAAAAAAGATGATTGCCTCATTCTTTGGTCGGATAGGTCCTTTCGCGACAGTTGTGCTAGAAGATGGAAGGAAAGTTACTGCAGACTGGTATGTCAATTCCTGTTTGTCTGTTGTCTTGGAAAAACTTCGACAGCAGCGCCCTCGAAGCCGGATCCTCCTTTACCACAACAATGCTTCAGGGCACTTCGCAAAACGAACCGTTGAATATTTCGACACTAATTGCACTACACACCTGCACCATGATCCTCAATTGCTAATCACTTGCACTCGCACTAATCAAAGTGAACATAGGCCTTAACACTGCAGGGTTTTAAAAACAGAGCTAGTAACCGATTTCATTAAAATATACGTATAATATATTATATAACGTAATAATACCGTATTGAAATAACTATAAAAACTAATTCTAGATCGTTAAATTAAAATTCGTCCTATTTCAAACCTAACGTTCGATCTATTACGATCTAGAAATTTTAATTAAAATTCAAATTGTACGAGTTAACAAGCACCGAAGAACCTTTTGTACGATTTTAATACGAAGAATTTTTAATACATTTAAATTTAGAATAAGATTTTTTTTATTTTTTGCTTGGTTATCTAATTTAGACGAGACGATAAAGTAGGTATTTTTTTGCATAGACTACATAACTAGCCTCTTCAAATGTTTAAGATAAATGTACTAAAAACCAAAAAATAATAAAATAGATACAGTCGTGGGAATTATAAACATATGCATAGACTAGACTAAAATAAAACCGTGGGGCACGTCAATTGTCTACAAATTATCGACTTAATGTGCGATAGAAGAATCGTTTAATTCGTCGTTAAAATAGGCAGGCAGAGAAAATTACTTACTATTTTCTTGCTCATGGAAATTCCCCACGGTTTTATTTTAGTCTAGTCTATGCATATGTTTATAATTCCCACGACTGTATCTATTTTATTATTTTTTGGTTTTTAGTACATTTATCTTAAACATTGCAATGTATGTTTAACATAAAACCGTTTAACTTAAAAAGCTTTTTTACCTATTTTTATTTTCTAGTTTTTAGTTTTTATTTCGCATTCTGTTTAATTTATTTAGTGCTTCATTATTGCAAGGTTTCTTGCCCGTTATTTATAGTATATTGTATTCTGCTTGTTGAGCCCTTTCATTTGATACCCATATTGATGGGATTGATAAAACCTACGTTATCCGCCATTTTGTAGCGGCTGCCATCTTGAATTTATAATGATAATGAATAAACATAATTGTATTGTCACCAAAATCCAAAGTGTATACAAAATTTCAGATTAATCGGTTGACAGGAAGAGGGTGAAATTTGAATTATTAAATTTAACCCAACAAAAAAGAATAAAACAAACGGGGTGAGCTAAATAAAACCGTTTAATAAAATGCACATATAGAACACAAGAACAAAGTATCTTCCCTTTAATAAAGACTGTAAGTTAACTGTACTGTTATTTGACACTTACTTATGATAACAATCAATTCTAGTAAATTAGGTTAGACTCAAATTAGTCTTAAGTTAGACTAGATCGTAATGTTCCCAGATGTCTTAGTTAATACACATGCATATAAAAAAGAAAATATTGGCCATAGGTTAGAATAGGTCGACTGAAGTCTATTGTTATTTACATTCATATTATTTAAATTAAGCCATTAAAAGTAATTTTGAAAGTTAAAAATATTAATGTACTTTTACTATGTACACTAGTTTTCCTTTCCAATGTAGCTAAAATGCCATACTTACTCTTTTAAAATAGTTTTTACAATATTTCGTATACATTAATTTGATAATTATATGTGAAGGCCATGTATATAGAAAGAAAAAAACTTCTATACTAATATAAAGTAGGCGCATGGCATTATAAAAAAACAATGCAGTAGAATACTATATAATTATGCACATACATAGTGCTCACATGTTTACAAAATGCGCTTATATTATTATTACAATTAAATGTTACAGTTAAATTCAAATCAAAATAACTTTATAAATATGGTTCACTTATGAACAGCAACAGAAAAGATGTTGTATTGATTCTAAATTTACATTTACTACCAGTTCGCAAGTCAATGGTTTGGAGCGGACAAGGAAATCTTCGCTAAAAGAAACTTTTCGCCACTTTTAATCGCTAATTTTTGAGTCATACAAATTGTTTTTTTTTTTTAAACGGGCAGGAGGCTCACCTGATGTTAAGTGATACCGCCGCCCATGGACACTCAAAAATCAATCCCAAGGATTATGATCTTTTAAATAATGGACAAATTTATAAAAGGCTTTATTGAATAGTTTACTATTATTCAGTGGTAATCCTCTAATTCTTACATAATAAGTACAGAATCCAGGATCTATATTTATGGCAGGAGCAATTCTTTCTACGTGATTAAGAAAGTAAATGTTAGCACAATTAGGCACGTTCGGAAATTCGTTGAAGACATAGTGTGTTTGAGGTAGCGCCGTACATTTAGCGACAACAATATAATCGTACAACTTACTATAGCGTATATGTTATAGGTATAAATGGACGGTATTTAAATGAACATACTGATGCTAACTTTTTTACTGCAATAGCAGTCACTGAATATAGAAGTTTGCTTTAGAGAGCGGTTTTCAATCCAGAGATATAATGTCGAATCAGGGTTCAGCATCTGGATTTTATTTCTATGTTGCACACACCAAGTGTAAGTATGTGCAAACATATGAGAAAAAACATTAAGTTTGAAAAATTTGAGTTTACTATGGGCGAGGCACACAAGGCTGATCACCTACTTGTCTATAAATAGTAAAATGATTGAATAAACTGCAATTTGGGACTGTTGGATATAGAATTCATTATTCATATATGTATATGTCGGAGAAATATCGTCACTTCATCGACATAATATACATTGATATTAGCGGGTGGTAAAGTGCGAGCACAAAAGTCTCGACTCATACAGGTCATAATTTACATCGATTTCCTTTAAAAATTGAAAAAACACGTTAGCTTAAATGATATTATATTTTAATCACAATCTACCCCAACACATATTCCAACTCGGTCCAACGTCTTATACCACATTGCTCCACTGAATAAGATATCAGAAACTGGCTTGTTCCCTAAACGCATTGTCCAAAGTAAACATGACGCCTCGATCCCACTCATAATAAAAAGGTGCGTACAAAGGTACACAAGTCAAAAGTGTAACTTTTTTGTAAATTAATTATTAAGGTAAAAGTAATATAGATGATTATGTACCAGTATTTGATCACTCTATGTATTGGTATGTCTACATTCACACTGTTCACACACTGTATACATACTAATGCTAATAAATTAAATAATGTTAATAAAAAAAATAAAAAATTGCGTTTACTGCACAAGATGTTATGCGACAGAATTTCGTAAAGTTAGAACTTTAGATGGAATTATATTAGAATATGTAACTACTAAACGAATACATCAACCAATAACTTGTATTTTTTCTTGATCTCTCGTTCTCACTCTCTTAATCACTCTCTTTCTTTTCTTCGACTAAAGCGCTGCATATCTTCGTGACGTTCCGTAAAAATTTTACATTCTACTTCTTTAGGCGCCTCATGTGCCCATGCGCCGAAAGAAAAGTTACACTTGAAAAACAAATTGAATCAAAATTTAAAAAAAATTGAATGTTAAAATTTATAGAAGGAATCTCAATGCTACAGTAATAAATTAACAGTCAATTGACTCGAAATATTTCATGAAAATGTGAGCATTCATTAACCATTATAACAAATGCGAATCAAACAAACCTAAGCTCGTATCTTTATATTCATCTATAATTGGAAATTTAAATTAATTATCATAACACAAATAACATATCAAATTAAGAGAATTATTAATAAAAATTGATTCTTATTTTCGTTTGTTATAATCGCTTTCACTGGCACCAAGTATTTGGTTAATGGCTGTTTACATAGCACTATACTATTCGATAAAATGGATTATGTTTCTGTTCTATTTAGTCTGGGTCCGCCTTGTCCTTTCAATCGTTTTATAATGTCCTTTCATTTTGGTCCTTTTTTGATGTTCAAAGAAAGTCTAAGGTTTTATACAATACGCCACAGCTGTAGGGCACTCACGCATTGCCAAGGTCCGAGCAACCTTTGCACAACTTCGGCCTGTATGGCAATCACGGATGTTGACGTGTCGAATCAAGATTAAAATATTCGGATCCAACGTCAAGTCTGTGCTGTTTTATGGGTGTGAATCGTGGAAGGTCACCAAAGACATCTCGCACCGACTCCAAGTCTTCGTCAACCGCTGTCTTCGCCATATTCTGGGAATCTACTGACCTGAAAATTTCTCTAATGAACAACTTTGGGACCGCTGCTGAGAAATCCCGATCAGTCAGCAGATCAAGAGGCGCAAGTGAAATTGGATAGGTCATACACTTCGAAGGGATCCCAATCATATTCCCAAGCAGGTGCTTGATTGAAACCCGCAAGGAAAGTCCCAAGCAAACCTGGCGCCGTAAAGTAGCGGGCGAGGCAAAGAGAGCTGGTAGGACTTGGAGCGAGGTGAAATACCAGGCCCAAGACCGAACGCGATGGAGACTCTTCCCAGCCTAGGGGTAACAGGACATTAACTACTAACTAACAGTTGTAGGGCGATTCTGCGTTGGTAAGCCTTCGTGCCTCAAATGTTCACCAAGGGTTAGAAGACGCGTAATAGACCATTCACTAGCAAGTGATTTCACAAGTCAACTCGATCATTGACACTATCAGAATACGGGGGATGAATCTTTTATTTCACCGGGTGTAAACCTTGTAATGGGAGGAAATGTTGCCAGCATAGGATATCTGCACAACGAACGGTGCCAATTGTTTTTTAGTATTATTTGGGTTAGATTTAAATCAAAATATAAAATAATTTAAATTATACTAAGTAATAAATGCGCTAATAAATGCGCTAATAAATGCGATATTGAATTTGTGTCTGTGCTGAGCACAAAAAATATTGGTGTTAGTTAGTTTTGTAAAAAGTTCTGCCACCGTTCTGATCACAGCAGAGCAGTTCGTTTGGATACCGAATAATAAAATATCAATCAACAAATTAAACACTAACCTAAAATTTTTAGGAAAAAAAATTAGGTTTAATTATAAAAAAAAAGAAAGCTGCATAAAAGAAAACCGGGAGAATTTTCGTTACATTTTTCTGAATTAAAAAAAAAAACTATGTTGGACATACATAGAATATCCCCCATTTCTTTTAAAGCGTGGCCCAGAACTGTTCTCTGCCTTTCAGCCTATTCGATCAAAATTAGCAATCATTTCACTAATTTTCGATAATTTGGTTCTGGTTTACGTATTAATTGAATTAAGGAACACTAAGGTGACTTAGCTTAGTATTGATGTATACACTCTTATTTCATTTCTTTTTCCAATTTAATTTGTCTCTTTCCGTCAAATTGATTCTAAGCCGCGACAAAAGAAACAGACTCAATAATTGGACTTGATGATGTCTTTTAAACATTTATTTTGATAATACAATATTCCTAGATATAAGGTTGGCTGTACACCAATATACAGTCTTCTACAGGCATACAAGATCAAAATGTTATTAAAATTTGTTTAATAATATGATTGACTAAATCTTATCAACAGGCTAAGTTAGAATAAAAATCCTTCTGATATAACATTCATTTACCAGATAAGTAATTTCATTTATTTATTCATACTTCATTACCTTATATAGAAACATACATATAAAAATCAGATTATAAAATAGAAGCATTGGAGATGGGGTGCTATCGTCGCATGCTTCGCATAAGCTGGATCCAGAATGTCTTTAACGAGAAGGTTCTGAAACGAGTTGGAATGATGAAAAACTTATGCAGAACATTAAAAAGTAAACAGCAGAAAGTTGCGTACCTGGGCCGCGTGTTGCGCCATGACGCTACCACCTTCAACTAAAATCCAGGGTTTACCCTGGGTGTTGGTACCCGGCGTGTTGGTTGAAAGAAGAAGTCATGGCTTCGCAATGTTAGGGAGTGGACGGGTATTGCAAATGTGGAAGAGTTGCTACATCTGGCGCAGAACAAGAATCGTCGCGACACCAACCTCCAGTAATGGAGAGGCACTTAAAGAAGTAGAAGATAAAGTGCAAGACGCTTATATAATTAGCAAGAAAGAACACAAATTAAGTTGTAACACTACCGATAACTAAAATAAAGTAAGATCAAATAAAATATTAAAGTCATTACGAGGATGACTTGAAACCTAATAAATATATGTATAATGTATATGTAGCTATTTATGAGTAATTGAAAATTTAATCAACCAAGTTTAATATGGACTGAACAGTATGTGACTATTTTCATAATTCCTCTGGGATTTTCACCGGAAGTGAAACTGAATCTAGCCTTTAACGTAGAAGAACTTCCCTTGAGCACACTTACATGGTGCTCAAAGTGTACTCTTTATTATAATACCTTTTAACTTGCTTTTAATGTATGTAGCACTTACTGAGGGAGCGTGGGACTACAGTCTAGAGTTTTTAGTGAGTAAAACACATAAATGACTGGAGGTTCCAAAATAACCTATACTAAATTTTTAAATAGAAATACTATGTTATATATTTTTCTATTTTTTATAATTCTACCAGGATATGGTCAACGTTTTTGGATTACTATGTATACAATAGTAAATAGCAGATCTTAGTAAAGTTTAGATTGGTTACAACGGAACTATTTAATGTTTGACGAAGACTAAAACGCTATTTTTATAGGATAAATAATCCTACGTCATCATACGGAACGTTCTTAAAGAGGCGGCTATCGCAGCCTATTACGATTTTACTGGGTGCATTGCCGGCCTTTCAGGTAGGAGTATGCCCTTTTTTAGTGTAGTAGTTGCAGCAATGTAACAGTTGTAGTAAAATATGGTTCTGTGACAACTCATCTTTAAGTTTTCGTTACTATTAATGTTCGATATGCTATGGTAAAACTTAGATTACTAGAATATCTTAGCATAGTAATATCCGCAGTAGAATGGACTATAAGTATTCTCTTCATATTCAACCGCTTCATTTGGCTTAGGGGTGATTTTTAAGCTGTGCTTCATTTGAATCACTTCAATTTCTGGAATAGTTATTCGATTTATAAATATATTTTTTCTTTCCAACCCGAAATTATATTGTCTGATATGAGCTTTCTTGACTTCTAATATATAAAATTCTCGTGTTGCGGTGTTTGTAGTTAAACTCCTCCGAAATGACTTGACCGATTCTCATGAAATTTTGTGTGCATATTGGAAGTTTCTGAGAATAGGACATCTATTTTTCATACATAATTATTAATGATGTTTTTTTATGATACAGCATTAAAAAATACATACAACCCTAAATTTTCAACTCTCAATGATCAACCTCCATATTTTTAATATAAATATATATATGGTAAAACGACATTTGCCAGGTCAGCTAGTATTAAGTAAACCATTTCAGGTTTCCTTTTTTTCTATTTTCTTACTATAATGTCAAAAAGTGACTATACATCAGTCACAACAGACCATACAATAATTGAGGCTTGAGAAAACCTATTAAAAATCACTATGACTTTTATGTAGTCAATTTAAACGATTTAAAGTCTAGGCTATAAATATGTATGACATGCATTTAAAAGCCCATCATATGCAAGACATATTCAAAGTTCAAGTCAGACTTCAAATTAAATTGTGAGCTTTGCGCAGCTTTTGATTAAAAAGGATTCTTTTGTTTTTGAAAAAGGAATTGTATGCACCCAACGTTGTCTGTGGTTTTTAATCTGGAACCTTAAGTCAAACAAAAACCCAAAGAGTTTTCAAAATCTACTATTATTTTTTTATTCAAGTGAAATAGAACTTTGATTATGAAGGGCTTATAAATGTATTCGGTAGTCTTGATACGAGTTAATTTATAAAATATAAATGACATATTGAATAATGTAGGCTCAGTATTTCTTGCTAATTTTATTAGAATTGCATTGGTTTTCTAAGAATATTAATAACTGTTTTTTTATGTTACTAGCTGACTCGGCCAAGCGTTGCTGTGGCTAAGGTTTTTGTTATATTACATAGTAGTAAACTATTCAATGGAAACGGTAGGAGAACTTATGTGAAACGTTGGTACTTTTAACACAGCGCCATCTGTTAGAATTGTATCATATAATAAACAAATAATTTGCAATTAAATAAAATTGCGACTATAATTAAAGATCTAAGCTATCCTATCTCTTAAGTTGGACCAGACTGCTCAGGGTGTGCCAGTTTAATTTAAAATCGGTTAAGTAGTTTAGGAGTCCATCGCGGACAAACATCGTGACAGGAGATTTTTATATATTAAGACTAGAACTATCTGACACTAGACACACGACTACTAGTGGTACTCTCTGACATCATAGATATATAACAAATATGATACAATGATGATATGTGTGTCCTGGATTCAATTTCCAGCGACCGGTCGAAGAAAGCAATCAATTAAACAATAAAACATCATTATCAACCATCTGCTATATTTGGGTCAAAAAATTATTTTAACTTTCTTTAGGTTCACAGGTAAAAGAAAAAGAAAAAAAATGACCCATAGATGAGACCATTTGCAAACACATGGTTAGGCGTACACTAGCCTGGTAATCTGTAATTAAAAAATCCAGCATCAAAATTTTACGTTCAATTTTGATTTCGGATTTTTGTTACATATAACATAACATTTACATATGTTTATTTAAAAATGCATGGAAAATGAAAAACAAACTCGTAATTGCAATTGCATCGCAAAATTTAATTTATTAAATTTGAATCGGTAGCCATCCCTACTGATCCGCAAAGAAGACAGAGGGTGGCCGACAAATAAAAAAACGGCGTAAAAGCTCTCGGTTCCTACTTTTTTACAGCAGCAAATCATCATACAAATTGACTATGTCAAACAACACTTATTTTAAAACAAATATAGCAAATTAATTAGATGTAGCCTGTCTAGCACTAGTCCCAGGCCCTTTTATCAACAAGATAATCGTTAAATTTATAGTAAGCCTTTTTCCACAGCTTTTCTTTAACGCATTTCCTAAATTTATTAAAAGATAAAAGAGCCTCTTGGATTTTATTAAAGAAAAGTATCCCTTTTACTAACAAGAATTACTAACATTAGATAGTCTAGTACGGGGAAATTGTAGCCTGCGTTTGTCACCGTTTGTCCGAGTTGTGCGTATTTTCTATTCTAGATTAATTCATATATAAAAAGATCACAATGGTAAAGTAGTTCTTAAGCTTATAAAATACAGCTTTAAAAAACAACCACCGCATACGGACTTCGCATTACAAGCTGAATTTAAAGCCTTCGACATTCTTCTACCAAAACGTCGACCAAATCCTCTAAAGTTATTCAAATGAGCCGCACCACAGTATTCCGAATAAATGCATATTGAATTTGTTTACGTTTGCAGAAGTCAGTGCTATACCTACTTTCTATTTAAATTTGAGAATTACCATATTATTGCTTTTGATTCCAATCCATGGATTTAGTGTCTGTCTCGGCCTAACGTGACTAAGATCTCTTATAAAAGTATATATGACATCTATGTGAATGGATTGTGTGTGATGTTTATGACAAATATTCAGTCAAGTTGCACCTTTTTAACTATATTTATTTGTATGTTCTAAAACAACGTGTATGCATAAAATTACTACTAGAAAATATGATATCACAAATTTTTCAACACATACATATCATATTATAACATAAGCCAGCTAGCAAGGGTAATTAAACAAACAGAAATAAAAAAATGTAAGATGTATGTATATATAAATTATTTTTTTTTTTATTTTATTTGACTGAATGCACCAATAATAGATTAGATTAAACGTGTACGGCTTTTACTTTGTTTTTCTGACTGGGTCAAAAAATCGGACATTCCAGACGTAAAAAAGCTATGAAACTAAATCTAGGCTCCCCCCGCCCGCGCACTGTTTATCCCGCGAAAAAAGATGACGAAATATGCACGTTCTATTGCGGTATGTAATAGGACAATCGTTTTTTTATGTAAATTATAATAAATGAGAACATAATATTTATGAAAAAAAAACTACAAATAAGTAGTCTTAAGCAATACGATAATTGTAAGAAAACTAAACCAAATATCAAAAAAGAAAAGAGCGTACCAATTCTTAAAAGGCCGGCAACGCACTCGCGAGCCCTCTAGCGTTGAGAGTGTCCATGGGCGGCGGTATCACTTAATATCAGGTGAGCCTCCTGCCCGTTTGCCCCCTATTCTATAAAAAATAAAAAATAAAAAACCATATTATAATTAATTTTAATTAATAAAAATTGGCACCAGGAGGATAATTAGTTCAATTCCACCAAACTGCTTTTATGTTGTATTGATTACAACAAATTGATATCACAATTACCAAAAGTTTCAGGGCCTTTCCCGAAGCCTTACAAAGTTCAAAAGTTAAAACAGAATTTGACATTACACAAGAAAACAAATTATAAATCAAAAAGGTCCGATACACGGCAATCACCGCCTCTCTTACTACAACCCTATTATATTCTGTACAACATATATCGTTTATATTTTCTGTGTTAAACATTGCAATGAATATAGGATTATAAGATGGAATTGAAGATATTGGTTCCATCAATAGATGATTTCATGAGTTGATATTGTATTGGTTTTTCTTTGGTCTTATTTTTGTATCAGATCGGCAGCATCACAAAAGGCTTCTTAGTTATATTAAGAATGAATCGAATGTGTTTTAACCATAGATGATAATTATAATAAATTGGGAAGCACACGGCCCACAAGGGGCTGTTTAAACATTGATAATGATGATGATGTATGATTAAGACTACCATGACAGGAATAATGACCGTGACTTAAAAGATTAATAACTTACTTAAAAATTAGTGGATCAAAAATAAATACACTTTTGTTTTTAGTGAATCAAAATCACGTTCAGCCCTCTTCACTAAATACACTTCTTATTTTAGAGCGTCGTAAAGTTGTGTTTTGTTTTATAGGCATCATGAAACTAGTACAAGATCTTATCTTTATAGATATTTTATATCTCTAATATGACTTATCTTTATGTCTTTTTTAGGAGATATACACTGTTGTAAAATAATTTGTGTATGATTTTCTTATGACCGTACTAAGTACTGTGTAAAATATTTACAAAATTCGCGTAAGTGCAATGATTCAGCCGTCAATAGCTTTATGCACTTGCTAGTTGCTTAGATGTTAACGAAAACTTCGTAAATCACACAGCACTCAAGTCTTTAGTTACCTTGCCCCATGTCCCAAACCTTCATCATCTCTTCAATTTATTTTAAATATATTTTTTTAAACTTATTTTTACTGTTATGTGAATAATATTAAATAATATTAATTAGATATGCGATTTTTTTACGTTACAGAAGGCAGACGGGACTAACAAGATGTCCTTTAAGAAAAGAGCGCACCAATTCTGAAAAGGCCGGCAACGCACTCGCGAGCCCTCTGGCATTGAGAGTGTCCATGGGCGGCGGTATCACTTAACATCAGCCCTTTTTCTTCTTTTCTATAAAAAAAAGTCATACGCAGGAGGCATTGAAACATAGAGGTGTGTACGATACAAGTGCACCGAACAAGAGCTCTCCATATTCAACAGCTCTCATATCCCAATGGGTTGGACGTTCAACACAATCGAGAGCACCCGTTGCGTGTTATCCCAGACATGGAGTGCTTAAAACCGCCATTTTTAAAAAAGTTACGCGAAAATTTTGCGGATTCGGTTTGAGAAGTGCATCAGCCCCATCTGCTAAATATTCATGGGAGTCTTGGAACGGTTTTCCTTAATCCGTGTCTTGCCTCAAAATCATCTACCATAAGCCAGCTGCTTCCAAAGTGGATCACCTTGGATATTAAATATCTTTCGACCCTACTTAGGATTGGAATCCAATACCTTGTGGTATACAAAACACACGCAATATACGTAAATAAAATAAAATCAGTGGCGCTATAAAATATTTTTGTCGTCTAGATTTTTGACGATCACTTGCCACATCAAAATGGCAAGTAGGAATACCTGACACCCACCGACTTTTTGGGTCTAATGGAAGTCGGTTTCCTAACGGTGTGTTCCTTCACCGTTCGAGCGAATGTTAAATACGCACATAGAAAGAAGTCCATTGGTGCACCGGGGATCGAACCTACGACCTGAAAGATGAGAGTCACGCTGAAACTGCGGATGCCAAAGCTGTTCTTCCAACACAGTATATGTTGAATTTCCTAAAGCGATTTGCGAATTAAAATGTTGATACGTTAACTTTAGTAGTTAGACTGGCATGCTTTTATTAATTTCTTTTACGAACAGTTCATTCTGTAAATAATATCCTAAGTACATAGTCAAGATATAAAATATATGAATGTGTTAAAATGCACAATTACATGATAGGAACGTGGTTGATGACTGAGGACATTATCGGAATCGACTCCAACGCCATTACGAGAGCGGAAGTCCGTTCATCAAGATTGTGGATCCGAGACGCCATTCCATTAGGGACGTATATCAAAAAGATGCATTTTTCAGTTAAAATCGAATTTTCAATATATTTACTAATCTCTCTCTCTCGCAATATTTAAAATTATATGAATATATTAATAATGAATATATTTTATTATGAAATTTATTATGCATATTCAGTAGGTCTGAGAATCGCCTACTATCTCTCTTTCGAACACCTAAGTGATAAGGCGTTTCCAGCCCAATATTTTTTTGAATTTTTAGACAATTTTTTTATGATACAGCATACAAAAATACATTACAACCTTAATTTTCAAGCCTCTAAAATTAACCCCTATTTTTTATTTGCTTATTAAAAGCTTATAACATGAACTCCGTGGTTCATATAGAGAAAAATAGGTAGGTAGGCTAGACATTAAGTTCACGGGGGAAGCAGCATTTTATATATAATACTAGCGGACCACACAGACGTTTGATATTTCAAGCGATTAAGAAATTAAACAAAGTATGAAAGTACCGACTGCAGCACCATCTGCCGGGCTGATTTGTGAATTTAAACTGAGCGCAAATTAAAAATTCATTAAAATGTTCCAGCCGTTTAAGAGGAGTTCGGTCACATACAACGGAACAGTAGAGTTATATATACTAGCAGACTCGGCCAAGCGTTGCTGTGGCTAATGTTTTTGTTATATCACATAGTAGGAAACTATTCCAACTGTGGGATAACTTATGTGAAAGGTTGGTACTTTTAACACAGCGCCATCTGTTAGAATTGTATCAAATAATAAACATATTATTGCAATAAAATAATATTGCGGGTATAAATTGAGATGTAAGCTATCCTATCTTTTAAGTCTTAAATATAACAATTAACGGTGTACGTCAGCTACAAAAGGCTTATCCTTCTTGTCTTTAAAAAATAATAATGATTACAGAAACCGAAGCAATCCGATATAAACACGTACAGGTATTAAAATTAGATTTTAAGCAAAAGGTTCTGAACTAGCGTTTGAAAATGTAGTGTCGTGTAACCCGACGGGGGAAATCAAGGAATTTCGGGCCAATAAATTGTTTTCGCTGATTTCCCGAGCGTAGGAAAATTGATTTGTGTTATAATCTTGTATAAGCTCTCAAGAAAACCAGAATATTTTAGCCGATAGGCTGTTTTAAGATTAGAATTTATATGTTCTTATTTGTAGCTTTTTAGACTCTCGGTTTGTATATATGACGAGAGACTCTGTTTCAGTTTAATTTACGGATAACTTTTTGTCATTGTTTCCGTTTCTATCATAATGTTTTAAATACTTATTTATTTATTTAATTATAAGTAATCTAACAGCTTACTTAATACATATTATTATACAAAATACTAATACAATACAGAAAGCCAAAACTGATTACATAGATTAACAAATTATATATAAAAACAGAAAACAAGCAAGCGCATTAAAAGACAATTTTACATTTAAAAAAAAAAAAAACTAAACAAAATAATAAAATTAAAATAAAATAAACTACTTATTCAGCTGGCACAGTAACTTCAAGGGAGTTTTGGCCTTCGAAGCTAGATAAAACAATGCGTAACGGTATCGCAACAAATACTGATGAACTCCAATGTTTTTATTTCCGAACCAATTCGACTTAGGGTCCTTCAAGAAAAGAGCGTAAAAATTCTTAAAAGGCCGGCAACGCACTCGCGAGCCCTCTAGCATCGAGTGTCCATGGGCGGCGGTATCACTTAACATCAGGTGAGCCTCTTGCCCGTTTGCCCTCTGTTCTATAAAAAAAAAATGTTACTGTCGGAAGACAACGGCGTAAGCTCTAGGTGGTGGATTAGCAAACAGTAGCGCAAAACTGTCAAGGCGTCATGATGTTGTTTGGTTGGTGAAGTCCTCCAGTAGGAGGAAACTGACTTCTGACTGACTGACTGAGTCTTACTAGGCTATCACTAGGTCCATTGTGCGTAAAGTCATGGCCAGTCTAGCTCCTTCCAGAAGCACAGAAATCTCCTGGGCACTTCGCAGGCTTTACAGAGCGACCTCACGAGGATTTCTGCACGTTGCCATAGCCACAGTTTAGTCCGCGTTTTTTGACTATGTGCGTTCGGTGCGATTCCTCTGCGCTGAAATAGCCTCAGTTCACAGTGTGTATGTATAAAAGCCACGTGAAGGAAAATAATACCTTGCTTTAAAAGTAAGTATCAAGTAGCTACAAAGCATTATAAAAGACAAAAATGCATTTTAATTTCCCTCTATCCAATTTTACCCTTTAAAGTCCCACAAGCAGTATCATAGACTTGCGGGCAACTTGAGCAAACACATTTCCCGGAAACTATATTTGCAAATAGGTGCCATAGAAAAAGCTATTATAGCGTTGTACAGGTATCGCGGGGCCGTATGTTAGACACGTTGACGGCACAATGCATACAGAGTAGCTGGCTCTAACCACTCTAAAACTGAATACATTTCGCGAATCGAAACCATTGTTTAGATTCGAGTAAAAAGTGTAAAGCCTGTATATGTTACGACAATATTTTATTCTAAATTCAAACAACTAGGTGGTTTAAATTCACTTGAAATACCTTACAGTACTGTAGTAACTTTAAAAATTCTAAAAATTCTTAGTTGCTTTTCAATAACAATTTAGAAAAAAAATAATATACTTACCCGCTTTTTTATATAGATCAGATATTAATATGTGTATTAAAACTTTGGATTCTTCAAATAAAATGTCTTTAAGAGACTTATAAATTCAAAATTTAATCAACACTTTCACGGCTCCACAGTCCGTTTCACAAGGCATTTTTTTTTGCGAACTAGCGAACTGTGGAATCGACTTCCGGTCGAGGTCTTTCCTTAGAGAAACGACCTCCAATTATTCAAAATTATACTCCGCCCTCAAAGGTCAGCAACGGGTGCTAAACATGGGTGTCCATGGGCTGCGATGACGATTCATTACAATTATAACAATTTTACGCGTGAAGTTCTTGGAAAAACCAAAGAACAGAACTAGAAGCTGTCTATTTTAACAATTTTGTTCTACCTGTCTGGATGGTGTTCATACTTAAACCAGAATCATTACTGAAAATCTAACATACTATGAAATAAATATTGAACGCACAAAACAAAAAGCAATCAACCACACCGAAACACGAATTACATCACACAATAAAATGACCCTTTCCTTTGATAAATGGCCAACAGCAAAAATGTCATTTCCATCTCGGGTCTGCTATTAAAAGGACTAATCTTATGAGAGCCTGGAAAAAGCGAACCTTTTGTTTTTATAAGTGATTGATCGCGGGGAACACAATTAAGATGACCCAGATCAAGTGATCGAATGTGACAATGATTTGATTCTTGAATGAATGCGGGTCTAGTCTTTATAAAGGAGGCCTAGAAATCTGTAATGAGTTCTATAGTTTCTGTAAATGTTTATTCTTGTTTTTTAGTGTGCTTGGTTATCTAACTGTATTCTCCTGCACTGTACTAATGGGTATTATAAGCACACTTGAAATATCCTTTGGTGTACAGCCTAGTCTTAAAGATATGATCCCAGGGTTAATGTGTATGATAATCGTACATATAGAGTTAACCTATATTTTAATGTCGTTTTGCAAATAAAAGAAAATTTTTTTTTATATAAATATATATTTTTTATGTAGTTGTATTATAACAATTACGTTAAACGTAGCATGTTGTTGATTCTTCTACTGTTTCTCTTTTATAAACGATACCTTAAATAAAATAAAAGCTAAATTGGAAGCTTTTAAAATCTTAATAACATAAAGTTGTTTTTAAAATCTACTAATAATATTTTCCCTTTATTCTTGTTTACTACTTTTATTTTGAGGGATTCCAATTATACGAGAAATATTCATGTTTCAACTTAGATGACAACTGATTTGATACGAAGTTTTATTATTTCTAGATATTGTTTCTTTGATGTTATTGTGTGGCCACGATAATGTGTCATATTGAGCGCTGAATCTAATTTCATCTCTGAATCTAATAAGGAATCAGTAAACCATGGAGATCCATTTCCCTTAATATATAAAACATTGTTTTTTTTCATCTGTATTCTATACGTTAAGTGAAAAAAAGACGTTGATTATTTAGAAATAGCACTAGTATTATATTCATGTTATACATGAAAATATTATATTGTTACAAGAATGAAATGTTTCTCGATTTTTCTGCTTATATGTACCAAACAGTGGGAAGTGTTAGAGAAAGCTTTTGCCAAGAGGCACACAAAATATCACAGGGCAAGCCTAACTAAGACTAAGGGAAGCTGGTTTCTTAACGATGTTTTCCTTCGCCGTTCACCGTTCACCGTTCACCGTTCCAGCGAATATTAAATGAGCACATAGAAAGACAGTCGATTGAACAGGGATTGAACCTACGAACCTAAACGACGAACGAATGAGAGTTGCTTGCTGAAACTACTGTTCAACACTGCTTCGGTTTTCTACCCCAATACTAGGTATTAACTCGTAACATTACATATTATTTTTATGTGGTATATAATAAGGTATATTATTGAGTACACAAAAATAAATATTTCTTTATGAATGTTTAATTCTCTATTTTAGTGGCCTCAATTTAGGGTAACCATGAAGTGTGAAATCACTTAGGATTTATTTCTCTGATCAATTTCGTACAAGGTTGTAAAGATTCAATAAGAAAATTGATCTCATTTCCAACATTACTGTTTTCATTCTAAGGTTTGTTAACAAGAATATTTTTATGTTAACCACAGATATTTTCGATTAATTTAAAAATTTATAAGGAAAGAGATTTTCAGTTTTAATCGACTAAAATAAACGTATATTTGGATATATTATTTATTTGATCAGTGTTGACCAAATTTTAGCGAGTTAGAATTTTAGAGAGCAAAAAGCTTTAGCGAGTGACTCTCATCCATGTTGTAAGTTCGATGCTCGGCTGTGCACCAATGGACGAATTCACTCGATATTTACTCGAACGATGATGGAAACATCATGAGGACACCGGCTTGCCTTAGACCAAAAAAGTCGTTGGCCTATGTCAGGCACAGGAGGCTGATCACATGCTTGCCCTATTAGTTTTACAAACGATCATGAAATAGATACATATATCTGAAGCTAAAAAAACATATGATAGTAAATACTGGCGAACAAAACGTGCAAGCGGTTAAAAGAGAAATTTTCTTCAGCGGATCTTTATATCAAAGAAAAGCAATTTTTTTAAATATTGATGCCATATGTAATTGTTTCACTGTAAATTCTTTTACAGTTTTTTATTAAATTAAACAGCGCTTCAAAGCTTAATTGGTGCGAAAGTAATCGGATAATTTACAAACGACTCCATTACTTTGCAGCTCAATGAACATTTAAACCCATCAAAGATGAACCCACAGTGTATATTTAACAGTTGAGGATATTTTTTTTTATAAAACCAAAAAAATCTGTAAACGTATCATTAAGCATCTCACAGATTGTATCTTTCTTAAGTAGTCAATTGTCAAAAACATCATAATTGTGTCAAAAACTGACAAATGACAAGGCCTGTTCCCGACAAATGTGACTAGCAAGTTAATATGTAATAGTTATGAGTGCTGTTATCTATTTGTGACCTGTGATTCAAAAAAAATAAGTAGAATGTTGGTAAATAATGTTAACTCAACGTATTATTGAAAATTTTAAGGAATATTGATTTGCTCAAAATATGATTTCGAAGTATGTACTAAGTAAGTGTATATATAAAAGGTACTCAATATCGTTAATTACTAAGCAGCCACCAAAACGTCAAGACAAGACACAATAGTTTTTTTTGTTTTTTTTTAATTCTGATTCTGTCAAAAACATCGATCCTTTTTCGCACTCCTCTACTGTTTTATTTAAAACAACTGTTAATGTCCTAACTCTTACATATATATGTGTCGTTGTCATGTTTTGTTTTGTTTTGCTCTGTATCATATAGTTATATTAGTGAAACCTATTGTGGATACATCCAATGTGTTTATGTTAACTTTATTTTTCTTGTAAAGATGTATCAAATAAATAAAGTACTTTAAAATTTTTACATATGGTTTTTTTTAATTTAAATTTTATGAGGATGAGCTGTGGTATGGGATGCTACTTGTGCGGACACGTTCGCCTCGTCTTACCTCCCTCGGACAAGCACCAAGGCACCTGCTGGCGCGGCTGCAGAGCAGGCGGAAAATAATACGGCTCAAATATAGAGACTTTCCTGCAACATTGGAGTAGAGGCTCCTGGGCCGTGGGGTGCACATGCACTAATTAAAGATTAAAGTTTCCGCCTGGTAGATAGTACCGGTGATCCCAGAGCTGGTGATTTCCTCGCTCAACGAATGAGTATCGCAAGACTGCGAGGAAATGCTGCTAGAGTTAAAGGTACACAGGTTAATTTTATTTATATATTTTTAATAATTATTATTACTATTTAGGTTAATAAATAAATATACTTGATATTTTAAATATTATGCTTGTTTAAACTACAGTTAAACGCAATGAGATGTTTACAATACATTAATGCTACTAACTGAATCATGCGTGTTGAGATAAGCTAGAAAATTGATCTGCCGTGCATGGTCAGTAATATTGACTAGCCTTTTAACTATGTTTTTTTTTGTTGCAAGAGGCGAATGGAGGTTCACCTGAGGTTAATTGATCCCGCCGCCCATGGACACTCGCCCTACCAGAAATCACGCAAGTGCGCTGCCAGCCTTTAAAAATTTGAAAGCCTTTTTCTTGACCCTAAGACAAATTGACTCGGAAATACTTCAGCGGGTAGCTAGTTCCACATAGTATACATATACGAGTATAATATATTGTAATATGCCCGATAGCAAAAACAGTTAAATAAGCTTATTAGAAGTAGAAAACATTAAAAAAATTTTGGCTTCACGCGCGGTGATTTTTCTTTCGTGAAATAATATGTCCATAAATATTGTTACATCACGAAGTTAACAATATTTATGGACGATTATAAATTATCTTACTACAAAAACCGACAGCCATAAAAATAGAACAAAGAAAATATTAGGATATTGTGATATCCGCTATGAAAGGACTAATATAATTTCGGTTAGGCCATTTTAATTTGAATTTTTCCCACAAACAATCCTGGAAACGATTTTGAAATGCTTTATTGCGGCCCTTTTTTGAATACAATTGAAAGAAATTGTTGTTTGCAATTTAATAACCTTTTGATCTGATTTATATAGTACATTTGTTCTGGGGTTCATTTGTCTGTTACCATATAACACTGATATTTTTGAGGTTTCATATAAAATTGGCCATCCTTTTTCTGCTGAAACGAGTTAATCTTAGGAGACTTTTGGTGTTTCCGTTGGACGCCTTTATGGTCACAGTACACTACGACCAATGAGCGCAGGTGAAGACGGTGCATAGTTAGTCTTATGTAACTAATCAATCCGTTAACGCGATTGACCATAGATTATAGATGTTTTTAAAAACAAAAAACAAGTTATTAATTTTAAGAAAAAAACTTTGAAGTTCAAAGGCAAAGTTTCAAAGGGTTAGTGGATATAAACAATATTTCATTGATAAAATATTTCCATATTATGAAAGCTTTGGCTATATTAATGTTCAATTATAGATCTGCAGAGAATTTGCCTTTTCATTTAAATTTATGTAAATGTATAGGAACGTGACGTATAACAATGATCTTGATCCACAAAACAAAATTTATTGTTGACTGTAATTGTTATATACAAGGGTGCGTTTGCATTGTAAATAATGAGTATAAGCTATAGTAAAATCACTGAAGTCTGTCTTGTGTTCGTTAATTAAGTCCTAATTAAACGAGCATTAAGAGTTTGTTTTATACATGAACTTCCTTTTACGAACTTCCAACTTGCAGTATTAGAAGCTACATAACCTATAATGAAAAACAATACTTCTGTGTACAGAATAATAATGTGCTGCTATCCAAATCTTTTTATACTTTCACCAAAATTAATAATATATTATATCGATTAAATAAAAATAATTATTTTTTAACCAAAAAATAGCTGCAAAATATTTCTAATTATTATTCAATTTTGTGTCGTGTAAACTTATTTGCAAACTATTTTTTTACCTCTGGCTTCTTTGAATTATATTAATAAATCTTTAAGCATTAATCATAATTTATAAGCACCACCGCCACCTCTTAACAGACCATAGTATTACTTAAAATCAGCTGAGCCTTCCACTCGTGTCCTCCTATTCTATTAAAACCAATAAGGCAACACAAGAAAAAAAAAAGAAACTAGAACCAATGAGTGGCCTCGGCCTCACGAATCGCGTGCACAAACATAATGCTTGCAATTTATAATATTAGAAAGTTTATGTAAAATTAAAAAAAAAAGACAATGATAAAATAAATAAGTAATGGCAATACTTGACTATTATAATCTTATTAATTTATTTAAAGGCAACTTCAACCGTCTTCTGTTACATTGTCAATATACAGGCCTCAAACGTTCACTAGGAATATGTTAAGCATTAATTGCGAAGATAGAATGTATAGACAGTACTTCAGACGGGGTTTGACGGACAACCTTAGCTTTAGAGACAGGCCCATACATACTTCTACTACTAAGAAAAGCCAACGTTGCAAAACAATTAAATAAATTAATAAAAAATAAAAAAGCCTATATATTTCTTGCAAAGAACAAAGTAAACTTAATACATACATATTTATTTTTTTAAATAAGTAAATTATACTAATTCTTTTTCCCAATTATTTAATGGGGCTTCTAAACGGGCCATGTTTTGCTGCAATTGATGGCTGCACTATTGACAACTAATTGCCCGGCCACCACAAAAATGTTTTAATGCAGATGATGGCCGAGCAATCTATGGCCGGGCCATGTGTTGCAATATGTCTGCAATAGTATGGCCCATGATGCAGACTCCTAAACGGGCCACACATACCGGCAACAATGGCTGACGAAATCACACTTGTCGCAGCAGCTTATATTAATTTAAAAATAACAGAAAAAGAAGAGATTGTGGATTCGAAGTAAAACTATAAGAATACAATTACAGTGAAGTCTCTTAATATGAATTTATTATGAGCTGTAAATGACCTATTTATGTTCACGTCAAATCCAGTAAAAATTCTAACCCAATAACTTAATCTAATAAATTTTCACGCACTAGTAAATTTGTTACGTTAGATAATTACATTACAGACATAATATTCTATTTATTTTCGTTTAAATTCTTTTGCCTATCCTATTTGTGTTATAGATAATGTTTAGGTGTATGATATTTGCATTTTGCGTTAATTTAGAGAATTATTAAAACCATTGCTTTGTTGCTGTAGGTCAAAAATAAATTTATACTACAGATACTAGAAATTCCTTACCTTGTTTTTGGTTTGATTCAATTGATGCCAAAGTGAAAAGAACATACCAATTCTTAAAGCCAGCAACGCACTCACCAACCCACTCGCATTGAGACTCTCCATGGGCGGTGGTATGACTTAATATCAGGCGAGCGTCTGCCCGTTTGCCTCTGTTCTATAAAAAAATATCAAATTAATTCCCTTATATTTATTATTTACGTCAATTCTTTTTCATAAACATTTCGCATATTTTTGTCAAGACTCCCTTGCCTTTTTATTTATAAGTTGGAGTTTATATAAATCAATATATATATATATATATATTTTGATATGTATTATTTTACACATTTTTTTATAATTATATAATATATATATGTTGAAACAACATAGCATTACATTTAATTAATGCTAAGCAATATCATCAAGTAATGGAAAATCGTGGTATATTTTTCCTGGAACTGGGGAGCTCATCGTTACGCTGTACAGGCAACGGTTACAGAGTTTTAAGTTCAGTCTCCTTGCGTCGTTCGCAGCGGACGGACGTGCGTTATAATTAAAGATTTCACGTACATTCTGTGGGAGTGAAGTGTTTGTGTTTCGGATTATTAATTAAGTGAGTTTGTAAGTATCAATATTTGTGAGAGTAAAATAACTTTGGAGATTGTGGTTATTGCTATTTTGGTATCAAAGTTAGACAGTAAAACTTTTCACATACATTAGCATAACTAGAACTTTATATTTTTTTAGGTTTTCTATATAAAAGTTTAATAAAATAGTAACTTTATACATTTGCATTAAAAAAGGTTTTTTTTGTGTTAGGTATATGGAGAAGTTAAATTTTTTATGTAATTTATAATTCTTTGTTGACTTAAGTTATTGATTGAATTGGGTTTCAATTCTGAAAAAATATGATCAAATAAACGGAAAATATTTGTCATTTGAAAACACTTTAAAAACTTTTTATACATAATCTATGCCAACCTTATAAAATATAAACGCAAATTTCAGGATGTAACGAAAATGTAGGTATATTAAATTTAAGCAACCTTTTCAATCGCAAGCCATTGCTAATTAATTGATTGATCATTGGAAGAAAATTACCTGAAAGTTTCTTTATAAATGATTTATTGGGTATGACGTAAGATACCTTGAATTATTCATTCAATTATATTAGATATATCAGTTTAAAATACTATTGAATTATGTCTGTTAAATATATAACGTTAAATGTGTATTGTATAAATGGCAGTTCCATTAAAAATTGTTAATTACGTACTATTGTTTTTCGCAATTTTATGTATTAGACCTAGAAGAAAATGTCAACTCATCCAAAAATATATATTTATAAATAGTAAATAAAACCACCGTATTCAAACTTGCTTAAATTTATTCAATGTGATTCATAATTTGATCTGGGAATAAAAAAGATATTGGTTGGGTCTCACACATCAGTTCGTATGCCTGTAGTATTATTAATTTCTGGCATCCGCCCTTTCTAGGATTATAATATTCATTGAGTTACTATATAATACCGAAATATTTTACTTATTTACGTAAAATATCGCAAATTATTCCATGATGCTATTTATAAACTAAGGCTGTTATAAAATCTATTCATATTTATATATTTCGGTTATAGAATTTAAGCCAAATACAAGAAATACAACTCATCCAATTAAACAACACTGAAAGTAAATATTAATTGTTCTTGACTGAATTGAAATACGTAAAATATATGAGTCGCACGCTTTTATTGAACACGTATTATAGAAAATTAATAGCGTGTCCTAATTACAGGCAAGGCTCTCAATTTCTTTTTGAATGGCTATTTATATAATGCACTTACAAAAAATATAATTAAACATCTAAGCTCGTCACATTTCAATTGTTTTTTCATGTGCTTCATAAGTGAGAACAGCTTTTTAAGTAAACGATAATATGTAATTATAAAAAAACCTACTAAGCTTTAAGTAGAAACAATAACCTTTATAAATGTCCGAGTTTAAGAAATGCTTCTATTAGGTCCTCGAACAGTTGCAATAATCTCTGTTATAACGACTTATTAGATTTATTTAAGAACATGTATTCATTTTGATGACGTGACGTACGTGCTACGACGCCTACCTCGGTGCGACTAAGCTCTTATATTTTCTTTTAATAGTGTCAAGTTAACTTAATGCTTATAGATTTTTTCCTTTTTTTGACAATACCAATGCAGTAAATCATTCAAAATACATTACTAGCACTACATTGTCAGTGAACATTCTATCTAATAAGCTACATGATCAGCCTTCTGTGCCTGACACACGCTGTGGACTTTTTAGTAATACAAGCTGCTTTACTCAGAATTATTTCATTTACATTCCTGTTTTAACGAATGTCGATTGGTACAAAGCCGGCAATCGAACCTATGATCTCAGGGATGAGATTCACTCGCCAGTGCTACTAGGCTGCTGCTGTCTCAAATATTTTTTTCTTCCTTCTCATCAACTTACCTGTTAAACCTGAATATAACCAATAGAGGATATTTATATATATTTAGAACATAATCTTCATACTTGTTCAACAAGAGTGAAATTGAAATAATTTGTTCGATAAAATGTATAATTAAAATTTGCATCAAAGGATAAGAAAATTCTGTCGCAAAATGCTATTTGATTTAGGGTAAAAGGGTAAATGACGGATATGACAAAACGGAAGTCTTTTGACAGACTTCTGATGACTTTGATCTAACGTTAACGAGTGGATTTTAATTAGAAATGAATGTCAATTTATTAATTTACCATGGTCTATTTATAATAAAAAGATTATCCACGGAACAAAGTTACCGCCTCCATGATTAGGTTGGTATGAGTAGAAGTGTATTGTACCGTAAGTAATAATAAAGGTTATCATTCTCACTTATTATATTGGAACGACGTTCCTTGTCGCGCGTTGTGAAAGGATGCTAGACGGAAAAAAATCTTACGAAAAGTTGTCACGACACTTTTTGCTATAGTTGTTCTAATTCACCGGTTCTCGACCGATCACCGAAGTTAAGCAACGTCCGGCGAGGGCAGTACTTGGATGGGTGACCGCCTGGGCACATCTTGTGATGTTGTCTTTTTTTTTCTTTTCCAAGGGATAAAAAATGAAAACAACAAAGTATTAAGTGTTAATTCAAGACATAAATAAAATAGAATCCCAAACATATGTTTCCTACTACAATTACCACAAGCCAATTATTACTAAAGCCTACTACTGATTAAGTTTTAATAACATTACATTTGTTAATAATAAAAAAAATATTATAACTTAAAAAAATAAAATTTTATTACAATTCCTTCACTAATTGATCGAAAGGAACTTCGTTCCATCCGGGTTTCCCTTGACACCTTTCATCAAGTTTATATTATTTATGTTTCTTAATCTATTATTTATTTTATTTCGACTTAGGGTTCTTCAAGAAAAGAATGTAGGAATTCTTAAATGGTCAGTAGCGTGCTTGCGGGCCGTCTGACAGTACGAGTGTCCAACAGCATGTGAGCCTCCTGCTGGTTTGCTTCCTGTAACAATAAAAAAAAAATATTATAGTGTGACAATGAGTAGTGTAAGCCTAATACCTAAGTGCGTGAACGCGTCAATAATTTTCTGGCTAAATGCCCATTAATACTTGTGCACATCCAGCGTGTATCAAGCAGACAATATGACAAATTAGAACACTGACACCGGAGTTTTTATAAATGCAATAGTTTCATTTTTAAGACGTTCCGTATATATTTTAAACGACAACATTACTTTAAGCAGAATCTATCAATTCAATTGAGCGACGTGATTGAATTATCCAATTGATGGATTCTCGCTCGGAATAGTTATCTGATTCTGACAGGCTATTTTATTTTTTATATATATATTATATATTAAATATATATAATTATAATTATTAAGGTTTTATTGATTTGTTATAATAATTTTGTTTTCAATAACCATTACCTTAAATACGAAAATATCTTGATAACCATAATTCTATAAATAAACGTATTATGGTATTTTTTTTTGATCTTGCCACACGCTACTACTTTGTGGACGCAGCTGCCTCGAGAGGGATTTCCCAACCCGCCTATCCTGGGACCCTAAAGAATGAGCCGGTAACATATTTGGGCACCTTTTGCCAGAGTAGGCTTTGTTAATTAACACTTAATAAACTCGTCTCCCCTTGTTTTATAAAAAAAATACTTGATTAAAAGACCACACGTATTTTAGTTATTTGTAAATCATTTGTAGATGTTTTAAATTCTTTAAGTGCCCTGCCGAAATAATTTCCTATCGTTTGAAGACTCGTCTTATTTTGCAGATTGCACAAGTTAGTACAGGAAAAACTGTATCCTCGCTTAACCATACTAAATCGCAAAGTAATGATTAATGTTTATCTATGTATCAAACGTTATCGGAAAACCACAGCGCAAAACCATAAGTTACGAACTAGTCGAAGTCTAGTAATTAAAATATTTATAATACTGAATATTAGTAATTAAAATGTTCCTATATTATCGTTCAATGCGATAAATTTATTCTTAAGATGACCTACTCCTTGAGGTGTTTAAGTTATCGAAATCGAATAGACATGATCTGCTGTGATCGGGAAGCTGGCAGAGCATTTTACGATTTAAAGAAAAATCCTACGGTACAATGGAAGTATTGTGCGTGTTGCCAGAACTCCATTTTTTTGTGCTCTACTGGTAAGTGTTCTGTTTACTTCACAGACACACCCCTTGACGGTCTAAATTAAAATTTATATATTTGTACACATAATATTTTTATTATCCTATCTAATATCGTCAAGAAGAAATGGTTATTCATTTTAATACAACACTTCATAACAATTCCATTTCATCCTAACAATGGCTTGTTAACACCGCCAATGAAAATTATAATTTCAAAATAAGAACGCCATTGTTTTGTTTGAGATCTTGAACAACTCGTAAATTGTTTTAACCCCCCGCGATGCTCAATTGTTTTTACTTGACATTGAAGTCGGTTAAGCAAACGGCTCAAATTATTGCTTTTACTTGAAAAGTTAAGGGAGTTTGAAACAAAAACAAATAGGTTCTAAGCCTTTTCTTAGGCACTCTGCTTTAAATAAGTTACAACAATAACAATAACCTTTGTGTTCGAGTGATTTCTTTTATTATTATTACGAATGGATGTTAAATTACGATAAACAAATCTTCGTAAGTTATAATTTTCACAAATGATGCAAGAATTTTGAATAAAATTTTTATTGATGTTATATAACGAAGTGCATATAAAGAAAAATATAGTTTTACCATTTTCTTAATTTTAGTAGTAATAATAAATTAAAAATGAAAACAAAGAAAATTAAATAAAATTTAAAAAGATGGATCCCTGTGGTAGAGTACCTTTAATGCTGGCAGCATTTTTTCGATCTATTGCGATACTTATTCGTTGACAGAGAAAAAAAAAGGCAAAAATGTATGTAATATGATTGTGTCATCTTAAAAAAATCCTAACACAACTGCACGGTGTCAATAATTTTTAATTGTAAATACTGTATATTTGATTTTTATATATAGGTTTTACAGATCGATATATTTCGCCAATAAACTAGACAATTATTTGAATTGTAAACTTTTGTGATTATTTTATGTAATAGGAGGCGTGCAGGCGGCTCACCTAATGTGAAGTGATACCGCGGCCAATTGGCAGTCACATTGCCAGAAGGCATGTGTGTGGCCTTTTAAGAGATTGTACGCTTTTTTCTTTAAGTATCTTAAGTCGAATTGGTTCGAAAATTTGAAATGCTTCAATGGGCAGCCGGTTTCACTTAGCAGTGTGCATGGCAGAAACTACCTTCAGAATCGCTCAGTTTATTGTTATTGTAAAAAGCGTCCGAATACTTGAAGTTCTCCCAGAGAAAGATAAAAACACTTCAGTTTTATTGTAGGGAAGTTAGAATTTGCTTACATCTATCCTTATTATTTAATAGTCTTAATTAAATAATCTATAAATTGTTCAGTCCCAGAACAATTTATAAAATTCATTTTTTTAGGGCTATGGCGTCGTTCAAGAATACCGTAAGCACTATAATATGGTTATAATTATTTTATTTGGTGATTACGTCAACAGCAATTATTTACTACTTATACATATTATCCATGCTTGAAAACGAAATGCATTTTTTGATACCTACGAACAAAATGTACGTTTATTTACTATTATTTTTGAGAGCTTTGAATACTTTTGCTGACAAGCGATAAAATTCTGCCTCTTAAGACAAATTAGTACGCAATAATGTGTGCCAGAAAATGCGAACTTTAGTTTGTACCACCATTAAATTTATTTTGTACCATTCTTCAATTCTTTCAAATCAATTATCATTATTATTTTTTACAATATAGGACAAGAGCCAAACCTAAGTCAAAGTCAAACATCATTTATACATTTATGATTGCCAAAAAAAGGAACATTTAATGCTTTTAAGTTTACATTTACTGCCAGTTCTCAAATCAAGGGCGTAGAACGAACGGAAGAGAAGAACTGGCAATAAACTCTTTAATCGCCAACCATTTGCTAGTTCATTCAACGGACCACTAATGTTAATAATGTTAAAATAGATTCCACTTTCGGACGAAATTAGTCCTTAAAAGTGTTCAAAAATTGGTTTTTTAAAGAAAACACTTTTTTACCGAATTGAAGCTATGTATATGAACTAAAAGATGAAGGGTTTCTGATTTTAGTCGATATCAACTCTTGGGGAAATAAATACCGAGAAACAACTTTTTCTAGAGCTGTGATCCTTTTTTTGATATTCAACACCTTTTGTCTTTAGTCACCGTGACACGTACCCTGTAAAGCACGCGAAACGTCGGATAAATTTAAAATTATGTTTAAAGAATTATAAGTTTACAATAATATATGGCTTCAATCCATTAAAAAGTGTTTTCTTTAAACGTGTAAACGCTATGTTAATAAAAAGCAATAGTAATTGGTTTTTTTTATTAATAATACCTTACATTTCATTCCTAACGTAAATCTAAACTTCTATGATTTGGCATTAAAACCAAAAATTTAAAACTTCAAACGTTATTCAACAGTGGCCATGCAACAAAATCATCTAAAAATATATTTCCCATCCTACAGGATATTTGAAGTTATTATAGTACAATCGCAAACTCAGCACTTAATTATCGCTAATACCGAAGACATTCACCGACATTAGATAATGATGATTGAGTAAGCGATTTATTACAAGCCGAGGTAAATTAAGCCACATTTCAGAGAGCACTTACATCTATCGATCACAGACAATTAGGACTTGATGTATGGTACTGAGAGTAGATCTATTGTCTCCAATTGTTCTAATGTGTCAGTAAATATGACTGAATCGGTGAAATGGGCTTTGATTACCGAGTGTGGGATGGATTTTTACTCGGAACTTAAATAGTGACTACCATCACTTCTCGGCAATGATCGGACATTGGACATCATTATAGTCGTCTTGTATAGGCACACACTTGTATGTTTATCGTGATCACCAAGATTATTATTATTACACTAAAAAATATCTGAACGTAGCACGATGCTGAATAAGCCCTGGGATTTTTGAAAGTTGTTGAATAAGAGAGTTCGGATTTAGATGATTTGTAGAGTTTTGATGACAGCGTGATTCGTGGATGTTTGTATATTGAAAAAAATCTTGCCAAACATGAAACCCGTGTTTACCACAATGAAACTGACCATTAATGATATTAGCTCTGCAGTGTAAAACCGCATTTAAGACCACAACCGCAGCTAATTACAAAAACAATCTCCATCTGTTTGGTGAAGTATGCTTTCAGTATGATTGAAATTGATAATTTAATTTACTTTAAAAATATGTTTTTATCATAAGCTTGATTTTAAGATTGAAAACTAGTGTAATATTTAAAAAGGCCTATTACTATTATAAATATAAATTTATAGGACAGAATTGTGCTGTAGTGTTTTCAATGCAAATTTTTATTGTTTAAGTTCTTTTTATAAATACCAAATTGGAAGCTAGAATACTAAGTTGCATTTTACCTAACATCGGGTGAGGAAGGCTCATTTGTTCAAAAAAGAAATACAAGCAAAATAACTTTACAGGAATATATGCAGTTAAATGTTACGCAAAATATACATTTGAATTTTTAGTACAATGCATAGTAAAGCTATGGTAGAGATAAAAATGTTATAATTATATTTGGCATTAAATTAAAGATACGATTATTACGTTTATGATATGGATGGTATGATAATTTAATTTAATTGTTTATTTCGGAAAACAAGGTTCCATATCTATCGATCTATCTATCTTCCATATAATTACTAACAATTACAACGTGATGACTTAAATCTAAGTGTTAGTAGGTTTACATTATATTTATACCCGACACATTCCGCATGAAATGGTGGAACGGTGATTGAGGTATGGGCAATGGTTACAAATAAGCAATACTTACAAATAAGCGTTTCTAAAAATGCCAAGCATTTACAATGTACATAATTATGTAACGAACGTTAACGAAACACGGTAAATAAATTTCCAAAATATATAAAAACTGATACTGCGACTGACTCAAATTCCAATTAATTATATTAAAAAAGCCCCCGTTAACAATCAAATCACCTCCCTGTTGGGCGTGACCCCAACGTTGAGAAACACTGATCGTGACGAAAACTCAACGTAATTTCGGTATTGATTTCTCATATTAAATATCAAGTTCATCTAATATAGAAGCCAAGTGAAAATCGACGCGATTCATCAAACATTGCCCTTAATCCATCAAGTTGAGCCTACTTAGACTCGACTCGTGTTAGATGAGCCCCTAAACCTTTAAGAATGTCTGCGAAGATACGGCGTAGCTTACGTTAGGATGATACTCAACTGTATGGAAATATTTCAGGAGCATTTTACATTGGCAAATTTTCGTCGTTTGTTCGTGAAAATCTAGTTAGTAAATTTGTCGTTCAATACCTAATATATTTTTCGGTAAAACGCGTTTTAATGTGGAACATTATAAGCGTAACAAAATATGTCTTAAGCACTAGCAAGTTACCGATAATCAAAAATGCTTTAATTAGCCTATTAATATTGTAAATGAATACTCTTTATAACGTTTATATTAAAAATAAACATAGGAAGTATAAAAAAACTCCATACCATGAGCTCATACTATAGTGCTAATACACAGCGTTAAAACTAGCGTGTCCCAACGTGGGGCACATACCCAATAGGGGGCAAATCTATTGAAAAGGGGGATTTAATTAATTAATTAATTTAAAAAAATATTTAATTATTTGGAATTTCAATTTCACTCATTATATATTTTTTTTATTTTACTTACTGTTTTTCGTTAACAATTTCCTAATAATTTCTTCCTCAAACCTACAATTTAAGTGTCAAATGTGAACATTCAACTATTTTTATAAAAGTTATGTATACACATGTTGAATGAAAAATGGTTGGGTTTCACTGGTTTATAAATTTCAAACGATGATAAATAGTTAAAATAATCAAAACTCTGTCGTAGTTAAATAATATTTTTAATATATTTCAAAATGCCTAATGATTTTTTTTCTAAAAGTCTTTCTGAATTCCTATACATGAATCGCATGAATTTAACAAACATATGGGTCGATTCGGTTGAAAACAAATCAATCTTCAGGGACACATTGTTAGGCGAGGGACTAGATAATCCGTACTTATGTATAAATTGTGATCTTAGCTTATAAAGTTATGAGGTTAGAGAACCTCAAAGGGTTACAAACAATATAGGCAATTTGTGTGGAATTATGTGAGATATTGTAAGTTTGAATAACATAAGTGGTTATAAATCTAATTCCACAGACCCGCGAATTTTAAACTGAAAATGTAAGGGCATCTCCGCTTGAATCAACAATTGTAAAAAAAGTCTATACTTTGTGTTTTGATTACAATAAATTAATTTAAACTAATAATTTTAATAAAACAATTGAAGTCTTAAAAGTAAAGTAATTATTTTCAGTAACTATTATGTCAATATCTAATATTGTGTAGCAATACATATTTGGAACGTATTCATTGATTTTTTCAAATAAGTTTTGTATTTTTTAAATATAACACTACGTACGTATGTGTTACGCAAAACGAACCAAATTCGAGTCTAGTTGCGGAAATTGAGCCCACCTACCTAATACCTAATAACACTACGTATACATAATTAGTAATTTTCAATTGCGAATTTTCGGTGTGCTAAATCGTGAAATTGACTCCCGGTGGGTTCTTCGACGACCCTGCATTGTTTAAACAGATCATACTCCTCCCTCAAAGGCCGACAACACACCCACTGAAAGGAGTGTCCATGAGTTCCCTTTATGGGTGTCCCATACTTGCGTTGGCTCCCCTCTTTAAAATAGTAATAATAAAAGAATCATAAAAATGTAATATATTCCAAACAAACTTTTATAACATAAACATGCAATAAAAAACAGTTTATCTTTCGTTTCAGATAATGCACGTCAAGAAGCGACAACGTAAGCGACGATCAAAACGCAGTGCGGTAAAATGAACGTTACTGAATATGTAATATTATCGACTTGAGATCGAAAATGGCATCCACAATACGCCCGCCGGGCGAAGTTTCCAGCAGAGATTTGTTAGTTGTGCTTCTGTTCTTGTGTCAGACGATAGTTTGTGACAGTCAGTGCCCGAAGTTCGCGGAGCGGCCTCTAGAGACGAGGGTACTAGATGCTTCCATAGTTTTTAGGGCGGTTGTGGTTGAAACCCACTTGCAGGTAAATTTATTTATACTATACATATTTTAATATCACTTTTACGTAAGAAATATAGTGGTAAGATTTAGAATTTATTTATCAGAATCGGTTGCGAATGAAGAATTTTAAACATTACAACTTCTATAGATACAATATTAAAGGATTGAATGTTTGTCACTTATGACGCTTCATCAAAGGTCGTGGGTGTAAAAAAATAACCATTTAACGGAATACAAAAAGCATTTTACCTCTGTTAGTAAAGGTGTTTGCTTTATAAACTCTCTTCAATACCGCATTTACAAAGAAAAGTTGTCAAATGGCATTTTTAGATGTCAAGGTTCAAGACAGAATACGAAATACCACCCGTATCAACTTAATTCCGTCGAACCAATTTGTCTTAGGGTTCTTCAAGAAAATAACAATCAATTCTTCAACGACCAAGCCTTCTGGCAATGTGAGTGCCCATGGGCGGTATGACTTAAAATCAGGTCAGACGTTTGCCTCTTTATATATTAAAAAAAACTAATTTAATGCCTGCTGCGTCTTCTTACCTCAGTCTTTGCCAGTTTGGACCTTGATTAATCTACAATCGCAAACTTTATTAAATTCAAATATATATAATAAGGCGTATGTTTGTTACTACGTCCTCTTATATATCACACTGCAAATCATTTCATACTGTTAATTTCTGAATAAATTTTGCATTTATCAAATGTCAAACAGTGCAATGTGACGTTCCGACCATGGGATGAACAATAATTCCGATATCGGAAATGATTTAAAGCTGAATTATGCTAACCTGATTGCATTTGCATTGAATTGTTATTGTGATTTAGGTAAATAATCGCTGCATATTTGACTGATTATTTGTTTTCGACATGAAAGGGAAACAAAACGAGAATATAAATTGTAATACCCTGAATACGTATGTATGGAGAATATTACAAATACGGTTTCCATATATATTGTGTAATGCTTTGGGAGTACAGCGCCGAAATGGGCTTTAAGTGCACAGGCACTAATTAAATATTTAGGTTGACGCCTACGACGAGTACAGGTGAGCCCAGAGCTAGTGCTTTCCTCACGAATAAGTATAACAATAGAGCGAGGATGCTACCAGCGTTAAAGGTACACTGCCACAGGGACCATGCTATTGCATATATTTTATCCCGGACTTTAAGACGGACCCGTTCTTCTCAGAACAATGCCTCCTGGTAGTTTTGCGAACGGATGGCGTAGTCTTGCTCTTTCGCGAATTTTGATTGATTGATAAGCGCGAACGAATCAAGAAATTTCGTAACAAAAATTAACCTAACACACGATGACGTAATATAGGTGCAGCCGGTGCAGCCAGTACGCGTCAGAGTAGGACAGAGTTTATAGTAGTGTTAGTCTGAGTCTGGTAAAGTGGTAGATAAAAATAATATAAAAAAAGAAATACTGCATAAATAAAAAATTATAATTGTATAAGTTGATAATAAATGTCCAAAAGCTGTCCAAAGCTTTACAGCGGTAGTCTTAAATTTTCTATTTTTTTAATTTTAATTACTATTATTTTTACTAGATCGAGTCTAGATCATTACTTTGATACCAATTCTAAATAACTTAACTTACCTATTATTATGACATTATCTTAATGTTTGTTTTATTTGACATTATAAAAATTAATATGACAATTGCCTATTTAAATATGGCGGATTATGTGGATTTTTATAAATTATTAGTTTAAATGTTTAAACGATTAGAAATATTGTAAATATACAGTATTTATTTTGTGTGTTAGAAATAAATATCTATAGGAAAAAAATCCGTATACCTCACAATGTTTTCTTCTGTATACAAACAAGTGTTAATTGCGCACGTTGAGAATCCACATACCAACCAGGATCTGAATTACTCTAGGGGTTGAGACTCGCAAGCTCACTGTATGTATTTTTTTATATTATACATTGCTTTAAAGTCACTTTGCAGTGTCACACAATTCCAAAGTGATAAATGGCTGATAACTTTTTTACATTTTCATTTCGCTCGTAGAATATAGAGGTAATTTATTGCAGATCATAAAAATGAGACTGTAAAACCACCGTCCAGTTAAAGCGAAGCTATCATTTTTATTTACATAACAAATACAAGGCAAGAAATGTAAGGCAAGGTGCTTTTATAGCGTGGGCGAGTACCTAGATCATAAGTTTGAAATTAACGCGGGGAACATCACTTCAGATGTTATTAAATACAAGAAAAAGAAGCCTAACGATTAAATCGTTGTATTTTTTAGATAAGAATTATTACAAACAGTTTCGGGAATTGCGAGCTTTTTAATTGTTTAATATTTTTTTCTTTTTTTTAATATATAATATAGAACGAAGCCTGTACTCTTGATGAGCTAAAGTATTTCTGTCAATTTAGTCCTCTGTATTGTTTGCATAATGTATAAAATGGTAATGTACCCATATAATTAGTTTGTTGACAGTTGTATTATCTGTACTGTTTACATAATAAGCGATTAAACCTAGATTGTGTTCTTTAGTTCAAACGAGAGGACTTAAAAGGTTGCCTGGAAGAGATCGCTTGTTAGCGGTAAGGCCGCCCGTTGCATCCCTTGTAATTTTTAGGTATTGTTTTATTTTTGTTTCTGTGCAACGAAGTGTAAATAAATAAATAAAAATAAATAACTAGCGACACCTGTTATCTTCGGCTACGATTTAGTACGATGACGTCATGAGGTTGAGGGTCCT
Organism: Pieris mannii; assembly: GCA_028984075.1. NCBI lineage: Eukaryota > Metazoa > Arthropoda > Insecta > Lepidoptera > Pieridae > Pieris > Pieris mannii. Next base: position 2,496,820 of record CM054784.1, read on the forward strand.
CCCTTCAGAGAATAGAAAGAAAGAAATAGAAAGAATCCAAATAAATAATTATTGTCAATTGTTACAAGACACTAATAAGATCACATAATTGGCGTTACTTATCCGAATATTTTTCTCTTAACTCTTTTGTTTATTTATTGACTATTTTAGCAATATTGACATAATATATATAAAACTACTAGTGAACTCGCCGTTGACCTGCATGATATTTCAAACGATAAGAATATTATACAAAGTATGAAAGTACGGACTGCAGCGCCATCTGCCGAACTATTGTATTTGAATCTATACCATCCAGGACGCGCGTATTTTGATATTTGGAGAAAATATCTAATCTATTTTTAAAAGAGTACAATCGTGGTGCACAGATTACACTTTCCGGAAGCCTATTCCCGGTTTGGGAGAAAAAATAATTTTAAAGAACTACCCCTCAAATGTGTATTTTCACTTAAAATAAAGCGCTTCCTCTTAATCGCCTACTTCTTGCGCCTAACGTACTTCACTCATAAAATTTTTTTTCTTAACATTTTAAAAAATTCACAATATGTTCTTGAACTCTATTACATAATATTGGTTGAGTCATCCAAGAATTTAAATAGTGTGAAAAGCTTAAAGCATAAAAATATCAAATTGCAACATTAGCCCAAGTTAAATATATACTCGAGCACATGAGCGCATGAACTAACCATTTAGACGTTTCATTATTTTATATTAAGTAATAATTTAATTTAACCGAAATATGTCACGGGCAATTTTATTCGAATTGTAATTTGTAAGCTGTTGTTTTTAAAACGTTAAAATGGCCAAACACAAAAACAATTTTAAAACCAGGGTCCTGAGACAACATCACTTATCACTCGTCAAACTAAACAAATAAAAACGGTCCAGATTAGAGTTTTGCTTTTTCGTTATAACATTCATCTCTTATTTATCAAACCCAGAGTGGAGTTATTTAAAAATAAATGCTGAGTTCTGAAGTTTTTGTTTCTAATTAAAACTTGTTTTACAGTCCCGACTAGATGTAATTAATATAAATTAAAATGATTCGTATGTAGTTTGTGAAGTTATTACACTTTATGAGTATGAGTATTATGAAGAACGAAAAATTAAGAACGTAATACATTTGTATTATCTGCACATATTGTAAAGAAAATGGAGGACACCGTGAGCAATTTCTGCAAAAACCCTACATCTTTTAGTCGATACCAACTCCGGGGAAATAAATACAGATAACACAACATTTTCTACAGCTGTAATACTTTTTGACATTTAACACCTTTGTCTTCAGTCACCGTGACCACGCACGCTGTATAGCACGCGAAACGTCGGTTTAAATTTAAAATTATGTCTAAATAATTATAAGTTTAAATACAATAATAAATAACTATAATCCGTAAAAAAGTGTTTTTCTTTAAATGTGTAAAAGTTATGTTAATAAAAGACAATACTATGCACATATTGTATTATCTATACGTAATTGTATTTCTTCGTTTTTTTTTATTTTTATATATAATTGTCAAACGAGCCTGCGGGACGCCCAAAAACGCAGTCATCGCAGCCCATAGACACCCATTTTTAGTGGGTGCGTTGTCGGCCTTTGAGATCTCAAACTTTGTTTATCATAATCATATTTATTTTTAATATCACGCGTATTTCAAGTCGATACGTACTTAATTAGTTTTATTGGATGTACCTATTGCCCATAAATTTAATTATTAAAAAATAAGTGAAATAAAATGTTTCGTATTTTTATCTGTTTTGTACCATAATGTTAATAATATACACCAATAAATTGATTGTCAACCTTAATTAAGAATTTAAGTAAATCGAGTTATTAATACTGAATTATGGCGGTTAAAGCACTTGGGTATATGACATTAAAACGTATTTAATTAAACGTAATTAATTTTATATATAATGTATAACGAATCTTAAATATACTATATGTTATATTATATTTATATTGTAGGTGAAGTTATGCCCGCAAACACATAACGACTTCAATTACACAAACTATTTCACATCAAAAATTCTATTTGAAAATGGAACAAAGTTGTTTAGATCGAGTTATACTGCAATTTCGCTTCCAAATAAATACAGTTATTAACAGAGTGGAAGATTCAATATAAGAACTCGGATAGCCGTAGGCGTCTTATTAAATGTAAGATGAAACTCGTCATATGTATCTTAGGATGGCGAGAAAAAATGCACGCAATTTTACACCTTAGTACTTTGAAATAGAAGTGGTTTTTAAATGTAACATTTTACATTTAGAATTAATATTTTTCCGCTATTTTACGAGGCAAAGGACACGCGCTTAATATAATGAAAGTTCCCAAATGTACATTATATTAGCCGGACACAAAATCCTTTGTAGTGACAAAAGGTAAATTCACAATTGAAAAACGATTTTTAATATAAGCTTTACAGCTATTCTTAAAGATTTTTAATTGCACATGCTAGTTTGCTGTGACTAGATCCATACACAACTAAGATATTTTCAATTTTTTTGAAATATAGTTTTTGACAATGCTTTCAGTTACCGAAAGTGAACGACAGTGACAACTGTTAGTTATGAACTTGACAGCTAACTGTTATTATCATTTACCCTAACGCAACATTGAGCGCTAGTACAGCGAGGGTACATCTACTCTCTTATATAAAATATATAACCCACTTAAGTAAAAACATACGTATAAAAAATCAGCATACATAAGTTATTAGGCAACGGACGGTCTTATCGCTAACAAGCGATTCTTTCCAAGGGACCCTAATTTTCAACAATAACAAAGACACACGTACAGATGGTATAGTACAAGAAGTGCATAAATAATTAACAAAAAAACTCAAAATAACAAATAACACCTACCTATAACTAAAATAAAGTGAAATGTAAAGAAAAATCAAAAATATGAAAAATGAATCATTTGTATAAACAAAAAAAATATAAAAGCTAATCCAAGGTTAATTGATCACAATTAATATACGTTAAGCTTATTACAAGACTGAAGAAAAATTATCAAAAAAAAGATTTTTAAATAGATTTAATGACTGATAAAAATGGGTAAGGATTTCCATAGCAAGATACTTTGCACAATAAAGGAGGAGTGAAAGAAATCAGTTTTATGAGTATGGAAACAGAAGAATTAGATTGTCTGTCGTATATCCTTTGAACTACGTGTTCGATGGAATGTCGTGAAATTTCGTTCGACAATACAATTCGTGATTGTGTACTGACTTTTGATAATAACGAAAGTATTACGCATAAACTTCGAATTTATTATCCTTGACAATTGTAAATAATTTTAATATGTTTGTTTCAGAGTAAGACATTAGATTTAGCTCTCGTATCAATATACCGGGGCGGATTGGACCTGGCTTCAGTTAGTCAGTATTCTGGCTCACCATACAACACTACTGATAGGTAAGTAATTAAAATTACTACATTTTTGTTAATCAAATTATCATTTGATTCGTTATATGGATACTGGTATACTGTATGAGAGGTACCTATTTCAAAAATATTTCTGAATAAAGTGTGTGTGTGTCTTTTGCAAAGATCGATGAATGTTTCAAAGAATAAGGCTTAACTATTACTGCGATATCATTTGGACAATCATGTAGTTTTACTAATTTTCGAAATTGTAAGTATTTAAAAATATGTGTAGACTATACTTAGCCACACTGACTTAGGTATTTTAAAAAAATAGGAAGGCAAACGCAGGCTGTCTATGAACACCAGTTTAGTAGGTGCGTTGTTGGCCTTTGAGAATGGAGTATGCACATTTTGTAAACAATAGGAGGTAGTATCTCCCAGGGATAACTTCCACCGGGAGTCGATACCACAGTTCGCTAGTTCGTAAAAGAAAATGTCTTGTTGTATGTGGGTAGCTCATATACGCAATTTGAATATATAACATAATTATCAATGTATAATCAATTTAAAGTGAAAAATGCTTTGCAAAAAATTAATGGATGCGATAAATAAGTTTAACAAGAAAATTTCTTAATAAAATAAAGCAGATTTTTAAACCCGAATATTTTCAATTGCCAACGCTTCATAAAGCACGAGCCAACAATATTAAAATGCAGGGTAAAATGCGGGTAATTCACTATGGTTTTAGTATTCTCCGTAAAATTTAGTTTATGCACCGCCTTTATTGCATTCGTTTAATATAACGAAAATATTTATTTAAACAATTCATGTTTTATCTTTCACGTACTTTTCGGTAAAACTAACAGTCATGACGACTGCCCAATTAAATGGTTGGTAATTTTTGGGTGTTGGTTGTTATATTACTTTGCCATACCACTATAAAACCTTAAGTACAAACCTACTTTTATAATTATTAAGGAAATTTTAATTTACCATTACTAGTTTTCAAAGATATTAAAATGCCAAAAGTTAGAAGAGAACGCTGTATTAATTGGGATAAAGAAGAAAATATATGTAGAATAATGAATTTTGAGTTAATAAAAATATTCCGACCCTATCTGACCATAATTAAAAACAGAGAGTTAAGCATGAACCTAAATAAGGAGAACATAAAGGCTTGGAGCGACATACCAGAGAAATAAACAACATTTTAACAAGTACCCGCATCTTACAAAAAATGAATTGCATGTAAACAACATGTATTTTTTTAGACTACAAAATCAAAATTGTATAATAAGATATAAAAATATTTGTATAAATAACTTAATAAAAACCTAAAATAAAGAACTATCAAAGTTAAACGTTATCTTTTGTGTTTTAGCTTATGTCAGACTCATATTAACAAGATCAGTTACGCCGACGTTATACTAGGCTCAAGTTATTCTGGTTTATTATTAGACATTTTGCTTGTTCTTAGCTTATTCTAGGTACAATATTTTATACCACTTATATTTGTACCACTAATAGAAGTTATGTTTGACACTTTACACTCAAATTCAAAAATCATTTATTCATGTAGGTAACATAATGTACAGTTATGAACGTCAAAAAAATACATTGAATGTATTTTTACAATTACTAACAGTTCTCAACTCAAGGACGTAGAACGGAAGAGAAGAACTGGCAATAAACTCTCCGCCACTCATTTTAATGGCATTTAATAATGGAATTATTTTTCAGGTAATTTATAAACCATTATATAAATTACCAAAGATTATTTAATTTACTTAAGTAACGTGTCTAGCTTCGTCCAATTTAACGTATTCAATGTACAGCTTGTTTGTTAATATTCTAGAAGCTACGCTAGTCTATAATAATCACTATGTACTTGCTTAATTGAACTTGGAAAGACAGCTTACTTTTGTTATTAACTTAGTACAGGGTGGCGCAATAAACGTGCAAATTCCGTCAACTTTTTCGCGGGCTTAACAGTGCGCGAGTGGGGGGAAGCCGAGCGTGGTTGGATAGTGGCACTCATGGAGTGGTAACCATGATTCACTTCGACGGGAAGGTTTTCCACTTTTGACAACATCCTTTTTTAAGTGAAACTTCTTTACGCACGCTTGACTTGAGGAGTCAGCTGGTGAACGCGTGACGTAAGCGTTACGAAAAGTGTGATCGGGCAAGGCGAACGGAAGTTGAGTGAGGGATATAAGCAAGAGACAGCAGTGAGCGCGCATATTTTATTTCTCTCTTTCTCTTATTGCTAGTAAATGAAATATATACATATATTTCAGTCAGTAGTTTTCACCAATAAAAACATGAAATAAATTTAAATATTTGCAGAAAAAAAATATATATATACATACAGATGGAGCGAAAGAAGTTTCACTTTAGTCGTGTGGTCATAAGCACCCTCGTTTTTTTTCTGACGAGGCTCATTTTCATTTAAATGCTATTGGAACGACGAGAATCCAAAAATTAAACATCAAAAACCACTGCATATTCCGAAAGTAACGGTATGGGCAGCAATATCAAGCAAAAGAAATATTTCTTATTATTTTTTTTTATTTTTATTTTTTATAGAACAGGGGGCAAACGGGCAGGAGGCTCACCGCAAGTACGTACTAGGTGACAAACCAAAAGTTGATTATATTTTTGAAGATTAACGAGGACGAAACGTCTTCGTTAACACCGACCGCTATGTTGCGATGTTAGAGGGATATTTGATTTGGACTTGGTTTCAACTAGATGATGCTATCTGTCACACATCAAATGAGTCTATGGCGGTTGTGAGACATATGTTTCCTGCAAGACTAATTTCCAAAAGAGGTGATATCCCTTGGCCCTCACGTAGCCCTGACTTGACGCCTCCTGAGTTTTTTTTTGTGTGGATACCTCAAATACATATAATTAATCAAATGATTAAATAACAACAATCAAAAACATACAATAAATCAAATAACATAAATCAATTACATTAAAGGGGATAAAATTGAACAATCCGAGGAACATCAGTCAGCTAAAGGACAATATCCGTGGAGAAATGGCAGCTATCATCCCAGATTTGTTGACAAGAGTTTTCACAAATCTGCGTGAACGCGTTTAGAGGAGTACCGTCTTCGAGAGGGCCCTTTTTAGATGATGTTTTTAAAAAATAAACTAAATTTAATCCTAATCATCCTATATTTTATTTCACTTATACCTTTTGTATTATCTTTTTTAATATATACTTAATAAATACACGTACTATTGCGTCAGTCGATATAATACAAAACTATTAAAATCAGATTTTTTAGGTATACTTTACGAATTTACTCAGCGGTAGTAGCAACACCTATTCCTTTCGCTTCGTGCTTCCATTTTTTACTTCCAATAACGGACATAAAGTAATTCACATTTTTCCATTTTATATTATACTAAAACAATTTATTGAAAGTGATTTTTTTTTTAATGCTACCTTGCGCGGGATAACGATATTTTCCGCGTAGTGAATAACAAGTGTTCATCAAATATCTTAATTGCGTAAATAACTGACAGGTAACATTGATGATTAAATATAAATCCATCATAAATATAAAACGTGTTCCAGGTTTTTATTAACTAAAGTTGTAATAGCTGTGTAATATATAGCTAACAATGTATAAAAAACGCTTCCAAACAAAGCACATGAAACGAAACATCGCGCTTACAACAGCAACAAAAGCTATAACCAGGACGTAGCAGGGCAGTTAGGAAGTTCTATCGTTCGCCTACAAAACGCTTACATCTGAAGGTAATAGCTACCTCAGAACTTTTGATAGTGGTGAAGTTCCACTAGAAGAGTGTTAAGATCACGCAAACTTACGTTCGCTTCAGAAGTGATAAGTGATAAGCGATAATAGAGAAAAATATAAAGTACAATAGTTTAATACTTTGTTGACCCAGATACCCGTTAAGTTTATAAATAATACAATAGCGTTTGAGCCTTTTTGATTACGTATTTATATCCGATTTTGGAGTTGTTTTGATTACCTGCAGCTGAGTTTCATCATCGGACTTCGAGGCAGAATACGTAATTCGATGAGATACAGATCGAATTTCGTATTTTGCCTCAAGGTCTGCCTCAGGTATTAATCCGAAATTCCAACTCCAAAATTTGACGAAATTTTGACGTCCATCGATCCATAACTGAGCCTTTTAAGGCGGTTTTTTCCGTACCCCACCAGCATTATGTGGAATGGCTGCCCATTGAAATATTTCCGAAACATATCCACTTAGGGTCCTTCAAAAGAGCTTGCCAATTAGCCAAATGCTCTGGCATTTATGGGCGGAGTCACATAACATCATGTGAGCCTTCTGCCTATTTGTCTATAAAAAAAAATATAATCAAATTTGTCACATAGTACGTACTTGTGGTGTTACAAAAATCAACTTTTTATAAGTATAGAATCTATTGACCTGTGATACTAACTTAAACCTTTGGTGTTACAATATTTTTAGGCCTAGGTCTCATATTCTGCATACTTTTCATGATCATTTGCGAATCTTATGGACACAGGTAATCACTCACCATCGACTTTTTGGGTCTAATGCAAGCCGGATTCTCATGATGTCATCGTTCGATATCCACCACTAATTTTACACTGCTTATGATACTAACTTAATGATATAAATTATATTTGGTGATTTTTAATAAGAAGTATATTCTTCAATAAAGTAATTTAAAGTCTAAGGGAAATGGAAAATTAAGTATTCTGAAAACTTTTGTTGTTCTAAACTATTCTCGAATATTCTTCGCCGACGCCTCTACCTTGTGTGCTGTCATGTACAGTAGAGCGAGTTAAAGATTAGTATGAAACTCAATTAAACCAACAAAGTTCACGGGTTCGCGATCCGTGTAATTAAATTTCTACCCGAATACTGCGCGGTTCGAATACTGATACCTAAAGACGCGAGAAAAGTTTTAATATAACTCCTTTAAGTAATGCACTAACTAAGCTCTCATCGAACATCTCATGGTTAATATAAACTTCGATATTATTTATTTAGCTGATAAAAGGTTATTTGTTACATATATTGCGAGAAATAATGTTGCATTGCTTTTATTATACCATTAATTTTTATTTTTTGTTCTGGCTCTGTCGTTATCTTTTAGCACGGGTTGTCAAGAAGAGGTCGCTTGTTAAGACTGTTAATGCTGTTTTATATAACTGTTTTTTATATTTATAGATTGTGTGTATTGAAGTGAAAATAAAAAATCAACGGCTTCAGATTTCTGTATCTGTTTCAAAATCATTTGTCAATCTAATAGGCAAGGTGATCAGCCTCCTGTGCCTGACACACGCTGTCGACTTTTTGGGTCTAAGGCTAGCCTGTTACTTCTTTCACCATTCGAGCGAATGTTAAATACCCATATAGAAAGAAACTCCATTGGTGTAAAGTCCCTTATTGCCGGTGATCGGACCCTTAGAGATGATAATTGCTCGCTGAAGGCACTAGGCCAACAATGATCTAAAATTAATTTTAATACATTGCTTAATATGATACAGTAACTGAATCGAAGCAGCTTCTAAAAAAATGTGAATACATTTGGGGTCTGAAGTTTAATAAGTTGATACCGAAGTTATTTCATACAAAAAGATATTAATAACTATGGTTCATGGAATCCACACAATAATATTATTTCACACAAAAAATAATATAAATTTTTATATAACAACTAAGTTTTAATTACAAATTTGAACTGATTTTCCAATTAAATTAAAAGTTATACATTGTATTTTATCGTATATTTTTAATAACCACGATTGTTTTTTTTGTATATTATGGTTTATAAAATTATGGGCTATTGGAAAACGGCTCGTAATGGTTCTGCTAAAAATTAAGTTTTTTCGAGCAAAACTCGTATATGTATTTTGTCTGTACATAATACAAATTTCAGGCAGATTAACCTCAAAATCGGCGCACAGCTGATAGCTTGCTTTAACTGGAGTATGGCCCCGCAAAGCGAGCTCGTAGTGTTTTCAAGAGTTAGTGACCCAATTGAAGACCTGGAGACTACTCCACCAGATGGACCGTGGTTAGAGGCCACAGCAGCGGCGGTACCATGGAGCTTAGGCGTAGATATCGCCATTTGGAATGCGGTTGGTACGTAAAGTTACTATTTAATCGACTTCAAAAGTTTATTGAAATTTTGGAATGAACACCGAAACATCACATGCCTCGCCTAGTAAGATATAGAAACGGTAATTTAATGGCATTGAATCATTACACTTAATTCTCATACAATGTCAAATGTGTATATTTGTGCATTTTGAAGTCGGTTATATATATTATTTATTTATGTAGGTATCTTAAACTGATGAACGTCAAAAAAAAATTATAATGATATTCAATTTATATTAACTGGCAGTTCACAAATCAAGAGAACGGACTGATGAAAAGAACTGGCATCAAACTCTTCGTCAAACGTTACATCGCGCTCCTCATGACATGCTAAAACTTTAGCTAAAAATTTATTATTCCTAGCAGAAACGTAATATACTTGACATAATTAAATGAAAAGAAGGGCAACTGGCGGCCTTATCGCTTTCGAGCAATCTTTTTCAGCCAACCACTGCGAAAAAAAGAAAAAGTAAATTGCAGAAATATATAATACATATATTTATTTAGACAAAACTTAAATAGGAACAAAAACTACTACTACTAATAAAAAAAAAGAATGTGTGTACTTATGTATTTAATAATATAATATAAGACTTAATAATTTTTATTTTTCATACGCCAAAGAAGTATAACTTCAATAAATAAATAAAAACTAAAACGTTTCACCTCTGCACGGCCCGGTGAAATAGGATAGCGTCATTTAAATGTACAATCACAATGATTAAAGTCGTGCGTATCATTTTCTTCACCAATTATTGCTGGATAAAACCGTAACTGTCTATTTGCATAATTACGGATATTATACTTAGAAATAATTGACTGGTCGGTGTCTCATCATCAATGTTTGCACTGCTTGATATAGACGCAAATTCAACGAATTATTATGTTTTATTTATATTCTCAAATATCACGAAGATAATCTACACACAACAAATATGTAAGAAATAAGATATACACGAGAATTTATGAAATCAGGCGCAGCTCAAACCATATCCATGCAACTTAATGGCATTCCAGGAAAAGTAAATTTCGAGGGGTTCTTTTTGTATCAAGGAAATGGCATGGGTATATACGACAATGTAAATTCATAAATAGTTACTAGTTAGTAATAAAATAGTTTTATAAAAATAATAATAAATTGAAAAATATTTATTAAAAATAAGCGCATTTAAAGTTACAACAATGGTAAGGACTGATGTGTTAAACCCATGTTTTTCACTGTACAAGCGTTAGGTACTGAAAATACAAACTAAAATTTCATATGTATACAAGCAGGGTTTGAACGCACAACCTCAGAGATTGAATTTGCATTAACTAAATTACAATGCTCTTCAAATTTGAATAAAGATTGATAGCGATTCTTTTTGTCAATAAAATACAGTATCATTAAAATGTTGATAGCAAAATTTCTTTTGATTTGCAATCAATCAAGCAAATAATATAAATTGAATACGAAGCAATAAAAATGTTATATTTCGCATCATCAAACAATAAATGCGAGTTCAAGTTCGAATAATAAATAGTATTCGTAATTCAAAGTAGAGAAATACTAAAGAAACTACAAAGTAACATTAAAGGCTATAAATTTCAGAAATTTTGAAATAAACTCAGTCTGATTTTGTTGAACTCTACTAGAATTATAGTCGCTTCAATAAGATAAGATTTATCTTAATCCTGTTTTAACCAAAAACATGCGCTACCATATAAAAGTTTGTGCGAAACGAATTCGGCTTGAAACTGCAACCTGTTAATAGTAGAAATACGAAATTTAAACTATTATTTATTAATTTTGGTAACACAATGTACACTTATGAACGTCAATAAAGAAATACATATTAAATGCGTCTAATGTAACATTTACAGCCAGTTTCTTTTTAACCGCCAAGATTTATGTTTTACAAAGTTTTTTTTGCTTAAACACCATTTTCCACATGACTGTAATTTAATAATAAAAAAAAGTGTGTGTGCACTAGCGTACACTCGTAAGAAGTGAAACTTCTTTATGACGTTATTTTTCAAAAAATAATTTACTATTTGCAACTTTACAGAAATTGGTTAATTAGATAAAGTTAAATTAGATAAAGTTTAATAAAAGGCTTTTATTATCATAGACATAAATACAAATTCTACAATTATTTCATTTTAGCTTATTACTACAAAGATTATTATTGAATTTCATTAATTGTAAGAGAATTATTACTATCATTGATGTCGTTATTATATATTTGTGTTATTAATGGCTTTGGTAACTGAAATACGAAATATATTGTTTACATTCCACAAAATTTAATAACCGAGCGAAAACTCCATATATAACTCCATATATATATATATATATATATACCAATCCCTACTCCGCTGGAGAAAGTATACTTCGAATCACGCGTGGTAGGGATAAGAAAAAGATGGCGCGTAACGGAAGAATGTCACGCGTAACGAAAAAATGTTACACTAAATTTTTTTCCAACCCCGATAAAGAAGTTTCACTTCAAAAAATGTCCACAACCAGTAGGCATAGTGAAACGCAATGTAACGCACTTCCAAATACATTGTAAGATACAAAAATTATTTTATTGTTATAGGTTGGGCAGGTTGGGGCGAGTGGGGGGTGTGTAGCAAAACATGCGGTGGGGGGAGGCAAACGCGTAGACGCTATTGTTCTAAAGGCTTTTGTGAGGGATTCGGAGAGCAGTGGAGGTCCTGTAACTCTTTTGAATGTGAAGGTAAGATTAGGGTGTCATGTATAAAGGATTTTCTTTTTAGATTGTATATATATTGTATCATTACGCTCCTACCTCCGCGCTACAATTAGGATGATAAATGCGCTTCATATGAACTAAGTGATCTTAATACTAAAGTAGCACAAAGAGGTAAGCAACAATGTTAATCCGATTAACAGAATATTGTTTTAAAGTTACAGTTTAAAGAAGATCCACTACTGGAGATAGTTCGGAGATATAAACCATTTTTTTTTATAGAACAGGGGGCAAACGGGCAGGAGGCTCACCTGATGTTAATAATTAAAATTCCACTGAATTTATTTTATAAAATAAATAAAAAACAATATATTACGTTAAAACTTGAACCTAAATATATTATTCTGTTAAACTAACAGTTAAAAAATCTAGTATTTTTCTACAAGCAAAAATGCTGCGTTCATTTTCCCGATATGTAACTTAATTAAAAACCCGGAAAAACAAACATCGAATGTTTTGAGTTAGATAAATGTTAAAATGGTGTTTGAATTAAATTAGCTAACGTATTTCCAAATATTTATAAAAGATAATCTGCCTTCCCGAGAAAGACTTGATATGCTCGTAATTTTAAAACACTATTAAGTGTCTTACAAAGCTCGAATATCAAAAAATCTTTAATACTCTATAATATCGAGTACGTCTAACGTTATCTAGTGTATAAATATATAAGGTTCCCAGCGCTTCCTCGACAATTTTACGATCTCTTAGAGTCCAAGGCGACTTCGATCCGTGGCAAAATTGTTTCCATAACTCTCCTAAGGATATTTTTATTTGGCATTTGTGCTACCTACATGAACATAAATTTATAAATTATTTATTCAACTCAACTAACGTACTAATTTTAAACAAAAATGCTTATAGCCTTTTCTGTAACGACATACCAAGAAATGGAACATTTTGTTATGCCTATAGAGCCTTTTTAATTTTCTTTTTAAGTTTTATCCTTAACTTTCTTAGAGTTCAAGGAATAAATAAAGAAATACTCACACTGATCCAGGCGTCTTCAAGTTTTGCGTCTAGCAACATATTCTAAAATTAATTCTTATTTATGTAGAATATAAATATAGAAAATTACACTACGTAAAAGAAATTAATGTGACTTAAAAACAAAACATTTTATTTCACAACCTACCTAAGATCAATCTCACTAATCTCTAAGACACATAGAGATTGATGAGATCCAAATCCTTAGTAATTCTCTAAATATCCGTAATTCTACCGTAGATTTACGCATTACAAGATACTGACATTAAAATAAAGTTGTATATCAGATATATTAGTACATTCATCATTGGTTGCATTCCCTACAGGCACGATAAATCCACTCGCGCCCGGTGCGAGACGGAATTTCCACCCCGCTCAAGCAAAGTGGGGCCGAGTAGCAGATAGACCGCATGCCTTCAGTTTGCGGCCAAACTCCTACATATGGATTGCCTCTTCAGAACTATTTGCAGCGGGGAACGCTTTTCCGCGAGAGTTCACTTTATTTCTCTCGTTGAGGTTGCGACCTGAGGTAGGTATCGATGAATCTTGAGAACAACTGCTACCTTTACGCACTTAGTACTCTGAAATACTGCAAAGACTTTTAAATGATAGAAAGCTTTTATGATAGGTATAAATGAAATAGTTATTATTAACGATAATAAGTTATATAAAGTGAAGCTAAAATTTTGTACTATTAACTTAATTATATATATTTTTCTTCACCGTTCGAACGAATGTTACATGCGCACTTAGAATGAAAGTTCACAAGAAGAAATAAAGTGCACAGCCGGGGATCGAACCTACGATTTCACGAATAACAGTGGCAAGCTGAAGCCACTAGGCTAGCACTGATCATTATTTTACTTACATTTTTTAATTCTTCTGTTGACACAGCGTCCATTTTAATGCTCAGAAATAACTTAAGTTTGGTCAATACCATCTTAGCGAATCAAACATCAAAACTTTTTACATTCAATAGTAATTACATATATTGTATTACGTATACTTTTATAATTTGTTCTAGAGTGGCGGATACGGGCAAGGTACTCTTTTCTCTCTGCGATCACGTCGTCGTTCAGGTTCGTTTTTATCCCTGGAGCTGGCGGGTAGAGGTGCTGCAAGACTTGTACATGCAGGAGGTGGATCCAAGAAGACCATCTATCTTGCCGTACCACTGTACGACTTTAGATGGCATCATATCGCCATCAGGTGAGTTAATACCTCAGATAAAAATAATATTTTTGTAGAGTTTTCGTCAAATAAACACACCTGATTTCGAAAGAAATAAATTTACATCTTAAAAAAGGGATCGTGTCTCGAATTCTTACCTAAATACGTATTCATTCAATTTATAATATTTTTATTGGCGTAAAAGTTGCTAAATTTATTAATTTACTATAAGAAAAATATATAATACAAGATTAATTGAATATATAATAGCCTATATAATACTAATAATACTCGAAAAACAATTGGACAAATTTAAGTATTTAATTTAATAAATTTATTTATTTCCTCTAAAAAGAGGAAGTTTGTTATGGAGAGTAAATTATGAAAAAGAAACACAATAGTTCTCTTTTCTCGGATCCGAGTTGAGTGGGGTCATGGTAGCGGTGCCGGCCACTCGGATCCGTACAAACGTCCCGTTCATTTTTAAACCATTCTTATCCGAGTATTTGGCACCCAATGTACTGGGTGCCGACCACTCGGATCCAAATAATTTAGATAAAAATAATAATATACATTCATACATATTTTCAAACTTTCAAATTTACTTAATCAACATTCGCCATAAAAAGTTTTGATTTCCGGCTATTACTTTGTATCCATTGTTTAAGCATTTAATGTGTTAAGTTGAAACGTAGTTCGCGGGGTTTAATGAGTTACTTTTAAAATACCTGGGACATATACATTTATAAATATATATACACTACAGATTATATACATTTGTCTCTTTCCGTCATCTGATAGTGATTTATCCTTTATGTACTACTAAATTTTTCTTAGAAAATTTAACGACATGTCAGCACACATAATTAAATATTAGAAATTTATACGAGTTTTCTTTTTAAGTGTAATCAGAATCATGATTGCCGTTATTAATTATGTAGTTTATTACATATTGTTTAATATTGTGTAATTAATTTCTGTTAAATTTGGACGCTCAATACATTTTTGCTTTGTATTTTTCAATTGTTCTAATTAAACCAACCCGTCTTTTGATTCCACAATTTTGAGTTGGAATTTGTAGAAGCTTAGTAAATATCTTAGCCAAACGCTTGATGTTGGAAGACGAGGTAAAATATTTAATGAGAAATTAAATATGCATTACGGTCTGGTAGGAATTTACATCACCTATTTTAAATTTGCGGAATAGTTTTTTTTACAAAAAAAATGTAAAATTTTGAAGAATAATAAGGTAGATTTACATTTTTAATGTTAATCAATCAAAATTTTTTGTCCTTAATGAAAAACGTGAACTAAAGATAATATCTTGTTACCATAGTTACAAGCTTTCAAAAATAATAACTTCGGTAACAGACACGGTAGTAAAAATCAAATACACATCAACACGCAACACTCGTCGAGAGTTTGCTTATCTTGCCCAAGCCGCGTACAAATTATTTGAAAATGTCTATTAGGTATGAGGGTGTGCAAAATTCGCAATATGGGTGTGTTTGACAAATTCAAAAAGGCATTAAAGATATTAGTGTGAACATAGTAGACTAAAATTCAGACGGCTAGTAGCGACGTGTATCTCGCACGTATATATATACATATTAATATTACGTTTCTCATGTAAATAAAATATATTTTTTTGTAATAAAGTTCTTTAAATATTAGTATCTTTTAACTACTCTACTCTTTATTTAAATATCAGATGTTAAGACTTGGATAATAAGATGATTTCAAGATCATCTTTGCATCTGCGGATTTTAAGTCGTAAATTTGGTCGTAGCCTATGACTGTCAAGCAAAACAATAATTTCAATCTGTGCCAATGATTGATATAAGCGCAAACAACAAAATACAGTGCTTGCTTTATAATATTTGTCTAATCAATAAAGGACTCTTAGGGGATGTTTAAGATTGATAAGGTCGGTTGTTATTTAATTTTTTGATGTAGGCGGCTTTCTGTGTCTAACGCGCGCTGTTTTGAGTCTACCAAATCTATTTCAACCCTATGTCGTGCTGAGAGATAGATAAGTCCTTTGGTGCATAGACTTGATTCTAACGGTTAAAGAAAAGCCACACGCATGATACAATACGCCAACACTGCTGACGCATACGGCATTTGTGTTTTGGAAATTAAAAAAAAATCTATAAAGAATATTTACGAATAAATCGTGTGTATTTGCAATCGGATAAATATTGCATGGAAATGAAATACAAATCCCCCGGGAAATTTTATCCACGGCGTGTGGTGTGGGTCTGAGTCTGACTTTTTGACTAGATATATATGAGGCAGTGACAAAAACTTGTTTTTAAAGTAACAAAAACTTTATTTAAAATTATGTTTATAAAAACTAGCGTTCAAGTGGGAATATGGAATAGAAGTGTGTTTCAAAGGATCGGGACTTGATACTTAAAGGTTTGGGTTTTGTGGTTTAAGAGTAGGGATACATTAAGTGGAACAAACTAATTAATCTTAACTTATAACTACGTAAACGGATGGTTAACTAATACAAGGTAAAGAAATAGTAATTAGGTAAATAGAAATATTAATAATACAGTGTATAGCGAACAAATTTTGCCTTATATTAAATTTGCCATATAAAATACTATAAGATGACAAAATTGAAATAAATACCTGAACTATTTTTTGCATAGAAAATACCGGTTTCGCTTAGTCATTTGGTTTTGGAGAAATTAATTTAAATCTACAATTCAAATGACGTTACACATATGATAGAAAATGGCTGCCAATGTTTAAAATTTCAGTTCAGTGAGTGTATACTAAACGACCGTTTGACGTACATCTTCGTAAAATTCAGGGTAATTAGTTAAATTTTAGTAATTACGAAATCTATTACAAATTACAAAAAAGGGTATAGGTTTCGTTACTCAAAACTTGATGACGTTGATTCAAGACTGTCCAAGGTTAGAGTGTCGCAGGTACGCATAATAACGCTAAGACCAATAAATTAAATATCTCTTTACAGTAATCAAATCAAAAGTAAATAATTTAAAGCCTTAAACCGACCGGCGACAAGATAAATTTCATTAGACATAGTTCGTTTTTTAATATTATTATTTACATATATATTATATTATACTATGCACAAAGCAAAACGATGACTATGTCAGCCACAGCCGTCTTCATAGCATAGCAAAAAACATAAAACTAGTCATGTAAAATGATACAAATTACAAAACTATAATTTCACCATCGCATGCCGCACGAAGAGTTTCAACAAATTGCAAAACTACGTTGTAATTAAGTTTTTACGTTTGTTAAAATTAAAGTAATGCCTCAACCAATTGTACGTTGAAAGGAACCTCCCTCGAGTACAATATTTACCAGTGAATAATGACTCACAAGATAAAAGAAACAAATGTAATTCACGACAAAGAACGAGAATTGAACTTTGAGCTTTTATATATTCTACTTTGTATGTTTTATTTACAAGTCGAACGTATCTTACTGAATATTGCATCCTGTCTCATACATTTATTGGTAATCGTTTTCGAAGGCACATCATGCCTCGGGTGTAAGTAGTAATACAACCTTTTTTGTTGGTCTTAGGTTACCCAATTCGTTTTTTTTCTAGTCACTTTTGTTTTCTTAGTAGGTATGCCAGTTTCCTCACGATCCGACGATCAAATTCGCACATACATTCAGTGCTCAGCTGAGGTTTGAACCTACGGTCTTTAGGCTAGGGTCATTAGGCTAACACAAGCAGTGTTTTACTTGCGACTGAAATGTAAAACGTCTTCATTTATCGTTGGAGAAGTTTTATTTCTCTATTATATGTGAAAGCTTTAATTTAACTTAAATACGTACAAACCCCTGCTAAAATACACGCCTGCAATCTGTAACAATATTGATGTCAGAATAGTTTCTGTACTGACCGGAATTTTTACATAAATGAAAAATTATATATTTTTGTAACGTTGTAACACACTACGAGACTTATTTTACAAATTGCCATTCTCCATTATCCCTGAGTAATAAATGAATGTTATATCCAAAATATTTAGTCTACATGTCCGCTGTTATATATAGTTTACAAAATTTTTAATTCATTCTAGCGTTCATGATGATAGCACAGTACGAGTTTACGTGGACTGTCGCTGGCTGAGGACGGATGTACTTGAAAAAGACGCTTTGGATACGCCGAGGGACGCGGATCTTATTATAGGCTATCTCTTCTCGGTAAGACCTTTATTAAAAAGGGACAACCCAAATATTTATACGGCTATTAAACGACGGGTCCCTCACATGGCTTATAATCAGTTGACATGTGATATTTAACAAGATTAGGTATTTATATCTAAATGCTTAAGTTGCTTTAATCTTTTTAGTACTTTGTTATTCTAAGCCGTTATTCATTAAAAATAAATGGTCTTATTTCACTAACATACCCTTCTCTTTTTAACATAACGTAAACATTATTAGATAGAAAGAGACGATAAGAGTGCAATTAAGCCGATTTCGTTTTTAGGAATACCGGGACTTATTTAAACGCAAAAAGTTTTTTGCGTAAAGGAATTATATTTTCGTATGATCAGCCATCTTTATCTTAGTGTTTTACCTATGACGAAATATATATACATATATATATTTCTGTTTATTCATGTATCTAAAAAATCATTGCCCAGATCAGTTTATTTTTAAAATATTTATCAAATTATTTCTGCATATTATAATGTAAGGAAAAGCGAAAGAAGTGTTTTCTTTGATTCAAAAGGAATTATTCTTGATTAATCCTATGATTCGTTAAAAGCTTCCGGTGAACTAAATATAAGAAAAACGCGCGATAAATCTTATTTACGACACGATTTGATGAAAATAAAAAGCGGAAAATTAATTTTCCGCGAATGACATAATTTTTCCTGAATGAGTATAATGTGTCGACATTTTTTTCATAACGCCACACTTTGTTTAATGAAACCATTAATCATTTTTAAAAATGTTTTTCCTTGTATACGTGATGAGGTAGTTTGCTAACTTAATAGAATCTCATTTTAAGTGGAATGTTTTTTGATTAGCGTTGTATTTTTTATAATATTTGGATTTGTTTTTCTCGGTATTTCAGCATGGCAATTTAAAACAACTAAGTGAGGTTGTATTTTTAATACTGCAGTCGAGATTCAAATCCGCTTTCAAATGTTTTTTTAATCACACTCGATACGTTCGATTCGATAAGAATCAAACCGTTACACATTCAATAAAATACCATTTTGTACTTTTTTCTAGCTTACAAAAGCCAAGTGTTAATTCAATACAAATCGATTGTGGTTTTCGATATATCGCAGCAATAGCTTTACTGCCAGGTCATTATGCCATAGACCGTTTAAATTAACAATATCTAAGTGAAAAATCGTGGTTCATTTGATTTGATAATATTGCTGGATTATTAGTGATTATTATTATTAAAAGTAATACTAGCACTTTAAACCTTTGGTACTCAAAAATATTCACTTTTCCTATGACTACTGTGATCATTAATAATTCGACGAAAGTCTGAATTAGTCAGTCAATTAGTTCCTCAGTTAAGAATCAAGCAGAACCCTGTAAAAAGTAGACACTAAAATCGAAATAAAGGAACCTATGCTGACAAGCGAATTTATTATTAAATTCCAAGATTTTTTTTATCTGCTGATCCTATTTTTGTTAATATTCGGGTTAGTTTTAGTCATAGTTCAGATTATCGTTTGCTGGTTTGCCAACAATTGGTATCTCTCTGCCTTACTGTCGCTACATGATAATATTCCTTGCCAGTAACTGTCTTTGACCTATTCCTCTTTTTCGGTAAAATTCTAGATCCTAATCCGTTGATTCTTCTCCTCCGTTCCGTTGATTCCTCTGCTATTTATAAACTTTAGTGTTCATATTGTAGAGATATCGATTTAATTAAAATTATTTAAAATCTAAAGTCTCGATATGCATCATTAAAATGTTATTTGAACTACCGAATAAACAGACTAAATTTTTTATTAATGTTGCTAACAATGAAACCTAAATAAACTAAATAAGAAACATGACCTACGTAATGTTTTCCTATTTAACTTGTGTTTGTTGTATGCAGGGTGACCTAGAACAATTAGTGCTGGTGCCAAGAGCTGGACAGGCGTATAAGCAGTGTTCCAGTCAAGCCAACGGCAGTATCAACCCATATGTCACACTGAATACGTAACTCTGACTGAATTAGTAAACTTCATTGGTCTCATTATAATATCTGTATATTTGTTCGAAATTTAAATTTATGCACTTTGTTATTATCAGACAGGAAATAGTTGATAGTATATTAAAATTACGATAATTATATGATTTTATTACTAGTTGTTTAACTAATATTAATTCAAAATATTAAACGTTAAAAGAATGCAGATTCTTTATTATTGATATTGTAACGAATTTCTAATAACTTTTTTTTATTTAGATTTGAATTTGAAAAAAAAATACTTTAGGTGTTTAACGTATTTAAACCCCTATAGTTACTTGAATGTATAAAATTACAATGATTGATATTTGTGGACATTTTATGTTGGTTTGATTGATTGAAATACTGTAAAAAAATTCTAATAAGACCTTGTTGCTATTAAATGTGCATAGTCTTTTATAAAATATTGCAATTAATGGTAACAAAAATTATTACATAAAGTGTAGATTTTGTGTCAAGCCTAAAAAATCCCCTTTAATAAAACGAAATCAGTAGAGCAATTGTGCTGCAGAATTTCATAATTGAGGGATACAGAATATTTGCACACACAAATATATCAAATAACGGCAAACACACATGAAACGGAAAGGTGATAATTGTACACCAGGAAAAGCTATTATACTAAAATAAATATAATATGAAAAATCTAACCCTATTCTGTTTACGCTGTTACGATAAGACAGAAGCTAAGTTATGTTGATTTCGTTTTATTTATTATGGGATATTGAATAAATAATTTTATTTACAGCAAATTCAATACGCTACAATCGTTACATAATTTCTTGCTGTGTATGTGTAGATAATGATTGTTAGAAGGACCCGTATTTTGTATCAGTATTTATAAGAATTGTATATATTTTATCTGAGTAAACAAATAAACGAGTCAAAATATACTGTTTTTTAACCACACAATAAATATTCTCACAATTTAATTCATTTCAAAAATGAAATTTTAATTGCACCAATTTTCTTACCCACCAAATTTACCTACGCGCCACGTTTAGTATGTAACAAGAGATACAAGGAAAAATCTTGACACATTCCAACACTAGATAAATCAATTTAAATACTGAATCTTGTTTTTGGACAGCCACAGAGTGGGCGTTGTTTTTATGAGTTAACCTACATACTCAGTGGCATCGCTTGGCTGCGACGTCGTGGTTCTTTTGTTTATATATTAGGTCCTTACATATGAAATTGGCGTATTTCGTACTGGCCACTTTAATCACGATGTTCTCCTCATTGGTAAGGAATTCCAAATTCAAATTTGCACAGCTATTTACTCGTGTATTTGTGCGTCGATGATCGTCATTCATTTGTTTCTTTTCTGTTTGCGTCACTCACTTTACAAAATGGAAAACTTAAAGTATCGCATTATTTACGAGTACGAGTTCCACCGTGGCACTAGTGCTACGGAAACGACTCGAAGGGTGAATGATGTGTATGGCGGTCATGTTCAAGGACCTAATATATAGAACAGGGGGCAAAAGGAAGCTGATCTGATGACCCCGCCGACGGCTCGCGAGTGCGTTGCCGGCCTTTTAAGAATTGGTTTGCTCTTTTCCTAAAGGACCCTTAGTGGATTGGTTCGGTCCACATAGCGGTGCTGCACGACTTCTCGACATTTAGACATCGGTCGCCAACGAGCATAATATACACGAAATGTGTGAGGCATATAGGATGTTTTAAAGAAACGCAAATATAATAAATAACTAAACAAAGGCTATACATGAGGTTCTATTAAGATTATTATTTTGTTCTCTCTAGATGAAAATTTACTCATCATAAAACCTCTGTTACAAAGTTTAAAGCCTAAATTCTTTTGAGATTCATTTTAGTTGCAAAATTCAAGGATTAAGTTTCCTCAGCGGAAGTTAAAAGTTACTTGAGGTCGCTCACGTACCTTAAAACTTTTTGAACACTTTTATTATGCTTTTATTTCAACTTTAGAAGTAAAGTTTTTGAGGATGAGGTTTGGTTTATTTTAAGCATTTCATCAATTTCTAATTATGCAGAACAAACAAAATCCAAGGTTTTTTAATTAAGCATCAAATTAATAAAATATATTTATTTTCATTAAAACGTTTATTTTGGAACGTAAGATCATCAAGATATCACTTATTCCACGTCATTAAATTCGAACCTGTAGGCATCCCTATTCATCGGCAAAGGACAGACAGAGTAGGGAGACCGAGAGAAAAAGCCGGCGTAAAAAAAATTACGATACTTAAGGGCAAATACATATAATCGAGTGTTCATGATTCACTATTGTTTTTCCTAACAAGAAATTTAGATAGGACGTTAGTAAGTGTAATAAAGCTGTACTTACATCATGTAAGTAAGTTACAAGAAAGACTGTCATTGCATAATTTTTATATGTACCTGGCTGGCGGAGGTACTTAATATCAGGTTTGCTAGTCCTTTGTCTATTTACGCTAAATACCTATAATGGGAATATTGGTTTATATAACCCCCCAAAAAAAGGGTCGGTCAAGTGGAAGCATGCGACTTTCATGCCTGAAATGGTACATTTAATCCCCTCTGTGCACCAATGGAGCTTATTTCTATGTGCGCATTTACCATTCAATCGAATAGTGAATGAAAACATCGTGAGGGGTCTAAGGCGAGCCAGTTTGGCTTGCCTTAGACCCCAAAAGTCAACGGAGTGCGTCAGGCACAGGAGTCTGATTACCTACTTTGTTATTCTATTCTAAAATGATTATGAATGATACAGAAATGAAAGGGTGCAACTTATTTATTTCTTACTTTTTTAAACAACCGTAAACAATTAGCAATAAGACGTAGTTATTTTACAAAAAAAAGTGGATAGAAAAAATGGAAGCGGGAAACGAATGGAGAGTGAGAGACATGGACGGAGTCAGTTGGAGAAAGCTGCTGAAGCTATACCCACGAAGGGGTTTCGATCAACGGTAATGAATTTAGCTTAGATATAAAATATACAACAAAGTTAACAAAAAATTTATAAAATGTAAAAAAATTAAGCTGTATATTACCTTTTTTGTCATGATTGGAAATTAAAAGGCTTTACTATTATTATTATGTAAACCAAATAAAGATTTTGCCATTGATCCTATGCGTATGATATAAGAAGGAATTTTACTTAGAATTCCAATTACAAGAACGCGTGACTTGAATGTATATAATCTGGGTATGGGGACGATTTCAGTTGAGCATCAATCGAACATTGTGCTCGATTATTCAATTTAATAAATGATCTGCGTCATTAACTTCAACCGTTGCTATAACAGTATTGATCGATTGACGTCGAAATCAAAGGAAATGACTCAAAGGGAGTCTAATGGTATTTTTATACATCGGTATTTACAAAGAAAGTACTATAGACGATGTCTATTAATAAAGCAGTATACTTCCTATTTAGCTATGCTTACATAGTATTGAATAACGATTAAAAGACTGGCTTATGAACTCACCTTACGCAGAGTCATTCACTCACATGCACCCACACACTCATGCACCCACACACTCATGCACCCACACACTCATACACCCACACACTCATGCACTCACGCGTGTTTGAAAAACAAATCTATTTTTATGGAATTTACTTTATTTATTATTTGTTTTTTTTTACTTAAAAGGATTCTCTATCTCTAATCTTACACATAACGAACTTTTGTCAAATAACACATTTTGTTTTTTTTTTATTTTTTATACTTATGACATACAAAGTTATATGAATTACAAAATATATCAAATTCAATTCATATAATAGTCGGTTACACCTACGACATAAGAATACCAAGTGTTGATGATCTTTCATTGTATTTAATTTGCGCACCGAATACCGGGCAAGCCATAAAAACAATAATGACATTTAGTTTTTCTTATTTATAATTTTTATATACGTTCTATTACGCGCCTTCCTTGGCCATTCGGTGCAAAGTTTAACTCATAATGGCAAAGGAATTACCAATACAAAATTATATTTACAACTTAATGTATGTCAATCTGTGTCAATGACGTCATTATTGAACTTGCTACAATCGTTAAGTGAAGGACTTCACATCAACGCTCATTAAAAAATCCCTGACTAATATTATCCAAGTAATTGCACTTAGTGGGAGTTATTTTAAAAAATAGTAACATTTTGAGTGAAAAAGTTTTAAGCGAATGTTGTAAAGCGTTGGGTTGTGCTATTCATTAAAGTTTTTTAAATGAGAAATTTTGTAGTACATTTTGATGAGTCAGCGGACCTGTTTCTTTGTTACATTTCATTTAATCTTTTGTTGAAAACAAAGACGGTGACCTTTTTTGGAATTACATCAACACCTCGAAGGAATGAAGGCGTTTAAATATTTGCTCCTATACTGTATAGAAACAGAAATTTTAGAGATTTTTAAATGGAAATAGATCTACGTAGATTACGTAATTCATTCAAAAATTTACGGTTTTCATAATTTCTAACATAATATTATATTAGCGGAACAAATGGAAAAACGAAATTTAGAAATTTGAAGTAACTAAGATTGCCTGAAAACTATTGGATTTTAGTAACTTAAATTTAAAAAGTGTTCTTTAATTAACATTATTGATAATGCCTATTAAATAAGTCATCGTAGGTAGCATTCTTCTCACGTATTTCGTAAAAATGCACAGAGTCAGGAATGGTTGTAATGTATGATCACGTACTACTCGTAGACAACCCGCTCACCGCTACAATATTCTAGACCTACGATCTACGGCGTAGCCACGTAGCATCATTGATTAATTGTAGTTCGTTAAACAATTTGATTTTACCTCACCTAGAAATGCAATTTAGTGTCGATGTACATAGTTTTAAAATTCAAACAATCCCCAGTTTGGCAACAATTCGATTTGATAACAATGTTTCCGAGCAATTTCACGCGGACTTTGTGCTGTATATTGTAATTTTTATTTATGCGTTAGACAACAATTCGACAGTTGTTTCGCAACAGACATCAATTCTATTACTAGTTACTAGCGGGATCACTGTATTTTTATCCAATAACCGTGGGTCAATCATTCTTTGTGCAGTATTTCAATGTAACCGCTGGCTTTGACGTGTTTGAAAATTGGTATGAAATCGATTCCTCAAAACTAGTGAACAATCTACTGTATAAACTAATTTTTCAATTAGACGTTTGAAAGCGTGTTGTGTTAAGATAATTTAGGTAAAAAGATTTCTTTTCTTTCATCTTTAAGAGTAAATTCTACCGATACACCTCACAAAAAACCGACACCTTGAAGTTAGGCAATATTTTAGGTTTTATCTAATATTTAAATACATTTACATTTACAATTTATAATTACAATTTAACTAGATAATGCGGTATAATAAAACATTCAATGTGTTAAGTTTTTTCTACAAACGTAAAATAAAAATTTTGAAATGTTTATCTTGTTGCGCCAAAGAAGTATAACTTCTAACGCGTGTACATAAGTACATACACGTTTTATATTATGTTAAACAATGGTAAAAAAACTTGCTAAGCGAAAAAAAATATGTACAGTCAAATAATAAAGCGCACTAGCGTCCTCACAAGATTTCATGAATCGTGGGCAGGTACTTAAAGTACGTTTGTTACACGAGAAGTATAGTTTCAATTTTCTTTTTACAGAACAGGGTGCAAACGGGCAGGAGGCTCACCTGATGTTAAGTGATACCGCCGCCCATGGACACTCTGCAAGAGGGCTCGCGAGTGCATTGCCGGCCTTTTAAGAATTGGTACGCTCTTTTGTTGAAAGATCCTAAGTTGAATTGGTTCGGAAATACTTCAGTCGGCAGCTGGTTGCACAAAGTGGTGGTGCGCGGCAAAAACTAATTTTTTCGTTTTAAGGTTTCGTAAATTGTTAGTAAATGAAATAAGTTTTAAACTGCCTAGAAAAACGCGCAGTTGTGGAACAGTGGTGATACTGGTTGTATTTCGTATTCTGCCTCGACGTCCGATGATGATAAACGTCGTATCGTTTCGTATGAGTTTAAGACAGGTTTAGATGTTGTGTAAAATTGTTAGTAAATGAGATAAGATTTAAATCAAGAGAAAAATGGTGTGTTTGAGAAAGTGGTTAAATATGAATGAGAAAAAGCGTTTTTAGGTGGTTTATATCTTTTTTTTTTCAATTGAGGGGAATGCATGTCCGCACAGAGTGTGGGACTCGCTCTAAAACCCCTCCCACCAATCACGTCACTGTTGGGGTAACTTGGGGTCGCGTAAGCATTCTACCAAGAGACCCCGTGACTGAGGTGTTTTATATCTAGGTTTGCGTTGGGTTGACGTTTGTTTTCAGATTCGGCATATTCCCATTGGTATACTTGTCTAGTCGTTTGAAATTTTGTTACATCGTACAATTTTGAAGTTGTTGAAAATATTCAGTAATTCGATGTTGGATGGTTGGTTGGACACACTATTCTAAAATCACCTAAAATGAATCGACACTTACTAATTTGGTTGCAACGCTTAGCTCAACCATAGGAAATTCAAATATAATAATATTGAATGAACGCCACCGTGTGCCAATGCACCTAACATATACTTGGCATAACAGTCTGGCGCTTGGCCAAGTGGGAGAGCCGTTTTACTCCTGAATTGGCAAAAGCTTATTGTGAGCATATCTCAACTTTGTTCCTCAGGACATAACAGTATATTTGAGGCTTTCACAGTTCGCTAATAGAAAGGCTATGCTGCGTCGCCAAGATCCTAGAAATAAGCAGTTTAAGCTCTTAGCTTATTCGTTACCACTAGGTCAGTTACACACAAACCTGCTCCTTACGAGATATTAAGTCATGTCTTGCGCACCTTAATATTCAATATGAGGCTGTTCGATTTTATTGCAGTCTTTATTTACACGAATCGCATTTATAGTTTGTTATAAAAAAAATTGGTTGCCTGTAAAGTCGGTATACGGGCGAAAGTTTTACGTGACAACGACTTTGAGTGGTAAAATAATTTTAATGTGAATATTCATTCGTATAGTAGGAAGAAGGATGAAATAATAGTAACAATTTAAAACATTTATTTATACAAAGAATTATATTCTTGCACTCATCATTTTTTATTTATTGTTTTCTTTCTTACTAGGGTTGCCTGGAAGAGATCGCTTGTTAGCGATAAGGCCGCCCGTTGCATCCCTTGTAATTTATATGTATTGTGTTATTTGTGTTTCTTTCTAGCAACGAAGTGTTAATAAATAAATAAATATTTAAAACATTAATTTATACAAATAATCTCAAACTGTGCTCGAGTGGAAGGGACGCGTGCCTTTCACTTTTTATGTCTGTCTCTCTCGCTCTTAGGCGGGCTAACCATGCCCGAGTGGAAGGGACGCGTGCCTCTCACTCGCTCTCATTGTGAGCGCATAACGTGAGCGGAGCGTAACGCAGTTTCTTGAAGTGTCACCCGGCAAACCAATTTATAAGACGTTGTCACGTCAAAATGTTTAGGTTTTATTATTTCTTGATATGTTTATATTCTTAAATACGTTATAATTATTAAACTATATAGCAACATTAGTCTCCGCCTAACATTTTAATGTTTTATACTACGTATCCAATTTTAATGTAGTTTTCATATTAAAAACATTAGGGCTTTTTTAGATTTGGCCCCAAATGTCTGTATCTGTTCCGTGGTCATTAGTTTTTTCTAATACGTAAGTAGGTTCTGTGCCCGACACGCCAACGACTATTTGGATCTAAGGCATATCCGTTTCCTCGCCATGATGACGACATTATGAGCCAGTTGGGCCCACAGACATTAATTGTATTAACTCACGAGGATCACGTAATAAATTATGCAATAGATGTTGAGGCGGATTTTATCTATAGACTAATAAGAAAGAAATAAAATAAAGACCGCTTTTTAACGTTATAGGCACTTTAAAGAACGATTTCCCGCTTAACATGGATTTTATGTTTGTGCAATAAATATAAAACAAAGACATCACACATCTTGCTTCAACATAATTATGTACGCATGACTATAGCATATATAATAATAGTTATTCCACTATTATACAGTTTTTGGTATCTATAAGAATTTAAGGAAAATTCAGAAGCTTAATTATAAAGAAAGGTGGATTTTGGATGCATAGAAGAAGTGAGGAGATTGAGGAGATGGTAACCCAAAATCATGATAAAATTTAAAATACTCAGCTAGACTGGTTTCCCAAAGAGATTGGGAGAGTATTTTCGTAACAAGTAAATCTAATGGGCCGACCGCGGACTCAGATATCGTGATAGCAGCGCAGGAGCTTTGAAGATGAACTTCTCTTGTTCTGGAGGCCAAGACTCACTTCACGAGACGTTCCATCAGCGAAGTAATTAAGTCTTCCACACCACTGAAATCCACAGCATAGATAATTGCGGGTACTAAAAAAACATAATTATTTATCCCAAACCACATACAATCCCAAAGGAAACCCTTCCCTCACCTGTTTCGGGCGTCCCTGTAAATTGGCAAATATTTTACGCAAATATTTCTTACACAAATTATATACAATACGGCCTCTCAAAGAGCTTATGTTATTTAATTAAAATAAAACGCTCACTAATTAAATGTGCCTTACGCTTTGGCAGGCATTTTTAATTCATTTGGGAATCTTTGATATTCTTTGAGGCTCGTTTTGTAACTTGTGTTTTAATGAAAATTGGAAGCTCCTTGCATAAAAGGAATGTTAGTAATTACAAAAAAAGAATTTTGTTGTTTAATTAAGGTTCTAGGTCGGCCTTATGGGGTATGTAAATTTTCAACGTGTTAATCAAAGTATGTTAACGTCTATGTTCGTTTTATCTGCGAAAAAAATTTCTTTCAGGGCATGCATAGAGAAAGGGCAACTTTTTCTGCTCACTTTCCTAAAAATGTTCGTGTTTTATTTATGCTAATAATAAGAAAGCTATCTCTTTGCTTTTGATGACGATAATTATAAATAATATAATTTCATTTCAAATCACTAAAAATGTAAGAACTTATGTAACGAATGTATGTAATGTAATAATTTAGCATTAACCATTATCTATTGATTAAGTTTTTCTATGTGTGTCAAATCAAAACATTTCATCCGGTTTCATTTGCCACTGTTTCAAGTGAAGTAAAATTTTAATCAAAAATGTATAAATAATTTATCTTGAACTTCGCATAGGCAATGCGATGGATAAATGTATAATTTAAAAATCCAAGATGTGAAATTTAAAAAAAGACAAACGTTACACAAAGGCCACAATTATATTTTTCTACAGGTCAAAGGTCAATTTCACGAAGTTTATCACCAAAGAGCTTCTATTATTATTTATTGTTTCGAGATGCGCAATTACTTAGAACTGCCATTACCGTTTTTGTATTTCAGTATTAGACCATTATTTTTCTAAATATCTATTACCGCAGTGACATTATAACTCACTGCAGTAGCAAGATATCAGTGCACAATCGTTAGTCAGCCGAACAAACATGACTGGCGGTCTGCCAGCGGTAATACAACTTAGCAGTGTGAAACGATAACAGAGTGGGCGGGAAAAATTGCTATATGTTGAACTGAAACGAGCAAATGTAAAGAAAGTAAGGTCGCCTTAATGATTCGATTTCCAAGAAGTATGGAGGTAATGTTACATTACAAACATCAAAACAAGATCAAAGTGGTTGTATAATAATGTATAATGGAAAATTCAAATTAGAAAATGTATTAAACGATATTTTTTGCTAAAAGACCCGTAATTTCTTCACTCTATGTATCACTACATGGTATAAAACAAAGTCGCTTTCTCTGTCCCTATGTCCCTTTGTATGCTTAAATCTTTGAAACTACGCCACGGATTTTGATGCGGTTTGGATGTCGAAAATAATTACATTTTTTCCGCTTACATTGCAAACGCAGGCTGAACCCTACAAGTTTTATCAAAATAATGTACTAAGTATTGTACACATTGAAAAGGTCTACAGAAAAGTCCATGATGGTATATGTCTATCTCTTATGGATAACCCACAATAACCTTTTTTTGTCATTTACTTTTTACGATAAATACCGGCTAATTTTCGAAGCGATTTTAACCAATATAGCATTCATCCTTAACCAATTAAATACCTTGAATATATTGTTCATTTAATATAGATCTATACAGCCCATTACAGCTTATTTAGCAGCGATCGAACGCATATATTATCGGAGCTTTCCAGCGACGGAAATAACAATACATAATAGAAACCTGCTTTTCATCAGCATTGCACCCGTGCGAAGCTGGGGCGGGTCACTAGTCTACTATATACAAATCACAATTAATTATCTGGGGCTGTTCCCGCTTTGTTCGTAGATTGAATAGGGCACATTTTTATTTTTGTGTAATTATAGTTTAAAAAATACGCAAAGCTTTAATATTTTCATAAGCTTATGGTAATCAATCATATTTTAATTAAAATTGTCAAAACAAGATCAAAATATTTATTTATTTAAAATAAAAGTAATCTTACAGCTTACATATTATGAGACAAAATTCTAAGACCATACATAAAGTCAAAACAGATTGCATAGATAAACAATATATGTATATCAAACAGAAAATATTTAATTTTTTTAATGAAATTTAACATTTTAATTGAATTACATAGAAAACTTTAATTAGAATATGTAATAACGATAATTAATAAAGTCTTAATTCAATTAGCCAAGGAGTTCTTTGTGCTTAGATACCTACATCTCCTACATCTGTCTATGACATCATGTCTATGACAAATCTGTGGCAAATTTGATACAATAGTGAGGTAAGTAATTTTATATTTATAGATAGAATGATTCAATATTTTGACCACAACTAACGTTGTTACAAACATTAGTTGCTGTCCACAAGAATATCGATAAGTCAACAGTTGGAGAGTACACACTTATGAATTTGTGAAGAAAAGTTTACTAATTATTTTATAAAAGTGTCACGACAAATTTGTATCCAAACGTTTTTAACGATTACTTAAAATTATATGACAAAAGTACATAAACTGTCAAAGATTTAAGCGTTTACAACAACCTAATTTAGTATTCCAAGCACGTACGTATCTTTTAAAAACATTTTCACCGAGCACGTACAACTCAAACACTACTAACAGAGCTTCACAAAAAAGTCTAATACAAAATCCGTTGTGGTAATGTGCAAAAATTTTTGAATAAAATCCTTTGCCTTTGCACTTTTTGTGCAAGAGGATATTACTCCAGTGTCGGCGGAGAGCGGAGATTGAGCGGGAAAATATATCCGTTTTCTTGTGCTTGCCCGTTGACAACTTGAAATCTATTCATTTATACCTATATATTCAAGCTGTTTTATTATAGGTAAGCTATGATTTATTTAACTAAAAGTTCTAAAAGTTGTATGCATGAAATTATACAAATATGACATCAAATACACAAAAACAAAAATTTAAACCAGCAACCTGAAAAAACAAATAAAACTAAACCTAAACCTCATTAAGATGATAAACAAAGTTACCCTAAGTTGGTGGATTGTCGTAAACATTTTGCAACAATCAGTTGATTGATTAAACGAGTAGGTTAGACTAATCTACCCAAGATTAGTCTAACCGCAACTACCCTCATTTTTTACAATATTTTTCTTTTATATATTATATGCCTGCCAGCGCACTAGGCTGTGCCAGAAATCTATGTGCTCACACAGATTAAATTACTGCTTAGTGTGGGAGGGTAATGAGGGGCTCGCTATTTTTCATACCCACTAAATCCCCAAGAGGCCACTGACAATCATCTTAGGCGAAATGCGGCGGTTGCGTCCGCCTCCCTACGCCCGTTGTTGGTTTGTGAAAGTTCTTGACACACAGAACAGATCGGGACATACGCTTTTACAAATAGATAGGGAAGATTGGGTCCACTTGCAGGGATGTGTCACCATCCCATCTTTTGAACCTACCTTGGCCAACACTTCTAAGACATCAAAATTTATAGTTTATAATATAGTACAATAATAATTTCTAACGCCGCTCTTGGCAAGCCTTCACCCTTAAAATGTCGTTGAAATATAAGGCGACATGTGGAAAGCGTAGGAGGTTTTTGTAAGGATCACAATTTCGCTCTGAAACAAAAAATGTGCAAAATCTTCTAAATTTCATATAATATTTACAATGCAAAATCGAAATAAATTGTTGTAGTAATATTTATTAAAAAAAGCAGGTTTTTATTATGTATTAAATCAAATCAAATCAAATCAAAATATCTTTATTCATTTAGGTAAAAATGTACACTTATGAACGTCAAGAAAAACAAATTAAATTAACTGTAAATTTACATTTACAACCAGTTCGCAAGTCAAGGGCGTAGAGCGGGTATTGTTATTTCCGTCGCTGGAAAGCTCCGATAATATACGCGTTCGATCGCTGCTAAATAAGCTGTAATGGGCTGTATAGATCTATATTAAATGAACAATGTATTCAAGGTATTTAATTGGTTAAGGATTAATGCTGTATTAGTTAAAATCGCTTCGAAAATTAGCCATTATTTGTCGTAAAAAGTAAATGACAAAAAAAGTTATTGTGGGTTATCCATAAGAGATCGAAATATACCACGGAATTTTCTGTAGACCTTTTCAATGTGTACAATACTTAGTATGTACATTATTTTGATAAAACTCGTAGGGTTCAGCCTGCGTTTGCAATGTAAGCGGAAAAAATGTAATTATTTACGACAACACATTAGAAACCTCAAAAATAACAGTACTCCTCCACTATTTAATGGATGTTATTTATACATATAAACCTTTCTCTTGAATCACTCTATCTATTAAAAAAACCGCATCAAAATCCGTTTCGTAGTTTCAAAGATTTAAGCATACAAAGGGACATAGGGACAGAGAAAGCGACTTTGTTTTATACTATGTAGTGATATCCCCACTCACGCTGTACTGAACTTAAATGCCTTTTATCACTGCAATAATCAAATTATTTTCAGCTTTCAGTTAAAAAAGCATTGTTAGTGCTATTCTTCTGTGACCCTTTTAACCGTGGCAACCAATTAACAGTCTCTCCAGTGATTTTGATAAATATCGTTACGAAACCTGCTTTCAATCCAAAAATTTACATCGTGTTAGGCATAAATACTACTTAAAGATGATTGAAACTGAAACTTAATTGAAAATTAGTTTTCTCCTCATAGTTCTAGAACGTTCGTTCTTTTTAAATGTTTCGCGCATCGTTCCGACCTAGTCGTACGGCGTTTAGAATATTCAGAGTGGTTTCGAGAAGGTACCGATCTTCCGTCCGTGACCACATCACTCACTCTTGAATATTCCTTCTTTAAAGGGTCTAACCAGTCCTAAAAACGCCTGGAAGCTGGTTTCCATAAATTTAAGAATTCAACTACACTTGCTCTGTAATGGCCTGAATAAATGTTTTTTTGAAAACTAGTGTAACTTTCTGGAAATTCCATTGTGGTATGTAATAGAGCCTCACGTGTGACATAAACTACATTTCAGCTTTCTAAAAACTTCCCGAACTAAAGAAAAATCGAGAAACATTTCAGTCAATCTTATTTTGTTACAGTATTCTTAGTAATTAGCGCCAAGAATTAAGAGATATATAAATTAATGCTGATGCTGGCGGTTTCGAAGGAAATGAATAATTGAATTAAATAACGGTCTCAGCTAGTAGGTAATAAATTATTAGTGAGATGAGATGGTTCCTAAGGAAAGGGATTACATAAATAGTAGGTACCAAGATAAATAGATTTAGCTGAAGTTATCGGTTAAAAGCTTACTGACATCTCAAATCATATGATTCATCACCTTGACAAAATCAATTGGTTACTGATCTAATTTCACATATTTTTGTTGTATAATACTACAAACGCATTATTTTATGTTTTTCACACATAGTTTATTGTTTTTTTAAGTAACAATAAAATAATACCTATATAGTGGTTTTATTCTGGGAGTACATTGTCTTCACATATAATTATTTTACTATTGTATACAAATATTGTAAATTCTATTTTAAAAAGTAAGTATGGAGTTTCTTACCCATTCTTCTCCATACGAAACTAACTTTTGGAAGGTGCAACAAGAATCACCTTTATATTTTATTTAACGTTCAAAAGTGCCATTTTAGGTGGTTTAATTGGAATAATTGATTTGATTGCATATAGCCATTTAACCATAATTATATTTTTGCATTTCTATTCGTTGCTTTTTCAGTATTCACGACTGTTTATGATGAAAAATATCAACAAAAAATTAAATTCCAGTTATAAAACTAAATTAATAAAAAAATAATTTCTACATAGATTATCGTAGTTCCTGATAGTAACTGAGTAAATAGTTTTATCATAGAGTCATTACAAATGAAAATGTTTAAGCAATTATTTCTAGAAAATAATAAAACATTTCTGGACTGATCTCCCTAGACTATCCCTATTGAGTTTTCCTAGGCATAACAATAGATAGTAAACTCCAGGGGGGCCCACACATAGAGACTCTTTCGAATCGGCTGAGCTCTGCAGCATATGCAGTAAAGAAAATCCGACAGCTTACTGATAAGGATACGGCTAAAATTGCGTACCATAGCTACTTTCACAGCGTTATGTCGTACGGTATTCTACTGTGGGCTGCTGCTGCAGAGGTTCAATCCATATTTGTGTTGCAGAAGCGGGCTGTTCGGGGTATTTGTTGTGTTTCCCCCAGGGAGTCGGTATGGAATAGATTTAAGGAACTAAATATTATGACATTATCCGGTCAATATATTCTTGAAGCCTTGTTGAATGTACAAAAAAACTTAAACGATTTCAAAACAAATGGTGACTTTCACCAGTATAATACGCGTAATAGAACTAATTTGAGTGAGCGACCAACCAGGCTCCAGAAGATAAACCACTCCTTATATGGAAATAGTATTCGTTTTTACAACAAACTCCCAAGCGAAATTAGAGAACTGTCACTAAATAAATTCAAAGCCCTTGTTAAAAGTAAATTAATTAATAACGCCTTTTATAAATGTGACGAATACTTAAATGACCCTAATCCTTGGGATTGATTTGCTCCAGTTCAAACAATGTGTATTAAAAACTTGGCGATTGAAAAGAGTGGCGGAAAGTTTCTTGCCAGTTCTTCTTACCCGCTCTACGCCCTTGACTTGCGAACTGGTTGTAAATGAAATGTACAGTTAATTCAATTTGTTTTTCTTGACGTTCATAAGTGTACATGTTTACCTATATGAATAAAGATATTTTGATTTGATTTGAGAGTTGAGACTGACAATTAACGCAGGAGATCTTATCACACCAATGGATATCATGGATATATGGATTCAGCAAGAAGAAAACAATATGTGGTGAAAATGTACGGAGGCATTATACTTAAGATGCCGTTAACGAATCTCAGTAGAACGTAGCGTAATTTCATCACAAGATTCCCCTGTAGCATATCATTGGCACGTCTAAACCTAAATTTAAAATCAATATATTCGATATAGATTCTTCAATTCCCAGGTGTGTGTATGTAGATAGCTACTTAAGGGACTACGAATCATATACATAGGTAATATAATATCGCTTGTAATATTGTTTATATAAAGGGGAAATCTTTAACTGACTGAATTTACTACCTAATTGACCACTATAGTAAAAAGAGCCTGTAGCCTTTATCGGTGCTAACTGAGATCTGCAGTACTAAACCAGTCTAAGAATAAACCTATTATACCAATTCTTATAAAGTTCAATCCTTTGAAATAACTTAATATTTCTGCTATTTAATCGCATTACAAGTCGATCGGTAAAATGTTCACGTCTTTGATCCGCAGTGCAATATCGTCGGCACGCCGCGAGCATCGAACACGACATAATGACGTCATAATTCAAAGTATAACTGTAGAAG
The DNA here is from genome assembly GCA_028984075.1 of Pieris mannii. Lineage (NCBI taxonomy): Eukaryota > Metazoa > Arthropoda > Insecta > Lepidoptera > Pieridae > Pieris > Pieris mannii. The sequence continues at coordinate 2,533,317 of CM054784.1, forward strand.
TGGTCATTGTAATTTCCAGTTATTTAATTGTGTTTAAATTAAAAGCATTGTAAGAATGTGGGAGAATCTTCTCTACTATTATTAGGTGGTCTGAAAAGTTCGTAAGCTAACATAGAAAAAATGTTTATATTTATATAATGTTACACATTATAACCCCTTGATTTTGAATTTTATTTTTTCATCGTATACATTATCGTAAATAGAAAGCAGTTGGTACGGTGGAAACACAAACAGGACATAGTTTTTCCACCAGGACGTCGAACATATTTAAATAATTAACTGATATATATACTGAGGCCAGTCACATATACACGATCACCTTTTTACCATTAAAATTGCACGAACAACGTAATAAATATCCTTGTTAGTTCTTGACGAGAATTCTCATTTGAATACAGGATGTATTCCAATATTCGAAAATGATTTAAATGACGATGATATCTGATTAGCATTTTTATGTAATATTTTTATTAATTTAAATTTCATATTGTTTCTTGTAATATTAGTAAGAAATGTAGCTGGTGGCGTGTATAACATTTTTTTATATTTAAACTATTGTATTATAGTTTACATGTAATGAGAAGTATGGTGTACTGGTTGCAGGTGTTCCCCAAAACCACGCGCTTGGCTTTAACGCCCAAGATAACGTCGATATTTACCCGCGTCACTGCTCAAAAAACATGTACGGCTTGTCAATACAGCTGCCACATAAAATAAACATAAATTATATCTACTGTAAGTATTCCTAATTTGAGATATTAATAATACAAATCGTCTATTTATTAAATTAGGTACATTTATGAAAAAATCAGAGCTTCTACCACCTCTTTAGGTCTGGGCCTACGATTTCTGAATCGGTTTCCTGATCATTTTTCAAGGTAATAGACAAGTAGGTGATCAGCCTGTGCTTGACACAAGCTGTTGACTTATGATGTTTTCCTCCACCGGTAAAATAAAAATAAAACAAATATTGTTTATTTTGGAACATAAGATCATCAAGATATCACTTATTCCACCTCATTAAATTCGAACCAGTTGGCATCCCTACTCATCGGCAAAGGAGACAGAGGGTGTAGGCTGAGAGAAAAAGCCGGCGTAAAAAACTCTCGGTACTCTTTTGAAAAAAAAAAGCAAATCATCAAATAATTCTACAATATTTAAAACAAATATAGCAAATTAATTAGAAGTAGCCTGTCCAGCACTAGTCCCAGGCCCTTTTATCAACTAGATAATCACTAACTTCGATCGAGCGAATGTTAAATGCGCACATAGAATGTCAATTGGAGCTAGTTCTTCTTTTTAATATCTTATTTATTTTGTTAGTTATCTTAATTGGAAATCGTACATTATATTTATATCATACTAGTATTGGTAATTGCTATAGGTGAGTTACGTCACTACGTCCAATGAATACTGGCTATGTACGGATTTTAATGTTTATATTATTTACACATAACATGAAGTCCTGGTATTATTATAAGTTAGAAAAAATATCTTTGATTTCTGTGTGTGCCAAATAGGAGGAAGGATTAGTGAGCTATATATGATAAGTAGATTTACTTACATCCGAGAAACCAAGTCGAATAAACGCTAAGTCGTTAGCGGAAAAATTACTTTCACCAACCCCAAACAGAATTATCCATCACGCTAATGTTATCTTGGATTCATTTTTACGAATATTTACGGCATGAAATATTAGCGCGGAAAATGTGTATTACATTTTAACTTTTATGAATCAGTGTAGAACTAAAAGGAATATTTCATTGTTCTAGTGATTTTATGTTTGTGAATTCGATATGGGTTCTTGGTAATCGATTTTTCATAAAATCTCGTATTATTGGTCGGTAGAAATTGAAATAGGGTATTTTTCTGCGGGTTCAACCAGCGCTATAAAAGGCTATGGACGAATCTCTTCTGTCATGCTGTCATGTGAAGTGGCTTCCTGTTGGTAGCATCTACTCCTTCTGCCTTTCAGCTGTAGAATATGGTGACGTTTTAATAATGTGATTTATCTAATCTGATATATTTTATCTAAAATCTGGCAAGGTGAGTGTAGGCGACGGTATCACTAAAGTTTGGGTCAAACGGGGACGAGGCGGGACGGCGACGTGACGCTGGCGGGCCGACGACGCGGCGTGGATGTCAAAATGCGGACGTGATGATTTTGCAAGCGTTGCGTCTCGGCGTGATTGCTCGAGCATTTTGAAACAAAATTTCTGAGCTCCTTCCCATTTATTCCAAAATCAGTGATTTCTATATAAGGAAAGGCACAAATCACACAAAAAAATGTGGCCTCGATTTTTGTAGACGAATACAAAGCTGTTGTCGCGTCAGGCGCGACTTTTCCCTACCCACTCTAGTCCCGCCGTGATTGTCTTGTGTCACTGTCGGGCGCGAAGGTGACGGGACGCGATCGTTAGCGTCGCGCCGGGCGCGACGGTTCTCTGTGACAATAATATGTCCTATATTTATTAGTAAAATACAACTGCTCACGTCGCGGGCCAGCGTCACGTAGCCGTCCCTCCGCGTCCACTGTGTGACCAAACCATTAACATCAGATTTAGCTCCTACTACATAATTAAAGAAAATGGAATGCTCATTAAAACACAAAAAGGTCATTTAATTACTAGTAAAACAGTATTAAGACCATTTAAAAAACACTTTTCCATTCCAACCCGCCACAATTATCCCTGATTCATACAAAGCTGTGGTCGTAAACAAACACATTTAACTGTATCCGGACGTTTAGATAAACGACCCTCATTCTAAAATGTAGATTTAAAAGAAAATAGCGATTCAGAAAGAAACCTTAAGTGTGCACATAGCTCACGGAAGTCACTTCAAGTCAAGTAAACTGCTACATATTTCCTCAAAATTGTTTTGCATTTTACTCAACTCGGCAAAGCTATTTCCGGCGAGTCGTTGATTTCGTTTAATTTTCAAACCAAGGTAAAGCCGCTTTAGCTAGCGTTTAACGTACAACTAACCTCTCAAAAAGGCACACGTCACACAATGTATGGAAATAATGAACTGCATAGATTAACCGACGTTTTTTATTGTCCGTTGAGTGAACTGACTAAAGGTTTGCTTCATGTCAGTTCCTATATTAATTGTAATAATAGTAGTATTTTTTGTAAATATTTCAATCTAATACTGTTAAATATTGTGTGGATTTTTTCTGTGTTTGTTTTAATTTGTGTGCAATATAAATGTTTATAGATGCAACAGTGGAATTATCTGTAATGTTTAATTAAAATAAAAACCTAAAAATATTTTTTCTCGATCTCCCTTTCTCACTCTCTCTCTCAATCGGTCTCAATCGCTCTTTCCCTTATCTTCGACCAAAAACGCTGCACAACTACGTGACGTTTCTATTGTAAAACATTTACCCACATGCGCCAAAAGAAGTTTCACTTAAAAAATAAACAATCTATTTCTATAGGACATTTTTTTTTTCAAGTAGACCGATGTCCTCACTGGTCCAGTATTTCGGTTTGTATGCAATGAGTTCTTAAGCAATTGCGAAAAACTCACGCGTAAGGTACAAACGTTCATAAAATAGGTTATATCGCTAATATTTATGAGGTTTATCAAGAATAACTCACACTCGCGTGATCCACAAGATATATCGGCCGTAACTCGGCTGGACGTAGAAATAAATCTTTAGATATTAATACAGCCTTGTAGTTTCTAGACTTATATCTCATGTAATGATTTCTGCTTGACGACTTGGAAAAGAAATTCCTTTATAGTTTATTGTTATAAGATTGATTTATTGTTAACTATATTTTACTTTTGATATGGACCCAGATATATTTAAACTTTTATCTTAAGTAATGCTAAGAAAAATTTCGATTATAAATACACATTAATAAATGTGTATTTATGTAAATATCTTTCCACTTCTTTTTATCTATCTCTATAAGGACTGATCTTTTATTTAAAGATTGTTTACCATTCCTTAATTCCGTTCCATCGGATAATAATTACCCGTTTCCCCCGTTACCGTTACCCCAGTTCCCTGTTTTTACCCAGGGTAAAAACAGGGAACTGGGGTACACAATGTACAAACCGTGCCGTATTTAAAAAAAAATACTTATACGGCAGGACCCTATATGTATTATATGTACCGTATATATGTACGGTTTTATTTACTTTATTCGGCTTTTATTTATTATCAAATCAAATATATAGTGCAACGAGCGAAGAGATTGCATTCTATTCGTCGCAAAAATGTTATCGGGATGCAGATAGAAGATCGATCGACAGTCGCGGTCTGATTGAAGACAATCTGAGATTGTGGATTAATTATTGGGTTCGGGCGTTAAGGTACTAGTTAACGAACTGTATAATTGTACGGTTTTATTTACTTTATTCGGTTTATATTTATTATCAAATCAAATATATAGTGGAACGAGCGAAGAGATTGCATTCTATTCGTGGCAAAAATGTTATCGGGATGCAGATAGAAGATCGATCGACAGTCTGAGATTGTGGATTAATTATTGGGTTCGGGCGTTAAGGTGCTGGTTATCGAACTGTATAGTCTTTATCTCAATCTCTTTATATACAACAATATAACCTCAAACTACTTGAAACACAAATCAATATGACCACTAATATAATCATTACGTCCCAGTGGGTAATGTATCGAATATGAACCGAAGGAAATAATGATGTCTTCGATTTCCGAGTGGTCCTCTTACATTTCTGACCCAATTAAGAAGTTACTAGACACTCTAAGAGGTCGCATAGTAAGGAACCTCAACTTAGTGGCATGGACATAAAGTTGATTTTGAATTGCACCTACTATTTGCGGTTGTATTTAATTCTATAAAGACCTTGTGAATTAAAACATAAGATCGGTAATTGAATGGGAAGGCTGCTGGTCCGAGCAGTTCTAGTACTTGTTAAAGACATTAGGTTAGGTCGTGTAACTGAGTTTAGTTTGGTCTGTTCCAGCATAGACTAAATGGTGTAAGCTATTAGAAAATGATACGTACAGAACATAATATAGAGTAATAGTTTTCTTTTGGATTTTATTTTACGATGTATGAATATTTTTTATTTCAAATAAATTACCTTAGTATTACACATTTGAACATTGATTTCTTTATATAATACGGGGCCAAGCGAGCCTATGGGATGTAAATAAAGGGCAGACATCGCAGCACATGGACACCCATTTTTAATGGTCTAACTTTAACCGTAATTGCAAGTAAATTAAATTATTTCGTAAATGAATTGCTCCTTGTGTATATTCATAAAGTTTCTTTATATAGCAATTCAAATATATAACGTTACATTACATTTAAACTAATAAAATAATACGTTATGAATGCAATTTAATGATCAGTCGTTTATATTATTTCCATATAAAACCCTTTCACGTTGCAAAGACTAATTAGCATATAATTGATGCTCGGTTCCATCATTACCAAGAATTTACTTTTGATGTTTCTGATTTGAAGTAAGAATAGTAAATATGAAACTTAAAATTATATACATACATATATTTTTTTGAAGAAATATACCTACGTTTATAGAATGAATTACGAATAAATGAAAAGACGTCTGTGACTTTTTTATTTTTAAAAACTGTATAGATGTTGGGCCACTATCGCACCTGATGTTAAGTGTGTCCACACAGAGCGAGCAGCCTCGCGAGGCAATTGCCGCGCGATGAAAGTTATCGCGAGGCGGCCGCGCTTGGTAAGCCCAAGCCTCCAGAGTACGGGCGGCAAACGAAAGTGGCGCCTTTGAGCTAATCAAAAAGCCGAAACTCGGTGGCTAGGGCACTCGGTCGCTCGCCCGCGGTAGATCGCTTGTCTCGGCCGAGGCACGTCCACATTATCCGAGCTGCTTGGCGAGGCAAATGCCTCGTAGATGCGCCTATTTCATAGCCGCTTAAAGCAACCCATATAATAGTCTAGAAAAGATGGAAATCGACAAAGAGATCCACTCCTTTGATGTTTTTATCAGAAACTACGAACCAAATCGTACAGTACGGCACCTGGGAATGTCAACTACGAAGGGGTGAAACTCCAGCGTCTTTCTAGGTTAGCACTGTGTAAAAAAACACAAACCGTGTTACAATAGAGTATACAACAAACTTTGGTAAAATTAATAATAATAAATTTAAATACTATTATTTATTATCATACTTACATTTAAATAAAATTATTTTTCGTAGAACTCTTTTATTGTTTCTTCTATAGACACGTAGATGATGGGCCATAAATTTATGTAAAAGATATGCAGATGTCAAGATTTTTACATTACCGAGCACAAAGTTAAATATCGATCGGGGATCGCTCACTTTATGTCAGACTAGCAAGTATATTTTCTTTTTGTAAACAGCTACGATTTAAACTAATGAGTCAGGTCAAAATTTTCTGCTTAACTACTCAACCAATATTGCTCACAAGAAATGCAGCTAACATCAGGGAAAAACTATGTCTAAAAAATTTAGTTACAAATTGTATATTTGAATTATTAAATTGGTCCAGTTTTATATATCGTTTTATCTCTCGAATATTAATTGAAATATTTATCGATAGTGACAAACGTTTCGATATATTGTGGTTATTACAACTCGAATACATTCCTGCTTTTGAATTTCCACATAAAGTTTTAAATTGCAATGAATTTTATGTTGAACCCTGTACTACGATAAATTGTTATAAATTGTGTATTTTTATACGTGTTTTTGAATTGAATCTCATAAAATAAAAATGAAATCTTCTATTAACTGTTTAATTTTATTTCTGTTGAAAAAAAATATTTATTACTGAATTATTTATTTATTACAAAAATACACACATTATCCTTACAGACTATGCCAATACGATAATGTCGAGAATTATTTAATAAAATATAATAAAGTGCGTAGATAATATTAAACACATAATATACACAATATCGCTACTGTGAATTCACTCTGCGAACATACAAATATGTCGATAGTGTCGGAGACGGCATTCAGTAGGCGTAACGTTCTGGATAACGGGGATCTGGGCAACAGACTGTTTCTTGCCCTTGGTATCCCAAATAACCTAGGCCTTCGCCGACGAACATATCCTATTGGTACTAAGAAACCTAGTTCTTGAAGTACACTTGGGTTGCAGACTACACCCCTCAAGACTTTCAGTACGTAGTATGCCAACGGTAAGTCCCATCTGGTTTCCAATTTATGGTACCCCACAATCCCTAAGACAAATAGTCTGTAAGGATAATGTATGCATTTTTGTAATAAATAAATAATAAACGAATAAATGCGAAAATCGGAAAATTTCAAATAAATATATAACATGCTATATATTTAATTAAATAATGGCCCCCTGGTATCTTCTTTTGGTATTAATTCTCTCAAAAGCACCACCAAATTGAGGATTAATTTTTCCCGAATCAGCGCCACGAAGAACGATGTAACAATTATAAGCTGAAACAGGAAACTTCCCTTATTTCAAGGAATTTTATCTTAATATTGTGTTTTGAAAGGCTCACAGAAGTTTTTAACGAAATTAGTGCGGAGATACCCAGGGCCAGATTAAGATGTCTGGAGATCTCTTAAAGGAGTGTACTCACCCCAAATTTTTTTAAAAATAATTTGACCCATTGAATCAGTGAACAATTTATTTGCGTCGATATTTTCAATCAATAATTTATAGTGAAAGTAAATTATTTCAGTATTTTACAAACATATTATATAAACACAAGTAAAGATCTAGAAATTATTTATTAATATTTAAGAACAATAGAATCGTTTTTGAACAAAGGTAAAGGTGAAACAGCGAAAATAATATCAAAAGAAAAAGTTGTTGCTTACTAGTCGGAATTTAATTTGTTCCGAAATCTATTTTTTTTGTCGAGAACCCAGGGTTGGTGCCCCTTAAATCCAGTCCTGGAGAGACCTTAGTATAACTGGTTCACCTCTGCTCCAGTTTAATGATACAATTATTTTTTCTCTCTCTTAGAGTCTAAATCTCTTGTGTATCTAAATTATATTAGAATACAGTATAAATGTATGAACATACTCGGCCCATTAGCTTGATTATTTGATAGAGAATATAGAACATTTATTTATTTATTTAATAATTAATTGACACATGAGTTCTGCTATTACTAAACAAATAATTTCAATGAAACAATACTGTCTCTCATAGACTGTAAGTGATCCTAAGCAAACGGATTTTGAGATGCGAATAAATTCCTGGGCCCATAAATACTGGCCGATCGACCTTCGTAATGGGTAAACGCATTAGCTGGGCAAATATTCCTATTGTAATTGAAGCTCGCAAATGAGGTAGGATTTCGAGGGTCGAAAGTCGAAATGAATAAATTTTTGAGTACCATTAAGTAACTTGATAATAGCCGAATCATTGTTAAGGATTTACTTTCCATTTGGGGATTTTGTAATACAATATTGCTTTGTTAATTTTATTAAGTAATCAGTACGAAACGTGCTTACTGCGTAGTACGAAATTTACGATTTTTTCCTTCAGTATAATTTTAATATTTGACAGATAGATCACATTGCATTTTTCCGTTTACATGAATACTATTTTCGAGAATTACTTGTAGAATTATTGGAGGTCTCCATACAAAAAATATAATTACTATCATATCTGTTAACATTTGGCGCATTAAATGAAAAATAAATATTAATTTTAATCGCGATATTCTAAATGAAATAATCAATTTGAAATACGTAAGTAAACTTTATATCATCACTACATAGTATAAATAAGTCGCTTTATCTGTCCCTATGTCCCTTTGTATGCTTAAATCTTTGAAACTACGCAACGGATTTTGATGCGGTTTTTTTTAATAGATAGAGTGATTCAAGAGGAAGGTTTATATGTATAATAACATCCATTAAATAGTGGAAAAGTACTGTTTGTTTGAGGTTTCTAATGTGATGTCAAACGCAGGCTGAACCCTACGAGTTTTATCAAAATAATGTACTAAGTATTGTACAGATTGAAAAGGTCTACAGAAAAGTCCGTGATGGTATATGTCTATCTCTTATGGATAACCCACAATAACTTTTTTTTGTCATTTACTTTTTACAACAAATAATGGTTAATTTTCGAAGCGATTTTAACCAATACAGCATTAATCCTTAACCAATTAAATACCTTGAATACATTGTTCATTTAATATAGATCTATACAGCCCATTA